>OW121749.1:22577433-23997433 GCA_933228765.1 Miltochrista miniata | reverse complement strand
GCTGCTACAATAACGTTTGAAATATTTTGGGTCGGTACTACCTTGTTGCGTAAGCCTGCCTGGAAATGATTACCGTTCTATATTTTCTGTTCTGGAGTTCTCTATGGATATTTGAAATACCAGAGGAGCCGACCAAATCAAAAGTATTCTAAAGCCTTCCTCGGATATCCATAAGGTCAGAATGTTCCAAACATCATTCGAATTGATTCAGTAGTTTCGGCATGATAATTATTCAGGATACAGACAGACAAAAAAAAAATTACATTTTTGGCTTCATATCGATAAGAGACTTTGAACGATATTTAGCACAATTTGAGCTTATATTCCGAGGAAGGATCTAGGATACTTTTAATCCCGATATTTTTCGCGGTTTCTGTTGAATAAGGGGATGAATGTAAGGGTCATTCTAAACTGGCGTGTTTGCTTAGTTATAAAAGAGCTTAATAATTAAGGGTATTGTAAATAATTCAGTCTCATGAGTCAGAAATGTTTTAAAATAGACTTTAATCTTTAAGGCTATTTCTACTCGTTGCTTAAATTTGATGGTCACACGCTTATATTTTCTAAACCCTATGAGTTAGAAAGAAATGTTTTAAAATGGTGGATAAAACAGCTATTAAGCTATAAAATACATGAAATTTGTTGCAATAGAAGTAAATATTCATACCAAAATTCAACACGAAAGGTCAAAATCGGGGTCATTTTTCGCATTCTACTCGTGTCACACTTCCCGATTCAGTTAAACATTAGGTTACTGCTTCACCAAATTTCCATAGATTTTGAAGTTACATACACTAAATTCACCATGATAACATACACTACACACACAGTATTACAAAAAAAATCTTGTAACTATTATTTAGAACTTAAAACACAATATACGTCGGTCACACGAATGTAGGTACTTTAGATTTGCGTAATAAACGGTTGACTGTTGACCAAAATGACCGCCCCAATAACAAAACTCAACTTAACTGAACGTTATTGGTCGACCGGCATCGCGAGAGTGCAACGTGTTTCTTCTGGCTCCATGAGAAAAAAAAATATCGGTAAGTTTCTACATTTGACACTTAATTCGAGTACTTTTCGTGGTTGACTTTTTGTACATTGTATAGGTAATAGCTATTGAAGTCAGAGTCAATTCATCGAAACCGCAAATAAATAGAGATTATTATGTAGTATTTGATTTAAACCGTAACGGCTAAACTTTGTTGGAATTTGAAAAAAAAGATATATTTTCGTTACCTTCGTGTCACATCCTTCGTGGCGTTTTACCCACGAAGGTGAGTTTATGCCACGAAAGTGATCTTTGACTAGTTTCAGTAAGAGTGGTACTCGTTTAGATTAGTATTGTAGTATGTAGCGGAACAAATAACTAGGTTTCTACAATCAT
This sequence comes from Miltochrista miniata, assembly GCA_933228765.1. Classification (NCBI taxonomy): domain Eukaryota; kingdom Metazoa; phylum Arthropoda; class Insecta; order Lepidoptera; family Erebidae; genus Miltochrista; species Miltochrista miniata. Next base: position 23,996,040 of record OW121749.1, on the reverse strand, counting down.
GGCAAATGACAGAGCAATACCTATAACATTCCGTGTGATGCCCATTTATAGGAGTAGAAATCCCACCGGACGTTATGCCAGATCCCACAGTCCATACCGTCTTTTTTTTTTTTTTTTTTTTTTTTTACGTGAGGGAAAATCCTCATGGATGTTATGCCGGACTCCTACCGACTAAAAAACCTCACGTAACGCCCAACAGCCTATGGTTAGGAGTCCCGGGTAAGCCCTCGGAAGGATATCCCAGGACTCCCAACAGACCTAGGGCCGCTACCGCGGCCTCGCCTGGGGGTGGTTCGGGTGCTATCCCGCGTCTTTGGGGGGTTTCGGGTGTGATCCCGCTTCTAAGGGGGGGCGTACGTGAGTTCCTCACGTCACGCTGCCGTCATGGGCCTGCTTCTGTAAGGACGGTGAGCGGCCTTCTCACCGTCCTCAGACCCCCGGTCATGGAGGCCGATAGTCCTCGGCGAAGACACGTCGGCGGCGCCCAGGCCGCCGACTGCGGAACTCAGGTGGGAGAGTTCTCTCCCGTACCCGCCCCCTCTTTCACGAGCATGACCTGCTCGCAGAAAGAGGCGGCGCAATCCCATTTACTCCCGCTGGAGGTCATGGCTCGCACCATGGTCTCGAGCGAGAGAGTGTCCACGTCCAGACCCACTACGAGGACCTGTCGCTGTTGCGCCCATGCTGTGCACTCCACCAGCGTGTGGAACGCCGTGTCATCGCTGCGGTCCTCGCAGTGCTGACACTCGGCCGTGGTTTCCCGGTGTCTTCGCCACAGATACCTACCGAAGCTACCGTGCCCGGTTAGTATCTGTGACAGCCGGTAGGAGAGAGCACCGTGTCTCCTCTCCAGCCACTCGTCCATGACCGGTCTGACGGCCGCGATTGTGGCGAATCCCCCCTTTGGTTGCTCAAGTCGCACCTTCCATGTCTCCACGGTTTCCTGGTGGAGCAGGGACCGCTGGGCCTCGATTTCTCGAGACGCAGGCCTTTGGCCCCGCTCCAGCGCCTCCTTGCGCCATCTAAATAGTGACGCAAGGGCTCTCGCTTCCAGGTCCCATGGAGGGGTCCCGGCTAGGAGACATGCCGCCTCACCGGAGATCGTGCGGTATCCCCTTATCACCCTGACGGCCATTGTCCTCTGCGGGCTCAGCAGTCTGGCCACATTGCTGGCCAACAGGGTCTCCGCCCAAACAGGGGCCCGTATAGGGCCATACTTCGCACGATCCCCAGGTATAGTCTCCTGTAGGGAGCGTTGGGTCCCCTGATGTTGGGCATCAGCCGCGCTAGTGCGGCTGATGCTCCCCTCAGTTTTGGGACCAAACTTCGGAAGTGATGTCCGAAGTTCCACCGGCCATCGAGTACGAGCCCCAGATACTTCATCGAGGACTCGATGCCGATGCTGACGCCCCCTACCTGTAGGCTGGATCCCGCAGGTGGCCCCTTCCGAGGTCCGTGGAAACACAGAGCCTCGTATTTGTGAAGGGCCACCTTGAGACCCAGCCGCCGAATACGACCCACGACTTGAGCAACCCCTGCCGTGGCTTTTAGTGCTGCGTCGCGGTGCGTTGCTCCCCGCGCCGTAACGAGGGTGTCGTCAGCGTAACAAGTTACGCCGACCCCTCGGAGCAACGGACCACGCAGCACCCAGTCGTAACCGATGTTCCACAGGAGCGGCCCTAATACCGATCCCTGTGGAACACCGCACGACACATCTCGCCGACCCAGCCCTAGCCAGCTCGGGTAAGTTATGGACCTCTCGGAGAGATAGGCCCCGACAATTCGACGGAGGTAGGGAGGCACTCCATGGTAGATAAGCGCCTCCCTAACGCAGCTCCAGGGCAAGGTGTTGAAGGCGTTGGCGATGTCAAGAGACACCGCCACCACCACCTCACCCCGTGAGACTGCTTCCTCCGTCAGGCCTCTAATACGCATGATCGCGTCCACGGTGGAGCGCCCCTGACGGAAGCCAAACTGGCTATCCGCCAGATCAGGCCCCACGCGTGTGAGGTGCCCGGCGAGGCGTTGTGCAAAAATGCGCTCAAAGAGCTTGCACACCTCGTCGAGCAACACGATCGGCCGGTACCCTGATGGGGAGCTTGCCCGCCGCCCCGCCTTTCGGATCAAGACCAGTTTCCCCATCTTCCAGACCTTGGGAAACTGGCCTTTTTCGAGGCATGCGCTAAAAAGACCTATAAGTCGAGGCCCAAGCTCCTCGAGAGCCAGGACCCACGCTCGTCCTGGAATGCCGTCGGGTCCAGGGGCGGTGTTTTTGCGGGATTTGAGCCGCATTACAGCCGCACCTAACTCACCCTCGGTGACTACGGGCACGTCGTTCTCACTGCCTTCCGCGTTGGGTGCCTGAGACGGAGCCATGCGCGGAGGAATGTGTTCCTCCGCTCTCGTCGGGAACAAGGAGTCCAGGACCCCCTCCAGCCGCTCCGGCTGGAGACTCTGGGTCAGTGGGGGCGCCTTAGGGCGCAATTTTCCCCTTACCATAAGGTACGGGCGCCCCCACGGGTTCCGCTCCAGAGTCTCCATAAGCTCCTCGCGGCCCAACTTTTTGGACCGCTTGATGGCCGACTGGAGGGCCCTCTTGGCCTCCTTGTACCCATCGTAGAGCTCCGCCTCTCGGGCTGCCGCATCGTCTGGGCGGCGACGCCTCCGGTGGAACCTGGTGTACCGGCGGCGCGCGTTAACGCACTCCGAACGCAATTGAGCGATTTCCGGCGTCCACCAGTACACCTGTTTTCTCGCCGGTCTGGGCCTAGCCCTGGGCATCGCCGCATCACATATGTGCGACATGGCTCTCCCGAACCACTCCACCTCGGCATCAACATCGGCAGGCCTGTCCGCTGTCGGAATCCAGGCCTGCACGATGGCCGCCTCCAGGAGAGCCTCCCGATCAAGGCGATGGAGTGCCCAACGCGGTTCCGGGGGATTCGCGATTGTTGGCGGCAGGTTAGGTGGAGGTGAGACGTCGAACCGAATATATCGGTGATCTGACGACGTTTCCTCCTCCTCCACCACACGCCATCCCTGGACACGGCGGGCGAGCTCAGGGGTCGCAAACGAAACGTCTATGACCGAGCTGAGCCCCCGCCGCGTCCAGGTTGCGGCATTCCCCCGATTCAGGATGACTAAGCCACGTGTAGTGACCCAGTCCTGAAGTATCCTCCCCCTGTCTCTGGTTTCCCGGGAGCCCCAAGCCTGCGACCAAGCATTGAAGTCTCCCAGGACCAGGACAGGGCGAGGCCGGCATGCAGCGAGAACGACGTCCAGCTCAGGGAGCCATAGCTCAAATTGATGCTGGTCTAGGCTCGGCGAGATGTATACGGCCACGACAGCCACACCCTCATATTCCGCCGCGACGCAACCCGGGCCCCTAGCGATAAGCGCTAGGCGCGAGTCGTCCGCGCCGGTCCCCCCAAAGACAGTCGCCAAGCCGTCCAGATCCGCCGGGCTTCCCGGGTGAACCCAGTACGGCTCGGCGACAACAACAATGTTGATGGACCACTGCCTGATGCTCTGGTACAGAAGGTCCTGAGCACCAGAGCAGTGGTTCAGGTTCACCTGCAGGATGCGGATATGAATGTCCATTAATGGACGTCCATCTCCGCACCCTGCCGCGAACGTGCACTCTCACCCTGACCCCCCCGTGCGGACGGACGGGGCTTCGGCCTTGAGGCAGCGCAGGGCTTGCTGCCCGCCCGGTGGTCGGCCTCCTTGCCCTCCGCTACGCATTTATAACAGCGTGGCGGAGCGTCACAGGCAAGGGCCTTGTCTCCCACTGTGACTTCCGCCGTACACTGCACTCCCACATGCCCCACGACCAGGCACCTAAAGCACCTGGCTTCGCGGGGCTGCAGGAGATGCACCTGCGCTCTCAGGAAGCCCCCAATAAGGAGGCTCCGTCCGTCCGCGATTTTTTGAGCCGCCGCGACGGGGCAGCTCACGACTGCCGACCCGTGACCGGTGGGGCCAAAGCGTATTTCGCCTGACCTCACCTGATCACGGGGGCAGCCGCTCGCCTCCACGACGGCGGAGATTATCTCCTCCGTCGAGGCCGCGTCATCCAGACCCGAAATGCGCAGACTCGCGCATTTGCTGGGTCTGGTGACGCGGACGTCACCCGTGTTCAGCGACTCCCTCAGCTTTGCCGCTAGGGCATCAGCTTTGGGGCCGCTGGTGGCGCCAGAGACCTCGAGGAGGCGTGCTCCGGTGCGCGTCACCTTGCACCGGAGACCTCCCTCAATCTCGAGGGCCTTGAGGTCGACTGAGGCTTTCGCCTGCCTCAGGACCTCGGCGTACCCCACGCCCCTCGCCCTGCCCTCTGTCGTCACCGTGATAACGACGGCAGTAGAGCGAGGAGCGCGGAGCCTCTTTGGCGCCTTCGCCGCGGCGGCCTTTGCCGCTTTGTCAGCCTCTTTAGCTGCCTTCTTGGCGGCCTTTGCCGCCTTTTTGGCGGCCTTAGCCGCCTTCTTCTTTGCTCCCGCCACCTCCCAGGCCCCCTCTCTGGAGGGAGTCTGGGGTGCAGCGGGAGCGCTGGCTGTGCTGAGGGAGCCCGGGTGACCACCTCCACCAGGTGCCGTCTTATTGGGGGCGGAGGCCTTGCGTTGGAGACTGGGAACCCCACTGGGTACAGCCGTCGTCGTGTCTCGCTTGGGGCCTGAAGTAACCCCAGTCGCAGACACATAGGACCCCTGTGCAAGTGGTGGGCGGTACGCTCGGTCTTCCAGTACGGCGAGACGCCTCTCCATCGCCGCCATTAGCTGTGTCACACTCGGCGTTGCTTTAGCGGCTGGCTTGGGAGGCTTAGGCAGCGCAGGAGTCCCAGTGTGGGCAGCATGCACTCCAGGAGTCGCCGCCACCATCCTACTAACCTCCTCTTGGAGGGCCCGAATTTGTTCCCGGGAGTCAGCGAGCTCAGCCTCCAGACTCGTTACCCGGCTCCTGAGTTTCACCTCCTCCTCAGAGACACTCCTGGACAGGAGCTCCTCAAGCGCTTTCGTAGCGCCGGCGACGCATTCCGTCACCACCTTCTTTTTGCCCGAGATATTCTTGGCACCCTTCATGGCGTCAGTTATCCGGGTCAGAGCAGTGAGGAGCTCCCGAGCCTCTGGGACATCTTTGTCCTTCCCACTGGGTAGTGGTGGAACGTGCATGGGTGATTTTTGTACCCTCTCCTTCTGGTTGTTGTGGTCGGATCCTCGACCCCTTCCTGCGGTAGTAGCCGGTATTTTGGCTGGTAGATCATCCTCGCTGGACGAGACTGTTCCCGGCCTTCGGAACAGGCTCTTGGCCAATCCAGCGGATCGCGGCCTCTTCCTTCTAGCATGACCCTCAGTTTCAGCATCCATGCTAAGGACTGACTCCGCGTCAGTCTTGACGAGGTTCACTGTAGACTCCAAATCCGTTGTGAGTGTGCCTGGGTTGTTGGAGATATCGATCGAGTTTTGGGTTTTATTTGGTTTTTCCATAACTAATCCCACGAGTGGAGACGAAAGGAATCACTCCCCGGGTGACGCTCATTCCGGGGAGCGGGATATATACTGTAGGGTGCTCCAGGTGCCCTACAGGCCTTACGACTTTGCTCTCGGGTTTTACAGACTATCCTTGTCGCGGGCCGACCAATTAAGGCAAGCCCTCCGGCCCCTACGGTCACCGCGTACCAACTGGTGCCACCAGTTGGATGGTTGCGTTGACCCTAGGAGTTACGGAACGCGAGGAGGGTGGCTGGTCCTCCCCAACTCCGACGTTGGCACGAATGCCTGTAGGTCCCTGCGTGAGCAGAGGGCCTACACGCCCTGCGGTTATTCCGCTCAGTACACTCTGCTTAACAGAGCGTAGGCAGAGTTGCCCGAAGTGGCCTTAACGGCCCCCTCCTTGGTGGACTATTGGCCATGGGCGACGACGTGCGCCTTGCACAAAGCGCACGTCGTCGTCCACGTTACCAGGGTGTACCACGTGGAGGTTGTCCTACCCCACACCCCATACCGTCTAAAACTCACACCGTACCTACTTACCCGTCTAGTGCTAGGCGCCGCCCCGGGTAACTCCTTAGAAAGATGTATCAGGGTACCTGACACGCTTAGGCTATCACCGTGGCCTCGCCTACGGGTTTGGGTGTTATCTTGCGTCTTTTGGGTTAGTTCAGGTGCAATTCCGCTTCTTGAGGCGTGCAGCATGCTAAGAAATTTCACGTCATGCCAATGTTTTGGCTCTCGAGGCGTAGACCTATGATCCTTCGCATCCAAGTCTCAAGGACAGATCCCGGGAAAGAGTCATGCTACTTAAAGCTTAATTAAGGCACTTAATACCTTATACTTATATCAACTAATATACATTTAGGTAGTACTCGTCGAGTAAAACTCGTCGAGTTTTCCGGCGAAGCGGTTTGTTACTACTCTCGAGAACAACTCGTAAACATGTCTAAGGAGTGAGATGGGTCTGTAATTCTTCAGCAAGGTCTTGTCACATTTTTTGAAAAACAGAGCCACCGCACTTCGCTCCACGCTTTAGGTATTTGTACCTGTTGGAGGGCGGAATTAAAGAGACTCGTCAGCTCTTTCAGAACTGGAGTCCCGTCAGCTTTAAGAAGCTCACTCGTAATTCCGTTCTCTCCAGGGAATTTATTGGTTTTTAGTTGTTTGCGAGCCGCCCTGACCTCGCCCTGGTCAATATCCGGAATGTCTTCCTCTTCGGTATAGTGGCGCGTGAGTGGGGCTCTGTGGTCACAGTCGCTAGGTCCCATCGGTTTTTTTTTCCGTGATGCATATAGGTCTCTATAGAAGCTCTTAACTTCTTCGAGAATCTCGAACCTCGAGGTCACGGTTTTACCACCCGCTGTTTTCAATTTGGAAAGACGGGGTCTTCGAAGCTGTTGCGCAAAGACTTTAGTACCCCAATTTTGTTCGATCGCTGCCTCGACGATGTTGGTGTTATAACGTCTGAGGTCGCATCGTATCAGCTTTCGGATTTTGATGTTTAAAGCTCTCTGGTCTGACGAAGACGCATGCATAGATGGCGTTTGCCGTCTGATTCTCATGAGCTCGAGAGTCTCGGGCGAAAGCTTGGAACACCTATTTTTGCTTTTTCCAGACAGAAACCTTCGGGAGACTTGTTGTAGCGTCCTGACTACAGTGTCGGCCTTATCGTGATTCTAGCCAGTGGTTTCCAGCAGATCGAAACGATTTTGAAACTCCAATTGAAACTTCTCGGCACACAAAGCTATTTGGAGCGCAGTAGGTCGGAGAGTAGGCTTCATCATCCGGATCCTTTAGGCGCGGAAGTCTAAATTCAGAGATGCTCGGACGAGTTGGTGATCACTTTCGGTATTAAACCTGTTGCTCACTGAGACATCTTTAAATATACACCTCTTGTCCGACATGACGAAATCTATCTCGTTCCTTGTGACCTTGTAGAGGCTTCGCCAAGTCCACCTTCTAGGGAGCTTCTTCTTAAAGAATAAGTTCATCAAGAAGAGCCCCTGAGCCTCAAGAAGCATACGCCCCCGGTCATTTCTACGCCCCACACCGAAGGGTCCGATTTTCGTTTCACGGCGTTCTTATACTCCCACTTTGGCATTGAAGTCCCCCATCACAACATTGTAGTGAGTCTTGGCAGTACATTGTAATGCTTTCACCACGTCCTCGTACACAGTCTCAACTGCCTCGTCAGTGCTTCTCGAAGTCGGGGCATAGGTACACCTGAATCACCTTCAGGGAGTACCTGTTGGTGAGTCTTAGTATTACGAATGCTACCCGAGACGAAACATTGCTGATCTCCACAATGCTGCTAACGAGGTCCTTTTGCACCACAAAGCCGTCATCGCCCTCGGAAAAATGTCTTCCATCACCTTCCCGAAAGTACAATAGGTCGCCCGACGCAAGGGTTAGCGTGACCTCCCTCTTTCTTCGAACTCCGCACAACCCCAGTATGTGCTAGTTTATGCTACCTAGTTCTACCTCGAGTTCGGTGAGCCGATCGTCTAGGCGCAGAGTGCTTCCATTATAAGTAGCTAGGTACGGACTATCTCACACAAGATCATCTAGCTAGCCCTAATTAAGACAATATAAGCTTATGCTATGGGATCTAGATAACTGATAATTTGCTACTTTGTGCCAAAGAGATGTACTGTGTTATATGGTTCCGGAATAACTTTTACGTCAAAAGCATGTGTATAGGACCTGGTAATTGTTTTAGTTAACTAGCTGTTACCATATAACTGCCGAATAAACATATATTAACTTATAATTAGTATTTAAATAATGATTAATAATGTCTGTAAAGCTACTGCGTCACCTTCGTGGATCGTCGCGTCACCTACGTGGGATCTAATAATTCAAAACGTTATTCTTCCAAATCTGACTCACAATTTAACTTTTTGACTTATATAAATGTTACTTATCTTACCGAAAGCTTTGTGTTTGTTTACAAAAATAGTTGAAATAATCAGTATTTAAAATTTACCATGAAGGTGACGATGAGAATCGTAAAAAGTAGAAATAGCCTTAAGCTCTTTTATGATTAAGCAAACAGAGCAGTTTCACTTGCTCCTATGAGTCTGATGAAGAAATACCTCTCCTTTCATACACCTTATGTGACAAAAACGAAGTGGCTAGGGTCAGCTCTATAAAATATAATAACAAAAATAAAAAAAAATGTATGGCTTACAATTTTTCCGTAAAGGCGTCATAATTCCTGAAAGTCAGACATTATTAAGTTTTACATTTCTCAACATAAGGAAAAGCAATTTGGTGACTAATAACAATTTTACCTTTAACAAAGTGTTAGAAGTAGGTTTCTTTGAGAAATTAACCCGGCGCCAATTACGTGAAAATAATTACTAGTACGATGACGCCGGGTCATATTGACCCGAAGTTTATCGATAGTTTTTCAGGAAATTCAACAAGCCACCTTCATATTTGAATGATTGTTTATTAGAAGTGATTATTTTCTTAGGTTGTGAAATAAAAATAATTGTAATAAGTTCTAGAAATTAAACTTTTATTAATTTTTTCAATAACACATGCAAAATCAACTTTGAAAACATAACATGTTTATATTTTGAATTTTTGGTGAAGTACTCCTAACTTTAATAGGAATCAATAATCTTATGTACTAATGAACATATTAATTAAGTTTTATAACATGAAAATAACAATGAATCAGTCTTCTACATCATTATTCAGGTCCACGGAACTGCTGCAATTATTGCAGTATGGAATAAAATGGTCCGGGCAAATGTATATGTGGCATGCATGACAAGTGTGAGATGTTTTCTTATCCTTTTTCGATGGACATATTTGACATCTCTTGCAAGTTTGGAATTTTTCGGGGAGGTTCTTCACTAGGGTCACCCACGAAATCCGCTATTCTTTTGCGCAACTGACGAGGTACATTTACACGTTTCTTTCGCGTTTGTAACTGATCATGAACTAGAGCGAGTCCCAGTTTTTTCAAAAAATGTCTTCTTTTAGTGCGTGTATCATTGTTATTGGCCCGATGTATTTATGTTCGCATTAATGCCAGATATATTGAACATTGCATAGAAAATCGTCAGTGGCCATCGTTTTGAATTTCTGCTCACGTTGTAAGTAGCACTAAGTTCATCAGCTACATCTACACCACTTTTGGTGTGATTATAATAAGTTATTATCTTGGGTTTCTGTTTGTGGCCAGTGGTATGGTAATATCAATGTTAGCATCATGGTGTAAGCTCGACATCAAAAGAACAACTTTGCTTTTCTTCGGAGCAGCTTCCAAGTCTTCATTATCGGAATCAGACTTTTCTAATAACGCCACAATTCTTGCTGGATCATTATACAATGCCATTTTCTCTAAAAACCTAGAAGCAAACAAATTTAATTAACATCTATCACTTAGAAACAAAATAAACTTAAGTCATGAAATAACAACGCCAGCGATGACTCTGGGTCATAATTACCCGCTTTCACTTGACGCACGTGTATCTCCCAGCGCTCGCGGCATCGCACTTAGCGTATAGATGAAACGGGTAGAGGGAGAACGTATCTCCAGCTACACAAACGTTCAAACCCTAAGAACATCACAAAAATGAATTAATGTTAGTTAACATTTGCCTCGGGTCAATATGACCCAGCGTCATTGGCGCCGGGTTAAATTTAGTTGGGTGACACCTGGTTGTGTCACACGCAAAAAACCTTTTTTTTAACCCCCGACGGAAACCCGGACGGGGTGTTATAAGTTTGACGTGTGTGTGGGTGTGTGTGTGTGTGTGTGTGTGTGTGTGTGTGTGTGTGTGTGTGTAAGTGTGTGTAAGTCTGTCTGTGGCATCGTAGCTCCCAAACGGATGAACCGATTTTGATTCTGTTTCTTTTGTTTGAAAGATGGGTTAGGGGAGAGTGTTCTTAGCTATGTTTTATAAAAATCGGTTAAGCCATTTCAAAGATATGAGGGGTGAAAGTGGGGATGAAAAATTTAATTTGTTCAAATATACCCGTGTTGGGTATCAAATGAAAGGTCATAATTTATACATCACGATACCGCAAGTTTTATGAAAATCGGTTGAGCCATTCGAAAGATATGAAGAGTGGAATGTATTTCTAATTCTGTAACCACACTCCGCGCAATTCGCATTCGTTCTGAATAATTGTTGATAGACTATACGTATGTTGATATTAAAAAACTCCTATGAAAAGCATGAAATAAAAAATTAAATTAAAAATTTAAAAAACCCCCGACTCACAAAAAAGAACAATAAAAAAACCTGTAAAAAGTAAAAAAATAACTATTGTATTATGACTTATCTACCCTAAGTATTGAACCTTTATTATTATTATAGGTAGCTTTATTATTTACGTATTCATATTGTTAACTAACAGTTTGTCTCGTCGGGGACCGCTCACCTAATCATAACCTAATCGTGCGTCTGTCTCTATTTAGGTATAGAGCGGTCCCCCGGCGGGACCAACTGTTAGTTAACAATATGAATACGTAAATAATATAACTACATATAATAATAATAAAGGTTCAATACTTAGGGTAGATAGGTCATAATACAATAGTTATTTTTTTACTTTTTACAGGTTTTTTTATTGTTCTTTTTTTGTGAGTCGGGGGTTTTTTAAATTTTTATCAAAGTCGTAGATCGGTATACATATTTTTTTTCCTTTCAATCTAGTAAGGAGAAAAATGTACGACAGTATTTACTTTCAAAGTTAGGGAATCGTTGAATGTAACTTTCATTTTCTTCAAAACGTCCGATTAATTTACAACCTATAATAAAGGACCGACAACTATGCAAAAGTGAAAATAAGTAGTTTGTACCATTATCCGTATCACGATATTCAGGAATAACAATTTTCCTTCCTTGCGACACTTGCGGTAGGTAGTGCTTTGAGCTATGTTCAGACAAAGCACCTATTATAAATATTGTGGGATTGTTTGACACATTTTACACAGCCCTTAAGCATGGTAACGTAATATAATATTACCAGCTCTCTGGCTCATACTAAGGTTGTGATGTGAAATCTAGACGACTGATATCATTGAGACATATTTCTAAATACATAAATATAATAAAAAAGCTGGATAAAAAATATTCTAATGCCATATTCCTCCTTCTTATAGATTTAATAAATAAATAAATAATTCATGAAAACCTATTCATGAAACAAATAGTAAAATCAGTAAAAGGGGGAATTAAGGGGGTTCTCATAAAACAATCTTGATTGTATGTGTGTTTTGGTACGGAACCTTATGTGCGGGAGTCCGACTCGAATTTAGCCGTTTTCAAATTACATAGTACGTTTTAAACCACATTTTATACGTTTAAGTGAAATAGAACATTTGTAACGACTTTATTGTTCAGTATGTTACTTACCAACTTACTCGAGGGAGCTTATGCAGAGAACTCTATCCCAGGGCGCCTTATTTCAGAGTTTCCAGTGTATGTGCAAGGGTAGGCTAGGGCTCTAACGAAAACAGACAATAGGGTGTACACACATATATTTATTAAGTACACAGAGATACACGGATACACACAGAGAGAGACATCCTGTCATTATGACAGCAGAAATGTCACCACTGACAACCGATTAAAAAAAGATAAATCGATTAGGCTGCTTTCACATACTGAATACTGCATCTATAGAAAATAAATGCTACACATTCAGTTAATTTAAATTATAACTCTAGGTGGCTGAAAATTACTGAACAAATTAAGCCGACAAGTTATGCAATGCAGTTCCGAGTTTGTATTTAGTTTCAAAAGCCACTCCACCGTTTCTCAAATACTTGGGTTTGCAGGTGGTGGTGTGGGGCCAAATGTCTGCTAGGTACTTACTCTGTGAAACTTGCAGTGTTGTCGTTATCAATTCGTCGAGAATACTGATTTTGGATGGGCAGTGAACAGGAGATTAAAACAGGATATTTCGCATCTGTATAGGTACCTTTTGAATATTAGTTGGTTAAGTAGTAAGAAATTGAGGATCCATGAAGATTTTTCTATATGCCAAGGTATGTCATTGACAAAGAAGAACTGAAAGGTGTTTAAGATGTGTCAAATATAAGGTGTATGAAAGGAGAGTCATTTTTCATTAGACTCATAGAAGTCTGTGAAACTATCCTGTTTGCTTAATCATAAAAAAGCTTAAAGATTAAGTCTATTCAAAAACACTTCAGTCCACGCCATACCCTTATTCATTAACATCAAAATTATTCTAGATCCTTCCTCGGATCATAAGCTCAAATTGTGCCAAGTAACATTCAAATTGTTTCAGTAGTTTTGGCGTTTATTTTTTTTTTATTCATGATTAATCAAGTATTTGATTACACGATTGTGTTTTTGCCTGGAAATATTAAAAACTATAAAAATCATCAATTTCTATGTTTTTATGTCCTAACTATCCACCTATTTTTACGATCTTTCCCAAATAAGTATCACGCCGAAACTACTGAACCAAATTGAATGATACTTGGTACATTCCGAGCTTATAGTCCGAGGAAGGTTCTAGGATACTTTGGGACCCCTCTCCCAAAGGAACCGCGCAAAATATCGGGATCAAAAGTATCCTAGAACCTTCCTCGGATTATCAGCTCTGATTGTACAAAGTTTCATTAAAATGGATTCTGTAGCTTCGGCGTGATACTTATTCGAGACAAAATGATTTTTTAATTTTAACTTCTTAATGCGTAGTCCAATCCCAAATTTTTTTTTAGTGTTATAAAGGGAGTACTTTAAGGATTGTTTCACACAAGTTTCAATGTTGAGTGTTTTGTAGTTCAGGAATTAGAGACATCTCAACTTTCGCAGAACACTGAATTAAGGGATTCCTTTGAATGGGAGGATAAATCTAAACTGGCGTGTTGGCTTAATCATAAAAGACGTCCGAATGAGCATAATCGATGAAGACGTGTTATTCGTTGATCCGTATTAGAAAAATAAAAAAGTGAGCAAAAAGGGAACAGTGCAAGGTGAAACTTATGTGAAAATAAACAGTAACTTGTGTGCTAGTGAACAATATAATATAAGAAACGATGTCTATACCATACTCGAACTCCAAGAAAGGATTACTCAACTCTCGAGTGAGTTGAAATACGCCCATCAGGAAGTAGACAATCTGAACTCTGAGAACAGTCAGTTGAAACTGGATGTTTCCAAATATATTAAGATTATAGACGCGTATAAGAAAATCAACAGTACGGACATTGTAATGTCAACCTCTCAACCCTCGGTACGTATACGTAAATATGTACAAAGAAACTCACGTCCAGCGCCTGTTAAAAAGTTGCTGCAACCACCATTTGCATGTGGGAAACATACTATATTAAAAGTACAAGGCGCTAATAATCAGGAGTTCATAAAAGGTTGTAACAATGATAAAATATCATTAAGTAATCAGAAGGAAACCTCAACACTTACAGAAATACCAATAGAGAGTCAAAATGAGAATAATACTAAAGTACCAGCAGAGAGCTTAGTGGAATATATTCCAAAAATAGTGGTATTGGCTGATCAACAGGGGCGTCACATACAAAGGATACTCCAGAATTTACTAGGTTCTCAGTTCAACGTCACCTGCTTCTGAAAATCTGGCGCGCCACTGCTTGAAGTTCTGAAGTCGGAGTATTCGCAAATCAGAACACTAAATCGGGATGACTATGTTGTTATATTGGGGGGTTCTAACGATTCGAATCCAAAACAGCTCGAACTTACATTGTGTAACTTTTTAGGTAGAACAATAAATACTAACAATAATATCTCAGAAGTTCCGTATAATGGGTTTTTGAATGAGCGAAAAATTAACCACTTATTAAAAATTTTATGTTCTTATTATTCACATACAACATATTTGGACATGGGGTATGGTTCGTATGTACCAGGTTACAGCGGTTTTCCTTTACACATTAGTCAAATATTACTTAAAGAAATATTGCGAAAGGACTACGAACAAAAATATGTAAAATATTGTACAAAACGATTAGTTTATTCTACTGGAAGTGTTAGTAAATTTGATACCTGTGATCAATATACACAAACAGATAGTATTTTAATGCAGGATGATCCTTGTTCGTCTTCTGAGAATAATTTGCTTTTTCGAGAATAACCAATTATACCTGCTCCATCAAAATATAAATGGTCTCATAAATAAGTCGGGTGAGTTTGTTGTACATCTGCACTCATTAGGGAACAATCAGAATTTCTGTCCCATCGATATACTTTGCATAACAGAACACAACATGACTCAAATAGATACAAAAATATTGAGGCTTCCTAATTTTGTACTTGGCGTTTGCTATTCACGGAAGAACCATCACGGAGGATCTTGTATACTCGTTAAGTTGACATTTAAATTTAGAAATATACCAGAGACCAAATCTCTGTGTATATCCAGTATTTTTGAATGCTGTGGCATTGAGTTGATCACCTAGAAACATAAAAGAAAATATTGACTTATTTTTTGAACAACTATAATTATTATTATTTAAAATAGGATACAAAGGTAGGAAAATTATCATTTGCGGGGACTTTAATATAAACAGGACCAGTACTTGTAATATCTCATGTCAGTTTGAACAGTTATTGAAATCCTACAATTTAAAGTTATCTATAAACCAACCAACACGTTTGAGTTCACAGAGATGTATTGATAACATAGCCCATAATTTAATCATACTGCCCAGCTATTATCTTGCCCCATACGAGCAAATATTAGTGCGGGGCATTAGTTTTAGATGAAGAGGGACTATAGCAATAACAATGTTGTAAAGTTTATAGAATGCATAAAAAGTCTTACATTTTCAGAGTGCTTTACATGTGCGGACCCAGATGAAGCGTATGATAGCTTCTTTGAACTGTTTAAGTTTTTCTATGACTTGTGTTTTCCAATAAAAAAAGTTAAAATAAGCGCTGTAAAAAGATGTAAATGGCTCAGCAGAGGATTGAAACTGTGTTCTAAAAGAAAACGTCATATGTTATGGAAAAGCAGACTATCACCGACCCCAGAAAACGAAACTCAATATAAAAATTACACTAAAAGACTAAAATGTATAATAAATAAAACGCAGAAACCACAGAATAACTATTACATTAATTCAGCAAAGAACAAAAGTAAGGCTACATGGCAAATAATAAATAGCTATAAGAGCACAGGGCCAAGAAACGAGATTACAGAAATTAAACACAATGAACACCTAATTGTAGATCCGGACGTTATTGTTGAAATTTTTAATAACTTTTTTATCGACGACATTAAATCAAATACAAATAAAAATATGATTTCTTATAAAAATATTATTTACAAAAAATATAATTCATTATTTATGAAACCTACTAACCCAATTGACATTTTTAACATTATAATGAAATTAAATAATTCTGTTAGCACAGGATATGATGACATACACACAAAAATAATTAAATTAATACCTCAATACTTGGCACCCGTACTTAGTCATATGATAAATCTAAGCATGGAACAGGGAATTTTTCCAAAAAAAATTTAAGAAGAGGATAAACAAAATATTAAGTCATACAGGCCAATTGCATTAATTCCAATTTTTGCGAAAATATTTGAGAGGGTCATCTATAAATAAATAAATAAATAAATAAATTTCTTTATTTCTTTATCTTACTTACTAATTACAAAAGTGTTTGAGACACTCCTTTTAAGTAAAGAATACTTGTGTTAGGAGGCCTCGCTCTTCCATTATCCTTTAGGTAGTATACCTAATATATATTAACAGGTAAGTAATACATTCTTATTAATTAGGTAACACAAGTAGAAAAATAGAGTAAATGTAAACATAGAAAATGAATGGGTGGGTACGTTATTTTTAAGCTATTTGTGTGTGTGTGTGTGTGTGTGTGTGTGTGTGTGTGTGTATGAGTGTGTGAGTGTGAGTGTGTGTGTGTGTGTGTGTGTATGAGTGTGTGTGTGTGTGTGCGTGTGCGTGAATGCATGCATGTGAATTTATGAGTGATTGTGGGTCACCACCGGATTAAAGTGACTGTCCCGTGTCACATGTTTTACTACGAGATTATCCTCATAAGTTCTTCTGTCTCTGAGTGATTTAGGGATTTTAGCCATGTGATTAATGTATTTTTGCAGTCGTGATGAACCATGGAATAGATTTTCAACCTTTTATTTGTTTTGTTATATAAGCAAGCAGACTGTCGAACAAACTGTCTACGTGCAAACGCTGTAGCTACGGTATGTGTAGGAGCAACATTATGCTTGACCCTTTTATTTAAAAGATTGGGATCGAAATGAAGACTTCTATGAACCTTCATGGTTGAGTTTAGGACGTAAAGCTGCCTTACAGTAAGTAGATCAGATAGTTGATACAATTCAGTGGTGGGGAACCGTAAGGTCTTAAAATACATAATTTTTATAACGGACCGTTGAGCTCTTTCGAGTTCGATAAATCTGTTTTCAGTTGCTCCTCCCCACACCGGTATGCAATAAGTGAGTATAGATTGCACTAAACTATTATAAACCCTATTTAGAATTTCAGGTGTTGCAACATAGCGCAGCGTTTTGAAGACCCATTTAAATTTTCGAACTCTGTTTACAAGTAAGTCTAAATGGGAGTGCCATGATAGTCTTTGGTCTATTATTACACCAAGATATTTTACATTTGGTACTTTAGCAATTAAAATACAGCCGCAGTTAGTACCGGAATTGTGGCAATTGTGGATGCGGACCTCAAAGTCTGGTGGAGGTTGCGAAGAATCGTAGATGGAGAAGCATATATAATTTGTCTTGTTAGTGTTCAATGTTAAGAGGTTGCTATTTAACCACCTAGTTACTCTTGATAAGCCCATCTCCGTCATCTCACGTACTTCAGTCCAAGAGCCTCCATTAAACACTATGGCAGTGTCATCTGCATATGAGAAGATTCGACCACTAGTGAGCTCAAGATTACATAAATCGTCTATGTAGATCAGGAAGAGAGTAGGACCGATGACACTGCCCTGCGGCACCCCGTATGTAACATTCTCACAGTCGCTCACGTAGCCGTCAATTTTTACCTTTTGCTCACGTTCTGAAAGATAACTTTTAAAGAGAGATAGTGAGATACCACGAATCCCGATGTTATCCAGCTTTCTTATAAGGGTAGGAACAGAGACAGTGTCGAAGGCTTTTTTTAGGTCTAAAAAGGTGGCCAGGCATTTTTGGCGCTTATCCAGATTAGCTACGACGTGTGAGCTAATGGAGGCAACTGCATCTTCGGTTGACAAGCCTTTCCGGAATCCGAATTGAGAGGCAGAGAGGATATTATAATTGTTAAGGTAGTCAACTAATCTTTTGTTAATAAGCCTCTCTAATATTTTAGATAATGCTGGCAAGACCGAAATAGGGCGGTAGTTGGTGACCTCGTCCCTGCTTCCACTCTTGTATACCGGAGTTATAAGGGCTCTTTTTAAAGCTTTAGGAAAGATACCGGTCCTGAAGCACATATTGACTAGGTGACTAATGAAGGGAACAACAATGTAGCTGGAGTCCTTGAGAAATTTTGTTGGTATATTGTCCCATCCAGGGGCACTATTGGAATCAAGGCTCAGAAGTACACTTTCGACCTCCATAGGATCGGTGTCAAGAAGAACAAAAGACGAAAGCATCCTCCTGTTCGGTATAACTGGGGCGTTAAACTGATAAACTTGGTCGTTAGTTATACATTCTGCCAAACTTTTACCAACGCCAGCAAAGTACTTATTTATAGAATTAATGCCCTCCATCCTGCTATCATTATCAAAGCTGGAGGAAGCATTTATTAAATTGGTGTTGGACACTTTTTTTGGTTTGTAATGCGTAATTTCATTGATTGTTTTCCATAATTTTTTATTATTGTGTAAAGACTGGGAGAGTAGGTCTTTTTCATATTTACGTTTTAATTTTTTTATTAGATTGTTACAAAAATTTCGGTAACGTCTATAGGTGATCCTGAGCAACTCGTTTATTGGGTCTCTTTTTAGTTCTTTTTGCATACGATTTCTATTCCTTACACACTTCAAAGCACCCTCAGTGATCCAGGGCTTAATTATACACTTAGAGTTCGAAATGGGTAAAATTTTTGTATTTAATGAGAGAGATTCTGAGATTCTTGAAATTAATAAGTTTGAATAAGAATTGGGGTCCTCGTGTAGATAAAGATCAGTCAACGTATTTTGTAAGGTGCGCTTTTTCAAAATCTGTTTGAGTTTTATACTTGCGGGGCACATAAATTTTGGTTATGTTTGAAAGACTTAAAAATATTAGGTGGTGATCGGTAATGGATGTATCAAGAACGGCAACAAACGCAGATGTATTAGCTTTATTTATTTTTAATATGAAATGATCAAGACAGTTTGGTCCTCTCGTAGGGAAGTGATGTGCAGGAAGTAAACCATGATGAGTCAACATGTTTAGGTAAAGTTCTCTATTATTTTTACTATACGAGGTTTTGGTAGAATATGCTATTAGATTAATATTTATGTCGCCAGTAATTATAATACGCCTATGCGTTTTGATGGTTTCCAGGTAGCTATCAAGGGATTCAACAAAACAATCAGCCTTCACATTAGACGGAGACCGATAGATACATAGAACAATAGTATTAGATGTAGCAATCTGTAGACATGATGCATGTTGTAGGGCGATCTCATTAACTTTCGCTTGTAAATTACTATTTATGTAAGCCACGACACCATCGTTCTGATTTAGCTGATTTATTGTATGATAAGAGTGATAGTTATTTATTTTAGGGATTTGTTTATTGGGATCCAGACGACATTCAGTTAAAAGTATTATATCTAGATCAAAACACAACTTGGGTAAAGAAGTTTGAAGGTCGTCCAGTTTACTGTAAACACTCACTATGTTTTGGCATATAATCCTCAAATTGGAATTTAGTAGTTTGGAAGAATAAATTTCAGTGAGATCCTCCACGGAGCATTCCACAGAGTCAGCAATTTGCAGACAATCTAATTCATGTATGTTATGACGAGATTCTGCCATTTTGAATGTTAGTATAGCACAAAGTGTATATCAGCAGGTGAAAAATTATTAGCAAAGTCTGTTTAATAAAATCATAGCAGATGGATGACAGTAACCGTATAAAGCTTGGCAACAAAATAATTTGTATACAGCTTAGCACGCAGTGTGTGGAATAGTTGTACAAGTGTTCACTGCAATAGCTTTTTACGGTATATACGGTTAACAGTATGGATGTGAATTGTATTTTAAATTGCAAATGATTGTAAATTGTGTTTTCTTGTAAAATAGAGTAACAATAGATGCATCCTGGTCTTATTAATAAAGTAAGGCTGTATAAAGCATATAGGTACTTTCCTAAGTTAGAACTTAATTGGTTGCTTTGAGTTTGCATGCACAAGGTGTTATATAATAATATTAATATAAGTTTTGGTACTATCATATATGACAGTGGCATGTAATCTGTATGTAATTTAGTGTAAGTTACAAGTATATGGATTATATAAAGTTTATAGTATATAAGTATATATGTTTTTATGCCATATTTGTGAAGGGTCATTGATCTCATATTTTTTTTAATGAAAAGAATAACAGAGTTATTGTATAGTATAATGAATAAGTCTGTGAATCTAAAACTATTTTTATTTATTTGTGTGTATATGTGTAATGTATTGCTCTGTAGAAAGGTGAGTGTACAGTTAATTGTTACATCTAAAACCATTTCAACATAGGTAGATAAACTATATAAGAACTTAATATACATAATCTTAAGACAAATTATTAGTGTGGTTATACTTATGGTGACTGCAAGTCAATCTTCAGTTATCAGCTTGTGTATTTGTGCTTCACTATTAATCAGTATTGCGGGCGAGTTTTCACATCTTTTTAAATAAACTTTGCCATACGAGGTCCAGCAAAACCTATATTTCTTTGAGGACTTTAGATCTCTGGCTAGAAAGTACAGCCGTGCGCCCTTTGCTGTTAGTTGCTCAGACACGTATATCGGTGTATTATTATCGCTTGATAACCCTAGGTGTTTTGCTTGCAATTTGGACTTGTTTTGCGAATTAAATGCCTTACACATGGTTAGCAAGTTTGATTTTTGCATAGTAGATCTAGCTTCGACAACGATAGTACAATTTTTTGTCTCTTTCTTCCTGTTTTGTATCCTGTAAATATCCGAGATATCTGATATTTCCAATTTACAGTTTACGTTTGTAGACAACTTCATAACCATATTCACTAGATCCTGCTTAGATTCGCCTTTATTATACGCCTATATCTATAATAATATATATAACTAAATTGAAGAGAATAATATATTTACTGAGGAACAATTTGGTTTTCGTAAGGGAAAATCAACTGGCACTGCACTCTTTCATTATCTGCAGCAAGTAATGACAGGACTAGAAGAAGGAAAAAGTATAATATCTCTATTTATGGATATGACCAAGGCCTTTGATCACGTAGATCATGAAATCCTGTTATTGAAACTGGAAAAGTATGGAATAAGAGCCAACTCACTAGAATTATTAAAATCTTACCTTACTGGAAGACTACAGGTAACCACGATCAAAAATATTAGTAAAACCTCGAAAATTGAAGAACACTATAAATCCAATCCAAGACTTGTTAAATATGGTGTTCCACAAGGTAGCATTCTTGGGCCACTATTGTTTTTGATATATATAAATGACCTTCCAAAAACCATTAACCAAAACATGATATTATTCGCTGATGACAGTACGGCTATTTTTGCTAACAATGACAGAAACATAAATTTAGAAATTGACATAAATAAATCACTTAAAGAAATAATTAAATGGATGACAGAAAATAACTTAAACATACATTTAGGAAAAACTACTTACATGACATTTAAAAACAAAAATTATATTTGTGACAATCTATCACTGAGTTACAAAAATGAAATAATAAGTGAAGTAAACATAACTAAATTTCTTGGTATCCATATTGATTCAGATTTAAATTGGAAAACCCAAATTGATCACATTTGTAACAAATTAAACTCTTTTTCTTATGCCTTGTTTATGCTCAGAAAGGTGGCAAACGAAGAAACTCTATTAACAGCATATCATGCAAATGTTGGTTCCATTCTCAGATATGGCATTTTATACTCATACTTATAGAATTCGGGACTTCACGCGAAACACATTTACTTACATTTTTACACCGACGTTTCGAGCACGTTGCAGCGCCCGTGGTCGCAAACACCAGGTGTCTACAAAGTGGATTGCAGCTGCGGTAGTTCCTACATAGGCCAAACCAAGCGGACCATCGCGGAAAGGGTCAAAGAACACATTGCAGCTGTAAAAAACCGTCAGTTTAACAAATCGGCAATAGCAGAACACCTCGATACGGGCAGTAATCACTGGATCGAACTTCACCAACCAAAAGTCCTCTCCACTGATCGCCACTATTATCCACGTATGGTGCGTGAAGCCATTGAAATTAAAAAACACAAAAATTTCAATAGGGATGATGGATATAAGCTCTCCGGGATGTGGAATGCAGTGATTAATAAACTTGAACGTAAAATTGTGCCAATTAAAACTGACGTAGTGAGTGTAGTGTGTCGCCGGCCTTATCCTTCGTTGTGACAATAGCGGAGGGTAGTTTGGCAAGAAGTTACTTCATGGTTTTCGTCGATTCTCGCCTCAGTCCAACCGCGACCACGGGCGCTGCAACGTGCTCGAAACGTCGGTGTGAAAATGTAAGTAAATGTGTTTCGCGTGAAGTCCCGAATTCTATAAGTATGAGTGTAGAAAACCGCGATAGTTTAAAAATAACATGGCATATTATTTTGGGGTAACTCAGTCCATAAAGAACTTGACTTTAGGGCTCAAAAAAAGTGCATCAGGAGTATCTGTGGACTTAAACAGACTGATTCTTGCAAACCCTCGTTTGGTAGATTAAGAATACTAACCCTGCCGTCTATGTACATTTATGAAGCCTTAATAACCGTAAGACAGAACATAAAGAAATATAAAACCCTATCGTCTAGAAGACATGGAAGTAAACTGCACATAGACATGTGTAGGACACAACAATTCAGGAATAGTGTATTTGGAATGAGTGCAAAGCTGTATAATACTGCCAGGCTATATTAAATCATCTGAGACTATCAATCTGTTCAAAGACAGACTCCGTGAACTTCTACTTGTTAAGACATATTATTCAATAGAGGAATATATTACATACATACATACATATGGTCACGCCTTTATCCCCGAAGTGGTAGGCAGAGGCATATTATATGCCCACATTTCACCTTTGTATAATTTGTCCCACGTAATAGGTGGTGAACCGTATTGCCGTGTTTAAATGGACAGGCGCAGGTTGTGACTGCCTGCTGTTAAAATAAAGCCTTCAACTTAGCTTAACGACTGCCATTTTACTGGCAACCGGGACCAACGGCTTAACGTGCCTTCCGAAGCACGGAAACGCTCAAATAAATGTCACAAAGTGATCACATGGATGGTCACCCATCCATGGACCGGCCATAGTGAAAGTTGCTTACTGCAGTGATCGTTTGCAGAACACTGAGTCCGTGGCGCCACGAGCGCTTCTATATATTAACGATAAAAATTTATGACACTTTGTTAGCAAGAGTTTGTTTATTTATTTTGGATTTAATAGATGTTAATTAATTCTAAAAATGGTTTTAAATTTGTTATTGACATCTAGATGAATAAATTTGACTATTGAATGGAAATTAGTTTAATAATTACAATAATATTAATGATACTTTGTTTTAGATGTAGGTACCCAAGTAAAACTGAAATTTGTATTAATGAATTTGACACATAAGAAATTTTGTACCTAAAAATATTATTGTACGCCAGTAAGGCAAGTTACGACAGATCATTAATTGTAAATTTGTAACATCTTAAAAACCTGTAACAAACAATGAATAAATGAATATGAATATGAAAAGAGCTTAATGATTAAAGCTATTGTAAAATAATGCAATCCGTGAATTGTTTTAGAATAGACTTACTCTTTAAGCTCTTTTACGATTAAGCAAACAGGGCAGTTTCACACGCTGCTTGATGAGTCTGATGAAGAAATACCTCTCCATACACCTTATGTGACGTAAACAAAGTTGCGGGGGTCAGCTAGTGTTAAATATTTGACTCAATGAATAAATAATGGAACTTTAGTAGAAACATAGAAACAGTGTTATTATATTATGTAGATATATGGGATAAAGATCACACCTATCATGTAAAATATTAGACTATAAATAATTGATTAGATTATTTGGTAGAAAAAATAAACAGATTAAATCTAATGTGTTCATTTTCATGTACGAAATACTATAATTTAAAATATGACACAAAAAAAACAGTGTTAAAACATCTTTGGAACTTTTTTAATCTCTCGCGATATTGACAGCGAAGGGATTTAAGAAGGGCGAAGCTTTTTACTGAATTACTTTTAGAAAGTTAAATTTTTCACTTTGTGAATTGTTATGAAACTTTTGTAGTTGGGACACGGTTCATATAAAAATAACAAGTTTTAATTATCTCACTGTAAACTAATCGCAGAAAAATTTAAAGTATAGATATCTACTAAGAGTTCAATATAGACAAAAACGATTAAGTGGGAGAATAATGAATAGTTTTCTTTAGTGGTGTTACTTTGAACAGGACGACGGGCTACAGCCCGAATTTACAAATTGTTTGTTAAATAATATTGGAGGACAAATTAAAATGTCTCCGTGGAGGCTCGGTGTGGCTTGCCGCATGTCAGTTACAGTGAATGCAACTTGCGCTATGATAATAATTAGGTGGACGGTGAAATTCAGTCGTAATCGGGTCAGAAACAGCTTGCAGAGAGGATAATATTTATTTCGGTTGAAATTTTCAGTTAAAAGTAATCTCACTATTTTTATAAATGTAAGAGTCTGTTAGTGTGGATGTTTGTTGGGTTGGAATAATACTTATGAATGCTGTTTTTATCCTGAGAGTAAGTTTCCATGGATTGAGGAAATGGGAACAGAATTCCACACAGGTGAAACCGCAGGTGTTATCTAGCTCATTAAGTATAGAAATGCTATCGTATGTGACAAGTGCAATGAAACCTAATGCCTCTTTACATATCGAGTATGCATATAGCAACACGACCCCCTTCGGCCGCCTACGAAACTGTTGCTACGTAACCAGTGTCGTACGAAGAATAATTTCTCTTATTACGATACCAGTTTTCTAAGAAGAAGACCTTTTCCTGCTGCGAAAATACACACGAAATATTATATGTGCGTATTGTTTTAATTGTTTTGTGTAAGTTCCATAGTGACAGCCGATTACTTTTATAGTGGTGTATAATGAAAACGACCCCCCCCCCCCAATATAATTAAAACAGACATAATTAGCTATAGAGCGAACATACTATGTCTACTCCCCTCGTATGGTCGTTATGCAACCTACTGCAAGTCATCATCAACCCTTGGGTGGTAATTGTTTATGACGCTAATTAATATTTTAGCCACAAAACACCTGCCTTTTTTGCTGTACAAACATAATATAGTCACAACATTATCCTCGAAATGATAGAAAGAGGCACACTTTAAGACCACATTGTAGTCATATCTTTATACTTTAAGACCACATTGTACCACCACGAGTGGTGATGAGTCTGTTCAATCAATCAATTTAGCCTATAGCAGTACACTGCTGGACAAAGGCCTCTCCCAAATTACGCCACAACACATGGTCCTGAGCTTTGCGCATCCAGTCAATCCCTGCAACCTGCTCTAGATCGTCGCTCCATCTGGCAGGGGGTCATCGTACCCCCGTTTACCACGACGCGGTCTCCACTCCAGAACTCGCTTGCTCCATCGGCCATCAATTCTTCTAAAAATGGGGTCAGCCCACTGCCACTTCAAAATTCATACTCTGCGAGCTATGTCGACCACTCTTGTTCTCTGACAAATAACATTGTTTCGGATCCTATCCCTCAGACTCAGACTCACACCCCAAGCATAGCTCGTTCCATCGCTCGTTGTGCAACTCCAAGAGCACGGACCAGCCCCATCGTGAGTGTCGACGTCTCGGCACCGTAGGTCATAACGAGTAGAATGAACGCTTTGCTATCGCACCCCCTGATGATGAATCTATTGCTGTGTTGATATAGATATAGGCACGGGTCGTGGCTAGATGCTCTTAGAGTTACCAAGTCTAAGGGCTTGAACTTGGTTTACCGAACACTATGTTAATGGCAACCGGGACCAACAGCTTAGCCTGTCTTCTGAAGCACATGAATGCTCGTAAATGAAATTACCACGAAATCGTCAAACATTTCAGAATTAAACTTTTATGCAGTGATCGCCTATCAGAGAAAACAGAGTTAGCGTTTACAAGCGCTTTGGAACTCCGAATAAAACTTTTGTGAAAACGCGTTATAGCTAATACGTTAATGTTGTCACATATCTGTATCGATGTTATAGAGGATAATAAAACGGGAAAGAGGATATGTGCTCAAGGAATTATGAGCTGAAATTAAATTTTTAATACCCTGCGCAGCAATAACACCCTGAAAATTATACGAACGTAGTACGGAAACACTTACATCATTCGAGAGCATTAATCGCTAGAGCCAGCATCAGTGTGCGGTAAATAATTAACTGCTGATATCGCGCCTACGCACCATAAATCCTCGTCATGATATAGCAACTGGATTGACAGTTACTCGATTATAATCTGCGGTAGCAACGCAAAATCCTTTATTAATGGTCTGCCAATATCGGTACAGAAACCGTTTCGTATTTATTGTTGGCATTAGTGCTATAATATATTTTTGGCTGTACTGGCTGTGCTTAAAGAGAACTACTGTGAAGGAACAGTTATTTGCTTCAGTAGTCAAGTAGGTAGGACGCGAATTTTGGTGCACCTGATTTTTCTTTTTTATAAATCCACTTAGGTACCTACATAAGCAAACGGTCATCTTTTAAGAAGTGGTTACAATAGTCTTCGTGCACCAAACCTATTGCCGAGTTGTAACGGTTAACGATAATCTGTGGCTACCTGCTCTTGATATTTTTCAAGGCGCTCATAAGGCCTTCGACTTGTTTCTGGTAACCAGGTCAACGGCTTAGCTTGCCTTCCAAAGTATGGAAAACCTCGTTAAGGTTGTTCACTCACCTGTTCACTCCATTAACGATGAATCCATATCTACAGGTTAATTTTCCTCGTTTATGACGAAAATAATAAAGAAATATAAGAGACATTTCTTTATTATTCTCTCATAAACGAGGCCCTCAATATTTTTGTGATGACAACAAGTAAATAATAAAACAAGCTTTTATCGTCGATGTGGAGATGACA
Organism: Miltochrista miniata; assembly: GCA_933228765.1. Classification (NCBI taxonomy): domain Eukaryota; kingdom Metazoa; phylum Arthropoda; class Insecta; order Lepidoptera; family Erebidae; genus Miltochrista; species Miltochrista miniata. The sequence continues at coordinate 23,969,231 of OW121749.1, read as the reverse complement.
GATACCGACCGAAATTAAAGCGATAATATTTTTAGAGCAATTTTTGTGAGCTGACTTTTTGAGGCTCTGATGATAACCTTGTAGTTGTTTTGACTCCCACTATGGGTTGTATAGAAGTATCCTTGTGCAGCCGTGTAAAGTTCCCCATGTGAACCTGCCCCTCTGCCAAAAAACCAAATTGGACGTCCGTTTGGTCCGGTATAAGCGCATGATTGGGCTTTACGCTGTAAATACCTAGTTCAATAAAATTTCCACTTGCAGGGGCGCAGCGGGGGTGACATGTAACCCTGTGGTTCCCCCTGGACTAGAAAAAATATTGAAAACGTAACCAACAGCCGGTTAAGATAAGTTATCGCTGAAAACACGAGGAAAAGTTTTCAGGTGTGCCACTTGACTGCGGTATACTTACCGAACACCTATCTAAGTGGTATGCAAAATTGAAACTACGTGCGACCTCTGACCTAGTATCCGGTGAGCGTAAAAGCCATTAATTTTGTCGTAAATGTCGCCTTCCGCAATATTATTATGTCGATATTCACAATAGAAATATTTATATGTATGTGGATAAAATGTAAGGGTGCCATTGTGTACGATTCCTAGATACGCTCACAAAGACGTTATGGTTACAAGTGAGTGACCCGGAAATAATTTTACCTATTTAATTATTTATGAGGCACATCATTTTTGTTTACATCAAAAGAAACAACGGTCACGAACTTTATTTTGGGACTACTTTCATAGAAATATTGCTAGAACATTCACCATGCAATAGGGTAGAAATATGTTTACACGATAATAGGCTCACCACTAAAATTACATGGATGATAATGTCTCTGTTAAACCATTCCGTTTATAGGCATGATTATACGTTTGTCTGGACGAGTCAATTAAATTTGACGCCTTTGATGAGAACGAAACTTGCCGTTTTAACCAAAGCGTACTGCACTAATTAGTTCGCTGTTTACTTAATTGCCATAACATATTGGTTAGGTATGTACCTACTAACTATAAAATTCGTCATCAATACTCAGCAGAAATTGTATGCGCTGTCCTACTTATGAATAAGTATGGTTGAATATTTTGAAAAGAGGGTCTGTCAGGACATGGCGTACGGTTGAGTTTCATTTGGACAAAAATAATATTGGACATCCGTACGACCCGATTATCGTTCCTTTATAAATTCAGACCTGAGAGTGTACCGAAAAACCTAAAATACTTTGTCCATCCCAATTCCGGCGCACGAAATTCCTTATTCGACTCGAATTTATATTTTTACTTCCACTTGCCATCAAAATGGTCAATGTTGATTTTCGTAAATAGTAAACCAATAAAAACAATGAAATTAACGCATTAGGCCGCTTTGCCACCACAGATGTGCTGTGCTATGCTATGAATGCGCATTAGTGGGTCACACAATTTGGCAATAAAAACAGTCAAAGTTACAGTGACCGACGGTGTGGACCGACGAATTTGATTGGTGGATGTCAAAAGCAACTATAGTAATGTATGGTAATGTAGAGTAGTGGAAAAGTATCCTTTTCATACGTGTGGAAACTCCGTCATGGATGCTATGCCGGACTCTTACCTACTAAAGGGGCCCCGGGTAAGCCCTCCTGAAGGATATCCCATATTGTGTAAATATCAATCAATTTCTTTACTCTTGCGAAAGTAATTTTATCGTTTCTTTTTGGCGTAAATGAACAGTGTGACAAACTAAGCCCAATGCGGCAAGTAATTGCTTTTCAATAGCTAGCAGTTCAGCCGGAAATAATTACATGTGAGTAGGCAGGTGTCAAACAAAGCTAACCTAACACCAGAGTATATATCATAGTGTATTGAATAAGACGGGGCTCTAGGCCCGTATTATATATTACGTTAATATTACTGTTTCAGCGAAATGTATGAAGTTTTGATTGAAAATAAGCCTAAATGTGTGGTTTTAGAAGTTTTCTATGGTCTTTTATAAATCTGCCACATAGTTTTATAGTTAATTAGAGGTCATAAGTAACTCCAAATAGTTTGTGGAATATTTAGTTTATAATAACTTGGACATTTTTTCTTACGTTAGGTAACTACGTTGACTGTAGTTGAATTCATTTTCAAAGGCAGGCCTGCTATTTTTTGACTCTGGTAAACAATTAATAATAAATACTAGATGATGCTCGCGGCTTCGCCCGCGTGAAATTCGGTACCCGTTTCTGCTTCCCGTGGGAACATATTCCCTGGATGAAAAGTAGCCTGTGTTCTTCAGACTACATTGCATACTACTATATTACAGCATTCAGTACTTTATTGAGACTCTAAAATATAATTATGTGTCTTAATCAGTAAGAAAATGGGCTAAAATTATTGTGTAACAATCATTTATACTGTATCCCTGCACTATCGAATTAGGCCTTGCCTGTAAAGATAGGGTGTATGGTTTTATAATTAAATAAATCTTCACAAACTTTCACATTTATAATATAAGTAGGATTAGGGCTCGTGGCCCAGTGGACTCACGAGTTCTATTACTAACGATCACTGCATGGATGACCACTAAGTATGTGACATTTATTTGAGAGCCATTCCGTGCTTCGGAAGGCACGTTAAGCCCTTGGTCCCGGTGTCAATAAGCTGACAAGCCAAGTTGAAGGTATTATGGGAGGTTTGAAAAATTTCAAGAGCAGGTAGTCACAACTTGCATTTGTCCATTTCAACACAGCAATATGGCCACCACCTTTTACGTGATAAAAATTCTAAAAGGTGAAATGTGGGCATAATAATGTGCCTCTGCCTGGCCCTTCGGGAATAAAGGCGTGACCATATGTATATATATGTATCACCTAATGTCATTAAGTGTATGTTACGAGTTGCGTCCAATCTATTTGACATGTAGCTGAAAAGATGCTAAGAAGAAGATAACAATATCAAACAACTAAAGGCAAAAACAAACTGACAAAAGAAAATGCCCAAACAAAAGTTTAATTACATTGATGTCACACCCACTGATTTCACCCGGACGATGTTCTTTATAATGTTTAACTCGAAAGATGTCAGTGAAATAAAGAACAGACGAATAACAAGTTTAATTATATCTGGCAAGTAATTGCTTACTTTCAAAGTTTTTCTAAATTGACTTGACATTGTTTCAAGGAGTGTTTATCTATACTTCTATACAAATATTATAAAGAAGTAAAGTTTGTGTGTTTGTATATTTATTAAATTGTAAGGGGTAATCTCGGGATCTACTAACCCAGTTTTAAAAATTCTTTCACCGATAGAAAGCTACGTTATTGTGGAGTATCATAGCCTATATAGCATCACGCTACAACGAATAGGAGCGGAGCAGTAATAGTAAGTGTTTCAAAAACGGGGGAAAAGTTATTCCTTTTGAGAGCTTCGTTGCGTGTGCTGCGTAAAAAATATGTATCTACTACAAAAATGTATCTCTTAAAAAAGTTCTAAAAAAAGGACGACGGAAGGCGGAGGACTGGGTGTACTGGCGAGTCTTGGGATTGGCAAATGTTTACCAGGGGATCAGGCTGTTGATGAAGATGATTATAATCGAGTTTAACTGGAACTTGGCCTGCGCACTACCGTGTGTTTAGAGAGTAAACGTCAAAAATATGACGTGATGTAAATACGGGGTTATATGGGTTTAATGGGTGCTATCATAAATTTAGAATAAACGTAGCAAAAAATATTAAATCTATGGGTGCTACGGAGCTCCGTAGCATCACAGGTAGAGTCGTGAGGGGCAGCTAGTACAGTATAAAAAAGGTCTCTCTCTGAGACAGAACACAGCTGTCACTCACTCACTTTAATTCAATTAACATTAAGTCTGAAACAATTTGCATTACACGACGAAAAAAAGAGGATTCTCTAAAATTTATTTATTTTATCAGCAATGTCAGAGTATAAATTTATTTACAATGAAAAAAGATAAATTGGTTTGTGACGCAACTGTGTTTGTTCGAACTAAAGTTTCTTGTAAAATGCTATATTCCAAAGATGAATATGAGCCACAAATTATTTTCATATTACGAGAGACCGATATTCGTATTTTCCAGCCCCAGGCCACAGTAGATGAGTTTACGGTATTTTATCGCAATCAGCAATCAACCTCAATGTCAGGTTTGTTTGGTGCAACAGCCAAAGGTGACAGAAGTCACCTGAACTGACCTGATTGCTGAACAAAGGCCTCTATCAAGTTCATTTTCGGGAGCCTTCGCACACGTGTTTCCCTTACAATCCCGGATTCTTCAAGCGGAGCGTGAAGAGGCATCATACGAGATTTCCTTCTCTTAGCCATGAACCGTAGGTAGTTATGTAAATTATAAATTGTATCATGTTGAGTATATAATATTATTGTATTTTTACAACGAGTATTAGAACGGAAAATTTTACTATTAAAACAGACTTCTAAAATGCAATACTGTAATACACCCTTTTTTTACTGTGACAGAGATTTAATATAAAAGTGTTGGATGGAACGTGCCGCAGTCAGGTGTGGGAGCTACAATAAATTAGGTTTCTCTATGTGGTATATCTCAGACAAAGAGGAGGGTAGCTTTATATGCGTAGTTTGTTATTCCATGAAGATGATAATAACTTATTATTAAAGGGGTGCGGATACATAGGGACATTATGAGTTTATGAGTATTGGGTGTCTAGCATACTATATACATGTGTGAGCGGCCTATACTGTTTCATAATAAAACCCAGAAAGCTTATTATTCAATATTTTATCCATGTCTAATGGTTTATACCGTGATCTTTGCTAACTGTGTAAATAGTGAATAAACTAAATGTCGTAGGCTCCCGTAGAGGGGTCTACGAGTGTCTACGCCACAGTCCAGTCAGGCAGAAGGAGCCTTTCATTATCTAGCGTCCCTTTCCTAATTACTGTAAGATAGATGTATTATAGACACATATTATAAATTGTTTACAATTTAGAGTTTAATGTACAATAGATAATTCCTGAGTGAGAATTGAAATAAGCCTGCTCAGCATCGTCGGTAAACTGTATGCGAAAGTGTTGATAAAAAGAGTGATGAATGAAAGTGAAGGAAAAATGTGGGATGTTCAAGCAGGATTTATGAAAGGAAGGGGATGCACGGATCAGGTCTTCTCCTTACGATGCATAGCAGAAAAAGTTTTGGCGAAAAGCCAAAAGGTATATTGCGTATTCGTAGATCTGGAGAAGGCCTATGACAAAGTGGTGAGGAATGAACTATGGTCAACATTGTCTTTGTACGGGGTGAGCAGCAGCTTGATACGAGCACTGAAATCTCTTTATGAGGGCTCAAGTGCTTGTGTCAGGATCAACGGAGCTTGCACGGACTTCTTTAATATAGAAAGGGGTGTGAGACAGGGTTGTGTAGCGTCACCGTGGCTGTTTAACCTGTACATGGACAGTTGTTTGAAAGAATTGCAAGAGAGTGCGTGTGGTATAAAACTGAACGAGCTGACCATCAAATGCCTCCTATATGCTGACGATCAGGTGATCTTAGCTGCATCGGCGGAGGAGTTGCAGTTGATGGTTAATATTATGCATGAGGCGCTGAAAGGTAGAGAAATGAAAGTGAATGTAAGTAAGACTAAAGTAATGGTTTTTGAAAGAGAGGAATGTATGACGAATTGCCCTATTATTATCGAAGGGCAAAGAGTGGAACAGGTGAAAGAATTTGTATACCTGGGTTCAAAATTTACGAGGGATGGAAAGTGTGACCAGGATATTGAGAGAAGAGTTTTGGCAGGAAATCAAGTGAATGGGGCGATGCATACCTTTATGAGCAGTCAAAACGTGTCTAAGAAGGCGAGAGTGGCTGTGCATAGGGGTGTGCTTATCCCCACACTTATGTATGGTAGTGAAAGTTGGGTGTGGCAGAAGAAGCATGAAAGTAAAATTAATGCAGTGGAAATGAGAAGTCTGCGAAGTATAGCTGGAGTGAAATTGATGGACAAAGAAAGGAATAGCGTGATTAGAAAACAATGTGGTATAACTGAAGATGTAGTGACAAAGATAGAAAAAGGGATGCTTAGATGGTTTGGACATGTTGAGAGGATGGATGAAAATAGACTGACTAAACAGATCTATAAGGCGATAATGAATGGGCAAGCTGGTAGGGGTCATCCTCGGCGTACGCATGGTAACCAAATTGATGACCTGCTGGAAAAAGGCCAGGTCAAGAGTACCCTTAACCGGCGAGCGTGTATGAAAGCACTTATGAAAGTAGAAGAAGCGAAAGTGGTATGCCAGGATCGTAGCAAGTGGAAAGCCATAGTCTCTGCCTACCCCGATGGGAAACAGGCGTGATGATATGTATGTATGTATGTATGTATGTATGAGAATTGAATCCTCTACCTTTATTTCTATTATTTTTGAATACGTTTGGAATTCTCTCATTTATGCTATGCGGGACTCTTTCCGACTAAAACCACACGAGGTTTTACTACTGCTTATGGCCAGAAGCTCCAGGTAAGCCCTCAAATCTACGACCTTCTGATTCATAGTCAGGTACTGCAACAATAGACAAAGAGCTTCACATATAGTAAAAACTACGAACAGTTTTATATCTAACAAGTACCCCATCGTGTTCATTGACGTGTTGCAATCGGAACATAAACCCTGGTTACAATGGTATTAAAAACATTGTACGGATGCATTAGTGTGTTTACTGCGCTGGTTTACGACGGTTACGGCAAGAGTCGGGTCTCGACCGAATAGCCTGGATTAATGGCAGCCGGTGAATTATTACTTCACCTTTTTAGGGTTCCGTAGTCAAAGTGTAAAAACAGGACCTATTCATGAGACTTCATTGTCCTTCTGTCTGTCCTACCGATTCCTGAAAGCAAGAGAGCTACATTTTTTACAGAGTATGTAATATTATATCTGTTACCGCTATAACAAAAAATACTCAAATCAGAAAAATAATAATAATAAGGTACAACAAACGTAATTTTTTCTGCTTTTTGGTACGGAACCCTCCGTGTGCGACTACGACTCGCACTTGTCCAGTTTAATGTCGGCTACTTCCTTTCTGAATTATGCTTTAAAACAAAAATACGATGTCATAAATTCTTTGCTTGAATATGTACATTTTGAGTGGTTCTCGTTAGATTTTTCATCAATCTACTGTTAAAAGAACTCACCTTATTTTTTAACCCTTAACCGGATTCGCAAAACAGGGCAACATATTCGGTGTCTGGGGTAAAATGTGACCCCATGTGAATTTACTTCTAAAAATAGGAATAAATTATTTTTTTCACTAATTATTTACTTTTATATTGTAAAGGTACTTTTAATCTAAGCAACAAAAAACTTTTGTTACACTTTAAAAAAAAAAAAAAATTGCGTGTACTTAGTGTACACACGTAAGAAGTGAAACTTCTTCATAAACTTAATTTTCACCTCACCTTAAATTAAGTCAAAAAGTGCAAAAGTACAAAAGTCCAAAAGTCCAAAAGTCCAAAAGTCCAAAAGTCCAAAAGTCCAAAAGTCCAAAAGTCCAAAAGTCCAAAAGTCCAAAGTCCAAAGTCCAAAAGTCCAAAAGGCCAAAAGTCCAAAAGTCCCAAAGTCCCAAAGTCCCAAGGTCTCAAGGTCCCAAAGTCCCAAAGTCCCAAAGTCCCAAAGTCCCAAAGTCCCAAAGTCCCAAAGTCCCAAAGTCCCAAAGTCCCAAAGTCCCAAAGGCCAAAAGTCCAAAAGTCCCAAAGTCCCAAAGTCCCAAAGTCCCAAAGTCCCAAAGTCCCAAAGTCCCAAAGTCCCAAAGTCCCAAAGTCCCAAAGTTCCAAAGTCCCAAAGACCCAAAGTACCAAGGTCCCATCTAAAAGTCCAAAAGTCCCATCTAAAAGTCCAAAAGTCCAAAAGTCCAAAAGTCCAAAAGTCCCAAAGTCCCAAAGTCCCAAAGTCCCAAAGTCCCAAAGTCCCAAAGTCCCAAAGTCCCAAAGTCCCAAAGTCCCAAAGTCCCAAAGTCCCAAAGTCCCAAAGTCCCAAAGTCCCAAAGTCCAAAGTCCCAAAGTCCCAAAGTCCCAAAGTCCCAAAGTCCCAAAGTCCCAAAGTCCCAAAGTCCCAAAGTCCCAAAGTTCCAAAGTCCCAAAGTCCCAAAGTCCCAAAGTCCCAAAGTCCCAAAGTCCCAAAGTCCCAAAGTCCCAAAGTCCCAAAGTCCCAAAGTCCCAAAGTCCCAAAGTCCCAAAGTCCCAAAGTCCCAAAGTCCCAAAGTCCCAAAGTCCCAAAGTCCCAAAGTCCCAAAGTCCCAAAGTCCCAAAGTCCCAAAGTCCCAAAGTCCCAAAGTCCCAAAGTCCCAAAGTCCCAAAGTCCCAAAGTCCCAAAGTCCCAAAGTCCCAAAGTCCCAAAGTCCCAAAGTCCCAAAGTCCCAAAGTCCCAAAGTCCCAAAGTCCCAAAGTCCCAAAGTCCCAAATTCCCAAAGTCCCAAAGTCCCAAAGTACCAATGTCCCATCCAAATGTCCAAAAGTCCAAAAGCCTAAAAGTCCAAAAGTCCAAAAACCCTTAAATGACATGCTATCCCTGGATAAAGTACTCTTAATTCGAATCCACCGTGGTGGGGAACAGAACAAAGATGGCGCGTAACCAAAAATCGTGACGTGACGTGACGTGACGCAAATTTTTTTCCAACGCCGATAAAGAAGTTTCACTTCAAAACTTATATTTAAACATTTTATAAGCACTAATTATTTGACAATATTTTTTAAGAGTCTAGTTTAGTAGTCCAAAATTCTATAAAAATCTAACAATTTTGAAAAATAACTCGTAATACTATTTCCTTATATAATCGTTTTAACAAATATAAGCATATTGTAAGAGATCAATGAAATAATAAAAAAATGACAACATAAACGAAATTACTATGAAACGAGAAAATTTTACACTACAAAATGCTCAGCATTGGTACATGTAATAGGTTTTGCGGTATGTTCTTTGCAATGAAAAGAGAACATATTATACTAAATTTTTGGTACACTTTACATCCTCTTTGTTCTCACATAAGTAACACCTTCCTCTTTTACAGTTGTTTATTTCAGAGTCATCAGTAGGTACATTTTGTTGCTGGTCTGCTGGTTTGCTGCTGTTTTGGTTCCACGAAGAGTCTCTGGATCAGATTCATGGTCCTCGTCTTCCAATAAATGAGCAATTTGATCCTCATCTAAAAACCGAACATGACTATGGTTATTTGCCGAAAAAATAAAAAAACGTTCTAACTATAGTGCCCATGCAAATAACTATACTTGGTGTCGGGGGTAATTTTTGACCCCAGCAGTGTACGTACCTCTGTTCCCAGTAATGTTAGAGCGACCAACGTCCGACGCCCACCGCACCCCGCGACGTAATGAGATTAGCTAGATGCACCGGGTTGTAGGTTATAAAACTGCAAAGTTATGATAAGAAATATGTTGCACTGGGGTAAATTTTGACCCCCGATACCAGTTAAGGGTTAATATCTGTGCCTCGAAACTTACTTCAAACACTAGTGTTCTTCTTCTACTATGGATAAAGAATAGAATAGAATAAGTCTTTATTTGCTCATATCTTAGAAATAAATAACTGCCGATATTGTACGAAGGGTGTCGCTAAAAAGCCATGTCTGCCAAGAAATCTTAAAAAAAAATAGTTAGAAGTTTATGTCTTAGAGAAATCTCTTTTCCTACTGAAATTTGGAGCCTGGAGCTCGCTCTTATTGATTGCTAGGAGCAGTTATGGTTTTGAACGTGGTTGGGAACGAGGGCACGGGCACAATGGTAACAAATATTTTTATATTCACAAGTTTCGATCATTTCAACACGGCAATGGGCTAAACACCTATGACGTGGTACAAAAACTATAACGTGAAATGTGGGCGTATACTGTGCTTCTGTCTCCCCCTTTGAGGATAAAGGCGCTGAGCTTCTGCTTCTCCCTTTGGGGTAAAAGGCGTATGTATGTAAGTGGTCAGGGTGTTCATTACTTTCCCAAAATTTTCAAGGTATCTTTTTTCACATTTCTTAAAAACACTCTATATACTTCTACTTCTATATTATTATAGTACTGTAGGGACACTGCTGACGCGTTAGTTTTTATATAGATACCGAGGCGCAAACACTCGCTGGGCGCAGCAGTCGTCTTCCCGCACGCTATGGGTTAGGTCATATTATAATATCGTATAGTATTTTGTTTTGTTTAGTGTAACTGGTACCAGACTACAATTATATATTTTATACAGGAAGTTTTAGAGTACTTATTAATCACAACCCATCACCGAAACCCTACAGTACTTTAGTTATACTTTATTCTAAATACTCAAGTAGGTAGTCTATAGATAGTTAAGACGTAGCGACTCAAGAAGTGTGCACGAACATAACCATTCTTTGTTCATACTTGTTGTTCAGTTAAAGCCCATTACTTTTAAGGTATACATTCACAGTCTGTAGATAGTATTCTCATTAGATCCATAAAAGCTTAATTATACTTATATTGCGACGTAGAAAATTTAATTAAAGCAGGCTATTTAGATAACGGGGAATGCCATCTCAGTCCGGCTTTCCACAAAATTATCGCAATGACATTTGTTTTGAGTCTGCCCTATCAAAGTAATTATGTTTTTTAACATGGCCAGTAAAAGGGCGAGATTATTTTTTGAGGTAAACGTTTTGGGTATGAGTTGACAACTCCTTCATGTGTGATGACAGGAAGAAATGGCTATATAACATTTGGATTATTTTATACAATACATTCTAAAAAATAATACATGAATATAAAATATGGAGCTGAGTGGTTTGGTACGTTTTTCGTTTACGAGCTTTTTCTATGTTACAGAAAGCACTTTGAACCCGACTGGTATCGGCTGTCAGTAAAATAGTAGCTGTTTAATAATCAAATCAAATCAAATACATAATTTATTTTCATAAAACAGATACTGTAGAGGTGTTATAAAGTTTAAAGGTTTATACAGGGTTACAGGAAAAGTCGTGCTAGATCCGTTAAGGGCGTGGAGTACCCATTATTTCTAACTAATTTCACTACGAAACACCCTACTCTAAACTTAACCCTGTTCAAGATATTCGACTTTTAATATTTTTATTGAAAATTGCCGATTTTTAGGTTACAAAATTTTTTATTTTTATTTTTGGCGCCTTATTTATTATTTTTGTTGCAATTTGACATGTGTAATAAGATGCTCCAAAACGTCAATCATTGAAATAGTGCATAAATTAATTGAACATGTCGTAGAAGACAAGTGAAAGTTAAGAAAATAAAAAAAATAGTAACAAGTTTATTTTTCTCTAAGGGATATGTAAAAAAAATATTACGGAGGTCGTTCGACAGATGTTTTTTAAAATATCTACATTTCATCAGCTATCTAACGACGTATAGCAATGTAGGGTTGTATTTAAATTCATTGAAAAAAACTTAGTTTCAAAAGCGACAGTGGAGAAGAAAATTAATACTTAGCCCTAAAAAGTAAAATAAAACAATAGGAAAAGATGAAATGTCATTTATTAAACAAGGTTTTTACACAACTTTTTCATACTCTACAGTTCATGTTCAACATGGCCGCCTCGGTTATGAATACATTTTCGCATCCTTCTACGGAGACCAGTCTTTACTACTCCAGTGGTCCTGAGGAATATGCGGATATGCTTATTTGTTACGGATACTGTGATTGTGTGTCTGCGCAAGCTCGCAACGAATACATAATTCGCTACCTCGGTCGTCGAGTGCCAGATGTGGCCGTTTTCGACAGAGTTTATCGAAGACTTCGAGAAACTGGCTCTATTTCGAGACGAAGTACGGATTTGGGAAGACCACGAATTAATTAAAAAACATCTTGTGGACAGATGAATCCAAATTTGATAAAGATTATCAGAAGAACAAATTATCACAACGCACATTACTGGGCCCCAAAAGCACTGAAGAAAAGCACCCAATAAGAAAAGAGTGACGGGGTCCCAGCGTCGATTCAGCGTGAATGTGTGGATGGGTTTTATCTCCAATTATTTAATTGGACCTTACTTTCTCCCGGACACTTTAAATGGGGAAACATACGAAAACTTTTTAAGAGGAGACTTAAATGATCTGCTGGATGATCTGCCACTAAACTTAATCAGGGACATGTGGTTCCAGCATGATGGCTGCCCTGCCCATTACAGAAGAAGTGTCCGAGACTGGCTGGACACAACTTACCCAAATAAATGGATAGGACGAGGTGGGCCGTTGCCATGGCCAGCAAGAAGTCCGGACTTAACCCCCATGGATTTTCATGTGTGGGGGGTTATGAAAAGTCTTGTGTACAGCGAGCCAAATCCAGTTTCGTCTGTGGAAGAATTAAGAGAAAGGATTGTGGACGCAGCCAATCAAATGAGGACAACATTGATCACTGGAGTAGTAAAGACTGGTCTCCGTAGAAGGATGCGAAAATGTATTCATAACCGAGGCGGCCATGTTGAACATGAACTGTAGAGTATGAAAAAGTTGTGTAAAAACCTTGTTTGATAAATGACATTTCATCTTTTCCTATTGTTTTATTTTACTTTTTAGGGCTAAGTATTAATTTTCTTCTCCACTGTCGCTTTTGAAACTGAGTTTTTTTCAATGAATTTAAATACAACCCTACATTGCTATACGTCGTTAGATAGCTGATGAAATGTAGATATTTTAAAAAACATCTGCCGAACGACTGCCGTAATATTTTTTTACATATCCCTTAGAGAAAAATAAACTTGTTACTATTTTTTTTATTTTCTTAACTTTCACTTGTCTTCTACGACATGTTCAATTAATTTATGCACTATTTCAATGATTGACGTTTTGGAGCATCTTATTACACATGTCAAAATGCAACAAAAATAATAAATAAGGCGCCCCAAATAAAAAAAAAATTATGTAACCTAAAAATCGGCAATTTTCAATAAAAATATTAAAAGTCGAATATCTCGAACACGGTTAAGTTTAGGGTAGGGTGTTTCATAGTAAAATTAGTCAGAAATAATGGGTACTCCACGCCCTTAACGGATCTAGCACGACTTTTCCTGTAACCCTGTATAACTTCAATAAAGTGTGCAAATGTTACTTAAATATTACAATATTAAGCTAAATAGTTTCATAGGTAGGTCACTAGTCAAAGGTGTTTCATACGTGTTATCTAACAAATAGCTGAAGGGTTATCTACGAACAAAGTTTCTGAAAACTTATTAGGTATAACTAGCTGTTGCCTTTAATATTTGTCTACGGGACCGCATCGGGTACGCTGTCGCCCAAGGCAGGTGCTACTGGCAGTTTCGCTTGATATAGCGAAGGCCATTAATACTCTTTCCTAGGCCACAGTTCCGAAGGGTCCCATGGGACCTAAGGAGAATCCTAGGCGACTACTTCGTCAACCGGACTATCACCTATCCCACTCATGATTTCATGAAGGGCTTTGGGTTCTTGATGGTTGGGATCGAACTTCAGCCTCGCGAAATGAGCGAGACCCTAACCACTAAGCTCCCAATATACTGTCCATCTCGCTAAAAAGGTTTTCAAGTAACATTAAAATAAACAGGCACGTGGAGTGCGTAAAAAGTTATAAAAAACTAATTTCACACAAATTTAAATAACGTCCTTACATCAATGTCCTTACTTTTACCGTATTATCAAGTTTCTACATTTTTATTACGTACTTGAAAGAAGGTCATATTATATTACTAGCTGAGCCCGCAACTTCGTTTACGTCACATAAGGTGTATGAAAGGAAAGGTATTTCTTCATCAGAGTCATCAAGCAGCGTCTGAAATCGCTCTTTTATGATTAAGCCAACACGCCAGTTTAGGTACACTCACATTCAAAGAAACCCCTACAATTAAAATTTTCAAAATATCTAATTCCTAAAAGTGTTATAACTCTTTTATTTCTAAAGCGATTTACATAAAACAAACGCTAAATGTTAACTGGAGCAAACCTCAACACAATAAAAAAAACCGCATTGCAATCGGTTGAGCGGTTGCTGAGATTAGCGTGCACAACCGTACAGACAAACAGATATACAGACATACAGACATACAGACAAACAGACAAACAGACAAAAATTCTAAAAATCATTGTTTTGGGTTCTATTGCGTTCATAAAGTCCCCCTATAATATTTTTTCTTATTTATCTTCCATGTACAGACAGCGACCTGTTACGATTTTATTATATGTATTGATTGATTGATGAATTCGGAAATGTAAATTTATATCTTGCCCGCGTTAAATATTTCAGGCTATTTATTTAATGTATTCCTTTATCACGAATTTTGTAAAACAAGATTGTACTTACTTAAAAACCTTTTCAAGAAGAATTTGAATTTCTAAAAGCGATGGCGTATAGTAAGTACTTACTACTAATCAAATAATCTGAATAGCTGTACCTGTGTACAGCTATTAAACTATACCTAATAAATTAGTGTTAAACGATACTTAGATCACACACATCAGGTGTGATAATATAATTTAGTGAGTAAACTGAAGATTAAAACTATGAGAGTGAGCATCGGGCATCATAATGACCTTAAAGAAGAAAGTAAACACCGATGTACCAGCTAAACTGATGGTAGTATCATTATCTAGGCGCTAATCCCGCTTCGGAGACCAGGGTTCAGTTTCAAACTCTTCTGAAACGGTATCAAGCATACCTTGTCAGTCTGGGTAAAAAAAAAAACAAATGGTGAAACCTAATTAACCCTCCGTGAACCACGTGCATAAAAGTTTCACTGTAAACCATGTGGGGTTTCTCAAACCCCAAGAGTTATCTGGGCAAAGAATACGTAATTTGTAATTATTTGTTTATTTCATTAGTATAACTATTTTATTCGTCTAATATAAAGTAAAATAAAACATCAATAAGTGAAATAATAACCATTTTTGATCTTTTACAACCAAAAATAAAAACATTGTAATCTTTTACAAACTAAAACATAGACTCTTCTTTGGCTCAACTGCTAGAATAAAAAAGTAATCAAACATTTCATAAATTGTTTACATTTTGAAAACTTACATAATATGGCACATAAACTTATAAATAATAACTTAATTTAATCAGTCTACTTGACATTAGGGCGGGTTCAAATCAGTACAATTTTTACAATAAAAGTGAGCATGCTCTAAGTAAATAGGTACCTACATTACAGCGCTCACAACCGTACCTATTTGGTTTTCCAATCTTTCTTCCTGACCATTCTGAACACCTCGTTATATTTCTTGGCAATTTTGCTGGTGGTCCAGGTGCTGTTTTGCCAACTGATAACTCAAATGATCCTCGTCGTTCTCACTTCCAGGTAGAAAAGTCTCATCTACATCGCTATTACTTTCATCCAAAAGAGCGAATGATATTTCTTACTCATTCACTCTCCGAGCCATTTCAGTCTTTATACCTGTCAATAAATGCTAAATAAGTCGAAATAAATACAAATATCCTTGAAATACTGCATTTTACTACTAACCTTTAATACGACGTCCCGAACTACGTGGGGTTTGTGGGACCCGAGCACACTTTGAGCACGTCTGTTCGCTGCGTCGACGACGCAAATACAAAACCACTGTTGCTAAACGGTTTGGCAACGTCGCAACTCCAGCTACTAAAAGCGTCGAAAAAACCGCGCGAATTTTTAAAAACTTACAGTGATTTTTGAATGTCTGGGGTTTGTGAAACCCCACATGGTGCACGAAAGGTTAAAATCAAGCAAGCTATGCCAAACAAACCCACAAACTTATTAACGTTTCAAGCAAACGTGTCGGCTTCTTAACCTTAGCTACACATTGGACAAATAGATGTAAACGAGGGTGGTTAAGTCAACATTGGCTGACAGTGTGACAGATGTCATGTGATCCGGATATCTACCGCAGTACGCCACCAGCGCGGGACATTTGTTGCCGGTAACAATTTGTCAATGTCACCTTACGTAGCCCCAACCTACGTATCATATCCAAATGATGCTTGCGGGCCTAAAAAGGAAACATTGTATGTTTTATAACCTGATCATAAAATGTTTCATTACACTTCGTTTGATAATATTTGAGAATTATAAATTATAACAAACTAGCTGATGCGCGCGGCTTCGCCCGCGTGAAATTTGGTTCCCGTTCCCGCTTCCTGTGGGAACATTTTCCCGAGATAAATAGTAGCCTATGTGTTATTCCAGACTACTCTATCCCTGTACCAAATTTCGGCCAGATCCATTCAGCCGTTAGAGCGTGATTGAGTAACAAACATCCAAACATCCAAACATCTTCACAAACTTTCAGATTTATAATATTAGTAGGATTAAGGAACCCCGTGTGGTGACGAAAAAGAGCACAAAATATCGTCGCCCCAATTCATTCCAAGAATGTCGTAAGCATTACAAATCGGAAACTCGAAATGAAACCCGGTTGTCAGTAAAATGGCAATCGTTAAGCCAAATTGAAGACTTGAAAATTTCCAATGTACTGTAACTGTGTGTCCATTTCACCACGGCAATAGGCTCACCACCTATTTTTTACCTTCATGGACATAAAACTATAAGTTGAACTGTGGGTGTATACTATGCCTCTGCCTCCCGCTTCGGGGATAAAGGAGAGACTATATGTAGGCATGTTTCAAGGAATATAGTGACCTACTTGATTCTACTTTACACATTCACTATTAACTTTTTGAAGGGAAAACTGTATACGGCGCCGTAGACATATTTGTAACTTCCGCGGCTGTTAGGTTTTCTTCGGAAAGTGACCGGCCTGCATAGCATCCACGAGGAATTTCCACATGTAAAAATAGCCAATTAATTAGGTTAATGGTAAACATTTACTCATCTAAGTCACCAAATAAAATATATTTAAATGAAAGACCTCTATAAGTATCATAGATCCAATCCGAAAACATCTGTAATACGAGTACAAAAAGTCCTTGGTAATTTAATTGGACAGCTAGCTCAGAGTTCTGTAAATTCCTTGTAAAGTACCCTAAGCTAGGATCGAATTGGGACTACTTGTGCATTTATATTTATGAGCGCTTCTGTGTTTCGGAAGGCACGGAAAGCCCTTGGTCCCGGTTACTAGTAACAAGGTTGAAGGCTTTAAAGTTTCAATAGCAGGTAGGTACCTCTATCGGTTTTGACAATGTTACTCCTGTGGCATCCTCTGGTGTGGTGAATATGTGTAAAGTATCACACGGTTGTCAAAAGCGTCAAAGTTTTATAGAAATACTAGGTGGCGCCTGCGAATCCTCTCGCGTGGAATTTTGTTCACGTTCCCGCTACTAAGGTTAGCCTATTTGCCCGCGTATTTGCGCGCGAATGGTGTCTGGTTCAGCATTGTGCTACACTGACATGCGCCTCCTGGTGAGTTGTCACCGTAACATCTATCTAAGAACATATACCAATCAAGCCCAGACCCATAACTGTAAACTGCATTAAAATCGGACTAGTAGTTTAAAAAAATTTTTCAATAAAAAATACAACCGACTTCCAAGAAATCCTGAAAAATAAAATTTACTTAGCACAAAGTAATATGTATTTTGATTTATCTGATTTTTTATTCAATATCATATTGAAGTCGGCGCCAAGTAAATTCATAGGTTTAGGGAGGTATTATTCATGGCACCAACTTCAATATTATATTGAATAAAATCTGATAAATCAACTACATATTACTTTGTGCTAAGTAAATTTTATTTTTCAGGATTTCTTGGAAGTCGGTTGTATTTTTTATTGAAAATTTTTTTTTCAATATTTTAAGTGACGGGTGAACCGAAAAATATATCTATCTAGGTGAAAGTTCTCATCAATACAAATTAATCAAGCCCCAACACAAGGTAGCTGCTGTAAATCGTTAAGGAATTCCCTCGAATCTCTTTTGGTTCCATCATCGGATCGACTCCAGACCTTTATTAATGGTAGTACATTAAAGCACTGAATTAAAAAGTTAACAAACGCACTAGTTGTGCCTATAATTTTTGGTGGTTGCCCTCGATTTCTCCAGGATCCCATCATCAGATCCTAACCTGGTTATAATGAGACCTTCTCAGAAGTAAACCCTATTCAACAAAAAAAAACTGAAATCCGTCTATAATTGACGGTGAACATACATAAAACATTGACCCCTTTCTTTTTTTTTTAAAATTTGGATCTATCAATCTAGGTGTAAAGTTCTCATCAATACAAATCAATCAAGCCCAAACACAAGATAACTGCTGTAAATTGTTTAGGAATGCCCTCGACTGTCTTTTGACTCTATCATCAGATCGACGCCATACCTTCATTAAAGTGTAGAACCTTAAAGCACTTAATTAAAAAGTTAACAAGCACACTAGTTGTCCCTACAATTTTCGGTGGTTGCCCTCGTTTTCTCCTAGATTCCTTCATCAGATCCTGACCTGGTGAAAATGGGACCACCTCAGAAGTAAACCCTATTCAACAAAAAAAAAATTTTTGAAATCCGTCTATAATTGACGGAATTATCGCTTGACATACATAAAAAAAAATACATACAGACGAATTGAGAACCTCCTCCTTTTTTTGAAGTCGGTTAAAAAAGTAGCAGCATTGATTTTTCATCACAAAAAATGCTTGCTGCAGCGCCCCCTGGAGAGTTATCACTGTAACACCTATCTAAGAACATGCACCAATCAAACTTGAACCCATCAATCTGTATTAAAATCCGACCAATAGTTTTGGAGAAAAATGGCAATATGTATTTGCACAAACAAACAAACATCCTCACCACTCAAACGCATATACCTACCGTCTCCGTTTCGTCGTGGGTAAAAATCATTAGAAATCGTAGCTGTCATTTATATTCCACATTCTATATTCAGGCTTATGTCTGAAGGATTTATCTGTACGTGGCGGCGAGGACCGAATTAGGGGCCTCGATGCCCGACAAAACAATCTCGACTTGACAAATCCCAGCTAATAATCGAGCCTCGTTATCCGCACGCGTCCGGGACCTACTCGAATAAATTCGAAAGATTTATGTAATCGAAATTGTATGTAGCTGAAGTATTACTGAAAATCTGAAATTCATTAAATTGATGTTCTTATTCGCTTTGAGTTTCGTATCTTTCGCGAGTTTTTTTTCTCAAACTCTGTGGTTCTAATGACGATGGCTATTCTAAATTCCATCTTCTAATTCTAAAAGGCATTCGCGTACTACTTACCACTTCGCCGCTGAGGCAGTCAAATGGTTTTTAACCGACTTCAAAAAAAGGAGGAGGTTCTCAATTCGTCTGTATGTATTTTTTTTTATGTATGTCAAGCGATATTTCCGTCAATTATTGACGGATTTCAAAATTTATTTTTTTGTTGAATAGGGTTTACTTCTGAGGTGGTCCCATTTTCACCAGGTCAGGATCTAATGATGGGATCCAGGAGAAAACGAGGGCAACCACCGAAAATTGTAGGGACAACTATTAGTGCACTCGTTAACTTTTTAATTAAGTGCTTTAATGTTCTACACTTAAATGAAGGTCTGGAGTCGACCTGATGATAGAGTCGAAAGACAGTCGAGGGCATTCCTTAACAATTTACAGCAGTTACCTTGTGTTTGGGCTTGATTGATTTGTATTGATGAGAACTTTGCACCTAGATTGATAGATCCGCCTTCAAAAAAAAAAGGAAGCTCTCAATGTTTTATGTATGTTCACCGATATTTCCGTCAATTATAAACGGATTTAAATTGTTTTCTTTCTTGAAAAGGGGTTTACTTCTGAGGTGGTCCTATTTTAATCAGATCAGGATCTGATGATGGGATCCAGGAGAAAACGAGGGCAACCACCGAAAATTGTAGGGACAACTAGTGCACTCGTTAACTTTTTAATTAAGTGCTTCAATGTTCTACACTTTAATGAAGGTCTGGAGTAGATCTGATTATGGAACCGAAAGACAGTCGAGGGAAATCCTTAACGATTTACAGCAGCTACCTTGTGTTTGGGCTTGATTGATTTGTATTGATGAAAACTTTTACCTAGATAGATATTTTTTTCGGTTCACCCGTCACTTAAAATAATGAAAAAAAATTTTTCAATAAAAAATAAAACCGACTTCCAACAAATCCTGAAAAATAAAATTTACTTAGCACAAAGTAAAATGTATTTTGATTTATCAAATTTTATTCAATATAGTATTGAAGTTGGTGCCATGAATAATACCTACATAAACCTATGGGTTTACTTGGCGCCGACTTCAATATGATATTGAATAAAATCAGATAAATTAAAATACATTTTACTTTGTGCTAAGTAAATTTTATTTTTCAGGATTTGTTGGAAGTCGGTTTTATTTTTTATTGAAAAATTTTTTTGATTGTAGATACAGCAAATGGATCAAAGCGTGGCTTCAGCATTAAGTAGTCTCTCGAAGGCAAATAGAAAACAGGTCTAATTATTATACCTAGGGTTGCGTAGTAATAATTTACTGACTAAGATCTTTTAGTTATATGAAAATGGTAAAAACTAGGTACTCGAGCACTTGTACTAAAACTGGAGAAAGTAGGTCCAATTTATTTCCTTTGTTTGCAACAAATAAGTGTACGTGGAAATAAAAGTAGCAAATAAGACAAAACGTGGGCTCATGACCTACTTGATAAGTATTTGTTTACTTAAAGAAGTAGATCGATACTAGCTACTGACATACCTACGTAAGGGCATACCTTTCCTCTCTAGAGTTAGGCATACGCATACAATCCGCACATACTTCACAGGTGTGATGAGCCTATCGTCGTATACATATATATGAACGGACGGATATGCATACTTGCTTTGCAGTTAAACGCTCCAGATGCTACTGGCAGGAGAGGCCAGTGACTTAAAATGGAAGCTCGAAAACGCTCATAAATGCAAAAGAAAACTCCGTCATTGTTTACAAAACATAGAGTAAGCGGTGTTTCAAGCGCTACAATACTGATACAAATACAGTAAATTGATCTACGGTGCTCTATGGCTCTAGCTTAAGCAGTACGGTGTAACAGCAACAGTTCAAATTACTATGGTACACAGGAGTCTCGTAGCACATTGAGGTAAAATATCCTAAATGTGAAAATTTTAATTTCATTTTAAATTTTAACTGCTTGCCATCATTTTGTATGTAATCGACTATCGAAGTCACCAAAAAACCAATCAGTTATAAAAATGCTGACTTGATGTTGTTGTAATCCTACATAACAATTCTATTAAACCGGGTAAGATAAAGTCTAGTCACACAAAAGTTCGCAAGTTTGTAACACAGCGGTTGGGACGTTTGTATAAACGTATTACTAACAATTTACCGTTCAAAACTGTGAGAGCTTCGTTGAGTAAAAAGCTTAATTCAGACTGTGCACTCTACACTACTAGTTTTGTCGGATGTGTCGTCACTAGAAGTTCGGGCTGAGTTATAGTTAGTTCACATTTTATAGTTTAAAAATGTAGTTAACAAAGTTTAATACGTAAATATGTCATTGAGTTGCACTATAATGAAAATATTTGAGGTATAATTAGAATTGTATTTACAGACAAAAAGTGAATGGAACAACACTCACACATTTATTTCATTTACAGACATTTCTATTAGATTGCCTCTGTGGCGCAGTCGGTAGTGATACCGCCTGCGGCGCTGGATGTCATGGGTTCGATTCCATAAATGGTTGTCTCAAGAGTCTGGGTGTTTCTATGTATGTATGTATGTAGGTATTTATGTATGTATAGATTTGTATGTATGTTTGTATGTAGGTATGTATGTATTTAAAAAGTATATAAGTACTAGCTGACCCGTGCGACTTCGTTTGCGTGATAAATGAGGAACTGCTTGACCGATTTTGTGCAAACTTCACATAAACCATCATTCTACTAAACAGTCCGAACAAAGCCTAAACATTCTTGAGTTATAAAATGACAACGAAAAGTGGCATTTATTTATATATATATAGATTAACTTCCGTGGTCTGATACCCATAACACAAGCAGGTTATGCTATGGGATCAGATAGTGTTGTGTGAAATGTCCGTGAATATTTATTAATTTAAAGGGTGTCTCAATAAGAGTGCACTTTTTAAATTTAGTGCTATTTTTTTTATGTGCAAGTGGCGACTCTGAGATTTGACAGCTTACACATTTATTAGTTCCGATTAATAAAAATGGAGCGCTTTTCGAAAGAACAACGCGGAATAATTGTGAAAACTTATTACAAAAATTTAAAAGTTATGCTGAGACCGCTCGCAAACAACGATCAATTTTCAGTCGAGAAAGTGCACCTAATGTGTGAACCATTCGAAGAGTTCTCAACAAAAAATGAAGAAACTGGGTCGGCTATGGACAGTAAGACTCCTGTGCTTCCGTTGTGTGCTGACGGCATGTGGTTTCAGCAAGACGGCGCGGCGCCACCTGCTACACCGCGCATGAAACAATCCATTGCATCAACGATTGCCGGAAAAAATATCTCAATTAATTCTGATGTGAACTGGCCACCAAGATTTAACGCCGTACGATTTATTTCTTTGGGGTTTTCTCTAATCGCAGGTTTAAGCGAATAAACCAGAAACAATGCCTAAGCTCAAATTCGAGATCCAACGAGTCATATCGATGCAAAACAGCCTCATCTCTGTGAAAAAATCATGAAAATTTTCATGAATAAAGTAATGGCCTGCCATCAGAGCCGTGGAGGCCATTTGACGGATATTTTGTTCCATACTTAATCGGAACATGTCTTTTTGACAATTCAATAAAAAAATCACAACTCTGTCAAAAAACTATGTTTTTTTTATTAAAATTAAAAAGTGCACTCTTACTGGGACACCCATTATTTATAAAAAAAATGATTAAATTCAAGTATAGTACTCGGATGTCGGGTATTGATATTAGAATTTACTAGTTAAGTAAGTTAACTTCTTCTTCTTGAATTCTTCGAAAAAGAGATTTTCGTAATATTTCTGAACGTTTTTACCTTACTAAGAAACTTGCGAATGACCTAGAAGAGGGCAATACGGAGTTCTGTAAACAATCCAAAGCAAGTTTGAAAAAAATACAATGGTCAGAGCCTAAGTGGGAGTGCGCGAGCTATATTTTTCGTAGAATTAACGGTCGATGTGTTCTCGAGTGTAGAACGCTTAGGTGCATGCAGTGGGTGGGCTTTCCCACAAAGTGGACAACTGCTATACGCGGGGAACTGGGAAAAGGGACTGATTTTCGAACACCATGCTGGCTAGATAGGGTTTCGTTTCGAGTTTTGCTTATCTTTGTCATGACATCATCCGCTCGTCAGCTCGTGCACCAGTTACAGGTGAGCCTGGTTTGGACCCTGATTACTGGTAGAACACTACTGTAGTAAATTGATTATTGTATAATACTCGTATTTATTACTAGCAAAATAACTTAATTCATCTCTGAAAACATCTCAAAAACGAATCACCATTGTTGTCAAACAATTCTGTGGTTTTAATCGCTTCTCGGAACAATTTACGGCTTGACTGTCGCTAGCACACCGTTCACTTTTGTTTTGTCTTTGCCTTTTTGTTCTCTTTGTGCGACCACCTTTATGAATTATAATAGTTTAACAGATACTACCCATTTATAAATTGTAATGTACTTTGTAATAAAATAAAAGCGATGAGCGTGGAATTCATAGATATAGTCGCTGGGATTATTGGCTTCGTTGGGATTAACGCTATTTCTACTCGTTGCTTAAATTTGATGGTCACATGCTTATATTTTCTAACACAAGCAGGTTATTCCTAGCTTACTTGGGATCAGATAGCGTTGTGTGAAATGAACGTAAATATTTATTTATTTAAATCACTTGAAATTAGTTAAAAAAATAATTACGTGAAAAAATTGAAGTGGCCCTTATTTTGTTTTAAGTAGTATATGTTACATAACATAACGAACGCTTTGTATTTGTTTACAAAAATAGTTGAAATAATCAGTATTCAAAATTTACCATGAAGGTGACGATGAGAATCGTAAAAAGTAGAAATAGCCACATACTGCTTAATTTGTAAATAGCTTAACCGAAATCGTTCATTCCATTTAAAATACTAAGTCGTAGGATTGAAAGTTAAATTTTATATTTCATATACTACGAGTACTTGAAAATAACCAAAACACGTGTAAAAGTGTCACAAAAGCCTCCGAGCATGAAATACTAACCACATTGGTGATTATAGAGTTGACAGCCCTTAACAATCAAAGCATATTCTCGTTCCAAAGGTTATGGATGCAACTCGGCCTCCACACAAAGGCCCATTATCCACTGTGCAGCGTAGCTTCATAGACGTGTATGCGTCATTTTACGTCTGGTTACTTGTTGACCGGGCGAATGTAGTGTGTGGCTCTCTATACCAAATGTCAAGTTTTCATCTATATATATGTGTGTGTGTGTGTGTGTATGTGTGTGTGTGTGTGTGTGTGTGTGTGTTCTCGTTTATTTCACAATGACTGTCATGAAAATTGGTATGCTCCGCGAGTGAATGAAATGTTTTTGATATCAGCGGTGTTTTTTTTTTTTTTGTTTAACGTGAGAGAAAATCCTCATGGATGTTATGCCGGACTCCTACTGACTAAAAACCTCACGTCACGCCCAACAGCCTGTGGTTGGGAGCCCCGGGGAAGCCCTCGGAAGGATGTCCCAGAACTCCCAACACCCACGGCCGCCAGTGCGACCTCGCCTAGGGGGTGGTTCGGGTACTATCCCGCGTCTTTGAGGGGTTTCGGGTGTGATCCCGTTTCTAAGGGGGGGCGCGCGTGAATTGCTCACGTCACGCTGCCGTCATGGGATATCAGCGGTGTTTGATTGAGAGGAAAGTGAGGAATGTTTGATGAAGCGATATTATATGTTGACGTATAAGTAATAATGCATGCGTTACTGCATCCACACATATTCAGATCATATTGAATATGACCTGAATGGTGTGAAACCCTGAAACTTGAACTGCAACCTTCTTCGAACTCTTGTAACTTACTTCGAAATCTTGTAACTGTATAATGCTGTAGAGTATGATAATTTTTTTGATACTTTGTTCTTTTTAATCCTAAAGAACCCTACTTACATTTGAAATGGGTTAAGTTTTATTTGCTGCTAGCTCATTATTCTGTAAATTACCTACTCACTGTATTAAGTACCTATCTCAAGCTACGATCTCGACATGGGTGACCTTTCGTGGCATTTCCATTGACAAGCATTTTCGTCCTTTGGAGGAAACGTTAAGCAGTTGGTCTCGGCTACCAGTAATGTGGTACTCCTTAAGCCAAGTGAAAGGCAAAAGATCTAAAGTAGGTGGCTTGAAAAATGTTTTAGTATCAGATCGTTACAACTGTCCCTGTTTGTTTTAACACGGCAATAAGGTTTGTTGTTCAAACCACTCTTAATATGCTTCGATAACCACTTTTGATCATGTGGGTCTTATAATATTCTATCTGCTAACTCAGTAGTATAAAAAAATAGTATAAGTACTTTGTAGTAATCACACAAAAGGCTCAGAGAGTTCAATGGTTCGTTCAAAACAAACAAGTCCTAGGGGAGCAATCTTCGGGTAATCCCTTTGATGGAAAATGTATGTTGCGGCTGGACGCCCGTTACTGTACAATTAATTTCACCTAAATCCGCCACCGCTCTGAATAATTCAGACGGATGACACTGAAAAATGTTTCTCATAAACGATACTTTACATTAAATACTGCTATTTGAAATGTAGCTTTTGTAGCAAGCCAGCTATTGTGTGTAATTATTACATCGATTACTGTAATTTCATCTTTTTAAGGTTTGTTTTTGGTACGAACTCTCTGCCCGTGAATCCGACTCGCACTTGGCCGGGTTTTCTTTCAATGTACTACGATTAGTTATAAAACAACTCATTTGCTCAGTATTTGTTTGAATTGAATGAACGTTATATACGGTGTACGATAATTGGTCCCATACTTGGAATCAGGATAACGATTTATTGGGGGCTTAGAGAGCAGTACCGATTTGCATTACGTACGTATCGTAGAAAGCGATTAATGGATGCCTGCAGATATTTATTGCTGGTTTGTAAACATACTTATAGCTGAAGTATGGGCGTATACTGTGCCTCTGTATACCCCTTTGGGGATAGAAGCAAATTCAAATTCAAATCATTTATTGCCAACTAAGTGTACATAGATATTAACATTATGGTTCAGTACTTATGACTTAGTGCCTTTTACAAGCATTGCAATTGTGTGGTCACTTGTTATTTCATTTAGGTACTATATTATGTATGTATGTATGTTTGTAAACATTGTCTATACTAATATTATAAAAAGGAAAGATTTAATTGTTTGCATCGAATAGGCGCCGAAACTACTGAACCGATTTAAAAAAATATTTTACTGTTAGGAAGCTACACTTTCCCCGAATGACACATTTTATTCCCGTGTTCCCTCGAGACCGAGAACTCAGCGGGTGAAACCGCGTGACGTTCGCTATTACCTACAATATAATGTTAAAGCCAAAGGCAGGTGTAAACATAAACTTTAGATTAGCCGAGTAAACTTAGGTTTATCTAACCCAACTACTAACCTAATTTTTAGCTAAGTAACACCTACCCAAAGACACTGCCTATGGTTGTATTGACTGTGCACCTTGAGTCATAACATAACACAACACACACAAAAATTGCCAGCTTGGTAAAAGCCTAGTCTTAATTGTGATGTGTGGCAAATGGCGGATCAGTCCTAATAATAACATTCTGTATCAACATTCATAATAACTAGAGGGGAGGTGGCTTGATGCCTCCTGTTTTGACGTGATTCAAGAACACTTATTTGTCACAGATGGCGACACGCAATTAATATTACATACAAGTTTACTAGCGAACAGCATAATCCCATAAATACGTTGTCACACAACCTGTACTGTAAGTTATCTTATCTTGAATAGAGTCGTTCTTAGTGACGACTCAGTTTCATTTACGCGTATTCTACGAGCACTTGAAATTAACTTCCAAATCAAATTGTGTTCATGGGAAGCAAGCCCCACCAATTTGTAGACTTTTATTTAATGTCACCATTTCATGTTTATATAGGTTTTCTAAAATGTTTGACTAGCCAATTTTTTTTATCATAAAATAAAACCGAGGCTGGAAGCTCACAATCTAAGCGTGCACGCAAGAAATCGCCTAATGTTCTCATGAGCTGCGGGAACGGAACAGAATTCTTCGGGACATACTTCCGAGGCTTACCCGGGGCTCCCAACCATAGGCTGTAGTCCGGCATCGGAAAATCCTCATGGATGCTCCATGAGGATTTTCCCTCACGTTATAAAAAGTATATCATATTAGAAGTTCAAATGAACACAACTATTAAGTACCTACGTTAAAATACAGCCCCGGATCTAGAGATTTTTTTAGGCGGGGCAAAATGTGAAAATGCCGCCCCTACTTAATAACACCCCCCCCCCCCTATTTTTTAGGTTCCTTAAATCAAAGTTGAGAGTAGTTTTAGAGAAGGTACAAATCTGCGTCTTGCACAGTAGACACCTTTTTTTGGAGGGATTTTTAGATACTCATGGAAATCCGTCATGGATGCTGTGCCGAACTTTTACCGACTGAAAGCACACAAATCCTACCACTGCCTACGGTCTACCATTGCGACCTTACCTAGGGGGTTTGGGTCCTCTCCCGCATCTTTGGAGGTTGTTCAAGTGTTGTCCCGCTTCTTGGGACGTGTGGCGTGCGTGAAACGTTCACGTCACACTGTCTTCTTGGGCCTGCTTCTGTTAAAAAGGTGAGCAGGCCCCCGCCGTCCTCAGGCCCCGGTATCAGAGGACGATGGCCATCAGGGTGATAAAGGGATACCGTACGATCTCCGGTGAGGCGGCAGGTCTCCTAGCCGGGACACCTCCATGGGACCTGGAAGCGAGAGCCCTTGCGTCACTGTTTAGATGGCGCAAGGAGGCGCTGGAGCGGGACCAAAGGCTTGCGTCTCGAGAAATTGAGGCCCAGCGGTCCCTGCTCCACCAGGAAACCGTGGAGACAACGAAGGTACGACTTGCCGTCCGTCAGACCGGTCATGGACGAGTGGCTAGAGAGGAGACACGGTGCTCTCTCCTACCGGTTGACACAGATGCTTGCCGGGCACGGTAGTTTCGGTAGGTATCTGTGGCGAAAACACCGGGAAACCACGGCCGAGTGTCGCTCCACACGCTGGTAGAGTGCACAGCGTGGGCGCAACAGCGCCAGGTCCTCTTGGTGGGTCTGGACGTGAACACTCTCTTGCTCGAGACCATGGTGCGAACCATGCTCTCCAGCGGGAGTAAGAGGGACTGCGCCGCCTCGTTCTGCGAGCAGGTCATACTCGTGAAAGAGACGGCGGGACGTGAACGGTAGAGAACTCTCCCACCTTCCGCAGTCGGCGGCGGCGCCGCCGACGTGTCTTCGCCGGGGACTATCGGCCTCCATGACCGGGGGCCTGAGGACGGTGAGAAGGCGGCTCACCGTCCTTACAGAAGCAGGCCCATGACGGCAGCGTGACGTGAGAAACTCACGCACGCCCCCCATTAGAAGCGGGATCACCCCCGAAACCCCCCAAAGACGCGGGATAGCACCCGAACCACCCCCTGGGCGAGGCCGCAGTGGCGGCCGTAGGTCTGTTGGGAGTCCTGGGACATCCTTCTGAGGGCTTACCCGGGGCTCCCAACCATAGGCTGTTGGGCGTTACGTGAGGTTTTTTGTTCGAAAGGAGTCCGTCATAACATTTATGAGGATTTTCCCTCACGTTAAACAAAAAAAAAGGCCCCCGGTCATGGAGACCGAGAGTCTTGGGCGAAGACAAGTCTGCAGCGGGGGCGCCGCAGTTATCTCCAGTATTACGCTTCTTTCCCGATACTCCATGCCACGCCACTCACGAGCATGAACTGTCCGCAGAAAGTCGAGGCGACATCCCACTTAGGTACTCCCACTGGAGATCACGGCCACCATGATCTCCAGCGAGACCAGACCTGCTAATAGGACCTGGCGCTGTTACGCTCACACTGTGCACTCCTCCACTGTGTGTACCGCTGTGTGCTGGCTGCGTTCCTCGCAGTGCTGTCACTCAGCTGTGGTTTCCCGGTGTATTCGTCACACAGGAGCTCCCGTGCCCAGTAATCATCTGCGATAACCGATAGAAGAGGTTGCCGTTGCTCGTCTCCTTCTGAAGAGAGGGTAGAGAAGAAAAGGGGATCTTTCAGCTGTACACGCACATTCCTGTGTTTCCTAGCATTTTACTCTATAAGGTTTTCTAAATTAAATTTGGAAATGCGCTCAGGCCCGGTCTAGATCCGCCACGAGATACCGGCTCTTTTCTTCTACGTCGGACCGCACCTTCTCTGAACGGTCAGAGCATGTCTATATAGTCTTTCAGTAGTATTATTGCATTATGAATAGAGGGTAGAGGACGGCAAGGATATCTTTCAGCTGTAAACTTTCACGTCTTTATTTCCCAGCATTTAAATCTACCAGTTTTTCTAAATCCCATTGGACCTGGTCGGGATACGCTACGAGCTGCCTCCTCTTTTCCTCCAGGTCAGGCCGCCCCTCCATTGGACGGCCAGATTACCTTTCCTGTAGGGTACTGTCGTCTGCATAACAACCAGTGCACCCGTCGCAAGGGATATTATTCCGAAGAAATAGTGTTGGACTACACAGATCTCCGTGGTACTCTTGAATTAAACTGGAGAAAGCAGGGAACCTGACCAGCACAGAGGACTAGTAGATAGTAGATATACGTCACTCGTGCAGGAAACTGGCCATCCAGCGGCACTATTGAGTTTACTTATAATATTAGTGAATTGATTTTATAATGCTATCCGTTGACTTATGGTGCAACAAGAGATATTTTAAGAATACAACAAATTTTCAAAAATTTGAATATGAAATACTGTGGTCGACGCCGCCCCTGCGTTGGCCGCCTTCACAACATGCTGCAAGTTTGTATAGAAGTGATGCATGCAAGGGAATGTTTGCTTCCTTTCGAGCATCTGGGATATATCTATAGTTAATTTCTGATACAATTTGAGCATAATTATTTCTTGTGAAAAGAGAGTTAAATAAGTTGGAGTGTTTATTGTTAGGTAGGTAATCT
Organism: Miltochrista miniata; assembly: GCA_933228765.1. Lineage (NCBI taxonomy): Eukaryota > Metazoa > Arthropoda > Insecta > Lepidoptera > Erebidae > Miltochrista > Miltochrista miniata. The sequence continues at coordinate 23,939,220 of OW121749.1, read as the reverse complement.
ACTATCGTCAAGGTACGAGTACTGATGATTTGTGCATTTGTTTGCAAATTTTGAATTTGTCGCCCTCTGATTTGCCGCCCCCCTGATTTTGCCGCCCGGGGCACGGGCCCCGGCTTGCCCCCCCCTAGATCCGGGGCTGTTAAAATAACAAAGTACAACTTTATAATTAAACATTAGGTAGGTGTATAACGAAACGTAAGTACCTACAACAATATGTAAATGTTCTTTTAACCTCAAAATGATATTGAACATTATTGAAACTTGGGTGATTGCTAAATATTTCACCCGTAAATTTACGGGACAAATAACGTTACCTACTTCCTTACAAGTGGAAATTCACAGATTCAATAGAAGCGTTTAATTATAATGCTACCCATGGCGGCTTTCGTAGAATACAAAGGCATCGCGGAAAGGCACTGAATCAAATAAATTTATGAGGTCTATTTCAATCATAAGGGTAAAAGTACCTACACATATCAACATTGTAACGAAGTGTTTCTACTACCTACGTGGAAACATTAATTTGGCGCTGTTTTCGCTAGATTACTTATCTTTGTAAACAACAACGGCGTATTTAACATAAATTAAGCATAATATACCTACCAAAGGGGTAGGCAAAGAAAAAGTAGGTGAAATTTGCAAGTCATGATCTCCAGCGGCAGTCGCCTCTTTCTGCGAGCAGGTCATGCTCGTGAAAGAGACGGTGGGGCGGGAACGGGAGAGAACTCTCCCACCCGAGTTCCGCAGTCGGCGGCTTGGGCGCCGCCGACGTGTCTTCGCCGAAGAGTATCGACCTCCATGACCGGGGGCCTGAGAACGGTGAGAGGGCTGCTCACCGTCCTTACAGAAGCAGGCCGATGACGGCAGTGTGGCGTGAGTAATTCAAGCACGCCCCCCCCCCCCCCCTTAGAAGCGCGATCACACCGGAACCCCCCCAAAGACGCGGGATAGCACCCGAACCACCCCCTAGGCCGTGGGTCTGTTGGGAGTCCTAGGACATCCTTCCGAGGGCTTACCCGGGTCTCCCAACCACAGGCCGTTGGGCGTTACGTGAGGCTTTTTAAGTTGGAATAGCATCCATGATGGATTTTCCCTCACGTAAAAAAAAACAAACAAAATATGAGTAATTAGTTCGACGGCTAATATGACACACTTCTTGGGGGTTCACGCGTACGTGCATACGTGGCGAAGACAATGCCTCCACACCCACTCACCGGTGTACCGCGGAATTGCTACCTCTCATTGACATTCGTTTCCAGAGTTCATCATAACTCCGTCTATTAGCTTATTTGGATCAGATAGCGCTGTGTAAAGATGTTCCTCAATATTTATTTCTTTGGTTTAATTAGAATCTCTGAACTAGATTGCAAACTGGCAACCATAAGAACCTGTCGAAATTTTTACCTGTCGTTCCTTCTTCACAATGAAAACCTAATAAATATTTTAGAAAGGAATGTTATCCCGTGCAGGGACTTTTAATCATAGATACGCTAGAGAAATACCTTCCTAATTAACAAAAGTCTACGAAAGTTTAAATCGATATCGTAGGCGTACGTATTATAATACTGTCACGCTCTGGTGTGTCACGTTTTTGGGCACATTGGGGCCATGTTTAGTAACAAAACATTAATTAAGTGATACAAAATTAAATGTGTTTGTTATCGGCCTACGCAAGTATTTTGTTTTGTTTGTAAGGGTTCTTGTATATTAAACTTTATCGAATTAAACTATGGGCTACAGATTGTAATATGAATACTCTCTCGTACTCATAGTTTTCATATTTAATTGTTATTTGAAACTATTGTCCTTCTCTAATTACACATATAATGTACACTAGTAGATACAGACGACTTCATTCCCGTAAAAATTGTGTTGCTATGGAAATTGGAATTTAAAGTATAGGGGGTATTATTCTATTCTATGCGTGGTCCCACTTGGTCGGTTTTTAATTATAGATACGTGCACGTTTAGAACAATTCATCTCTACAGGCGTGTGTGTTTATTTGCCACCTTAAAGACTAAAAAAATTCATACGCAAACAACGCAATATCCAGAGCAAATCTCTAAATTAAAAAAATGAATCGTTTATCAAACCAGAGAGCGGAGAATTTAAAGCGTATTAAGGTGATTTATGTCTCTATTTTATCCGGGTTCCGCCTCCACACTCTGAGTTTTTAAATATTATAGGCATCTTGGGTGCCATTCCAATTTTTGTGAAATCGTAAATAAAAGAAGTTTTTAGGGTTTCGTAGCCAAATGGCTAAAACGGAACCCTTATAGATTCGTCATGTCTGTCTGTCTGTCTGTCCGTCTGTCTGTCCGTCCGTGTGTCACAGCCACTTTTTTCCGAAACTATAAGGCCTATGCTATTGAAACTTGGTAACTAGATGTATTCTATGAACCGCATTAAGATTCTTATATAACACTAGAAAAAAAGCAGTAAATTTTGGGGGTCCCCATACTCAGAACTGAAACGCAAAATTTTTTTTTTCATCATACCCATTCGTGTGGGGTATCAATAGATATGTCTTCCAAAATGCTGTTTGAAAAATGCTGAGGTTTCTAACATCATTTTTTTCTAAAGTGAATAGTTTGGGCAAGAGGGACTTCCAAAGTCGAAAAATGAGTGTCCCCCCCCCCCCCCCTCTAACTTCTAAACTAAGAGAGTGATAAATCTAAAAAAAAATATATGATGTACATTGCCATAAAAACTACCAACGAAAATTGGTTTGAACGAGATGGAGCTGGTAGTTTTTTTTTAATACATCATAAACCGCAATTTTCGGTTAGAAAAATCACTACCACTGCGAACGTGTTAAAACATCAATCAAAGTTACAACGAACTATAAGAACTTTTATATTATGTTACTTGCTGCTACGAAACCCTTCATGGGCGAGTCCAACTCGCACTTGGCCGGTTTTTTATTTCCACCAGTTAACCATTTTATATTCTTATGTGTAGGGCTGGCTGTCATATCCTGGGACACCCGTCCGAAGTCTTACCCGCGAATCCCGCCCGTTGGCAGTTGTAGGTCACCTTGGTGCTTTAGTCGGTAAGAGTCCTGTATGGCATCCATGAGGTTATACGCCCAAACAGATCTTCATAAACTATATGCTTTGAACCATTTCGATTGCTTCAGCTTTGAAACTAAAATCACTATACGTTGCATATACCTACGGCCTGGTAATTTTCATATATAGCCTCTTCATGACCCAGTGCTGTATAATAGTTTAACCGGTACTGGGTCGCGCCACCGTTATTGCTATATGCACAACATAGAGAATAGTATCTACTATACATATACTGCGCTACAAAAATAGTACGAATTTAATAATGAGGAATCATTTTTGACGAATTCGAACCTTTATATAGTGTAGGTATGATGTCAAGAACATTAGACCTCAAAATAAATCTAAACAAGAACACTAGACCTCAAAGTAAATATGAACACAATAAGACAAGATACTACGCAATAATTTACCTAAAGAAAGAAAGTAGTTTTCCTGTGTCAGTGACAGGTAGATTTACTGATTAAATGCCATAAGAAATTTGAATTTCTATAAAGACTGGACAAATTTTGTTACTGTTTCCATCAAGTAGTTATTTATATAGTTATAGTTGAGCTATTAACATCTGCAAATTAACTTCAGATTGTAACTGAATTTTTTATAGTAGTTAGGTAGTTTTTCTTTTTGATAGTGAACTGTTACCTGTAAAATTTCACTATGAAAAAAAACTATTTTAAACAAAGCTGTTCTTTACTCGTTATAATGTTGATACATTATTTACCAGTAGAGAACAGTTTTGTTTAATTAAGTTGTAAGTGGTAATTGTGATCAATTCCTGATTACATACAAGACATTACAAAGAATGTGGTAAATAATGTTTAGCAAGTTTGTGATATTTTATTTAATTGTAGACCCGAAACCACAAAATAGCCATTGACTACTTACTATTTAGATTGTTATTATATCGACCATTAGTGAGTGTTTAAAATCCTGAATCAAAAATTTCTAACTCAGAATTTCATAGGAAGATTTATTTTTTACCTTGTTATACTTAAGTAGAGCGATAAAAAAACTGTGTGCGTAAAATGTGATTTTAGGGCCCAATCGTGACTAGCCTTATATTGAAACTATGCTGAAAAAAAGTCGGTATAAAAACGAACATCGGTAACACACACAATCGAAGATCAATGAAGCTTTGTGGTGAACTCAACGTTATTTTATCACCATTTCTTTTTATGAAACATCTATAAATGCCTAAACTTAGTTTATATGTTTGTATAGGTTGACTTATCCGACCTCTATTTTCCTTCACGATGTTTACTTACGCCGGAAAGCCAGTGACAAAAATGTTTTTGGGACTTTGACATGCCGGAATCTTCATCTATTCAAACGGGCAGTCAGGGTCAATTCAATATGAACCGAGCTGACGTAATCAAGTCTCTTTGAAAATCAACTCTACTGTTGCGAGGACGCGACGCCATGACAAAAATACTTTATTTTGGGGAAAAAAAAATAATAATTTGAATGTAGATTCGCTAAACTACACAACACACCTAGGACTATAATATACTATCTAATCTATCTATCTAGTCGCAAGATCGAGAGTAGAAGACAAGTAACCCCTTCAATTAGTTAGGGATTATTAGATTTGAGGATTAAGTTAGTTACCGCCAATATTCAGCTTGAGTTTTGACTGTAATCCATACAAACATTCTCTGTTCTGAAATTATCCTTTTCTATTATGCTCTAACGCCTCGGTTCCGAACCTGGGGGTAAAACAGCTATTGTATGGAGGTAACAGAGGTGATGCCCAAAATAGATGAGTAAAAATATGATTGCATCGCGATCTCTCGTGTTCGTAAAATCTCAGTGAAGTGTGGAGCGAGAAGGTGTACATTTTGGCGAAAAACAGCTTCAGAATACCCCATCATTGCTAACAGAATTCTGAACATGTTGGTACCGTTTGCTACCACTTTAAGATGCGAGAGTGGCTTCTCAACTCTGGTAACATTGAAAACAAATCCAGAAACCATCTGAACTTGGGAATGCAATCCCGACACGAGATCGCAAATTCAAAATCCCGCAGGATTAGAAATATCAATCCTGCGAGATCCCGGAATTTTCGGGATCTCATCTAGTTTGAAAAAAATTCCGATGACTGAAAACGATGAAAATGAAAACTGCTTGTTCGTAATATTCACAGCGCTGCACAGCCCCTCGTCGGGCACTTCACACGCTTGGGGCTAGATCTGGCAGATAACCAGTTTGGTTTCCGTCATGTGTGCTTCGTCGTGGACGCGATCATATATGGCAGATAACCAGTTTGGTTTCCGTCATGGGTGCTTCGTCGTGGACGCGATCATACGCATTCGAGACCAGACGGAGGAAGCAATATCGCACAGCGAGGTGGCGATGCCGGTGTCTCTTGACATCGACTTCAACACTTTGGCCTGGAGCTGCGTTAGGGAGGCCCTTACTTATCACGGAGTGCCTCCCTACCTCCATCGATTGTCGGGGCTTATCTTTCCAAGAGGGCCATAACGTACGAGCTGGCTGGGATCGATTCGGCGAGATTCAGCGGTGTTCCGCAGGGATCGGTCCTAGGACCGCTTCTGTGGACATAGGGTACGATTGGGCGCTGCGCGGCCCGTTGCTTAGAGACAGACACACAGTTATTAAAACTTATAACACCCCTCGTTTTTCGTCGGGGGTTAAAAATAAAAGAAGTGTTAATTTTGAAATTAAAAAGCCCCCACCATCCTCAGCCCCCGATCATGGAGGCCGATAGTCTTGGACGAAGAAAAGTCTGCAGCGTCCTGTCCAAAGACTGCGTAACTCGGGTGGTAGAGTTCTCTCCCGCAGAAAGACGCAGCGGTGTCCCACTTACTCCCACTGGAGATCATGGGACCATGGTCTCTTCAGGAGATGGTCTCCAGCGAGAGAATGTCAAAGTCCAGACCTGTTACGAGGACCTCGAGCTGTTGCGCCCATGCTGTGCACTACACCAATGTGTGGAGCGCTGTGTCCTTGCTGCGTTCCTCGCAGTGCTGCCACTCAGCCGTGGTTTCCCTGTGTCCCCCTGAGATCGTGCGATATCCTTATCACCTTGACGGCCACAGCCTTCTGTAGGCTAAGTAGTACAGCCGCATTGCGGGCCGTCAAGGTCTCCACTCATACGGGGCCCCGTATAGCGATAAAAGTAAAGCACTCCGCATTATCCCAAGGCAGTCTCCTGCAGGGAGTGTTGGGTCCTCTTATGTTGGGCAACAACCGCGAGAGTGCGGCTGTTGCCCCTCAGTTTTGGGACCAAACTTCGGAAGTGGTGTTTGACGTCTCATCGGCCATCGAGTACGAACCCCAGATACTTCATCGAGGGCTCAGTACCGATGCTGACGCTCCCTACCTTTATGCTGGATCCCGCAGGTGGCCTCTTGCTAGGTCCGTGGAAGCACAGAGCTACGGATTGGTAAAGGGCGACCTCAAGACCCAGCGGCCTTATTTGACCCACAACTTGACCAACGCCTTCCGTGACCTTTAGGGCTGCGTCTCGGTGCGTTGCTCCTCGCGCCGTAACGAGGGTGTCATCGGCGTAACACGTTACGTCGACACTTCTAAGCAACGTGCCGCGCAGCGCACAATCGTACCCGATGTTCCACAGAACCGATCCTAGAACCGATCCCTGCGGAACACCGCTGAATCTCGCGGAATCGACCCTAGCCAGCTCAGGTAAGTTATGGCCCTCTCGGAAAGATAAACCCCGACAATTCGACGGAGGTAGGGAGGCACGCCGTGATAAATAAGGTCTTCCCTAACGCAGCTCCAGGCCAAAGTGTTGAAGGCGATGGCGATGTCAAGAGACACCGGCATCACCACCTCGCTCTGCGATATTGCTTCCTTCGTCAGATCTCGAATGCGTATGATCGTGTCCACGACGAAGCACCCCAGACGGAAACCAAACGGAAATTAAGATATTTTTCATTGCCTGAATTGCTTTCTTGAATTTTTTTTTAATTGGGGGTAAAATCTGTTTCTCTAACATGCCATAGGGGTAACAGCTCTGAAAAGGTTAGGAACCAATTCGTCGCTGCGCCTGCAAAAGTCGCTATGTGATTTTTTTCGAATTTTGGATTTTGATGCCATTTAGATCCTTATTTCAAGGCGCACAAGGTGCTAAAACCGAAACTTTAAAAAACCTAACAGTAACTGATTTTCAAAAAATAGCTATGTGAAATCAATACTTTTTTGCGCCCTCAAAATAATTATGTGCTTCAAATCACATAGCTAAAAAGTTCACCTTAACCAAAATATGGTCAAATGCGCGGAATTGCGCCCGCTATGTGTTTACGAGTACATAGCGATATTGGCGTACGAGTTTTAACCTAAATCTTCGCGTATTGCACAAATCAAGTGTCACATAGCTATCTTTTTCTATGAAATTTGCCAGTTGTTTTGGATATTTATGACATCGATCCTTTCAGAAATGTATTGAAATTATAAGGCAGTTTTGGAGCTAGAATATTTCAGCAAAGTGTAAAAAAGTACAGGTAGGTGCTTGAATCAAATGATACAGGCTGAATTACATCACTCAACAAGCAAAGAGAGTGGTGTAGCTAGTTGCTCGGGTAATATCTAAGAATATTATTAGGTACATTCTCCTGCATCGTTGGAAACGCTCCACATCTCTCTCTCAGACTTTCAAGGCTAGACCTGCATACAGATTTCACATTTTCTTTTCAATAAACGAGGTTTGGACTTCTTCTACTTTCTCAGCAATGACAGTATTTTGCTCGAGGACGATCCTTTCAATACTTCTTTTTTTTGAAGTTACCTATCCTAGTTCTTTTCTTTAGTAGCTTTCCTGAATCCTATAACAAGTACCAATGCAATTCTCTATAGCAATATGATTTTTAACCTGTTACTATTCTACACTTTATTTCTCCAAAGTCGTCGAGTGTATTGGATATCGGCAACTAGGTATTCTTTTTTCTGTCTTCAAACACCTTACAACCGTAGTTCTGCGCTGGGCATAATCTTATTTCTGCCCTCATTAAAACAGTTGACACTCGCAATGCTACGGAAAAGATCGTACTAGCCTTAATTGTTAGTATTTATTGCTAGACTTCAGCAGCGCATTTAATTCTGTCAATTTCGAAATGCTAATTTCTTGGGTTGATTCCTTTCTTTGGGGGTGTTTGTCAGTGTGTGCGCTTATATGGAAATGTTTTGAGTCTGATTGCAGCTCGTTGCTGGCGTATATCACAGTGGTGTTCCCTCTTCTCCTTTACTCTCCATTTTCATGAACTCTGCCTCGAGTCTACGTAGCATTTTGCAATTTAAATATCTATGCTGACGACCTACAGGTTATCGTGGATTCAGATCTGGCTTATCCAACATGAATAAGGAATTAGAACGTGTTGGTAACTGGGTCCGATTGGATAGTGCATCGATCCCCGAAGGTCACATGACTTTACCTTAAATGCTCTGAAATTCATTTAGAACTTATTATTCAGAACTAAGATGTCCCAGACTCTCATTCAGCCCATTACTAGCTAATCCAACGGTTGCTAATACATTTAAAGGCCACCGAAATGCTCCTAAATGAACTTGAAAGACTTCAAAACTTTTTATTTGTGGCATAGGTTTTTGATCTCAAAAATATATATTTATATACTTATGGAAATCCCTCATCGACATGCCGAGCTCTTACCGACTAAAACCATAAGTTGTCCTGCCCTGACTACGGCCAAGAGCTCCGGGTAAGCCCTCTAAAGGATGTCGCAGGATTCCCGACAGACCCTGGCTACCACTGCGGCCTAAACGTGCGGGTGCGGTGCTGGATGGGGAACAACCGCGCGATCTTACGGGTTGTTCGGATGTTGTCCCGCTTCTTAGGGCGTGTGGCATGCGTTAAATTCTCACGTCTCGCGGTTTTCTTGATCCTGCTTCTGTAAGGACGGTGGGCAGCTCCCCGTCGTCCTTAGGCCCCCAGTCACGGAGGCCGATACTCTTAGGCGAAGACAAGTCTACGGCCCCTTGTCGCTGACTGCGGACCTCGGGCAGGAGAGTCATCTCCTACTACCTCCCCGCTGCCTCTTTCACTAGCATGACCTGCTGACAGAAAGACGCGACGGCGTCCTAATTGATCCCGCTGGAGATGATGGCTCACACCATAGTCTCTAGCGAGAGAATGTCCACGCCCAGACCTGCCACGAGAAACTGTCTCTTGAAACCTGTCTATTTTTTAATACCCCATAAAATCCCAATCTTCTTCACTTAAGCCTGATTTTCTCTTATACCCTTTTAAGTTTCAGTCTACAATTTCTTGCTCAAAAATCCGAGCCCTCATTTCTTTTCAGCGTACATTTGCATATCTACCCGGGTTTCTAAAAAATAGCAATATTCTTTGGTTGCTTTAAAGGAGTTGGTAGAGGTAAATAATTGGGACAGTACGCCTTTTCGTAGTCTCCTTTCCGGCTATATGTAGCCAGGGTTTTTGGTGCACCATCGAAAGGAAATCCCAGGCACCCTGACCAGCACTGGTTGCCAAGCTGCGGTGACCTCTCGCCGCGGTCGTCGTGGGAACCACGTCCTTCTAGGGTGGTAACCACCTCGAGGCAGATCTGGACGTGAACACTCTCTCTCTGGAGACCATAGTGCGAGCCATGATCTCCAGTGGGAGTAAGTGGGACTGAGCTGCTTCTTTCTGCGAGCAGGCTTTCTCATGAACGAGGCGGTGGGTAGGGAACGTTAGAGAACCCTCCCACCCGAGTTCTGCTGTCGGTGGCGAAGGCGCCGCTGACGTATCTTCGCTCAAGACTATCGGCCTCCATGACCAGGGGCCTGAGGACTGTAAGCGGGCTGTTCACCGTCCGAAAAACCCCCAATGACGCGGGATAGCACCCGAACCCCTCTTAGGCGAGGCCGCTGTTGTAGCCGTAGGTCTGTTGGGAGTCCAGGGATATCCTTTCGAGGACTTACCCGGGCTCCCAACCGTAGGCTGTTGGGCGTTACGTGAGGTTTTTTTAGTCGTGGCCAGCCCAGAGAAACGGAGATCGTTCTGAAATCACCGACAGCCAGTGCTTCTTCTACGCCGACCAGTCTATTGCGGCCTTTATTGCATACAACACATCCTCACACATCAAGGCAGCAGAGTTTAATGGCAGAGAACGCCATGTTTGCCATAGTTTCTAACTAAAATTTGATATTATTTTCAATTGACACCTTTTATTAAACAGCTATGTGTAATTAAACAACGTAAATTATGTTTAAGTTGTTCCCGCTATGTGCTCAACAACACATGACGATATTTGTGACCCAAACAATTTTAGCTATGTGTCAGATTCACAGGATATATTTTTTTGTATTTTCGTTTTTAACGTTATCTTTCTAAAAGTCATCTTCCACCACGTAAATATAATATTTACATTATAATAAAATTATTTACTTTCCCTTTTACAATTACATTTTGAGTAAATCAGTTTTTACTTCCTCCTGAAAAGTAGGTTAAAAACACATAGCGACTTTTGCAAGCACAGCGACGCAATGCTCTAACGACTATTATCTTCATAGTCTAGTCCAAACATGACATACCTACCTATTATAAAAGAAATAAATTTTGTTTGAAATTCTCACATAACTCATTAAGTGTAGTGTAACCCAAATGAGACTTGTGCTGTGGGATCTAGACGACTGACATTTTTTTTTTTAATTTATTTAAAGCAATTAGTGCCTATGCTGACTTTCTTCATAATATTTTATTATAAAGTGAAAAGGACCACTTGTGCTCCTGTGTGGGCCAAGATGTCTTTTTTCACTTTATTATAATTTTTTATATACACTAAGGTGGCAGAGAAGCGTACGTCCTACCAAACTAACTGGTGGTCACTGCCGCCTATAAACCTTTGGAACACCAGAGGCGCCACTCTCGCGCTGCCGACCCTGTAAAAACCTTCTAATACCCCTTTTGATGAACATCCAAACTCCGAAACAAACATTTGTAGATCACATAAATATTTGGAACGATACGGGAATCGAACGCAGGACCTCAGGGCGGCAGTCGGTTATACTACCGAATGCGCCACTAAGGCAGTCAAATGGGTAATCAAAGGACTATGTAGGTATATACATATAATAGGTATCACTTTCTAGATAATAAAGTAGGTGCAATTTCATGTCTGTCAGTTTCATATACACTCGAGAGCAATGAATCCGGGTCACTTAAAGAATCCTAAAAATCTCGGAAACTAAAAATGCTAGGTTAATGCAATAAATTGTATTTAATAGACAATGTAATACTCCTTAAATGAAGGTATTAAAACTTCTTAGTTATTGTAAAGTTATGTCATAAAAAAATCAAATTTGAAAAAGGGCCACTTTCGAAGATGGAACTACGAAATTACAGCATTTGGTGTTGCTTTTGTTTGTAATCTGTCATTTATGTGGGTACATAAACCATGTTGATAGTGCTCTATATTCATTAATCAAGCTGAAATTATGTCGCTTACGCCTGAAGAATGCACCAGAATACTTACAATGCTGGAAACCGGCCGGAGTCAGCGCGATACAGCCAGGACTGTCGGTGTGTCGCTGTCAACAGTACAAAGAGTTCTCCGACGTTACGAAGAAACTGGTTCTAACCTACGCAGACCAGGAACGGGCAGAACCAGGTGTACCACAGCACGAGAAGACCGATACTTGGTGAACACCATGCTTCGAAATCGCTTTCTCACAGGAACTGAACTCACCAATCAGTTTCGACGCCTCGGAGGAAGTAACCCAAGTGCATGGACAGTAAGACGTCGGCTTGCTGAATCTAACTTAAAACCCCTTAGACCTGCAAACGGCCCTAAACTGGAGCGTGGGCATCGTATTTCGAGACTAAGGTATGCCCAGAGCCACGTAAATTGGAGTATTGAAGATTGGTCAAAAGTTATGTTCTCCGACGAATCAAAATTTATGCTCTACAAGCACGATGGAAGACACAGAGTGTATCAAAGACCAGGGGAAAGATTCAAGCAAGCATGCATCGAAGAAAAAGTAGCCTACGGTCGTGGGTCTGTACTTGTGTGGGCCGGAATTTCTTCTGAAAGTCGCACAGAGCTGGTGATCATAGAAAACGGCTCTTTAACTAGCGTAAGATATGTGGAAGAAATCCTCAATGATCACGTTGGTCCATTTATGGTCAATTTAGGTGAGGATGCTATATTTATGCATGACAATGCCCGACCTCATACAGGTAGGATTGTGAATGACTACCTTCAAGAGATGAACATTACTCGTATGGAGTGGCCAGCGCGCAGCCCGGATATCAACCCGATCGAGCATGCTTGGGACGAGCTAGGCAGATGCGTAAAACAACGAAACCCTCCCCCAATCACGCTTCGTGAGCTCAAAATTGCTCTCACAGAGGAATGGGAGAATATTCCCCAAAATCGTATAAGGAACTTGGTGTACAGCATGCCAAACCGCGTAAACGCAGTAATGGAAGCACGAGGAGGCAATACGAAGTATTAAAATTCAAGAAAATCGTAATAAAGTTCAAAAATTTCATGTTTCCTATTTTTGTTTTAAGGAGAGATCAGCAGTTTTTTCTTTATGTAATTTTGTGTTAATAAAATGTATGGTGACTCATATTTTTTTTACTTTCGTTTGAGGAGTATTACATTGTCTATTAAATACAATTTATTGCATTAACCTATCATTTTTAGTTTCCGAGATTTTTAACATTCTTTAAGTGACCCGGATTCATTGCTCTCGAGTGTACTTATTTTATCTAGCTTTGCCCCTTTCAGTCTTGTTTTAGCAATGTATATGAAGCAGATTTAACATCTTAGTACCCTGAAACCAAGAGTGACTTAACGATTTCCTTTCTTTTTCTAACTTTAGGTACAGAATTTCCTTTCAAATTTCCGCATACGTTTCTTCTACTTTCATGATACAAAATTTATGCAACTAGATATAATTTCTAATGTAGATAATATACAGATACATATAAATGGGTGCGACGAGGCCCTGCCGAAATCTTTTGGGACCAAGCCGCCTCACCTGCAATTGGTGCACATGCCTACTAACAGACGAGACCATGGTGAAAGAAGGAAAACTTGAAACAAGACTTTGTATCAACTCGGCTGATCAGAGAGTTAAAGTAAGGACAATCACCCGCCTAAAATAAAATTGGCAGAAGCCTACGACCAGCAGTGGATTGTGGTAGGCTGATTTCTTTTGATTGACATACAAAATAGTATTTTATGATACTGTTGCATAAAAAAGGTTCTTAAAACACGAGTGTGTTAAAAAAAAAACGAGCCGTAGGCGAGTTTTTTTATAGTATCACTCGAGTGTTTTAGACCAAGTTATGTACAGTGTCATACACTACTTTATCTACTCTCATACTATCTATACTTATAATAAAACTGTTGAGGGTCGAGAGTGTACATGGAAAATATTTTGAAAATTTTAATTGTAGGGCGTTCTCTGATCGATACTGAACCCGAAAATGTAATTTAAAATTTTCATGTCTGTCTGTCTGTCTGTCGTCTGTCTGTCTGTATCCCGAATAAGTATCACGCCGAAACTACTGATTCAATTTGAATCATACTTGGTACATTCTGAACTTATAGTCCGAGGAAGGTTCTAGGATACTTTTGATCCCGATATTCTGCGCGGTTCTTGCGGGAGAGGGGGTAAAAGACAAAATTGTTTTTCAGTTGTAATTTCTTAACGCGTGATCCGATTTCAAATATTTTTTTAGTGTTGGAAAGGAAGTACTTTAAGGATTGTTTCACACAAGTTTTAAATACTGAGCGGTTTGAAGTTCAGAAATTAAAGGCATATCAACTTTCGCCAAACCTAGAATTCAAGGGTTCCTTTGAATGAGAGGGTAAATCTAAACGGGCGTGTTGGCTTTATCATAAAAGAGCTTAATTATTAAGGTTGTTGTAAATTGTTTTAGAATAGCCTTAATCTTTAAGCTCTTTTATGATTAAGCAAACAGGGCCGTTTCACACGGTGCTTGACGAGTCTGATGAAGAATTACCTCTCCTTTCGTGCACATTATGTGGCGTAAACGAAGTTGCGAGGGTCAGCTAGTACTATAATACGTAAACTAATATTGCAAACTCGTGGACATTTATTTTAGTTGCTCCTAGATTTCGCCGGTAATAGGTTTATGGTCATGTTTGACGCAGCTTCCAGAATGTCTGGTAGTGTACTGTTACCACTATCTTCGCTTAAAGACATGTTTTTACACAAAAGCTAATTTATTTTACAAACAAAACCAAACTTTGTTTAATTTAAAAGTAAAATGTTGGCACAAAGGCGTAAACATCGATTACGCCTGCGTGTTTCTTTTTTTATCCTTCCGAATCGGCGGCCGGCGCCGGCTGCGGAGGCACAACCTTTTTTTAAAGTTGAGGTTTAACCTTCTTGGTTCAGCTGGAGGTTTTATAGGTGTATCGTTATGTTTCAAAAGATATTTTATCTACTCTGATACTATAATACAAAGATTATAAAATTAAATTCAATACTATTATGACAAACATTACAAACAGGCCAAAAAAAAAGTTTTATTACGATACAGGTCTTGTATGGACACCTATATCATAATAAAACTTTTTAATCATTACGATACACCATAAACAATCTCCAGCTGAAAAAGAAGTTTGAACCTCTACTTTTAAAAAAAGTTGTGTCTCCAGAGTAGCGAAAAATCCTAAATAGCGAAAAAATAAATTAGTTTTTGTGTAAAAACATGTCTTAAAGCGAGGATGGTGGTAATTGTACACCACCAGACATTCTGGAAACTGCGTCAAACATGACCATGAACCTGTTACCGGCGAAATCAAGGAGCAACTATATATCACAACAAAATGAAATCAGGTTTCCATAAATAACTGCCTCTGTGGCGCAGTCGGTAGTGATACCGCCTGCGGCGCTGGAGGTCGTGGGTTCGATTCCCACCGGAGATAAATATTTGTGTGACCCATAAATGTTTGTCTCAAGAGTCTGGGTGTTTCTATGTATAATATGTATGTATTTAAAAGTATATAAGTATTAATATCCGTGGTCTGATACCCATAACACAAGCAGGTTATTCCTAGCTTAGTTTGGGATCAGATAGCGTTGTGTGAGATGTCCGTGAATATTTATTTATTATTTATTATTATTATTTAGGTATTATAGTATGAGAGTAGATAAAGTAGTGTATGACACTGTACATAACTTGGTCTTATAACACTCGTGTTATAAGAACCCTCATTATGCAACAGTGTCATAAACTACTATAATGATATAATTGTCCATACAAGACCTGTATCGTAATAAAACTTATTGGCCTGTGCGTAATGTTTGTGATAAGAGTTTTGATTTCATTTTTATAATCTTTGTATTATAGTATCAGAGTAGATACAATAAATATATTGCGTTTCTCAGTTAAGTAGGTACTCGTAACAGTGTGAAAAAAAATACCTTATGCAAATTTAAGAAAGTGAATGTCGTTCATATCGCGTTAATTGAAATTTAAACCAAAGGAGAACTTCATCCCTAGTACACTGGGGTAGTTGAGAAGTTTTAACGATAGGGGATTTAGGAAGTCTGGAAGCTCTGATTTGCGTAATACGAGGCGAAATTTGCAAATGCTCCTTAAAAATGTTAGTGCATTTGGCAGTATTAAGTTGAATTAGTCTCACTTCGCTTGCAGTGGTGCTTTGGAGTTAATTTAAAAGCCCACATTTGTTGGACGTTCTTGTTTTTATATCGTACTAGCAGACACATCACGATCTACACACTATTCTATCGACATAATTAAGGATAACAAATAGAATACCTAATACAAATACTATGTATATACTATACACTTAATGATCGTTTCCATAAATAACATGAAAAACAAAATTGTTTACTTTGCCCTTTACATTTATGAAATTTCAAATTTGGATAGAGGGGGAAATGTCAGTAACTCTCTTTTTACAAATTTTCTCGATATCCACAAAGCAGATGGTTGAGTTGAAATTTGCTGTCAGCAACATTTGTAATTATAGATAAATGACGTTTTTCTGTGTAAAGTTTTTTTTTGTAAAATTCTGATATTGCTATAGAAATTTCGTTTGCCACGATAATAAATATAAACCGGTCAAGTGCGAGTTGGACTCGCCCATGAAGGGTTTCGTAGCAGCAAATAACATAATATAAAAGTTCTTATAGTTCGTTGTAACTTTGATTGATGTTTTAACACGTTCGCAGTGGTAGTGATTTTTCTAACAGAAAATTGCGGTTTATGACGTATTAAAAAAAAACTACCAGCTCTATCTCGTTCAAACCAATTTTCGTTGGTAGTTTTTATAACAATGTACATCACATATTTTCTTTAGATTTATCACTCTCTTAGTTTAGAAGTTAGAGGGGGGGGACGACACTCATTTTTCCACTTTGGAAGTCCCTCTTGCGCAAACTATTCACTTAAGAAAAAAATGATATTTGAAACCTCAACAGCATTTTAAAAGACCTATCTATAGATACCCCACACGTATGGGTTAGATGAAAAAAAAAATTTTGACTTTCAGTTCTGAGTATGGGGACCCCCAAAATATACAGCTTTTTTTCTAGTTTTATATAAGAATCTTAATGCGGTTCACAGAATACATCTAGTTACCAAGTTTCAATAGCATAGGCCTTATAGTTTCAAAGAAAAGTGGCTGTGACACACGGACGGACAGACAGACGGACAGACAGACAGACATGACGAATCTATAAGGGTTCCGTTTTTGCCATTTGGCTACGAAACCCTAAAAATGGATGCTGTTTTTAACCGACTTCCAAAAAAGGAGGAGGTTCTCAATTCGTCTGTATTTTTAACCGACTTCAAAAAAGGAGGAGGTTCTCAATTCGTACGCTATGTTTTTTTTTTGTATGTATGTTACGCGATAGCAGCGCCAATTATGGATGGATTTTGAAAAAATAATTTTTGTTTGAAAGAGGATACTTCTGAGGTGGTCCCATATCCAGGATATCAGGATCTGATGCTGGGATCCAGGAGAAATCGAGGGCAACCACCGAAAATTGTAGGGACAACTAGTGCGTTTGTTAACTTTTTGATTAAGTACTTTAATGTACTAAAATTTTATTCATTGGATCGACTCCAGAAGTCGATCTGATGACGGAACCGAAAGACAGTCGAGGGAATTCCTTAACGATTTACAGCCGCTATCTTGTGTTTCGGCTTGATTGGTTTGTGTTTATGAGAACTTTACACCTAAATAGATATACTTTTCGATCCACCCGTCATGCGTCACTTAAATAAAAAAAATAAAAATTTTAAATTAAAAATAGAACCGACTTCATACAAATCTTTAACTATAAAATTTACCTAGCACATAGTAATATGTATTTTGATTCATCAGATTTTATTCAATATAATATTGAAGTTGGTGCCATTAATAATACTTACCTAAACCTATGGGTTTACTTGGCGCCGACTACAATATGATATTGAATAAAATCTGATAAATCAAAATACATATTACTATGTGCTAGGTAAATTTTATAGTTAAAGATTTGTATGAAGTCGGTTCTATTTTTTATTTAATTTTTTTTTTTATTTATGTTTGTTACCGGCAAATCGCTTGAAGGAGTTAACCGATTTTGATGATTCTTTTTTATTTGAAAACTGGTGCTTCCCATGTGGTCCCATACACAGAAAGTCAGAATCGGATGGTGGTGGGATCCTGGAGAAATCGAAGAAATCCCTCGATTCGAGGGAATTCCTTAACGATTTACAGCAGTTACCTTGTGTTTGGGCTTGATTAATTTGTATTGGGGAGAACAATACCCCTAGACCCATATATTTCCAGTCCACCTGTCACTAAAAATAATGAAAAAAAAAACAGACTTCAAACAAAAACTAAAAAATGATAAATAAATTAACTTTGCACAAAGTAATAGGTATATTTAGATTTATCTATCTATACTTATAATAAAACTGTTGAGGGTCGAGAGTCTGTACATGGAAGATATTTTGAAAATTTTAATTGCAATGTGTTCTCTAATCGATACTGAAGCCGAAAATATAGGTAATTTAAAATTTTCATGTCTGTCTGTCTGTCTGTCTGTATCCCGAATAAGTATCACGCCGAAACTACTGAACCGATTTTAATGGTACTTCGTACATTCCGAGCTTATAGTCCGAAGAAGGTTCTAGGATACTTTTAATCTCGATATTTTGCGTGGTTACTGCGGGAGAGGGGATGGAAGACAAAATAGTTTTTCAGTTGTAATTTCTCAACGTGTGGTCCAATTTCAAATATTGTTTTAGTGTTAAAAAGGGAGTACTTAAAGGATTATGCCACACAAGTTTCGCTATTGAGGGTTTTGTAGTCCAGAAATTAGAGACATCTCAACTTTCCATAAACCTATAATTCAAGGGTTCCTTTGAATAGAAGGGTCATTCTAAACTGGCGTGTTTGCTTAGTCATAAAAGAACTTAAAGATTAAGGGTATTGTAAAACAATTCAGTCCACGCCGAAGGCCGGGACTGAAATGTTTTAGAATAGACTTAATCTTTAAGTTCTTTTCTGATTAAGCAAACAGGGCAGTTTCATACGCATGAGTGTGTTGAAAAAATACCTGTCCTTTTATACACCTTATGTGACGTAAACGAAGTTGCGAGGGCCAGCTAGTACTTATAATAAAACTGTTGAGGGTCGAGAGTCTGTACATGGAAGATATTTTGAAAATTTTAATCGTAGGGCGTTCTATAATCGATACTGAAGCCGAAAATGTAATTAAAAATTTTCATGTCTGTCTGTCTGTCTGTCTGTATCCCGAATAAGTATCACGCCGAAACTACTGAACTGATTTGAATGATACTTAGTACATTCCGAGCTTATAGTCCGAGGAAGGTTCTAGAATACTTTTGATCCCGAAGTTTTGCGTGGTTCCTGCGGGAGAGGGGATGAAAGATAAAATGGTTTTTCAGTTATAATTACTCAACGCGTGATGCGATTTCAAATTTTTTTTTTGTATTGGAAAGGGAGTACTTTAAGAATTTTTCGATCCAAGTTTCAAGATTGTGGGCATTGTAGTTCAGAAATTAGGGGTCAACTTTCGCCACACCTAGAATTCAAGGGTTCATTTGAATGAGAGGGTAAATCTAAACGGGCGTGTTTGCTGAATCATAAAAGAGCTTAATTATTAAGGCTGTTGTAAAATAATTCAGACTGAGTTATTTTACAATAGCCTTAATCTTTAAGCTCTTTTATGATTAAGCAAACAGGGCCGTTTCACACGGTGCTTGACGAGTCTCATGAAGAATTACCTCTCCTTTCGTGCACATTATATTCGTGAAAATTTTAATTGGAGGGTGTTCTCTAATCGATACAGAAGCCGAAAATGTAATTTAAAATTTTCATGTCTGTCTGTCTGTCTGTCGGTCTGTATCCCGCATAAGTATCACGCCGAAACTACTGAATCGATTTGAATGAAACTTGGTACAATCTAAGCTTATAGTCCGAGGAAGGTTCTTGGATACTTTTGATTTCGATATTTTGCGCGGTTCCTGCGGGAGAGGGGATGAAAGATGAAATGGTTTTTTAGCTGTAATTGCTCAACGCGTAGTCCGATTTCAATTGTTTTTTTAGTGTCAGAAAGGGAGTACTTTAAGCATTGTTTCACACAAGTTTCAAGATAAAGGGTTTTGTGGTTCAGAAATTAGAGGCATCTCAACTATCGCCAAACCTAGAATTCAAGGCTTCCTTTGAATGTGAGGGTAAATCTAAACAGGCGTGTTGGCTAAATCATAAAAGAGCTTAATTATTAAGGCTGTTGTAAAATG
This sequence comes from Miltochrista miniata, assembly GCA_933228765.1. NCBI lineage: Eukaryota > Metazoa > Arthropoda > Insecta > Lepidoptera > Erebidae > Miltochrista > Miltochrista miniata. The sequence goes on along the minus strand of OW121749.1, from coordinate 23,919,386 downwards.
TATGTGTTTTAGAATAAATTTAGCAAACAGGGCCGTTTCACACGGTGCTTGATGAGTCTGATGAAGAAATGCCTCCCCTTTCGTACACCTTATGTGACGTAAACGAAGTTGCGAGTGTCAGCTAGAATATTATAAAAGTAGTATTTAGATTTATCAGATATTGTTAAATGTAATACTGAAGTCGGTGCCAATATTTATTGAGAGATTAATACCTAGGTACCTAAACCTATAGTTTTACTTGGCACTGATTTCAGTATTACATTCAATAATATCTGATAAATCTAAATATACTTACCTATTACTTTGTGCAAAGTTAATTTAGTTTTAATTTTTTAGTTTTTGTTTGAAGTCGGTTTTTTTTTGTATTTTTTTTTTAACGCGTGGAAATCCTACATGAATCCTATGCGGGACTCCTACGGACTATAACCACTCGATGCCTTACAACTGTCTACGGCACGGGAGTCCCTAATGTCCCAGGGCTCCCAGCCCGGCAAGTACCCTAGCAAATTTAGGTGAAAGACTTCGATTGCCTAATTCTGCTTCTTAAAAGAATATTTTTTTATCCATGTAGGTTGAAATTGAAAAGAAAATCAATGAAACCCTATGTGTTTTTATCTCAATTAAAGTATTATTTATACAACTTTTGCCCTTAAAGATTTTAAATACACCCATTGGAGTGGCAATTAAGTTGAATTTAATGTAATCGTTTTGATTGGTAAATTTTACTAGGCGTATTACGCTAGTGTAATCTACTATCACCTGGCGACCCTCACGCATTCTCTTTTATATTAAACTCGTCAAAATGACGCCACCGTAATGGGAAGTTGTGGAGATTGATGGCCTCTATCACAGCCCAGAAAGCCATTAACGTGCCGTTCAATTCGATGGCAGAAATATGCCTGTTCATGATCAGCTTGAAACACCCGGTCTTGAAACTTCTGAAGTGAGTCTAACGTAACATAATTATAATATAAGTCTTAAAATTGAATAACGGCACTTGTAATGTTCCACAACATTTATTTATTCTACACGTTGTTCAATATGTACAGCAGGTTCCTCCAAGTGCCATCAATCAACAGTATAAACAATCTGTAAGTCTTAATAGTTAAAAATATAAATCCATATAGTTATAATATTCACATCCTTTAAAATCAGCTAGTTAAACTTTTAAAATCCGCATAGAATGTTTCGAAGATGATATCCGTATTAAGCTATGGTCCGGTGAACTGTAGCTAAATTTTCCTCGTCTCTGTTATAAAAATATGCTAATTAGCGCCCCGTAAATTTGGGCTGAAAGGGCTCAATCAACCTACAAACAATATAATACATCCTTATTTAAATATTCATATAATATTGAGCTCGGTGTCCAGGAAATTTCAAATTGAGCGCTTTATTAGACCGTATTCAGGATAAAGGCAGGCTGGCAGAAATTTATCGTTATTTATGCATATTCATATGAATAGCTATGTAAAATTTGCACTATATTATTTATACTATGCAGTTAACAAAACCTTAAGAAAGTTAGGCACGTTAGGACTACTAACAAAGACAATGGAATTGAATTGTGCTATTTAAGTCTTTCAAATGAAATAAGCTACTTTGGAAAATATAGCGCTAATCCGTAGTGTGAAGCAAAATTAATAAGTTGCCGCCGCAGAAGCACTTTAGTTCACGACTGTGCGACTCTTGCGAAATGGAGTATCGGAAATTGGATTAGATTAAAGTCATTTATAACTGCAACTGTGACCCAAGATTGAATTTATTTATTTGGATTCTATTCGATTTAATATCATTTTTTTTCTATATTTAGCTCGCCAAATTGATGACATCAGCCGAACAACGCGTCATGGAAAGCTGTGGCGCATCTAGCGATTGAGGGCCACTCTCACATTCCGTAAGACTTCTGACAGTGGTCCTCAAGTTGGCGGCCCTGTGATGTGCCTTTTCACGCTCCTCTTGAAGAACCCGGGATTTTAAAATGAGGGAAATACGTCGGGCAGGTCGTTCCAGGTTTTTATAGTTCGACAGTAGTAGGTGCCCAGTGTCCTGTATTCAATTCGTAAAACTTTTCTGAAACGTAATGATATAGTCTACATTTTTAACCGACTTCAAAAAAAGGAGGAGGTTCTCAATTCATACGCTATGTTTTTTTTTTTTTTTTGTATGTATGTTACGCGATAGCGGCGCCAATTATGGATGGATTTTGAAAATTCTTTTTTTGTTTGAAAGAGGCTACTTCTGAGGTGGTCCCATATCCAGGGTATCAGGATCTGATGCTGGGATCCAGGAGAAACCGAGGGCAACCACCGAAAATTGTAGGGACGACTAGTGCATTTGTTAACTTTTTGATTAAGTGCTTTAATGTACTAAAATTTAATGATGGTCTGGAGTCGATCTGATGATGGAACCGAAAGACAGTCGAGGGAATTCCTTAACGATTTACAGCAGTTACCTTGTGTTTCGGCTTGATTGATTTGTGTTGATGAGAACTTTACACCTAGATAGAAATACTTTTCGGTCCACCCGTCACTTAAAATAAAAAAATAAAAATTTTAAATAAAAAATAGAACCGACTTCATACAAATCCTTAAAAATAAAATTTACCTAGCACATTGTAATTTGTATTTTGATTTATCCGATTTTATTCAATATAATATTGAAGTTGGTGCCATTAATAATACCTACCTAAACCTATGAGTTTACTTGGCGCCGACTTCAATATGATGTTGAATAAAATCTGATAAATCAAAATACATATTACAATGTGCTAGGTAAATTTTATTTTTAAGGATTTGTATGAAGTCGGTTCTATTTTTTATTTAAAATTTTTATTATGATTATGAATTAATATTTTAAAGCCATTCTATAACTATTTGTTGGGGACTTAGTCAAGGGCAATTAGTACTGTCACTGACATTTTTATAAAAATAAAAAAAGACGTGTGGCACTCGGGCACTGCCGCGGTAAAGCTATTACATAGCCTTTTTTACCAACTATGCTAGTATAATTATTTCTATACAAGAATACTAGCTGATGTCCGCAGCTTCGCCCGCGTAAAATTTGTTACCGCGAGAAGTTATTCCCGGGATAAAAGGTAGCCTATGTGTTATTTCCAAAGTTATTAAAGTCCCAAAAGTCCCAATAGTCCCAAAAGTCCCAAAAGTCCCAATAGTTCCAAAAGTCCCAAAAGTCCCAAAAGTCCCAAAAGTCCCAAAAGTCCCAAAAGTCCAAAAGTCCAAAAAACCAAATTCCAAAAGTCCAAAAGTCCAAAAGCCCAAAAGGCCAAAGTCCAAAAGTACAAAAGTCCAAAAGTCCTAAAGTCCAAAAGTCCCAAAGGCCAAAGTCCAAAAGGCCAAAATTCCACTCCACCTAACCTCACCCCACCCCACCTCACACTAATTCACCTCACCACACCCCACTTCACTTCACCCCACCCTACACACCTCAGCCCACCCCACTTCACCCTACTTCACTTCATATACATAGGTACACGTTATGCAAACGCTCACGTCTACACGTTGGTATATGAAGTGCGAGATACACGAACGTGGCCGAGCCTGGCCGAAGGTAGCCGAGAGTGTGATTTATTTTCGTGACACAATTTCTGGATTCGGTCTCCACGCAAGGCCCGCGATAGAAGCTATGCAATAGCTTAATAGGTATTTTGTTTCAGAACTTTTTAAGAAGAGCAATTATTTTGTAACAAATTATTTTTATGTAACTTCAACCATTTACGCAGAGGCGCAACGGATACTCTTATAACGATTAAATGTTTTCCGTTTTCGAAACATTCCTCATTGCTGCACCGCTCCTATTAATCTTAGCATTATGTTATGTAGTCTATAGCCACTATCAATAAATGTACCTACTTACTATCGAACAGTTTTTGAAACCCTACCAGTAGTTTCAGTAAGGCTTGCCTTGGTATGATGTGATCATGGTTCCTTTGCAGCGTATGTGTCCAATCCAGCGCAGCAGCTACATTTCCGACGTTTGATCTGTTGGTGGATAGGGGTCTCACTGCAGCGTTCCAATAGTCTTACGTTCGTGATGTTCTCGGGCCCGTATGTACCGAGGATCCATTGGAGGCAGCGTTTGACGAAGACTTATAGCTGGTAGCTGGTGCGAAATGTCTTTAGTGACCTTCCATGTCTCGCATCCGTATAGCAGTTAGCAGTACAGTTTTAACGTTTACTTTGTATTGAGTTTCACTCTTCGTGTCCATTTTCGCAACTGTTCGGGCCTTGGCGAGACTCGAAAGGATGTAGGGTACTCTTCTATCCCATCAGTTTCTGACACGACACTCCCGAGGTACGTGAATTAGTGCCTCCACCACATCTTTTGCGCCTGTCGCTTTTAATTTCAGTCCAGCCATTCGCTGCCTCTTCCTGCTCGTTGTCCTGCACGTTGTCCTGCAGACATGCATGACGGCGTGTGTGTGCCTCAGCAGGCACAGGACATCGGCATCATTTAAATCCTCCAGGATATCAGTATAGGACCCATTCTATGCCCCGCAGATTGTTCTTTGCGGTATTCGGCATTATACCATCTATTTTCTATGGATGGTTGTTAACTATCCTGTTATCTTCATAACGATCCTCTAAGGTAGGTACAGTATGTATTTTCAAAAGAGTTTGTGAACTCTATTTTTAATTTCTTTTTCAGAATATTGATGACATTTGATTGATGTCATTTTATACACGTTACGTCTACTACATTGATACATGTAATAAAATTCTAACACGCGCCGGTGTTTGTATGTAAATTGTTTATACTGAGGAAAATTCTATACTTAGGAATAGCTTTAACCATTAAGCTCTATTTTGATTAAGCAAACAGGGCAGATTCACACGCTACTTGATGAGTATGATTAATAAATACCTCTAATTTCATAGACCTTGTGTGACGTAAACAAAGTTGCGAGGGTCAGCTGGTTAAAAGATAAAACAATAGGTTTCTTCTTATCTACTTAAAAACTATTTTTACAAATTTTATGGTAATAATAGACATTCTTTGAAATATGCATTTATGGTATTGTTGTGACTTTTATGACACGTTTAAAGTACATAGGTATGGGATAGATGGCGCTCGCGGCTACGTCAGCATGAAATTTTCTTCCCGCTTCCCATGGGAACGTACTCCCGGGTTTGGTTATCTTTATAGCAGTATTATATATAAATTAACAAAACAAAAAATAATACTGCATTGGTGATAATAATAATAAAATGTATGTAGGGGAGAGTTGGATAATACCGCGCGCTTGATAATTCCGCGCCTCAGCGTAGTTCAAAAACTATCCACTATTTCTGCGATACAGCGCGTATACATCGAAGCAGGACATGCCTACACTCTGCCCCGCGCACTGCCATTACGGTCCGCGCGACGACGGAGACAGTGCATGCGGTGGAGGTTTTTTTTGTCACCCCTTATAATTCTTCGTGAACTTTCGATAAGAGGTAAGTAAATACTGTTATATTGTAATACTTTGATACGATACATTTTTAATGCTTGTATACTGTAGAATTTATGTCAGAAAGTTTTTACGTAGGTACTATAATATTTTTCATATAATTTTGAGGTTCAAAAATAAAATGACCAAGTTTGATAATTCCGCGCCGGGGGCGCGGTATTATCAAGGTATATTATATTATGACTTATTTGATGAAAATAAATATAGTAGGTATCTACCTTCATAGAAATTAAGATAATATAGCTTTATAATATTATAATATCTTTGTATCAGATGAACCAATCTGTGCCAAAGAAAAAGAAGAAGTCATGGAATCCCGAAAATTTGAAGGCTGCACTTGAGGCTATACGAAACGGAAGTAAAATAAAGACAGCTGCTAGAAACTTCTGTATCCCTGATTCAACAATTAGGGATCCCTATCTTCACGTACTTAAGAAAATTACTTAGAATGGTGTTATTTTTTTATTATTACGTTTGTTACTTACCCATTTGTGTACAATTAATGTGGGCACGATTTTGTCAAACCTGGGCACGATATTATCGGACCAGTTTGACAATACCGCGCCTTTACTTTTTTTTGTAAATCGACAATAATTACTGTTTGTTTAAATTTCGGAAGTTTTTGTTTTACGGTATATGTACCTAAATAAATTTCCTGCTAATAACTCTATTTTGTTTTTTTAAATATCAAGAAGTTTCGTAATTATAGGTGCAAATCCTTAAGGGCTCGGTATTACCCAACTCTCCCCTATATAGAGTACTCACTCATTTTCTTTCACTATTTTTCGTGACTTTCTTCATTAATAAATGCACTTTGTTTATTCATATTTAAACCACTTTTTACACAAATTATACTAGTACAGTAAGTTCACTGTTGTACATAGATGATGAATACCTATAAACCTATAGTCGAATTTTTATTTAGACGAAGTAAATTGACAGCAAGTAATGTAATTGACAGCATCGAAATTGTCATTTCACATTAAGAACTCTAAATTCGACCAGCACTCTTAATTCAACTTTGGTCGAGTGGTTAAGACACGGATCGGTACGCAGAAGGCGCAAGATCGATTCTGGGTACAAGCATCAATTTTTGGATTATTTGATTTGACATAATAATAATATATAACGACTGCAAAGTTCATAATTGACGTAAACAAAAAAATTATGAAGTGCGAGACGAGATACACGAACGTGGCCGAAGGTAGCCGAGAGTGTGATTCGTTTTCGTGACACAATTTCTGGATTCGGTCTCCACGCAAAGCCCGCGATAGAAGCTATGCAATAGCTTAATAATATTTATTTTTTGTGTTTTTGTCTCTAATTGTAATAAGTAGGTATAATATTCGGGGGTTTGAATTTTATACGTATGACCAAATAAAGTTGTGCGTCAGCTTATTCTGAAGATGCAGCAAATTATTTCTATTCTTAGGAACGACAGAGACATTTTTATTATTGAAATTAAGTTGAATTTAATTGATTTGATGTTATAATAGGTATAGCATTGATTCATAGGCCGTTTTTCGATGTACATTCTTATAGTAACTACAGTAAATGAATCTTAAAAAGGTGTAACATGAATGAATATCATTGCTTCCATTGTTATACTGCCTCTTTTTTTTTACGTGAGGGAAAATCCTCAGAGGATGTTATGCCGGACTCTTACCGACCATAAAACCTCACGCAACGCCCAACAGCCTGTGGTTGGGAGCCCCGGGTAAGCCCTCGGAAGGATGTCCCGCGACTGTTATACTGCCCCTTTAGTCGGCACCTCTGGAAATAATTAAATAGTGCATTCAGTCACATTTACATCACACCTTTGAAATAATTCAAATCATCTCTGCCAAGCGGTCGTGAACTTCATGATATTATTGCTTGACATCGCCAACTACCTTCCTGAGTACGAGTTTATTGCCCAGCGAATAGAAAACGTCTATTCTGAGTTTACTGAGATATCGTTGAAGACTGAAAAGGTCGATTTTCGAGTGAACTCACTCGATAATTTAGAAGTTTGCTTTCGATCGATACCAATTTCATGACAAGGCTGTGGTCTACTGAACAGCTTGTTATAGTGAAGTAGTTAGTAATCGGATTTAAAACGGCATAGCTCAAAATGTCAGGCGGCGAAATATACTGTCTGTACTACAAGAAATGTAAAGTTGGTGTATAAGTATCCTACTCCGAATTGGTGAAGAAAATGTATTTAAGGAATTTATTAGTTTGCAGAGAAGGACTGAAATTAACATATGCATATATGCTGGAGCTATTGGACTCTGAGAAAATGAACGGTGGCCATTATTAGTGTTGTTATTAAGCAGATCCTACATATCGTATTAAAAGAATCCACTAACGTCTGCAAGACCGACACCCGCGGACCACGTCATATTCTTATATTGAATTTGCTTTAAATGCTAGTTGATAACAAGGCCCTCCTTGTTATCTACTACCCTTGTAGATCCCGTCTGTCTATCTGTCGCCGCCTCACGACTCGAGCAGTACAAACAGACACAGAGAAGCAGAGAACGGTCATAACCTTATCATCGTAGAAAAATGGGAATTATTTTCATTATTTACACTTAACATTAAAATGAGGAATAGATCGTATTTTTGTGCGTATGGTTGTTTGTAATAAATAAACTCAAAAACTATTGTGCCGATTCCAACATCTACCCTGAGTAACATTTGCTATTTTTTTTTCTCATATTCCCATGGGAACGGAAGATACGCGGGCGGAACAGCGTGAACTTCTTTAGTCAGTTATATAATAAACCAATAATTTGATTATTTTAAATTAAGATCCCCTATACCACAAAATAGCTAATACACATTTAAAACTGATTTAGTTATGTATTACGAAAATACGCAGGCCTCAATCGTAAACTGTGTATTGAAATAATATTTCAGAGCATTATTATACAAGTGTAGCAGACTGTGAAATTGGTTTGATGTTATTTTAATGAAATCTAACACTTTTGTACTGTTAATATTATGTTAAAGTTAAGGTTGAGTGTTCCCCTAGAGAAAAGAAGAATTATTTTATGCTGTTGGTTGATGGCACTTGGTGGAACCTGCTGCACATATTGAATAACACCACTTGTACTGTTCCACAACATTTATTTAGTTTACAACTGACCGGTTTCGCCTCTCAGCATTCTCAAAGGTAAAATTAATTATAAACTTTGTTAAAACTAACTTCATGACCACTACATCATGTGAATACATCTGATGTATTCATATGATGTAGTGGTCATCAAGTTAGTTTAAGGTCAGGTGTTAACTAAATAAATGTTGTGGAACAGTACAAGTGGTGTTATTCAATATGTAGAAAAGAAGAAGGTTCGAATCCTACTCGAGAGTTTTATATCACATTCAATTATACTACGTAGATATTTAATTAAATTTCAAAAATAGTTGTGTGTGTGTGCCAAATAAGAGCATATAGCAGCCATCTTTATAAATTTCTGTTCGCACACCACGACACTTTCAAGTAGATTCAAAGGTTTTTCGTAATTACACACAGTAAGTAAATAATAGAAAATGATTTAAGAAATAAAGATAATATCAATATCTGCTTACAAAAGACAATATTATTCCTTCACCCAATAAACTATTGCGAAAAATAAAAGGCAACAATTCAATCGTAAAGGTAAATTACATTAATTTGTTTTTGTGCCCGGTCTTTGTTTTTATTTTTCTTGAAAGTTGTTGTAATAGTTACCTACATAAAATAGACACTTTTTATTTCTTTGTAAAGTAACAGTCTATATCTATCTCTGTTAGTATAATTACTCACTTATCATTCTATCGAAACTCAGCGTATAATTACACTTAGAAACTATAAATTTTAAGAAAAGTTTACCCTTATACATACTTATTTCATCAAAATCACTAGTTCAGTTAGGTTTTTAGAGTAGGGGCAAGGTTTAATACGGCCCACAATACAATATATTCGTGAACTTAAACCTACCTGTTAAAGCTCATTTCGCAATTACCTTTGATTGATAGATGCTTCATTTATCAATGTCATTTGCTGATTCGACAAAATAAGCCTGGTGGAGTAGGGAGGGTGCTCCCCGGTCTCCTTGTTTTATGAGCCGCTCCGTTGTAAGATTTAGTGGTTTAATACGTAAAGGCTAGATTTTAATTACGACTATAACCTCGTTATAAAGTAAATTTTGGCTTTGATATAGCTGCATTTATATTATGTTAAGGGTAGGGACATAAATTCGATAAATATAATTATTATTGTAGTATTATTGAGATTATAAATTAATATCCAGCTGATGATTTCAAGCATCTGTAATCTGCCAAGAACTTCTTTATTGTACCCAACAATCATATCCAAAACATAACAGAATCTCTTTTATCGTATGTGGTGTTGATTGCTATGGTTTTCAAAACAAGTGATAGCTGTGGGCTGGAGAGTATCAATCATAGCCTACTTGGTCACGAAAAACAATTTTATTCCCTCGAGAAAACAAGTTGGAATCAAATTAACAATCAAATTACAGCAGCCTAGATCATATTTACACAGTTTCCATTTTTTCTGAGGAGAGATAAATAAATTGTTCTCAATAAATTGTACATTATGTAATCATAATGCCACCCCAAGGCCCCACAGGATAATATTACACATCGGTAGAAAATCAATAAAACAGATGAAAAAGTCTTAAGCAAGTTATTGTTATCACAAACATGTTAATTACCAAAACTTTCTTTAATGCAAAGTGTTATATAAAACACCATGAAGGTCATTTGAAAAAAAAATGGATTACTCTCAACGAGTCACCCTAAATAAAATTTCAACAACGGGTCACACTGTTACTCGTTGCGAGTTTTTTTCTCAACGAGTCACACTGTCAGCCGTTCTAGGGTAACTCGTTGAGTATAAATGAAAAAAATACATGAAGACGAAACTATATCAAATTTTACCTGAGATTTGATTTATAGCGACCGGAAGAGTAGCAATTTCCCTGCGGAAGTGTTGCTATGGTTACATGTTGTACTCGTATGTCTTTAGTGGGAAGCTTTGAACTTTGCTCTACTTCTATCAAATAGGGATTTCCATATTCTTAGTTTGCTGCATGATGCATGTTGTTGTATAGTATTTAAACGCACTTTTCCAACTGCCGACACTGCAAGAATCTTCTAAGAACACCTTCGAGGAAAAAAAATTGAATAGCGATATTATCATATCTACAATAAGCTACCCGCTATTGACCGCGTGCAACCCGAGTTGCCAAGCGCCCGGTTCTATTAAAGCCCATGAAGGTAGTAGGTAGTTTTCCAAAAACCCTTTCTTAGTGTGGAGACCTACGTCATAATAACTGTCTGCCAAATTAGAGTAATATCTCTGTGTGAATCGTGACGTTTATTTTATTAAGTATCTACCTATCTAAATAATTTTGAAGTCAGAATCACAATAGTTTATGTGATTACTAGCTACATGTAGAAGAAGTATGAATAATTAAATTTTTAGCGTACCATATCCAAAGGGCAAAACGAGACCCTGTTATTCTGAGACTCCACTGTCCGTCTGTCTGTCTGCCAGATCGTTGAAAATTTCACAGATGATGTATTTTATTATCGTTAAATATAGGTACATAAAAATAAATAACATTTGATATAAACCGCTATTCATCGCCTCAAAGTGCCAGAATCAAAAAATCTATTTTATAGTGAAACACATAAATTTGAGCCCCATTTTCATGCTTCACTGATTTGCGAATATTGACGTCATTATTATTGACAATACTGATAATGTCATGTTAAATGCAGCTCAGCTTAGGTTTCCATCACATTTCGTATTCGGCCAATAAAACTAAGTGGTACATTTTCTACGCACATTACGCTCCGCTTCTAAGGACGGATGATGTATCATATTTCGGGTATCATCTTTTCGTCATTAGACACACAATAGAGAGGATACATGTCCTCGTCACACAATTAATGTACCAAGTAATAATAAAGGATGACTTTTACTTGAGGGTGATGAGAATGGATGCTTTATACAAGGCTTGGACTGAAAGAAAAATAATTAGGTGTCATGCGCTAATGTTTTTCGTATCAAAATATTATTATGATTTCATATTAAAATAAAGAATAGCTGAGGAGACATAACTAGATCGTTCACAAAAAGCTATCATTGATGCTCCTAGCAGTCTAGAGGAGCAGAGTGCAGGCTTCATATCCGAGAACTGTTGGTGATAACTAAGAAAACGCACAAAAGAACATACGATACATTCACTAATACTCATATGTACAAACAACCAGACTATTTGTCTGAATGTGTAGAAAAATTGAATTATCTGAATGCGTAGGTACTATCGAGCTCATAACTGCAATAGCACAACAACGCTCATTATGGTGTGGCGTGCGTTCGGGCTGGTTTTGCGTTTACATATATGTGTGTGTGTGCGTAATGTAACACGACGCGACGCGTCATAGCGTAGACTAGAACAGCAAAATATGATTAGTTCGTGCTAGACAAAGAGAACGGTATAATAATATATTCGTTTTCATAACTGTATTATTCTTTACAACTGTTGTGAGTCATTAAATAGGAACTAATACAGTAATTTAACAACCTAGTAAATTAACTGATAGCTAAGTGGCTGAAGCAAGATACTTTTAATACATAGTGATTAGAGATATTCGTGGTTCGATTCAAGATTATAACAATTTTTTTTATATTTAAAACAAAAATATATATATAATCACATATTGATAAAGTAATTTTGCATGAAGTTTCTAATAATAATTTTACTTAAGAAACATATTTTATTAATCAACCTGATATTAATTTATAAATGAATCAAACCTGATATTAATTTTAAAAAAAAAACAAAAAGGGTTTTTGCAAGATCGTAGCATTCGAACCATCAACCTTTGCATTCTCGTTCCATAATAGAACCACTCGACCATGGGTTGCTTAAGTAGTAATAATGAAATTATCGATAATATTCCTAGGGAAGAACAATTTATATATGTGGGTGTGAATTGTCTTAAAAGAAAAAGGTCACAAGTAGCGCTAGAATGTTTACGCCATAGTTACTTAGGATTGCTAATGCATTTATGAGCTCGATAGTACATACAACCATACTATTTGTCTGAATGTGTAGAACTTAATTTATGCCCTGATCTCAAACTAGTAAAGTTCCAAGGAAATTAGTTGTAGCACCTGCTTAAATATTAGTCTGAATATCAAGCGGAAAAAGACCAGCAACGGTGTGTGAAAAAACGTATCTTAATAAATAAGGTAAAGAGTCGGCTAATGCCAGCGAGATAGCATGTATCAGCGAATAGTCGCATCTTTATACTTTGACGAGTCAACCTAGCGAAGATAGCAATATTTTGCTAGTAAAGACCTGTGGCTTATACAATATATATCACTCTTTCACCACAAACAAGCCCTTCTATCCATGAATCCAACTTTACTACAAGTCATCCCGATTAAATTTTAAGTGTAGTTTTTAGTGTTCAGTTTACTGCGAATCTAATTTTATGTTGCCATGAATTATAAATTGCCCTGCAGCGGTAGTTGTGTAGGTAAATCAAAGGGAGTACGAATAAAGGGTACGTGTTTGGTGAAAGAGCTTAACCGCTCTGGGGTGTTTTGTTAAAGTGTGAACTGGTCATGTCCGCCCGGGTTACCTATTCTGGTAGATTAGCATTGGTTTATTTTTATTATTTGCATTCCTTTCTTTTTAACGTGAGGGAAAATCCATCATGGATGCTATTGACGGACTCCTAGCGACTAAAAAACCTCACGTAACGCCCAACAACCTATGGTTGGGAGTCGCGGGTAAGCCCTCGGAAGGATGTCCCAGGACTCCCAACAGACCTACGGCTACCACTGCGGCCTCGCCTAGAGGGTGGATTAGGTGCTATCCCGTGTCTTTGATGTGATCCCGATTCTTAGAGGGGGGGGGGGGGGCGTGCGTGAATCCCTCACGTCGCGCTGCCGTCATGGGCCTGACATTATTCTACGTTTGTAAATGTACTACAAAGACTATAACATGTTGTGACTGTCAACTGGGACATGCTACGATCTTGAGAATTTGATATTTGTATTTCTATAGCAAATAAAAACAAATAAAATAATGTTCGCACATACATTACGTCTTTACCGACTTTTCTTAGGTTTTATAAATTTTACATAGTATATAATCCGTGCCATAATATTCCCTTTCTGCCTTTGAAAGTACTGTCACAATCAGCCGTTCGTCTACGACGCTAACATTAATCCTCATTTATGTTAAGGCTTGTATATTCGAAAGAAACTCATCTTGGGGTGAACTTTATAGTGCCTAGTAAATATTATTTGATTTGATTTGATAAAACTATTATTGTAATTTATTATTAGATACTCTTGCTTTTTTAACTGTTCAAAAGACGATAAGGAATACTTTGTTCGATCGAAACCGCTCTCGAAAAATGGGAAATATTGCAAAAATCTTAACAAGTAATGTACTTTTTTCGTCTAAATAAATTAGTTTAATCCTCATAAAAACTTGTCATACAATAGATATACGAGTAGAGGTCTTTAGAACAATGTTTTATAGTAGGGAAGCCCATGAAGGGATTTCGGGATTTACTAAAGCGCGACAGATTAATATACACGGGGATACCTTGTACCCGGTTAAGTACCTCCACAAAACATGAGGCCCATATATAAGGCCGCCCGTGAAGGATACAGGATCAGATTAGTAAAAAAAAATTGACCATCAGAAATTCTCGAGCGCGTCAGATTAAGGTAGGGTGAGTTAATTACATCCTAAAAAGTGTATATTCCACTAATCTGACAATTTGAGAGTGACGTAAAAAAAAGGGGAGGGCAACAAAGTTGTAAAAAAAACGTCATCTCGACATTCTCGAGCGTAGATAATTTTTTTTTATTTTGAAGGAAATAATTCAAGAATAATGAAAAATATATAATCTGACGATTTCCGCAAGCCGAAATAACAAAAATTCGTCGATAAAGTTACACTATGCGCCAAATATCTTTGCGTCTACGAACTTCGTTCGTACTACTACTTACTACTACTTACTTTTAATAATAGTATAGAATTAATATTGACCTATTCACATCTATGTCCTGGAAATTACGCAACAGCATCGATAAAATGAATTTTTAGGCTTAGTACTTTTGTTTGCGATTGTACCTGCGTCGATCGCCACCAAGCTGGTCAAAAGCGGTTGATTCGTTCGAGAGATATCGTGAACGAAAGAACCCCGAAAAAGTGTTTTTTCGGGATTACTCCGAAATTTGGGGTTCGATCAATTAAAATTGCAAAATTACTTATGAGGATGATAAAACTGCGTCGAATGCCGCCAACTGCGTGAAAATCGGTTATCCATTTAAAAGTTATTGCGGTTTGAAAATTCCAAAAATAGTGTTCTATGAAACTTCTATCAGACTTTCGAGCTGAGAGAGCTCAAATGCATAGAAATATTATTTCTTTGAACTCAGCCAGCTCAAAATATCACATAAATTCTATTTTGAGTTCAAAAATGTCATAAGTACAATTTTAAGAGCCCAGGAATGGAATTAGCGGGAAGTTGCAGGGATGGCCTTTAAGGTGAACCGTTTTTCTAATTTTTTTTGTCAGATCAGGCCAATCCCTCTAGATAATCGTCAGATTATGAGACAGTACGTTTAGAACATAAAGATGAACCATATATATCTTAATCTGACGCGCTTGAGTATTTCAAAATGGCGAATTTTTTTGCACATTATGAAAATGGCCGCGAGTTTGCGTCCCATCGAAATCGTCAGATTAGTGAATGAGAGCTTTTTTTTGGTGCAGTTAACACTCCCTTAGAAAATCTGACGCGCTCGAATATTTTTTTTTTTTTTTAATTTTCAACCCTTAAATACAACCACCCGCATCATGCTAACGATCAGATTAACATACGTCCATTATTAAAAATACGTAGGGAATTGATGCTATCAATATCTGATGCGCTCGAGGATGTCCATGCAACAGTTTTTTTTACATATTTAAAAATCTATAGCCGCTTCCCCCACCGATGTAAAGGTATATATCATATAACATTTTTTTCTTCATATCATCTAAACTTTGCATCCCAATAGGTCTCTACGACGCTCGAGTAAATCCCCATTTAGCATCGTGGGCTCCCCTACTATTACGGCTTGATTTTTTCTTAAAACTCCTCAGATTTTATAACAGTAATTTAATGTATTAGAATCGAATGAAATCCGGCAGAAGCGTTCGCTGCAATCCTTCCAATTGCCTTAGGATTTGTCAAGGTCGAATACGGCAGCCGTAATGTTAATATTCAAAAACATTGCTTCTTTAGTATAAGTAATTAATCAGTGTTAGTCAGAGGTAAGCCCATTTAATCCTTTTATTTGATTGACAACAGTGCCATAAATAAAATGGGCGGCATTTTAGCTAGCTTAAAAAAGGAAACCGGCCAAGTGCTAATCGGATTTTCATCAAAGGGCTCCGTTCCAAAAAATGGCGTAAATTAGGTTTGTTGTATGAAGCGGTGTCTTATTAATAGCACAGCCTACAGATCATAGGTTTTCTATTTATACTGTGTCAAAAGAGTTCCGTTTTTACCCTTTGGGGACGGAACTCCAGAAGTAGCGTATCTTGTAATGTAACCCGTTGATTATTTTATTACGTTTAAAATTAGTATTCTAAGCCCCAAGGTGAAACATGATTAAATATGCTTACTTTGGGAACCTACTGAAATCTGAACTAGATACACAAATTATATGATAGCGAGTTATCTGGCACCGCAATACTTTCAGGTCGTGACTGTCCTTTAAATAAGTATCAACAGTAGTTACATTGTGACCTATGTCAATACCAAACGTTACGTTGGGAAAGTGTCAGCCCCTTGTCTTGGCAACGAATTTAATAAAAAGGAAATTAGATGTACCTATATTTAAAGTACCTATAATATTACCTATTATATCTAGTTTTACCAATTTGTACAGATATGACGAGTAGCTGGAATGATTGTTTGATTCACAACAATTGTTTAGCTGCGATTCAGGAGATGGTCAGGGAGTGTCCCTGTGAGGGAATAGTTACGGGTTGAAGTCCCGATATCCTTAATGTGTCTAGATTTATTTAACGCCATCATTTGTTGACGCTGGCATACAATTTGTGAATATAGTTGGTTTGAGTTTAACCAGTCATCTTATGGCTAACTCAGGTGGAGTTCATAAGGATTCAAAACAATTTTGACTGATTTTCTTTTTTCATTTCGAAGTGAATTAATTTTATTGATTTTAATTATTTATTTTATTTATGATTTCTGCGAGTAAAAAGTAAAATATATCTTCTTATTTGAAACCTTTTTCTGGATTTTTTTGTTGAAACCATTTCCCAATACAATAGGCTGTTAGGCGTGGCGTGAGGTTTTTTAGTCGCTTACCGACTAAAAAACCTCACGCCTCAGTCCGGCATAACATCCTATGAGGATTTTCCCTCACGTTAAACAAAAAAAAAAAAAGGCCAAGCTATCAATTCTCCTATTCAATTGGTTTGAATAAGTGCTTTTAAGAGCCACCGCTTTCTTTTCTCATTGCTCTTCTTGATTATTTATTTAGTTTTCAACAACGTCTCAATATTCTATTGTAAGGTTTATCGATCACAGTTACTTTTATAAGAAAACTCACAACACCAACAACATCAGTTTATTGAGAGATTTACAACGCTTTAAAAATAAGCCTGGAACTATTGGAACAGAATAACAATCACATATCCAGACTATAAACACACGTGTTAACAATTAAATTACACCGAACACTACTACACACGAGCCTTGCTTGAGCGATGTTACCACTACGAATGACAGCTGACAAAATGAGCCAGACACAATGTGCGCCTTGCCTTTATTAGCTAGGCGGATAAGTGGGGTGTCAGGGATTGCCATCTTCTAACACTAGTTTCTGTGTTGCCAATAATTACATAAACATATTTTAATTCATAGCACGACAGCGAAGTTCTTACAGGCCCAGGCATGGTGTTGGCAAGTAATGAAACAATGGTCTCCATAAAAATTATATAAAATCAAAAAAGACAATTTAGTTCAGACTGGTACCGTCTGAGACAAGTTACCTTTTTTATTTTATAAAATATTTCACTGGAATATATAGTACTTGAAAGTAATTTAAGAAAACTGAGTAGCAAAAGTAAAGAATTGACAACCGCTGATTTTTTTTTTAAATATCTACTACGCGAATTATAATCGAATATTGACAGCTTAATTTAACGGTTCGTTAGTTACTTGAATCGTTTCTACAATTTCGTTAAAGCCTATTGAATTGACATTATGTTGTCCGTAACTTCAGCTTGTTGAACCATGAATGAAACAATAATCGCCTAATCCTGAATGAAGTAGTGAGCTCTCTATTTGTCGTCTCCTCTGGGAATGCAATCAGAGCCAAGACCAACACAGTACGACTTGCCAGACTGTTATTGACATTTGTTACACTTTGTCTTGTACGTGGGCTGTTGAGAAATTGTTGGTGCCAGGAAAAATAGTTAGTATTTGTAATAAATTAATTTTATAGATTTCAAAACATTCCTCTTGAAATGCAACCGGGAATACCAGCTTCAGCTTATTAAACCTTGATTGAAACAATACTGACAATACTCGCCTAATCCTTCGTTTCATCACCTTAGTACTAACTGTTTGGGAGGTAAGTCGAAGACGAATTAACCGGATGGACGGAAATGACAAAACTACGAGTATAAAGGATTCCGAAAAGTGAACTACGGAATCTTAAAAACAAATACAATACTATAAATAAACAAAGGAAATATCAATCAATATCAATATACATATAATAAAATCGTAACAAGTCGCTGTCTGTACATGGAAGATAAATAAGAAAAAATATTATAGGGGGCTTTATGAACGCAATAGAACCCAAATCAATGATTTTTCAAATTTTTGTCTGATTTCCGTATGTCTGTACATCTGTTTGTCTGTACGGTTGTGCACGCTAATCTCAGTAACCGCTTAACCGATTGCAATGCGGTTTCTTTATTGTGTCGAGGTATGCTTCACTAAACATTTAATGTTTATTTCATGTCAATCGGTTCATAAATAAAAAAGTTATATCACTTTAAAGAATCGTACATAGACATATGAATCTAAAAATGGGTAAATCTAAACTGGCGTGTTGGCTTAATCATGAAAGAGCTTAATGATTAAGGCTATTTAAAGCTCCCGAGACTACTAGAATAGACTTAATCTTCAAGCTCTTTTATGATTAAGTAAACAGGACAGTTTCACGCGCTGGTTGATGAGTCTGCTGAAGAAATACCTCTCCTTTCATACACCTTATGTGACGTAAACGAAGTTGCGGGTTCAGCTAGTATAACATAAACTCTAGTGGGATCTTTTTAGATTAATAGCACTTGCAGCAAATTTATGTAGCACTTTTCAAGATTAATAATATACCAATTTGTGGAACCGACTTAACGTAATTTACTTTAAACAAAGCGAGCACGGAAGAAGGGTTTAACTCGTGGCAAAGGGGTTGCAAATTATTGCTGTTTCAAATTTAACCATGTCTCTTTACTTTAGTGCCAACATCAGAGCATTAGAGGATAATAAGAGTGCATTTTATTGCCGTAAAAGTAAACTCCACGAATAAATATTTATTAAAAACAAGTCCACCTATAAACCCGCATATTACCTATATCCCGCAGATTTAATGCTCCTCTATCTCTACATAATTATAATAAAAAGGTAGAGGGTCCAGAATCTGTATATGCAAGATATTTTGCAAATTTTAACTGTAGGGCATTGTCTAATCGATAATGAAGCTGAAAATGTATTTTAAACTTGTTTGTCTATATGTCTGTCTGCAGTCTGTCTGACCGATACCGAATAAGTATCATGCCAAAACCACTAAATCAATATGATTGATACTTAGCATAATTGGAGCTTCTGATCCGAAGAAGGCTTCCGGGTAACTTTTGATACCGATATTTTACGTGGTTCCTTTGGGAGAGGGGATTTTAGTTGTATTATCTTTTTGGGTTTGAAAAAGGGAAGGGAAGGAAAATACACTGAGGATTGTTCCACACAAGTTTCCATAGTGAGGGTTGTGTATTTCAGAAATTAGAGAACTCGCAACTTTTGCGAAACCTGAACTCAAGGGTGCCTTTGAATGTAAACCCATTCTAAACTGGCGTGTTTACTTAATCATAAAATAGCTTAATTGTTAAGAGCATTGTATCCCGCCATCAGCGCGTACTGAATAATTCAGTACGCGCTGAAGGCGGGGCCTGAATTGTTTTAGAATAGACTTAATCTATAATTGAGTTCTTTATTATTAAGCAAGCAGGATAGTTCACACGCTCCTATAAGTCTGATGAAGAAATGCTTCTCCTTACATATAAATTTATCTTGCTCTTTCCCTTATGCGTTGTTATCGAAGATGCGAGGGTCAGCTGGTATTTTCATTTTACTGACTAAAACGCACGGTGCGCTACCACTACTTACGGCCGGGAGACCCGGGAAGGCTTCGTACAAATGTGTATGTATTTAGTTTATACATAATATATGCATTCTTATGCGTAGTCTACATCCCATAGCAAAAGCTTATAATTATAAGCTCTATTTCGGCTATATGGCGATGTGATAAAATGTCTGTTCTTAAAAATTAACATGAAAACAGATCTAGCCAGATCTGCTTGTCCGTTTCAATGACAACCTTCATTCCCGGTAGTTCCGCGACGGAACTAGTGAGACTTTTTGTCCCAATAGTTCCGTGGCGGAACTAGTGAGACTTTTCTATTCTCAGTAGTTCCGTAGCGGAACTAGGAAGACTTATTTATCCCCAATAGTTCCGTAGCGGAACTATCATGGATCTTCATGGACATTATATTATGTCCACTTTAATACCTTAATGCCTTAAAATATTTTTATGTTTTACGAATGTGGATCTTTTAGGACATGCAAGTGGAAAAAAATCCATTATACGAAGAACATCTAGTTTAAAAGTATAAAGTAGTTAAATAATTTTCAAAACAAATAGAGATCTACAAAAACAAATGAAGATCGACAAAAGCAAATGAAGATCGCCGAAACAAATGAAGATCAGCAAAACAAAATAATGATAGTTGGAAAAACAAATAACGATCGAAAAAGCATTATGCACATCAATAAAATAAAAGACTATAAGCAAGTTGATAAGGTCAAAAGTTACTTGCAGCCATGTCTTGTAATCAAAATGCGATTAGCATTAAAAAAAATAGGTGCAAGCAATTCTCGACCTTAATGGCACTTATTTAAAAATGTGCTTTTAGGCGTTTATAGACATCACAAATCTCGAATATATAAAAAATAAATAGATATTATGCATGCTCATAAGGTCGAAATTGGCATGGACCTTTTTTTGTAATCTAGATGCTATAACCATTAAAAAAAATAACTGCAAGCAATTCTCGACCTTAATGACACTTCCCTAAAAATGTGCTTTTAGGCGTTTATAGACATCACAGATCACGAATATATAAAAAATAAATAAGTATTATGCATATACATAAGATCGAGAATTGCTTGCACCTAGTTTTTGAATGGTAATCGCATTTAGCTTACAAAATATAGCTGCAAGAAACTTTTCACCTTATCAACTAGCTTATTTATAGTCTTTTGTTTTATTGACCTGCATTTTTTTCGATCGTCATTTGTTTTTCCAAGCGTCATTTGTTTTGCTGATCTTCATTTGTTTGATTGATCTTCATTTGTTTCGTCGATCTTCGTTTGTTTCTTCAATCTTCATTTGTTTTGTCGAGCTTCATCTGTTTTGTCAGTCTTCATTTGTTGTACCGATCTTCATTTGTTTTGTCGATTTTCATTTGTTTTGACAGTCTTCATTTGTTGTACCGATCTTCATTTTTTTTTATTGTATGAGAAAATATCCGTAAGACACCGTAGGGAACTAATGGGAACATAAAATATTCGTATGTAAGAGATGCTTTCTCCCACGGGACTACTGGGACTTGATTTATTAGTTTTTAATTTATGCTTTGTTCCGCGGAACTACTGGGACTTAATTTATTAGTTTTTAATTTATGCTTTGTTCCGCGGAACTACTGGGAATGAATTTATTAGTATTTCATTTCTACTTTGTTCCGCGGAACTAATGGGAACTGAATTATTGATGCTTTGTTCCGCGGGACAACTGGGAAAAAAAGTCTCACTAGTTCCGCCACGGAACTACTTCAACGGAACAACTAGGAATAATCAATATTTTGTTGTTTTTATTTACTAGGTGACGCCCGGGACTTTTGCTCCCGTTCCCGCTTCCCGTGGAAACTTATTGTCGGCACAAAAACCTTAGCTTATGTGATATTCCAGACCATAATCTATTTCTGTTTCAAATTTCAACCAGAACCGTTCAGCCTTTCGAGTGTGAAAGAGTAACAAACATCCAAACATCCACACTCACAAACTTTCGTGTTTATAACATTAGTAAGATTTTTACATAAAGTTTATTGGCTCATCACATCGCCTTTTACGTGGGAAATAAATAAATATTTTCGAGACATTCACAAACAATTTCTGTTTATCTCTAAGACAAAGAAGAGAGTTTTCAAATGTTATTTTTAAACAATCGCGGTTTTTAACACTCATACTTATAGGATTCGGGACTTCACGCGAAATACTATCTACTTACATTCACCGACGTTTCGAGCACGTTGCAGCGCCCGTGGTCGCGGTTGGACTGAGGCGAGGATCGACAAAAACCACAAACAAAACAAGTATTTCGCGTGAAGTCCCGAATTCTATAAGTATGAGAGTTTTCAAAATTATGTAAATATAGAGTGATGGTTTAACAAAATCGTTGTGTTGCAATCCTCAAAAATTCACTTCAAATATTTTTAATTAAGCCACTGAAACATTTGGTCGCTGAAATAAAATGGTCGTTGTTTTTATAGTACATTTTCACAATCTGTGATTGTGATTTTTGTTTCAGGGCGATTTTAAAAATAAGCCCGTCTGTTTGACTTTGGTTTAACATTATCACCTCGAACGTATGACATCCAATGCTGGACATGCCACCCTCACAAGTAGTCTTCCACGACTTTTTTGAGGGTACACTTCACTTCAAATCTTTTTTTAAAGTTTCATTAATCCTTATTATTAAAAGTCAGAATTACAAAATTCCGAATGTTTATGATTCCGACTATCAGAATGCCGAATTTCAAAAAAAAGTGCTTATACCAGAAAAATCTTATTCTAAAAAAAATACCTTCGTGCGATAACCCCTTTCTTTGGCTCCGTTGATGATGTGTGTGTTATCTAGATAATCTATAAAATTCAATATATCTAAAGTGTAGATGATTAGTGTCATCTTGGTAAAAGTTCCACGTGGCAAGGCAGCTGAAACTCTGAACACAACTTAGCCGTTAATCGTGGATTAGATCAAAAAGCAATTTGGTACATACCGAATCACATGCGTCAGCTTAAGTGGATTGGAAGCCTGCTAAATATTTTTTACTTTATGTCAAACTTTATGCTAAACTTTATATTAAATTCATTATTGTATAAGCTGACGTAAATGTAAATTAAACTTTTTTGGAGCTATCCTTCTTTTCGCAAAAGGTCATTGTAGATTGTAGGTTAGACTTGGGCCCTGAAGACATCTGATTGAAGGTAGATAGGTGTACTGATTCACTAGCAACTATATTTTTTCAAAAGTCACTAGAACTGTTTAAGATGTCGTATGTTTATTGATTGTTCTTTGCCTGGACGTCGCAAAAACTACGGTTTTGAGGTGTCTAAATAGCTTAATCAATATTTTTTAGAATACCTACCTTGTTGTCTATTTTTATGTTTCAGCTCATCATCTCAGTCACAGTCAATTCACTTGTTAACCAAGTGATGCGCGTATCATTCGTTTGTGGATTACACAAATATTTAGACCGACCCGGGAATCGAACCCGGAGCCTCAGCGCGACAGGCGGTTACCGCTTCCCGTGGACTGAAGCTACATCTATGAAATTTGGTACACTACCTTAGTACTATTACATGATTACGGACGTACAATTTTATTTCTGTACTTTCAATAGGCACTGAGCTACAGGGGGGTCAAAAGTGGGTCGAAACGGTTCGTGTAAATAGTGTACAGCATGCGCGCGGCCTGTTGCTGGAACTTGGTCTGCGTACTATCGTGCGCTTAGATTTCCGGTAAAATTTTATCCCACGAAAAACATCCCTGTTGAAAAGGAGGCCAAGTTCCTATGGGCTAATTGTTCGCCTAAAACGGGTTGAAAGCCAATCCAATGCCAAGTTTAGATGCACTTTAAAATCGATCATAATCATCTTCATCAACAGCCTAATCCACTGGTAAACATTTGCCATTCCCAAGACTCGCCACCACACTCAGACCTCCGCCTTCCGAATCCAGCCACTACCCACCACCGCATCCACGTCAACGGTCCATCTGGCCGAAATTCACTTTGCCATACACCCAACTTAAAATATGGTGTATTTGTGAAAATCCGTAGGTACTTACTTGGTTAAAAATATCTAAAATACTGATACTTCTAAATTAGAACTTGGCAGGTTTTCGTGCAGAACGTAACACTTGATTAATTGTATAAATAAATTTATTATATAGATATATAATTACATTCACCTGCCAAGTTAAAATTTAGAAGTATCATTATATTAGATATTTTTAACCAAGTAAGTACCTACATATTTTCACAAATACACCATATTTTAAGTTGGGTGTATGGCAAAGTGAATTTCGACCAGATGGACCGTTGACGTGGATGCGGTGGTGGGTAGTGGCTGGATTCGGAAGGCGAAGGTCTGAGTGTGGTGGCGAGTCTTGGGAATGGCAAATGTTTACCAGTGGATTAGGCTGTTGATGAAGATGATTATGATCGATTTTAAAGTGCATCTAAACTTGGCATTGGATTGGCTTTCAACCCGTTTTAGGCGAACAATTAGCCCATAGGAACTTGGCCTCCTTTTCAACAGGGATGTTTTTGGTGGGATTTCAATACTTTTTTTCAAGAAACCGTACCTATTTTTTCTTTTAATTCTTCTAATTAGCTTTAAGTGTGCATTATGTATACATGACATTATTTTATACCCCCTCCTCCTCTCCTCCCCCCTCCTCATCGTATTCTCATTGTATCACTTATTCATAAATATTTTTATAAGAAATTCGATTTTCGATTAAGCCAACACAAGCGTTATAATATGAAGTCCACGTTTAAAGCTTACATACTTACTTCTAAATAATATTCGTGCAAAATTTTTAGTTTAATCAATCCAATGGGTTAATTCCCAATTTACTTAGTTTATTAGCCTTCTGCTTACCTCCAAGGTTATTTAGTGTGATTATATATAAATTTATATTAATGTAATTACATTATTATTTAGCTTATGTTAAGAATATAACCGGCCAAGTGCGAGTTGGACTCCCGCACGGAGGGTTCCGTACCAAAAAACAACAAAAAGTCGTACCTATTTGTTACATGGGAGCCCCCCTTTTTTCTTTTTATTTAACGAGATGGAAAATCCTAAATAGATGATATGCCGAACTCCTACCGACTAAAAAACCCCACGTAACGGTCAACAGCCTATGGTTGGGAGCCCCGGCTAAGCTCTCGAAAGGATGTCCCAGTAAAGGTCCATCTTGTTTTAATTATTATTTTTTTTATGAAAATACACTGCTCGATATTCTGTGAGTATTTCAAGCGTCTACTGGTTGCCCTCATTACCTATTAACATAGAGCAACGCGCGTCTTAGACAGATTGCGTTGCTCTATAGTGTTATACAATGCGCGTCTTTAGACAGTTCGCGTTGCTCTATAGTGTTATACAACGCGCGTCTTTAGGCAGTTTGCGTTGCTCTGTGGTGTTAACTATCCTTGTATAGATCCTCTACGGTAGGTACAGTATATATTTCAAAAAGAGTTTGTGAACTCTATGTTTAATTTCTTTTTCAGAATATTGATGACATTTGAATGATGACATTATAAACACGATATCTACGTCTACAATATAAATTGTGTGTTTATACGTAAATTGTTTATACTGGAGAAAAATCTAAAATATGGACTATTTGTTTACTATTTCCTATGAAATAGCTATCTTTGAAATACTACACCTACCTAAAGTAATCTGCTGAAAGCGTTGTTCACTTTTTAAAGAAAAAGTATTTACGATGAAAGTCGAAAAATAAGTTCGTATGTGACCCGTATAATGTTCAATCATGGCGACACGAAATTCATTTCATTGAGCAACATTTGATTGTGCTATACCTCCTAAAGTATTATTTTGATTTGCATGATGTAAAGGGAATGAATGATCTTGATGAAATGTTCAAATTAGCTAACGTATTTAAATTGAGAAGGATACCTTATTACCGAATATATAAGACAAAATCGCTAAAAACACGTTTGTTGCATGGAAGCCCCCCTAAAATATTAGTATGTTTTTGTTTTCAGAATTTCTTGTTATAGCGGCAACAAAAACACATAATCTGCTAAAATTTCAACTCTCTAGCTATCACCGTTCATGAGATACAGCCTCATGACGGACAGACAGACAGACAGACAGACAGAATGACAGCGAAGTCTCATGAATAGGGTCCCGTTCTTTACCCTTTGGGTACGGAACCCTAAAAAGGATAACTCACGCTACACCGTGCCGGGTCCAAGCCGAGTGCCGGCCACAGCAAGATCAACTAATCCTACTAATCCTACTATCCTACTTCCTACTATAATAATATTATAAATGTGAAAGTTTGTGAAGATGTTTGGATGTTTAGATGTTTGGATGTTTGTTACTCAATCACGCTCTAACGGCTGAACGGATTGGGCTAAAATTTGGTTCAGAGATAGCTTATAGTCTGGAATAACACATGGGCTACTTTTCATCCCGGGAATATGTTCCCACGGGAAGCGGGAACGGGTACCGAATTTCACGCGGGCGAAGCCGCGCACGTCATTTAGAAACCATGCCCAAACCATAGATTTATAATTTTTCGCGCTAAATCTATGCGTTAAACCGAGCGGCAACTGAGTGACAGCCGAACTACCAAAAACGATCGGAAACAACTCGCGGCTCGGCCACGGCCCCTTGCATGAATACAGTATACAGTGATACAGTGCCGCCGAGCTTCGCCCGAGCAGTCGTGAACGCAACCGGCTCGGTAACCGTAGTACGGCCAACACTCGGCTCGGAAGTCGGACCCGGCACGGTCTAGCATGAGTCATCCTTTAGAATGCTTGCTGATCTCTAAACTACTGGACAGATTTGATCCAAATATTTCACAAATTTGAATAAAAATATTCAATGTGCAGTTTTGACATTTCCATAATTTCTATGTATAGAGTATTTGATTGACATTAATTAAAACATTGACAACATCTTTCTCAAATCTGATTGACTTTTTAAACATGACATGTGTGAAAATAAAAAGTAAATTAAATCAAAAGAGTCCTCTCATCACTAAGAAGTATTGATACAAATTCGAATCAAATCCCCCCGAAGAAAACAATTGTTACCCCCTTTTAGCCATGTTCTGGAATGAATTTCAGTAAAATACGAAACACATCTTCCATCAATTATGTTAGAGATGATTTATGCAAAATTTGAAGAAGATCCGACCAAGGAATCCTGTGGTCCCATACAAACTTTGTAACCCTTTTCCAACTCACACTTGACCGATTTCTTAAATTTCTCAATTTTTCGTTAATTTACATATAACACCCGATCTGTGTGCCGAATTTCATAACGCTAGGACAATTGGAAGTGGCCTAGAGGTTTTGATGACCGGTCAGTGAGTGAGTCAGTCAGTGCCAAAATTAGCTATATTCACAGGGTCATATTTCAAGATCTACTGAAGCTACATCTATGAAATTTGGTACACTGCCTTAGTTCTAGTATATAAATACGTACGTACAATTTTATTTCTGTACTTGCAAAAGGCACTGAGCTACAGGGGGGTCAAAAGTGGGTCGAAGCGGTTCGTGTAAATAGAGTACGGCATGCGCTCGGCCTGTTGCTGGAACTTGGCCTGCGCACTGCCGTGCGCTTAGATACATTTTCGTCTTCATGTTGTTTTTTCAAATGTCCTTAATGGTGTTTTATATAACACATTGCATTAAAGAGAGTTTTGGTTATTATCTTTTTGTGATAGCAATAACTTGCTTAAGACTTTTTCATCTGTTTTATTGAGTTTTTACCGTTGTGTAATATTATCATGCGGCGGCGCTGGGGTGGTATTATGATTACGTAAGGTACAATTCATTGAGAACAATTTATTTAATTTTCCTCGGGAAGAATGGAAACTGTGTAAAGATTATCTAGGCTGCTGTAATTTGATTGGCGTGTACAAACTTGTTCTCCCAAGGGATTAAAATTGTTATTCGTGACCAAGTAGGCTATGATTGATACTCAGTCATCAGCTAGATGGGAACTCATAATCTCAGGCACGATAATATACGAGAATAATATATTTTCCCTCTTAAGTCCCTCCCTTTAACATAATATTAATGCGGGTATATCGAAGCCAAAATTTACTTGTATAACGAGGTTATAGTCTTAATTAAAATCCAACCTTTACGTACTAAACCACTAAATCTTATAACAGAGCGGCTCCTAAAACAAGGAGACCGGGGAACACCCTCCCTACTCCACCAGGCTTATTTTGTCGAATCAGCAAATGACATTGATAAATGAAGCATCTATCAATCAAAGTTAATTGCGAAATGAGCTTTAACAGGTAGGTTTAAGTCACGAATATATTGTATTATGGGCCGTATTAACCTAGCCCCCACAACCTAAGTAAACTAGTGATTTTGATGAAATTGTTTAAAATTATTTTTTAGTAGATGCCCCTACCCACATTTTATGGGTAAACTTTCCCTATAATGTATAGTCTCTAAGTGTATCTAAGTAAACGCTAAACGTCGACAGAATGATAAGTGAGTAATTTTACTATCATTGATAGATATAGACTGTTACTTTTACAAAGAAATAAAAAGTATCTCTTTCATGTAGTTAAGTATAACAACAACATTGAAGAAATACAAACACAAAGACCGAGCACAAAAAGAAATGTAATTTACCTTTACGATTGAATTGGTGTCTTTTATTTTTCGCGATAGTTTATTGAGTAAAGGAATAATATTGTCTTTTGTAAGCAGATATTGATATTATCTTTATTTCTTAAATTATTTTCTATTACTTACTTACTGTGTGTAATTTTGAAAAACCTTTGAATATACTTGAAAGTGTCGTGGTGCGCGAAAAGAAATTTACAAAGATGGCTGCCGACTACTCTTATTTGGCAATTGATGAGTACACAACCATTTTTGAAATTTAATTAAATATCATACATACATACATATGGTCACACCTTTATCCCCGAAGGGGTAGGCAGAGGCATATTATATGCCCACATTTCACTAGGAGGTTATATTGTAATAATAAGAAAACATTAAGTCATTCATTTGAAATTACTGCGCGTTCTATTAGTTTTAAAGGTTAGCTACACCTCCGAAAATTTGTAGCATTATAATGCTTCAATTGTCTTATCAGTACCCTTTCGAAATTTAACAGACATTATTGTGTGTTAAATTAACGAAAAAAAATGTGGGTAACAATATTTTGTGAGGTGAGTCACAGTTCTATATATTGCTTAGAAAACGTAGATATAAGAAATGTGGGTCGTAGAGGAGTTGAACTTACGTTATTTTGATCGAATTATATTAAATACTAGCTGAGCCCGCAACTTCGTTTACGTCACATAAGGTGTATGAAAGGAAAGGTATTTCTTCATCAGAGTCATCAAGCAGCGTCTGAAACTGCCCTGTTTGCTTAATCATAAAAGAGCTTAATGATTAAGTCTATTTTAAAACAATTCAGTCCACGCCTTCGGCGCGGACTGAATTGTTTAAAAATAGTCTTAATCATTAAGCTCTTTTATGATTAAGCCAACACGCCAGTTTAGGTTCACTCACATTCAAAGAAACCCTGACAATTTTCTGAAATTTTCAAAATATCTGATTCTTAAAAGTGTTATAACTCTTTTATTTCTAAACCGATTTACATAAAACAAACGCTAAATGTTAACTGGAGCAAACCTCAACACAATAAAAAAAACCGCATTGCAATCCGTTGAGCGGTTACTGAGATTAGCGTGCACAACCGTACAGACAAACAGATATACAGACATACAGACATACAGACAAACAGACAAAAATTCTAAAAATCATTGTTTTGGGTTCTATTGCGTTCATAAAGCCCCCCTATAATATTTTTTCTTATTTATCTTCCATGTACAGACAGCGACCTGTTACGATTTTATTATATGTATTGATTTATTATAGTATTTTTAAATCAGGTGGTCGGATAACTAAATGCAATATTTTAGTTTTAATCAATTCATGGCCTGCCGGCGGAAAGCTGACGTAATACGTCAGCTTTCCGCCGGCAGGCCGAGAATTGATTGAATATAATTTTCAAATTATGATAAGTCTGTTTAATAAAATAGATTTTATAAAAATATTATGCGAAACTATGTAGAAATACGTGGTGAACTTCAGCGTTAGATTTCGAACACATATTTCTTAATAAAAATATGATCTTAATAGATTTTGTGGCCGAAAATGGGCTGAAGTTAATCTTTATGTCGGCCCATTAGAACTGGATATGACCGAAAACCAAAAATCTTTGTATTAGTTGTCGGTCAACGAACATAATTGTAGTAAATAAACAAAAATATATTCCTCTTGTTACATTGATTTTCAAAAAAATAGTTATAAGACGGACCTTAAGTAAACATTTGAAATTCTACATTACATATGATCACGCCTTTATCCCCGAAGGGGTAGGCAGAGGCATATTATATGCCCACATTTCACCTTTTGTATAATTTGTCCCACGTAATAGGTGGTGAGCCGTATTGCCGTGTTTAAATGGACAGGCGCAGGTTGTGACTGCCTGCTGTTGAAATATAGCCTTCAACTTAGCTTAACGACTGCCATTTTACTGGCAAGCGGGACCAACGGCTTAACGTGCCCTCCGAAGCACGGAAACGCTCAAATAAATGTCACAAAGTGATCACATGGGTTGTCACCCATCCATGGACCGGCCATAGTGAAAGTTGCTTACTGCAGTGATCGTTTATAGAACACTGAGTCCGCGGGGCCGCGAGCGAAATTCTAAATTTTAGTAAATGCGTTAAATTACGAAAATCAATGATGGTCGAAAACTACCACGCAAAGTCAGTTTCTCGGTCAGCATAGGCAAGATGGCTGATCATTAGATCCTTTTTATTTCATAAGTTATGATGTAAATCAAGTAATTAATGGCGCAGGTTTATACTTTCACTCCTGTTTAGTGTTTAGTGTGATTATATATAAATTTATATTAATGTAATTACATTATTATTTAGCTTATGTTAAGAATATAACCGGCCAAGTGCGAGTTGGACTCCCGCACGGAGGGTTCCGTACCAAAAAACAACAAAAAGTCGTACCTATTTGTTACATGGGAGCCCCCCTTTTTTCTTTTTATTTAACGAGATGGAAAATCCTAAATAGATGATATGCCGAACTCCTACCGACTAAAAAACCCCACGTAACGGTCAACAGCCTATGGTTGGGAGCCCCGGCTAAGCTCTCGAAAGGATGTCCCAGTAAAGGTCCATCTTGTTTTAATTATTATTTTTTTTATGAAAATACACTGCTCGATATTCTGTGAGTATTTCAAGCGTCTACTGGTTGCCCTCATTACCTATTAACATAGAGCAACGCGCGTCTTAGACAGATTGCGTTGCTCTATAGTGTTATACAATGCGCGTCTTTAGACAGTTCGCGTTGCTCTATAGTGTTATACAACGCGCGTCTTTAGGCAGTTTGCGTTGCTCTGTGGTGTTAACTATCCTTGTATAGATCCTCTACGGTAGGTACAGTATATATTTCAAAAAGAGTTTGTGAACTCTATGTTTAATTTCTTTTTCAGAATATTGATGACATTTGAATGATGACATTATAAACACGATATCTACGTCTACAATATAAATTGTGTGTTTATACGTAAATTGTTTATACTGGAGAAAAATCTAAAATATGGACTATTTGTTTACTATTTCCTATGAAATAGCTATCTTTGAAATACTACACCTACCTAAAGTAATCTGCTGAAAGCGTTGTTCACTTTTTAAAGAAAAAGTATTTACGATGAAAGTCGAAAAATAAGTTCGTATGTGACCCGTATAATGTTCAATCATGGCGACACGAAATTCATTTCATTGAGCAACATTTGATTGTGCTATACCTCCTAAAGTATTATTTTGATTTGCATGATGTAAAGGGAATGAATGATCTTGATGAAATGTTCAAATTAGCTAACGTATTTAAATTGAGAAGGATACCTTATTACCGAATATATAAGACAAAATCGCTAAAAACACGTTTGTTGCATGGAAGCCCCCCTAAAATATTAGTATGTTTTTGTTTTCAGAATTTCTTGTTATAGCGGCAACAAAAACACATAATCTGCTAAAATTTCAACTCTCTAGCTATCACCGTTCATGAGATACAGCCTCATGACGGACAGACAGACAGACAGACAGACAGAATGACAGCGAAGTCTCATGAATAGGGTCCCGTTCTTTACCCTTTGGGTACGGAACCCTAAAAAGGATAACTCACGCTACACCGTGCCGGGTCCAAGCCGAGTGCCGGCCACAGCAAGATCAACTAATCCTACTAATCCTACTATCCTACTTCCTACTATAATAATATTATAAATGTGAAAGTTTGTGAAGATGTTTGGATGTTTAGATGTTTGGATGTTTGTTACTCAATCACGCTCTAACGGCTGAACGGATTGGGCTAAAATTTGGTTCAGAGATAGCTTATAGTCTGGAATAACACATGGGCTACTTTTCATCCCGGGAATATGTTCCCACGGGAAGCGGGAACGGGTACCGAATTTCACGCGGGCGAAGCCGCGCACGTCATTTAGAAACCATGCCCAAACCATAGATTTATAATTTTTCGCGCTAAATCTATGCGTTAAACCGAGCGGCAACTGAGTGACAGCCGAACTACCGAAAACGATCGGAAACAACTCGCGGCTCGGCCACGGCCCCTTGCATGAATACAGTATACAGTGATACAGTGCCGCCGAGCTTCGCCCGAGCAGTCGTGAACGCAACCGGCTCGGTAACCGTAGTACGGCCAACACTCGGCTCGGAAGTCGGACCCGGCACGGTCTAGCATGAGTCATCCTTTAGAATGCTTGCTGATCTCTAAACTACTGGACAGATTTGATCCAAATATTTCACAAATTTGAATAAAAATATTCAATGTGCAGTTTTGACATTTCCATAATTTCTATGTATAGAGTATTTGATTGACATTAATTAAAACATTCTTCTTCTTCTTCTTCTTTTAATGAATGGCCCTCCGTTTATTAACGATTTTGCCAGTCTCCAGTAAAATAAATAGATACAATGACAACATCTTTCTCAAATCTGATTGACTTTTTAAACATGACATGTGTGAAAATAAAAAGTAAATTAAATCAAAAGAGTCCTCTCATCACTAAGAAGTATTGATACAAATTCGAATCAAATCCCCCCGAAGAAAACAATTGTTACCCCCTTTTAGCCATGTTCTGGAATGAATTTCAGTAAAATACGAAACACATCTTCCATCAATTATGTTAGAGATGATTTATGCAAAATTTGAAGAAGATCCGACCAAGGAATCCTGTGGTCCCATACAAACTTTGTAACCCTTTTCCAACTCACACTTGACCGATTTCTTAAATTTCTCAATTTTTCGTTAATTTACATATAACACCCGATCTGTGTGCCGAATTTCATAACGCTAGGACAATTGGAAGTGGCCTAGAGGTTTTGATGACCGGTCAGTGAGTGAGTCAGTCAGTGCCAAAATTAGCTATATTCACAGGGTCATATTTCAAGATCTACTGAAGCTACATCTATGAAATTTGGTACACTGCCTTAGTTCTAGTATATAAATACGTACGTACAATTTTATTTCTGTACTTGCAAAAGGCACTGAGCTACAGGGGGGTCAAAAGTGGGTCGAAGCGGTTCGTGTAAATAGAGTACGGCATGCGCTCGGCCTGTTGCTGGAACTTGGCCTGCGCACTGCCGTGCGCTTAGATACATTTTCGTCTTCATGTTGTTTTTTCAAATGTCCTTAATGGTGTTTTATATAACACATTGCATTAAAGAGAGTTTTGGTTATTATCTTTTTGTGATAGCAATAACTTGCTTAAGACTTTTTCATCTGTTTTATTGAGTTTTTACCGTTGTGTAATATTATCATGCGGCGGCGCTGGGGTGGTATTATGATTACGTAAGGTACAATTCATTGAGAACAATTTATTTAATTTTCCTCGGGAAGAATGGAAACTGTGTAAAGATTATCTAGGCTGCTGTAATTTGATTGGCGTGTACAAACTTGTTCTCCCAAGGGATTAAAATTGTTATTCGTGACCAAGTAGGCTATGATTGTACTATAATGTATAGTCTCTAAGTGTATCTAAGTAAACGCTAAACGTCGACAGAATGATAAGTGAGTAATTTTACTATCATTGATAGATATAGACTGTTACTTTTACAAAGAAATAAAAAGTATCTCTTTCATGTAGTTAAGTATAACAACAACATTGAAGAAATACAAACACAAAGACCGAGCACAAAAAGAAATGTAATTTACCTTTACGATTGAATTGGTGTCTTTTATTTTTCGCGATAGTTTATTGAGTAAAGGAATAATATTGTCTTTTGTAAGCAGATATTGATATTATCTTTATTTCTTAAATTATTTTCTATTACTTACTTACTGTGTGTAATTTTGAAAAACCTTTGAATATACTTGAAAGTGTCGTGGTGCGCGAAAAGAAATTTACAAAGATGGCTGCCGACTACTCTTATTTGGCAATTGATGAGTACACAACCATTTTTGAAATTTAATTAAATATCATACATACATACATATGGTCACACCTTTATCCCCGAAGGGGTAGGCAGAGGCATATTATATGCCCACATTTCACTAGGAGGTTATATTGTAATAATAAGAAAACATTAAGTCATTCATTTGAAATTACTGCGCGTTCTATTAGTTTTAAAGGTTAGCTACACCTCCGAAAATTTGTAGCATTATAATGCTTCAATTGTCTTATCAGTACCCTTTCGAAATTTAACAGACATTATTGTGTGTTAAATTAACGAAAAAAAATGTGGGTAACAATATTTTGTGAGGTGAGTCACAGTTCTATATATTGCTTAGAAAACGTAGATATAAGAAATGTGGGTCGTAGAGGAGTTGAACTTACGTTATTTTGATCGAATTATATTAAATATTTATTATAGTATTTTTAAATCAGGTGGTCGGATAACTAAATGCAATATTTTAGTTTTAATCAATTCATGGCCTGCCGGCGGAAAGCTGACGTAATACGTCAGCTTTCCGCCGGCAGGCCGAGAATTGATTGAATATAATTTTCAAATTATGATAAGTCTGTTTAATAAAATAGATTTTATAAAAATATTATGCGAAACTATGTAGAAATACGTGGTGAACTTCAGCGTTAGATTTCGAACACATATTTCTTAATAAAAATATGATCTTAATAGATTTTGTGGCCGAAAATGGGCTGAAGTTAATCTTTATGTCGGCCCATTAGAACTGGATATGACCGAAAACCAAAAATCTTTGTATTAGTTGTCGGTCAACGAACATAATTGTAGTAAATAAACAAAAATATATTCCTCTTGTTACATTGATTTTCAAAAAAATAGTTATAAGACGGACCTTAAGTAAACATTTGAAATTCTACATTACATATGATCACGCCTTTATCCCCGAAGGGGTAGGCAGAGGCATATTATATGCCCACATTTCACCTTTTGTATAATTTGTCCCACGTAATAGGTGGTGAGCCGTATTGCCGTGTTTAAATGGACAGGCGCAGGTTGTGACTGCCTGCTGTTGAAATATAGCCTTCAACTTAGCTTAACGACTGCCATTTTACTGGCAAGCGGGACCAACGGCTTAACGTGCCCTCCGAAGCACGGAAACGCTCAAATAAATGTCACAAAGTGATCACATGGGTTGTCACCCATCCATGGACCGGCCATAGTGAAAGTTGCTTACTGCAGTGATCGTTTATAGAACACTGAGTCCGCGGGGCCGCGAGCGAAATTCTAAATTTTAGTAAATGCGTTAAATTACGAAAATCAATGATGGTCGAAAACTACCACGCAAAGTCAGTTTCTCGGTCAGCATAGGCAAGATGGCTGATCATTAGATCCTTTTTATTTCATAAGTTATGATGTAAATCAAGTAATTAATGGCGCAGGTTTATACTTTCACTCCTGTTTATACAAGCTGATACATAAATGCAAGTAAAATCAAAAATTTCTTCGGACATGCTCACAAGGAGTAAAAACAGGTTTCTAAACAAAAACAGAATCTACAGGAGATTCAATAAAAGTCATTTTGCAATGTGTAAAATACTGGCCAAAAAGTAGTTAAATTAGGGGCCGTAAACTAAAACAGGTGTCCGAAAACTAGCGAAATCGCCACTTTTCCATATTTTATTTTTAATAAATTAATAAATGAAATTGTTCTAAAATGTGATAACATATTTGAAAACTATATTAAATTTCGAATAACTAAGTATTTTCATAACAATATTTTAGTCAGTACACCGTCTGAAACACTGCCTTGAAGTCAAAAGTTTGCTTAAGTGGCCGAAAACCTCCTAAATCACCGTATATTAGTTTCAGTCCTTCTCTGCAAACTAACAAATTCGTAAATTTATTTTCTCCACCAATTCGGAGTAGCATAAATAAACACTAACTTTACATTTTCTTGTAGTACAGACAGTATATTTCACCGCCTGACATTACGAGCTATGTTTGAAATCCGATTTCTAACTACTTCACTATAACAAGCAACAGGAGTTCCACAGCCTTGACATAATGAAATTTGTGTCGATCGAAAGCAAACTTCTTAATTAATGAATGAGTTCACGCGAAAATCGACCTTCAGTCTTCAGCGATATATCAGTAAACTCAGAATAGACGTTTTCTATTCGCTGGGCAATAAACTCGTATTCAGGAAGGTAGTTGGCGATGTCAAGCAATAATATCACAAAGCTCACGACCACTTGGCAGAGATTTGAATAACTACAAAGGTGTGATGTAAATGTGATTGAATGTACTATTTAATTGTTTCCAGAGGTGCTGACTACAGGGGCAGTATAACAATGGAAGCAATGATATTCATTCATGTTACACTTTTTTAAGATTCATTTACAGTAGTTACTATTAGAATGTACATCGAGAAACGGCCTATGAATCAATGTTATACCTATTATAACATCAAAACAATCAAAAAGAGTCATTCAAACACACACACACATATTCCACGTAATTTTAATAATAAATGTCTCTGTCGTTTCTAAGATTATTATTAATTTGCTGCTTCTTCAGAATAAGCTGACGCACAACTTTATTTGGTCATACGTATAGAATTCAAACCCCCGAATATTATACTTTTATCAATTAGAGACAAAAACATACAAAATTTGCTCATTACTTTAGTACTATAAAAATGCCAGTGACAGTACTACTTGGCTACTTGCCCTTGGCTAAGTCCTCAACAAATATGTAGTTAAAGAATGGCTTTAGAAATAATATATTAATTCATCTCATAAAAATGTTAACTCTGTCACAAACCGCGCCTGAGGCATTCCCTCTACATTACAGAAAGTTTTTCCGAATAAATAATTAACTTTTTTTAACCGACTTCCAAAAAAGGAGGATGTTCTCAATTCGTCTGTATTTTTTTTTTTTTTATGTTTGTTACCGGCAAATCGCTAGAAGGAGTTAACCGATTTTGAAAATTCTTTTTTTGTTTGAAAGCTGGTGCTTCCCATGTGGTCCCATATACAGGAAGTCAGAATCGGATGCTGGGATCCTGAAGAAATCGAAGAAATCCCTCGAACCGAAGGCATTCCTTAACGATTTACAGCAGTTATCTTGTGTTTGGGCTTGATTAATTTGTATTGGGGAGAACATTACACTACACAGATATAATTTCATTTTACCGGTCACTGAAAATCATGAAAAAAAAAAGACGTGTGGCACTCGGGGACTGCCGCGGTAAAGCTATTACATAGCATTTTTTACCAACTATGCTAGTATAATTATTTCTATATAAGAATACTAGCTGATGCCCGCAGCTTCGCCCGCGTAAAATTTGTTACCGCGGGAAGTTATTCCCGGGATAAAAGGTAGCCTATGTGTTATTCCAGACTATAATGTATCTCCGTACCAAATTTCAGCCCGATCCGTTTAGCGGTTTGAACGTGAAAGAGTAACAAACATCCACACTCACAAACTTTCGCATTTTATAATGTTAGTAAGAAGTAAGATTTTAAGGCCTATGTTCAACAAAGTAAAGTACCAAGTACCTACTTGACTGTGGACATTTGGGCCTTTGGACTTTTGGCCTATTGGCCTTTTGGACTTTTGGACTTTTGGCCTTTTGGACTTTTGGACTTTTGGACTTTTGGACTTTTGGACTTTTGGACTTTTGGACTTTTTGACTTTTGGACTTTTTGGACTTTTGGACTTTTGGACTTTTGGACTTTTGGACTTTTGGACTTTTGGACTTTTGGACTTTTGGACTTTTGGACTTTTTGACTTTTGGACTTTTGGACTTTTGGACTTTTGAAGACCCAAAAGTCCTCAAAGACCGAAAAGTCCCAAAAGTCCCAAAAGTCCCAAAAGTCCCAAAAGTCCCAAAAGTCCCAAAAGTCCCAAAAGTCCCAAAAGTCCCAAAAGTCCCAAAAGTTCCAATAGTCCCAAAAGTACCAAAAGTCCCAAAAGTCCCAAAAGTCCCAAAAGTCCCAAAAGTCCCAAAAGTCCCAAAAGTCCCAAAAGTCCCAAAAGTTCCAAAAGTCCCAAAAGTCCCAGAAGTCCCAGAAGTCCCAAAAGTTCCAAAAGTCCAACCGTCTTACTACAAAAACATTAAACATGTGCTGAACACGTGTTTAAGAAAAAGTTCTACCACAAAATAGCGTCTAACGCTGATTTCATATTTAGACACGTCTAAAGTTAAACATCATTTTAGGCACACGGAGCTGATAGTTTAGCGCGTGTTTAAATCACACATTTGACAATTTAAATTCGAATTTTAGTGCTCTTTATTATTTCAAACCCAATGATATAATACAATTAGACACGTCATGC
The DNA here is from genome assembly GCA_933228765.1 of Miltochrista miniata. Lineage (NCBI taxonomy): Eukaryota > Metazoa > Arthropoda > Insecta > Lepidoptera > Erebidae > Miltochrista > Miltochrista miniata. The sequence continues at coordinate 23,880,627 of OW121749.1, read as the reverse complement.
ATGAACATCACGGCACGGCTTTCATATTCAGCAAGAATGTATTGAACGTGAAGTTAGTCGTGAGTGGTTCCCGCTAGTCACTATTCTTACGTAGTGATTAGGTAGGTACTCTGTGGTTCATTCATTACCTTAAATGGCGGGACCGGTGTTGAGAAAATAAAAAAATATATTTCTGATGTCAAATGACACATTTTTATATTTTACAGTTGCGGTGTAAAAATTTAATTGTCTGAAAATCCACGAAGGCATTTTTTTCACGAGTTTTCTTTACTAACAGAATATAAAACGCTGATAGTAGAACTTTCGCTAAGCGTATAGTCGCGACACTTGTTGGTCCGTACTAAACAGCAGTCAGGTTAAATGCCAACCTTCTTTTCGTCTTGCCATTTTCGGAGTGTTGATAACGTATCTATAGTAATTATACATCATTGTTCAAACCCCACTCAAAAAACAAACAAACAATTTGACAACACCGAGTGACACGACACGTTCCGTTTCATCCTGCACTCGGCTATTATATTGTTATTTTATTCAAAATTATTGATATTACTTACATTTTGTATTAATTGTTCAATTAAAAATGATCTAATTTGTATTTTTGAAAGGTAGAAAGAAAAGGAAACTAAGTAAAAGAAAAATTATGACATTCAATTTATTTATTTTTGAATACAACGAAACAGAAAAGAACGAACCTATACGAATGATGAGTAGTGTTGCCTATGTGAAAAGAACTGATTGAGATAAACGTTATCTTGTTAGACACACGCTAAATACGGTTTTGTGGTAGCGAAACTTAAACACATGGTCGACATGTGTTTATCTTTTTAGAACTGTCTAACTAAACACATGCTAGACCAGTGTTTAAAGTATTTTATGTAGTAATACCGTGAAAGTCCAAAAGTCCAAAAGTCCAAAAGTCCAAAAGTCCAGAAGTCCAAAAGTCCAAAAGTCCAAAAGTTCAAAAGTCCAAAAGTCCAAAAGTCCAAAAGTCCTAAAGGCCAAAAGTCCAAAAGTCCCAAGGGCCAAAGTCCAAAAGGCCAAAATTCCACTCCACCTAACCTCACCCCACCCCACCTCACACCAATTCACCTCACCACACCCCACTTCACTTCACCCCACCCTACACACCTCAGCCCACCCCACTTCACTCACCTCACCTCACTTCTGAATTATCAATAATATTTAATAATTGTGTTGATAGTGGTGTGTTTCCTGACTTAATGAAGTTTAGTAAAATAACTCCTCTGTTTAAATCGGGTAGCACCTCAGATCCGTCCAATTTTCGTCCTATTTCTGTACTACCCACGTTTAGTAAAATCTTTGAAAAGGTTATGCTTAATCAAATGCAAAATCATTTTAATACAAATAAACTATTCCATACCAAACAATTCGGTTTCACGCGCGGTCGGTCTACCACGGATGCTGGAATCAAATTGTTAGAGTGTATATATGAGGCCTGGGAGCAGTCGTATGATGCTTATGGTGTATTCTGCGACTTATCTAAGGCCTTCGATTGCGTCCAGCATCAGACTTTAATTCAAAAACTTGATCATTATGGAATCCGGGGGACGGCCTTGGATTTAATTAGTTCTTACCTTAGAGATAGAGTACAGAGAGTAGTTATAAATGGCAAACAGTCAAATGGTTCTGCTGTAACAATAGGGGTGCCTCAGGGTTCAATTCTGGGACCTTTTCTATTTTTAGTGTACATAAATGATCTCCCTCACCTTATAAGAGACGATCACGAGGTAGTTTTGTTTGCTGATGACACATCTTTAATATTTAAAGTTGAACGTGGACAACGCGATCTTGACGAAGTAAACAATGCCCTCTCTAGGGTAGTCCACTGGTTTAACGCAAATAATTTATTGTTAAATGAAACTAAAACAAAATGTATTAGATTCACCTTGCCAAATGTTAGGCTCGTTAACACCAGTATTAGGATTAGGGATGATCAAGTAGAATTGGTCGATGAAACTGTCTTTCTGGGCATAAAGTTAGACTCCAACTTGCAGTGGGGGCCTCATATCGAGAAAGTCTCGGGCAGACTGGGCTCTGCAGCCTATGCCGTTAAAAGGATCCGACAACTGACAGACATTAGAACAGCGCGTCTTGTCTACTTTAGCTATTTCCACAGTGTCATGACCTATGGCATACTATTATGGGGTAACGCTGCCGACATCGAATGTATCTTTGTGTTGCAGAAAAGGGCTGTCCGGGCTATCTATGGTATGGGGATTCGGGAGTCATTAAGAGAAAAGTTTAAGGATATCAACATCCTTACTGTGTATTCACAGTACATATATGAAAACTTATTATATACTCATAAAAATAACAGTAAATTTATTAAAAATAGTGATATTCATAACCTAAACTTAAGAAATAAGAATAAATTGGCTGTACCTAGATTTAGGCTTAATAAAATAAGCAATTCTTTTGCGGGCAATTGTATTCGAATGTACAATACATTGCCGACAGCCATAACAGGTTTGTCAATTAATGAATTTAAAAAACTAATAAAACTTAAATTGTGCCAGAAAGCTTATTATAGCATTAAAGACTTTCTAGAAGACAAGGCTGCCTGGCAGTGACACGAATTGCTCCTTTCTACATAAAAAAACTGTATTAGATACTAAGATACTAGAAGAGAAGGGACCGGACTGAGTTTCTTGGGGTGTTCTTCTCAGTCTGTAGTATTTCCGAACCCCCGGTAGAGTCACAAAAGGTTTGACAAACCTAAATAATTTTTTAAAAAATTTCAAAGGGAATAAATTTTATTTTATTTTATTTTATTTTATTTCACCCTACTTCACTTCATATACATAGGTACACGTTATGCAAACGCTCACGTGTACACGTTGGTATATGAAGTGCGAGATACACGAACGTGGCCGAGCGTGGCTGAAGGTAGCTGAGAGTGTGATTTATTTTCGTGACACAATTTCTGGATTCGGTCTCCACGCAAGGCCCGCGATAGAAGCTATGCAATAGCTTAATAGGTATTTTGTTTTAGAACTTTTTAAGAAAAACAATTATTTTGTAATATATTATTTTTATGTAACTTCAACCATTTACGCAGAGGCGCAACGGATACTCTTATAACGATGAAATGTTTTCCGTTTTCGAAACATTCCTCATTGCTGCACCGCTCCTATTAATCTTAGCATTATGTTATGTAGCCTATAGCCACTATCAATAAATGTACCTACTTACTATCGAACAGCTTTTGAAACCCTACCAATAGTTTCAGTAAGGCTTGCCTTGGTATGATGTGATCATGGTCCCTTTGCAGCGTGTGTCCAATCCAGCGCAGCAGCTACACTTCCGACGTTTGATCTGTTGGTGGATAGGGGTCTCACTGCAGCGTTCCAATAGTCTTACGTTCGTGATGTTCTCGGGCCCGTATGTACCGAGGATCCATTGGAGGCAGCGTTTGACGAAGACTTATAGCTGGTAGCTGGTGCGAAATGTCTTTAGTGACCTTCCATGTCTCGCATCCGTATAGCAGTTAGCGGTACAGTTTTAACGTTTACTTTGTTTTGAGTTTCACTCTTCGTGTCCATTTTCGCAACTGCCTACGGGGCGCAGCTGTGTAAAGGTTGTTCTGGCCTTGGCGAGACTCGAAATGATGTAGGGTACTCTTCTATCCCATCAGTTTCTGACACGACTCTCCCGAGGTACGTGAATTAGTGCCTCCACCACATCTCTTGCGTCTGTCGATTTTAATTTCAGTCCAGCTATTCGCTGCCTCATCCTGCTCGTTGTCCTGCACGTTGTCCTGCAGACATGCATGACGGCGTGTGTGTGCCTCAGCAGGCACAGGACATCGGCATCATCATCAGCAATCCTCCAGGATATCAGTATAGGCCCCATTCTATGCCGCGCCGATTGTTCTTTGCGGTATTCAGCATTATACCATCTATTTTCTATGGATGGTTGTTAACTATCCTGATATCTTCATAACGATCCTCTCACAAAAAATAATACTGCATTGGTTATAACAATCATAAAATGTATATATATAGAGTACTCACTCATTTTCTTTCACTATTTTTCGTGACTTTCTTCATTAATAAATGCACTTTGTTTATTCATATTTAAAACACTTTTTACACAAATACAAATTATACGAGTACAGTTCACTGTTGTACATATATACCAAAGAGTGGACTAATAGATGATGAATACCTATACCAAAGAGAATATAGTAAGTTCAACTCATCTGTGCGCGCGGCACTATGTGTGGGTAAGCCTCGTCTAAACACAGTGACTTCGTGTGCGTGACATGAGGTACAGTGAAGTACAAAATACAAAAACACTTGTTTAACTAAAATAAAAACTCAATGGGTGAAATGTATGTTATACACATTATAGTCATCTCGGTGTAGCATGGTGCGTATGACAGTTGTCGATCGCGTTTCGTTTCACTCTTGAAAGTTACCGTGAATTACAATTATGAACTTAGTATTTCAGCTACATCCCATTCATAATATATTAAATCGTTAATCACTGTTGTATATAAAATTAAACTCAACCAGAATATTCTAGTCTACAAAAAAAATTAATTTGGAAGAAAAAATTAACAAATTGTTGAGTATAACGTAACACCAAAGATGTCTTTAGTGATGGGATTATATACATCTACGATGGATAGTCGATATTTTGATAAAACAAAACGTATATTGTCCGTAGTTCCAACTTTTATTGTAAAAAGTATATTATTGAGTTAATATTTTTCCTCTTCTCGGTTACCTTCTTTTTTTTCTTGCGAAGTGAAAATTTAAAAAATTTAAAGACCGGGTAAGGTCTTTTGATAGGCTGTACCTTATGAACGGTGATAGCTAGAGAGATGAAATTTTCACAGATTGTGTTTTTGTTACCGCTATAATAACAAATACTAAAAACAAAAAAATTATAATATTTAAGGGGGCTCCCATACAACAAACGTATTTTTTGTCGTTTTTCGGTACGGAGACCTCTGCTCACTTGGCCGGTTTTTTAAGCTGTTTAGTTAATTCAAAAATAAATATAGCAATAATTTTCATAACAATAATAAACAACGTGATTTATCTCGTTTATCGTAGGATTCTAAACATGAATTGCATATCGACACATCCCTAGTTATGTGGTACTGATAGATATCAACGTCATACTGCCAACTGTCATACGCACCTTGTTACAGCGAGGCGACTATAATATGTATCGCTGTTTGGAGAATAAAATTGAGGAATTTTAGGATTCGCTGCTCTCTCCAAGGTTAATTATAAATTCAATCAAAATGTCGATAGTATTCTTTTTCTTTGGCGTGTCGACAAGTATAACGCCACATCTCTTCATCAATTTGACTTAAACGTTCGTTTATTAATTTCATTATTTCCATCACATTTTGTTCGATTTTATGCGAAGCAATATAATTTGTTTAAATTCCCCATATATTTTCTATTGGGTTTAGTTCAGGATGATACGGTGGTAGCCGAAGAACTTTTAAGCCATATGGCTGAAGTATGTCATTAATCTTATAATAAACTAGCTGACACATAAGGTGTGCGAAAAGCGTGTGAAACTGCCCTGCCCTCTCCCAAAGGAACCGCGCAATATATAGGGAACAAAAGTATCCTAGAACCTTCCTCGGATCATGAGCTCAGACTGTACCAAGTTTCATTTAAATCAATTCATAATCAGGATACAGACTGACAGACATGAAAATTTCTAATTACATTTTCAGCTTCAGTATCGATTAGAGAACGCCCTACAATTAAAATTTTCAAATTATCTTCCATGTACAGACTCTCGACCTTCAACAGTTTTTGTAGATGTATAGATATGTTTTTTTTTTTAATCAAGTCATACGTACAGTTCAATTTTTGTCATATTTGCAGTATAAGCAATGTTTTTTTCCGTCGACCATCTCTGCATTTCTATTTTTTTTGCATTAGAATTTGGAGCTCTATCATTTATAACTTTTCTGTAGGCCTTTATAAGTTACACAATTCTACCATACATTATCTTGTTATGCCTCGAAGGGCTTAGGCAGCGTTTTCGTTAAAAGCTCCCAGACACCTTATTTTTTTCCGACATCTCCAACTAATATCATTATATCTTAGTCCATGTCTACAAAAACTCAACAAATTATATACGTTAACCTTTCACAAGATTCATTGGTGATCTCAGCATGAAAATCCATGCAGTAGTTTTTAAGTATATCGTGAACAGACAGACGCGGCGGGGACTTTGTTTTATTATATGTAGTGATAACAAATATTAATTCCATCGAATTGACACATAAAAAATATTTACCTGACTTCTTAAACATTTTCTCCGTGAAGAATTAGACATTTTCTTTAACGACTGTACCCATGGTATTATCACTAAGAACACTATGTACTGAATTATAATGTGACCAAGTTACACAGGATCTCAACGTTGCAGTTACATTGAGACTTGTCATGATATTTGATTTCGTTTCATTATAACTGTAATGTATTTCGGTTTACCCCCCTTAAATAAATTATGAATTGTCCGTGTGTAGCAAGCTAATACTTTGACAATGTCATTCAGTTCGCATTATATGTTCAATACCTACAGAAGTACTTTTATTTATCTCCATACATTTTATTGGCGACGAGTTAATTCGAGTTCCTACGGTGCAGATTACTCAAGGAAGCATAGGAAACATGTCGGCGGGAAAAATTGGCAAAATAAGGGATTTCGATGTGAAATCCGGAAATTGGACTTTGTACGTGGAACGCCTAGAGATGTATTTCAAGGTGAATAAGGTGGACAATGACATGTGGTTGGCGATACTGGTCACCGGCGTGGGAGATGAGACGTACGAGTTGCTGAGTACTTTGTGCAGTCCAAAGCGACCGGCGGAAATAACTTACGAAAACGCCGTTACGCTTTTGAAAAATCACTTACAACCAAAGCCGGCGGTCATGGCGGAACGGTATCGGTTTCGACAAAGACGACAAAAGGACGATGAAAATATCACACAATACCTGACCGAGATGAAAAAGTTATCGAAAACTTGTGAATTCGGAGAAAGTTTGGAAGAAAATCTGCGGGATCAGTTTGTATGTGGAGTGAAAAGTGACGTCATCCGACAAAGACTATTCGCGGAAGATAACTTAACGTACTCGGGAGCAATTAGATTGGCCTTGGGGCTGGAAGCGGCCGAGAGGGACGCGGCATTAGTCGAACAAAAGTCAAGCGGGGAGATTTCGGCGGCGGTACACGCACTGAGAACAAAGGGGTCTCCAGCGCAGCGCACAGACCGGGATCGAGCGGCGCGCAACACGGTCAAGGGTAACGAGGAGTGCGCGGCGTGCGGTTGGCGCGGGCATACCAAAGACGAGTGTCGGTACAAGAAATTCGTGTGCAGCAAGTGCAAGCAAATGGGACATTTGAGACGGGTGTGTTCAAGTTCGGGGCCGAGCCGGAGTACGAAGAAGCGCGGTGTGAACCATTTTGCTGTCACGGCGAACGAACAGCCGGGAGCCAGGAGGGAGGACTCCAGTACGGACGAGCTGGAAGAGGACGTACATCAATTATGTCTGAACGGTTATACCCCGGTAAGCTTATCTTTACTTATCGATAATTACGAAATCAAGATGGAAATAGACACAGGTTCGGCGGTGTCTTGTATCAGTAAAAAAACCTATGATCGTTATTTTGGGAGTAGATCAATTGAGCCGTTTAATTTAGTGTTAAAGTTTTATGATGGTAGTAACATAAAGCCTTTAGGAATTATAAGGCCAAAGGTTCAGTATAAGGATAAGATAAGGTATTTAGAGTTGTTCGTTATTGACGGCGGTACTACCTCTTTACTAGGCCGACAGTGGTTATCGGAATTGCAAATAAAAATACCCCCATTTCATCAATCCATCTATCATAATAATATGATAGACAAGAATTATGATGTGATTTTTTTGTTAAATAGGTATAAGGAACTGTTTAACGGCGGGCTGGGACGGTACACGGGGGGCAAAGCAACACTCCGGTTACGGGAAGGTGCGAGCCCTGTGTTTTGCCGGGCGCGGCCGCTGCCTTACGCTCTGAAGGGGGCCGTCGACGCGGAACTGGAGGCTATGCTGCGTGCAGGCATCATCGAGCCCGTCGAGTGCTCGGACTGGGCGACACCTTTGGTACCGGTACGTAAAGCCGACGGTGGACTCCGTATCTGTGCTGATTACAAAGTTACTTTAAATCCTGTCTTACTGGTCGATAAATATCCGTTACCGAAGATCGATGATTTGTTAGTGCGCTTAAACGGGGCTACCCTATTTTCTAAAATTGATTTATCGCAGGCCTATAACCAGATCGAGCTGGATGACTCCAAAGAATTAACCGAAATACATTACAATAACGTAAGAGTTGCCTGCAAACGGGAACTAGATGGCGCTGTATGCTTTTTGTCTAAATATGATGTTTATTTCGCTGCCAAGCAGAGCGTTTCCTGCAAAGACTGCTTGGCACCGCTGGTGTCGTCAATAAGTCGAGTTACGTCTCTACCTCATAATATAAAAATGTACTCTGTGAAGACGGCCGCATCACTGCCACACAAATTAAAGCTGTATAATTACTAGCGCACGCACACATAGCGCCGCGCGCACTGATGAGTTGAATTATCTTTACAATACTTGACCTATACACCTAGTCGAATTTTTATTTAGACGAAGTAAATTGACAGCACCTAATGTAATTGACAGCATCGAAATTGTCATTTCACATTAAGAACTCTAAATTCGACCAGCACTCTTAATTCAACTTTGGTCGAGTGGTTAAGACGCGGATCGGTACGCAGAAGGCGCAAGATCGATTCTGGGTACAAGCATCAATTTTTGAATTATTTGACATTTGGTAAACAAAAAAATTATGAAGTGCGAGACGAGATACACGGACGTGGCCGAAGGTAGCCGAGAGTGTGATTCGTTTTCGTGACACAATTTCTGGATTCGGTCTCCACGCAAGGCCCGCGATAGAAGCTATGCAATAGCTTAAAAATTTTTAACAAAAAAAAACCGACGGTGCCAATATTTCTATGAGAGATTAATAATATCTACCTAAACCTATAGTTTTACTTGGCGCCGATTTCAGTATTACATTCAATAAAATCTGATATAAAACTAAATATACTACCTATTACTTTGTGCTAAGTTAATTTTATTTTTCAATTTTCAGTTTTTGTTTGAAGTCGGTTTTTTTTTGTTAATATCGTCGCTAATTTGAAAGGCACCTATTATTATAACTATCTATGACTATATCTCTAAGATTTGTTAAGAATCCTGGCAGTGCTGGGCCTTATAATTGGCGGATGATCCACTTTGTAACAGAGTTGAGGGATATAAATGTTCGTTCCATTTTTAGGGTTCCGTAGCCTAATGGCAAAAACCTCCGATGGCCGGTGTGGAGATCTCTCAACCGCTTACGAACTATGGTCGGCCGGTCCAGACAAAACCTGTGCAGGTGGGGAATGCGAGATCCGGGCTTAGCCGCATTTGACTGCGGCGCCTCCGTGCAGTCCATGTCGCACTTACTCGCATGTCCCCTTTGTCCTACATCTTGCTCTAAGGCCGACCTTATTAACGCCACCGACAGAGCGGTTGCGATGGCGGAGTTTTATGCCAAAAATGTTTAAAAAAAAAGAGGAATCATTGACACGATAGAAGAAGATGGCAAAAACGGAACCATTATAGATTCGTCATGTCTGTCTGTCTGTCCGTCCGTATGTCACAGTTACTTTTCTCGGAAACTATAAGGCCTAAGCTGTTGAAACTTGGTCAGTAGATGTATTCTGTGAACCGCATTTAGATTTTTATGTAAAACTAGAAAAAGAGCAGTAAATTTTGGAGGTCCCGATACTCAGAACAGAAACATGTGGGGTATCTATAGATAGGTCTTTTAAAAATGCTATTGAGGTTTCTAACTTAATTATTTTCTTAAGTGACTAGTTTGCCCAGGAGGCACTTCCAAAGTGGAAAAACATATGTCCGCCCCCCCCCCCCCCTCTAACTTCTAAACTAAGAGAATGATAAATCTAAAAAAATATATGATTTACATTGCTATAAAAACTACCAACGAAAATTGGTTTGAACGAGATCTAGTTGGTAGTGAAAAGCTGATGGCTTTCAGGAAAGGAGAGAGAAATAAAAAGTTAAATTTAAAATATAAAACGATGGTTTATTATGAACTGAAAACTCGGGGTCGTGGTTCGTGATCGGGCAGCAAGGGCTTTGCGATTTTCGGTAGGCCTTTAGGGCTCGACTTATCTTGTGGCTCCTTGATGGTGATGCAGTCCGCGAGGTACCCGTGCCGTCCACAAGTTCGGCTGGCACGGTGTTTTCCAACCCGTAGGGTGGACGATTGCGTGTTGAACCCGAAGGGTGCGTCTTCACCTTCGTGGGACCCGAAGGGTGAATTTTTCCCAATCCGTAGGGTAGATGGTTCTCGCAGAACCCGAAGGGTGGACCCTGGAATGTTCCAGATGAGGGGTTAGCTGGAACCCTTTTTCCCGCCTATTGCCTAAGACAGCCGATCCCTGCTAACCATTGCAGGAATCGGGAGTCTTACATTGTCTGCGTACAGTACTAATTTTACAGATATGTTTTTTCACACCCCTGTTACTACCCCCCTATAACAGGGTTGACCAACAGCCGTTAATTTTCACTGTTTAAAATTTAGATTACATTATAAATAATTTAACTCACCCAATGATGGGGTACTTGACGTTTGCAGCTAAAAAACTGTTCACTTAGGGAGAACTTCGCTCCCTATAAAAATTATTATAAAATTTAAATTACTTTGACACACAGACACCTTCGCGACGAGTATAATTAAAATTTGTGAAAATGGTTGCTTAAACTTCGCGCGCAGTCCTATTTATAGCTTTGGACAGCGCCTCTGTCGGCAATTAGCGTCCCTACGTTTTACGTCACTCAACGTCACTCTGGTTACGTCAGTGCTGGTGTTGATGTGACTAGTTGTCGGCAGATGGCGCTTTCATTTATTTTCACTAAAATTTCACTTTTAATAGACTAATTTTATTGATTTATGCACACGTTGTTGCACAACGTTACATACTCCCCCGCTCCGGTGAGCGTTTGACGTACCCTAACACGTCAAATGCTGCGTTCGTCCTCGAACGCCCCTAACATAAAACCTACTACTCATCTATGTGTGTGTGTATGTTAGTGTGCTGTGTGAATGAGGTGATGCTGGGTATAGCGAAGAGTCGGCCTTAACCTTAATGAAACCAACTCGCAGGATGTATGTAGGTGATTCTGAAGGGTCTTATGGGACAGAAAGAGAAAAGACGTATTTGAGGCTTTGGGTTGAAGGTTCAGGTAATACGCACCGCCTGAAAGTGGGGTGTGTATAATAAGGCTTTTTGCTGAAGGCTGGGATTTATACAACCGTCCCAGAGAAGAACATCCTACTAGGGCTAGTGTAACACTTCCGACTCATAGGATGGACTATCCCCCAGGGCAAGCCTCTAGCTTCCGAGTGGTAGGAGTAGCCATATAAATAAAATAACATAACGGTGACTCACACCTAAGACTGTTAGGGCAAGACAAATGCTGCCAAATAACAGTACACCATAAATCAAGACTCATGCTTCCTCGTAACAGTAACCAACCTACAACATAATTCTGTTAGGGCAAGACCATGCTGCCAACTAACAGTAAACGACGAACTCTGTGAGGGATAGACCCATGCTTCCAACTAACAGTAACTCCCAACTAAACCAAGAAACAGAAAAGTGATAGAAAATAAATTACTTGCAGAATCCTTCGTGATGCTAATTAACCCCTATGTCCCCATGACGAACACTGCATGTGTTTGTCACGTTGGTAGTCACTTGAATGTAATGTGTAGTGTCCCTACTTAATAACTAGGCTATTTAGCCATTTAACAAAATAAAATAAAAAACAACTAAGCTATATATAGCTATAGCTTATTCGCAAGCTTAGTAGTAATAACCAAAAACTAAGTGCTTATTCGCAACCTTAGTGGTAGACTGTTGTGACTATTATGTCAACCCTAATAAATGACGAAGATAATTGATCTTTGGCCATTATGCCAATTATATAAAAAAATGGGACCCTTGTGTGCCACCATAGTAGTATAAAATGTATGTGCGTCCATCATTGTATAGTATGTATGTGTGTACGTAAGAAATCACCCTTGTGTAAGTTGTGTTTTGTTTGCGAGTAAAATGTTGACGTAATAATGTTGATGTAAACGTGTTATCTATGTTCTATCTAAGGCTAGTGTTACACTACATGTCATGCTATATTATCCCGTCAGCTTTAGTCGGGAAACAATACTTAGGACATTTGAGTCACTTTCTCTAATCTACGAATGTGACTCGCCTGTAGCTAGTCTGCCTCCTCCTTCCGCCTTTGGGAGTCACACAACATAAAATGCCAGTGTCACTATGTCAATACAAAAAAAAAATTGCTTGTTAAGTGTTGGGAATTGTGTGTGAAGATAAATATGATGAATGTGTAATGACTATATACTACCTAATTATTATGTAAGTGTAATTGTGAAACTTCCGTATGAAAGTGTACCTAGTTGTACAATGTGAAGAAATGTGGTACCTTATGTGCCACCTAAGTATTAATATTCTATTACGGTGTGCTAACACCCTTATATTTTCCAAAAGTTTAATTATCAAAAACACTATTGTGTAACTGTACTGATGTACTATATACGCTATTCGCATACGCATCTTAGCGCAGTGTGTTACGGCCTTTACCGTTATCTGCATTCGTACACGCATCGTTGAGGAATGTTTATGATTTTCGTCTCACCGATGCAATGGACGATACCGAATGTTGTTTTATGTCTTTAACGTGCCAACTTCCTGGGTTTGTTCCTGTCATATCTTCCAGGATATAGACCAAATTCGATAGTTTTTCTTTGACCCTACATTTGATAAATTTGGGGGCCAGTTTTTTAGAAAAATATGCGTCCTTATCACTTTGGAAATAGCATTTTTTCCACACCATGTCGCCTACTTCGAATTGTGCGTGTCGGTGTCTCGTGTAGTAATGGTGTGCGTACTTTAGATGGCTACGCCAGAGGTTCTCTTGGACTGTGTTGAACACCTCTGCGAGATATCCTAGGTTCTCCGCGTATATGTTTCTAGGCAATAGGTTAAGTTCGCTTGGGTCATCATTTTGTAAGTAATGTGACCCGCATGTTACCAATTCCCTACCATGAACCAAATATGCTGGTGTGTAACCGGTGGACGCGTTGATCGAGTTGTTGATCGCAAATTGGATTTTTGGGATATGTATGTCCCATGACCGATGGTCATTATTGGTAAAGATTGATATGGCTGTCATAATAGTTTTATTGTACCGTTCTACGGTATTTACTTAGGGTGTGTACTTAGGTGTGAAGTTGATGTTGGGAATTTTATATTTTGTAAATAATGTGTTCAACTCTTTACTTATGAATTGGACACCGTTATCCATTAATACCGTTTGTGGTATGCCATGTACCATGAAAAGATTGTCCTCTAGTATTTTGGCTATGGGTTCTGCGGTGGCTCTGCGCAGTGGGAAAATTAAACAGTATTTAGAGAAACAACACGTGACGACGAGAATGTAGACGTGTTGCTTTTTAGAGACCGGTAAGGGTCCTACCAGATCAGTCGAAATTGTCTGAAACGGGCGAGAGCATTGTTTGGGACGGCCCATCTTCCCTATGGATGCTTTAGTGTCATGTTTGTGTGCTTTGCACTTTTCACAAGATGACACATAGCTTACCGTGTCCTTATATAGCCCCGGCCAGTAATACCGTAACTTTATTTTATGGTATGTTTTAAAAATTCCGAAATGTCCGGCTGTAGGTGAGTCATGGTTTTCTTGAAATACTGCGTTTCTCACTTCGGGTGGTACTACCGTTGTCCACTCGAACTCATTGTTTACATAATCTTTTATTTCAGTTCGTCTGTATAGTACGTCGTTCTCTATCTTGAAATTGGGGTATGCCTGCGGTAAGCTAGTCACGCCGTTGCATATTTTTATGAACCATTCGTCCTTGCTGTCGGTGACTTTGCATTGTTTCGTGGATATAGTAGATACTGGTACAGCTCGTGACAATGCGTCTGGTATTATGTTGTCTTTGCCCTTCCTGTGCTTTAACTCGAACTTGAAGCAGCTAAGCCGTATGCCCCAACGAGCTAATCGGCCGGTTGGATTGTTTAGTGATATGAACCATTTCAGTGCCGAATGGTCAGTATATACCGTGAACTTGTGACCATTGTCTAGGTAGCACCTCCAATATTCTAATGCGGTTATCACCGCCAAGCATTCTCGTTCTGTGACACTATAATTCTTTTCCGGACCGCTCACGCCCTTAGCACACCTCCGCCGCGAAACCATGATAGCGAAACCGCAGTAATCCAACTTGCTTACGAAGTAAATCTTTACTTTATATGGAAGTTCCGCCTTTGGGAGTGATGTGAAGTTTGATTTGAATGCCATTGTAATGACTATTTCAATTACTATAGCCGGGAATCTTTAGTGATGATGATTATTTTTCAATGTATTGTGTGTTTATCTGCTACTTTAGTTGTATCAAATGAATTGTGTAAACTTTCGTAGCAATATGTGTATAACTGTAATGTGTGCTGAACTGTGGTGCCTAATGTGCCACCTGCGTAGTGAAATCCACTACTGGTGTACGACACACTTTAATTTGTTAATACGTCTGTTTATTCTATTTGAAAAGTTAATTTTATGTAAACAACGAACATTCACTATATTCGCTAACGAATTCTGTTGTAGTGGACGACGGCCCTTACCGTTGTCTGTTTACGTACTTGAATGTTGGCAGAATGTGTCTGTTTTTCGACCCACCCGCGGAATAACGAAAAATAAATTTGTTCTTTTTAGGGTTCGTTGAACCGAATTATAAATTGAACCTTTATGAAACTTAGTATTTGCTTTAGGAAATACTTAAGTTTGGAAATATTACCTTTTAGGGTTCCTTCACTCAAATAATAAATTGGACCCTTCTAGATATTAACTGTCTGTCTGTCTGTCTGTGCGTATCGTCGTATGAATATAATCTGATCAGAAGCAGTAAGTAGTGAAAGTGAAGTGTATGATGATGGGTTGATGAAATTAGCTAAATGTTTGACAGTTTTAATCGATTAATGCAATTTTTGACCTTAATATTGTTTTTGTTTAAATGTAACAATTCCCACGAACGTGCTAAGAGTTAATTGTGTATTAACTCGTTCCAACTAATTTTTTTTTTTAAATAGTTCCTTACTACTACGGAACCCTTAAATATTTCGAACTGTGTCAAAGACGATTCGCACTTGGCCGGTTCTGGAAATAAACTCTATAGTAGTAACTAACTTTTTTTATGTAATTTGTTCCTTACCACTACGGAACCCTTAATTATTTCGAATTGTGCCAAAAACCGATTCGTACTTGGACGATTCTGGAACTATTTTGTATCAGACTGTTGGTGTCAGGAGTATATTTTATTCACTTCCACCCACCGTTTCTATGAAAAAAAAAATTCCGCTACTATCGAGCTAGTAAATAACCATACTCGTAAACGTTATGAAATCAACATCTGCCGTTATTTATTCAGAACACGAATCAAAGTTATTAGTTTAAAATTGTTTTTTGGCAAGAATGTATTCAATGCGTAATCTACGTTTGGAATGTTTTTTTTACAGTTTTATTTCAGTGTATCAGAATTCACCGTAATTCGAAAAGTGAACAATTATAAATCTTTTATTATTTACGTGAAGTGCAAATTCGTAAAATATTTGTTCTACCGTTTTGCTGAAGTGAGAATTCAATAGGGATTGTTACCCAGAAGTGTGATTATCGGCTGTTGGTCTGGCTGTAAATTCACATATAGGAAATACAACAAAATAATACACAAATTGAGGCGGTTTGACGCCGTAAAAATAAAAATTGTGGTGGTGATATACTTTGACTACTTTTTATGATGAATGTATGCTATTCAACTCATTTACGAAAATTAACGTAAGCGTTTCAAATTAGAAGTTTTACTTCAGAACTTTAACAAATGTAATATTTAAAATTGAAAAAACTTATACTGTACATTCTTTGAAAAAAAAATTTTCCACCATAAAATAAATGCTTGAGGGTGTGAAAAATAAAAATGGGGACCGTTAAAATTTGGAAAATTACAATTTATGTTGAGAAAGAATTCAAATTTGGCCTTGTTCTTGTTTATGCCGAAATCTGTCTAAAATTAATAAAAACACACAAAATAAGCCGGAAAGAAAAAGTTGGCAGCAGAGGTCAGGAGAGCCAAATTCCTGGGTAGTTGTAATAATTTTGAGGGAAACTACCCCGCTAACGGGCATTCTTAAGACTATTTTACACAAATTAAAATATCTTATAATTATGACTCCCGTCGGAAATCGCTTTCTCGCTACCCGAAACCACGATATGGGCGCCACTGAAAAGCTGATGGCTTTCAGGAAAGGAGAGAGAAATAAAAAGTTAAATTTAAAATATAAAACGATGGTTTATTATGAACTGAAAACTCGGGGTCGTGGTTCGTGATCGGGCAGCAAGGGCTTTGCGATTTCCGGTAGGCCTTTAGGGCTCGACTTATCTTGTGGCTCCTTGATGGTGATGCAGTCCGCGAGGTAGCCGTGCCGTCCACAAGTTCGGCTGGCACGGTGTTTTCCAACCCGTAGGGTGGACGATTGCGTGTTGAACCCGAAGGGTGCGTCTTCACCTTCGTGGGACCCGAAGGGTGAATTTTTCCCAATCCGTAGGGTAGATGGTTCTCGCAGAACCCGAAGGGTGGACCCTGGAATGTTCCAGATGAGGGGTTAGCTGGAACCCTTTTTCCCGCCTATTGCCTAAGACAGCCGATCCCTGCTAACCATTGCAGGAATCGGGAGTCTTACATTGTCTGCGTACAGTACTAATTTTACAGATATGTTTTTTCACACCCCTGTTACTACCCCCCTATAACAGGGTTGACCAACAGCCGTTAATTTTCACTGTTTAAAATTTAGATTACATTATAAATAATTTAACTCACCCAATGATGGGGTACTTGACGTTTGCAGCTAAAAAACTGTTCACTTAGGGAGAACTTCGCTCCCTATAAAAATTATTATAAAATTTAAATTACTTTGACACACAGACACCTTCGCGACGAGTATAATTAAAATTTGTGAAAATGGTTGCTTAAACTTCGCGCGCAGTCCTATTTATAGCTTTGGACAGCGCCTCTGGCGGCAATTAGCGTCCCTACGTTTTACGTCACTCAACGTCACTCTGGTTACGTCAGTGCTGGTGTTGATGTGACTAGTTGTCGGCAGATGGCGCTTTCATTTATTTTCACTAAAATTTCACTTTTAATAGACTAATTTTATTGATTTATGCACACGTTGTTGCACAACGTCACAGTAGTTTTTTTAATGCGTCATAAACCGCAATTTTCGCCTAGAATAATCACTACCACTGCGAATGTGTAAAAACATCAATCAAAGCATCGATATAGATAAGACTAGATGACTAACGACCGCGCCAACATCAAGCCTACCTAACGTAAGCCCACAGGCTTAGGTGAGCCAAACGTCAGTTCAGTCTGACGCCGTTACGCCAATCGTACGTACAAATTGAACCGGGCGACAAAATGGTCAAGTAGACAGTAAAAGATTGCGATTCTAAAACATAAAAACACAATTAGTCATGTAGAATTACTTTTCACACGTAATTATACTATTTACGCATTGATATCAGCGGAAATACCGCTATAATCGAATTTTGAAAATAAAATTTGTGATTGCCATTCAGTGTTACCACTAAAATATCGGTTTGGTTTACCCACATCAGTGGGAGAATTAGTAATTAATTACCTATGCAAGATACATTAATAGTATTACCTGACTAAGGCAGGGTTATGATTTTGACAGGCTATATACGTATGTCTGTATGTTCATGTATTCCCTCAGAGCTCCTCAACTAGGTACTTATTAGAACTGGACTAATGAGATATTGTTAGAAGCGTCTTGACGTTCGAATGGTTATAAGCTATATATCGTGTCACTGAATTTAATGGTGCGCCCTCTAGCGGCCATAAAGTACTGTGTTAAAATAAATTTAAGAAAAAAATATCGTGTTTGGTATTAAATGAAAGGGTTAGATGTTTTGTAAGTAAGTGCCTTTTTAATGGTCTTTATAGAATACTAGCGGACGTCACGCGGTTTCACCCGTGCAGTTTCCGTTTCCGTGGGAATTCGGGAATAGAATATAGCCTATGTTCACCGCAAAGAGTGTAGCTTCCCAACAGTGAAAGAATTTTTCAAATCGGTCCAGTAGTTCCGGAGCCTATTCGTTACAAACAAACAAACAAAAAAACATATCTTTCCTCTTTATAATATTAGTATAGATATATAGAATACTAGCGGATGTCACGCGGTTTCAGTCGCGTAGTTCCCGTTCCTGTGGGAATACGGGAATAAAATATAGCCTATGTTCACCGGGAAGAGTGTAGCGTCCCAACAGTGAAATAATTTTTCAAATCGGTTCCGGAGAGTTTGTTTAGTACACCGGGAACCAACCCTAAAGACGCGGAATAGGACCCCTATGCGAGACGGCAGTGTTAGCTAAGGTCTGTCGGGATGCGATGCGATATGGTCACGCCTTTATATGTACGCAGAGGCATTTTATATGGACAAAATTCACCTTTTTTTATAAGAATATAACCTACGTCATATGTGGTGAGACGTACTGCCGTTGCCGTGTTGAGATTGACAGGCACAGGCTGTGACAGCCTGCTGTTGAAATTTTTCAACCTTGGTCAAGCCTTTCAACTTGGCTTAACGACTTCCATTTTACTGGCAACCGGGACCAACAGCAACGTGCCTTCCGAAGCACGGAAACGTCGGAAACGCTCAAATAAATGCTAGCCGGGACAACCTTCGTAGGCAGTAGCAGGGCGCAGTGTGGTTTTAGTCAGTAGGCGTTCGCAATAGCATCCATGTGTAATTTCAAACGTAAAAGAGAGAAACCCATTTTAAGGTAAAGAAATTTCTAAAATGGACATTAGAGAAGATTTATATCTACCGTTGATTAATGGCACTTGGTGAAACTTGCTGCACATATTGCAAAAAAAACCGGCCAGGTGTCAGTCGGATTCGCGCACAAAGGGGCAAACGCGAGACTCTATGACCGAGACATGAGGCTTTGCCGTCCGTCTGTCTGTTAGTCACGAGGCTGTATCGCAGGAACTGTGGTTGATAGAGCAAATTTTTTCACAGGTGATGTATGTTTCTGCCGCCATAACAAAAAATATCTACTAAAAGCAGAAAAAGAAACAAACAAACAAACGTAAATTGCCGTTTTTGTTTGGGGACCTGGACTCTGTGCTTAAATTCGACTCGCACTTGGCCGGTTTTTTTTTAATATGAAAACGTGAGTTTCGGTTTCAACCGAAATAAAATAATAAATGAAATAGGTACATAATAATTTTAAATTTGTTTAGTAATTCTATAATTATCGTGGGTAAAAATTTCATACAGTAGTCAACACTGGCCCACGTTCGTCATGTTTATGTTTTTGTCTTTGTCTAATCGCAGTGGCGTCGGTGTTCACCGTACGCGTGTGAGTGAGACAGATATATGTTTACCATCACTGCTTAAAAAGTTTCATAGTTGCGTCTTCTCAGCTCATAAGTAGCCGTGCTTTTGTCGAGACGCGATGTTCGTGCTTGCCTCTCTAATGATAATATATATAACTCTATGAATCAAAGTTACAACGAACTACAAGAACTCTCATGGGCGAGTCCAACTCGCACTTGGCCGGTTTTTTTAAGGTCAACTCAATAAACATACTCGCATGCATGCACGTTTGTATCTATACACACAAATCTAAACACAAACACACTCCTCATACAACATGTAATTTTCATTTAGATAATTAAATAAAGGTATGATAGTAAAGCTTTTTCTTGAAATTGAACAGAATCCAAATAAATTCAATCTTGGGTCACAGTTGGACTTAAAAGACTTTAATCTAATCCCATTTCCGATACTCCATTTCGCAAGAGTCGCACAGTCGTGAACTAAAGTGCTTCTGCGGCAGCAACTTATTAATTTTGCTTCACACTATGGATTAGCGCTATATTTTCCAAAGTACTTATTTCATTGAGAGACTTAAATAGTACAATTCAATTTCATTGTCTTTGTTAGTAGTCCTAACGTGTTGTTGTGTAACTTTCTTAAGGTGTTGTTCACTGCATAGTATCCATACTAATATTATAAAGCTGAAGAGTTTGTTTGTTTGTTTGAACGCTAGGATCTCAGGAACTACTAGTTGAATTTCAAAAAATTCTTTTACAGTTTGATAGTCCATTTATCGAGGATGGCTATAAGCTATATAACATCACGCCAAGACGAATAGGAGCGGAGCAGCAATCAAGAATGTTTTGAAAACGGGGAATATTTTTTACCATCTGAGAGCTTCCGAGGCGTACGCTGCGTAAATGGTTACAGTTAGGTAAAAATTGTGTATTACAAAATTGGTTCTCTTAAAAAGTTCTAAAAAAAAGTCAGCGACAGCATATGTCTATCTTATAAGGTTCGCTCACAATAACCTAATTTGTCTATCTCTTAAGGTTCGCTCACGGTATAATGAAACTGAAGAGTTTGTTTGTGCTAGGATCTCAGAAACTACTGGTTGCATTTCAAAAATTATGTTACAGTTTAATAGTCCATTCATTGAGGCTGGCTAATGGCGATATAACATTACGATAAGACGAATAGGAGCGGAGCAGCCATGAATAATGTTTCGAGATCGGGGATTATTTCTTTCTTTGGAAAGCTTCCATTGCTGACGCTGCATAAATAGTTAAAGTTACATAAAAATTGTGTACTACAAAATTGTTTCTCTTCAAAAGTTATAAAAAAAAGTCCTTGACAGCATATGCCTATCTTTTAAGGTTCACTTACAATAACCCTCTTATGAAGTTTTGAAGTATGAGCGACGTGACGGGAGTAAACTTGGTCTGCAGTGGAAGCCAGTCAACTGAACGATAAAAACCGGCCAAGTGCGAGTCGGACTCGCACACGATGAGTTCCATACCGAAAAACCAATTGGTGGAAGTAAAAGCGACGGTAAACATTATATCACTTTAACATCTCTTTCCTTCTCACTCTCATGTGACGCAAACGAAGATAAGCGGTTCAGCTCTAATGAATACAAGCGACGCGACGCGACGCGACAAGAATAAGCGCGACGAGGGTAAATGCAACGGGAAACATTATAATACTCGAAATATTATTACCATACCTCACTCGGCATGTGACGCAAACGAAGTTTCGCGGGTCAGCTAGTAAATAATATAGTGCACATTTTACATAGCTATTCATATGAATATCTATACTATAATAAGAGAGTAGAAATCGTGTGTCTGTACAATTGATAAAATTAAAAAAAAAGTCGCGGGGGCGGTATAAAAACACCAATAGAGCACAAAAATGATGTTTTTAAAATTCTTTTCTGTCTGTCTGTCTGTCTGTCTGTCTGTCTGTCTGTCTGTATGAGCGTCAGGATTTCCGAAGATACTGAACGGATTCATTTGCTGTTTACAAAAAAAGATTAAGCTCAACTCGGGGGAGGCTTTAGGCTATTTTTCATCAAAATCGAATCGCAGATGAAAGAACTATAGTCGTATAAAGTTATTATCAATTATTGCCTAAACGGTTCATGGTACGGTGATGAAACTCAGCACGAGCGTTCTTTGTTACAATTTGAAGAAAGTAATTTTACCATTTTTGCAAATTCCACCTCCAAGGGTATAAAAAAGAAGGGTAAAGTTTGTATGGGACAACGTGATTCCTTGGTCTGATCTACTTCAAATTCGGCTTATAGCATTAAAATCATTATTGATTAAAGATGTGTTTCGTATTTTATAAAAAAATATACTATAACGAGCTAAAAAGGGAATGTAAGATAATTTGGGGAAAAAAAATTCCAGAATTGTTATCAATACTCCTTAAAAAACTTACTCATTATTTTTGATTTCAATTACTTTTAATAGTGACACATTTTTGAACGTTAAATCCAATTGACATTGTCATTCCTATTTGATGTCCAACAGAGATTGATTTTGTGTTATTGTAAATGTCTTCATGTTGATTAATTAAAGTTTAGTATAAAAAGTTGAACCGGTAGACTTAGACACAGGCTGTTCAGGAATAATTAACGAACTCGCTCTAAGTGTGTACGGTTCATTCAAATAAAACCAACTATTATCAGGGTATTCATCCTTCGACTAAAGACTGTCAACATGATTCTCCAACCAAAGTTTTAATTACCTTGCATAGGTAAAATTTTGCTTGATTTGGACGAAACACATTCAGGGTTCCGCATCCAAAGGGGTAAAAACGGAACCCTATTACTGAGACTCCGCTGCCCGTCTCTCTATCACCAGGCAGTACCTATCTCATAAGCCGTGAAGTCACGTTCGCATAGTTCCCATCCCACCACGTAGTTCCCGTTCCCGTGGTATATAGTAAGGGAATATAGCCTATGTGACCCGGGGATAGTGTAACTTCCCAGCAGTAAAATAGTTTACAAATGAGTTCAGTAGTGGCGAAGCCTGCATACAATCAAATCTATAAATCTATTCTCTTTATAATATTAGTTTTTTTAACATGAAGAAAATCCTACAGGGATGCTATGCCGAACTCCTACGGATTTTATTGGTTAAAAGACTTCGGAACTGTTTTCAGAATGTCTACAGCATGTCTGCCTCTACGTGGGGAATATGACACGCAGCACTGAAGAGTTCTGTACTCAGGAACCTTTGTTGCTACGTTGATGTACGCTGCAGCTGTATGGTACCGCGGTCGTCTAACTTTGTGGTCAAGCGTATATTTTTGAGAACTCAGCAATCAGCATTATTATTGCTCATGAAGACTTACCGATCACGCAACACTATAACATTACCTGTGCTTGCGGGGGTGTTGCCTGTTGATCTGGAGGTTTCTCGTGATGGACGAGTTGCGGACGAGGAAATCCAGCTGGCCCACAGGGAGTTGAAGCAGCTCGCATAAGATTTGGGATCGTGTCCCTTTGGCAGAACCTATGAGAGGCTAGCAGGTCATGATCTATACAGCTTCCTCCGCAATGTTATTTTAAGGCCACAGTTTCGATGAATCCAACCAAACTGGGCGGTCTCCCAGTAACTAACCGAAAACGGTTATACGATAAGGACAAGAAAACGTGGTTGAATACCATCTAACTAAAATCTCCCCGTCTCTTATTTCATTGGGACATAATGAGCAGCAGAGAATCATTCCCGGTATTTGCACATACTTGCCACACCATTCGGCGCGTGTATGAAATTAATGATACTCTCGAAGAAACCAGTTGAACAGGACGCCAAGTACCCTATATTGTTTGTCAGCATAAGAAAGGTTGTTGGAGAATCGAGCTGGGGACGGAAATTATTTGTAGTGAGTCAAAAAAGCCTCAAAATAGCTCACCCGCCATTAGGTTAATGCGCCGTGAGGCAAGAATTCAATTTGGCTCATAATTATTGATTTGGTCGTGCATTTTTTTTATCGTATTTTCATATTGTATACTATGTGATCACAACCTGTCCCTACTCCATAAGTATGTATACTATATTTTAACAGAGGGGGGGGGGGGGGGGTGTTTTCCATGCTATATTTTGTTTATAGGTACTTATTGGCAGTTTGAAAAGAGTGGCCGTGAGATTTCTTGCCAGATTCTTACTCACAGGCTCTACCTATTGGTTTGCGAATCTGGCAGTAAATGTAAATGTAGAATCATTCATAAAGACGTTCATTGTATTACTATGAACCTACATGAATAAAGATGTGTTTGTTTCTTTGATTGTTTGATTTGAGTCGCCTAATTAATATCACCCTACCATGATAATGCTGTAATGGATTTCAGAGGTTCTTTACTGTATATCTGACTACCTCGGTGCTGCGTAAGCGACCGCCGTGTTTAGGCCTCTGGTTTCTAACCCTGGCTCTGGAGTTGGGATCTATGAATACTGGTTTCTATGCATAATAATGTATGTATGTATGGTAGAATACAAAATGATGTGATGAGCCGACGATGACGCGAGCGAAGCCGCGGGCACCAGCTAGTACATAAATAACGGTAAACTTCTGCCAGCCTGCCTTTATCCTGAATAGGGTCTAATAAAGCGCTCAATTTGAAATTTCCTGGACACCGAGCTCAATATTATATGAATATTTAAATAAGGATGTAATATATTGTATGTATGTCGATTGAGCCCTTTCAGCCCAAATTTACGGGACGCTTTTAGTTGTCTATTAGCATATTTTTTTATAACAGAGAGGAGGAATATTTAGCTACGGTTCACCGGACCATAGCTTTTTACGGATATCATCTTCGAAACATTCTATGCGGATTTTAAAAGTTTAACTAGCTGATTTTAAAGGATGTGGATTCTAAAACTATGTGGATTTATATTTTTAACTATTAAGACTTACAGATTGTTTGTACTATTGATTGATGGCACTTGATCCCACCCTTTCCTTTCCGATCCCGAACAACGCGAGCCGGGCAGAGATGCCCGGTGCTCTGTCGAACTATAAAAACCTGGAACGACCTGCCCGCACACGTGTTTCCCTCATCTTACAATCCCGGGTTCTTTAAGAGGAGCGTGAAGAGGCACATCACAAGGCTGCCAACTTGAGGACCATTGTCAGAAGTGGCCCTCAATCGCTAGATGCGCCACGGCTTTCCATCAGGCTAGTGGCGACGTCAATTTGGCGGAGCTATATAAACAAAAAATGGAATAACGTGTAGAATAAATAAATGTTGTGGAATATTACAAGTGCCGTTATTCAATATTATAAGACTTACATTATTATTTAGTTAAGTTAGACTCACTTCAGAAGTTACAAGACCAAGTTTTTCAAGCTGATCGTGAACAGGCATTTTTCTGCCATCGAATTGAACGGCACGTTAATGGCTTTCTGGGATGTGATAGTGGCCATCAATCTCCACAACTTCCCATTACGGTGGCGTCATTATGACGAGTTTAATATAAAAAAGAGAATGCGTGAGGGTCGCAGTGATAGTAGATGACACTACCGTAATACGCCTAGTAAGATTAACCAATCAAAACGATGACATTGAATTCAACTTAAATGCCACCCCAATAGTTGTGTTCTCTCTATCTTTACCGGCAAAAGTTGTATAATTAATACTTTAATTGAGATAAAAATACACAAGGTTTCCTTGATTTTCTTTTCAATTTCAACCTACATGGATAAAAAATTATTCTTTTAAGTAGCAGAATTAGGCAATCCAAGTCCTCCATCCACTAAGGTATCTGCTGGGGCCTGGGACATCCTTCCGAGGGCTAATCCGAGACTTCCGTCCCTAGATAGTTGTAAGGCATCGCGTGATTTTAGTCGGTGGGACTTCCACGCGTAAAAAACATCCATTTTATTTATTGAACACTGAAATATCGTGGAAAACGATATTTCAATGTTTATATAACAGAATTTCACAAAAACAACTTCACACAGAAAAACGCCATTTATCTGCATGAGAAATGTTGCTGACAGCAACTTTCAACTCAACCATTTGCTTCGTAGATATCGAGAAAATTTGTCAAAAGAGATTTACTGACATTTCCCCTTCCATCCAACTTTGAAATTTCACAATTCTGAAGGGCAACGTAAACCCGAACAACGCGAGCCGGGCAGAGATGATGTAACAAACTTAATGTCTAATAACATTTACAAATTTGTTACATTCAATTGTAAGGGTGTCAAGCGCTCTGTCGATGGGATACGAGAGCTGTGTAAAACATGTGACGTCATAGCTCTTCAGGAGACATGGTTGATTCCCAGTGATCTGTCATACTTGGGCAGTATTGATAATGAGTTCAGCTGCACGGGCACTTCGGCGGTAGACACGACTACGGGGATGTTGCGGGGGCGTCCGTACGGTGGTGTGGGCATTCTCTGGCGGCAACGAGCGTTTCCTAATGTAATTGTTGTGCAGTGCAATAATCCGCGTATTTGTGCGATACGAATAGTTTTACCTGAGCGCTCTTTACTGGTGGTAAATGTATACATGCTAGTGGACACTCCAGTGAATCTCGTGGAGTTTACGGACATCCTCGGTGCGGTAAGCGCTATCATAGACAGTTGTAATATTGATTGTGTATATATTTTGGGTGACTTTAATGCTCACCCCACAGAACAATTTTATAAGGAACTATCTGTATTTTGTGAGGACCAGGAGTGGACTTGCATTGACATGAAAATGTTAAATAGGGATTCTATCACCTTTGTGAGCGAGGCTAATGGGTCACAGAGATGGCTCGATCACTGTTTAGTGTCTGGAGCGGCTGTGCCTTCAGTACACCGAGCGTATGTTGGGTACGATGTGTTGTGGTCAGACCACTTCCCTTTGATAGTAGAATGTCTGTTAGACGTAGGGTTGCCCAAGACAGTTGAATGGAAATCAACTAGTAATGATATTGTATGGGGGGAGAGAAGTTTAGACCAAGTTCACCTATACAGTAGGGAATGTGGAAGATTGTTAAAGCTTCTTGACGTTCCAGAGGTGTTGAGGGAGTGCGCGGGTCACACTTGTGGTATTTTAAAACATAGAACGGCTATTGACAGCTTATATAACAATATTATAAAAGCTTTAGGTGAGGCAGCACTGTCTAGTAAAAGTAGGAAATGTAATGCATACCGACAGGGAAGGAGACCTGTTATAGGGTGGAACTTGCATGTTGGCGAGGCACACGGGAAAGCTAAAGAAAAATTTCGTCTATGGTGTTGGCATGGTAAGCCAAAGTTCGGTTCACTTTACAATGACATGAGGGAGTCGCGGAAAATCTTTAAAAGCAGGCTAAAATGGTGCCAAAACCATCAGGAAAGTCTAAAAATGGACATTCTAGCGTCTCATCATTCAAAAAACGACTTTAGATCCTTTTGGAAAGCTACTAATAAGCTGAATACTAAACCGCGTATTCCCGTGTGTGTCGACGGCGTGAGCGATGAGAGAGAAATAGCTGATCTGTTCAGAGAGCATTTTACCGTCAAATCGCCGTTAGGACCTTCGCGGTCTTCAGTCAATGTTCGTAGTGGTGAAAAGGTAGCGTTTTGTTGTACAGCTGGGGAGGTAAATACAATAATCAAATCAATGACTAGAGGTAAATCCCCCGGTTTTGATGGCTTGAGTATCGAACACCTGCAGTATGCTGGGCCTCATTTACCGCGATTATTGGCTATATTATTTAACGTTTGTTTGAACCACTCGTATCTGCCTGAGGGGATGATTAAAACTGTAGTGGTACCTATAGTTAAGAATAAGACTGCGGATTTAGCGAATAGGAATAACTATAGACCCATCTCTCTTGCTACAGTTGTGTCGAAGGTGTTTGATGGCATGCTGAACTCGCAATTGACCCAACATCTTAAATTTCACGATAATCAGTTCGGATTTCGTGCCGGACTATCTACAGAAAGTGCAGTACTGTGTGTTAAGCATGCTATCAAATACTATACGACGCGACAAACTGCAGTCCATGCTTGCTTCCTGGATTACTCCAGGGCTTTTGACCTGGTTTCCTATGACACTCTCTGGAAAAAGATGGAAAGTACTGGCCTACCAGAAGAACTTATTAACATTTTTAAATACTGGTATGGAAACCAGGTCAATAGCGTCCGATGGTCGGGAGCCATGTCACAACCGTACAGGTTGGAGTGCGGGGTGAGGCAGGGGGGTTTGACCTCGCCCACCTTATTTAACCTGTACATGAATGACCTGATTGTGGCACTTAGTAGCACCCGCCTCGGTTGTCACGTAGACGGTATTAATATGAACAATATTAGCTATGCCGATGACATGGTGCTACTGAGTGCATCAGTGTGTGGCATAAGGAAGCTGCTTTCCATTTGTGAAGCGTATGCTGAACTGCATGGTTTAATATATAATCCAGCTAAAAGCGAGGTCATGGTCTTTGAGGCTAGAGGTGGCGGTGGCGGTACAGTCAGCGTGTTTCCTAACGTTACGCTCAATGGTACCACATTGAGTAGGGTATCAAAATTTAAGTACTTAGGACATGTTCTGACCTCTGACCTCAGGGATAATGAGGACATAGAGAGGGAACGGAGGGCACTGTCAGTGAGGGCGAACATGATAGCCCGCAGGTTTGCACGTTGCTCGACAGAAGTCAAAATTACACTGTTTAAGTCATATTGTACATCATTTTACACGTGCAGCCTGTGGGCCGATTATACCCAAAAATCTTACAGTGCCCTCCGTGTTCAGTATAATAATGCATTCAGGGTGCTGATGGGGCTGCGGCGATTCTGTAGCGCATCAGGCATGTTTGCTGAACATCGCACAGACTGCTTTTACGCCACAATGCGTAAAAGATGCGCATCCCTGGTGCGCAGGGTGCGTGGCAGCGCCAACAGCATCCTGAGCATGATCTCTGATCGGCTAGACTGTAGGTACATGACTCATTGCTCTGCCATTTCTCATGGAATGGTGGAGAAATGATTAGTCCCTATTGTGTGTGGCGGTCTCCTTTTCCTGTTGGTATTTTGTAATTTAATCTTAATTTAATTTCTATGTATTTTTAACCGACTTCAAAAAAAGGAGGAGGTTCTCAATTCGTCTGTATGTATTTTTTTTTATGTATGTTAAGCGATATTTCCGTCAATTATAAACGGATCTTAAAATTTCTTTTTTTGTTGAATAGGGTTTACTTCTGAGGTGGTCCCATTGTCACCAAGTCAGGATGTTATGATGGGATCCAGGAGAAAACGAAGGCAACCACCAAAAATTGTAGGGACAACTAGTGCGCTTGTTAACTTTTTAATTAAGTGCTTATAATGTTCTACATTTTAATGAAGGTCTGGAGTCGATCTGATGATAGAGTCGAAAGACAGTCAAGGGCATTCCTTAACAATTTACAGCAGTTACCTTGTGTTTCGGCTTGATTGATTTGTATTGATGAGAACTTTACACTTAGATTGATAGATCCGACTTGAAAAAAAAAAGGAGGTTCTCAATGTTTTATGTATGTTCACCGATATTTCATCAATTATAGACGAATTTCAAATCTGCTTTTTGTTGGATAGAGTTCACTGCTGAGGTGGTCCCAATTTCACCAGGTCAGAATCTGATAATGGGATTCAGGAGAAATCGAGGGCAACCACCGAAAATTGTAGAGACAACTAGTGCGTTTTTTAACTTTTTAATTCAGTGCTTAAAGGTACCTACTACAATTTAATGAATGTCTGGAGTCGATCTGATGATGGAACCGAAAGACAGTCGAGGGAATTCCTTAACAATTTACAGCAGCTACCTTGTGTTTGGGCTTGATTGATTTGTATCGATGAGAACTTTCACCTAAATAGATATATTTTTCGATTCAACCGTCACTTAAAATGATGAAAAAAAATTTTTCAATAAAAAATAAAACCGACTTCAAGCAAATCCTGAAAAATAAAATTTACTTAGCACAAAGTAATAATATGTATTTTGATTTATCATATTTAATTCAATATAATATTGAAGTTGGTGCCATCAATATAATACCTACATAAAACTATGGGTTTACTTGGCGCCGAATTCAATATGATATTGAATAAAATCTGATAAAATCAAAATACATATTACTTTGTGCTAAGTAAATTTTATTTTTCAGGATTTGCTTGAAGTCGGTTTTATTTTTTATTGAAAAATTTTTTTTTAATTTTATTTGAATTAGTTTGATTATATTTGAAAAGAATAATTTTATACTTACAATTTATTTTTATTTTATTTGACTTGATTTAATTAGAATTCATTTTTTTTATTGGTTTTTATATAATTTATTAGGATATTTTTATTCAATTTTATTTGATGCTATTTAGATTAGTATTTTGATTTTATTTTATTTACATATGCAATGTTATCTGATTTTAGTTTATGTGTAGGTATGTATTGTCTGTAATAGTGCGAATTTTATTTATATATACTTCTTGTTTTCGTGTTTTAATATTAATTATAATTGTATTATTTTTTGTTGTGTGGGTGTTCTTGCCTGAAATAAATAAATAAATGAAATGTAAACAATTTTGTTTCTCATGTTATTTAAGGAGACAATCATTAAATACTTTGTATTACCTACTCATTTATCCTTAATTATGATGATAGAATAGTGTGTAGATCTCAATTATGATGATAGAATAGTGTGTGATGTGACTATTAGTATGAAATCATAACAATAACGTCTAACAGGGGTGTTCTTTTTAACAAATGTGGACTTTTAAAATAACTCCCATGATCTGAAATCTTTACACTGCAAGCGAAGTGAGACTAGTTCAACTTAATACCGCCAAGTGTACTAAAATTTTAAAGGAGCATTTGCGAACTTAGTCTCGTATTACACAAAGCAGAGCTTCCAGACTTCCTAAATCCCTAGTCGTTAAAACTTCTCAACTATCCCAGTGTACACGGGATGAAGTTCTCCTTTCGTTTAAATTTCACTTAAAGAGATAGGTATGAACGACATTCACTTTCCAAGATATGCATAAGGTATTATTTTTACACTTTCACAAGCAGGTACTTCTTTTGTATGTTAACCAAAAAAAATCTGCCTACAACAATCCACTGCTGGACGTAGACCTCTTCCAATTTTATTTTAGGGCTGTAATTGTCGTTACGTTAACTCTCCTACTATCCGAGTTGATACAAAGTCTTGTTTCAAGTTTTCCTTCTGATCACCATGGTCTCGTCTGTTAGTTAGCATGTGCATCGGCTTGGTCCCAATAATTCTTGGCAGGGCCGTGTCGCACCTATTTATATGTAGCTGTATACTTACATTAGAAATTATATCTACTTAGTAGTATAATTTTTTTATCATGAAAAGAAATTTTTAACAAAAATATAACCGACTTCAGACAAAAACTGAAAAATTTAATTTACTGAGCACTAAGTATGTATTTTGATTTTTCAGATGTTATTAAATATCATATTGAAGTCGGCGCCAAGTAAACCCGTAGTTTTCGGTAGGACTATTAATGGCACCGTCGTCTTTCAGAATTATCTTTATAGGTATAATAAAAATGGATCTTCGAAATGTATGTACGCTCATGACTTTAGAGCGGCTGAACCAATTTCGCTAATTCTTTATTTTCTGTGTTAGTTATAGCCAGGGCAAGGGTTGTCTAAAATAAAATATAGTAAAATAAAAGCTATGTCTTATTAAAATTCGATTTAAAAAATCTCATAAAGAAGAAAGCGAGTGAATGATACCACAGATTACTAAATAGTTACTACGTTTTACGTGATACAGACTGACAGTCAGTTGCTAAGGCAACAAAAATGACAATTGCAAACAGACCATTACGAAAGGTTTTTTCAAATTGTGTTTTTGCTGAGAGATATTATCGGCGTAATAATTCTTGCTCATATTCATTTTACGCATAATTTATTTGTTGTTATTAATAAGAAAATGCTGGACCGATTTCGCTAATTCTTTGTTTTTTGTGTTAGTTATAGCCAGGGCAGGGTTTGTACCCAAAAAAATACGAAACTGACAGACATGACATTGCATCTACTATATTATCAAGAAAGTGATATTATATGCTAAGAATATAGAACCTTTTTTTTTTGTTTAACGTGAGGGAAAATCCTCATGGATGTTATGCCGGACTCCTACCGACTAAAAAAACCTCACGTAACGCCCAACAGCCTATGGTTGGCAGCCCCGGGGAAGCCCTCGGAAGGATGTCCCAGGACTCCCAACAGACCTTCGGCCGCCACTGCGGCCTCGCCCAGGGGGTGGATCGGGTGCTATCCCGCGTCTTTGGGGGGTTTCGGGTGTGATCCCGCTTCTAAGGGGGGGCGTACTAGATACCTACCGAAGCTACCGTGCCCGGCAAGCATCTGTGTCAACCGGTAGGAGAGGTAGAGCACCGTGTCTCCTCTCCAGCCACTCATCCATGACCGGTCTGACGGCTGCGATTGTGGCGAATCCCCCTTTTGGTTGCTAAAGTCGCACCTTCCATGTCTCCACGGTTTACTGGTGAAGCAGGGACCGCTGGGGCGCTGGGCCTCGATTTCTCGATAAGCAGGCCTATGGCCCCGCTCCAGCGCCTCCTTGCGCCATCTGAACAGTGACGCAAGGGCTCTCGCTTCCAGGTCCAATGGAGGGGTCCCGGCTAGGAGATATGCCGCCTCACCGGAGATCGTGCGGTATCCTCTTATTACCCTGACAGACTCTCTGCGGGCTCAGCAATCTAGCCACATTGCTGGCCGTCAGGGTCTTCGCCCATACGGGAGCCCCGTATAGGGCCATGCTTCGCACGATCCCCAGGTAAAATATAGACTCTTTACTCTATAATCTAAGATTATATTATACCTACATAGTGCCTTGATAGCCCATTTGACTGCCACGGTGGCGCATTCGGTAGTGTAACCGACTGCCGCGATCGGGTTCGATTCCCGGTTCGTTCCAAACATAGATATATGGGATCCACAAATATTTGTTTTGGATTTTGGGTGCATTCTATGCATGTTTTTAGAAATATGTAAGTACCTATATCTATCAGACGTCTAGATTCCATAGCACAAGCTTAATTTGACCCAGGTCATTTTGTGTGAGAATATCCAATTTTTTTTTTAATATTATGTTACGAGTAGACTATAAAGATAATAGTCGTTAGAGCATAATGGAAAAGGATAACTTCAGAACAAAGAGTGTTTGTACGGATTACAGTCAAACTCAGGCTGAATATTGGCGGTAACTAACTTAATCCTCAAATCGAATAATCCCTAACTAATTGAATGGGTTACTTGTCCTCTACTGACGAACAGGATGAAATGTTAGCTTCAACTCTCGATCTTGCGACTAGATAGGTAGATAAGATATTATATTATACTCCTAGGTGTATTGTGTAGTTTAGCGAATCTACATTCAAATTAATTTTGTTTTGTGTTAGGATATTTAGGACCTATTATAATTTTGTGGTGAAAACTTCTATATCATATAACTAAGCTGCAACCATAGTTAAAATAAAAACATTATTTTACTTGGTCTTCCTTTATTTAAGATACTATGTTGTTAAAAGAAATTGATCCTTATTAAAGACTCTTTCGGTTGGTATCATAAAACACAGATTGTTTTTTTTTTTCACATCTCCCAGGTTCGATTCCCGGCTCAAGCAGGTGATTTTTTCAAAATCTTTAAATGCCGTTTCACATACTTTTTGAAATAAAGGAATGTTGCATTTCAGCAAAACTTGCCGTTATCAATATTAAGGGTACCTACTTTACTTTCAACTACCGTCTTTAAATTCCATCCTGTATAATAAGCCTTAGCTCTGTTTGTAGCCAACATACCTCCCCATATAAAAATTGTGTAAGTATTTTTGTCTTGGCGTCGTCCTCGCAACAGAAGAGTTGATTTTCAAAGAGACTTGAACCCGACTGCCCGTTTGAATAGATGAAGATTCCGGCATGTCAAAGTCCCAAAAACATTTTTGTCACTGACTTTCCGGCGTAAGTAAACATCGTGAAGGAAAATAGAGGTCGGATAAGTCAACCTATACAAACATATAAACTAAGTTTGGGCATTTATAGATGTTTCATAAAAAGAAATGGTGATAGAATAACGCTGAGTTCACCACAAAGCTTCATTGATCTTCGATTGTGTGTGTTGCTAATGTTCGTTTTTATATCTAGTTTATTTCGGCGTAGTTTCAATATAAGACCAGTCACGATTGGGCCCTAAAATCACATTTTACGCACACAGTTTTATTTTATCGCTCTACTTAAGTATAACAAGGTAAAAAACAAATTTTCCTATGAAATTCTGCCTTACAAATTTTTGATTCAGGATTTTAAACACACACTAATGGTCGATATAATAACAATCTTTATAACACAGTGATGTTCAGTGTTACTCACCAACTTGCTCAGAGGGAGGTTGCACAGTTACTCTATCCCAGGGCGCCTTTCTTCAGAGATTCCAGTGTGCGTGCAAGGGTAGGCTAGGGCTCTGACGAAAACAACCAGGTAGGGTGTACACACATATATTTATATAGTACACAGTACACTACAGAGACATACATAAGAACAGTTATACAAAGAAATAGTACGGGTTTAGGTACTAGAGTACAGCACTAAAGTATTTCCGCGTGAGCAGGTACTATAGGTGAGGAAGTAAGCGGCTAGACTACACGTATATAAGTGGGTGACAAGTACTGGCCTTCGAGTAGGATTGAGAGCGACCCTGTACGCTGTCAAGTCCAGGTGAAGTTGGCAGGCTTCTCTTTTAATAACCTCGCTCGTGTGGTCCACGGGTTTTTGGGTGTGGTTTAGTATAGTGGCTGACCCACTTTTCCCCGTACTAAAAAAACCCTGTCATGAAAGAAACGACAAATTAAGATACTGACTGCGCGACAGACGAAAATCGACCCGCTTTGCAAATAGTTAATTGAAAATTACCAGAATCTGGGTATTGGTTATCACAGAATTTAATTCTTTCTGAGGAGAATAGGTGAACTCAGGTTAAAATTCTCAACAAGTCATCAGGTTCCAACTTATAACCTCTAAAGAAAAATTGAGGTGTGCTACTCAGAGTTGTTTCAAAATTCCTTGCTGCTTCGAGGATGGTAAAAAAGGCTTGGAACTTTATAGCAGGGCTTTATCCCCTCTCTAACGTGGAATCGTCTCGAATTCCATCTCAAAACCTGCTTTCATTCAATGCATAAACGATTCGTCACCGATCTTATGACATCCTGTCATTCTGACAGCAGAAATGTCACCACAGACAACCGATTAAAAAAACGATAGATCGATTAGGGTGCTTTCACACACTCAATGCTGCATCTACAGAAAATAAGTGCTACATCTTAATAGTAAGTAGTCAATGGCTTTTTGTGGTTACGGGTCTACAATTAAATAAAATATCACAAACTTGCTAAACATTATTTACCACATTCTTTGTAATGTCTTGTATGTAATCAGTAATTTATCACAATTACTACTTACAACTTAATTAAACAATACTGTTCTCTACTCGTAAATAATGTATCAACATTATAACGAGCAGAGAACAGTTTTGTTTAAAATAGTTTTTATAATAGTGAAATGTTACAGGGAACAGTCCACTATCAAAAAAGAAAAACTACCTAACTACTATCAAAATTTCAGTTACAATCTGAAGTTAATTCGCAGATGTTTATAGCTCAACTATAACTACATAAATAACTACTTGATCGAAACAGTCACAAAACATTTCCAGTCTCTAGATAAATTCAAATTTCTTGTGGCATCAGACTTAATCAGTAAATCTACGTGTCGATGACACAGGAAAACTACTTTTTTTCTTCAGGTAAATTATTGCGTAGTATCTTGTGTTCAGATTTATTTTGAGGTCTAGTGCTCTTGTTAACATTTATTTTGAGGTCTAGTGTTCTTGACATCATACATATAAAAGTTCGAATTCGTCAAAAATGATTCCTCATTATTAAATTCGTACTATTTTTGTAGCGCAGTATATGTATAGGTACTATACCCTATGTTGTGCATTTAGCAATAACCGTGGCGCGACCCAGTGCCGGTTAAACTATTATACAGCAGTGGGTCTCGAAGAGGCTATCTATGAAAATTACCAGGCCGTAGGTATCTGCATAGTATAGTGGTTTTAATTTCAAAGCTGAAGCAATCGAAATGGTTCAAAGCATATAGTTTGTGAAGATCTGTTTGGGCGTATAACGTATAACCTCATGGATGCCATACAGGACTCTTACCGACTGAAGCACCAAGGTGACCTACAACTGCCAACGGGCGGGATGCGCGGGTAAGACTTCGGAAATAAAAAAATCTTTCATTTACGATTTCCCGAAAATTGGAATGGCACCCTAGATGCCTATAATATTTTAAAACTCAGAGTGTGGAGGCGGAACCCGGATGAAATAGCGACATAAGGCCGGGTTTCCACTGACGCGGAGCGGGGCGGAGAGGAGCTTGGCGGTGCACGAATTGACCAATCACTATGCTCGAAATCTCCGCTCCGCTTCAATGGAAACACCACGAGCGGGGTGGAGCAGAGCTGAGCGGATATTCATAGTAAAAATACAGCGAGGCGATGCGTTGCGGAGGATAGCGGGGCGGTGCCGAGCGGACGATAGCGGGGCGGTGCGGAGCGGAGGACAGCGGGACGGTGCGGTACGGAGGACAGCGGGGCGCCGGGCGGTGTGGTGTGGAGGACAGCGGGGCGGTGCGGAGCGGAGGACAGCGGGACGGTGCTGTGCGGGGACAGCGGGGCGGTGCGGTGCGGAGGACAGCGGGGCGCCGGGCGGTGTGGTGCGGAGGACAGCGGGGCGGGGCGATGCGGTGCGAAGGACAGCGAGGATATGTGGATGAAAGGGAGAGCGGAGCGGGACGCGGGGGGAATGCATGACGCCGCCCGTGGCGCGTGACTCGCGCGCACAGTGCCTCAGTTCATCGTTCCATCCAGAATCTATGTTTTCTCTTCGAATCCAAAAAAGTCGCAACAGTCAATGCTACTTCATCTGATTCGTTATCTTCGTCTTTAAGTAGAGAAAGATAAAAACCGGCCAAGTGCGAGTTGGACTCGCCCATGAAGGGTTTCGTAGCAGCAAGTAACATAATATAAAAGTTCTTATAGTTCGTTGTAACTTTGATTGATGTATTAACACGTTCGCAGTGGTAGTGATTTTTCTAGCCGAAAATTGCGGTTTATGACGTATTAAAAAAAAACTACCAGCTCTATCTCGTTCAAACCAATTTTCGTTGGTAGTTTTTATGGCAATGTACATCATATATATTTTTTAGATTTACCATTCTCTTAGTTTAGAAGTTAGAGGGGGGACACACATTTTTCGACTTTGGAAGTGGATCTGGCGCAAACTATTCATTTTAGAAAAAAATGATGTTAGGAACCTCAATAGCATTTTTAAAGACCTATCTATTGGTATCCCACACGTATGGGTTTGATGAAAAAAAAAATTTTTAGTTTCAGTTCTGAGTATGGGGACCCCCAAAATTTACTACTTTTTTTCTAGTTTTATATAAGAATCTTAATGCAGTTCACAGAATACATCTAGTTACCAAGTTTCAATAGCATAGGCCTTATAGTCTCGGAGAAAAATGGCTGTGACACACGGACGGACAGACAGACAGACAGACAGACAGACAGACATGACGAATCTATAAGGGTTACGTTTTTGCCCATTTGGCTACGAAACCCTAATAAAATGATTGCTTTTTTCTTTTTAAAGGACAACATGACCGATGGTCTTTCTGAAAGATTGAGTGTAACTGAGCGCAAAAGTGCGCAATTCGAAAAGTATGCTCCGCTCCACCCCGCCCCGCTCCGCTCCGCCCTGCTCCGCTCCGCCCCGCTCCGCTCCGCTCCGCTCCGCCCCGCTCCGCTCCGCCCCGCTCCGCCCCGCCCCGCTCTGCCCCGCCCCGCTCCACTCCGCTTCGCTTCACTCCACTTCGTTCCAGTCCGCTCCGCTCCACTCCGCTTCACTCCACTGCACTCCGATCCGCTTCAGTGGAAACACTGACCACGTTTCACCGCTCTTCTCCGCTCCTCTCCGCCCAGCTCCGCGTCAGTGGAAACGCGGCCTAAATCACCTTAAGGCGCTAGGCAGTCGACGGGGCGGGCCGGACTTTTTGCCCGCGACGTAATAAAGACCGCGTCTGTCCGCCGATGCCCGCGACTGCCCGCCCCGCGAACGCTACGCACACGACGGGCAGAGGTAGTTAGTTCACGACGTTCGTTATAGCGAAAAGACTGAGCTAGCCGCCCCGGCCCGCCCCGCGCCGCCGTCTGCGTTACTTCATACAAACTGGTTTGTGTGATCCATGGCGGGTAGCCGCGCCGCCACTGACCGGCGGACAACTGCGGTGCGGTCTTTTTGCCCTTCGTGTGCGTTGATAGTATAGGATTCCCATAGTGCTATCGTGCGCGGTCAAATTGCCCGGCCCGGCCCGCCCCGTCGTTTGTTTTACGCCTAATACGCTTTAAATTCTCCGCTCTCTGGTTTGATAACCGATTCATTTTTTTTTATTTAGAGATTTGCTATGGATATTGCGTTGTTTGCGTATTGATTTTTTTAGTCCTTAAGGTGGCAAATAAACATACGCACCTGTAGAGATGAATTGTTCTTAACGTGCACGTATCTATAATTAAAAACCGACCAAGTGGGACTACGCATAGAATAGAATAATACACTTCAAATTCCAATTTCCATAGCAACAAAATTTTTACAGGAATGAAGTCACCTGTATCCACTAGTATACATTATATATGTAATTAGAGAAGGACAATAGTTTCGAATAACAATTGAATATGAAAACTATGAGTACGACAGAGTATTCATATTACAATCTGTAGCCCATAGTTTAATTCGATAAAGTTTAATATACAAGAACCCTTACAAACAAAACAAAATACTTGTTTACGTAGGCCGATAACAAACACATTTAATTTTGTATCACTTAATTAATGTTTTGTAACTAAACATGGCCCCAATGTGTCCAAAAACGTGACACACCAAAGCGTGACTGTATTATACGTACATATACGTACGCCTACGATATCGATTTAAACTTTCGTAGACTTTTGTTAATTAGGAAGGTATTTCGCTAGCGTATCTATAATTAAAAGTGCCTGCACGGGATAACATTCCTTTCTAAAATATTTATTAGGTTTTCATTGTAAAGAAGGAACGACAGGTTAAAATTTCGACAGGTCTGTATGGCTGCCTGTTTGCAATCTAGTTTAGAGATTCTAATTAAACCCAAGAAATAAATATTCAGGAACATCTTTACATAGCGCTATCTGATCCAAATAAGCTAATAGCTGGAGTTATGATGAACTCTGGGAACGAATGCAACTGTCCTTGTCAATGCGAGGTAGCAATTCCGCGGTACACCGGTGAGTGGGTGTGGAGGCATGTCTTCGCATAGTGAACGACTAATTGTTGCCACGTATGCACGTACGTGTGAACCCCCAAGAAGTGTGTCATATCTAGCCGTCGAACGAATTACACATACTTTTTTGGTTTTTCTTTACGTGAGGGAAAATCCATCATGGATGCTATGCCAACTAAAAAACCTCACGTAACGCCCAAAAGCCTATGGTTGGGAGACCCGGGTAA
Organism: Miltochrista miniata; assembly: GCA_933228765.1. Taxonomy (NCBI): domain Eukaryota; kingdom Metazoa; phylum Arthropoda; class Insecta; order Lepidoptera; family Erebidae; genus Miltochrista; species Miltochrista miniata. The sequence continues at coordinate 23,841,422 of OW121749.1, read as the reverse complement.
GCCCTCGGAAGGATGTCCCAGAACTCCCAACAGACCCACGGCCTAGGGGGTGGTTCGGGTGCTATCCCGCGTCTTTGGGGGGGTTCGGGTGTGATCGCGCTTCTAAGGGGGGGGGGCGTACTTGAATTCCTCACGCCACGCTGCCGTCATCGGCCTGCTTCTGTTAGTACGGTGAGCAGCCCTCTCACCGTTCTCAGGCCCCCGGTCATGGAGGTCGATAGTCTTCGGCGCCCAAGCCGCCAACGGCGGAACTCGGGTGGGAGAGTTCTCTCCCGTTCCCGCCCCGCCGTCTCTTTCACGAGCATGACCTGCTCGCAGAAAGAGACGGCGCAGTCCCACTTACTTCCGCTGGAGATCATGACTTGCGAATTACACCTACTTTCTCTTCGCCTATCCCTTTGGTAGGTATTTATGTTAAATACGCCGTTGTTGTTTACATAGGTAAGAAATCTAGCGAAAAACAGCGCCAAATTAATGTTTCCACGTAGGTAGTAGAAACACTTCGTTACAATGTTGATATGTGTACTTTTAGACCTAATAAATTTATTTAATTCAGTGCCTTTCCGCGATGCCTTTGTTTTTTACGAAACCCATCATGGGTAGCATTACAATTAAACGCTTCTATTGAATCTGTGAATTTTCACTTATAAGGAAGTAGGTAACGTTATTGTCCCGTAAATTTACGGGTGAAATATTTAGCAATCACCCAAATTTTAATAATGTTCAATATCATTTTGAGGTTAAAAGAACATTTACATGTTGTTGTAGGTACTTACGTTTCGTTAAACACCTACCTAATGTTTAATTATAAAGTTGTACTTTGTTATTTAAACGTAGGTACCTAATAGTTATGTTCATTTGAACTTCTAATATACAGAATGAATTTTTTAAAAAGGGCCTGGCTGGCCAAATCCGAGACTATAAGGAATAGCTAAAAATGCTCAAAGGAGTCACGAGCCCGATTTTTTCGCAGAATTTGATCCTTATCAGCGACACTATCGATGGATCGAACATGGGTGCTATGCCGGACTACAGCCTATAGTTGGGAGCCCCGGGTAAGCCCTCGGAAGGATGTCCCGAAGAATGCTGCTCATGAGAACATTAGGGGATTTCTTGCGTGCACGCCTAGATTGTGAGCTTCCAGCCTCGATTTTATTTTATGATAAAAAAAATAGGCGGGTTAAACATTTTAGAAAACCTATTTGAACCAGCAAGCAAAATTGGTGGGGGGGGGGCTTGCTTCCTATGAACACAATTTAATTTGGAAGTTAATTTCAAGTGCTTGTAGAATACGCGTAAATGAAACTGAGTCGTCACTAAGAACGACTCTATTCAAGATAAGATAAATTATACGAGTACAGGTTGTGTGACAACGTAATAACGTATTTAGGGGATTATACTGTTCGCTAGTAAACTTGTATGCAATATTAATTGCGTGTCGCCATCTGTGACAAATAAGTGTTTCTCAATGAATGTGTTTGTTCGAACTTCAAAATCAAATCAATTTATTTGTGATCCTATCTGAATCACGTCAAAACAGGAGGCATCAAGCCACATCCCCTCTAGTTATTATGAATGTTGATACAGAATGTTATTATTAGGACTGATACGCCATTTCCCACACATGACTATTAAGACTAGGCTTTTACCAAGCTGGCAATTTTCGTGTGTGTTGTGTTATGTTATGACTCAAGGTGCAAAGTCAATACAACCATAGGTAGTGTCTTTGGGTAGGTGTTACTTAGCTGAAAATTAGGTTAGTAGTTTAGGTTAGTAGTTGGGTTAGATAAACCTAAGTTTACTCGGCTAACCTAAAGTTTATGTTCACACCTGCCTTTGGCTTTAACATTATATTGTGGGTAATAGCGAGCGTCACGCGGTTTCACCCGCTGAGTTCCCGTTCTCGAGGGAATACGGGAATAAAATGTGTCATTCGGGGATAGTGTAGCTTCCCAGCAGTAAAATATTTTTTCAAATCGGTTCAGCAGTTTCGGCGCCTATTCGATGCAAACAATCAAATCTTTCCTTTTTATAATATTAGTATAGACAATGTTTACAAGCATATACATACATAATATAGTACCTAAATGAAGTAACAAGTGACCACACTATTGCAATGCTTGTAAAAGGCACTAAGTCATAAGTACTGAACCATAATCTTAATATCTATGTACACTTAGTTGGCAATAAATGATTTGAATTTGCTTCTATCCCCAAAGGGGTAAGCAGCGGCACAGTATACGCCCATATTTCAGCTATTGAGCTATACCTATGTTTACAAACCAGCAATAAATATCTGCAGGCAACCATTAATCGCTTTCTACGACACGTACGGAATGCAAATCGGTACTGCTCTCTAATCCCCCAATAAATCGTTACCCTGATTCCAAGTGTGGGACTAATTATCGTACACCGTAATAACGTTCATTCAATTCAAACAAATACTGAGCAAATGAGTTGTTTTGTAACTAATCGGAGTACATTGAAAGAAAACCTGGTCAAGTGCGAGTCGGATTCACAGGCAGAGAGTTCGTACCAAAACCAAACCCTAAAAAGAAGAAATTACAGTAATCGATGTAATAATTACACACAATAGCTGGCTAGCTACAAAGGCTACATTTCAAATAGCAGTATTTAATGTAAAGTACCGTTTATGAGAAACATTTTTCAGTCTCATCCGTCTGAATTATTCAGAGCGGTGGCGGATTTAGGTGAAATTAATTGTACAGTAACGGGCGTCCAGCCGCAACATACATTTTCCATCGAAGGGATTACCCGAAGATTGCTCCCCTAGGACTTGTTTGTTTTGAACGAACCATTGAACTCTCTGAGCCTTTTGTGTGATTACTACAAAGTAGGTACTTATACTATTTCTTTATGCTACTGAGTTAGCAGACAGAATATTATAAAACCCACATGATCAAAAGTGGTTATCGAAGCATATTAAGAGTGGTTTGAACAACAAACCTTATTGCCGTGTTAAAACAAACAGGGATAATTGTATCTATCTGATACTAAAACATTTTTCAAGCCACCTTCTCAAGATCTTTTGCCTTTGACTTGGCTTAAGGAGCACCACATTACTGGCAGCCGAGACCAACTGCTTAACGTGTCCTCTGAGAGACAAAAACGCTTGTGAATGGAAATACCACGAAAGGTCACCCATATCTAGATAGACTGTAGCGTGAGATAGGTACTTAATACAGTGAGTTGGTAATTAATAGAATACTGAGCTAGCAGCAAATAAAACTGAACCCATTCCAAATGTAAGTAGAGTTCTAAGGAATAAAAAGAACAAAGTATCAAAAAAATACTCATACTCGACAGCATTATACAGTTACAAGAGTTCGAAGTAAGTTACATGAGTTCGAAGAAGGTTGCAGTTCAAGTTTCAGTGTGTAAGCTAATTACGTTATAATAGTTATTCAGGTCTTCAATATGACCTGAATATGTGTGGAAGCAGTAACGCATGCATTATTACTTATACGTCAACATATATTATCGCTCCATCAAACATTCCCTATTTTCCTCTCAATCAAACACCGCTCATATCAAAAACATTTCATTCACTCACGGAGCATACCGATTTTCATGACAGTCATTGTGAAATAAACGAGAACACACACACACCCATATAAATGAAAACTTGACATTTGGTAATAGAGAGCCACTCACTACATTCGCTCGGTCAACAAGTAACCAGACGTAAAATGACGCATACACGTCTATGAAGCTACGCTGCACAGTGGATAAAAGGCCTTTGTATGGAGGCCGAGTTGCATCCCTAACCTTTGGAACGAGAATAATATGCTTTGATTGTTTAGAGTTGTCAAACTCTCTAACAGCGCATGTGGTGAGTGTTTCATGCTCGGAGGCCCTTGTAGAGCGCTTTTACACGTGCTTTGGTTATTTTCAAGTACTCGTAGTAAATTTAATAATAAACTTCATATACTTTCAATCAGATTCCTACAACTTATTATTTTTACTATAACGAACGATATTGGTTAAGCTACTTACAAAATAAGCCGTATAATCCCAACGAAGCCAATTACTTCCAGCCCATTCCACACTCATCTCCTATTTTATTACAAAGTGCATTTTCAATTATAATTTTTAAAAGGATAGTTTCTGTTAAACTATTATTATTCATAAAGGTGGTCGCACAAAGAGAACAAAAAGGCAAAGACAAAACAAAAGCGAACGGTGTGCTAGCGACAGTCAAGCCGTAAATTGTTCCGAGAAACGATTAATACCACGGAATTGTTTGACAACAATGGTGATTCGTTGTTGAGATGTTTTTCAGAGATGAATTAAGTTATTTTGCATAGCAAATTATAATATACTTTACACAATAATCAACTTAGTACAATGCTGTTCTACCAGTAATCAGGGTCCAAACCAGGCTCACCTGGAAGTGGTCCACGAGCTGATGAACGAATGATGTCATGACGACGATAAGCAAAACTCGAAACGAAAACCAATCTTGCTAGCATTGTACAGTAAAAAAAATTAACATAAGAGAAACCGACTTTAAACAAAACTAAAAACTGAAAAATAAAATTTACTGAGCACAAAGTTAGTATATCAGATTTCATTAAATATTATATAGAAATCGGTGCCCAGTAAAACTATTTAGGCTTAGGTAGGCATTATTAATCTCTCTCATAGTCATATTGGCACCGACTTCAGTATTATATTTAATGATATCTGATAAACTAACTTTGTGCTAAGTAAATTTTATTTTTCAGTTTTGTTTGAAGTCGGTTTCTTTATGTTAAAAAAATATTTTCACTATTTTTAGTGACGTGTAGGCTGAAAATCTATATATCTAGGTGTAAAGTTCTCGACAGTACAAATTAATCAAGCCCTCTACTGTCTTTCGTCTCCATCATCCTCATCGACTCCTGACATTCATTAAGTTGTACTTTGTTTTTGAACGAAAAAAATGTTTTTCAAATTGGTTCATAAACGACGGAGTTCTGCGCGAACAAACATAAAAAAAAATACGGTTGAATTGAGTAACGTCCTCCTTTTATGAAGTCGGTTAAAAACCAGTATCCTAATACAAAACATTCAGTGACTGAGATTTGTATTTGTCTTGTATTGTCATTACTAATGTTAATTGGTTTTAATGATTTTTTTCTCTAAATAAATACGCTTATATGCACAGCATAAGTTCATCCGTGATCATGGCTCTAGCAACAGTGCTGAAATAACGGAGACTCGGAAATACATGGTAAATATCCAGTGAATAATTACTATTTCTATGCACAGCATTATGATCATCTCAGCGAATTTTACGACTGGCATACGTCAACCCAAAGGGCACGATAATGTTCCCCCCGTATAGCAGCTGTCCACTTTGCGGGAAAGCCCACCCACTGCATTTTGCTGTAAGCGTTCTCCACTCGAGAACACATCGACCGTTTATTCTTCGAAAAATATGGCCTACCCACTCCCATTTAGGGTATTTAGTTATGGTGATTGCTTCTGCTGTATTGGTGACCCTTGCCTTTTTTTTTATTCGCTAGATAGGGATTCGTTTACAAAGGGAAAGTCCTCTCTGTTACCCTCTAGGTGATAAGCAAGGTATGTGTAGGGAAGATCTCTTTTTGAAGAATTCGAGATTCGAGAACGAGAAGAAGTTAACTTACTTAACTGAAATGGACAATGTACGCGTAGATTTAAAAAAAATTTCAATGAAAAATACAACCGACTTCCAAGACATTCTGAAAAATAAGATTTACTTAGCACAAAGTAATATGTATTTTGATTTATCAGATTTTTTATTCAATATCATATTGAAGTCGGCGCCAAGTAAATTCATAGGTTTAGGGAGGTATTATTCATGGCACCAACTTCAATATTATATTGAATAAAATCTGATAAATCAACTACATATTACTTTGTGCTAAGTAAATTTTATTTTTCAGGATTTCTTGGAAGTCGGTTGTATTTTTTATTGAAAAATTTTTTTTCATTATTTTAAGTGACGGGTGAATCGAAAAATGTATCTATCTAGGTGAAAGTTCTCATCAATACAAATTAATCAAGCCCCAACACAAGGTAGCTGCTGTAAATCGTTAAGGAATTCCCTCGAATCTCTTTTGGTTCAATCATCAGATCGACTCCAGACCTTTATTAATGGTAGTACATTAAAGCACTGAATTAAAAAGTTAACAAACGCACTAGTTGTGCCTATAATTTTCGGTGGTTGCCCTCGATTTCTCCAGGATCCCATCATCAGATCCTAACCTGGTTATAATGGGACCACCTCAGAAGTAAACCCTATACAACAAAAAAAATTGAAATCCGTCTATAATTGACGGTGAACATACATAAAACATTGAGACCTTTCTTTTTTTTTTGAAGTTGGATCTATCAATCTAGGTGTAAAGTTCTCATCAATACAAATCAATCAAGCCCAAACACAAGATAACTGCTGTAAATTGTTTAGGAATGCCCTCAACTGTCTTTCGACTCTATCATCAGATCGACGCCATACCTTCATTAAAAAGTGTAGAACATTAAAGCACTTAATTAAAAAGTTAACAAGCACACTAGTTGTCCCTACAATTTTCGGTGGTTGCCCTTGTTTTCTCCTAGATCCCTTTATCAGATCCTGACCTGGCGAAAATGGGACCACCTCAGAAGTAACCCCTATTCAACAAAAAAAAAATGTTGAATTCCGTCTATAATTGACGGAATTATCGCTTGACATACATAAAATTAAATTTTGAATTATGAAGTAATTTTGACAGATTCTATGTATGTATTAAAACTTTATAAGCATGCAATCATCAATATTCTACTATACCTTGAATGGAATCGAATAGAAATATCTGTAAATGAAAGAAATATGTGAGTATTATTTTATTTTTTCGTCTGAAAATACAGTTCTAATTAATTAGTAATGCACTTTGATGAAAATACGTCAAGTATTTTCATCATACTGTGGGTCTGTTGGAAGTCCTGGGATATCCTTCCGAGTGCTTATCCGGGGATCCCAACCATAGGCTGTTGGGCGTTACTACCCGTTCGCTCTAACTTTGCCGTAGAGGCGTATACCCGATTTTTAATTACACGAAGTAAATTGACAGTAGCTAATGCCACTTCGTCGTAGAAAATAAGCAACATTATATGAAGAAGTGACATTAGTTGCTGTCAATTTACTTCGTCTAATTAAAAATTCGACTTTAGTATGGAGCCGAGCGGCAAAGTTAGAGCGAACGAGCAGTACGTGAGGTTTTTTAGTCGGCAGGAGTCCGGCATAACATCCAAGAGGATTTTCCCTCATGTTAAACAAAAAAAATACTGTGTTTAATAGAATTGTCAATTAGGATTACAACAACTTCAACTCAACATTTTTATCACTGATTGATTTTTTAGTGGCTTCGACAGTCGATTACATACAAAATGTTAGAAAGCAATAAAAATTGGAAATGGTATCAAAATTTTCTACATTTAGGACATTTTCCCTCAATGTGCTACGAGACTCCTGAGTACCATAGCCATTGAATTATTGCTGTTACACCCAAAGATTTCTATATAAAATGAGGTAGATACGCTCTACTATAAGAAACGAAAGCATAAAAGCAATCCTCATACACACACATTGCTAAACTACACTCACTAATAAACTATATTTACGTAATTGTAACTGCAATAGCAATATACGAATAGAACAAGAGTAAAAGAGAAGGCGTATGGACTCCAATTACAAGCCGAGTACCACCGAATACTCTCGAAGTTTTACGATTCTGTATCACAGGTACAGACTGCAGAAAAATGTTAATTAGGTATAAAGGAAGACTGCAGAATAAAGGAATAAAATGCAAAATTGACCAATGATGTACATATTTAAATGTAAACTTAAAAAACTGATTACATACCTATTTAATGATATTTAATCGATATCAGAATTTTTCGAACCCTTTTCAGAACAAAATATTTCAAAGTTAAACTAAAAATACTGACTTAAACACTAATTATGCACACCAAATAAATCAAATTAAATGTACTGTTTAATGGTATTTGCAGAACTGTTTTACTGAACGAATAACTATTTTCAAAATAGTTTATCTAACAATTCCATAGTTCAACCAACATAATAATTATCTAAACGTTTTAAAGGAAAACCGACGATTATTATTACCGAAAACGATTATTATTATTGAAAAAAAAATTCAAACATAACCTAACCTATTCAGTTATAAGATTGTACCATTTAGAGTCTGTGCTGAAAATTACACAGATGTGTATATAAAAATATCCCATTAATAGCCTTATTAACCTTCAAATAAAATTAATTTTGTCAGTTTCTGACGTTTGCTGGTCAAATTCTTTTTATAATTGGTGGAGTCCAAATAATGTAGTTTTACTGATAAATACTTATCTATAACTGCTATTAAAATATGAAGTCTATGATTGGATGTAACAGGTTGTTGTAATGAATGATCTTGTAAAGATCGGAACACGTCTGAGTAAAGGAAGCTATTCAAAATTGAAATTTTTTCTCTTTTAATAATTTGTGTAGATCCAAAATTTTCTCCGTGCAATTTGATGTATTCCGTTATTACATGTTCACATTTTAAACAAATTGTTTAGACGTCTTCGGAGGGAAAGCATAATCCACCCATATTTTTTATTGCTATGAGTTTATGGAAATGAAGCTTTTGATTTGAAAATAGTGCATCTAAACAAGTTTCACATTTAATGGAACTCATGAGCTTTCTACAAACCCTTTCAGCAATGTAGCCAACAATTTGTTGAGCACTTATCGAAATTTTACTGTCGGAGACCAAAGTAAGTAATATACTCACATTGCTTTCATATTGACTTTCGTTTCTATCTGTTAATTTGGGCAAATTTATGTATTCCTCGTCAAAAAAATGCTGTCATGCCCACTGTTTTATTTATGGTATCTAGAGACTGACTCGATCACAATCGTTGTAAGTACCTTAAAAGTAAAACATAAATATAAATTCAATTTTCTTGCAAACCGTACTTGCGAAGAACTATAACTATTCGGGGAATCCCCGTGCCTCGAATCTCGCTTGGCATATTCAGCAAGTATTATGCTGTCAAAATACGAAGTACAACAAAAGTATTGGGCGCGTCAGATTAGTTAGGCCTATACAATTTGGTGGGTTAATAAGGTTAAGAATAATCATAAAATTGATGAAAAATAATTATTTACGCATAAATTGTGCGTACTTACCAAATAAATTAGTACTCCTTCGTAAACTACCAAATCTTAAGCAATTTTAAGACGTTAATTATGTACTTTTCCACGTTAAAAATACACATTTGTTGTTAAATTGTGGGAGATACGACAGTGACATAGTGTCAGCCCGAACTGCGCGCAACCGCGCTAACTAGCTCAGTTTATACGCTTCAAAAATTGGTGCGTAGGGCAGGTCTACCTCTTTATATAGAAGTCTTTGGTTACACCGTACTGCTTAAGCTAGCGCCATGGTGCTCTATGGCGTGCCATAGAGCACCGTATAGCAAATTACTACATTTGTACAAGTATTGTAGCGCTCGAAACACTGCTTACTCTATGTTTTGTAAACAATGACTGGGTTTAACTATATTTATTAACTATAGCGTTTGCATTTATGAGCGTTTTCGAGCTTTCACTTTAAGCCACTGGCCTCTCCTGCCAGTAGCATCTAGATCGTTTGACTGCAATATGAATGACTTGAAATTATTTCCAGCAAGTATGCACAACCGTCTGTTCATTTTTAACCGACTTCAAAAAAAGGAGGAGATTCTCAATTCGTCTGTATGTATTTTTTTTTATGTATGTCAAGCGATAATTCCGTCAATTATAGACGGATTTCAAAAATTTTTTTTTGTTGAATAGGGGTTACTTCTGAGGTGGTCCCATTTTCACCAGGTCAGGATCTGATGAAGGGATCTAGGAGAAAACGAGGGCAACCACCGAAAATTGTAGGGACAACTAGTGTGCTTGTTAACTTTTTAATTAAGTGCTTTAATGTTCTACACTTTAATGAAGGTATGGCGTCGATCTGATGATAGAGTCGAAAGACAATCGAGGGCATTCCTAAACAATTTACAGCAGTTATCTTGTGTTTGGGCTTGATTGATTTGTATTGATGAGAACATTGAGAACTTTACACCTAGATTGATAGACCCAACTTCAAAAAAAAAAAAAGGTCTCAATGTTGTATGTATGTTCACCGTCAATTATAGACGGCTTTCAATTTTTTTTGTTGAATAGGGTTTACTTCTGAGGTGGTCCCATTATAACCAGGTTAGGATCTGATGATGGGATCCTGGAGAAATCGAGGGCAACCACCGAAAATTATAGGCACAACTAGTGCGTTTGTTAACTTTTTAATTCAGTGCTTTAATGTACTACCATTAATTAAGGTCTGGAGTCGATCTGATGATGGAACCAAAAGAGATTCGAGGGAATTCCTTAACGATTTACAGCAGCTACCTTGTGTTGGGGCTTGATTAATTTGTATTGATGAGAACTTTCACCTAGATAGATATATTTTTCGGTTCACCCGTCACTTAAAATAATGAAAAAAAAAATTTCAATAAAAAATACAACCGACTTCCAAGAAATCCTGAAAAATAAATTTACTTAGCACAAAGTAATATGTAGTTGATTTATCAGATTTTATTCAATATAATATTGAAGTTGGTGCCATGAATAATAAATACCTCCCTAAACCTATGAATTTGCTTGGCGCCGACTTCAATATGATATTGAATAAAAAATCAGATAAATCAAAATACATATTACTTTGTGCTAAGTAAATTTTATTTTTCAGGATTTCTTGGAAGTCGGTTGTATTTTTTATTGAAAAATTTTTTTTATACGACGATAGGCTCATCACACCTGTGAGGTATGTGCGGATTGTATGCGTATGCCTAACTCTAGGGAGGAAAGGTATGCCCTTACGTAGGTATCTCTGTAGCTAGTATCGATCTACTACCTTCAAAGAAAACCTATACATTCTTACCTAGTATTTGTTTAGTTAACCTACCACGTTAAGTAAACAAATACTTATCAAGTAGGTCATGAGCCCACGTTTTGTCTTATTTGCTCCTTTTATTCTCCACGTAGGTACACTTATTTGTTGCAAACAAAGGAAATAAACTAGTCGTAGATATTGGACCTACTTTCTCCAGTTTTAGTACAAGTATCTAGATTATACCGTTTTCATATAAATATAATATCTAAGTCAGGTAATTATTACGACGAAAACTAGGTATAAAAATTAGACTAGTTTTCAATTTGTCTTCGAGAGACTACTTGTGCTGAAGCCACGTTTTGATCCATTTGCTGTATCTACAATCAAAAATCATTAGACTGCCTCAGCGGCGAAGTTGTAACTAGAACCACAGAGTTTGAAAAAAAAACTCGCAAAAGATACGAAACTCATAGCGAATAAGAACATCAAATTAATGAATTTCAGATTTTCGGTAATACTTCAGCAACATACAATTTCGATTACATAAATCTTTCGAATTTATTCGAATAGGTCCCGGACGCGTGCGGGTAACGAGGCTCGATTATTAGCTGGGATTTGTCAAGTCGAGATTGTTTTGTCGGGCATCGAGGCCCCTAATTCGGTCCTCGCCGCCACGTGCAGATAAATCCTTCAGACATAAGCCTGAATATGGAATGTGGAATATAAATGACAGCTACGAGTTCTAATAATTTTTTGAGAGTGTATCGTTAAAACCGAAAATAAGACTCGTCTATTGATCTGCCTTTTTATATGCAGGAAATAATTAAAATTCTTACAGATTATGAAACATCTTCGTGAGCTACGAGTAGGTATGAAGTTTTTTAATCTATCGCTACTCTTTGATAAGTTGTTAGTTAGCCATAGCTGTGTGAATATGAACAGAAATGACATCATCCACCAAGTCAAACACAGAATTCTACATAGCTTCACAGAAAACGAGACAAATATTTTCGTATTTGTCTTCTTTTCTGTGAAACTATGTATAGGTGGTAAGCTTATGGCAAATTTACTAGTTTATCAACAGAAATACCTCGGTAGTACCAGACAGAGAGTACAAGTACTTGAGAGTATCATTGACATTGCGTCAATATTCTTTAGTGCGAGGCCGCATTTGCGTTTTTCCGCGGCGGTTTCTAACCTCAAAATGTCATCAAACTGACAAAATCAATGAAATCAAGTCAATGTTTTGACATTTAGAGGTTAGAAACCGCCGCGATAACCGCAAGTGCGGCCTCGCCCTCGTGCGAGGCCGCATTTGCGTTTTTCCGCGGCGGTTTCTAACCTCAAAATGTCATCAAACTGTCAAAATCAATCAAATCAAGTCAATGTTTTGACATTTTGAGGTTAGAAACCGCCGCGATAACCGCAAGTGCGGTTTTCTTCATTTAAGTATCATGACCATAGATTTAGAGAGAGTAGCGAAAAATTCGCGTGGCGCCTCTGTGGCGCGGTCGGTAGAGATACCGCCTGCGGCGCTGGAGGTCGTGGGTTCGATTTCCACCGGAGATAAATATTTGTGTGACCCATAAATGTTTGTCTCAAGAGTCTGGGTGATTCTATGTATAATGTGTATGTATTTAAAAGTATATAAGTATTAATTAATTAATTAATATCCGTGGTCTGATACCCATAACACAAGCAAGTTATTTCTAGCTTACTTTGGGATCAGATAGCGTTGTGTGAAAAATCCGTGAATATTTATTTTTTATTTTTATTTTATCTACTCGTAAATCTATAGTAATTTTCGAGCGTGAAAAGTAACAAACATCCGCACCTCCACGCTCCTACTACCAAACTTTCGCATTTTACAATATTAGTAAGATTTACACGATTTGACACGAAAAAGAAAGTAAGATTTAGTTTTAATAATAATGTACCTTGCTTCGGTAGTAGCAAAATCCTTACAATCTTGAAAAAAACAACGTACCCAAACCACACGGTCGGTAATCTCCTGTGAAAATAAATATTTGTAGTTGAACCAGAAATATTTAAATTCGATAGGTTGCCGTATGCCTGTGGTGTGTTTACTTAGTTGATCTCAGCGGCGGGTCGAAAAAATTAGGTTTTCTTTTCTAGGAAACCCTCGGGGAGTAGTCGATGGTACAACCGCCATGATTGAAGTTTGGCTACCACAGCGTAAATAAGAATCGTATTTTATTGGTTACAAAATAAATAGTTTTGCCTCGATAAACTGTCCTACTTACTGGTTTTTGCCTGTGCTTGTACAAATAATCTCAGCATTTATTAGTTAGTTTGATTTGAAGCTATTAACATGACGCACCGGTTGTAGCCTTCACCTAAGCGTGTATTTACATCAAACGAGCGAATGCTCAGTTTATCCCTTTTTCGAAAATTCTAGTTGTTTAAACAGAACATTTTGAGAAAAAGAGATCAAGCTCTATGTTCTAGGTCTAAACGCTCGCTAAGGTGAATGACGCATCGTATAATAATTATACCCTTCGATGTGTTCTTGAATTTCAGATGATCGTATTTTCATACTACTAATGCTTGGATTTTTGATACAGAGTGTCCTCAAATTGAAATTTGACAAACGAAACGAACAATTTGAAACATTTCCTCACTCACTTTATTCAGTTCGTATAAAATTTTATTGTTAGTGGCAATGTGTGTAGGTTTCTGGTTTTCGCAATTATTTGTGGGCAAGTAGTGCAACAAAGTACATAATTTCGTAAACCAAAAATCCTTATCACATATCCAAATTATCAAACCTGAATTCATAATTGCTAATGTTTATAATTACTATTGTCAGAATGCCGAATTTACAGACATCGAACCATTAAAATAAAATCCATAATATCTCCGAGGAACGGATAACATTGCCCGCGGGGCGAGCGCGTTTTTGGAATACATTGTTGTCATAAATACCATAAAGCCAATGTTTTCTTTGGTTTACTAATGTTTGCCATAATTTAAAATGCCATAATTTCATATGCCATACTGGTATTTGCCATAATTTCATTAGATATAACGCTTCAGTTGCCATAATCGTGAAATGACATAAAATGACTTTCAATAATTCCATTGGTCATAATCGATCAAGTGTCATAATAATTTAAATCCATAAATGTATTTGCCATAATTTTCGTTTTCAATAATGCCATTTTCCATAACTTTTATTCACCATAATATAAATAAAGATAATTTATACGACACAGATTTTTTATTAACAATTAAACCTAAAATTAAACCTCATATGGCGTCTCTAGCTAACTAAGCTCGACAGAGCCCCGCCTTGCGGGGCTGCTACTTCTGGGTGGTTTAAAAAAATACCCCGAAGACTAAGGCGGGAGCGAAGCGAAGCGGAGCTCCCGCCTTAGTCTTCTAACCTAACCTATCCGAGTCGGATTGCACTGAGTCGGGGTGTTAACGATAACTAATTTCGACCTTACAATATTATGCATTATTTTCATAATTATATCAAATTTTGATTATGTCAAGAGTCGATTATGAGATGTGTTACTTATGGAAACTAATTATTATGAGAAATGTTGTTATAGAAAGTCATTTTATGGCAAATAAAAGTTATGACTGTTGAGTTGTTAAGGCAAACGTTATTAGTATAAATGATATTAGTGCAAGTAAATATTATGATCGGGGATGATTATGGCAAACAATAATAGTGCAAATGAATTTATGGAAAACGAGACAAGACCGTTTTCTTTTTACATCTAATACAAACCGGTCTCAAGGCACTTTTTCAAGGTTATATTACAGCTATAGCCTCCGGCAACAATCTCAGTAAAAGAGTCTTTTCCAAGACTTGCACAATAATATCGAATACCAGCTGACTTTGTCAATCACACCTCAGTCGTCGATAAGATTTAAAAATCGTCTTTGAGTACCGCTCGCTTTGTCCCTTCGTTGTTCCTCATTCTTATTTATGAGATTGAGGTATCATTGAAAGGCGGCAGCTGTACCTATGCTATCTGTATTTATCAGTAGCGAAAAATTCTAAATCTATGGTATTTATTAAGATGACTGACTGAAAGTTTTCTTAAAACCAAATTTCACTAAATATTTTCAAAACATACAAATAGTCAGAAAATCTTACTTCTTACTAAAAATCTTACTTCTTACTAAAACTATAAACGGCAAAGAGATCTGGTAAAAAACCAGCTCCCAGCACAAGTCTAGCACACGCTGAACCAGACCCATTCGGTACGCCTAGGGATACAGCAATTTCCTATTACGAGTTTTTACCCAATGATATTAATGTATCTCTTAGGCTTCGAATTAACTGTATGTCCTTTCTCTTTTTTTTTTCAAAGTATGTGGGTGTAAACGTGTAGTTGTCTGTATGTTTGATAAATCTTTCACGTTCTAACAGCTAAACGGAACGGCTGAAATTTGGCACAAGAATAGATTATAGTCTGGAATAACCATACATATTAAATTAAGAGAAGCGAAAAATTCTAGATCTGTGGCAATAGGTACCCATAGGTAGCGGGAACGAGAACCAAATTGCAAAAAGCAAACCATGCAAGCGAAGCTGCAGGCGCCACCTAGGATTTCTATAAAACTGTGACGCTGATGACAACCGCGTAACCAGATGCTTAACACATATTCACCACACCAAAGGATGCCTCAAGAGTAACACTGTCAAAACCAAAAGAGGTACCTACCTGCTATTGAAACTTTAAAGCCTTCAACCTTGTTACTAGTAACCGGGACCAAGGGCTTAACGTGCCGAAACACGGAAGCGCTCATAAATATAACAACACAAGTGGTCCCCATCCGATCATAGCTTAGGGTACTTTACAAGGAATTTACAGAACACTGAGCTAGCTGTCCAATTAAATTACTAAAGACTAAAGTTGAATTCGATATGGACTCGTATTATAGATGTTTTCGGGTGGTATCTATGATACTTATACAGGTCTTTCGTTTAAATATATTTTATTTTGTGACTTAGATAAATAAATCATTGCCTTTGATTTTTACTGCCTATTTTAACGTGTGGAATTTCCTCGTGGATGCTATGATGGTCTTTTTTATAACGTGCCTCCGTGGTGCCAACGTGACTCCTACAGCCTACGGTAAGTATGGGAGCCCCGGGTAAGCCCTCGAAAGGATAACCCAAGACTCTCCAACAGAACGCTATACCGGTCTCTTACCGACAAAAACCATACAGCCGCGGATAAACCTATTGTAAGTTACAAAAATGTCTACGGCTCCCTTATAAGTTATTACTTCAAAAAGTTAATAATGGATGTGTAGAAACAAGTATCTATATTTTTTGAAACACACTTACATAGTCAGGTCTAGTAGGTAGGCAGTAGAATTTGCCCACATTTCACCGTATAGTTTTGTCCCTAGGTGGTGAGCCTATTGCCGTGGTGAAATGGACAGGCGTAGGTTGTGACGACCTTACTTAGTTTACTGGGTTTCATTTCGAGTTTTCCTTCTCTACGCAGTGGATTATTTTGCAAAGGTGTTCCTTTAGTTACGCCTTACTACACCCTCGTTATGAATTAGGGCGGCGACATTTTGGGCTCTTTCCCGTCGCCACACAGGGCTCCTTAAAACGATATAATTTATATCTCAAACATTATCAAACGTAGTGTAATGTAAGGTCCGCAGGCATCATTTAGATATGATACGTAGGTTGGGGCTACGTAAAGTGACATTGACAAATTGTTACCGGCAACAAATGTCCCGCTGGTGGCGTACTGCGGTAGATATCCGGATCACATGACATCGGTCACATTGTCAGTCAATGTTGACTTAACCACCCTCATTTACATCTATTTGTCCAATGTGTAGCTAAGGTTAAGAAGCCGACACGTTTGCTTAAAACGTTGATAAGTTTGTGGGTTTGAAGAGTAGGATACCCAACCCTGATCTTCGAAGCGGGATTATCGCATGGATGATGATATTGACATCAGCTCACCTGGTACATCGGTGTTTACTTTTTTCTTGAAGTCATTATGATGTAAACCCTCAAATAGATTGTTATCTTCAGTTTGTTCACTAAAATATTTTATCAAACATGTGAACTACTTAAGTATCGTTTAACACTAATCATTATAATAGTCTAACTAGCTGATGCCCGCAGCTTCGCCCGCGATGGCGCTGTATGTGAAAAATGATTTTCCCGCTTTTCTGTTGAAATTTTGCTAAATTTTCTTTGCTATAAACCTCACGGAGCCCGAGACCTTTCCAACGAATGCAAAACTGTGGAAATCGGTTCGTGCGTTCTAAAGTTATAGCGTCGAAAGGAAAACCCGACTTATTTTTATATAATAGATAGCAGTACATATTGTACATATGTACTGCTATTCAGATTATTTTATTAGTAGTGAGTACTTACTATACGCCATCGCTTTTAGAAATTCAAATTCTTCTTGAAATGTTTTTAAGTACGTACAATCTTGTTTTACAAAATTCGTGATAAAGGAATACATTAAATAAATAGCCTGAAATATTTAACGCGGTCAAGATATAAATTTACATTTCCGAATTCATTATATATGACCTTCTTTCAAGTACGTAATAAAAATGTAGAAACTTGATACTACGGTAAAAGTATCTCGTATAACAAATTACGAAAAATTGATGTAAGGACGTTATTTAAATTTGTGTTAAATTAGTTTATTATAACTTTTTACACAGTCTACGAGCCATTTATTTTTATATTATTCAAAAACCTTTCTAGCGAGATGGACAGTATGTATGAAGCTTAGTGGTTAGGGTCTCAGTCTTTTCTTGAGGCTTGAGTTCGATCCCAACCATCAAGAAACCTATGTTAATTATATTCTATACTTGTCCCTAGTATGTATAGTTAAATAGATAAGTGCCTATTACGTATTAATAGGCACTTATCTATTTGGGAAACTGATGTCCATCATCCATAAGGAATCAAAAGTATTGGATATTGATACAAGAATCTTATTTAGTTTAGTATTTTAAATACATTAAAAATTCCAGGTAATCCTAATCATATTCACGGAGTCTGTTTATTGTCAGACATTAAACGATTAAATTAGGCTTCATACTTGTGTGATTTTACTATGTATGTGGGAGTCTGGTAAATTTGTTCAATTTTCAGGTGGAATATTATACGTTAAGTTTGCAAAAATTTTGTTCTTAGATAACCCTCCAGCTATTGGTTAGATCACGTATGAAACCCCTATGACAAGAGACAGCCGGTAGCAGTCGGGCTAAAAGTGCTTTCCGAGGCTTAAAAAAAACTCTAAACGGAAAACGTACCAAACCACTTAACGCCAAATTTCATATCTATGTATTATTTTTTGGAAAGTATTGTATAAAATAACCCAAATGTAGGGTATACATTTATTGTTAAAAATTACAGAGAAACATAAATATTACATATCTATATTTACACTATTACTATCTAAACTAAACCTAAATAAGGCCCCCGTGGCATTGTGCCCAAAAGACTAGCAGCATTCCCCCTTTGAATAGCAATACCTATTCGTTGAGAGAGAAAACTGCCAGCCCTTGGGTCACCAGTTGACTCCACAAGGCGCTTTTCAAATTCTTGAAAAATTTTTGCGCATTGGGACCCCATGGACCTAGGGTCTCGACACCGACTGGACAAAAACGATACGATGAGTCGAGACCCTTATATTTATTAATTTTAATATTTTCAGCCGCTTCCGCTGCTGCACTGGCTTTTAATTTGGTTTTAGGAAGATGGGACGGGGCTAGAGTGTCAACACAAGTTGCATCCCACACCAGGACCCGACCCATCTCCCACGGTATCAAAGTTATACCATCCGGTCTCTTGCCATCGTCCCTGAAAACGCCGTTTGGCTCTAAGAGCGCAGGCACATTGGCGGTGGCAAGAGCACGGCGGATGATGTCAATGTACCCAAATGTTATATAGCCATTTCTTCCTGTCATCACACAAGAAGGAGTTGTCAACTCACACCCAAAACGTTTACCACAAAAAGTAATCTTTCCCTTTTAGTAGCCATGTTGAAAAACATAATTACTTTGATAGGGCAGGCTTAAAACAAATGTCATTGCGATAATTTTGTGGAAAGCCGGACTGAGATGGCATTCCCCGTTATCTAAATAGCCTGCTTTAATTAAATTTTCTACGTCGTAATATAAGTATAATTAAGCTTTTATGGTTCTAATGAGAATACTATCTGCAGACTGTGAATGTTTAAAAGTAATGGGCTTTAACTGAACAAGTATGAACAAAGATTGGTTATGTCCGTGCACACTTCTGAACAGTTTTGTTGAGTCGCTTCGTCTTAACTATCTATAGACTACCTACTTGTCTAATTGGACTTAAGTAGGTATATAGTCTATAATAATATAGAAGTAGAAGTATATAGAGTGTTTTTAAGATATGTGAAAAAAGATAACTTTGGAAATTTTGGGAAAGTAATGAACACCCTGGCCACTTACAAACATACGCTTTTAACCCCAAAGGGAGAGCCAGAAGCACAACGCCTTTATCCCGAAAGGGGGAGACAGAAGTACAGTATACGCCCACATTTCACCTTATAGTTTTTGTACCACGTAATAGGTGGTTAGCCCATTGCCGTGTTGAAATGGTCGACACTTGTGAATATGAAAACATTTGTTACCAGTTGTGCCCTTGCTCTTGCTCCCAACGATGCCAAAAGAAGACGCCAAACCATAACTGCTCCTAGCAATCAATAAAAGCGAGCCGCAGGCTCTAAATTTAAGTAGGAAAAGAGAATTCGCTAAGACATGTACCTTTTTTTTTTAACGTGAAGGAAAATCCTTTATGGATGCTACGCCGGACTAATACCGACTAAAAAAACTCACGTAACGTCCAACAGCCTACGGTTGGGGGCCCCGGGTAAGCCCTCGGAAGGATATCCCAGGCCATGTACCTTTATCCATAGAAGAAGAAGAACACTGGAGGTCTAAGTAAGTTTCGATGCACTTCTTAATAAAAAATAAGATGTGTCCTTTCATCATTGACTTTTTCATAAAGAAAATCTAAAGAGAACCACTCAAAATGTCACGACAAACGAAAAGAATTTCATGACATCCTTTTCGTTTTACTACATAATTCAGAAAGAAAGTAACCGCCAATAGATACATTGGACCGAACAAGTGCGAGTCGGACTCACGCACTGATGGTTCAGTACCAAAATGCGGAAAAAAATAGGTTTGTTGTTTCATTATTATTTTTCTGATTTGAGTATTTGTTGTTATAGCGTTAACAGATATAATATACATACTCTGTGAATAATGAGCTCTCTTGCTCTCAGGATTTAGCCGTACAGACAAAGAAGTCTCATAAATAAGAACCTGTTTTTACACTTTGAGTACGGAACCCTAAAAATGTGAAGTAATAATTCAGCGGCTGCCATTAATCCAGGCCATTCGGTCGAGACCCGACTCTTGCCGTAACCGTCGTAAACCAGCGCAGTAAACACTAATGCATCCGTACATTGTTTTTAATACCACTGTAACAAGGTTTTATGTTCTAGTTGCAACACGTCAATGAACACGATAGGGTACTTGTTGGATATAAAACTGTTCGTAGTTTTTACTATATATGAAGCTCTTTGTCTATTGTTGCAGTACCTGACTATTAATCAGAAGGTCGTAGATTTGAGGGCTTACCTGGAACTTCTGGCCATAAACAGTAGTAGAACCTCGTGTGGTTTTAGTTGGTAAGAGTCCCGCAAAGCATAAATGAGGGAATTCCAAACGTATTCAAAAATAAAAGAAATAAAGGTGGCGGATTCAATTCTCACTCAGGAATTATCTATTTCTATAGACACGTTGATTGGTTCCAGGTCTGGTTGTAAACAATCTATAATATGTGTCTATAACACATCTATCTTACAGTCATTAGGAAAGGGTCGCTAGATGATGTAATGCTCCCTCTACCTGACTGATGGACTGTGGCGTAGACACTCGTAGACCCCTCTACGGGAGCCTACGCCATTTAGTTTCTTCACTATTTACACCGTTAGCAAAGATCACGGTATAAACCATTAGATATGCATAAAATATTGAATAATAAGCTTTCTGAATTTTATTATGAAATAGTATAGGCATTTATGCTCGACACTCAATTCTCATAAACTCATAATGTCCCTATGTTTCGCACCCCTTTAATAATAAGTTATTATAATCTACATGGAATAAAAAATACGCACATAAAGCTACCCTCCTCTTTGTCTGAGATATACCACATAGAGAAACCTAATTTATTGTAGCTTCCACACCTGACTGCGGCACGTTCCATCCAACACTTTTATATTAAATCTCAGCCACAGTAAAAAAAAGGTGTATTGCAGTATTGCATTTTGGAGATCTGTTTTAATATTAATATTAGTAGTACTCACAGTAAATATACAATTATAAATAAGACTGCCTAGCGAGCATCTTTAGTAATGCTATACTGAACATGATGCAAATTTATAATTTTCATAACTGTAGGTAGTTATGAAAATTATAAAGTTGCAGGCCAAGCGAAGGAAATCTCTTAACAAACCCCGTTACAATCCTTCTGACAACCGTGGTACATTAAGCAGAGGCCTTTGTGAAGCAGTCACTGTTATAAGCTGATTTGTATTAATTGAAAAGTCTGTCACCTTTCGCTGTTGCCCTGTAACAAACCTGACACAGAATTTAATCATTGATTGCGATAGAATACTGTATACTCATCTACTGTGTCCTAGGGCTGGAAAACTACGAGTATTGGTCTCTCGCAATATGAAAATAATTTGTGGCTCATATTCATCTTTGGAATATAGCTTTTTACGAGGAACTTTAAATCGTGGAAATTTAAGTTTTGTTCAGATAAAATAAACTCAGTGTCACGGAACTTTTTATTGATTTTTCTCAACTTTAATATATTTTAAATATGGAAAAAGAATTGGTTTCGAGCAGGATTCAAACCTGCGTCTTGCAAACCGTGCAGACGCCTTAACCACCGGCCACCATAACCTACTCGGAACCAACCAAATTTTCCTTAATAATACGTCTTGGGGCGAAGTAGGCACCATCTACCGGCACTTTTTTTTAGAAAGTTACACGGCACGAACGTATAGAATTGCACCTATATTTATTTTTATACAAAACGGGATTTCGCGTGGCACTATCCGACTCCACTAGGCGACTCTCCTCGTCGCCTCGGGACCACGATAGGTGTAACCCTGTCGAAACGTCGAGGAAAGTAAAGGTACCGAAACCTTTAATTAATAATAAAATAGTGCCACGCGAAATCCCGTTTTGTATAAAAATATGTGTTCAACGCGTGTTAGTTTAAAACAAATGCACCTATATTCATTCCATATATGATCTCAACTTTCTCTAAACCTAAAATTCAAGGGTTCCTTTGATTGTGAGGGAATTCCTTAACAATTTACAGCAATTACCTTGTGTTGGGCTTGATTAATTTGTATTGGGGAGAACAATACCCCTAGACAAAAATATTTTCAGTCCACCCGTCACTAAAAATAATGAAAAACAAAATTTACAAAAAAAAAACAGACGAATTGAGAACCTCCTCCTTTTTTGGAAGTCGGTTAAAAATAGATAAAACTAAGAGGACTCGTTTTTTTTCGTCGTGTAATGCAAAATGTTTTAGAATTAAAGTTAATTGAATTAGAATGGATGAGTGACAGCTGTGTTCTGCCTTAGACAGAGATTTTTTTATGCAATACTAGCTCCGCCCAACGGCTTTACCTGTGGTGCTACGAAACACCGTTGCACCCATAGATTTAGAATTTTTCGCTACTCTCAATTACATTCTAAATCTATGGTTGCACCCATTTAATCCACACATAGACGTAATTACATTACTGTATGGAAATACGTCATATTTTTGACATTTACTATTTCTGTTATTTTTAAACTATCGCGGTATTTTACACTCATACTTATAGAACTCGGGACTTCACGCGAAATACATCTACTTACATTTTCACACCGACATTTCGAGCACGTTGCAGCGAGTCCAACCGCGACCACGGGCGCTGCAACGTGCTCGAAACGTCGGTGTGAAAATGTAAGTAGATGTATTTTGCGTGAAGTCCCGAGTTCTATAAGTATGATTTACTATTTCTGGTACGCCAATTGGATATATTCATATATTCATACTACTACTACTCTACTACTATACATAGACTATGTTACTTAAGAAAAATTTAAATGGCAAAAGATCAAAGATAGATCGATTTATTCCCGAGTTTATTGATTACAAACAAAAAAAAATTTCCTCCTTTTCATTTAAGTACAGATCGACAAAACATATTTTATTTTCATATTATTGAGACCTAGATCGCACGGCAATTTCGCATCGCGCTCGTGGAGAATAATCAGCGAGAATTATTGTTCGCAATATACCTAATATTATTTTAACGTGGAATTTTTATCGCCAGTGCGGATAGTATAAATCTATATGTATAATACCACTAGCGGACGTCACGCGGCTTCTACCGCGTAATTCTTGTTCCCGTGGGAACACGGGAATAAAATATAGCTTATGTTCACCGTAAAGAGTGTAGCTTCCCAACGGTGAAAGAATTTTCCAAATCGGTCCTGTAGTTTCGGAGCCTATTCGATGCAAACAAACAAACAATCAAATCTTTCCTCTTTATAACATTAGTATAGATGTGTCACAGAATTTGGTAAATAATCGCGTGGAAATTAATCGCTGTGGAGAGGAGCTCCAATACAGTTTATTTTAGAGGGGGGTAATAACGTATTAACGTCAAAGCCACACAAGGGGTACCCCTTGTGTAGCTTTGACGTTATCCAAAAACAATAAACAATTTTTCGGCAACACAGTTACTCCGTGATTGATCAAGCTCGGCGGTCTCTTTCACAAGACGATACTATGTGGCGCAAGAAACATTGTAATGTAAAATAACATAATGTAAATAAAACATTAATATGGTGCCAATTTTATTTGACATTAGCGAACGTCAAGCGGTTTCTTTAACCCTCGTACCTAGCGTTCCCGTGGGAATACGATGATAAAATACAGCATGTTCACCGGAGATAGTGTAGTTTCTTTCCAACAATAAAAAAAATCCAAATCGGTTCAGTAGTTTCGGAGCCTATTCGATGCAAGCAAATAAACAATCAAATCTTTCCTCTTTATAATATTAGTATAAACGAAATTATATAAACTACTTCAAAGATTGTTCTAGCGCAGATAACATAGTCTCCCGTTAGCCTATTAAATGCGAACTAGTGGAGAAGAGCAACAAAACTCTGAGAAATGGTGACAGATGCTTAACCACGCTCGTTCAGCTCGCCACAAGCTGCTCTGCGGATGTGTGCTATTTTAAAAATTTATGAGACATTTTTTGTAAATCTTAGAAAGCAGATCATTCAAACAGCAAAACTAGTAGTTCCTAAATTAACTGAGAAAGCGATGTAAAATGTAATTAATATAGTAGTAAAAGATTTGTGAAATTACGTGAAAAGACGATGAATATAAAAGTAATGAAACTAGGTAAGTGGAACAAACGTTATATTTTACAACGAAATAGAATAAGGACATTCTCCGGACTTTACATAAAATAAACACTCCTTGAAACAATGAAAAAGTCAATTTAGAAAAACTTTTAAAGTAAGCAATTACTTGCCAAATATAATTAAAAGAGCTTGTTATTCGTCTGTTCTTTATTTCACTGACATTTTCGAGTTAAACATTATAAAGAACATCGTCCGGGTGAAATCAGTGGGTGTGACATCAATGTAATTAAACTTTTGTTTGGGCATTTTCTTTTGTCATTTTGTTTTTGCCTTTAGTTGTTTGATATTGTTATCTTCTTCTTAGCATCTTACAGCTACATCACAAATAGATTGGACGTACCTCGTAACATACACTTAATGATATTTCATACATGAATACATAATAATAATATATCTCGGGTCTTTTTCGCGTAAACATCTAACTGTTCTCACCTCTCGACGTTTCGGCTATATTGCAACAGCCGTGGTCACGAGTAGACTGGGAAAAGCAGCGGGCGCCGTCATCTCGTACCGGCGATTGTCCAGGTACCCACATAAAGTTTTTCGTTAACAATCATTAGGGCTGCGACACACTACACTCACTATGTCCGAACGCTACGCGAATGCTACGAATGCTACGCGATTTATCGCGACACTTGCACATCTTAACCATCGGATTCCATGTGGAGGAAAGCTTGTATCCACTGTCCCGATTGAAATTTGGATGCTTCTTAATTTCAATAGCTTCACGAACAATCCTACGGTAGTAATGGCGTTCGGTGGATAGAACTCCCGGTGCATGTAACTCTATCCAGTGATTGGAGCCCGACAGTAGCAGATGCTCAGCGATCGCAGATTTCTCCGTTTGGTGGTTCTTGACTGCTGCTATGTGCTCTCTCACTCGTTCTGCGATGGTTCGCTTAGTTTGCCCGATATACGAGCTCCCACAGCTGCAGTCTACCTTGTAAACACCGGAGTTTGGTAAGGAATAGTGTCTTATTTATTTATTTATTTATTCGTTTATGCACACACAATAAATGTAAAAAAATACAGTAAAAGAAACTTTGGTACAATGGTACTGCTTATTTCTAGAAGAAATATCTGCCAGCAGACCGGCGAGAGGAAAACATGAAAATATAAGGAAACAAAAAAAGAAGTGTGTAAATAAAAGAGAGGGATAGAATTATATTAACACACATGATACAACAGCAAATAAGTAAATACTATTACTAACTAAGATATTTTAATACTTATGATAAATATACATATTAATATATAAATATATATATTATACATATATACTCCTTACATACATACATACATGCTACGTATAGATTTTACTTTAACAAAATGCACATACAGGTAAATAACACTTATAAATGACTAGGTTTAAAGACTAGAGAGATAGTGTTTACGGACTTTTCTTTTGAAAGTTACAACAGTTTTACTGTCTCTGACATCAGGTGGAAGCGCGTTCCACAATCTAACCGCATGCACTGTGAAGGAATAAGTATAGAAGTCGCTTTTGTGCCTAGGAAGATTGAGATTCGAACGTAAGTGAGACCGACAAAGAGCACCAGGAGAGCGAACGAAAGAAAACCGCTCCTTCAGATAGAAAGGAGAAGATGGGTTGTAAAGAATGTTATAAAGGAGGCAGAGGATTCGAGTGTTCCGGCGAAGGCGAATTGGGAGCCACTTGAGTTCTTTGCGAAAATGAGAAACATGATCATACTTTCTAAGATTGAATATAAAGCGAATACATAAATTTTGCAACCGCTCAAGTTTATCTAGGAGCTCCTCTGTGGCGTCCAAATAGCAAGCGTCGGCGTAGTCAATAATGGGCTGAATCAGACTTTGAGCAAGATTGATTTTTGTTCCCAATGGTAAGAAGCTCTGGAGGCATTTCAAAGAATGGAAGGAAAAATGTACCTTCTTGCTGACATCATTAATGTGGGTACCCCAGGATAGAGTGGTATCCATAATCACCCCCAGATCTCTAACTGAGTCCGCGTAAGGTATCTGACTACCAGCCAATAGCACAGGACTCAGCCCAGACGCGGGGAGAATGCTACGTTGATATCTGCTGCCAATAATGATAGCTTGTGACTTCCTAGGATTAATGAGCAGTCCCACCGAATTAGCCCATTCGCTTAGTCTGTCCAAATCATTGGCCGCAAAATGACGATACAACTGCAGGTCGTCAGCATAGAGATGGAAGTTATTGGAATAAGACTCGTAGCAGAGTTGATAAAGACAGAAAATAAAAGAGGAGACAAAACGCCACCCTGAGGTACGCCCGCAGAAAGCCCGCACCAATCCGAGGATGTCTGACCAATACGAACACTCTGCGAGCGGCCCCGAAGGTAAGAGTCAAACCAGGATATAGTAGAAGAGGAGAAATTTTTAGACCTCAGTGTACCAAGTAGTATATCGAAGTCAACAGAGTTGAAAGCACTACTGAAGTCGAGTAAAACTAAGAGGGTTAATTCTTTACGCTCCATCGCCCAGCGGATGTCATCTGTTACTTTAACAAGAGCAGTAACAGTGCTATGCCCAGTTTGAAATCCCGATTGGTAGGGACTCAGGAAGTTTGAAGATGTTAAGAAAATAGAAAGCTGACGATGGACAATATGCTCAAGAACTTTGGAGAGGAATGAGAGAATTGAAATTGGTCGGTAATCAGACAAAGAGCACGGACTAGATATTTTAGGCAAAGGTACAACGTAAGCTGACTTCCAGGCGTCAGGAAAGGAGCCAGAGGATAGTGAAAAATTGAAAATATGAGTGATGACAGGAAGTATGATAGTGAGAATAGGTAGGATCATCCTTGAGCAAATTCCGTCATTGCCAGAAGCTGATGAAAAAAATAGACATAAGAGATCTCTTAACGTCGGTTTTGGACACCGTACTAAACTGAAAGGGAGAAGTCTGTGGCACAGGCTCCCCTAAAAATCTTTGTAAGGTGTCATGTTTCACATTAGCATCCAAGGAGATAGGTGACCGTAAAAAGTGTTTGTTGAGTGCGTTGACGTCGACATCCTTGGAGTTTGAAACTGGAGATTTGCCTATGCCAACAGACCTTAAAAATCTCCAGGCATCTGCAGAACTCCGACCGCTAAGAGAATCAAAGAAGTGGCGTCTCCTCGCATCTCTACACATTCGACTGCAACGATTCCGTAGCGACTTAAATGTGACCAGATTTTGCTCCGAAGGGCAGTTCCTGTATCGCCTTTTGGCTTTATCTCTACGCGCCATAAGGGTTTTTATAGTTGAATTCAGCCAAGGAGCCGGATAGTGTTTAATGTGGACACGTTTGACGGGGGCATGCCGGTCGAACAACTCAGTAACCCTAGAATTGAAAATCTTAACCATGTCGTTAATATTAGTGGAGTCGAACACCCACGACCAGTCGACAGAGTCAGCATCCCTTTGTAATGCCTCCAGGTTCATACCCCTGAAATTGCGAAGGAAACAGACTTGCGGCTTACGCTTAGGAGGGCGAACGCGAAGAAAGATAAAGTAAATCATGATAGGAGAAACAAGCGTTTAATTGGCCATGTGTGCAGACATCGTTAAGAGAGGAAACTATAATTAGATCAAGTATTGAAGGATTGCAATCAGGGGCATGGTGGGTTGAAGAAAGAGGCAAGGCATGTAGATTATATGCCGACAACAGAGATAGCAATTTGCGAGAGCGGGAATCATCTTTTAACAGGCAGGTGTTGAAGTCACCCATTATGACTACGTGACTATAGGATGGGGTGAAATTATGTAGAAGGTTATCAAAGGAGTTGAAGTAATCGATATGTAAGTTAGGGCTGTAGAAAACACCAAGCAAAAGTCTTGTATGAAGTAGAGAAATTTCTAGAAAAAGGTGTTCAGCTGATTCGGTGTAAGCAGAAGGAGATTCACTAACAACCTTATAGGGGATGTTAGCACGCAGGTAGATTCCTACACCGCCACAGCGTATTCCTGTCCTATCGTTACGTATTAAGACGTATCCTGGGAGTGAGCATTGAGTTGACAGTATAGATGGCTTTAAAAAAGTTTCAGAAATCAGGATAGCATCAAGAGAGGAGTTGCTAAAGGACGCCAGAAGGTCGGAGTAATGGCCGTTAATACTCTGAGCATTAATATGCACTAGGTTGAGATTTTTAGGATAGTTAGAAGTGAAAGAGGAGAGATGATCGTGCAGGGTAAGAGAAGCAGGACAATCATGAACCGCACTACGGGAACTATCAGAGACAGAAGAACAAGAGAAAAAACTGCAATTTAAGTCACAGAGGTCATCCGTATTCTGCATTGTCCAGAAAATAAATGAATAAATATAGGTATTAATAAATACATATAATAATAACAATAATTAAAATTGTTTTAAGAGGGTAAAAAAATGTCTTATATCCCACCACCTCGCTAGTATAGTGGCAGAAATTTAGACAAAACAAACGTCACCTGTGAAAGTGAATACACAAAAAAAAACAGGATTCGACAAAGTAGACTTGCAAGAAAAAGCAGAAAAGAAAAAAAAACTTATGATACAACACTAAACTCACGCTCAATCCGGCCACAAAATAATAAAATAAAACCGTATGTCCACCATAGGCTTACAATTTTGCGCAGTACATACACCAACAACCAAAAAATAAAAATAAAATAACCATTCATACATCTTGGCAAAAAGAGTAGAAAATAGTGACGCACCGAAGTGATATAGTGATATGGCACGCTGACATAGTGTAACCGGCATACAAAATAGAAAATAATAATATTCCCGTTTCTAGACTTATTCGCCATGATGCAATTTAACCATTCGGACAGATGTGTGTGACCGGCATTAACCGAAATGTCACAATGTCAATGTCACATGGTGATACTAATGTACTACCCGTTCGCTCAGCGAACGGGTATTACATTTGTATTTGTAATAGTTATAGTGTCTTGCGGGTAGTACATTTGTCATTTGCGAACTTCGCTCTAACTTTGCCGCTGGCGTAGAGGCGTTGCTGTCAATTTACTTCGTCTAATAAAAAAATCGACTTTAGTATGGAGCCGAGCGGCAAAGTTAGAGCGAACGAGCAGTACATACTCTGTGTCTGTGATTACAATGGTGAAACCGTGAAAGTGAAATTAAAAATTAAAGTAAACGAACATTCAATTGCGAAGGAAGAATCTCGCTCTTATCGAAAGTTATTTAGCTTATTTTTCATTTGTTTATGCGTAAATAACACATGACAACCAGTACATACAAGTTACGAAAACTTTCCGGATGCGTGGAGCTATTTATTAGGTGACGAATAATATTAAAAGAACCGGAACGTGATTAAATTCGTCGACGACTAGACTTGCCTGCTCTCACAGGCCTCGGCACACCGGCGGTCCCCGAAGATGCCACAACAGCAGGCTGCGCCGAATTGTCAGCCACGGCAACAGGGCTAGGATACTGGCGTATCAGTGTGTCGAGCTCAGCCTTAGTTTCAATCTTTCTACGATTTTTTTCTGGAGTCAGAACGATTATCCTGCCCTCTGAAGACCAGCAACTCCTCACGCCAAAATGCTGTCTAGCAGTTGTGAAAACACGATGTCGCGCCTTAGTCAGGAACTCCGAAACAGTTGTTGGTGTACCCTTGAGAACCACTTTGTTGTCCCAGACCAAGTGACGTTGTTGCACACCATGAAACCTGACAAGAACTGGACAAGTCTTCCCTCGTGCACCACCCAGTCTATGGCATATGTTGAGGTGTTCAAGACCAACTTCGGGTATCTTCATATCGGTTGCAATAATCTGGTGTATGGTTTCATGTACATTCTCATTAGGACTCTCTGAGATGCCATGGAACAACAGGACCTTCCGTCTCATCGCTGTTTCATGCCGGTCCAACCCCTGGGTGAGAAGCTCAATTTGCGATTTGAAGGAGGATAATGCTTGCCATACAAATTTCTTGAAATTACCAAAATCTGCAGTCAAACTCACAATGTCAGGTGATGTTGCAGCAACACCAGATGAGACCTTTGTGAGCTTCTCATCGTAATCCACCATCCTTGCAGCAAAAAACTTCTCTAGTTCCTCCAAACCATTGGCAAGCTTTAGGTCCATTTTAGATGTGTGAATTCCACGAACCGGTTAAGTTAAATAGAACAAATTTCACTGAATAGCGAGCACAGGTGAGTTTTAAGCACAATTACTTTGCATAAATATAGTAAATACTGATTTAAATAATTAATTTAAATAAAAATACAAGAGCTAAAAAATTTGCGTGTTTATGTTGCAACCATAGAGTAAAGTAATATACTGGGAAGTAATATACTGGGAATAGAGAGCCAACTCGCTTTTTTTTTTTGCCACCGGTTAAAGCGCCCTCTGGAAACGTGGTTCCGAAACTTTGGGTCTATATATACCTAGCTATACAACTGTCGTACAGTCTATTAAAAAAGAAAAATGTCGAATTTTTAATTAGCCGAAGTCAATTGACAGCGGCTAATGCCACTTTGATATAAGTTGCTATCAGTTGACTTCGTCTAATTAAAAATTCGACAAATGTAAAATGATGTATACTGAATTAATTTTTTTTATAAATTAACATTGTTTTTTTAAATTAATTTCAAAATAAGTTTAATTATTTAGAAAGAAATTTATATACAAACTATAGAGTTTTACAAATCATGTATACATGCGAGAGCCAATGAACTAAACAAATAAACATCACGATCTTTGGTTAACTCATTATGGCACTCACATTTAACATTTATACATCATTTGTTTGTAAAAATCTAAGTGACTAAACTTATTTGAAAATTAATTTTAAAAATCAAAGTTTAGAAAGAGCTATATAAAAGATATTAATTCAGTCTGATGACAAGGTATTTCACTTATGTAGAAAAATAAAACACTTGAATAAAGATTTCATTTTTATTTTGTCGGTGCTAATATTCCATTTCATATTATCATTAAATTATTTTGTAGTGTTGAGTATTATCAATACAATTGGAGAGCATTGGTTTCAGCAACGCCATTGCTGTCAGTATAGTTTGCCAAATTCTATCAACAGAACGACACCACCATATTATGTTATTCCAGACTATAATCTATTCCTGTTACATATTAAAGAAGCGCTCGTGGCCCCGCGGACTCAGTGTTCTGTAAACGATCACTGCAGTAAGCAACTTTCACTATGGCCAGTCCTTGCATTGGTGACCATCCATGTGACCAATTTGTGACATTTGTTTGAGCGTTTTCGTGCTTCGGAAGGCACGTTTAGCCGTTGGTTCCGGTTGCCAGTAAAATGGCAGTCGTTAAGCCAAGTTGAAGGCCTTATTAGGCGGCTTGAAAATTTTAACATCAGGCAGTCACAACCTGCGCCTGTCCATCTCAATACGGCTCACCACGTATTACGTGGGACAAATTCTAAAATGTTGGCATATAATATGCCTCTTCCTACCCATTTTTACATACATTATGTATGTATGTATGTAAAAATACATACATACATACATATATATAAACGTCACGCCTACGTGTATGATACATACATAATATATATGGTCACGCCTTTACAGAACCATTTCTGTTCAGCATTTAGATCGTGATTGAGAAACAAACATTCACATCTTATTAATATTATATATTATTAATATTATATATGTGCCTGCGTAACAAACTATGCCTGTGCCTGCGTGGAATCCTGTTCCGGCTTCCGCATCCTATGGGAATATATTTCGGGAATAACTGAAAGAATCCCTTTCGTAGACTTAATTCACCTGATTGGGTACAGAAACAGATTATGTCTTTTTTTTTTTTTTTTTTTTTTTTTTTTTTTTAACGTGAGGGAAAATCCTCGTAGGATGCTATGCCGGACTCTTACCGACTAAAAAACCTCACGTAACGCCCAACAGCCTATGGTTGAGAGCCCCGGGTAAGCCCTCAGGAAGGATGTCCCGTGACTCCCAACAGACCTACGGCCGCCAATGCGGCCTCGCCCAGGGGGTGGTTCGGGTGCAATCCCGCGTCTATGGGGGGTTTCGGGTGTGACCCCGCTTCTAAGGGGGGGGGGGGCGTGCGTGAGTGCTCACGTCACGCTGCCGTCATGGGCCTGCTTCTGTAAGGACGGTGAGCGGCCCTCTCTCCGTCCTCAGACCCCCGGTCATGGAGGCCGATAGTCCTCGGCGAAGACACGTCGGCGGCGCCCAGGGCGCCGACTGCGGAACTCGGGTGGGAGAGTTCTCTCCCGCACCCGGCCCGCCGCCTCCTTTGCGAGCATGACCTGCTCGCAGAAAGAGGCGGCGCAGTCCCACTTACTCCCGCTGGAGAGCATGGCTCGCACCATGGCCTCAAGCGAGAGAGTGTCCACGCCCAGACCCACTACGAGGACCTGTCGCTGTTGTGCCCACGCCGTGCTCGCTGTTGTGCCCACGCCGTGCAACAGATTATGTCTAGAATAGCATAAAGGCTACGTTTTATTCCTGTAATATGTTCTCATGGGATACAGGAACAAGAACCGAATTTCACGCGGGAGCAGCCACAAGCAGCATCTAGCTTATAAATATTAGTAGGATGGGAAAGTTTAGAAAGATGTTAGTTACCTACTCAATTACGCTCTAACGGCTCAACGGATCTACCTCAAATTGGGTAAAGAGATAGATTTAAAGTCTGAAATACAATAACACATAGGCTACTTTTATTCCCGGAATAGTTTTGATGGTAAGCGGGAACGAAAGCAAATTTTTATTTTCTATTTTTATAGCGTAAATGTTTGTTGTAATACATTTGTGCTTTGGTTTTGGTTATATCACCTCCATTCACATCATATTTTAATTTACCACATAAAATTCGGTTAATAGATCGACACCAACTATACACAATTATATGAATTACACTCTCCTCGAAATATTTTATCAATTCTTTACTATGAATTTGGCAATTATTAAAAACATTAAAATTCTCAAAAATTTCGTTAAGAATTTTGATATTACTTTTAATATTGTGAGGTTTAACAGGTCCATTTAAAACATTTACAGTTATATTTTGTATTTCGCTAAAGCATATTTTCACGTCTTCGGAGGGATAGCAAAGCCATTTTTTATTGGTTTCATATTCTTTTGCTCGGATATATGAATTAGAAGAGACGGCTTCCTTAGACAGTAAATTATTTTTACAGTCTTTACATTGCTTAATAATTTTAATTAAACATTTTCTGAGGACCCAGCCGCAAACATATGATTCAGGATCATTTCTTTCGCCTATTTCACTATTCATGATATTTTCATTTATTGTTACTTCTTCTGTAAGGGGTTCTTTGTTTTCCTTATCATTTGATTTTAATATAAAATCAATATTTTGCAAAAATGTGCTCATGTCTTCTTCACAATTGGCTTTAATAGAATGCGATGAGCAAAAATTATTCAATAGAAGGGATTTATAGGCTGCTTCGAAACCAACACTATTAGGTGCGACATTTCTCACACCTAAGCTCCTTATGCTGCCAAACAAGTTTTCGACTGGGTCCTGGTTAAAATTTCTGCAAAGTATTATGTCAAAGCCATATTTCACATTTAATAATTTCCATAAAACTTGCATTCCCTCCAAAGTTTTAATAAAATTTTTAATGGATGGGACTACCTTTTCTATTAACCGAACTTTATCGCCTTGTATCTTTCTTTCCACGAATTTCATATTTTTTAAAAACACTAGACTTTCCTGCCAGAGTTTGTGATGTGGTGAATTAACCTTAACTCCAGCCCTATATATTTTACCATTTACAGGTTGAAACGTGTTACAATTTAAACTATCGAACAATTTATCCATCAATAACACAAATGGTGTAATTGGTGCACACGCCGGTTCTAATTTTCCATTATCGACTAGATGTTTCACAGCAATCGCTACACTGCGACTAAATACTTGTGTAGCCGTTTTTACTCGCATTTTATTTATTTTCTGAGGGTTCACATGTTCCTCTGTCAATTTCTGTAGTAATTTTAGTTCTCCACATGATTTATCTGCTTCATATAATTTCTGGAAATGTTCCCATTTAACATGCTTTGTCTTTCCATCTTCACAATCAACATATACAAGGTCTTTGGTTAAAAGATTATTTCTTATTCCTTTTATAAGGTGTGGTGTGTCAAAGAGAGGTATAATTTTACTCTTCTCTATTAACAATATATCATGTTTCCACACCAGTTCTTTCTTTAAGTATTCCATTTTGGCATCTTCTACGAGACTTTCAATCGCACTAACATTTATGGTGCTTTGATCACAAATCGTTGCTATAATTTTTAGGCCAGTGGAATGCACACATTGGACTACTTCTTTAATACAGTTTTTTAGCTCAATTTTATTTAAACAGCTTGTAAAATAGTAGGCGACAGGCTGCTTAAATTTTTTTTTAATGCCTCTTATCATGAACGTCAGTACATGATCAGCTATGTTTTGTTTATCCACAGTTGTAAAGCCTTTTAACTCGTCTTGAGCTGCATTGTAATGCAGTTGTGGATTTATTGACATTTCGTCGAATAAAAGTACACAAAGGCGATCTTCAGCATTCATTTGTCCCACGGTAGATTTTATTTTATTAAATACTATCTGGTTGATTCCTGGTGATAGCTTGATGTTGCTGAGTAGGGTTTTTAATGACTTTGAAGACGGTAACGTAAAACATTTAGAGAGAAGAGCGTAACATTTTGGACTTCGTTTATACAATGATAATGCCAAAATCTTCTCATCATGTGTAAATCGATGGCCTTTTGGTTTTTTGTTGCTTTCGTGGAACTGCATTCTGGTAAAGAGTTTTGCAGGCAAAGACATTTTGTCTGTTACTCTTAAAAATGCTTTGTCATCAGACAATTTCATAGCACTTGCCAATCTAGTCTTGTAATTTTGATTTCTTTTCCTTTGCCTGCATATTTCCTTCCTTAAATTATGTACTTCGTTTTCCATTTTTGTATGAAATCGATGTGACTTCCTTCTTACATCTGAAAAGAATAAATGCAGTTAGTTAAAAGTACATTTAATTTGTTCTTGTCAACAACTACTGCAGTGAGCAACATTTACTATAGCCGGTCCTTGGATGGGTGACTGTTTTGTGGCATTTATTTGAGAGCGTTTTCATGCTTTGGAAGGCACGTTAAGCTGTTGGTCCCGGTAGTCAGTAACATGGCAGTCGTGTAGCCAAGTTAAAGCCTTTATGGGCTGCTTGAAAATTTTCAACAGCAGGGCAGTCATAACTGTGCCCGTCCATGTCAACGCTGCAACACAACTCACCACCTCACGTGGCCCATAATCTTAAGGTATTTGTATAAAAAAAATTTAAGTAATTTCAGAATGGGCCTATAATATACCTATGTTTACGCCTTCGGGGATAAAAGGCGTTAGCATTATGTGATGTAAAAACATGTAATATGAGGACTTACTTGCAGTTCCACGCATAGGTGATGTTTTGGATTGACCTGGTTTCAAGCAATATGAGTGATCCTTGTGGATGACACATAACATATCTGAAAAATATAATTATACAAATAAAATTACAAATTTATGATTTTCCTAAAAAAAACCAGGCAAATAGTTTTACATTTTTTTTTGTTATAGCAGCAACAAAAATACATAATCTGTTAAAATTTCAGCTGTGCTATCACGGTCATAAGTAAGCCTGGTGACAGACAGATGGACAGCGGAGTCTCAGTAATTTGGTCCAGTATCAGATTCTCTATGTTTTGTTTAATGGAATTAATTTAGACACCTACCTGCAATTTGTGAGGTGTCATATGTACTGGATTGGTCTGGTTGTTCACCGGTATTGTCAATGATGGCATCAATAGACATATCTGAAAAAAGAAAGTCAACTGTTAATTTTTAAATATAAACTTCAAATTTTTGGAACTGCTAGTAACAGTGTTTACTAATATCCAACATATTTAGTTTTATTTGTGTTTACGATACCCATCATGAAATTTTGTGATTACAGCACGGCTGCCATATTGGATTGCAAAATTATCATGTGATTCGTACCTCTTAAATGATACCCATCATGAAATTATGTAATTACAGGGCGGGTGCTATTTTGGATTGCTAAATTATCATGATTCGTACTAAGCATACCAATAAACCCCTTAAACGATACCCATCATGAAATTATGCAATTATGACGCGGCTGCCATTTTGGATCGCTATGACGTCCAAAATAGTAGTAGCTATGTACAGGTTGAAAGACCGGAAAATTTTCAGCAGCGGGGCGTCACTACCTACTCTTGTCAATTTCGACATGGTCCAGCAATAGGCTCACCACCTATTACATGGGACAAAAACTAAAAAGGTTATGTTATACATATGAAGTTGCGGGTAATAACTTACATAGTTATATATTACCACAGATTAATAAATAATATTACTCTATAGAAGTATACAGAACAGATTATACTCACTCGGAAGGTGTAATGTAGGCACTGCTAATCTATTTAAGCGATTGTTTCGATTTTTTACATTTTCAGTAAAATGTCTATCACAAACACGCCTGTTCCTGTATATTGCCTCATCTTTGAGCTGTTCTAACGCTTGATTAACCCATGTTCTGAAGAGCTCTGGATATTTTAAAGGGTTCGGAAAAATGTGAATAGGTACACCTGAAAATGCAAAACAGATAAGATATAATATATTTATTTGCAAAAAATACTGGCCAAGAAATGCGAGTCGGATTCACATTCAACAGTGGGTCATCATAATCTACTTTTCCGTCCTGTCTGTTTTAGCAACATTACAATTTTAGCAGAAAAATTGGCAAAATGGAACTACTTATTCCTAAAAGATATACCTACTACTAGACCAGTGAGAGGAAAAGTGAAGAAAGAAAAGAACAAGAAATATATGATTATAAGGGCAAGAAAGCACTGTAAAGGAGTAAGAGCAGAAATCAGTTTTTTGATTAGCGTATTTAGGGTTCAAGCTTAAATGGTTGCCAAAGTAATAGACCGACCGGGATCTTGGCAACTCGGGTTGCATGCGGCATTCAGATGGTCATACCCATTGTTCAGTAGCAAGATAGTGAACAATGAGAACGGCTCCCTCAGACAGGAACACGGCGGGGATAGGATATTATAAAGAACTAATGTAGTTACCTGTTGTCACACATCCAAATACACAGCGACTATAGGAAGGCATGATGAATGCTGTGTCACTGGTATCCAATAAATTGTAGATCCCAAATGTGTTTGTCACAAAACTTAACTATAATAGTGTCCAATTTCACAAAACTTAACTAATAGTGTCCAATTTCACAAAATAAAGAGTTCAAAATAGCGCGAAAAAAAGCCGGCCGGCACAAAGCGGAGGATAATTCAACTCGACGCTTTATGATGCAGGCTTACAGGCTTGATTTTTCATAGATCTTCGTAATATTCTGAGAGTAATTGCAAAGGAGCAGCTGCTCAACTTCACGTAATTACAACGCAGAACAATACAAGGAAAAATATTGCGAAATGCGTATGCAAAAAAAGCGACCATTAGCAATTTTAAATTAAGTTTTTTTGTTGGTTCATTTTGCCCATTGCAAGATTAGGCTAAAGTCATAGAACATACTGCCTATAAGCTAAAATATCAATTCAAACTATTAGAGTCAATTATTATAGTAATAGAAAATTAACAATACTAAAAAATTAATAGTATTTATTACAGCTTTATTTTTTTATTTTAATCTATTTATGAAATGTTTTTTAAAGCTTAATTGAACGAAAGATGATAGCGGCATCTAGTGAAAATAATACAAAACATTTTTATAAATAATTTATAACCACGGTCAGAGATGGCGCCACTGTAATGGAAATTGTCACTCCTTCTAAGTTTCCTACCCCTGGTTGCAACTACCCACACTATTGTACTTCCTTAAATGTTTAATATTAATTATGTTTAATAATTAATATTAAACATTTAATATATAAATTAAATATATATTAAATATTTAAATATAAAAAAAAAAGACGTGTGGCACTCGGGGACTGCCGCGGTAAAGCTATTACATAGCATTTTTTACCAACTATGCTAGTATAATTATTTCTATATGTATAAGAATACTAGCTGATGCCCGCAGCTTCGCCCGCGTAAAATTTGTTACCGCGGGAAGTTATTCCCGGGACAAAAGGTAGCCTATGTGTTATTCCAGACTATAATGTATCTCTGTACCAAATTTCAGCCCGATCCGTTCAGCGGTGTGAGCGTGAAAGAGTAACAAACATCCACACTCACAAACTTTCGCATTTATAATATTAGTAAGAAGTAAGATTTTAAGGCCTATGTTCAACAAAGTAAAGTACCAAGTACCTACTTGACTGTGGACATTTGGGCTTTTGGCCTATTGGCCTTTTGGACTTTTGGACTTTTTGACTTTTGTACTTTTGGAGTTTGGACTTTTGGACTTTTGGACGTTTGGACTTTTGGCCTTTTGGACTTTTGGAAAAGTCCAAAAGTCCAAAAGGCTTTTGTGTGTAGGGTGGGGTGAAGTGAAGTGAGGTGTGGGTAGGTGAATTGGTGTGAGGTGGGGTGGGGTGAGGTTAGGTGGAGTGGAATTTTGGCCTTTTGGACTTTGGCCACTATCAATAAATGTACCTACTTACTATCGAACAGTTTTTGAAACCCTACCAGTAGTTTCAGTAAGGCTTGCCTTGGTATGATGTGATCATGGTCCCTTTGCAGCGTGTGTCCAATCCAGCGCAGCAGCTACACTTCCGACGTTTGATCTGTTGGTGGATAGGGGTCTCACTGCAGCGTTCCAATAGTCTTACGTTCGTGATGTTCTCGGGCCCGTATGTACCGAGGATCCATTGGAGGCAGCGTTTGACGAAGACTTATAGCTGGTAGCTGGTGTGAAATCTCTTTAGTGACCTTCCATGTCTCGCATCCGTATAACAGTTAGCAGTACAGTTTTAACGTTCCTTTACTTTGTTTTGAGTTTCACTCTTCGGGTCCATTTTTAACCGACTTCAAAAAAGGAGGAGGTTCTCAATTCGTACGCTATGTTTTTTTTTTTTGTATGTATGTTACGCGATAGCGGCGCCAATTATAGATGGATTTTGAAAATTCTTTTTTTGTTTGAAAGAGGTTACTTCTGAGGTGGTCCCATATCCAGGGTATCAAGATCGATGGCAACCACCGAAAATTGCAGGGACAACTAGGTAGTTCGTTTGTTAACTTTTTGATTAAGTGCTTTAATGTACTAAAATTTAACGAAGGTCTGGAGTCGATCTGATGATGGAACCGGAAGACAGCCGAGGGAATTCCTTAACGATTTACAGCAGTTACCTTGTGTTTCGACTTGATTGATTTGTGTTGATGAGAACTTTACACCTAGATAGAAATACTTTTCGGTCCACCCGTCACTTAAAATAAAGAAATAAAAATTTTAAATAAAAAATAGAACCGACTTCATACAAATCCTTAAAAATAAAATTTACCTAGCACATAGTAATATGTATTTTGATTTATCAGATTTTATTCAATACTAGCTGACCCGCGCAACTTCGTTTGCGCCACATAAGAGAGAGTATTACCAGTTCCCGTCACATTTACTCCCGTCGCGTTGCGTTTACTCCCGTAGCGTCTCCTCGTTAATATTCAATACATAACTAAAAATATTTACGCAGCACACGCAACAAAGCTCTCAAAAGGAATAACTTTTCCCCCGTTTTTTAAACATATGCTATTACTGCTTCGCTCCTGTTCGTTGTAGCGTGATGCTGTATAGCCTATGACACTCCACAATAACGTAGCTTTCTATTGGTGAAAGAATTTTTAAAATCGGTTCAGTAGATCCCGAGATTACCCCTTACAATTTAACAAACACACAAACTTTACTTCTTTATAATATTAGTATAGATAATATTGAAGTTGGTGCCATTAATAATACCTACCTAAACCTATGGGTTTACTTGGCGCCGACTTCAATATTATATTGAATAAAATCTGATAAATGAAAATACATATTACTACGTGCTAGGTAAATTTTATTTTTAAGGATTTGTATGAAGTCGGTTCTATTTTTTATTTAAAATTTTTTCGCAACTGCCTACGGGGCGCAGCTGTGAAAGTTGTTCTGGCCTTGGCGAGACTCGAAAGGATGTAGGGTACTCTTCTATCCCATCAGTTTCTGACACGACACTCCCGAGGTACGTGAATTAGTGCCTCCACCACATCTCTTCCGTCTGTCGATTTTATTTTCAGTCCAGCCATTCGCTGCCTCATCCTGCTCGTTGTCCTGCACGCTGTCCTGCAGACATGCATGACGGCGTGTGTGTGCCTCAGCAGGCACAGGACATCGGCATCATTTAAATCCTCCAGGATATCAGTATAGGCCCCATTCTATGCCGCGCCGATTGTTCTTTGCGGTATTCAGCATTATACCATCTATTTTCTATGGATGGTTGTTAACTATCCTGTTATCTTCATAACGATCCTCTAAGGTAGGTACAGTATGTATTTTCAAAAGAGTTTGTGAACTCTATGTTTAATTTCTTTTTCAGAATATTGATGACATTTGATTGATGTCATTTTATACACGTTACGTCTACTACATTGATACATGTAATAAAATTCTAACACGCCGGTGTTTGTATGTAAATTGTTTATACTGAGGAAAATTCTATACTGAGGAATAGCTTTAACCATTAAGCTCTATTTTGATTAAGCAAACAGGGCAGATTCACACGCTACTTGATGAGTATGATTAATAAATACCTCTAATTTCATAGACCTTGTGTGACGTAAACAAAGTTGCGAGGGTCAGATAGTTAAAAGATAAAACAATAGGTTTCTTCTTATCTACTTAAAAACTATTTTAACAAATTTTATGGTTTTAATAGACATTCTTTGAAATAATATGCATGTATGGTATTGTTGTGACTTTTATGACACGTTTAAAGTACATAGGTATGGGATAGATGGCGCTCGCGGCTACGTCAGCGTGAAATTTTCTTCCCGCTTCCCATGGGAACGTACTCACGGGTTTGGTTATCTTTATAGCAGTATTATATATAAATTAACAAAACAAAAAATAATATTGCATTGGTGATAATAATAATAAAATGTATGTATATAGAGTACTCACTCATTTTCTTTCACTATTTTTCGTGACTTTCTTCATTAATAAATGCACTTTGTTTATTCATATTGTGGCGTAAATCATGGATTTGCTATGTTAGTTTATTAGGCGCTATTAAGCGTAGGTATAATGGTTATACTTAGGTCGGTATAAGGGATGTGTCCTTAATAGTGTCATAGTAGGGATAGTTGATGGAAGGAGATATGGTGGGATGTAAGCTATATAAAAGCGTGCGCATTAGTAGAATAGAGAAAATCAGGAACTAACTAAATTTTTATTTACTTCATACTGTCGAAGAAAATTTACATCAAAGTAAATTATTCTGTAAAATATATTTCACTAAAATACCAGTGGGTGGCGTACATAGCCCAAGAATTTAAATAAATTTATATTTGTGAAAACGGAAGCTCTGGTAAGCATCAACGTCATAAAATTTATTAAGTAAATTAATTGTGGGTAATTTTTATGTAAAAAAAAAGTATATTTTAAGTAAATTTATTTTATCAGGCAGGCGTTTGTGAAATTTAGAAAAGGGGGTAATGTTCTTTGTATATTAAATGTTTTAAAATGGGGTTAAAAATAATGTAAGGGAAAGTTTAGGGAAATCTATGGTTGAAGAGGGTGTATATAAAATATATTGTTTGTTCTTTTCAGAATGAGCTTCCAAGTTTAAGGTTAAAAACCCCTGCCTATACCCGTAAGCAATTTTATTAATATATAGGCGTAGAACCATATTGCTTACTGTGATATCCCGGAGATAAAGGAAGTCCCATCCCTGAATCCGGATGAGTACCTAGTTTTAAGTTAGATTAAGTTTATTTTGTGAACCAACAAATAAATGTCAATTATTCTTCAATCGTTGCGTTATTGACTTCAGGACAAATTATCCTACCTACCTAAACTACTGAACCGCCTGGGAACTCCTGGGAACACTACGGACTTCCCAGAAGCGTGTCATGGCGCCCGAACAGGTTTAATTGTCCTGGAGTTAATAACTTATTTGGGTATTACTGATTTGCTGGGTCTAGTGACTTCTATATAATTAATATTTTTATTATAAGGTGTGTCCCGCTAGCAGGTAGCCTCCCCCGAAATTCGTGCTACTTCAAGGATTAGACGCCCTTGGCCTATGCTAGTCTGGATGCCCGAAATTTGATCATTTTATTTTGCATTTTACATAATTTTTTTTGGCTAAACGGGTATTCCGAAATTGGAAAATTCTCAACATCATTTTTATTAACGTAGCTTGTCCCCAAATTTAATTACAGTTATTTTATTTTATTTCAAACTGTAATAGTAGTATATCTTTTATTATATTGTTGGCTTATAGTCATATTCATATTTTGTATTGTTCATCGTAAGGAAACAATTCTACCCTCATTGTTTTTGACAATTCCTTGTAATAAATTTAACGCAAAAAATATACCCACATTAATAAAATTGTTACGAACCTTATTGTAGAAGTAAAATTGTTGTTAATGTTTTAAAGATATTTAATGCAAAACATTCACGGTAGGTTTTGTTTTGTATAATTTGTGTATTGTTTCAGGAAAATCTGAATGATATTGTAGTTCTATGTGAATAGAGAAAGTGATTTGTGTATTAAAAATTGTGAGTGATTCGGTGCTTACCAGAGCCGTTTAATATGGATATCAATAAAATTAGGTATTTCTTGCTCAGTAAAAATCAATTAACTGGTGAAGTAGTTATTCGCGGTTATGAGCCGGTTTTTACGGCAAAAATAGTATGGGGTTCTTTAAAAAGGGTCGTAAAAGGGTTTTACAGGGTCGGCAGCATGAGTTTGTCGCCTATGGTGAGGCAAATGTTCATAGGCTGCGGTGACCGCCAGTTCTTCTGGGGGGCCGTATGTTTGTCTGCCACCTTCATAAAATTATGTCTTTTCTATATGGATAGCCACCTTAGTAATAAAATTTTTTTTGGGATAGGTAACAAATATTCGTCATTAAAATCATTCCAATAATGCTGTATAACAGTTAGTAATACGAATATTCAAACTTAATAATTACAAAGAATAATTAATTATAATCTTCATAA
Organism: Miltochrista miniata; assembly: GCA_933228765.1. Lineage (NCBI taxonomy): Eukaryota > Metazoa > Arthropoda > Insecta > Lepidoptera > Erebidae > Miltochrista > Miltochrista miniata. The sequence continues at coordinate 23,797,825 of OW121749.1, read as the reverse complement.
AATAATTCAATAATTTAACCTTGTAGTTAAAAATAGTCAAAGTAAATCGTAGTATCATTTTATTTTTCTCATAAGTATGGGTAGTTGTGAATATCATGTGAATATCGTTAGGGTTCTTACAGACTGCATTTCATCACGCTATCATAATTCCATAAGCGTAAGGACAGGATACGGTTTTAATGGATAATGTCGAGATTTGGTATAAAAATAAAGCTAAATTCTCTTGTATATAAGAATTGCGTCATCATGTGATTGTATTGATGACACAAGTGTGCATGGGTATTTTATGAGCGTGAAATGTATGAGGATGTATGAATGTATGAAAGGTATGAATATGAGAGTATGAAAGGCACATTATTCAAAGAAATGGGTGAGTCCGGTGAATTATGAAAGTTGAAATAGTCAGTAGGTACTTTGCATATATAAAAAAAAAATTCTTTCCCCTATTCTAGAACAAAAGTAACTTCATGTTATTTTTAAATTTTATCAAGTTAAATTAAAGTAAGTAAGACAAGAATAACAATGTCAGGTCAGTTATTTAAAAATGAACGTTAATTTACTTTAGGATGTTCTCGCGGACAGTCAAACATACACGAGAAACTTAAGGCAGTGTGTAAGAGACCTTATGAATAATTGTGAAAATTTATGAGGGTACCTCGAAATATTGTTAAGCTTGAGGTCACATTGTGAATTCATTGTCATGTTATGTGAAAGTTGTGTACGGGCCGTGAGTTTATAAAATTACAAAGTATTAAGAATTACAAAGTTAAAAAAGTTTTATGCACATGCATTATGTTAATAGTGATGCATACGTTTTGAAAACGTTATTACATATTGGATTTGGATTTCAGTGAAATGTTAAGGTTGGTAAATGTGATTTTTTTTTCTGGGTTGTTTGTATATTTTGGTTAGAATTCTGGTAGGATGATTCTGTAGGTGTATTCAGTGCTATATTTCTGTTTCTTGGTCTTTTTGTAGTAAATACTGCCACTCGAAAGCGGTAAGCTTGCCCTCGCAGATTTACGTGGTACTATAGGAAGCTCTTAAAGGCTTGCTTATCATATGCAAATATATTGCATTCAGTTATATAGACATATACAATGTTATTACATCGTTGTATATGTTGTTATATAAATTTTCTTCTCTGAGACGGTTATAGAAATCTCAGTCTTCAATTTAAGCCATATTCTATATTACATTAAGGCGGTTCGTATTACCTGGATTTCTTAATATTAAGCCTTAAATACGTCTTTTCTTCTATCTATCTTGTGAACACCATCAGAGTTACTCTATTGGAATATTTAAATTATTTATTTTTGGGAGACATTATCTAAGTAATACAGTCGTTATAGATTGATTGTTATATACTAATTCAATCTTTTTAAATTGAATTAGTGTTCTTAAATTTTGTCTATAGGGACAAAATTTTCTCTTGGGGAGGGGATATTGTGGCGTAAATCATGGATTTGCTATGTTAGTTTATTAGGCGCTATTAAGCGTAGGTATAATGGTTATACTTAGGTCGGTATAAGGGGTGTGTCCTAAATAGTGTCATAGTAGGGATAGTTGATGGAAGGAGATATGGTGGGATGTAAGCTATATATAAGCGTGCGCATTAGTAGAATAGAGAAAATCAGGAACTAACTAAATTTTTATTTACTTCATACTGTCGAAGAAAATTTACATCAAAGTAAATTATTCTGTAAAATATATTTCACTAAAATACCAGTGGGTGGCGTACATAGCCCAAGAATTTAAATAAATTTATATTTGTGAAAACGGAAGCTCTGGTAAGCATCAACGTCATAAAATTTATTAAGTAAATTAATTGTGGATAATTTTTATGTAAAAAAAAAGTATATTTTAAGTAAATTTATTTTATCAGGCAGGCGTTTGTGAAATTTAGAAAAGGGGGTAATGTTCTTTGTATATTAAATGTTTTAAAATGGGGTTAAAAATAATGTAAGGGAAAGTTTAGGGAAATCTATGGTTGAAGAGGGTGTATATAAAATATATTGTTTGTTCTTTTCAGAATGAGCTTCCAAGTTTAAGGTTAAAAACCCCTGCCTATACCCGTAAGCAATTTTATTAATATATAGGCGTAGAGCCATATTGCTTACTGTGATATCCCGGAGATAAAGGAAGTCCCATCCCTGAATCCGGATGAGTACCTAGTTTTAAGTTAGATTAAGTTTATTTTGTGAACCAACAAATAAATGTCAATTATTCTTCAATCGTTGCGTTATTGACTTCAGGACAAATTATCCTACCTACCTAAACTACTGAACCGCCTGGGAACTCCTGGGAACACTACGGACTTCCCAGAAGCGTGTCAATATTTAAAACACTTTTTACACAAATTATACGAGTACAGTTCACTGTTGTACATAGATGATGAATACCTGTACGCCTATTCGAATTTTTATTTAGACGAAGTAAATTGACAGCAACTAATGTAATTGACAGCATCGAAATTGTCATTTCACATTAAGAACTTTAAATTCGACCTGCACTCTTAATTCAACTTTGGTCGAGTGGTTAAGACGCGGATCGGCACGCAGAAGGCGCAAGTTCGATTCTGGGTACCAGCATCAATTTTTGGATTATTTGACATAATATAGGTATAACGACTGCAGAGATACACGAGCGTGGCCGAAGGTAGCCGAGAGTGTGATTCGTTTTCGTGACACAATTTCTGGATTCGGTCTCCACGCAAGGCCCGCGATAGAAGCTATGCAATAGCTTAAAAAATCTATGGGTGTCCTTTGGTGTCCTCATTTTCCTAGCATGCAGAAGCATTTGTCGAGAGGTGAGAACAGTATTTTTTTTTTTATTATTTTATTTATTTAATAAATCACATACAAACAATAACTTAGCCTAAATGTACCACTAAAGCTACTGGAGCTTGTGTGTGATACAGAACGATCTCACTTCAGTACATACATGCATAAGTTTATCATACATTAACATAACACAAAGAAAATGAAGGAAAATATAACTTTTATATATTATACATTATATATGGGTAGGAACCTACATTTAAATATATAAAAAACCAGCAGACTGAGAACAAAAAAAAACAAGACTATTTTTAAAAGGTTCTCATTTTAAAGCGGTCAAAGTCATTCTCTTTAGCTAAATATAAGGTAGGCATTCTACCTACAACTCCGCCAAAAAATAGGACTTCAGCTTACATTAAATATTCCTCTCATTTATTAAACCGCGTAGGGATTAGTTAGATGTTTACGCGAAAAAGACCCGAGATATATTATTATGTGTAGTACAAGTCGTGTGAGTTTATAAACCTATGAATACATAATGGTCACCCCTTTATCCAAGATCGTTTCTCTGTCGAACCATAAAAATCTGGAACGACCTGCCAGCGCACGTGTTTCCCTCCTCTTACAATCCTGGGTTCTTCAAGCGGAGCGTGAAGAGGCACATCATAGGAGGCCCCCAATCGCTAGATGTCGCTGTAGCTTTCCATGAGGCGGCGGCGGCACCATTTTGGCGAGCTCAATATAAAAAAAAAGGCGCTTCTCCTTTTTTGATTGTGTCCATAAAGATGATGATCCGCTAGTTGTGATGGCCTGCTGTTGAAAATTTTCCATTCTCCCAAAAGGCCTGTAACTTTATTTGCCAGTTTACTGACAACCGGGACCAATGGCTTAACGTGCCTTCTGAAGCACGTTGACGCTCGCAAGTAAATGTCACAAAGTGGTCACGTGGAGGGCACCCATGCAGTGATCGTTTATAGAACACTCAATCCGCTGGGCCATTTTTTGTAATTAGTTTCTACCAGACTCAAGAAATAGCCAGCCTGCCAGGAATAATGAATTCAATTCAATTACAGATAACGTTACATAAAAAAAAGAAACAGAGTGTTCAGCCAAACTTAAATAAACTAAATATTCGACAAACCATTTTGAGCTACTTATCAACTGAATAACTCAAAAACCATTCGGCACATTAATGAAAGCCCCTGGAAAACTCTAAAACCACACATCTGGGCTTGTTTACAATCAAAATTTCATACACTTAGCTGAAACAGCAAATATATTAACGTAAGTATATAATACGGGCCTAGAGCTTATTCAATACACTATGATACTCTGGTGTTAGGTTAGCTTTGTTTGACACCTGCCTACCCACAGGTAATTATTTCCGGCTCAACTGCTAGCTACTGAAAAGCAATTTCTTGCCTCATTGGGCTGTGTTTGTCACACTATTCATTTACTCCAAAAAGATACGATAGAATTACGTTCGCAGAATTATAGAAATTGATTTATATTGACCAGGATTTTTGGGATTGGCGAAATCGTTGATAAACGGAGGGCCATTCATTTAAGAGAAGAAGAGCAAAATATTTTTTCTCTACGCTACGTCACTATGGATGCGTTTGATATCCACCAATCAAATTCATCGGTCCACAAGTAACGTTGACGAATGCGATTGGTAGATTTCAAAAGCATTCATAGCATAGCACAGCACATCTCTGGTGGAAAAGCGCCCTAAAACGTTAATTTCATTTTGTTCTTATTGGTTTTCTATTTACGAAAATCAACATTGACAACTTTGATGGCAAGTGGGAGTAAAAATGAAGATTCGAGCTGAACGAGAAATTTCGTGCGCCGTAATTGGAGTGGACAAAGTATTTTAGGTTTTTCGGTACACACCTATGTCGGACTTTTTAAAGGGACGATAATCGGGTCGCATGGATGTCCAATATTATTTTTGTCCAAATGAAACTCGAACGTATGCCATGTCATGACCTTCTTTTCAAAATATTCAACTATTCTTATTAGAATTTGTAGAACAGCACATACAATTTCTGTTGAGTAATTGGTGATGAATTTGATAGTAAGTAGATACATACCTAACCAATAATGTTATGGCAATTAAACACCGAACAAATTGGTGCAGCACGCGTCTGTTAAAACGGCACGTTTCGTTCTCATCAATGCATGGCGTCAAATTTGATTTACGAGTACAGACATACATAAATATTAAAGCCTATATACCAAAGGGGTAAGCGGAGACATTATCATTTCATGTAATAACTGGTGAGTCCATTATCGTGTACACATATTTCCACCGTATTGCATGGTGAATGTTCTAACAATATTTCTATGAAAGTAGTCCCTAAATTAAGTTCGTGACCGTTGTTTCTTTTGATGTAAACAAAAATGATGTGCCTCATAAATAATGAAATAGGTAAAATTATTTCCGAGTCACTGACTTGTAACCATAACGTCTTTGTGAGCGTATCTAGGAGTCGTACACATCGGCACCCTGGCATTCTATCCACTTACATATTTCTATTGTGAATATCGACATAATAATATTGCGGAGGGCGACATTTACGACAAAATTAATGGCTTTTACGCTCACCGGATACTAGGTCAGAGGTCGCACGTAGTTTCAATTTTGCATACAACTTAGATAGGTGTTCGGTAAGTATACCGCAGTCAAGTGGCACACCTGAAAACTTTTTCCTCGTGTTTTCAGCGATAACTTATCTTAACCGGCTGTTGGTTACGTTTTTAATATTTTTTCAAGACCAGGGGGAAGCACAGGGTTACATGTCACCCCCGCTGCGCCCCTGCAAGTGGAAATTTTATTGAACTAGGTATTTACAGCGTAAAGCCCGATCGTGCACTTATACCGGACCAAACGGAAGTCCAGTTTGGTTTTTTGCCAGGGGTGTTAGAGCTATGGCATTGTTAGTATTTCTAGCCCAACCGGGGCAGATTCACATGGGGAACTTTACACGGTTGCACAAGGATACTTCTATACCACCCGTCAAAACAACTACAAGGTTATCATCGAAGCCTCAAAAAGTCAGCTCACAAATTGCTCTAAAAATATTATCGCTTTAATTTCGGTCGGTATCTGTCATCTCCACGTCGACGACAAAAACTTGTTTTATTATTTACTTGTTGTCGTCATAAAAATACTGAGAGCCTCGTTTATGAGAAAATAATAAAGAAATGTCTCGTATATTTCTTTATTATTTTCGTCATAAACGAGGAAAATTAACCTGTAGGTTCATCGTTAATGGAGTGAACAGGTGAGTGAAAAACCTTAACGAGGTTTTCCGTACTTTGGAAGGCAAGCTAAGCCGTTGACCTGGTACCAGTAACATGGTGGTCGTTAAGCTAAGTCGAAGGCCTTATGAGCGTCTTGAAAAATATCAAGAGCAGGTAGCCACAGATTATCGTTGACCGTTACAACTCGGCAATAGGTTTGGTGCACGAAGACTATTGTAACCATTTCCTAAAAGATGACCGTTTGCTTATATAGGTACCTACGTGGATTTATAAAAAAGAAAAATCAAAAGCACCAAAATTTGCGACGTACTTGACTACTGAAGCAAATAACTATTCCTTCACAGTAGTTCTCTTTAAGCGATTTGATACTGTTTCCTAGCTTTCTATCACATACCTAGTAACTATACCAAAATTATGGTTGGATCAATCAAATTTATAGACAACTGTCTGCTTTTGCGTAGGTACAGCTAAATATATTATAGCTCTAATGCCAACAATAAATACGAAACGGTTTCTGTACCGATATTGGCAGACCATTAATAAAGGATTTTGCGTTGCTACCGCAGATTATAATTGAGTAACTGTCAATCCAGTTGCTATATCATGACGAGGATTTATGGTGCGTAGGCGCGATATCAGCAGTTAATTATTTACCGCACACTGGTGCTGGCTCTAGCGATTAATGCTCTCGAATGATGTAAGTGTTTCCGTACTACGTTCGTAAAATTTTCATGGTGTTATTGCTGCGCAGGGTATTAAAAAATTAATTTTAGCTCATAGTTCCTTGAGCACATATCGTAACGTCGGTTTTATAATCCTCTATAATAACATCGCTACAGATAAGTGACAACATTAACCTATTAGCTATAACGCGTTTTCACAAAACTTTTATTCGAAGTTCCAAAGCGCTTGTAAACGCTAACTCTGTTTGCTCTGTTATACGATCACTGCATAAAAGTTTAATTCTGAAATGTATGACGATTTCGTGGTAATTTCACTTACGAACATTCATGTGCTTCAGAAGATACGCTATATAAGCTGTTGGTCCCGGTTGCCATTAACATAGTGTTCGATAAACCAAGTTCAAGCCTTTAGACTTGGTAATTCTAGCATCTAGCCACGACCCGTGCCTATATCTATTTCAGCACAGCAATAGACTCATAATAAAGGGGGTGCGATGGCAAAGTGTGCGTTCTACCCGTTATGACCTACGGTGCCGAGTAGTGGACACTTATGGTGGGGCTGGTCCGTGCCCTTGGGGTTGCGCAACGAGCGATGGAACGAGCTATGCTTGGGGTGTCTCTGAGGGATAGGATCCGAAACAATGTTATTTGTCACAGAACAAGAGTGGTCGACATAGCTCGCAGAGTACCTATGCGTTTTGAAGTGGCAGTGGGCTGGCCCCATTTTTAGAAGAACTGATGGCCGATGAAGCAAGCGAGTTCTGAAGAGGAGACCGCGTCTTGGTAAACGTGGGGTACGATGACCCCCTGCCAGATGGAGCGACGACCTAGAGCAGGTTGTAGGGATTGACTGGATGCGCAAAATTTGTCGCGAAATTTGAGAGTGGCCTTTGTATAAAGCCATGACTACAATGTGGTCTTAAAGTGTGCCTCTTTCTATCACTTCGGGGATAATGTTGTGACTATATTATGTTTGTACAGCAAGAAAGGCAGGTGTTTTGCGGCTAAAATATTAATCAGTGTCATAAACAATTACCGCCCAAGGGTTGATGGCGCACTCCAAAAGGAATGCGCTAATACACGCACATAATTATTATATTTCTAAAATTCGTGTGTATTTTCGTAGCAGGAAAAGGTCTTCTTCTTATTAAACTGGTATCGTAATAAGAGGAATTATTCTTCGTACGACACTGGTTACGTGGCAACGGTTTCGTAGGCGGCCGAAGGGGGTCGTGTTGCTATATACATACTCAATATGTAAAGAGGCATTAGGTTTTATTGCACTTGTCACATACGACAGAATTTCTGTACTTAAGGAACTAGATAACGCAAGCGGTTTCACCCGTGTGGAATTCTGTTCCCATTTCCTCAATCCATGGAAACTTACTCTCAGGATAAAAACAGCCTTCATAAGTATTATTCCAACCCAACCAACATCTACACTAGCAAACTCTTACATTTATAAAAATGGTGAGATTACTTTTAACTAAAAATTTCAACCGACATAAATATAATGATCCTCTCTGCAAGCTGTTTCTGACCCGATTACGACGGAACCTCACCGTCTACCTAATTATTATCGTAGCGCAAGTTGCATTCGCTGTAACTGACATGCGGCGAGCCACACCGAGCCTCCACGGAGACATTTTAATTTGTCCTACAATATTATTTAACAAAAATTTACAGCCCGTGCGTCGTCCTGTTTAAAATAACACAAAATTGCCGTCCCAATAAAGAAAACTCTTCATTATTCTCCCACTTAATCGATTTGTCCTCCAAAAAGTTGTCTTAATCTAATATCAGAGTCCAATATAAAGTTGTTACTTTATATTGGACTCTGAGACCTATACTTTAGATTTTATCTGCGATCAGTTCTCAATGAGATACTTAAAACTTATTATTTTTATACGACCCGTGTGTGACCATGTGACCATAAGGCGTGACCATATGTCTATATCTACCTATGTGTCTTCCATGAACAGATTCTCGACCTTCTATAGCTGTGGTAATATTATGTACACCTATCATGTAAAATATTTGACTCAATAAATAATTGATTCGATTATTTTGTAGAAAAAATAAATAAACAGATTAGGTCTAATCTGTTTATTTTCTTCTACTAAATACTATATTGTAAAATATGACACAGAAAAAATAAGCAGTGTTAAAACATCTTTGGAACTTTTTTAATCTCTCTCGGAATTTTTCACTGAATGAATTGTTTGAAACTACAAAAGTTTCATAACAATTCTCAAAGTGAAAAATTGAACTTTCTTAAAGTAATTCAGTAAAAAGCTTCGCCCTTCTTAAAGCCCTTCGCTGTCAATGTCACGAGAGATTAAAAAAGTTATATGATATACAACCACTCAGGCAGGCCAGCGCGCAGTAACTGGCCTTCCACGCATTCATCGCTCAATCACAAAACCGCTAACAGACAAATTCCTTAACACTTACATTGTACAGCTGTACAAGAATAAAAAGTGTTAAATACGCCTTTCATTAGTTTTTGAAACTATTATAATATGTACCTCAATGGTCAACAAATAACCTTGCAAATTTCGGATATATTCATAGGTGCTCAATTTCTTGCTACATAAACAAATAATCTAAAAGTTAATCAGGACACAGATGCAAAATATCTAGTTATCAATATCCGGTTTAAAGCCTATCCAAACCAAATCAGTATTTTCGACGAATCGATAACGACAACACTGCAAGTTTCACAGAGTAGGTACAAAGCAGACATTTGGCCCCTCACCTGCAAACACAAGTATTTGAGAAACGGGGGATTCGCCACAATCGCGGCCGTCAGACCGGTCATGGACGAGTGGCTGGAGAGAAGACACGGTGCTCTCTCCTACCGGTTGAGACAGATGCTTGCCGGGCACGATAGCTTCGGTAGGTATCTGTGGCGAAAACACCGAGAAACCACGGCCGAGTGTCAGCACTGCGAGGACCGCAGCGACGACACGGCACTCCACACGCTGGCTGGTGGAGTGCACGGCGTGGGCACAACAGCGCCAGGTCCTCGTAGTGGGTCTGGGCGTGGACACTCTCTCGCTCGAGGCCATGGTGCGAGCCATGCTCTCCAGCGGGAGTAAGTGGGACTGCGCCGCCTCTTTCTGCGAGCAGGTCATGCTCGCGAAGGAGGCGGCGGGCCGAGTGCGGGAGAGAACTCTCCCTCCCGAGTTCCGCAGTCGGCGCCCTGGGCGCCGCCGACGTGTCTTCGCCGAGGACTATCGGCCTCCATGACCGGGGGTCTGAGGACGGTGAGAGGGCCGCTCACCGTCCTTACAGAAGCAGGCCCATGACGGCAGCGTGACGTGAGCAACTCACGCACGCCCCCCCCTTAGAAGCGGGGTCACACCCGAAACCCCCCATAGACGCGGGATTGCACCCGAACCACCCCCTGGGCGAGGCCGCATTGGCGGCCGTAGGTCTGTTGGGAGTAACGGGACATCCTTCCTGAGGGCTTACCCGGGGCTCTCAGCCATAGGCTGTTAGGCGTGGCGTGAGGTTTTTTAGTCGGTAAGAGTCCGGCATAACATCCTATGAGGATTTTCCCTCACGTTAAACAAAAAAAAAAGTATTTGAGAAACGGTGGATTGGCTTACGAAACTAAATACTAACTCGGAACTGCATTGCATAACTTGTCGGCTTAATTTGTTCCGTAATTTTCAACCACCTAGGTCCTAGAGTTATAATTTAAATTTACAGAATGTTTTATCTATACATATAATAAAACTATAGAGGGTCGAGAGTCTGTACATGGAAGAAATTTACAAAATTTAATTTTAAAGGCGTTCTCTAATGGATACTAAACCCGAAAAGGTATTTTTTTTTGTTTATATCTTTCTGTCTGTTTGTCTGTATCCTCAATATTCCTGAATAAGTATCAAGCCGTAATTACTGCATCAATTTTAGTGACATTTAATAATGAAACATAATAATATATAATTACTTACATGAATAGATATCTACATAGGGTTTACTAATGTTTGCCATAATTTAAAATGCCATAATTTCATATGCCATACTGGTATTTGCCATAATTTCATTAGACATAACGCTTCAGTTGCCATAATTGTGAAATGACATAAAATGACTTTCACTAATTCCATTGGTCATAATCGTTCAAGTATCATAATAATTTAAATCCAAAAATGTATTTGCCATAATTTTCGTTTTCAATAATGCCATTTTCCATAACTTTTATTCACCATAATATAAATAAAGATAATTTATACGACACAGATAATTTATTCACAATTAAACCTAAAACTAAACCTCTTATGGCGTCTACTAACTAAGCTCGACGGAGCCCCGCTTAGCGGGGCTCCTACTTCTGGGTGGTTTAAAAAAAAACCACGATTTTAAAATTAAGGCGGGCCTTAGTCTTCTAACCTAACCTATCCGAGTCGGATTGCACTGAGTCGGGGTGTTAACGATAATTAATTTCGACCTAACAATATTATGTATTATTTTCATAATTATATCAAATTTTAATTATGTCAAGAGTCGATTATGAGATGTGTTACTTATGGAAACTAATTATTATGATATATGTTGTTATAGAAAGTCATTTTATGGCAAATAAAAGTTATGACTGTTGAGTTGTTAACACTAGAGTGCACGCGCGGGTTACATATGTAGCCCAGCGTGTAATATTGCCGTATATTATCGTACCCGCATTATAGATGTATCGTCTCGTGAATTCCTCGACTACTACCCCCTGCACACACACCATAGTGCGTCGCCACTTGCAGCGCACAGACCTTTAAAATATACGTCCTTAAAGTTGCTTGGGCTACACCTGTGCCCCGCGCGTGCGTTCAAGGAATAATATCGTGAAAGTGTACAAGTGACAAAATTGAGGTAAATATACTCTATTGTAACATAACTATATTATATAATTGTTATATATTATGATATATCTAATTAAAAACATAATAATAGTAAGTATGCATTATTTATTGTTGGTATTTGTTTATTTTTCGCAGATGGCGGTGTCCGAACCAATCGAACGATGGCTTGATGAAGTAAGTGAAGGTAGAGATATTTTGACCGAAAGCTAAGAAGAAGAGGAAGTAATTGCAAGACCAAGTGACGCACTGGGATCACTCATCATTCTGATACGTACCAATCACGCAATGAGGAAAACGACGACGTGCTTTTGTCAACATTGGTTTCCTACCAATCTTGAAATAGAACCAAGTGGAGTAAGTATCCACCACCTACTTCAAGAACAAGGTGCCATAATATTTAGCTCGTCTACCAGTCCCAATAGGTCCAGCATAATTTTCTACTGATTTATACGTTCCTAATTGATAATATGACCTAGTGATCTCAAACCTGCCAAATACTAGTTGATTTTTAAGAACTTTCTATTTTTGTTCAAAATTACAGTTAAAAAGTTAAATTTACCTAGTTTTATAAAAATCCCTTGTCTCCAAAAATATTCTCAGCAGTGTTAGAGCTAGTTTTCAGAACGCTCAATTGGGAACAGAAAGGCCTGAAGATAGATGGAGAATTTCTAAGCCACTTACGATTCGCAGACGACATTGTGGTGTTCGCGGAAACAGCTCATCACCTTGAGACAATGGTCAGAGAGCTATCCAAAGAGAGCAAGAAGGTAGGTCTGGAATTGAATTCGACTAAAACTAAAATTCTAACAAACCGGGAGCCCATTCAAATGACCGTTGACAATAATGAAATAGAGTATGTAAAGCAGTATATATATCTTGGCCAATTGGTATCCTTTGAAGATTGTACAGAGAAGGAAATAAGCAGAAGAATAGCTTTGAGTTGGAAAAAGTATTGGAGTTTAAGAGAACTGATGAAAAACAAAGAGATGGCTATACATACAAAGAGAAAAGTATATGAGATATCAATTCTGCCCTGTCTAACTTATGGCTGTCAAACATGGTCTACAAGAAAAAAGGAAGAAGAAAAAGTAGCAATTTGTCAGAGAAAAATGGAAAGAAGTATGTTGGGAATTAAAAAATCAGATAGAGTAAGAAACACAGTCATAAGAAAGAAAACTAAACTGCCCGACGTTACTGTAAAAACAAGACTTCTTAAATGGAAATGGGCAGGCCATATCTGTAGACTAGATAACAAGAGATGGACTAAAAAGGCAACAGAATGGATACCAAGAGACGGCATAAGAAGACAGGGTAGGCAGAAAAAGAGATGGCGAGATATATTTAAAGAACAAATAGGATCAGACTGGATGAGAAGGGCAAGAGACAGAGGAGAATGGAGAACGTTAGGGGAGGCCTATGCCACAGAGGCAATTTCTACATAAAGTTTTCTTTACTTTAAAAAAAAATATATATATTTTGTATCTTAACTAATGAGTGTAGTAGTAATAAAGGCTTTTTTATTTATTATTTATTTATAGTTTTATAAAAAATATAATAAAAATAAACATGTTTAAAATATACACTGTGTTTAAATTATTAATTTTTGATATATATTTATAAATTACTTCCTTGTTAATGGGCTACACCTGTGCCCCGCGCGTGCGCTCATGGTCAAATTAGGGGCGCGTGTACTGCAGTGTAGGCTAACGTTATTAGTATAAATGATAATAGTGCAAATAAATATTATGATCGGGGATGATTATGGCAAACAATATTAGTGTAAATGAATTTATGGGAAACGAGAGAAGACCATCTACATAGACATACATACGTACATATATACAAATATACATAGATAACATACACTCATAAATACAACAAAAACACGGTGTGGAAATTAATCACCTCGTAGCAATATAAGTTAAACAATGATGTAGGTACCAGGTACAAACTACTTATTTCGCTTTCGCATTGTCATCGATCCTTGATACGAGTAGATAATAGTGTGCGGTCCCGGGACATCCTTACGAGGGCTTACCCGGGGCTCCCAATCACAGGCTGTTGGGCGTTACGTGAGGTTTTTTAGTCGGTAAGAGTCCGGCATAACATCCTTTGAGGATTTTCCCTCACTTAAAAAAAAAAGATAATAGTGTGCAAAGTCACATTCAACGATTTCCTTACTTTGAAAGTAAAATACCATCCCACATTTCTCTTTACTCGAATAAAAGGAAAAAAATATGTACCTATACCGTTAGGGCTTTGATAAAAAAGGTTTTTTGCGAGTGACGCAACCAGGTGTCACCAACTAAATTGAATTTCTCAAAGAAACCTACTTCTAACACTTCGTAAAAGGCAAAATTGTTATTAGTCTCCAAATTGCTTTTCCTTATGTTGAGTTATGTAAAACTTAATAATGTCTGACTTTCAGGAATTATGACGACTTTAGGGAAAAATTGTAAACCATATATTTTTTCTATTTTTGTTGTTATATTAAATCGAATTTGTATTTAAATACTATACTGTAATCTATATACGAGTAATCATTCGAAATTGAAAGACACACAAGCCTCTTAACAGCCATTTAATTCTGGTTTGGAGGCAACAAGTCCTTTTTAGGGTTCCGTAGCCAAACCGCAAAAAATGGAACCCTTATAGATTCGTCATGTCTGTCTATCTGTCCGTCTGTATGTCACAGTCACTTTTCTCTGAAACTATAAGACCTATGCTATTGAAACTTAGTACGTAGATATATTCTATGAACCGCATTAAGATTTTTACTTCAAACTAGAAAAAGTTGTAAATTTTAGGGGTCCCCATACTCAGAACTGAAGCTCATTTTTTTATCAAACCTATACGTGTGGAGTAGGTCTTCAAAAATGCTATTGAGGTTTCTAACATATTTTTTTCTAAACTGAATATTTTGCGCTAGAGACACTTCCAAAGTAGAAAAATGTGAATCCCCCCCCCCTAACTTCTAAACTAAGAGATTGAAAAATCTAAAAAAAAAAAATATGCTGTACATTGCCATTAAAACTTCCAACGAAAATTAGTTTGAACGAGATCTAGTAAGTAGTTTTTTTAAAACGTCATAAACTGCAATTTTCTCCTAGAATAATCATTACCACAACGAACGTGTTAAAACATCAATTGAAGTTACAACGAACTACAAAAATTTTTATACTATGGTACTTGCTACTACGGAACCCTTCATAGACGAGTCCGACTCGCACTTGGTCGGTCTTTTGACTGTCTTCTAGGCAATTGACTGCCTCTGTGGCGCAGTCGGTAGTGATACCGCCTGCGGCGCTGGAGGTCGTGGGTTCGATTCCCACCAGAGACAGATATTTGTGTGACCCACAAATGTTTGTCTCAAGAGTCTGGGTGTTTCTATGTATAATATGTATGTATTTAAAAGTATATAAGTTTCTGTATATAAGGTCTGATACCCATAACACAAGCATGTTATTCCTAGCTTACTTTGGGATCAGATAGCGTTGTGTGAAATGTCCGTGAATAAAAAAAAAATTTGGCTGGCATTATTCTATTGGGAGTCCTGGAGTTCCTTCCGAAGGCTTATCCGGGGCTCCCAACCGCAGGCTGTTAGGCAGGATTCCGCAGGATACGTGTAGTTTTAGTTGGTTGGAGTCGTAGATAACATCCATTTTTCTCACGTTGAACAAAAGACTGGCTGTGATTTTGATTTATTTAAGAAATTGTCATGGCATGTCTTATAGAAGGTCTTGATGAACTACGAGTATCTCTCAATTGTCGGTATCGACCATGTAAATCTTAACGTTTCATAAAACTGAAGAGGATCGAGAATCTGTACATGAACGATATTTTGAAGATTGTAATTGCATGGGATTCTCTAATCGATACTGAAACAAAAAATGTATATTTTTTTCTGTCTGTATCCTGAATAAGTAGGTATCATGGCGAAACTACTGAATCAATTCGAATGAAGTTCGGCACAATCTGAGCTTATGATCTCGGATCATAAGCTCAAATTGTGCCGAAGGCTTCTGTATACTGTCCCGGGACATCATTCCGAGGGCTTACCCAGGGCTCCCAACCACAGGCTGTTTGGCGTTACGTGAGGTTTTTTAGTCGGTAAGAGTCCGGCATAACATCCTTTGAGGATTTTCCCTCACGTAAAAAAAAAAGACTTCAGTATAGGTACTTTTGATTTGATCGACTCTAGTATTTCCAATATCCATTGAAAACACTGTATCCATAAAAAAAATGGAGAACGTTAACCATTTTCAGGCAGGCTTACGCAATAAGGTAGTACCTACACAAAATAATTCAAACGTAAGCAGCCTACGTAGTCATAAATACGGGGTGATACAAAAGAGTACAATTGGGTTCAAGCAAAATATGTGACTGGTATGTAGGTAGATAGATACTTACATACCGAAGTTATTGTCGGCCCGAACAATATTGTTCTGTCCGACCACTAAATTGTATTAACACGCTTTTGTGTGCAATACTTTCACACTTTCACAAGGCTTTGTCTTGAAAATCGATTACTGGCCGTGCACCTCGTACTTACCCATTGACCATCAATATTTGAAAGTAGCTTTTAATAAAAAAATAGCTTTATGCACTGAACTTTTATCTATATAAACTTTGGCTGTGTCTAATTTCAGATAGGATTACTATATTCCGAGATTCCAAAAATCAACGCATTTTTTTAAAAAAAGTGGTTTGTACAAAATGTCATCCGGCAAGCCAAGTTTCATGCTAGCTAAAACAAAAGTTAGTTGGAGAAGACCGTTGGCAGTCTCACCATCGAAGGACGATGGACTCGTGCAGAAGTAAATGAAGAAGGTAACATGGTGCACACTCTACATAAAGCGTGTTCTTTTATTACTTTTGGCTTGTCGCCTACGGGGATATCCTCTTTTCTTTTCACAATTCTTTCAAGAATTTTGGAAATCAGTTCACTAGTTTCGGAACCTATTTATTGCAAACAAACAAACACACAAACACAATATACATAAAACATATGCCTATAGATTCCCAATTACTTAGATTGTATAACTACCTACGTACATACATATAGTCACGCCTTTATCCCCGACGGGGTAGGCAGAGGCATAGTATCCGCCCACATTTAACCTTATAGTTTTGTGTTCCACGTAATAGATGGTGAGTTTACTGCCGTATTGAAATATACAGGTGTGACGACCCACAGTTGACATTTTTCAACCCGCCCGGCGCCCATAAGGCCCCCAACCTGGCCCAACGATTGTCATTTTACGGACAACCGGGTTTCATTTCGGTTTTGCTATGTACGAGTATGTCTACAGCGAAAATTAATGGGTACAGACTTCGGTTGTAGGGGATTACGTAGGCACTACTGTGTAACGGGTTTCGTACCAAGGCGAATTACGCGTCGATCGGGTAACGAAGTCCCAGTTACGTAGACAACCGAGTTGTTCGTAATAAAATGTTTTTCTTTTTTATTCTGTAGCGAGAACGGTATTATCGGAAAGACATGTCAAAATTATTTTAGGTACTGACCTCTTATATTTGCTCCATGGTCCTGAAACATTACGCTGGTTTCTGTGAAAGATTGTATTTTAACTCTTTTACGCTCTAACAGCTGAAGGGATCTAGCTGAAATTTAGAACACACATAGATTATAATTAAACTAGACGTGAATTGGACAACTCGCTAATTTTAAAGGGTGAAATAGACAAATTGAGAATTAGAGCAATCGTTCTAATTGGCTTTCCTGAGCCATTTTTAACCGACTTCAAAAAAAGGAGGAGGTTCTCAATTCGTCTGCATGTATTTTTTTTTATGTATGTCAAGCGATAATTCCGTCAATTATAGACGGATTTCAAAAATTTTTTTTGTTGAATAGGGGTTACTTCTGAGGTGGTCCCATTTTCACCAGGTCAGGGTCTGATGAAGGGATCTAGGAGAAAACGAGGGCAATCACCAAAAATTGTAGGGACAACTAGTGTGCTTGTTAACTTTTTAATTAAGTGCTTTAATGTTCTACACTTTAATGAAGGTATGGCGTCGATCTGATGATAGAGTCGAAAGACAGTCGAGGGCATTCCTAAACTATTTACAGCAGTTATCTTGTGTTTGGGCTTGATTGATTTGTATTCATGAGAACTTTACACCTAGATTGATAGATCCAACTTCAAAAAAATAAGAAAGGTCTTAATGTTTTATGTATGTTCACCGTCAATTATAGACGGCTTTCAATTTTTTTTGTTGAATAGGGTTTACTTCTGAGGTGGTCCCATTATAACCAGGTTAGGATCTGATGATGGGATCCTGGAGAAATCGAGGGCAACCACCGAAAATTATAGGCACAACTAGTGAGTTTGTTAACTTTTTAATTCAGTGCTTTAATGTACTGGTACCATTAATAATGGTCTGGAGTCGATCTGATGATGACAAAAGAGATTCGAGGGAATTCCTTAACTATTTACAGCAGCTACCTTGCGTTGGGGTTTGATTAATTTGTATTGATGAGAACTTTCACCTATATAGATATATTTTTCGGTTCACCCGTCACTTGAAATAAGGAAAAAAAAAAGACGTGTGGCACTCGGGGACTGCCGCGGTAAAGCTATTGCATAGCATTTTTAGGGTTCCGTAGTCGAATGGCAAAAAACGGAACCCTTATAGATTCGTGTCGTTATTTTACATATAAACATTGCCGTGTCCGTTGTGAAAAATTGTGAATTAAAAGTTAGTGGGTGATTTGCAAAGTGCTGTCAATATTCTTATCTATGACGCATTTCAAACGGAGCATCGAAATGGTTTTCACATTAAGAACTCTAAATTCGACCAGTACTCTTAAACTACTGAATCGATTTGAATGAAACTTAGTACCGAGCTTATGATCCGAGGAAGGTTCTAGGATACTTTTGATCCCGATATTTTGCGCGGTTCCTTTGGGAGAGGGGATGAAAGAGAAAATGTTTTTTTGTTGTAAGTTCCCAATGCGTGGTCTGATTTCAAAAATTTGTTCAGTGTCATAAAGGGAGTACTTTAAGGATTGTTTCACACGAGTTTCAACGTTGAGGGTTTTGTAGACCAGGAATTAGAGACATCTCAACTATCGCAAAACCTAGAATTCAACGGTTCCTTCGAATTTCTGGGTAAATCTAAACTGGCGTGTTGGCTTAATCATAAAAGAGCTTAATTTTTAAGGGTATTGTAAAATGATTCAGTCCACGCCGGAGGCGTGGGCTGAATTGTTTTAGAATATACTTAATCTTTAAGCTCTTTTATGATTAAGCAAACAGGGCAGTTTCATACGCTGCTTGATGAGTCTGATGAAGAAATACACCTCCTTTTATTTACCATGTGTGACGTAAACGAAGTTGCGAGGGTCAGCTAGTTCAATATAATATTGAAGTTGGTGCCATGAATAATACCTCCCTAAACCTATGAATTTACTTGGCGCCGACTTCAATATGATATATTATTGAATAAAAAATCAGATAAATCAAAATACATATTACTTTGTGCTAAGTAAATTTTATTTTTCAGGATTTCTTGGAAGTCGGTTGTATTTTTTATTGAAATTTTTTTATCTTTAAAGAAACGTAGTAATGATAACCATTCTAGATAATGCCCCATTATTACAGCAATAAGAGGGAATAGATAAATAATAATTATAATACAATAAATTTTATAATATCAATACAAATAGCAATCGTGCTGAAAATAAATTAAAAAATGATATATCTATTTTTTGGCGTTGTAACACATAACCGTGAAAAACGAAGTAAATGAACTTAATTTTTAAGAATACAAAAACCCGACTGCAAAGTAAAAATACAACTGAAAAGCAAAAAACAAGCTCTTTTGTAATTTTCTTTTGCTACTTAGTGTTTTACTTTGTCGGCAATATTTGCAGGCAGGAACAAGCTATGGAAACATTTAGCTATTTTTTAAACCACCACTCGCTTGACATAGCTTGTTCCTGCTGGCTAATGTTGCCGACAAAGTAAAACAGTAAGTAGCAAAAGAAAATTACAAAAGAAATGTAGAGCTTGTTTTTTGCTTTTCAGTTGTATCTTTACTTTGCAGTCGGGTTTTTTGTATTCTTAAAAATTAAGTTTATTTAAAACTTTTTAGTTATCTTAGAAGTGTCACCGAAATTTAACCTTAATTATTATATTTTTGGTCATATTTCTGGTTCTACTTAACCGATTGCAATCAAACAAATGTAAGATTTTAAGTCTGACAAAGACCTTATAAACAAATAAACCGCATCGAAATAGGTTTAGTAGTTTTTGCGTCCATTGCGGTCAAATAATTATAGCGTAAAATCCGCCATTTTGATACTTTAGGAATTTTATTATACCTGGTGTCACTCACACAATCACGAACGAGTCAAATGACACCTTGCGTGTCAAAATCCGTAAAGGCGTTCAGGCTGTAGAGCGTGCAAGAAAAAATTTCAAGATTTTTATTTTAGCGCCAAAAGTCTGCCATCTTTACTTTTTTTAAAAAAAAAAAATAGTATACCTGGTGTCACTGACACAATTACGACGAATCAAATGACATCTCGCATGTCAAAATTCGTAAAGTTAGCCTTTGGAGTAGGCTTGGTTGAGATCCTGGATGATCTCAATCTGTGCATCCTGAATGATGGTAGCCCTACCCGAAGAAATCTGCCTGGTCAAAATACTAGCTGTGTGGACCTTACATTCTGCACCACTGACATTGCCTCCTCTGCCTGCTGGGTAACTACAGACCTGACACATGGCAGTGACCACTACCCAATCCAGGTATACTTCACAGATAAGACCTATTTAGAAAAAAGTTCCCCTCCTCTCCTTAAATTTAATTTATCTAATCCTGATTGGGACACATTCACAGCCCAATTAGATAGTAAAATTCCCACCCTACCTCTTTTAGAATCTCAAAATTCAGAAAATAACACTCGCTGCCATGTGCAGGAATGCCTAGAGCACTTTACCAAGGCTATCACCTCCTGTGCGGAAACCAACTTCCCCATTAAAAATGCTGCCAGAGGTAAAATTCCATCTCCACCGTGGTGGGACCATGAGTGCACCATTGCCATTAGAGAGAGGAAGGAGGCCGAAAAAGAATATGACCGTGCTATGAATGTGCAAAACTTACTAAACTATAAACGGGTACAAGCCAAGACTAGAAGGTTGTTACGCCGTAAGAAGCGAGCAGGCTGGGCCAAATTCTGCTCCGGGCTTGCTCCAAGAACACCTCCCTCTGTTGTCTGGAGAAATATTAATAAATTCAGAGCGGGCTGCTCCCCTTCCTTACGCTCTCCAATGACCGTGAGACAGCCGAGCTATTTTTCAACAAAATTGCCCCTTCCTATGTCCCCACAAGGGCTGAGTGCCATCAGATTCCCGTTAATTCCTCACGGGACCCCTTCGACCTCCCATTCTCCATGGGTGAGCTGGACATGGTACTTAGGCACGTTAAGGATTCTGCACCAGGCATAGACGGAATCCCATACTCATTCCTCACTCATGCAGGCACCATGACGAGGAGCTACTTCCTAAACATTATCAACCACTGCTTCGTCAATGGCTGGATCCCGGACCCATGGAAGACACAGATTATTATCCCGATCCTGAAACCAGGAAAAGCCAGTGACGATCCAAACGGTTACAGGCCAATCGCCCTATCCTCAGTCCTCACTAAGATCTTGGAACACCTAATAAAAACCCGGCTAGAATTTGTTGTTGAATCCCGCGGGATGCTTCCAAGATCTCAGTTTGGATTCAGAAAGGGCCTTAGCACTATGGACAGCGTGGGTACACAAATAGCTGATGTCAGAATTGCCTTCTCACACAACCAGTCAGTCGTGGCAACCTTCCTCGACGTTTCATCCGCCTACGACAGCGTCCTCCTCCCTATTCTCAAGCAGAAATTGCAACAGTTGAGACTACCGGCGAGGTTGATACAGTGTGTATGCGAGATGCTCATGTCCCGTTCTCTGGTTTTGAGAGTCCAGGGCGAGGATTTCGAGTACCGCAAAATTTGGACAGGTTTACCACAAGGTTCGGTCTTAAGCCCCATGCTGTATAATCTTTATACAGCAGACATTGGATCATGCCTCAACAGCAACTGTCATATTCTACAATACGCGGACGACTTGGCGTTATATGTCTCGAACCCCTCCATCACAGATGCTGCTGACTCACTCTCCATCTCCCTGGACTCGCTAAATGAGTGGCTACTAAACCACGGACTGAACCTGTCTGCACCCAAGAGTTCAGTGGTTATTTTTTCCCGTAAAAAAACAATCCCTCGTATTCAGCTACATATCCAGGGGCATAGCATTCCTGTATCCTCCAAAGCGAAGTTCCTTGGAGTATACTTGGATTCAAAACTGACTGGCCGCCAACATCATTGCCACCAAGTTCAGAAGTGCGAGCGAATCACCCCCATTCTAAAGGCCCTTGCGGGGGTTTGGTGGGGTGCACATCCATTTACTATGAGACTGGTCTACAATGCACTCATTCGTAGTGTAATGGACTACGGGTCATTCCTACTGATCCCATGCAATAAAGGGGCCCTGGCCGGGCTAGATAAGATCCAAGCCTCATGTCTCCGGATAATCTCTGGATGTATGAAGTCCTCCCCTATAAATGCATTACAAGTGTCGTGTACGGAATCCCCTTTGGCGCTGAGACGGAAGTACTTAGCAGACCGCTTTGTCAACCGTCTGTGCTGCCAAAAATCCCACCCACTATTGCAAAACCTGGAATCCCTAAATCTCCTCTGTAACAGAAATTCTATATATTGAAAAAAAAAGGAAGTTCCCTTAATCCTTCAATCTTTTAGGTCCTTACAAAATTTAGAATCTCATTAATAGAAAACTCCCAATGTATTTATGTAGGTACTTATAAATAATATAGAACTGTGTGTGTCCATGTGGAAATAGTCTGGTAATATTTGTTGCAGTGTTCCCACTAACTTCAACAAGATCCCAGCGCGTCAAGCTCAATTCAGATCACTGCGAAATTGGTTATTAGCATAACCACAAGCACACGCAACCTCCATTACACGTTTGATTTTGGCGGAGTTGCCGGCATTGGCTCGGCAGAAAGCCATAACCAAAAATAGAATAGAATAGAATAGTAAAGTTAGCCGTTCAGGCTGTAGAGCGTGCAAGAAATATTTTCAAGGTTTTCATTTTAGCGCCAAAAGTCTGCCATTTTGATTTTATTTTTAAATTAGTATACCTGGTGTCACTCCCACAATTACGACAAATCAAATGACACCTCTCATGTCGAAATCTTTTAAGCCGTTCAGGCTGTAGGACGTGGCAAAGAATTGGACATACATACATACGTACATACATAGTCCCGAAAAACATTACCCTCCTTTCTTCGGCAGTTCGGGTAAAAATAATAGCTGTCAGAGGATAAACGTAAATTTGCCCGTTCGCCCCTACGAGATCTCGCAAGCTCCGCTAATACCGTAAAGCTAGCTAATTCGGAGAGTTCACTAATCCCAGATACAAGTGCGGCCGGTGTACCTCCCATTATATTTATCTTCATGAAGATTTAAGGATAGTTTAAGAACTCTAATAGGAAATTTTTATGTTTATTCCAGCATTCTATTTTGATCTCATATTCCAAGACGAATGACGTCCCCATGCTTGATAGTTCTCTCAAAAATAATAGACTTATGTTTGAGTTGGGAATATTTTGTTTTTAAACGGAGATAAAAGCCCCGATATGTATAATAGCTTTTTGTTACCCGACTCTACCTGGTTGTACCGGTCGTGCTACAAACTGACCGGGCTAAACATTAGGACACGCCACCGGTGATCACATGGCGGAAGGCACCTCTGTTCTGGAGGTGCTTCTAGTGATCTCTAATAGTCTCAATAGTAGAGATCCTTTTTTACCCTTTAGGTAAAAAAAGTAGGCCCTAATAATCATCATGCCCAAGAAATCGTACACCATGTTAGTTATAATAAATACAGCCATGTATGGGTTCAATGGCGCTACGGGAATTGCAGGCGAAAGGCAAAGATAGCTTCATTCTAAAACGTACCATGTAGCATTTATTTTCTATAGATGCAGTATTTAGGATGTGAAAGCAGCCTTATCGAGTTATCTTTTTTTAATCGGTTGTCAGTGGTGACATTTCTGCTGTCAGAATGACAGGATGTCATAAGTTCGGTGACGAAGCGTTTCGCATTTAAAGGAACGGGTTTTGGTTAAGATTTTTCGTGAAAGACCGGACTTTTGACCGAGACCTGCTTTGGGGTAGTTGGAGGTCCTTTGACTTTTGCTCTGAGACTGTGCCGCGAATCAGTTTTTCGCTCAAGCGCGATTATTTGTTACCTCGCGTGGCCTAACGGGCTGTGATTGGGTTGCTGCATTGCATCTTGCTACATTTTACCCAGAAAACTGGGTTTTTTACTACGGGGCTAGTTGCCGGATGAGATATTTGGTGCCGCACCTATAAGTTAGTGGGCTGCACGTGGTACGACAACGTGGAAGTGCGGACTACACGAGCTTCTCATGTGAGAGGTATCTGCCGTCATCACCTGGCAGTAACAACAGGCAGTCACTCTCACTCAGCTCACTCTGCAGGCCAGTAAATCCACTACTTATGTGTAGCTTAGTAGCATAAGTACCTAAACACTGACTATACTTCTGTGTACCTGTGATATTTGTGTCTATCAGTGAATAAGCTCTCTGTGTGTCTCTGTGTATCTCTGTGTTATATAAATATATGTGTGTACACCCTACCTGACTGTTTTCGTCAGAGCCCTGGCCTACCCTTGCACGCACACTGGAATCTCTGTAGTAAGGCGCCCTGGGAAAGAGTTCTCTGCATAGCTACCTCGCGCTAGTTGGTGAGTAACACTGATCATCACTGTGTTATAAATTGGCTCCCAACGTAGTGGCAAATCTCTGGGTCTACTCTGCGGTAGCCTCAGTCTAGTGTGTGTGCATAGGTGGTTACCTCTGGCGAAACCATCCTGGTGAATCGTCCGAGACGCTCCAGGACGTTAATTGGTGGTGCTAGCAGCTAAGCACAAAACCTTCCCTTTCGTCTTCTTCCAGCTCCCTACATCTTTGGCTGGAAAAGACACAAAATTCTAAATTCAAAAATTTAAAATAGCTGTGATTTTGGAAAAACTTTTTGATTTTATTTGGAATACCCACTTCTTTTCTTATTGTGTTTTTTTTCTTCTTTATGTTCTTTTTTTATGGTGCACACATATATTTATTATATTATTAGTGTAGATTAATATATAATATATATTATCCTATAGTTTCACCTTGTAAGGTAAACTTAGTGAATCTCTCTGTGTTAACTTAGTGAATT
This sequence comes from Miltochrista miniata, assembly GCA_933228765.1. Classification (NCBI taxonomy): domain Eukaryota; kingdom Metazoa; phylum Arthropoda; class Insecta; order Lepidoptera; family Erebidae; genus Miltochrista; species Miltochrista miniata. Next base: position 23,772,901 of record OW121749.1, on the reverse strand, counting down.
TCTCTGTGTAACTTAAAACTTTTTTATAAGGTGTGTACATACCTTGTAATTTTGAATGTTAACCTGAACTGTGTTATCAGAAAATTTAGAAACTTTTCTCTCTTAATATACCCTTAATCTTTGTTAAATTCTAAAAGTCAATTTGAAACATAATTACCTAACTTAGTACACTTTGTTGTAACTCAATTTACATTTTTACTTTGTAATTGATCCCTATCTGTGCCATTTTATCTTTATAATTGTTGTAAGTAAATTTTTACATAATGGCACAGATGAAAAAATATATTAATTATTTAAGAAAGGATGAACTTGCTAACGAGCTGTCCCACATGGGTATTTCAGTGGAACCGGAAACGACAGTGTCTGGCCTTCGGAGTGAGCTAAGAGCGGCACACCGACTCGTCCGTCGAGGTAGCATCAAAGCGAGTGCTCCGGTACCCGCTGATGCATCGGCTGAGCTCTCGATCTGCCTCCCGAAGGTGTCCGAGCTGGAGGAGGCTATTCAGTCAGGTGACATCTTCATTAATAAGGGTAGTCGTCTTAGGGTGTCCCTCAGGGCCAACTACTTATTGAGTAGGTTAGCTCGTTGTGGTCTGGATTGCCCCGACCTGGTGGATATTCGTGGTAGGCTAGTGAAGATCATCGCTAGGGCTGAACCCAGTAGTGATTCTGAATCCGAAGGTTCGGATGATGATGGTGATGATCCTTCGGGTCGTGACCAGGTGGAATATACTTCACCAGTAGTGAGAGAGGACCGCTCGGTGCGAGCTAGTTCAAGTAGGAATAGTTCTACATGTAACATAGTGTATAAAGAACGTCCCCTTAACTTATGTTCATTTAACTTAAAATATGATGGTTCTACTTGTGTACGTGTGTTTTTAGAGAGATTAGAGGAACTTAGATGTGCTCGGGAGGTTACTAAGCCTAGACTCCTTATGGCTTTCTCCGACCTGTTGGATGGACCGGCTTTGTCTTGGTTCCGTACAAACAAAGCTAACTTCATCTCATATGAGGATCTTATTAGTGAGCTTAGAGATACCTTCGATATTCCTGATTATGATTACCGCCTCAGGAACGAGATAAGACAGCGTACACAAGCCCGCTCTGAGTCCTTGGTTAACTATATATGTACAATGCAAGCCATGTTCTCAAGGTTGTCATGTAAGATGCCCAGTGAGGAACAGCTGGACATTCTCATGCACAACATTAGACCTGACTACATGAAGGAACTGGCCTTGCATGATGTCAACTCTGTAGATGACTTGAGACGTTTGGGTAAGCGCTTGGAGCTTGCGCGTACTAGGGCAGACGCTTTCCATGAGCCTGCTCTTGACAAGTTTGAGATTACATCTGACTTACACCAGCTTAAGAACAAAGGTGTACAAAAGCCCGCTAAGCAGGTGTCTGCAGTGGAGACGCCGGTTACCCCCCACGATCGCAAATGCTTTCGTTGCTGCGGGGGCGGTCACACTGCATACAGCTGCACACAGTCAAGGGAGCTGGTGTGTTTCCGGTGTGGTCTCAAAGGAGTCAAGACCCCAGACTGCTCACACTGTATTAGCAAGTCAAAAAACGCGTAGGCCAGGGCCTTATTAGGAACTCTGTGCATCACTCTGTATCTGAGTCTATTTCTGATAAGGTCCTGTTTCCTAAACGGGATAGTGACATTAGACCGTATCTAGTTGTTAAGGTTTTAAATTTAAATGTCTTAGGCCTTCTAGATTCCGGTGCCTCCTGCTCTATACTAGGTAAGGGAGCGCACCGCATCTTCTTGGAACTGGGTTTTGATCTTGTGAGTATCAATCCTACTTTTCGTATTACAACTGCAGACAGCACTCACTTGCAATGTCTGGGTTGTATCTCTTTGCCAATTGAGTACAATTCGGTTATCCGAGTTGTCAAGTTCTATGTTGTCCCAGGTATAACCACCTCCATGATATTTGGAGTGGATTTCTGGCAACAATTTAAGTTAAGTGATAAGTTAATTTTACAAAATATTAGTCTTGATAGCTTTAGTGATAATAATCCTATAGAGTCTGTGTCCCTTAACGGTGGCCTCGAGGATTACGACAACCTGACAACTAAACAAAGGTGTGTAATCAACGAGGTCATTGAAAAGTTCGACTCGTTGAACACTGATAAGGTGGGTTTAGGTCGGACCTCACTTGTGCACCATGTCATTGACACTGGTGACAGCAAGCCGATCAAGCAGCGTTATTATCCGCTCTCTCCCCTTAAGCAGAAGGCCCTGGAAGCCGAGCTGGACCGAATGCTGGAGATGGGAGTAGTGTCCCCGTCTCAGTCCGCCTGGAACTCTCCAGTGGTCATGGTGGAGAAGGCGAACGGCGACCTCAGATTGTGCTTGGACTCTCGCAAGCTGAACTCTGTGTCTAAGAGTGACGCCTACCCCTTACCCTATATCAATCAAATCTTAGACCATCTTAATAATGCTAAGTATTTAACCTCTGTAGATCTGAGTGCGGCCTACTGGCAGATTCCATTCGACTCACTCCAGTCTGCTGAGAAGACTGCTTTTACGGTTCCCCGGAGAGGATTGTTCCATTACAATTCCATGTGCTTCGGTCTTGTCGGTGCCAGTGCCACGATGCAACGCCTCATGGACCGTCTGTTTGGTCCCGAGTTCGACAACAAGGTATTTGCGTTTCAGGATGACATAGTCTGTGTGTCCAGCACCTTTGAGGAGCATGTAGACCTCTTACATAGAGTCTATCAGCAACTCAAGGATGCTGGCCTAACTATTAATATGAAAAAATCCCACTTTTGTCGGAGTGAACTCAAATACCTGGGGTATTATGTGGACAAACATGGCTTACGGACAGACCCGGGTAAAGTTGAGGTTATCCTCAACTATCCCACCCCTTCTAACCCTAAGGAGGTTAAGAGATTTCTGGGAATGGCCGGCTGGTATCGTCGCTTTGTTAACAACTTCTCGAAGATTAGTAAACCTCTGTGCAAACTCACTTCTACGAACCTTAAGTTCGAATGGACCCCTGAGGCTGAACAGTCCTTTAACCTGCTAAAGTCAGCCTTGGTTTCTGCCCCTATATTAAAAATGCCTAACTTTGAGATGCCCTTCCGCATTCTTAGTGACGCGTCAGCTTACTCAGTTGCTGCTGTACTGACACAAACTCACGATGGTGTTGAGCACCCTATCGCCTACTGTAGCCGTTCTCTCAACAAGAACGAGGTGAACTACAGCACAACTGAGCGAGAACTTCTGGCCGTGATTTTCGCTTTGGAACAATTTCGACAGTACGTCGAAGGCCAAAAATGTACGGTCGTCACGGATCATTCATCTCTTCTGTGGTTCCATAAGCTAAAAAATCCCACGGGTCGTCTAGCACGTTGGAGCATGAGGCTCAGTCAATTCGATTTTGACATAGAGCATCGAAAAGGTAAAGACCACGTTGTACCTGATGCTCTGTCTCGTATCAAAATTGATTCCCTCGATGCAGTACCCACTAAAGACCCGTGGTATGACCACACCATGAATAGTGTTCGGAAGAACCCTAGGAAGTCACCAAATTATGACATTCGTGACAACCTTCTATATAGGTTAACTAAAAATAAATATTCTTTGACTTCAGACTTTGACTGGAAGCTGGTGGTACCTCAGGAGGATCGCTTGCCCCTGCTCTCTAAGTACCACGATGACACACTTAGTGCCCATGGTGGCGTTTGGAAGACGCATAAAAGGTTAGCCCTAAATTATTACTGGCCCAAGATGTACGAGGACGTCAAAGAATATGTTGGGAATTGCGAAACATGCAAGCAGTACAAACCCGTAAATACGTCTCGTCCCGGCCTAATGGGTAGCCCGAAGCGGGTTTCGAAGCCATTCGAAGCTATCTCTGTCGATCTGCTTGGTCCCTTTCCCACTTCGAGCAATAGAAACGTACACCTGATCGTGGTCTCCGACTACTTTAGCAAATACGTCATGTTGTGCCCTGTTCGGGTTGCCACAGGCGCTGTAGTCGCGAGGTTCATAGAGAAGAGTGTGTTTCTCGTGCACGGAGTCTGCAAGACTATTTACATGGATAATGGCCCTCAGTTTGTGAGTAAGCCATTTAAGGATCTGTTGGCTAAATACAATGTACCTAATATATATTATAACCCTAGGTATCATGCCCAAACTAATCAGGCGGAACGAGCTATTCGCAATGTGGTTCAAGCGATCTCATGCTATGTGAAGTCACAACACAAGTCTTGGGATCAGTTCTTGGTTGAGATACAGTGTGCTTTAAACACTGCAGTTAACGAAGCAACTCGTTTCACCCCTTACTTTTTGGTACATGGTAGGGAATTTATTGGGGATGGAGTGCTGTACAGGCAGACAGATATCGCGTGCCATCCTACTTCAGTCTCTGTAGACGATCCATCAGCCTTCGGTGTCAAGCTGAGAGAAATACAACGCATTTACGACCAGGTGAGGAAACATTTGAACGTTGCCCACCAGCGTAATGAAAAGTATTACAACCTCAGAAAAAGGCATGTAGAGCTGAAAGTGGGACAGATAGTTTACAAACGCACGTTCTACCTGTCCAACAAGGCCAAGAATTTTACTGCTAAGCTAGCTCCTAAGTTCCTTAAATGTGTGGTGACTGCTAAACGATCCCCTTTAGTATATAGGCTGTCAGATCTGGACGGTAAGGATCTTGGGGAGTACCATATCAAGGACATCCTGAAGTATCAGGAGGAGCAGTCTCCAATACCTAACGTAACTACATAGCACTGTTTCTCTAGTTTATTAAACCAGTGCTATGTGATCATTATGTAAGACTATTTTAATCTTTTGTTTGTATTTCTATATGTGTACGTGACTTTAAATTGTCACGTTGTAGTTTCTTCTATGCACCGCACCGAGCGTTTTTCTCTCATTCGCTTCTTAGTACTCTACATTATCCTGAGAGCTTGGGTAGTGTTAGGGTATCGGCAGTGAGTAAAGGGAGCATTCGTTTTCTATGAAGGGCATTAGACTCTAGTTACTTAGCCTAACCGGTACACGAGTCAGTGTCTAGTTAGGTACATAGGAGGATCTTTCTTTGGTATTGTAATGGTCGTAGTCAGCTGGTGTTTGAAGGACCTAGCTGGTTGTCTTTGTTTATTAGTCAGTACTTTTCTGTTTTCTTTATTGTGTATTTCCAGCGTGTCATATCCGCAGGAAATACTATTAAAGGGGGGGTGGTTGTAGCATTTATTTTCTATAGATGCAGTATTTAGGATGTGAAAGCAGCCTTATCGAGTTATCTTTTTTTAATCGGTTGTCAGTGGTGACATTTCTGCTGTCAGAATGACAGGATGTCATAAGTTCGGTGACGAAGCGTTTCGCATTTAAAGGAACGGGTTTTGGTTAAGATTTTTCGTGAAAGACCGGACTTTTGACCGAGACCTGCTTTGGGGTAGTTGGAGGTCCTTTGACTTTTGCTCTGAGACTGTGCCGCGAATCAGTTTTTCGCTCAAGCGCGATTATTTGTTACCTCGCGTGGCCTAACGGGCTGTGATTGGGTTGCTGCATTGCATCTTGCTACATTTTACCCAGAAAACTGGGTTTTTTACTACGGGGCTAGTTGCCGGATGAGATATTTGGTGCCGCACCTATAAGTTAGTGGGCTGCACGTGGTACGACAACGTGGAAGTGCGGACTACACGAGCTTCTCATGTGAGAGGTATCTGCCGTCATCACCTGGCAGTAACAACAGGCAGTCACTCTCACTCAGCTCACTCTGCAGGCCAGTAAATCCACTACTTATGTGTAGCTTAGTAGCATAAGTACCTAAGCACTGACTATACTTCTGTGTACCTGTGATATTTGTGTCTATCAGTGAATAAGCTCTCTGTGTGTCTCTGTGTATCTCTGTGTTATATAAATATATGTGTGTACACCCTACCTGACTGTTTTCGTCAGAGCCCTGGCCTACCCTTGCACGCACACTGGAATCTCTGTAGTAAGGCGCCCTGGGAAAGAGTTCTCTGCATAGCTACCTCGCGCTAGTTGGTGAGTAACACTGATCATCACTGTGTTATAACCATATCGGAGCAATAGCTGTGATCCGAACAAGTATAATAATAATATTGTTGTTGTTTCATAAAGTAATGTGTGAAGAGCCCTTCCTAATAAATCACAAACTATAAGTAATATAGTTTATGCAATGATGTCCAAGTAATTGTTGAATTAGAATGTGAAGACACCTTTACCCGTCAAACTAAAATACATGTATTCAAACATTATTTTAGTTTAGAAAAGGAATAGTATACACTTCAACATTTCATCTTTTAGTTTTTTGCCCCACGTGGTTTTGATTGCCATGTTGAAATGTACAGGCGCAGGTTGGGACGACCCACGACGTACCTAGACCCAGACCAGATAAGGGCTTCAACTTGGCTGAACGACAGTTATGTTACTGACAACCGGGATCAACGGTTTAATGTGCTTACAAAAGCCACCTCCCTTATGAAATATCAAGGCTTTCATTCTCTGAAGTTGGGCCAGGTGTTAACACAGTGTTCCTGTAAGAATTACTTTTTTCTTCTACGACCATAAATAAGCATTTAAAAAACGAATATTGCCAAAACCATAGATTTAGAATTTTGCGCTACAAGCCAAAACATTACAAGAATGCAATGTTATGAAAAAATATTATTCCAAATCAACTTTTTACAATAAAAGGAAACGTGCTATCTTTGCTAAAACGTAAAAAGTCTTTTAAGTCAGTGGCATGTTATGGAGGTATGGAAAGAACAAAAAACTTTTCTCCTTGAGAAATTCTTTCTTTAGATACGCCTGTGAGTTTCTCCTAAGTAGATCGTTTGCCCTTTTAAACATACTTTAACAAAGCTTCCATTTATTATCTGCTTCACTAACACGGAAAATATTTTAATTTTAATGATAATAGATTAAATCCCATTTTAGGTTAATGACCGCCCATAAAAGGCTGAGCAAAATTGAGCACAGATGGAAATAAGTACTTATTTTCTGTAAGATTGGCTGTAATATCTTTTTTACGTGTTAGCGTAAAGTCTTGCATCTAGTCATCAACCGTCGCTTTAGAGATTGTTCGTTTTCATTAGCAAAGAGAATACAATACTACGTAAGATTCATTAGCTACTGGAGCAAGGAGTCGCCATGACGTCTGACCTTTCAAACCTTCTATGGGACCGCCAAAGCAAAAGCATCGTTAAACGACTTTTAATATAACAATTTGATGCTTTGACGTTTCAATCACACAGTTACATACTTATTTTCTTACGCTTCTATCCATCCAAAGGCTGCCGGGAAGCAATTATCTTATACTCTATATATTCCCTCTATCTATTAATTTTATCTATACTGGGTGTTTCTTTTTGAAGCGCTCGTGGCCCCGCGGACTCAGTGTTCTGTAAACGATCACTGCAGTAAGCAACTTTCACTATGGCCGGTCCATGGATGGGTGACCATCCATGTGATCTCTTTGTGACATTTATTTGAACGTTTCCGTGCTTCGGAAGGCACGTTAAGCCGTTGGTCCCGGTTGCCAGTAAAATGGCAGTCGTTAAGCTAAGTTTAAGGCTTTATTTCAACAGCAGGCAGTCACAACCTGCGCCTGTCCATTTAAACACGGCAATACGGCTCACCACCTATTACGTGGGACAAATTATACAAAGGTGAAATGTGGGCATATAATATGCCTCTGCCTACCCCTTCGGGGATAAAGGCGTGACCATATGTATGTATGTATGTATGGGTGTTTCTTTTAGGGTGTCAAGCCGCCACTAGCTGGTAGCAGAGTTCCATACCTATCGATTTAACCCCCATGTATGTTCTACGATTTTTTGTAGTTTTCGAGATATAATTTTTTTTCGTTATTTTTCCACGTGGCTTTAAATAATTACAACTTCTTTTTGGTTCGACTTTTCTTGGATATTTTTTTATTATTATAATGCCTATTGATTGCAATATTATGGACAAAATAATATCCTTCCTAACTTTGATACAAAATTAAAAATTTTAATCGATAATAAAAAAATAGGGAATTATGCAGAACATTATATCTCGAAAACTACAAAAAATCGTAGAACATACATGGGGGTTAAATCGATAGGTATGGACCCCTGCTACCAGCTAGTGGCGGCTTGACACCCTTAAAGAAACAACGTGTATATTAATATATTTTAAGGAATTTTATTGATCTAAAGTCGATCGAACATAAACGGACCCCGTGAGGGGACAGCTACTCGGGGTCCGTTGGTAATAAATTGGAAAAAGCAGGAAGTAAAAATAAATTAATAACAAACGTAAAAACTAAAAAAACCATTAGTTTTCTGTATTGATTTTTATGTTTTTCACTTTGTTTTTATTTCTCCTGAATCCAAACTATATTATCAGATGATGGTGTAACTAATTTTCTTCGATTTGACCGAGGTAGAAGTATGTTTTTAACACTAAAAGAAAAAAAAACAGTTACAATAACGTATTTAAAAATTCTTTAAAGTCAAGTGAATGATCATTCGACAGGTAAAATACAAAAAGAAATGAACTTACTTTCGTCTAGATGCCTTCCCATATGGATTTCTACCAAAAATACTTTCAACAATTGCCCACAGCTTCTTATTCCCGCTGCCCGATTTACGGCTGCCTTCAGTAAAAGGGCCATCATCAAACAATTTCAGAGATTTCATAGTAGCTACCTGCGTCATAAACATAAGCTGCGGTGCATTTGTGTAGCAATAATTCGCTGTCGTTATAGTGACATCTGCCCAAAAGAAACTATATCTTGAACAAACACATTGTCAATCACAGAAATCAGAAACAAGAGAAATGGCATGACGGTGCGCGTACGTTTCGCCGCGACCGATTATGATCAACGCAATACTAAAATGTGATTATTCGCAGCGGCGTGTAATTTTGATCACCACAGTGCAGTAATTTAAAAATGCCGGCTTGTTCTCTTGTAATCTGCAAAAACTGAAGTATTAATAATTACCTACGTCACAACACGCATGCAGTCTCTTACCATATTTATCTACACATGGTAAGATAATCAGTTTTGATCACGTCGCCGTCGCAGTGACCGCGCCATGCCACGCCTCACCTCACCACTTCTCTTGTTTCTGATTTCTGTGATGTGATGTGAATGATTTGATTATGTATGAAATGGAAGGAAACTATTTACTTAGCCCAGAAGCGCAAGAAGAAAAGCAATTAGTATGCTAACTTTTTCATAATTTTTTGTTGTCTTTTTTCACTTTATAATAAAATAAGATCAACATGACAGTGATTAATCATCATTTTTGTTGTTTGGCTGCCGTCCTTATTCCAGATTAGTGCACACGCCGGATCATAGGCGTCCGTACAGTAGATAGGACAAGTGTGATTACAAGTTCCATGGGCTCCAACTATATTGAAATCGTGTACCCTTCGGGCGTTTGATTTGTCAGGCATCGGTGTCGTCGCTCCTACATTGCAATGTTCAAGGGGTATTTCCTTTATTACTGAAACAAATATACAAAATTATCTTATGTATACAATTTTACGAAGTTATCATTTTGTTTAGCGAAAGCAGGCACAACGTCGCAATTTCCTGCATTCTGGATTCTTAGTCAGGGTCTGCTTTCATTTAGCAGCTATGATTTGAAATTTTATTTTCCATATTTATTTCTTCATACCATAAAATTATATAAAAGTTTTCAAAATGAAAATAAGATAACGGCACTACTTAATTCTTAAACACATTTAGACACCGGTCAGAAGAGAACATGACTTATTTGGGAGCGCCTGCCGTTTAAGGTTTAACTGTAGTTATAGCCATCTGTAAGGACGGATGTACGGAGAAAAATGAAAGACGCTGCTTGTTCTAGGATCTGATTTACTGTCCTATAGTAACGATTACACTATCTTAAATACTAATTTATATGAAGTCACAACGTATACCTACGAGTATGTGACGACTACACTACACATCACGGACCTCAGTCCCTGAGTGAGATACTGGCTGTATCTTACTCATGAACCGTGGTGACAGACAGATAGAGAGCGGAGTCTCAGTAATAGGGTTCCGTTGCAGAGGTTGGGTACGGAACCCTAAAGCTTGCCGTTCGGGAGCTATGTAGTCATAGACAGAGAAACAGATACACAGATTCTCAGTTTTAACATAAATAAACCCCTCGTTTTTATTGTCGGGGCCACAAACTAACCTAAGTAGTCTCGGAAACTGCACTGCTTCTTTCTTAAATGGCAACGGTTCAGAAATAGTACTTTAATTTCCGTTCCATCGGGCATCTCTGTACTTGAACATTTTAAATCTACAACGTTAGAACAATCGATGTCGTCGCAATAAATACCAAACGCTGGAACTGATAACAGCACTGCAAAAAGAAGAGCATTTAGGTAAGGTGAAATGGACCAATCGCGAATTGGACCAATCGCGCCTAAAGGATTTCAAACTATAATAAGCTGGGGTCTGACACCGGTATGAAGTCGTTCACACTCCATGAATTCGTTCGTTCATATCTGCTGTTAGCGGCTGTATAACAAGTTACACACACTTCCGGTTGGTAAGGTGGTAGATCAGAAGCGGCAATAATATTGTCCTCATGGCAAGGATTCTCCAACCAAATAATGCGGATGAAGTAGCAGCATACAAATTCATGGCAATGGTGAAGAAAGGCAACTATTATCATTTTAATTTTTTGTTGGACCTAAGCTTATTGATGACGAAATTTAAAAATTTTGTGTTAATTGTAGTTGTACGGAAATCTTCTATTTTAACACCACTAAGGCAACACATACCTACGCACAAACACGCCCATTTGATGGGAAGTGCTCACCGTAGACTATGGATCAAACATTCATAGTCTACGGTCACCAGAGACACTACACGCGCGCTACTCTACCTACAAACACCTAAGACCCGTTTTGAAGAACCCCATGTAGGCGTTTTCAAAGACATAGGCAGGGAGTTCATCCCACAATCTATAAGCGGAAGGAAACAAAGAAATATACATTGAAAATGACTATCAATAGTGCAGTGATAGGTGGAAAATATACCTATATCATCAGACACCATGGAGAAAGCTCATAGTGTAATAAACTTACGAGTTATAAGCCATGAATAGAACATTTTAGTCCATTACTCCATCAATATTTTTACGAATCACCGAGGCGATTACAAAAACGATTTATGTTACCGCGTTACAGAAATTACTTTTTAATGTTTGCTCGAGAGATTTATGTGAAAATTTAATTAAAATACCAATTCGTCAGCATGATAACACATTTATCTTGCGTTCTGAATTTTCAGGGCCATTTTATGTTGTTAGGTCTAACAAAAGGGGGGATCGAGTGTCCCCAGTTTCCCATACGATATCATATGGGAAACTGGGGACACTCGATCCCCCCTTTTGTTTTTCATCCCTAATTTCTATATTGAGTATCCGTTTAAAAAACCGTTGGTACTAAAATACGTGAAACTTATTGGCTTATAATTGCTGTAAGAGCCAAAGGTATGAATATCTAAATTCAGTACTTATAGTTATTTTACTAAAATCAATAATAAGGAATCGTACCATGTATCCCGCATATACGTAAGACTTGATCCCCCCGGTCTGGATGACTTGATCCTGGGGGATCAAGTCTCCCATATTTAGGGTCACATGATACCATTACTAAGGAGTTAAATTAAAAATATCTTGTTTGTTTATTTATTTTCGACAATCACATAATTCTTCATATCTTACTAATATTATAAATGCGAAAGTTTGTGAGTGTGGATGTTTGCTACTCTTTCACGCTCTAAGGTCTGAACGGATTGGGTCGAAATTCGGTACAGGGGTAGATATAGGTCTGGAATAACACATAGGCTACTTTTTATTCCGGAAATAAGTTCCCACGGGAAGCGGGAAAGTTCAAAACTTGACACGGGCGGAGCTGCGGGCGTCAGCTAGTATTATATCTTTTTCACGGTTTATTGGTAGCGCTCGTGGCCCCGCCGTTTCGGTGTTCTGTAAACGATCACTGCAGTAAGCTACTTTCACTAAGAACCAGTCCTTGGATGGGTGACCATCCATGTGATCATTTTGTGACATTTATTTGAGCCTTATCGTGCTTCGGAAGGCACGTTAAGCCGTTTATCCCGGTTGCCAGTAAAATGTCAGTCGTTAAGCCAAGTTGAAAGCCTTTTTAGGCGGCTTGAAAAATTTAAACAGCAGGCCACTCCACAACTAGTTTGCTCCACCGACCTTCGGTTCTCTTACAGAGATGTGGCCAGCCCACTGAAATCTCAAGACACATGCTTCTGCGAGCTATGTCGACCACTCTGGTTCTCTTACGGAGAACATCGTTCCGAATCTTATCCCTCAGAGACATCCATAGCATAGCTCGTTCCATTGCTCGCTGTGCAACTTTAAGGCCATGGACTAGCTTTATTTTCGTTCCCTGGCACCATTTTTCGGGCACCTTCTCTGGTTTTGTAGGCTCTTGGTATATTGTTCTGCAATGAATTGAAAAAAACAAGGTAGGGGACACCTGAGCCAGGTGGATAAATCTCCCATAATAAAGTGTACCAAGTATACCCTGAGCTATTTGAGGTTATAAACAAAAATATTTTCAAATGTCTATAATATTATCACTTTATTACGTAAATAATGGCTAATAATATAGATAATGGCTCGTATTAAATGCATACACACTTAAAAGTCCTATCATCAATCAATACATATAATAAAATCGTAACAGGTCGCTGTCTGTACATGGAAGATAAATAAGAAAAAATATTATAGGGGGGCTTCATGAACGCAATAGAACCCAAAACAATGATTTTTAGAATTTTTGTCTGTTTGTCTGTATGTCTGTTTGTCTGTATGTCTGTATATCTGTTTGTCTGTACGGTTGTGCACGCTAATCTCAGTAACCACTCAACCGATTGCAATGCGGTTTTTTTTATTGTGTTGAAGTTTGCTCCAGTTAACATTTAGCGTTTGTTTTATGTAAATCGGTTTAGAAATAAAAGAGTTATAACACTTTTAAGAATCAGATATTTTGAAAATTTTAATTGTAGGGGTTTCTTTGAATGTGAGTGAACCTAAACTGGCGTGTTGGCTTAATCATAAAAGAGCTTAATGATTAAGACTACTGAATTGTTTTAAAATAGACTTAATCATTAAGCTCTTTTATGATTAAGCAAACAGGGCAGTTTCAGACGCTGCTTGATGACTCTGATGAAGAAATACCTTTCCTTTCATACACCTTATGTGACGTAAACGAAGTTGCGGGCTCAGCTAGTTTTAAATAAATGTTTAGTCAAAATATAAAGTCACAAAAACTTTCTTTCTGCCGCAACAATTACTTACTCGCACGCCGTTGGCCAAAGTGTCAAATGTGATAGATGTACCATCTTTAGAAAGTTATCGGGTACCATAGGTATACAATCGATATTGCCACTATAAAACTATTTTTGTAAATCTTGTGTACCTAGTCTCCTGTAAGGATCAAGTATCCCCAGTTTCCCCTTTACATTTTCTCAAGGTATGAGGTTCTGCTCTCTCGGCTCTGCTCGCTTGAAGTCCTATTATCGCGCAAATTATGTATTCCTGTTCCCGCTTCCCATGGGAACTTATACCTGGAATAAAAAGTGATTTCCCAGACTGTAATCTATTCCTGTACCAAATTTCAGCCACATCCATTCAGTCGTTAGAAACTAAAGCAGGAGTTAACTCAACATTCTGAAATCCTTACATCCAGTCATCTATCCATCCATCTACTAAAGAGAACTAGAGTGGTCGACATAACTCGCAGAATAAGCGTATTGTAGTGGCAGTAGGCTGGGCACGTCTGCAGAAGAACAGACGGCCATCTTAAACCCCCCCCCCCCCATCGTCACCCCCACCTTAACCCACCCCCCTAAGCCCACATTAACCCCCCCAACGTAACCCCCCCCCCCCACCTTAACCCCCAACGTAAGCCCCCCCCCCACCTGAACCCATTACGAAACAACATTACAAGACTACCAAAAAAACAGCGGCCACTAGCCCGTCACATACTACGCGACTACGCATATAGGTCGATAGAACCGGCGAGCGAACATCGGTCGACCAGTAGACTTCTACCGGTCTTACAATAGAGCTCTAGTGACTACGCGACTACCAAAATTGACAAATTGTACCGACGACCTTATATTTGGCCACGATTTCTATTCTATTCTGACGCGATTGAAATAGCAGACTTGGCCCCCTGGAGAAGATCGCAGGCTGGGACAGAACGCGGAAGGCGCAGAACCGTGTGTTGTGGCGTGGATAGGGAGAGTCCTACGTCCTGCAGTGGACTGCCATAGGCTGATTTGATTGATGATATGATGAGTTACTACACTCATAAACTTTCGCGTGTATTAGTATGATGTGAAATTTTGCGAAGATATTTGTTTTTCATCCACGCTCTAACTTCTGGGTGGATCTCGCAAAATTATTTAGGCTACTTTTTATTCTCAGAAATACGTTCTCACTGGATGCGGAAACCGGAATCGAATTCCACGGGCGCCATCTAGTTAGTATTTAGATTAGATGATAACCTTACATACAAACATACATACAAATAGTCACGCCTTTGTCCACAAAGGGGTAGGCAGAGGTATGCCTCTGCACTGCCTACCTCTTCGGTATACGCCCACATTTCACGTTATAATTTTATGTCCCATGTAATAGGTAGCCTATTGCCGTGTTGAAATGTACAGATGCGGGTCTTGCGACCCGCAGATTAAATTTTTAAAGCCTTCCTTTAACATGGCTTAACGATTGTCATTCTACTGACAACCGGGTTTCATTTCGAATTTTCCTTCTCTACGCAATGGATCTTTTTGCGACAGTGTTCCCTTAGTCGACTCTTACGACACCGTCGGGATGAATTAAGGGAAATATTTTGGACCCCGTTTTCATACGGGGCCCTGTCGCCACACCCAACGTATGATAACCTTATTCATCGAAATTACGAACTTCGAGTAACGTTTGCGTGCATAAACTAATTACCATTTCAGTGTTACAGTCTGCATGACTCCTGACTAAATTAATACATTTTCACCGCTAACGATGTCAGCTGCAATCATTACATTCGTCATGGAAAATGTGGACCAGCTCACTAGATCTCCTATCATATAGTCCTATCGTAGAGTGAAATACTAACGCAAGGGGTCACATTTGTCTGGTTAATTGCAGAGATGTGATTAAAACGTTCCACGGAAATGATGTAATTAGAAATTCGAATTGAAAGTGAATAATCATTGTTGTACTTAATAACTTTCTGTCGCGGTAATAAAGTAATTATAATTCAATAAGTTTCTACATAGTTCAATTGTACATACTACTACACTTACTACTATACTACATCTATACTTCTATACTTATACTAATATTATAAAGAGCAAAAGATTTGTTTTTTTTTGTTTGTTTGTTTGTAACGAATAGGCTCCTGAACTACTGGACCGATTTGAAAAATTATTTCATTGTTGGGAAGCTACACTCTTTGCGGTGAACATACGCTATATTTTATTCCCGTATTCCCACGGAAACGGAAATTACGCGGGTGAAACCGCGTGACGTCCGCTAGTAGTAAATAAATTCAATTTAAAATCAGTTTAAGGGCATGCCCGCTCATCCCACTACCATACCACATGGGTAACTACTTTGGGTATCAATTGTAAAAGCGCTACCTAGTCTAAACTAAACCTTACTGATAGTTATAGCAGTATGTGATCTTTCAGTGCTAATTGCTTGTTTGTTGCACTTCACTGGTACAGATTTAGAACGTCTATATCATCAGTGGTTCTGGCGCGAAGTGTTCTTTGCTTGATCAAAGACTTTTTACCCCGGACATAAGTTCCTTACGAATATGGATATTAATTACAGAGACCGTATTCTTAGCATTCCATGGATTCTCCGTGCGGGCGCCGGGTCCATAGCGTGGCACGGGGGGGAACACCCCGACGGCGTCTGGGACTTGCGACCCATTCGAGTAGGTTTAGGGTGGCCACCTTACTATGCGCATAAACGATCACCTTCCACCGTCAACAATGTTCCCCCCCCCTGCCCAACCAGATTTGGTAAGATCCTATCAATGCCGCTTTGGATACTCGTTTTAGTAAAGAGCTTACTGAAGCTCTTGGCAATCCAAGGTCCTTAAATAAATTATACAGGGATTTAGCTGGAATTCCCCTTGCTCCTACTTCTACGGCATAGAGTTTAACCACATAGCCATTTTTGGTTAACTCATTGGTCAAGTCAAAGTATTTATTTGTCTTCATGGCGTGGTCCTTCGGTATGTTGGTCTCCCACGGC
This sequence comes from Miltochrista miniata, assembly GCA_933228765.1. Taxonomy (NCBI): domain Eukaryota; kingdom Metazoa; phylum Arthropoda; class Insecta; order Lepidoptera; family Erebidae; genus Miltochrista; species Miltochrista miniata. The sequence continues at coordinate 23,756,584 of OW121749.1, read as the reverse complement.
ACCGTCAGCTCCACGAGCACCGCACGCCTGTTTATCCTCTCAGAAATAAACGTAAAAGTTTATGTGTGTTTGTTATTCAATGAAGCATAAGTATGCTGGGATAGGATTTAAAATTGTTAAGAGTACATTTCAACTTAATTGTTTTTTTTGGGACTATGTCCCACAGCGCCGTGTAGACCAAATTACCTAATAAATATGGTGTAGGAGATGCGACCTGCGTGGTACCTGATGGGATGGGAGTTTGCTACTTTACACAGAAAACACTTTAATTACGTTAAAAGGTTTATTTCTGGTAAACTATCGCTAAAGGTATGATAAAATGGGAATGAATGCACCCGGTCGCTGTCCGACATGCACTGAGCTCGCGGCGCACTTAGTGCGGCCACGTCGTATTGCTGGATCAGCAATAAGTGTTTGGTTGCAATTAGGTATTGCATCGAACATGCTCCCGAGCGCGGAGATGAGATAATGATATTAGCTTATACAAAATAAAGAGTTATGTGAGTGTGAGCTTAAACGCTAATGAGTTAAAACAATAATAGATGAGAGATACAAGGTGATAAAACAATCATAATTATCTTAACAGTCTATTATTATTTGCTTAAACGGCGGAGTCATCTATCGAGAATAGCGCATGTCTTTTAGCTAGGGGAGACGTAGATATGTCTCGCCTTTTTAAACGCAAACTAGACCACCGCTTAGAAAAATTTGATACGCGCGCACTATCACTGACACTTTGCCTCTGTTCGGACAGGGGTTGACTTCGCGCACTTACACTAGAGCCTTGCTCTTGCTCAGATTGATTTATACACACACTCACACTCGCTGGCACGCTCTCGTTCCGTCCTTGCGTAGGGGCATCACTGGCTCGCTGACACCTCGTCCACAGGAACCACAGGACTGCTGCGACCGCTGCTGCTAATAGGCTATACGACACCGCGTACTGATGTATGTCATGTGTCGTTAAGATCTCGGTCTGCTGGGCTGAGTCTTTAATTGCTTTTATTTGTTCACCGAGATAGTTTAAGGAATCGTTTATCGGCGTGACATCCTCGTTAACCTTATAATCTTGGAAAGTTTGGATAGGTAGCGTAAGATTACTGATTATACGATTTATGGGACTCAATTTAGTTTCAAGAATATTTAGCTTAAGTTTGAGAGTATTCTCTAATTGCTGATGAGAATAAAGAGTCACGTCATAACCCTTTACAATGCATTGTTTTGATACTTGAATCAGTCCGGCCTTGCTGACTTCGCTCAATTGTACGTCATCGTCGCATATGACTCTCAAAGAATATGAGTCACAGCAGAAATACAAATAGGTAGATAAGTCGTGTAATGGAACCCATTTGTTTTCACAGCTAGCTTTACTGAATTTGCAAGATAGTTTCTCCTTCTCGCAAAATTGTTCGTCAGGACCTAAACTCTGGACAGGTCCTCGAAGACGACAAAGGTAAGTTTCCGCTTCATATTCACAGCCTTGCAGATCGCTGGCGCTGGCTGTTAAGTACGAATCACGTCTCAAGTTAATCGCTACGAATTCAGACTTTGGTTTGATGCTGATCATATTTTTATTAATTTGTACCGGCACTGGTATTAAATTATATAGCTGAAACGTATCTCTGCTAATTAACGGCAAGGTAATTTCAATTATGAAATATTCTTCCGTCATTCTTGCTTTAACCTTTAGTAATTTGTAGACCTTATACAGGTTGAACTGAATGTCATCTACAGGTAATGCTAGCTCTTTCGATATTTGGCTAGATACAACCTGTAACTCACCACGGAGCTGTTGTGGAGTTAAGAGATGCAGATTGATCTGACCATGATATATTTCAGTCATTGTGTCAAGAAAAGTATCCTGAATCCGCTTCAAATTCTGGATCATATTAATAGTCGCCAACGCTGCTAGAGAGAAATCTTGCTGAATAGATATTATATCAATCTCCTTCTGCAATGTGTTGGTGATGGAGTCTAAATAATTTAAATGCTTATTGATTATCTTATGCTACTTTTCAATAGTCTCCTCTGTTCTCTTTAAGATATTATACTCCGCTTCAATGACCGAAGTCTGATTACGATACAGCTGACTAAGATGGTTTATATTTACACGCACTAGGTCAATGTCACGCTTATATTTTTCTGCGAATTCCTGGTCGAGTACTCCGAACAATGAATTAGCTGGGGAGCCGACAGCGTTGATAAGTCCGCGTCGAGTTCGTGAGCTCGCTCCAAAGTGCTGATTTAGCAACAGCTGATTATAATATTGTAGTTCATTGTACTCGTGTTCTATTTGAAGGATAATGATTTTACAATGACTCTGCTCTTGAATTTTCCCACATGTTTGCTTGAGATATTCGGAAAATTGTGTGACCGCTTTGTCTCCTTGCCAATAAGGAGACATATCATAATAAGTTACGATTTTCCACTGATCACGAATAAGATGCATCTGTCCCAACAGATCGAAATACAACGTTTGATTGTTATCGAATGCGGTCAGTTTATAAGATGCTTCAGTGGAGAATATAAGGCTCATAAAAAATAGCAATGATAATGCTATGCTATAGATTTTAGGACAACTGTGACACCTAGTTTGCTTACTTTCTTTCCCGCTATAGGTAACTGGCAGTGTGCTTTCTTTCTTTTCAGCTATAGGCAGAATAGAAAGCTTAATAATCGGTCTCTTTATATGACCATTCTTTGTTTTAAGAGTCACCACACGGACAGCTCCATCTTTTCCTGGATGAACCTCTACCACCCGACCAACTGGCCATTTTCCAGGGGGTAAGTTGTCATCATGAATGGTTACCATATCTCCTATCTCTATATTCTTCTGTGCTTTCAACCACTTGCTGCGTATAGATAACTGGGTAAGATACTCCACTTTCCACCGCTTCCATATATCTTTGAACGTTTTATTAATTAAATACCACCTCGTTCTCGCATCTTGTCCTGTCTCTATGACATTCAGACCTGAGCGAGTAGTTAGAAAATGCGCTGGCGTGAGAAAATCGACGTCTTCGATATCCTCAGATACTGGGCATAGCGGTCTCGAGTTAAGGCACGCTTCGATTTGAGATAAGATTGTGCTGTATTCTTCGAAAGTTAGAGCTTGGTCCCCTATTACTCTTTTCAGATGTTGTTTAAGACTACGAATTGAACGCTCCCAAATACCTACCGCACTAGGCCAGGATGGGCAGTTCCAGTGCCATTCTATGCTCATCTCCGCTATTTCTTTGTGAAATGTGTCACTAAAAATTCGCTCCAACTGTTGCTGTTCCTCCTGAAGAATGTTATTGGCACCTACAAAATTTGTACCGTTATCTGAATATATATGCCTTGGAGTTCCACGTCGAGCCGCCATGCGACGCAATGCTGCTATGAATGATGAACTGCTAAGGTCAGAGACCAACTCTATATGGACCGCTTTTGTAACCATGCAAATAAACAAAGCTATATACCCTTTTGTCGTTTTTATACTTCTCCCTGTATTTGCTTTAACTCGAATAGACCCAGAATAGTTTATTCCAGTATGATAAAATGGGGGAGCTGGGTTGGTTCTGTAATCAGGTAAATCTCCCATTATTTGCTGTAGTTTTCTGGGCTCTTGTTTTTTGCAGGTCACGCAATTATGAAGTTGCTTTTTAGTGGCTCTGTTTCCTTGAATTATCCAAAACTTCTGTCGCAATAAAGACAAGGTAAGTCGAGCTCCTCCATGGAAAGTATACTCATTTGCTTGCTGGATGAGAAGTTCTGTTAATCTTCCGCTATAGGGTATTATAATTGGATGTCTCATATCAGAGCTGATGTCAGCATTTTTAAGACGTCCACCGACCCTTAATACACCATTTTCATCTAGAAATGGTTGTAGTTTTAATAATTTGCTATTTAAATGTAGTTTATTCTGCATTAAACTCTCGATATCGGATGTAAATTCGATGCGTTGTATACATTTAATTATAACTAATTCTGCTTTTCTTAGTTCTTGTAATGTGAGATGTGACGGCCTTGGTTTACTTGTTTGTATAAAAGTACGTAGTAACCATGCTATAATGCGCTTTATTTTTATAAATGAGCTAAAACGATTTAATAAATCTTCAACTATGCTATTTTCGAGATTACTGATTTGAACCGTCATAACTTGCTTCCGGACCTCTTCCTCAGTCGTATACCCCGTTTTCAGTTGCTTGGGGTCAAATTCCGGTATAGACAACCAGGATGGTCCTCGCCACCACAATGTATGCTCCATCAATTGCTTAATGAATAGTCCTCTACTCGCTGAATCTGCTGGATTTTCTTTGGTTGATACGTAATGCCAAACATCAGGCGATACTAAGCTAGTAATTTTCTTTACTCTATTCGCTACAAACGGCTTCCAACGTTCTGGAGAACCTTGTATCCAGCTTAGGGTGACCTTAGAGTCGCTCCAAGCATAGATTTCGTAATCTATGCCGGTCATGCTGGTGACTATTTTTGTTAATAGTCTCGATAATAGTTCCGCTGCACATAGTTCCAATCTAGGTAGCGACACTGTCTTGCTGTTTGGTACTAATCTTGTTTTGGCTGCGACTAGTACAACTGACACTTCCGTTTTTGAGACAATTCTCGCATAAACGACACACGCGTACGCTTTAAGGGATGCGTCACAAAACCCGTGCAATTGGATAACGTCATTACGTTTGCTTTGCAACCATCGTGGAATTTTAAATTTGGTAATACATTCCATATCTTCAGTTATTTTGCCCCACTCATGCTTGATCTCGGCTGAAACTTCATCACCCCATTGAATATCATCTAGCCAGACCTTTTGAAACAACAGCTTGAATTTTATAGTCAGAGGCGCAAGCCAACTTAAGGGATCAAATAACTTGGATATCTCTGACAAAAGCAATCTTTTTGTAAGCTTTGTAGTGTCCGTTGATAATGTATATTGAAAAGTGAATTCATCTGTTTTTGAGTTCCATCTCAGGCCCAAAGTTTTTGCTGTGTTTTCAGTTTTGAAAATGAAGGATGACGCTTGCTCATCTTGCTGTAAAGTGCTCATATTTTCCAAAAGGTTCGTCTCATTCGCTGACCACTTTCTCAAAAAAAATCCGCCACTGCTTAGACACGAATTTAACTCTGCTATGCTGATTTTTCCTTCATCGATAGTATGGGCCCCCGATATTAGGTCATCCATATAAAAATCATCTTGTATAATTTTTGCTGCTGTAGGATAATTATGCTTCTCGTCCGCTGCGAGTTTTCGAAGGGTCATTATCGCTAAAAAAGGTGCTGAGTTCATGCCGTATATTAATGTTGTCAGCTGGTATGCTTTAATAGGCTCTCCAGTTTGAGCTCTCCAAAATATTTGCTGCAATTTTTGATCGCTTTCGCTTACTAGTATCTGTCGATACATTTTCTCAATATCGGCAGTGAAAACGTATCGATATCGTCTCCACTTGAGTAACAGTGCCTGTAGATCTTGCTGTAAGTTAGGTCCTTGATGCATAACATCATTGTGACTAAGTCCCGAAGAGGTTTTTGCGGACGCATTAAACACGACACGTAACTTCGTTGTGGAGGATTCCGCTCGCTGGACCCCATGGTGAGGTAAGAAACACTCTATGCCATCCCTGCTAAGTGTTGCTAATTTCATATGACCTAACTCTGAATATTCGCTTAAAAACTGTGTATATTGTTGAGCTAAAGATTTTTGCTTGCTAAGTTTTTTCTCTAAATTCTTAAATTGCGCTAGTGCTATCTCCTTAGACGATCCTAACTTTTCGTACGCTTGCTGCTTCATCGGTAACCTAACTTCATAACGACCGTTTTCAAGACGTTTAGTCGTTGATAGGTAGTACTCGACGCATTGTTGATTTTCCGCTGACATTTCGTTTTGCTCGTGAATATCCTCAATTTGCCAAAATTGATGAATATCCGCTATATTATTTAAGATGACGTTACAGTGGAACTGTGGCTTTACGGTTCCGCATAGTAACCATCCTAGTTGAGTATGCTGAGCTATGGGCGAATACGTATCTGGCCCTCTTATCAAACCATCTAGCATGATAATAGCATAGGCGTCTGCCCCGAGTAACAAATCCACTGGACGACTTGTATTAAACTCTGGATCCGCTAAATGGATATGTTTTAAATGCGCCCATGAAGGTTTTTCGAAAGATTGATTTGGTAAGTTTTTAATTAGAGTTTTCATAATCAAAACATCCGTTTGGAATGAAAAGCCAGTATACATAGACTGACACGTAATGCTTAGCTTGCCCATACAGCTCGATTCTTTTCTTGCGATTCCGGAAACCGTTCCATTAAATTGCTGTCTCTTTAAACCTAACTGTTGAGCTGCCCTCTCCGTAATCAACGAAACCTGGGAGCCCTGATCGATAAGAGCTCTCATGACGAGCTGAGTGCTGTCAGCTGCTCGCACCCGCACTAACGCTGTAGCTAATAAAATCTCGTTGACATTTTGCTGAGATGCGTGCACCCCATTGCTGCTATTTTGCTTAAAAAATTCTTGTTCAAAAATTTCGTCATCATTTTGCTTGCCATCAGCAAAACAATCATGCAATATCGTATGATGTCGGCCAGAACACTTGAAACAGCGTTTTTTGGAATGGCATTTATTACCATTATGATTAAAAACGCAATTAATGCAACACTTCAGTTGTTTGATGGTTTTAAGTTTCATTTACTTTGGCATTTGAATAAACTTTTCGCAATTGTGTAATTTATGATCAGCAAAACAATGAGGACACTTAATTTCCTGCACATGCATTGCCTTTGAGTTCTTGGAATAATTATTATAGCTTGATTTGTAATTATCATATTTTCGGTTGTTAGGAAATGATTTTGAAGAATTCGCTTGCTGCTGAGGTTGCTGGAACTTTTGCATGGTATCTTGTCGCCGACGAGATGTTTCTAGACTAGTAAACTTGTTTTCGAGAAAATCTAAAAAGTCTTGTAAGGTTGGTAGCTCTCTAGCGTTTTTTAACGACTCTATGTATTCGGAATAAGATTCACTATCCAACTTTTGGGACAAGATATGCACTAGTAGAGGGTCCCACGTACTAATATCCACACCTAGGTTTTTGATGGCGTGAAGACTCTCTAATGTGACGTCATGCAATTTTTTGAACGCTGAAAACGATTGATGCTGTATATTGGGAAGATTTAGGAATACATTGGCGTGTGCTGTAAAGATAAGTTTCTTATTATCAAACCGGTGATTTAAAATCTCCCAACAAACGACATAGTTATCAGAGCTAATCGGAAGGTGCTGAATTAAACGCTCGGCTTCACCTTTTAGCTTGCCTTTCAGGTATTGCATTTTTTGAGCGTTTGATAATGCGTTGTTCTTGTGGATTGCTTCGCTAAACAGATCTTTAAAAGGCATCCATTGCTGGTAATGCCCTGTAAATATGGGAATATCCATTCTAGGAGTAGATTTTTCACGATAAGATGTAGACCACATCTTAGAGTTAATAGATTTTTTCATCCTATTAAAAGTTTGCTCGTGCTTGATGAAGTGATAATCATAGGTTTCTGATAGATCTTCACCCGACTCACCAACGATCTCCCAATGAAGGTTATCAATGGTGGTCCACCGGTTTTGAAGTGTTCTAAGTGAGTCTTCGAATTCCCACTTGTCAACCATAGCTTCAACGTCAATATTATCTACTGCTCTAAGGAACGCTTTAAAATTGACCGACTGCTTATGAAGCATATCGTCAAGTTTGCTGTTGGACCCTCTGGACTGGAAGGTCGGATTTGCTGCTGCTTTTGCTGGCGTCTCCGGCTGAGTAGCTGAAGTTCCGGGCGCCTCTTTATATGCTAGTTGAGGAAAAGACGATGATTGCTGTGCTTGCTGTATCAACTCTTCTTTGCATTGACTAATTAGCCCTTTAGCATTGATATAAAGCTGTTTAGTACTCTCAAACTCAGAGTTGATAAAATATTTATGATTCGTCTTTTCAAAGGGAAGAATCTTGTCATGATTGACTTGATAGTCTTCCCAGTACTGCTCAAGTACCTCGAGTCTACGCTTACAGTAATCTAACGATTTACGCTCTACGCTATCCTTTCGAAAATTAACGAGGAGTTTTCTAATGCTATCTGCAATCTCCGATTGCACAAAATAAAGGCTCTCCATTTTGCTGTTGTAAGAAAAAATAGGAACGATCTTACTTGGAAAAGTCCTTTACCGCTGCTTGCTGCTTTGCCACTGACGAAGGTTGCTCCCCAGGCCAGTGACCCGCTGGTGTCGCTAGTGTGAGCTATGGACTCACTGCTGGTGAAAAGGTATGCCTTGAGCACCACCCTTTCAGCTACCGCTAAGTTTCACTAAAGTCACTACAAAAGTTTCGCTGCTAAGGTTACCATCACAGTCACTGCTATGCTAAAAAAACACTGTAACTCCAAGTGTCGCTGGTATCGTTCAGGTTCACTTCACGAATCGTTAGTCCCGAAAAACGAAAACGCGACCGCGAAGTCCTTGTAAAAACGCTCGAAGGACCAAAATGTAGGAGATGCGACCTGCGTGGTACCTGATGGGATGGGAGTTTGCTACTTTACACAGAAAACACTTTAATTACGTTAAAAGGTTTATTTCTGGTAAACTATCGCTAAAGGTATGATAAAATGGGAATGAATGCACCCGGTCGCTGTCCGACATGCACTGAGCTCGCGGCGCACTTAGTGCGGCCACGTCGTATTGCTGGATCAGCAATAAGTGTTTGGTTGCAATTAGGTATTGCATCGAACATATGGCAACTGATAAACATGCATATATATTTTAAACATACATATATAATTATAATAGAAAACATCTTAACTCCAAGACCATCCTTTCGATCACAAAAATATTGGTTTCGACCTGGTAATCGAACCTAGGATCTCAGCATGGAAGTCGTATACCACTGCACCCCTGAAGAAGTCAATAGAGATGGCGGTCCATTTGGCGGGTTCGATTACTGTCCAGAAAAGCGTTTACTTAAATATTGTTACTAAATGAACTCTTGCCTCCTTTTTGAATTAAGTTGGGTTTTTGGAACGCTACACCACGCTATACCCAACAATGGTCAATTTACTGAAATAGTAACAAACAGTTAATAGAAGGTTAGACGTGATGGAAAATTGTGATGAAAAGTCACACCATGACCAACGGACTAGCCCTACACTTGGGCCCAATGTGTGTAGTGGCGATATGTCGGTAATTGGCGACAACGCTGGCCAGTCAATCGAATGTTGTCACATATAAGGAAGTTCCGCCAACAGCGTTCACACATTGGTGTTGACAGCGAACCAGCATTCCAAAATTTTTACCTAACCATTGGTCCAACGTAAATAAGGATCCAATATTTTGGCACAAACCGCTGGCCCAACATATGGCCCAATTTGTACAGCGTCCTTTAGAACTTGCTCCGGACGCCTAACTAAAATTACATTTCCAACTATACCTGCAACATGACGTCATCGCCACGCTGCACATGTTGCGTGGATCAAAATTGGTTATTGGCGAAGTTCCGTTTCGGGGTGGCAGAATCTATCTTACTTGTAGTTAAAGTGAAGAGGGTCGAGAATCTGTATATCGGAGTTATTTAGAAAATTATTTTTGTAGAGCATTCTATAAACGAAGGCGAAAATGTAATTTATTTTTTTTCCGTCCGTATCCCGAAAGAGCATCACGCTGGATCTACAGAATCACTTTAAATGATTGGAACGGTTTTAAAATTAGTTTTTTTATTCATGTGGATCGCATAAATGTTTGGTCTAACTCTGGATTCGAACTCGAAACCATAACACGGCAGTCGTAGACGCTCTGCCACCGAGATAATTACTCATACAGACAGAAGTTTCCCTACAGAAAGTAGCTTGGCAATTGTAACTTTAGAAATACCTAACATTTATCTAAATCGTATAATGTAAACAAACCGGAGGCCTCAAATCCCTTTGAAAGTAAAGGGTGCCTTCAGCCTAGGATTATGCAACTTCGTATTTAGTTGGCTTATGAGATTAGACAACGGTCAGGCCTTTTGGAAAGTAAGGAAGGCAGGAATATTTTAAATGCACGTGCGCAACCAAATAGGAAAGTATTACTTTTTCTTTTCGTTTCGAAATCCCTCGTGGATACTATTACCGACTAAAAGGTGCTCTACCACTGCCTACGGTCGGGAGCCCCGGGTAGATCCTCAGAAGGATGTGTCAGGATATGGAATGAAGTAAGTACTTAACGGAAATATAAAACAAGTTGGACATCGTGATTTTGGTCCGTTTGATCACACAGAGAAGAAATAAATGATACCCCATGTCGGCCCATGACGGCATAAAGCCGAATGAATATACTCTTGCCTTGATATGCCCACAATATAATGCGTCTCTACTCTCAACATTTTCGAAATAAAATAACAAAACGGTTTCAACGCCTGTCAAGTTCAGCTGGATATCATAAAGAATATTCGCCAACAATACTACATAGGTATATAAAATGGAATGCTTTTCAAGTTGGTATTTATAAATATTATTTGAAAAAAATATCTGGATTTGTTTTCTTTTAGTTGAATCAGCATTTTCAAAATACTTTCATATGAACTATGAACGCAGTGTATGCTGATGTAAAAATAGTGTTAATCTGTATTATTCTGACAGCAACTTGTAGGTGGGCGTTAATTGGAGTGGAGGTGGAGGGGGTCACAGGAACTCCATCCGTTCGAGTTGACAAAACTAGACGAGACATCGCGTCGCCTCCGGTCATTATTTTCAATGCGATGTAGACAATAGTCTGTTTGTTTTCATTATTTGTGTCTATTTCATGTTTTCCTGCAGTTATAGAACCTATGCTGTTATAATGAAAATGTTTCGAAACGGGGAAAATCCATAGATTCAGAATATTTCGCTATAAATCTAAGAGAAAATCTATTCCTTATGACTGTTGTACACGTGACAGGAAATATGCTGACGCAAACTATGTTACTTTTATAATTATGTTACCGGCAATGTGATTCATGCGGACATTATGTGTAATGCCCGGCTTAGTCGGACAAAATTATCTCTCTCTCTCTCTTACTCTTAAGACTCTTAAATTTTTTCAATCACATTTCCCACAATGTATACTTACTTTGTGGGTAGGGGAGAGAAGGAAGTAGGAATGTGGAAATATGGCTGATCGGTAGTTCTCTCTTTCTTTCATGGTAAGGCCTGGCAGAGAGAAAGAGAACAACACGTTACAAACAACACTTAACATTTACATTTACATTACATTTATTTATTTATTTCAGGCAAGAACACCCACACAACAAAATATAATACAATTATAATTAATATTAACACACGAAAACAAGAAGTATTTAAATAAAATTTGCACTATTACAAACAATACATACCTACACATAAACTAAAATCAGATAAAATTGCATATGTAAATAAATAAAATCAAAATACTAATCTAAATAGCATCAAATAAAATTGAATAAAAATATCCTAATAAATTAAATAAAATCCAATAAAATAAAATGAATTCTAATTAAATCAAGTCAAATAAAATAAAATATAAATTGTATAAAATTATTCTTTTAAAATATAATCAAACTAAATCAAATAAAATTAAAAAATAGGTACATAGAAATTAAATTAAGATTAAATTACAAAATACCAACAGGAAAAGGAGACCGTCACACACAATACAAGGGACTAATCATTTCTCCACCATTCCATGAGAAGTGGCAGAGCAATGAGTCATGTACCTATAGTCTAGCCGATATGAGATCATGCTCAGGATGCTGTTGGCGCTGCCACGCACCCTGCGCACCAGGGATGCGCATTTTTTAGCATTGTGGCGTAAAAGCAGTCTGTGCGATGTTCAGCAAACATGCCTGATGCGCTACAGCATCGCCGCAGCCCCATCAGCACCCTGAATGCATTATTATACTGAACACGGAGGGCACTGTAAGATTTTTGGGTATAATCGGCCCACAGACTGCACGTGTAAAATGATGTACAATATGACTTAAACAGTTAACGAGTACACAACTTGTAGCTTGGGACAGCAGCAGGTGAGGCTGATTTGAGCCCCAAGATACGAGTAGGATCCCCTTGCACCTGCAGCAGGTTTGGGATAAAATTATGAGTCTGAAGTTGAATTTATTGCAATTGCTCTTCAAAGGCCAACAGCTCTCAAGTATTTCAGAGAAACCGAATTTAACTACTTATAAATTTTGCCTATCATAAAAGATAGGCAAAATTTTCATATCAGCCATATTTCCACATTCCTACTTCCTTCTCTCCCCTACCCACAAAGTAAGTATACATTGTGGGAAATGTGATTGAAAAAATTTAAGAGTCTTAAGAGTAAGAGAGAGAGAGAGATAATTTTGTCCGACTAAGCCGGGCATTACACATAATGTCCGCATGAATCACATTGCCGGTAACATAATTATAAAAGTAACATAGTTTGCGTCAGCATATTTCCTGTCACGTGTACAACAGTCATAAGGAATAGATTTTCTCTTAGATTTATAGCGAAATATTCTGAATCTATGGATTTTCCCCGTTCCGAAACATTTTCATTATTATTTTATTTTATTTTATTTTATTTTATTCGGAAAACAAACAGTGTACAATTACTATGTAACAACAACTTAGATTACAAAACACCATTAATAAGTTTTCACAATTTCGTATTTAGTGCTTGATTATTTCAAAATAATGTTCATTAAATAAATAAAAGTATGTAGGACAATCATTGAACCGATTCAAACCATTGGTTGGCCATTATACGACTGTATTGAGATGAGTTGGTATTAAATAAATCTAGACCAGGTAGACCACCTAATTTATTTGTGAAGTCTGCTGCCCTTACCAGAAACGAACCATTCCTGTAATTAGTAGTGCTTCGGGGAGTATGAAGAGGATATTGCAACCTAACCGATCTAGTGGGAACTCTTAACTGCAACTGACCCAATAGATACGGTGAATCAATTTTTGCCTGCGCTATCTTTACCAAAAAAGTCACATCTGCAATCTTTCTTCTTTCATGGAGTGGCAGCAAGTGGTGTCTTTTACACCTCGCTTCATAGCTACCATCATGCGTATTACACTTAAACTGCAGGTACCGGGTGAATTTACGCTGTATAGATTCCAGTCTATCAATATGAACATTGTACTGCGGATTCCATATTTGAGAACCATACTCGAGGATGCTGCGCACGTATGAACAATAAAGAATTTTTATGACCTTAATACTAGAGAACTGTGAGCTTGATCGCATCACAAAACCAAGCATTTTATTTGATTTTCTGGCTATGTCGTCAATGTGCGATTCATACGTTAACTTAGAGTCGTGTGTCACGCCTAGGTCACGTATATCATCCACTCGCCTGAGTACCACTCCTTTAAGAGTGTAATCAAACTCATAGATGTTGGGTTTACGGGTAAATGCTATTGAGTAGCACTTGAGAGCGTTCAACGTTAACCTGTTCAGGGCACAGTAATTTTCAAATCTCAACAGATCCTCCTGCAACTCGAGGCAGTCGGAATGACAGTTGATTTTTTTAAAGATTTTTATGTCATCTGCATACATTAAGAACCGAGAGTGATGAAAGCAATCCTTGACGTCATTTATAAAAATGTTAAATAAAAGCGGGCCTAACAACGATCCCTGTGGCACGCCAGAGGGGATGATATGCCATGTCGATACATATAACAGCATAGGTTCTATAACTGCAGGAAAACATGAAATAGACACAAATAATGAAAACAAACAGACTATTGTCTACATCGCATTGAAAATAATGACCGGAGGCGACGCGATGTCTCGTCTAGTTTTGTCAACTCGAACGGATGGAGTTCCTGTGACCCCCTCCACCTCCACTCCAATTAACGCCCACCTACACTCCAAACTGGATTTAATTAAGAATACATGAATAAACATTCCTTTTTCCATTACTAAGCCACTTAAATCACTTCTGAAGGTAAAATGAACTTGTCAAAAACCACACCAGAGTTTTTTTTCTTTGGTTGAAGTTAGCTATTTTTACATGAGTAGGTATAAACTAGTACTTTATTAGTTCAATGTGGTAAACTAGCTGTTTCTCGCGGCTTCGTCTGCGTAGAAGTCGTTATCGCGTAAAATCATTACCCTACTTTTGCGCAGTCAGTTATAAAGTAGTCTATGTCCTTTCCTTGAACTCAAACTATCTCTATGCCAAATTCCATCAAAATCAGTTCAGTGGTTTAGGCGTGAAAACATAACAGACAGACAGAGTTACTTTCGCATTTATAATATAATAGTAGAGATGGAAATCTCTCTACCTTCCACAGGTTCAAAAGATTCGAACTTCAGAGTCGATTATTTTAATTTGAAATTTAAATGTAGGTTTTTCTTTATTATCAAGAGCTTTTATATAAATGGTTAGAAAAAAATAATACAATGCTACATTTTTTATTATCACTCGCTACAATAGGGTGACAGAGGTCTGGTCATTTATTAAATCCATATTTCAAGTAAACAATAACACCAGTGTTCAGAATGGACGATGTAGAGATGAAAAGTGGACAATATGTAACGATGCCACGTAAAAATATACGGCCACGCGAAATTTTGTTTACAAACCAACTTATTTTCCATTAGGTACCTATAACATTTTTAGAGACAAAAGTAGCCTTTCAGATAGACAGAGTTTTACAGCGAAATCATCATTTTTTAAATGCCTCCCATTCTCCATCTTAGTGAATTCCGTGCCTGAACGTTTGTTTGTTACACGGGTAGCTCCCAAACGGTTTGACCGAGCCGGGAACTTGAAATGGTATTTTTTTCAGGTTAATTAAGAAAGCACTTCCGGTTGGGTATATGTAAACGAGAAGTCACCGGGGCCATTTCTATTTTATAAAAATATTAAAATGGAACCGTTTAATTCCAAAATATTCCGTTACCTGAAGGAAAAACAAATCACTATGAGTATGCGACATAAATCTCGACTCTATGATAGCCTCTCGCGGGTGCTCCATTCCAGTTCCACCACTGGCAATGAAGAACGCTTTAAATGGAAATGTTAAGTTGATCTTGATTTACAACCATACCTTTTTTCATCACCTTTGTATACACCCGTAGCACATGTGGTAATAGATCACCACCAAATTCAACCCGCGGGTGTCGTAAAAAACGACTGAGGGTACACTTTTCCAAAACTATCCATTGGGTATAAAAGGAAAAACTTGATTTATTGTCAAGATGACGTTCTGTAACAATGATCATACATCTGATCACGCCTTTTGTCCCCGAAGGGGTAGGGAGAGGCATATTATATGCCCACATTTCACCCTTTGATTTTTTTCCACGTAATAGGTGGTGAGTCATATTGCCGTATTGATATGGACAGGCGCAGGTTGTGACTGCCCGCTGTTGAAATTTTTCAAGTCGCCCATAAAGGCAATTTTACTGGCAACCGGGATAAAACGGCTTAACGTGCCTTCTGAAGCACGGAATTGCTCGCAAATAAATGCCACAAAGTGGTCTCGTGGTGGTCACCCAAGTCTGACAGGCCATAGTAAAAGTTGCTTACTACAGTGGTCATTTACAGAACACTGAGTCCGCGGGGCCACGAGCGCTTCCTGTAACAACCTGAATTACTTACTAACTAAGTAACTTCCTGAGCACTTGTGTAACAACTTCAAAATATAGTCAATACCTTCAGACTTTCACATGTTCCCTTTTAGTGCATTATACAGTTGTATTAATACTATGCGATGGATATCTCGCGTAGTCTTTTTTAAATATAAAAAAAAATCTGTACTGAAACCAAATTGACTACGAATGTCGTACGCAGCCTTAGAAGTTACAACCTCCATGTAAAACTACTCTATCGTTACCAGAAGCACAGAATAATTAATAGTACACTGTGCTACATACAGAAGCTAATTGTACTCGAGTACTCACTCAATTAAGTCACTACCTACTAGTACTGGACCCGCTAACCACGTGATCGCCGCCATAGTAAAAAGAAAAGCTTAGTAAAAAAGTCTACAACCGGAACTAATATTTTGCATGTGGACGACATTGTCAAAATACTGCCAATAACGTGGCTTATGTCAGATAATGCATTAAGTACTACAATTTACATCAACATAATTAGGGTGAAAGAAATATTAATCTTTCTAACGGGCTGCCATATGAACACTTGTACAGCACAGCGAGCGGTGCCATCATCATTTTCTACTCTTTTTTGGCAAGTTACAGATGCTCGCAAACATTGCTTGTGACTCTGCCCTCGCACACATGCAAAATACTCTCGGTGCGTTTGTTCGGAGATAATTTACTTCTCTCAATATTACTATGTCGTAGCCCACCTCGCCACGATGTGGTAAAGTGCTACGATAAAGAACAATGCTTCCGTACAAACTTTATACGTCCTCTAAACTCAACCAATATATTGTATTATGGTTGTATGGTCGTTGTATAAACTAAAGTTTAATGCCTCTTAAGTTACAAACTTTGTTCTTATAGCTATGCAAGCGTCTGAAGTTTTAAACTAAAGCCCGTTTAGAGAGTTTCACTTACTCTTATACACTTCTTTGTTTTCATAATTTAACTCTTACTTTACACTATTACTTGGTTAATAAAATAAAATCATAGACGTAGCATGTGTGTAGGTACATTAACTATCTAAAATAACTCAGTACCTACGTGAATGACCGTATTGTTTTGTTCGAACTAATTACAGAAATAGCTGAACCCATTTCATTGCAGTTTTCATCGATATATAATTATTTATAAGTTTCACTTAAATCAATAAATTATCAGTGTCATCTCATAATCCCTTCCACCTTAGCTATAAAATAGTTTGTTTCAGGAAAACCCAGTACGTAACAATTTGTTGATTAATCTGGTATTTCAGCATACTTCTGTGATACGAAACTAATTCACCATAATTTAATTCTGTGAATATTTACTGCATTAACATGCATTTAGTGCATAAGCTGTGGAGTGTCTAACCCTCTTACTACAAGTGTTCTAATAAACCACGCAATAACGCTCTCAGTCTAAGAGCATCTATACTGCAATATTTACAGCTAGATGCTTTTTGCAAAGAGCTTTTATAAACTTTAAGCACGCCGTACTTGATAAATGCTCCAGGTAAATGCTCTACATTATTGCGTTATATTTCTGAAATTTTCCTAAGGCTGCTCGGATTACTTGTTATTGTAAAGTCGAGAACGTATTTAAAAGTATGAAACTATATTACAATTTTGGTGTAATCTACGTAAGTATTTGAAAAAAATATGAAATAAATATAATTCAATCGGGTGATTTTGATAAAAACAAGCTTTGAGGCATGTTTGTATGTAAATAATGTTTTATTTTAGAGTAAGAAAAACAAAAGTTAAAATAACAGTAAGTACCTATTTAAACGTAGTCTTCGACAAATTCTTAGTCCATAGGTATAAAGGAGATCATTCACGTTTCATACATTTTTGGGCCAATTCTGAAAGTGCCGGCCAGAAAAAAAAAATGTAATATTCGCATAGAACACACAATTTCTAGCAAAAAATACTACTACATTAACCCTGTGCGTGCTATGGTTTTGTTATTACATGCTTTTAAAATACGACAAAAATGTTATTTTGATGATGTATTTTGATACATTTCATCACTTGAATAGTGATTTGTTTTTAGGTTATTCTATTGTAATAAGAAAGAATTATCATTTTACTAATTATCTACGTACCTACGCACAAACAAAACGTACCTAACGATTCACAACAAGTCCAAACTTGTTTAAAAAAACTTAGACAAAGGTGCCGCGCGCGCTTCCCCCCTTGCTCAATCGACAGGTACCTGGCAAATCACCCCGCCACCTCCCGACGCCCGATGGGTGCGATGGGGCCCTACCACCAACCCCGGGGTCCAAGCCAGCCTCACCTGCGAGTGGTGCACCTGCTGATAAACGGATGAGGTCATGGCGCACAGAAAAGGAAAATTCGAAACTAAACCCTATACCAACCCGTCTGGCCAGCGTGATACAGTAAGGCCAAATATCCTCCTATGATACACACAACAAAACAAAGGCCCCCAGTTCCCGGCACTCCCGCTGTTCTCGATCACGGCAGCGGTCGGAGTGACGGCGGGAGGGGGGGGGGGGGTACTAAGAATCTCCGGGTCACTGCCATACAAAACTGACCCTGGCTACGTTTAATGGAACTACTCTGCGCCTGGACGAGCGGCTCACCGAACTCGAGGTAGAACTAGGTCGTATTAACTGGCACATCCAGTATTGTGCGAGGTCCGAAGAAAGGGGGAGGACACGCTAACCCTTGCATCAGGCGACCATTTTTTACATACGGGAAGGTGAAAGAAGACATTCTTTCGAGGGCGGGATTGGCTTTATGGTGAAAAAGGACCTTGTTAGCAGCTTTATGGAGATCAGCAGTGTTTCGCCTCGGGTAGCGTACTTAATACTGAGACTCACCAACAGGTACACCCTGAAGGTGATATAAGTGTACGCCCCGACCTCGAAAAGCACTGTCGACTCGAGGCAGTTGAGACCGTGTACGAGGACATAGCAAAAGCACTACATGGTACTTCCAAGACTCACTACAGCGTTGTGATGGGGGACTTTAATGCCAAAGTGGGAGTACAAGAACGCGGCGAAACGAAGATCGGCCCCTTTGGTGTAGGGCGCAGAAATGACCGGAGCCATATGCTTGTCAGTTTTCTTAAGTCTCAGGGGCTCTTCTTGATGAACTCTTTCTTTAAGAAGAAGCCCCACAGAAAATGGACTTGGCGATGCCCCGACAAGGTCACAAGGAACGAGATAGACTTCATCATGACGGACAGGCAGTCTATATTCAGAGATGTCTCTGTGGTTAACAGGTTTAATACCGGTGGTGATCACCGACTTGTACGAGCATATCTGAATTTGGACTTCCGAGCTGAAAGGGCCCGTATGATGAAGCCTACTTTCCGACCTACCGCGCTCCAGTTAGCCTCAGGGGCTGAGAGGTTCCAGTTAGAACTTCAAAATCGTTTTGATCTGCTGGAAACCACTGGCAATATTCACGATAAAGCCGAGAATGTGGTCAGGAGGCTACAACAAGTGTCCCTAAGGTTTTTGTCCGGAAAAAGCAATAACAGGTGCTCTAAGCTCTCGTCCGAGACTCTCGAACTTATGAGAATAAGACGGGAAACGCCTTCTACGCACTCGTCTTCGTCAGACAAGCGGGATCTAAATCTCAGAATCCGAAAGCTGAAACGACGCGACCTTAGACGCTATAACACCAGCATCGTCGAGGCAGCAATCAAGCAGAACAGGGGTACCAAAGTATTTGCCCAACAGCTTGGAAGACCCCTTCTGATGAAACTGAAAACAGCGGATAGCAGAACTGTGACCTCAAGGTTCGAGATTCTCGAGGAAATTAAGAGCTTTTACAGAGACCTGTATGCATCACGGACAAAAAGGCCGACGAGTAGGACCCTACTGATTGTGACCACCGAGTCCCACTATCGCGCCACTATAGCCAGGACATTCCGGACATCGGTCAGGGCGAGGTGAGGGCGGCTCTCGGGCAACTTAAAAACAACAAGTGTGACGGAATTACAATTGAACTACTGAAGGCGGTGGGGGGGGGGTCTACGGTTCTTAACGAGCTGACTAGTTTGTTTATTCCGTCCTCCAACAGGGACAAACACCTGAAGCGTGGAGCGGGAGTGCGGTGGCTCTGTTCTTCAAGAAAGGTGATTAGACCTTGCTGAGGAATTACAGACCCATCTCGCTCCTGAGCCATGTTTACAAGTTGTTCTCGAGACTAGTCACAAACCGCCTCTCCGGAAGGCTCGACGAGTTTCAGCCAAAGGAGCAAGCCGGATTTCAAAAAGGCTTTAGAACCGTGGACCACATCTATACTGTACGGCAGATTGTACAGAAAACAAACGCGTACAATCAGCCGCTGTGCATGGCGTTTGTGGACTACAGGAAGGCCTTTGACTCTGTCGAAATAAAATACTCTTTATCTTTATTTTACATGCTTATTTATGTAGGAACGAGAAATCAAAATGGGCATAAAATATGCCTCTGCCTCACCCTTCGGAGAAACAGGTATAATTATATGTATGTGTGCTTATATGTGTGCTGAAAGACATAATTAATAAAATAAATCACTATTCAACTGCTCATATCAATTAGAATGACACCTTCGAAATAACATTTTTCACGAATTTTAAAAGCATGTAACAAAAAAACCATAGCACGCACAGGGTTAAGGTTATAGTATTTTTTGCTAGAAATTGTGTGTTCTATGCGAATATCACATTTTCTTTTTATGGCCGGCACTTTCATTTTTTGGTCCAAAATGAATGATGTCCTTTCAATCGTAATTTTATAATATCTCGAGTCTTTTCTTATATTCTCCAATAAATCCAATTGTAAGAGCCGTATTCGTTTCTCATTTCCACCCTCACACCCAATATTCTCTCTTAAATTACCTCTTATCTATAAGTACCGAAGACACTGCTACTTTGGAAACCTTTTACCGTTTTCCGCTCAAATTAGAAACCGTACTCAAACAAATCTTTTCCTTATACTTACGTTGATGAATATAGAATTACATTATCTGTGGTTACAAATATCAATTTCTTTGTGTTTAATAACTCGGAAAGATTTAGCAGCATATATAATGAGATGCGGAAGCCATTCGGTTGTATATCTTTTTTAAAATTAATGTATTATCGAGTGTTTATGAGAAAAATGGCGAAATCGTAGGTAAATTTACAAAGACAAAGTTTAGAAAGTGATATAACGCAATGAAAGGCGCCTTTTTAAGTCTACAAATTTCACAGATAGGTAGCTCTAGTAAAGCTTTACTGAAGTAGAACTTTGACGTAGCTTGAACATGAATACGTTGTTATCTACAAGAATATTCTGTACTTGCGGACGTCCCGTGGTTTCACCCGTGTAGCTTCCGTTCCCGTGGGAATACGGGAATAAAATATAGCCTATGTTACCCGGGGATAGTTTAGCTTTCCAACAGTGAAATAATGATTCAATTCATTTTTTTCTTCTTAATAATATTAAGTACTAGCTGACCCGCGCAACTTCGTTTGCGCCACATAAGAGAGAGTATTACCTGTTCCCGTCGCAATTACTCCCGTCGCGTTGCGTTTACTCCCGTAGCGTCTCGTCGTTAATATTCAATACTACGTGAGAGAGAGAGAGAGAAAAGTTTCTTGTCGCGTGTATTCCCGTTGCATTATTTTTAAGAACAATTTCGTTTATGAATGAGGTATCCCGTGGCATTATTGTAGAAAAAAATTGATTGCCATTAAAATGGTTATTGTGCACCAACCCAAAGATAGACACATGCTATTGCGCAAATTTTTTGGAACTTTTTAAGAGAATCAATTTTGTAGTACATATTTTTTACATAACTATAAATATTTACGCAGCACACGCAACGAAGCTTATTAAAGGAATAACTTTTCCCCCATTCACATTTACTATTACTGCTCCGCTCCTATTCGTTGTAGCGTGATGTATGTCGTATGTTGGTCATTACATTGTTATATAGCCTATGACACTCCACAATAACGTAGCTTTCTATTGGTGAAAGAATTTTTAAAATCGGTTCAGTAGATCCCCAGATTACCCCTTACAATTTAACAAATATACAAACACACAAACTTTACTTCTTTATAATATTAGTATAGAAGTGTAGATAAATATTGTTGGACATTCTCACACAACATCATCTAGCCCAAATTAAGCTATATGCGTGTGCTAGCTGATGCCCGCAGCTTCGCCTGCGTGAAATTTGGTCTCTAACCTCTCTCTGTAGGTACCAAATTTCAGCCAGATACTTTCAGCCAATACAGCGTGAAAGAGTAACAAATTCATAATACATATTATATGAGTTACGTAAATTTATTTATTAAATACATTTCTTGATTCATTGGCTAGACTACTACTCGAATCAACTTCTCTTCTAAGCAATTGACATCGTAACTTAGTTCCTTCTTCAGGTAGTCCCAGTCATACTGTAAGCCTACGACGCGCGACGTATGGGAAAACCGAACTACGGTAGACTTTGTCCTCATAATACACTTGGTCCAACCAAGGCCTGTTAACTTAATAACCATGTAAATGTCATCTGCTAAGCGTTCATGTTCATTTTAATGGCTCATTTTACTTTTCAAATGTTATCTTCGTAGAGGCCATTCCCGTATTTTACAAAGACTAAGTGAGTGTGTGTCCTGCACCGAATGCAGCCAGCACTATAGAATAAGGTTCATACCTTCCATGACCAGTCGCTTAGGGCTGTTGACAATCTTTCATTCTAATGCACAGTGGACACTACCTGCAGCGTGGTCTTTCATTATTCCTGGCTAGCCATCTTCGAATTTTCTTGTTCTTTCACATATTTATTGTTGGTAATACAAAATTTAATACAATTAACAATAATATTTCCAATAGTACCTACTTAAAGCAAAATCATGAAAATGACAATGTCAAGCGGATTGAACTTCCTCAAATGTGTCAAAATAGAAAGTAATTTAAATAAAAATTAAGAGTATTTAAGGAGTATTGATATCAACTCCAGAAAAAATCAGCTCTAAAATAATTTACATTCCCTTTTTAGGTCGATAACGTATAAATTTCAATAAAATAAGGAACACGTCTTCCATCAATTATGTTAATAATGCTATATGCCAAATTTTAAGTAGATCGGACCAAGGAATCGCGTTGTCCCATACAAACTTGACACTCCTTTTTTATACCTTAGGAGGTAGAATTTGCAAAAATGGTAAAATTACTTACTTCGAATTGTTACAAACAACGCTCATGCTGAATTTCATCATCGTACCATTAACCGTTTAAGCAATAATTGATAGTAACTTTATACGACTTAAGTTCGTTTTTTATTTTATAATAAGTATACTTTTCAGGAATGAAAAGTATCCAGTGTGGTGCCCAGGATATTAAAGAATAATTATACCAAGTTTCATCGTAATCGAACCGGTAGTTTTTGCGTGATGCCTGAACAAACAGACAGACAGACAAAAATTTTTTTAATCACATTTTTGGGTTCGGTGTCGGTCTAGTAACACCCCCTGCCATTTATTTTTTTATATTTTAATGTACAGAATTTTCACTTCTACAGATTTATTATAAGTATAGATGATACATTAAAACTTACACATGTAAATATTTTTAGCAATTCCTCGTTAAATTACGTTAACTGGTCTAGGTATGAAAAGGATTCATATTATGACCCAAGGAGAGGGAAAATAAAATGTATTACAAGAACTTACGCTTGTTAGGGTTCTATACCCAAAGGGTCAAAAAAGGTAATACTGAGACTCAACTGTCCGTCTGTCCGCCACTAGACTGTATTTACTGAACCGTGATAGCCAAACAGCTAAATTTTTACAGATTATGTATTTCTGTTGCCGGTATAACAACTAGTAAAAACCGACCATGTGTGAGTTGGACTCGCGCACAGAGGGTTCCGTACCAAAACAACGGCAAAAATCACGTTTGTTATGTGGGAGCCCCTTAATCTCCCCCTTTTTTGTGATTTTAGTATAGGTTGTCACAGCAGCAACAGAAATAATTCATCTGGGAAAATTTCAGCTCTCTAGCTATCGCTGTGATTGAGATACAGCTTCATGACAGACCGACAGACGGACAGAAAAGTCTCATGAATCCCGTTTTTAGGGTTCCGTAGCCAAATGGCAAAAACGGAACCCTTATAGATTCGTCATGTCTGTTTGTCTGTCTGTCCGTCCGTGTGTCACAGCCACTTTTCTCCGAAACTATAAGGCCTATGCTGTTGAAACTTGGTAAGTAGATGTATTCTGTGAATCGCATCAAGATTTTTTTATGAAACTAGAAAAAAATAAGTTAATTTTGGGGGTACCCATACTCAGAACTGAATCTCAAAAATTTTTTTTTAGTCCAACCCATTCGTGTGGGGTTTCATAGATACGGCTTCAAAAATGCTATTGAGGTTTCTAACATCATTTTTTTCTAAAGTGAATAGTTTGCGCAAGAGACACTTCCAAAGTGGAAAAATATGTGTCGTCCCCCCTCTAACTTCTAAACTAAGAGAATGATAAATCTAAAAAAAATATATAATGTACATTGCCAACGAAAATTGATTTGAACGAAATCGAGTTGGTAGTTTTTATTTTTTAATACGTCATAAACCGCTCACTTATACTGCGAACGTGTTAAAACATCAATGAAAGTTACATCGAACTACAAGAACTTTTATATTATATTACTTGCTGCTACGGAACCTTGGTTCAACTCGCACCTGGCCGGTTTTTTACTCTTTGGGTACGAAACCCTAAAGACATAAAAATTACTGTTTTGTGCCGTATTGTGGGGCGGAACCACGCATACTGTTCGGGTCAATTAGAAGAGGTGCAGAAGTCATTAGGGGCCATTCAAACGATGTTGCGTTTAATACAGAACATTCAATAGTCAGTGCTGAACATTCATATCAATTTTCTACTCTATGAATAGTTAAGAAGAAACCTGAATGTCTATTAGCCCCTCTCTATAAAATTGATTGCAGAGGGGGTTATGGCGAGACCTGTGTCAGTAGTCTGTGACTCTGTTGCATTAAATTACGTCACTAGGTCACGTGGATCATCTGTTCAAAGTTTGAAACAAAACAAAAATGAGAACGTCAATCGGATTGAACTTTCACTTTCACAATAAACGTTAGAGGGGATGTCGGGTGAGACCGTCTCACGGCTTCTTGTTTTGGTTTGGCTATGAGTGCATTAGGGAAATAGCAGAGCAAGTTTATAATGAAGTTCTTAAACTAAGTTCAATAAAGTTTTCGTCGGTGTATTTTTTTATTAGCATTCATCTAGAAAAAAAAACATTGCCTTCATGGCAGTCGAGTATTTCAAAAACACTAGATGCCCGCAGCTTCGCCCGCGTGAAATTTGTTCCCGGTCCCGCTTCTCGTGAAAACTTATTCCCGGGATAAAAAAGTAGCCTATGTGTTTTTCCAGACCATAATCTATCCCTGCACCAAATTTCAGCCAAATCCGTTCAGCCGTTAGAGCGTGAAAGAGTAACAAACATCCACACATCCACACTCGCAAACTTTCCCATTTAATATTTGTAAGAAGTAAGATAGTTTCAGATTATTTTTCAACATAACCAAACAAAGTCACAGTCGTTTTACTTCAAAAATTTCAATTTTCGTACAAAGTGTATCTCGCTTGTCATCACAGCCAGAAAATGCAAAGAGAAATCGTAAAATTTACAACAAAGCTCAAACAATTTATGACTTGCCATAAAGTCTAAATCTGTTTAGTAATTCCAAATTCCGAAGCACCCAGAGTAATCTCTATAAACCGTTACTTATCAGACTTATTTGCGAAATTTACATTATTAATTTCATCATTAGGTATTTAATTTTTTGACATTGGGCGCCAATCGGCTGTAATGATGATGATGACGATTATTTATTATTTATTTATTTTTTCTTTATGTAGGTACCGATTAATACTACCTATAAGAATCGTTTCTAGAGACCGATCACTTCCATAAGTGCACTAAAATGTCATAAGTAAATCGGGTTTTTTACCTCGGTTGTCCCCATTAAGGGGTTTTTCAAAAGGGGTCTTAGACGATTTTCAGGGTCGGCAGCACAAGTGTAGCGCTTCTGGTGTAGCAAACGGCCATAGGCTACGGTGACATCAATCTAGCGAACTTGCTAGTTGAACTGCAGTTATAAAGAATACTAAAGGATGAGAGGTAGAGGAGCCCGCCGCACACACTCGATTTATCAGTCGTAACATACAATCTGTCAAGGATAACCTGAAACAGAACAAGAACTCTCATTGGGTTAGGTTCGGAAGGACGTGATTGTAAAACGTCTCTGTTAACTAAATGTCCGAGTTTTTTTTTTACGTGAGGGAAAATCCTCGGAGGATGTTATCGACCCTTACCGACTAAAAAACCTCACGTAACGCCTAACAGCCTGTGGTTGGGAGTCCCGGGTAAGCCCTCGGAAGGATGTCCCGGGACTCACAACAGACCTACGGCCGCCACTGCGGCCTCGCTCAGGGGGTGGTTCGGGTGCTATCCCGCGTCTATGGGGGGTTTCGGGTGTGACCCCGCTTCTAAGGGGGGGCGACTAAATGTCCGGGTAGAAAAAAGGTCTATGTACTTATGCAAAACGTACTGATTGTAAAATGACTGAAATTAATTTCATAATGTCTAGGTAGGCAAAACGTCGTAGTTGCAGAAAGTCCTTTGTTTCAATAATCCGGAGGATAAGGGTACTCTATTAATTGCCCTACATCTTTTTCCTAGAGGAGTTGGATTCGTAATTCCTACGTTGTAATTAGTTGCGATAATCCTCTATCATTTATGAAGTGAAAACGACAAACAAAATAATGACTATGACTCACATCGCTAAGTGTCTCTCTGTAAATAATTACTACAGTCAGCCACTTTGGCTATGCCTGATCCTCGGATGGGTGCCCACTTTGTGACATTTTATTTGCGACCGTTTCTGTGCTTCAAAACGCTCGTAAAGGTATGATTACGAATTCGGCACCAAGCAACACTGCTGCCGTTGCAGTGCTATAAGTCCAATCCTACGCGATCTGGCAATAATGTAAACATGTCATGTTTTGACAATCGTTGTCTAAGACAGATGAGTAGAAAAATATAGTAAGACAAATCATTGAATTTTTTACTATCCTGAGTAGGTATTTTAAATGAAAATAAACTGTCATAAAGAAGTTATTTAGTGTCGAAATGATTTTAAGAACACTGTATAACTCCTGGATACTGGAATATAATCAGGGTAAATATTCAATTGCAAGTAACTATGGATATGTAGGATCAAATGTGTTTGTTTACATTTTTGCGCAAAGCATTGAAATACAGTATACCACTGAGTTGCTGCGGTGCAGCTTGCATGCACGTGGTGTTATCCTTCCATATTACTACGCTTAATTAAATAATAACGATAATTTTATGAGCACTAACATAAAGGGGTGGATATAAATCCATTAAAAACAATTAATTGTTCATCTTTTAAATCAGACAAATTATTTACGTACCTACCTACCTACTATAGCTGCGGGGGTGACGTCACTACTGGTGTGTTGCGGCGGCAACGCATCAGTGCCGAGCAGCAGAGCTGCCACAGCATTACAGCCGCCACACTGCTGCCGAGTTCGGAACGGATTCTTAAATCAATTTATACAGAATGTATGGGGACCACTGGGGCTGTGGTAGCACTGCAGGGGCAGCAGTGCTACTTGCTGCCGAAATCAGAATCATACCTTCAAGTGCAAGTCCCGATAGTCAGTAACATGGCAATCGTTAAACCAAGTGTAAAGACGTTATGGGTTTTATTAACACGCATCACGCACGCGGTCACGCCCCAAGAAGCGTGATAACTTCTGATAACAGCGGCAGGATAGTACCTATACGATCCCTCCAGATGAAGCCGCGGTGGTAGTCTTACCACAGCCTTCCACTTTGTAGAGCACTGTGTGACGTCTTATGAGTCAGTCCTATGGAGCGTACTACACGTAAATGAAATTCCTCCGAGATTATAACTATCCAGTACTCCGTTCTCTGAACTACACTGTGGACAGACCCAGACGACATAGCGATACTATACGAATTCCTTGTTAAATACAAATTCCTAATATAAAAGGACCTTGTAGATCAGGAATGAGTACTTTACATGATATACTGTGTAATTAGGTACATAAAAGAAATATTCGCTAGCTTACTCAAAAAGTATCACAATGCCGTATCTGTTTAACTCGTCCACGCAAGTTATTATAATCTGACGACCACAGATGACCCATTCAAATGAATGCTTTACCCTTAGGACAAGCCTGGGTACACAATAACGCTATGAAATATACACATGGGAGGCATTCGCCGGCTCTGTCCTTTTCAGAATAAGCATATGTATGATTTTCAGCTTTCATTGTAATACGTTAAGAAAAGGTTCTTTTCGTCCTATTGTGAAAAGCTAAATCATTTTCCTTGAGCTTTTTTTGGAAAAAAAGGCTTGAGTATTTTTCAAAGGCAAGAAAATATGACTGATGATCGCATGTCGCAACTGTGAGTGTACACAGAATAACGAAAAATATATTATAGGTTGTAATTTCTCCATTAGTAATGGGCAAGGGCTAGCTGACCCTCGCAACTTCGTTTACGTCATATAATGTTTATGAAAGAAGAGGTATTTCTTCATCAAACTCATAGGAGAGTATGAAAAAGATCTTAAAGATTAAGTCTATTCTAAAACAATTCAGGCCACGCCTCCGGCGCGCCCTGAATTATTTTACAATTGACTCAATCATTAAGCTCTTTTATGATTAAGCCAACACGTCGTCAGTTTAGATTTACCCTCACATTCAAAGGAACCCTTAAATTTGGTTTTGCGAAAGTTGAGATTTCTCTATTTTCTTAACTACAAAACCCTCAATATTGAAACTTGTGTGAAACAATGCTTAAAGTACTCCCTTTCTAACACTATAAAAATATTTGAAATAGCACCACACGCGCTAAAAATTACAACTGAAAACCCCTTTCGTCTTTCATCGCCTCTCCTACAGGAACCACGCAAAATATCGGGATCAAAAGTATTACCTTCCTCGGACTATAAGCTCGGATTGTCCCATGTATCATTCAATTTGGTTCAGTAGTTTCCGCGTGATACTTATTCGGGATACAGTCAGCTGATTTCTGTGAATCACATAGACTCAAAAAATTTAAGTTACATTTTCGGCCTGAGTTTTTATTAGAGACTAGCTGACCCGCGCAACTTCGTTTACGCCGCTTATGGTGTATGATAGGACAGGTATTTTTTCAACAGACTCATGGGAGCGTATGAAACTGCCCTGTTTGCTTAATCATAAAAGAGCTTAAAGATTAAGTCAATTCTAAAATAATCCAGTCCACGCCTTCGGCGCAACGCCAGTTTAGATTTATCCTCACATTCAAAGGAATCCTTGAATTCTAGGTTTTGCAAACGTTGAGATGTCTCTAATTCCTGAAATACAAAACCCTTAATCTTAAAACTTGGGTCGAAAATTCCTTAAAGTACTCCCTTGCCAATACTAAAACAATATTTGAAATCGCATCACGCGTTGAGAAATTACAACTGAAAACCATTTTATCTTTCATCCCCTCTCCCACAGGAACCACGCAAAACTTCGGGATTAAAAGTATTCAAGGACCTTCCTCGGACTATAAGCTCGGAATGTACCAAGTATCATTCAAATCGGTTCAGTAGTTTCGGCGTGATACTTATTCGGGATACAGACAGACAGACAGACAGACAGACATGAAAAGTTTAAATTACATTTTCGGCTTCAGTTTCAGTATCGATTAGAGAACGCCCTCCAATTAAATTTTTCAAAATATCTTCCATGTACAGACTCTCGACCCTCAACAGTTTTATTATAAGTATAGATCATGTATAGATAGATTGCCCTACAATTAAAATTTCTAAATGTCTTCCATGCACAGACTCTCGACCCTCTGCAGTTTTATACCCTGTGTAGATATCTTTTTACCTGTATGTCGCATCATAAGATAGGAACACAGAACGACTCATAAATATAAAACTGAAATTGCTCTCGCAAATGAAGCGCTATGCATTTAGAATGCATTAGAGTAAGTACTTTAACTACTCCTATTTACATACATTTCACCTGTATCGTTCCAGTGCAGTGCCGTATCAGTTTTACGAATAGGAAACGCTCTCAGCGCCCCTCAATAAAATAAAACTGAATGGCGCAACGGCGCGGCGGACGGGGCGCGTTGCCATCTACTTTAAGTAAGGCGCGTATGCGACATTGCGTGCGACGAGAGTATAAATAACAAGGTAATTTATACTCTAAGGTGCGACTGCTGTTGCTGAAGTTCGAATTCGTCGAGTTGGAATCCTGTGCTGGAAGAAATAATTGTGATTGCAACTGGTATGTGCAAAGTTTGTTTTGGAATTGGGCATTTTCGTATCTATACCTCGTTTTATCAGTAGGTAGATCCAATAGCACTAGTATAATTTGTAGTTGGAATTTCTAAGTTTGGTGGGGAAACACCATCTGTGCTGGATTACCTTCCTTCCCACCTGACTGAGTAAAAATAAAAAATAAATAAAGATTTTTGAATCGTCAGAAAAAGCGAGGCCTGCTTTCGATTACGTCACATAAGGTCTATTATAAATCAGGTATTTCTTCGTCAGACTCATCAAGCAGCGTGTGAAACAGCCCTGTTTGCTTAATAAAAAAGAGCTTAATGATTAAGACCATTGTAAAATAATTCATTCCGCGCTGAAGGACAATTTTTTTTGGCTCCAGTCTATCGATTAGAGAACGCCCTACAATTAGTATTTTCAAAATATCTTCCATGTACAGACTCTCGACCCTCAACAGTTTTATTATATGTATAGATGAAGGGATACTTAGGTATGTACAGTCGGTAAGGGTTACGTATGATTACAGTGTCACAAGCTTTGAGTTATTATTACTACTTATAGAGATGGCGCCCCGAAGTAACGCTTTGCGGCAAGAGTTAAGTTATGGACCACGGCCATAGCTTAATTAGTCTCTTGTGAACACCCCAACAAATGTAGGTACTCTGTGGAGCAGCTTGACATGATGCCTTCATCAGTGAAAAGATTTGTGTAAAATGCCTTCGTGTATAGTCAAATACTGTAAAAACCACTCCAGAAAACAAAATAATTGTCATGGAATTACGATGATTTATTTAATTTACAAGTGACATGTTCTTGGAATACGTTGAAGGAAACGCGTAAGCGCCATGAAATTCCTGGCGCTTTTGACGTTTGACTTTGGTCGTGAAAAACTATAGGTAACTAAGAAGTGATTTTGCGCTTGAAGACTTATATTACGATTAGACGAATAATTTATTGTTTAATCGCTTGTAACTCGTAGCAAAAGGCGTTCGATTTTTGTTCAGGAT
The DNA here is from genome assembly GCA_933228765.1 of Miltochrista miniata. NCBI lineage: Eukaryota > Metazoa > Arthropoda > Insecta > Lepidoptera > Erebidae > Miltochrista > Miltochrista miniata. The sequence continues at coordinate 23,725,610 of OW121749.1, read as the reverse complement.
AGCTTCTCTATACGTAGTAACAATAACTCAATAAATAAATAAATAAATAAATATTCACGGACATTTCACACAACGCTATCTGATCCCAAAGTACGCTAGGAATAACCTGCTTGTGTTATGGGTATCAGACCACGGATATTAATACTTATATACTTTATAAATAGGTATATACATATTATACATAGAAACACCCAGACTCTTGAGACAAACATTTATGGGTCACACAAATATTTGTCTCCGGTGGGAATCGAACCCACGACCTCCAGCGCCGCAGGCGGTATCACTGCCGACCGCGCCACAGAGGCAGTCAATGGTCACAAGTTCAATGGTCTTTTCCCATCTCACAAGAAAATGCCCAACGCGACGCGACAACGAAGCCACAGTATCAAAGTTTTAACTTCAAAAATATGGAACGAAAAAATAAAATCTATAGAAATAGAGAATTCTCGCACATAACATTAAAATGTGCTTTAGCGAATACAAAAGAATGTGATCGAGTTTACCTTTTCCCTCGAACTTAGCATTTTGAGTACAATCGAAGTGGAGCACTAGCACTTACCATCCGCCGCAAACGGTCTGTAAATTCAAACACTTTCGCACATTTTTGTTTATGTGACGAGCTCTACAGCCTGCGAATGAATGTAATATAGAGCAACGCGACCAGTAGGTATTATATTATGAGTAGAGGTATTTATTAGGTATACTATAGATCTCGTTGCTCTGTTAAACGTTACGTAGGTATAATGACGCAGAATAGTGCAATTATGGTTTACTAGCTGATGCCCGCAGCTTCGCCCGCGTAAAATTTGTTCTTCCCGTGGGAACTTATTCCCGGGATAAAAAGTAGCCTATGTGTTATTCCAGACTATAAAGTACCTCTGTACCAAATTTCAGCCCGATCCGTTAAGCCATTTGAGCGTGAAAGAGTAACAAACATCCACACTCACAAACTTTCACATTTATAATATTAGTAAGATTTCTGAACAACTTCAAGAAATGAGGAAATTCCTTAGTACGGCCGTATATTTTTTATCTTTTTTCGCGGTTAACTTGGTCGTTTATGATATTTTGTTGGAAAGGAGATATTCCTAAGGTGATCCCATAAGAAGGAACTCAGGATCTATGACAACTGACGATGGCATCCCAGAGAAAACGAGACAGAAAATTGTACGGGCTAGTTGTGCGTTTGTTGCTTTTTGCACAAAGTACCTACCTACTCGTTATTTAAAGCACTAGATACAATTTAAAGCAGTTATGTTATAATTGAGCTTGATTAATTTGTATTGATGACAACTTTACACTGAGATGGATTATTAGGTCTACCCATCACATAATATTGTAAAATGAAAAACATAGAAAAAACAGGAACCTATACATGTAGAAAGTTTAATTTAGCACATAGCACATAACACAGTAAAGGCGGAAACACATTGATAAAACGCGACGCGATCCGAAGGAAGACAACGCGTGTTATGTAGGTACAATCAATTTGTGGGTATTTCTCATCAAATCTCAAAATTTGAATTATTATTTAATTTTTTTTTCTTATAAGCTTAGGTATTTTTTTTTGCAGAGATCACAAGTGTTGCTTTAACAGATCTATTTAGGAGTATTGGTCTTCCATATTTTTTAATATAATCCATAAAAAAATAGGTTTTAAAAAATTAATAAATGAGGGAATGATTAACCGAGTGAGGGAATGATTTATTATGCGATTATAATAAAAAAACATGTACAAATTAAGGAAATTATTTATTAAAATGAACAATGAAATATTATATTCTAAAGAAAATTACCTCAATACTTTGTACTTGTAGTTAACAGAAATAGATATAAACACAAAAGATTACTTAATGAGTTAAGAAATGTTTTTATCCTCATACTCATTTCTATTTATTTTTAAACTTTGTACTTAGCACTTCTCCAAAACTTTAAACTTCTTCATATTTATTTATTAATCATTAATTATTATTAATATAAATCTTTATTAGTCTTTTCTTGTAGTTTTTGGTTTGTGAGATCAATGAATTACTTAATCTCAATTTTAACATCACTTGTAGAGTCCATCTAACTCTGCAATAACGTAATTCCCTCTCTTATCTAACTTTGGCGTCTTTATTTTCTGTATCACATCTTCTCACTTATATAATTGCTCATCTTTAATATTAGGCCATCTCCAAAACTTCAAACCTTGCTTCATGCACCTAACCATTAAACCATCTTCAAAAATAAATAAAACTTCTCCGGGATACTTTGCCGTGCCCCATTTCACCAGAACATAATCCCCAACGGCAGCAATATTACCACTGTCTGAGATAACAGTAGATCCCTCATCTTCTAAATCAATTGTATTTTCTATAAACAATTCAGTGTGATCTTGGATGTGCGAAGACGACGCTAAAGACAGTTGGTGATTATCCTTCATTATATTCGATTCCATTGACTTTTGAGGGGATTTGCTACGCTTCTTAGTAAATGTGTTACTTCGGTGTTGTTGAAAATATCCCAAATTATAGTGGGTACAATCTTCGTCGCAATCTATGCATGAAATGCTTCTGCATTGTAAAGTGTTGTTAAAAAAAAACTGACGTATTTTTTGTGTTCCCCGGAAAGTAGGAATAGTCCTGGACTGTTTTATAAGATCATCCATCAGCAAAATATCTACTGTGGTAACTTCAAACAATAAAATAGAAGGACACCTGGATTGAATAATAGGTTTCAATGAATTCAGGTCTACAATATTATGGCCTTCTGCAACAACTTTATCAGCTGTCCGTTTCAGGGTTCCACCGACACCGTCAGGCGCTCCCTTACCGTGACCGGGTTCAGAATAATGCCATGAAAAGTGTGTGATTTCTGGATAGATATCTTTTAGATGACGACACACCATTTCAAACATTAATTTATTTTTATATTGATTTACAGGTCCATCACTCAACATATGTAATCGGAAAATAGGTAGATTTTGTTTCTTTATCCACTCAAATATGAGTGTTAAGTGAGCCCAAACTGCCATTGTGTCATGTCTACTGTCACTACAAAGAGAACAAAAGGATACAGGTGTAACTGCATTATCCTTGCGCAAGTAAAGCACTCCTGTATGCATTGTTATCTGCTTCATTCCTCCACGAAAGTGGACAGCTTGTATTTCCTCATTATATTTGCAGCAGTAGTTCTCGCTGTAATCTTTTTTTCTGCGTCATTCCACTTCTTTTGTCGTGCCATTTTTCTTTTACATACATGTACCTATTTTAAATTAAATACCATGAAATACAAGTTGCAAGAAATAAATAAAAACTCTAAAAGAACCGTAGACTACCTTATAAATCATTCCCTCATACGTCCGCCATTCCCTCACTCCTAAATGCAGTGAGGGAATGGCTATGAGGGAATGACGAATTTGAACTAAAGATACAAAATCACCAGCACATAACCTCAATTTGCTTGTTTCATTTGGAATACGCATTTAACTCCCAAAACCGAATAAAATCAGCAAATTTTATTTATAGAAATTAAAATGCTTAGTACATTCATGTGACGTGAGGTAATGATCGTTATAAATTTAACTCCTAAAAAATTTTCAAATGATGTTTTTTTGCACAAAGTCACTTACAGTTCAGAAGAAATCGCCATATTGAATCATTTGAGAGTGTTGTCAGGTACTAAAAACTTAAGGTTGCGTTCCTGAATATCGTTGGACACGTTCAGAAATTGAATATTCGTAACAGGGCGAGGGAATGATTTTGTTTAGCGGGACATATTTAAAATCGAATTTTCGTTTTCATAAATTCGTTGTTGTAATATTGAAGCTTTTATAGACAATAACAAACATGTTTCAAAATATAAGCATGATTGTAATATTAAGAATATTAATATATTTTTGATAAATATGCATTTTAGTAATGTTTTTGAACTAAGGGACAAGGTGAGGGAATGATTTTTAGGGTAAAAAAGTAGCCATATCTTTTTTTTCTTTAGAAGTAATACGTTTTCTTTTTAAACAATAGTTGTATAGACAGCGTGCATTGAAATAAAAAAAAGACATAATGTAGATGATGCATATGACTTGGAACTAATGACTCGGGAATCAAATTTCGAAATTTGATGAGAAATACCCTTGTATTGTTTTCTATGACCAGAGTCACACACTATCAACATCCGATGCCAAGCCATGCGCAGTACAGTCTACACGTGGCGTCGCGTCGTGTTTTGATAATGTGTTGCCACCATAATACGTATTTTGATTTATCAAAATTGATTAAATAAGTATTTTATTGTATTGGAGACGGTGCGGTAAAGGTTTATCGAGGTATTTCATAGGTGAGGCAGGAGGCAAAGATGAGTTGAACTAATATAAGGTGCTTACATATGAAATTGGCGTTTTGTATAGGAGGAACAAAAAGTCGAATATTTTTAAATATAATATATGTAATTAATCAAAGTATGAACCATTGTTTTCTATGCATTTTTGCCATCTCATAGGTAGTTCATTGATCCCTTTACTAAAAAAAACAGTCGGACGGGAATCAATAAAATCTGTGAAGGCGATTTGGACTGCCCGATCAGAGTTGAATTTTTTCCCTTGCAAGAAGTTGTCCAAATTTCGAAAAAAATGGTAATCTGTTGGAGCAAGATCCGGGGAGTACGGAGGATGTTTTAGACATTCCAATTGAAGCTCTTCTAATTTGGTAGCCGTCTGTTGTGCAGTGTGTGGTCTAGCGTTGTCGTGAAGCAGCAGTGGCGTGGAGCGATTGACCAGCCTAGGTTGTTTAGCCGCTAGCTTTTCCATCATGGTTTGCAATTGCTGACAATAGACATCAGCCGTAATAGTCTGGCCAGATTTGAGAAAACTGTAATGAACAATACCGGCACTAGTCCACCAAACGCTTACAAGTAACTTTTTTGGGGTTAACTTTTGCTTGGGGCAGGATTTGGCTGGCTGGCCAGGATCCAACCATTGCGCTGAGCGCTTTCGATTATCGTAAAGAATCCATTTTTCGTCACAGGTAATGATTCGGTTTAAAATACCTTCATTATTGTGCCGGTTCAGTAATGTAACGCAGCAGTCGACGCGCTTTTGCCGGTTTGCTTCAGTCAATTCGTGAGGTACCCACCTTTCAAGCTTTTTAATCTTCCCAATTTGCTTCAAGTGAATTAAAACAGTCTTATCACTAACACCGCAGCCTGCAGCTAACTCGGACGTGGTTTGCGATGGATCCGCTTCCACAATAGCCTTCAATACTTCATTATCAACTTGAGTCTCAGGCCGTCCACGGGGCTTGTTCTGCAGGTCGACATTTCCTGAACGAAAACGTTGGAACCAAAAACGAACTGTGTTTTCTTTTGCAACATGACCGCCATACACATCATTCACCCTTCTAGTCGTTTCCGCAGCACTAGTGCCACGGCGGAACTCGTACTCGTAAATAATGCGATATTTTAAGTTTTCCATTTTGTAAAATGAGTGACGCAAACAGAAAAAAACAGAAGAAAAAAACAAATGAATGACGGTCATCGAAGGATAAATACATGAGTAAATAGCTGGGAAAATTTGAATTTGGAATTCCTTACCAAAGAGGAGAAAATCGTAATTAAAGTGGCCAGTACGAAAAACGCCAATTTGATGTGTAAGCTCCTAATATTATATTAAAACTCTAATAGGGTAGACCAGACAGTCCTTGGACACCGAATAGTTATTGGACAGTCGCTTTTGAATGTCAAATAATAAGATAACAACAAGCAAAGAGCGACATTCTATACTTATGAACAAAAACTCTTATTAGTCGATATTGTTTTAGTTCATAGGTTTTACAACAGCTGGCAGTAAGAAAGCGACAAAATATTTTTTTGGCGGCGACTGTCATGGTAACGGACAATCGTCGTGAAAAACTATTTTTCATTTCTCATACTCGGAAAATAGTGTTTTCTTGATCTGACTATTGGGTGGAAAATGCAGTTTCCCTCCCTAGGGAGGGAAAAACTCATACAAATTACTTCCCACCCAAGGGCCGGAATGAACTTTAAAAATAGAACTGCTGACAGGTCAGCTGTGATAGTGAAGAGATTTGTGTAAAAAAAAAAAAATGCCATGCGACTTTCCAAACAGCCAGTGTGAACTTAGCGAAAATTTCTTCCGGCCCCATACACGTACAATAATATTGATCAATGTAGCAATCAATTGAACATATTATTGAGGTTTGAACAGACTATATTCGGATGGAAATAAATATTGAGTCAATATTGTACGTGTATGGGGCCAGCCGGAGTTCCATATTTAAAATTTAAAAAGTCGACATAATGTAGTTGTTATTATTTTATCTGTCACAGAATTCAAAACAATTGGTAATAATGTTTTATGGTAAGGTTTGAATCTTATTATAAGTTTATTTTCCTCGTATTTGAAATGAAAAGTAGAGTGTTTAACTCGGGTAAAAGAATCAATTCCGACTCGGACTATAGCCGTCTAAATACCTCGGGAATTAATTCTTTCCACCCTCGGTTAACAATCTACTATTTCTTATATTTTTTTTTTTTTTTTTTTTTTTTTTTATACCACTAGAGTGGCAGACAAGCATACGGCCCCCCCAGATGTACCGGTGGTCACCGCTGCCTATGGACGTTTGCAACACCAGAGGCGCCACAAGCGCGCTGCCGACTCTTTAAAAACCTTCTAAGTCCCCTTTTGAAGAACCCCATACTGTAGGCGTCCGGGAAAACCGAAGCAGGGAGATCATTCCACAACCTAAGCGTACGCGGAAGAAAGCCTCTATTAGATCTCACCGTGCTCGAGCGCTCAGGACGCAACGTGTGAGGATGAACACCCTGTCTATGGCGAGCGGTGCGATGATAGAATGTAGCCGTAGGCATCATATCAAACAATTCTTCAGAGCACAAACCGTTGTACAGGCGGTAGAACACACATAGAGAAGCAAAGTCTCTCCTGTCACTAAGAGGTTCCACACTACCTGCAAGTATGGGATCGTTGACAACTCTCATAGCTCGCCTTTGCACCGAGTCAAATGGACGAAGCTGGTATTCGGGTGCCCCCGCCCAGAGGTGACAGCAGTACTCCATATGCGGACGCACTTGCGACTTATAGAGAAGCAGTGCTTGCGCCGCAGTAAAGTACCGCCGCGCCCTTCTGAGCACTCCGAGCTTCCTGGACGCCAGCTTGGCCTTGCCCTCCAAGTGACAGCGGAACTGCACATCACTGGAGATGTCAACACCAAGGATCCCTATACTTTCAGAGATGGTGAGAGATGTGCCCTGAAATTGTGGCGCCACAGTGAATGGGGTCTTTTTTGCGGTGAAAACACAAACTTGTGTCTTGGTAGGGTTGAATTGGACAAGATTTTGTCGACCCCAATCGGACACTCTAGTGAGAGTAGCCTCGACTTCAGACACAAGTTGTTCACGACTTTCTTCCACTGCATCCCGAGAGATACCGGGACGGCCCGTGTAATAAGTGTCGCCCGTACTGTCGTCCGCATAACAATGAATGCCGTCAATAGACAACATGTCATTGATATGCAGCAGAAACAAAGTAGGGGACAACACTGAGCCTTGTGGTACTCCAGCGTTTATGGCTATGCAGTCAGAACAGCTACCGTCAACGACGGCCCTGATGCTTCTACCGGCCAGAAAGCTGGACACCCATCCGCATAAACTCTCGGGCAGTCCATAGGAGGGCAATTTCGTAAGAAGACCACGGTGCCAGACCCGGTCAAAGGCTTTCGAGATGTCGAGGCTCACTGCTAGAGCCTCACCCTTACCGTCCTGTCACCCTTCTTGGGCACAGGATGCACGTACGCGATCTTCCACGACGCCGGGACTTGCTTCATGGAGTAAGAAAGCGTGAAAAGATGTGTAAGTACCGGACACAACTCCGGACCACACCGCTTAAGTACCACCGCGGGAATGCCGTCCGGCCCACTCGACTTATGAATATCTAGGGATTGAAGCTCCCGCCTGACGTCCCGTTGCTTGAATTTAATTTCTGGCATGGAAGTGCCACACCAAGGGATACCAGGCGGAAGCGCACCTCCATCGTTCATGGTCGAGTTGGAGGCAAAGAGGTTTTATAAGGTTGGGTCAAGAGTTTTGTTATGATATTGGCGCAGTGGTGTATGTTGTTGTTTTGACTGTTAGGAAAGCAGTAAATTATTAAACAATTTATTTATTAATTTATTTATTATACACTTTATTGTACGCCAGTTCAATAACTTAAGATGACATATATTATATACTGTTAGCAATACAATGGGCGGCCTTATCGCTAAAAGCGATCTCTACCATGCAACCTTTGGATGGAGAAGTTGGTAAGGTAAAGAGTGGTAGTTGTTTGGCGTACTTATAGATCTGCTATACTTTACTTACATACCATAGATACAATTTATCAAGTGATTATACTACCTAAACATACACAACCATAAGACACATACATACATATACACATACTTACACACATATATACACACATATACACATACATACCTACCTAAATAACGCACACTCGTACATACAAAGTATGCTACATAGATAAATAGTGTTCCTTTACCATAGTTTTAAATTTGGCTAAAGTCTGTGCTTGTCTTATCTTGACAGGAAGTTTATTCCATAGTCGGATTGCAGTGACCGTAAACGATTTGTCATAGAACATGGAAGAGTGATACGGCATCTTTAACCTCAGGTTTTTTGACGACCTTAGACATTTCGAATGCGTGTCATGAAGGAACTCAAACCGTCCCTTAAGATAGGAAGGAGAAGAAGGGCTAAATAATATATTATATAGTAGCGAAAGAACGTGAGCATCCCGGCGAAGTCTTATTGATAACCATCCGAGCTGTGTTCTGAACTGTGAAACATGGTCATATTTGCGTAAGCCAAAAATGAACCTTATACAGACATTTTGAAGACGCTCAAGTTTGTCTAACTGGTTTTCGGTGAGATCGGTATAGCTGACATCTGCATAATCAAGTATGGATAACAGTAATGCGGTTGCAAGCTCAATTTTGGTAGTCATTGGCAGCAGATTTTGAAGCTTCCTTAAAGAGCCCGCAGATGCGAACAGCTTACGACTCACCTGTTATTTGTGGATCCCAAGATAAACTAAAATCAATATATACACCGAGATTCTTACCTTTTTTACAGATAGGTATTATTGTGTTGTCAAAGGTAACAGGGGGAATATCATCCCACTCAATTTTCGATACAATTCTGGAACTGCCCAAGATTGCTACCTGTGATTTCGTAGGATTCACCTTAAGTCCATAGGCCCTACTCCAGTTGCATATGTTGTTCAGATCTCTGTTAATAAATTCGATAGCTTCCGTTATTTCTTGAAGCGATGCTTGGTGGTAGATTTGTAAATCATCTGCATAAAGGTGGTAAGAGGAAGAAATATTAGTTGATATAGAATTTATGAAAATTGAGAAAAGTAAAGGGGAGAGAACGAGAGAACCGTGGGGAGACAATTTACAAGATTAAATGACTTTTAACTCATAAATGTTATATTTTGAGGCTATTTTAATCTGTCCAATTATTGTATGCCACAATTTTAAAAAAAAACTATTAGTGTCCAATCACTATATTTTTTCCAGAAATATTAATTTAAACGATTTTTAGCTTTAATTGAATAGCAATTAAATTGGTTATAGGTATTACTTTCAATCTCAGACATCACGGACTACTCTGTCAGTTATTGGACAGCGTCCAATAACTGTGTTATATAGTGTCCAATAATTGTTTGCTTGCAAATTGGAGTCAAAAAACAAAATGCCTAAGGGAAAAAAGAAGAATAATGAACCAAATACATTGTATTTAGTACTCAGGGAGTTAAGGGAAACGGAAAACCTAAAGATAATAGAGATTGCTTGAAAAAATTTCTCCGATTCCAACATAAACCGATTTCCAAATATCTTTCACTTTTAGCCAAGTTATTATTCTGTCTATTTCTGTTACATAATCTATCTATCACTGTGTTACTATCCAAGGAATTTTCCGACAACATGGAATATATTCAAAGAAGGGATATTATCTTTGTCGACAGGAAGCCTCGGGAGGATATTAGTAAAACTTCTAAGTAATAAATAAGATTAGTATCTATCTAGTTTCATGAGACTTCGCCGTCCGTCTGTCTGTCCGTCACGAGGCTGTATCTCAGGAACCGCTGTAGCTAGAAAGCTAAAATTTTCACAGTTATTGTATTTATATTGCCGCTATAGCTACGAATACTAAAACTCAAAAAACGTGGGACTAAGGGAGGCTCCCATACCACATACGTGACTTTTTTGATGTATTTTTGTACTGAACGCTCTGTGTGCGAGTCCGATTCGCACTTGGCCGGTTTTTTTTCTCGTACTGTTTATTCTTTTTCTCAAATATGGATTGAGTGACGCCACAGCCAAGATTTGGAAAATTGCTTACTTTTTTAAATCGGCCCGAATAAAGCGGTGCTACCAGTCTCTTGCTAGAGGTTCTATAGTATGTCTAGCTACTGAATACTCCTTTGTCCACTTCATGACGCGGCAAATCCGGGCTTAGTCAACCGTGGTACGGTGCACTTATTCCACATTTCGCAAAGTGTTTTCAAGCCCAGATCGCTAGATAAAGCACGCCCACTTTCTGACTAACAGATAACAAGATTCCGGAAGTGTACTTCAACATTCACTTCTACAACAGCTTCCTACAACAATTAATTAGCAGTAAACGTAGTATTCCTAAAATTAAATTGATTTAGTTCCACTTTAAAGTGCACTTTAACCATAGCCCCAGCAGTCCCAAAAATTTAAACGGCCAGAAAAAAAACAAGTTGTTTTGTCTGTAGAAGACTGTGCTAATTTTGCTCTTCTTCAAAACTATGGACTATAATTGCGTACCTATATCAGTGCGTTTATAGTAACTATCATTGTTTATAGTTTCAAGAACAGCTCTATGTTATGTATCCGTCAATTCTACTTTCCTTCTTGACAAAATGTCATTTGGTCACTGCATCATAATTTAGTTAAAACATTACTTTCAAACATTGATATGTTGCATTTGATATGCCTAATAATATAGGCATATCAAATGCTTGCTACAGACTATGGTTTTGACATGGCTATACGTTTTCATAATAGTTGTACCATTAATACATCCAGTGATCTCTACAAGAAAGGTCGAGCACAGCTTAGGGCACGCGCACTCTGCAACTGAACAGATAAATGACCCGAGTGATTGGAGAGTGATTGAAGGATTGGCAGAAGATCACCCCTACATAGTGGCTATGCTGGATAACATGAAAGATTACGTATGTACAGGTAGCATTATCACCAAACAATGTGTATTGACATCAGGTAACTGTATCAACCTTGGACCTAAATATGTCGTCAGTTCAGCTGTGTACACCAAAGCAGTGAATAGTAATAGCATATTCAGTATAATTTCTACATCAGTTCATGCAGATTACATATATGATTTGACAAATGCGAACGCAAACGCCACCAAATTGCACAGCAACATGGGTCTCGCCTTCGTAGACCGCCCGTTTTTAGAACTTTTTGTAAATAGAGCTGAGATTGGAAACCATTACGCGTCGGAACTCAGAGGCAAACAGATGACAGTAGTAGGCTATGGATATCTTAGTACACCAAGTTTGGTAGCACTACAATCTCAAACCTATCTGCAAGTGACGTGTTTGAATCCTAAGTGGTACTACTGCGTTTGTGGCAAGGAATATAGTTTGAGTGGAAGAACGTATATGTCCGAGTTTGGAGTAGGTGCTCCACTCCTATTGGAATACGTACAAGTTGGTATAACGGCTGCTCCTTGCGGGGCGCTATTTTCAGACCCGGATAAAAAATACAATATCTTCACTGTCATCGGTCCATACTTACCGTGGGTGGAGAAAATTAGCAATCAAAATTCTACAAAAAGACTTGCAGATGGTTTTTCGGACGAAAAGAAGAAAGTCAGTAGAGGTGTTTGCAGATATCAACAATTAGATTTGAGACAGTTTTGTATATTTGTATTGATTAGTAAATTGGTTTTCTGAGTCATGTTTTGCTTTACTTGATATTGAACAATGATATTGAACTATAATTCACATCGCGCTATCTGCTCCGCTAATATTCCATCGGAAATGGGCATGCACTACAATTTACGTAGTTTACAGAGTGCCGAGTGCGAGTTTTTTTCTTATGCGTTTACGAGCAAGTTTTCGTGAATTTGTATTCATATAGAGCTGCACACATCTAGAAACATTGATTGTGTGAGTCAGTTTTGCACGTCCTTGTCGCAAGCCCCGCCCATTGTCGACACTGGGTCTCACGAGGATGATGATAATGGCACGTCATTGGTTGTTTAAAAGTTTGCCCAAGTGCGAGTTGCAATTTTGACATTTCGTTTCGTAAACTTTGGTTTACGTGATCGAATACGCTGTCACCTATAATTTCCTAGTGAAAGCACAGTGACTACGTTTACGTGTTGTTATTAAAGCTTAAATATGATTTTAAAATATGGCTGAAATGTATTTTTTCGCGTGGAGGATGCTTGCTGTTGCTACGGAATAAGATAATCGACAATATTCTATCTATCTAACACAAGGATGGAGGCAAGAGCTCGGGCTTCCTTGAATGGAGACAGTTTGGTGTTCTTTACCTACATAAAACACAAAAAATGTGCAGTTTTTATATTCAACAAGTGCCAGAAGCGTTACCTACTGTGTACCAGAATTTTAAGGGCTATGTAGGTACATTAAACACAGCCACACAATGTTTTATTGGCCTCGGGATCAAAGTTCTAATTCCTATATAAATTTCAGAAACGTGAAAGTGATTCTAATTTATATACTAATTTTTCTTTACAATGACAACAAAATATTCTATAGAAAGTGTTAAATAAAGATCAACAAATTATGGTAAATTGTCCTTCATAATTAGCTACATAATCACCTAAATTAACTAAATGGTATCTAAATATAGTGCATGAGGCTTCATTTGCGTGAAATTATGTTCCTGCATCCCATGGGAACATATTCCAGGGATAAAAAGTAACCCATGTGAATTGCAGACTGATCTATTCCTGTAGGTACCAGTTTGTTCAGTTGAGTGTGGTTTAATAACATACAGCACAATATTTCACATTTTAATATTAGTAGGATTGTGTATGTGTAATGGGATTCCATATTACCGCCTTATTTAACTGGAAGGTGCCAGTGACTTCATCTGTGAGGAATTTTGTTCCTGTATCCCATGGGAACAAATTCCTTGGATAAAAAGTAGCTTATGTAAATTCCAGCACGGCAATACAGCTCACCACCTATAACGTGGAACAAATTCTAAAAAAGGTGAAATGTGGGCATATAATATGCCTCAGCCTACCCCATCGGGATAAAGGTGTGCCCATATGTATGTGTATTCCAGACTATAATCTATTCCTATAGGTACCAGATGTCAGCCTGATCCGTTTAGCGGAGTGTGATTCAGTAATAAACGGCACAATATTTCACATTGTACCTAATATTAACAGGATTGTGTTGTGTATGTGTAGTGGGATCCCTTATTACCACTTATTTAACTAGAAGCACCTTCTAGTTAAAAACGCAGTCACCCTGTTGCTTCAACTGTGTGGAATTTTGTTCCTGTGACCCATGGGAAAAGGGTTAAAAAGTAACCAATGTGTATTATTTCAGACCATATTTTTGTAGGTACCAGATCCGCTCAGCCAAGTGTGATTTAATATGTAATGGGACCCAATTACACATTCCAAGGCCCGAACCAACTTCATTTGCAAGTTGTGCACCTGCTGATCATGGAAAGGAAGGAAAAATAATTCATTGAAAAAGGCATGTAATTAAAAGTTTATTTTACACCGAACATGGATTAAATTACAAAAAGTATAGCTTAAAATATGTTCATATAAATATCTAGGTCCCTATTAATGAAAACAATTTCTCTTCAAAGAATATCTTTAAACCTGTCCACTTATGGTTCAGCCTAGTTTGTTGTCAAGTTAATATTATATTGGTGCCGGTGAGCTTGTTTTGTCATCAAGATTTCTTAGCTTGGAGATAATGCCTAGTTTCCCTGCCCTTACTCTTTTACCATTTCTATACTCTGGTCCATGGTTTAGTTGAGCCAGATGGAGATTGTAGTGGCTGGTTCCTGTGGTACCAACTGGCGTATCACCACTGTCATCTGTAAAATAAGTAAGTAAATGAGATGACGAATTAGAGCAAAATCAAAAGAGGACAATGATTCTGACATGACATTTCTTTAATAAGTAACTTCTTAACTATATATTTATCAAAATCAAATATTATGAGGCATAATATAGACAATAATGATAAGGCTTTCATTAAACTAAGCAAGTCTTGTACTATGAGGAAGAGATATAATAGTAGGGACAGGCATTATGATAAGTCTACATTTTAGTTTCGTAGAATTTGTCCCACATAATAGGTGGCAAGCAGTATTGACATGTTAAAATGGAGCGGCTCAGGTTGTGGCTGGCTGCTATTGAATTTTTTCAAGCTACCCATAATGACTTCAACTTGGCTTAACATTCCTTCTGCAAAACGAAAACATCTGCAAATGCAAAAGTGGTCACCTCCATCCGAGGACCGGCCAGTGAAAATTGTTGACTATATTGATCATTTACAGAACGCTGAGTCCGCAGGGTCTCAAACCTTTCACTTTTATAGGTAAATATGGTTTCTAAAAATAATAGGGCATACAACGATAGCTTTACCTTAATAATGTGCATGTTTTATAAAGTACCTAATTGAAGTTATTAGTTCTTTTCTACTTATTTGTTGATTTTCCTTTGAAATGAATGGAGATTTGGTGTTGTAATATCTTAGTTTATCATTCCGGCATGACTCAGGCTTGTTCCGAGGTTGTCTAGCTGAAATAACATACAGATATATTAAATAATCAGTTAAACTTTTATACTATTATTATTCTAAATGTTACTTTGTTGGGATGTTGGGATTTTGAATGGTTACTTAATGAGGTTGACATTTGGTAAAAAATTGATTATACCTAGTCTACAATAACACTTAAGCTACTTTTTGTTCCTAGAATGTTATATTATGTTATAAATATTCCCATGGGATCCTAAACCGGGAACGACATTCAGGCGGGCATCAGCTGGTAGTACTATATTACCCCAAAACCATCAAAGAATCACTATAGTAAAGTGTGTCTTATTGACTTGAACCTCGACTACAAACCTGTCTTCTGTAGCTTCAACTCAACAACTTTTGTCAGGATAGATCAACTACGTTGTCGATGTTGTACGCATTGTTTTGTTTGTTTACTAGCTGTGTATTTTTCAACTTTCAAATGAGAAAAATAAATTAGTATGTAATGATGTAATGTTCTTTGACATTGACGTAAGGGTTTCATATCATGTTCAAAAATCGAGGCGAAGGAGTTCGAAACTATTCGGCCATGCTGCCAAAGCGCTGACAGCATGGCTTATTTTGGTACCATATAGTTATAATAATGTAAACTTGAATTTATTGTCGAGTTACATTTTATCAACACTGTTCTTTTTTTTTTAACTGTAATTTTTTATGTTATTAAAATAATATTAGATAAATATATTAGATTTTTGTAATGCAGTAGAGGAAAATGTACCTATATATTATTTTTATTGCAGTGTTTTTCGTCACTGTCCCAACTGGCCTTCTCAGAAAATCAGTGTTGTTATCATGTTGACCGTGAGACAACAACAAGCTGAGAGTGGGCCATAGTATGGTGACAAGTCGACTTGAATTTTACTGTTTTTATGTTATTAGGTTTAAATTAATACCTAAAATGTCACGATTTTCTGTAAAATAAAACAATTTTTTGTTTGTTTGTTTGTTGTGTAAGTTTCAGAACACCTTTAATTAATAACCAATACACATAAACATCAAAAATACACTTGTTTTGAAAAATTAAAGTACATAGTCGCTTGACGT
The DNA here is from genome assembly GCA_933228765.1 of Miltochrista miniata. Taxonomy (NCBI): domain Eukaryota; kingdom Metazoa; phylum Arthropoda; class Insecta; order Lepidoptera; family Erebidae; genus Miltochrista; species Miltochrista miniata. The sequence goes on along the minus strand of OW121749.1, from coordinate 23,709,664 downwards.
AGTGTCCCGGTAAATCCATAATACATTACTTATTGTCATTTTTTATATAGATAACATGTTAAGGGCTCGCTACCCACACGGTCAAACTGCGCTTGTCATGCACGTTAAATAATAATTATAAATATTCACGGACATTTCACACAACGCTATCTGATCCCAAAGTAAGCTAGGAATAACCTGCATGTGTTATGGGTATCAGACCACGAATATTAATACCTGTATACTTTTTTTTAAATACGTACATAATTATTATACATAGAAACACACCCAGACTCCTGAGACAAACATTTATGGGTCACACAAATATTTGTCTCCGGTGGGAATCGAACTCACGACCTCCAGCGCCGCAGGTGGTATCACTACCTACTGCGCCACAGAGGCAGTCAAATATGAATGGAAGTTGCTTCAGTGTAGGTACGTGATTTCTTTGCATTTGTGTGTGCATCGACGTATATACACATGAGATTTAACGTGCTTGACAATTGCCAATTGTTCGTGCCGGGGCCCCTTAACAGTTTCCGCATTCGGTTTGCTGGTCAAAAATCAGATTCGAAATCCGTCCTATGCACTGAGTTTTTTTTTTCTAGTTTTCCATCTTGGCTGCATGTAGTCTTGAACTTAGTGGACCCTCGAAAGGAAATCTCATGGATCCTGACCAACCGTGATCGCGTATGGACGTGCTCGATCACGACGTGCCACTACCTAGGGTTTGCCTTTGTTAGGACGACAGCTAGCCCAAAGTGTCGCCCTCAGCCTCATATTTATGGAGGACGGAGATCGTTTTGGGATCTCCAACGCCCTGTGTGTTTTGAAAGAACTATTTTAATAATGAATTACGAATTCATTACGGGAATGATGTATAATGGGAAGTCCTCGAACTAAAGACTTTTAGTAGTTACTAGCTGACCCTATAAAAGGAGAAGTAGGAGAGAAAGGAGAGGTATTTCTTCATCGGACTTAAAAGCAGCGTGTGAAACTGCCCTGTTTGCTTAATCATAAAAGAGCTTAAAGATTAAGTCTATTCTAAAATAATTCGGTTTACACCTTTGGCGCGGACTGAATTATTTTACAATAGCCTTAATCATTAAGCTATTTTATGACTAAGCCAACACGCCAGTTTAGATTTACCGTCACATTCAAAGGAACTCTTGAATTCTAGGTTTAGCGAAAGTTTAGGTTTCTCTAATTTCTGAGCTACAAAACCTTAATGTTGAAACTTGTGTGGAACAACGCTTAAAGTACTCCCTTTCTGATGCCATAAAAATATTTTAAATCAGACCTTGCGGTGAGAAATTACAGCTAAAAAGCTATTTTATCTTTCATCCCCTCTCCTGAAGGAACCGCGCAAAATATCAGGTTCAAAAGTATCATAGAACTTTCCTCGGATCATAAACTAAGACGGAAAACGGCTATAATAAATGTGTTCTTCCTCCTTCTGTGGGACAACTATTTTAAAATGGCTTCCATCGATGCAGCCAATGACTCCAGGAAACCCATATTTTCTGTAAAATCTACACTTACATGTTAATTTGGTAAGTATATTTATTAGAAGTAGTATTGCAAAGGGGATAAATGGCATGATTCATGAAGTACCTATAGTATAAACATAAGATAATACCTTTGACTAATTTCTTGCCTAGCTGCCACAGTAGCTGGAAACTTTATATTTACTAATAATATCATTGGACATTAGTGCTTCTGTCACTTGCTCTATATATACGCTGCACATTTTCTGGGATAAATGTTTGGCTACTCCGACTGGTTTCTGGTAGGACCCAGAGGCATAAAAAAAATTGCGTGTACTTAGTGTACACACGTAAGAAGTGAAACTTCTTCATAAACTTAATTTTCACCTCAACTTAAATTAAGTCAAAAAGTACAAAAGTACAAAAGTCCAAAAGTCCAAAAGTCCAAAAGTCCAAAAGTCCAAAGTCCAAAGTCCAAAGTCCAACAGTCCAAAAGGCCAAAAGTCCCAAAGTCCCAAAGTCCCAAAGTTCCAAAGTCCCAAAGTCCCAAAGTCCCAAAGTCCCAAAGTCCCAAAGTCCCAAAGTCCCAAAGTCCCAAAGTCCCAAAGTGCCAAAGTCCCAAAGTCCCAAAGTCCCAAAGTCCCAAAGTCCCAAAGTCCCAAAGTCCCAAAGTCTCAAAGTCTCAAAGTCCCAAAGTCCCAAAGTCCCAAAGTCCCAAAGTCCCAAAGTCCCAAACTCCCAAAGTCCCAAAGTCCCAAAGTACCAAAGTCCCAAATTTCCAAAGTCCCAAAGTCCCAAAGTCTAAAAGTCTAAAAGTCCAAAAAGTCCAAAAGTCCAAAAGTCCAAAAGTCCAAAAGTCCAAAAGTCCAAAAGTCCCAAAGTCCCAAAGTCCCAAAGACCCAAAGTACCAAGGTCCCATCCAAAAGTCCAAAACTCCAAAACTCCAAAACTCCAAAAGTCCAAAAGTCCAAAAGTCCAAAAGTCCCAAAGTCCCAAAGTTCCAAAGTCCCAAACACCCAAAGTACCAAGGTCCCATCCAAAAGTCCAAAGTCCAAAAGTCCAAAAGTTCAAAAGTTCAAAAGTTCAAAAGTTCAAAAGTCCCAAAGTCTCAAAGTTCCAAAGTCCCAAAGACCCAAAGTACCAATGTCCCATCCAAAAGTCCAAAAGTCCAAAAGCCCAACAGTCCAAAAGTCCAAAAACCCTTAAATGACATGCTATCCCTGGATAAAGTACTCTTAATTCGAATCCACCGTGGTGGGGAACAGAACAAAGATGGCGCGTAACCAAAAATCGTGACGTGACGTGACGTGACGTGACGCAATTTTTTTTCCAACGCCGATAAAGAAGTTTCACTTCAAAAATAGAGCAGTGAGCACCTGCAAACAAAATGAGTAGGTATGTAGCAAAACGATAGGTCTATGTGCCTCGTAGTCCCCGGAACAAATAAAACAGTCTAGATTTTATACATACTTTATGTTCTAAAGACACACGTTGAGTGGATCTTAGATTCGTCAACCGCCTTAGCTCGATGCACAAAAACTTAAACGCACTCTTAGAAAGGCGGTAACGATTTCGAAATTGGTTTTTCGAGAGGTGTAATAAAGAAAGCACGCACACTTAAAGCTACTTTCAAATTTCAAAAGCTCTGAGATTTATTGATGTCCAGTTAGTGATCGTAATTGACAGTCCCCGGAGCCCATTAAATTCACTTTTATTTGCTAACGACTTAAAAAAATATGAAAGTGAAAAGTGGGAGGAGTTAACGCCGAGCGACACGAGCAACTTGAAGCGATTGGTTCGTCGGGTGTCACCGGTGACAATGTCACGAGACTTTATAAAAAACTCACACTAGGCACTCAGTTTATCAGGTTATCACTTCGAGTAGTGTGAAAACGTTTCCACAGGCAGGTAAGGAATGTCCCTCCCATAGATTCGTTCCTTCGATATGCCTTATTTTATACAACCGTTCATTTATTTCACCCTACACCTTTACAACTTTTTAATGATCAGAATTTACGTTTGAAAATGTTTTGAAATTCAAAAGTGTTATTCATTTTATTTTAATTTCTATAATAACGTGTTCCTATACCTAACAATAATTACTATGAAACTTAGTTCACATCTGTATTTTTCGAGAAGCAAAAAGCAGGTAAGTTGTAACATTGTCTACGAACTTGTAAATTTAGCCTAATAATGCACCTGTCTCTACTAATACCTACCTGTGTGCAATTTATATAATTCGTAAAAAATATTTCCAGGCCAGTTATGAGAATCTAGTTTAATGCGCAAGTAACTTGGGCAGTTTTCCGTACCATAATGAGAATTTTCTAATATAAAACAGAATAAATTTCATTACACTATTCTTATTAAACGGTTTTATTTAGCTCACCCCGTTTGTTTTATTATTTATTCTTGGGTCAAATTTAGTAATTCAAATTTCACCCTCTTCCTGTCAACCGATTAATCTGAAAATTTGTATACACTCTGGATTTTGATGACAATACAATTATGTTTATTCATTATCTTTATAAATTCAAGATGGCCGCCGCTACAAAATGGCGGATAATTTATTTATTATTAATCACATCAATATGGGTATCAAATGAAAGGGCTCAACAAGCAGAATACAATATACTATAAAAAATTGAAATCCAAGATGGCGGCCGCTACAAAATGGCGGCTAACGTAGGTTTTATCAATATGGGTATCAAATGAAAGGTCTCAACAAGCAGAATACAATATACTATAAAAAATTGAAATCCAAGATGGCGGCCTCTAAAAAATGGCGGATAACTTAGGTTTTATCAATCCCATCAACATGGGTATCAAATGAAAGGTCTCAACAAGTAGAATACAATTTACTATGCAAAATTGAAATCTAAGATGGCTGCCGCTACCAAATGGCTGTTAACAATTTTTTAACAATCCCACCAATATGGGTATCAAATAAAAGGGCTTGACAAGAAGAATACAATGCACCATACAACCTCAATATTTAAGATGGGCGCAGCCACTAAATGGCGTATAATAATAAGATTTAAATTTAGAAATTGAATCTGTAATTTAGGTATCTGATTAATCCAGCCTGAATCCACCACCCAAGTCAAGATTTTGTATCGTGTTGAGGACTGTGTTTCGTTAGGGTGGCTAAAAATGATACGTCGTTAGCGGAGACTTCTTCAAGACACGAGTGATGAGTTTGCAATAGACAAAGCGTTAAGGGTATACCCCACAAATCAACAAGTTAACGACCACAACTCCGCTATATTGAATTTGTACAGAAATAATGGTGCTCGCATTTACAAAATAAAAGCGCAGGATCAGCTAGTACACGCTACACGACATGCAGACAATATGGATATAGCTACTATAATACCAGCTGATATCAACAAAACTGGGGGTTTACCAGCGGAACTGGAAATATTTGTGGGGGCAAAAGTCATGCTACGGTCCAATATTGACGTTTCAAAGGGATTAGTAAATGGCGCTATAGGCTACATCAACGAAATCGTTTGGCCTCAATTTCGTCGAACTCAGATGTATGCAACAGATGTACCTTCCATCCGAATTGATTTCGCAAGAGACGGAGTACATCTTATACACCCGAAAGCTATACAGTTTCCAGCTAAGTACAATTACGGGACGGCTGAAAGAAGAATGTTGCCTTTAATACTATCATGGGCTTCAACAATACATAAAATGCAGGGCAGCACTGTGGATCACGCAGTCGTATACTTAGGTGCGAAACTGTTTGAAGAAGGTCAAGCCTACGTGGCTCTTAGTAGAGTAAGATCTTTGCAGTGACTACGTATAGAGAAGTTGGACTGCAATAAACTAACGGGCAAGAAACCTTGCAATAATGAAGCACTAAATGAATTAAACAGAATGCGAAATAAAAACTAAAAACTAGAAAATAAAAATAGGTAAAAAAACTTTTTAAGTTAAACGGTTTTATGTTAAACATACATTGCAATGTTTAAGATAAATGTACTAAAAACCAAAAAATAATAAAATAGATACAGTCGTGGGAATTATAAACATATGCATAGACTAGACTAAAATAAAACCGTGGGGCACGTCAATTGTCTACAATCGTTGATTAAAATGTTTATTTTGTAATGTTACACTATAATTAGGCAGTTGTTCAACCGATAACGATGGGCGTGTGCTAAGTACGGCTAGAATGTGGAAACAAGCTAGCAAGCTCGATTATAAGCGAGTTTTCGCGGTTTCATAGTGGTGAGCGAGTAGTACTTTTATCATATGTTTTGTCGATTAAAGACAAACTACGAGCAGTGAAACGATTCCTCGCCAGCCAGTAGTGTGAATGTCCAACGATAAACTAGTTGAAACATTTCTTTTATTTACATGGAGTGTATAACTATTGGAATTTCCATGAGCAAGAAAATAGTGAGTAATTTCCTCACCGTCTGCGGGCCAACTGCCTAACGACGAATTAAACGATTCTTCTATCGCACATTAAGTTGATAATTTGTAGACAATTGACGTGCCCCACGGTTTTATTTTAGTCTAGTCTATGCATATGTTTATAATTCCCACGACTGTATCTATTTTATTATTTTTTGGTTTTTAGTACATTTATCTTAAACATTGCAATGTATGTTTAACATAAAACCGTTTAACTTAAAAAGTTTTTTTACCTATTTTTATTTTTCACTATACTTACTTAAAACTATTTAAGTAAATGAAACAACGAGGAAACATTGTGCAACCATGGAAAAATCGTGCTCCCGGGTCCTAATTTTCACAAGTCAATGTGTTTCGGAGTTTGGGTGTTTTCTGTGCATAATTATTATAAGTAGATATATATATATGAAAGTTAATGTGTCTATCTGTTGTCTTTCTCCGTGCCTAACGTGACAACAACGTTAACAACGCAGGAATTCGGAGTTCAGTTATACGACTAAGTTTGAGACGTAATTTCGTCGTTCATATGACTTTTGCTATAACGTCTATCTCTGACACATAGAAAATTGTCTTCTTTTTGCATTGAAAATTGAATACAACAATCCGTCGTAGGTACTTACAATCAACGAACTTAAGTTACTTGAGTATACTGGGATCTTTGGGTTACCTACTTAGTGGGGTCCCAGTGTACTGACTGGGATAGTGGTATACCCCATCATGATGTTACACGGCCAAAGTCCTCACCGGCAATAGATGATGGTGCACCTTCTAATCAACTGAAGCTGGCGCCCTTACAAACTTTGTAAGATCAAACGGCAGTCACTCCTAATAATTTTGAACACAATAACTGAAATAATAACTGCCCCAGGCTTTCCTTAGCACGTAACATTTGGAAGCTCCGTAATATTAAGAAGAAATATCTTACAACTTGACTGCATACACGGCTATAGGCTCACACCTATTACATGCGACAAAAACTATAAGGTGAAATGTGGGCGTCTACTGTGCCTCTGCGGGCCCCTTTGGGATCAAGGCGTGACTATATTGAATGTACCTATATTGTGGACAGCACAAACAGAGAAAGAGCACAATTTTGTGATATGACATGTGAGCCTATTGTACTGACATTTCGGTAAGGAACTCAAGGGCCCGGTAGACAGGTCACTTGCAGGGCCTTTGAGTTCCATGCCGAAGAGAAGACATGTTTAGTAAAATACACGCATTACACACATTTTAAACAGTTTATCTAAAAATCTTTATAGTAAATAAGTAGTTGGACTACCATAGGTACTGTTCTCGATTTTCAAGTTTGAGAATTTATTTTCAAAATCCTTTGACTTGAGAGTAGCGAAAAATCCTAAATCTATGCCTTTTACGGACAGTTCTTGTAATTACATGCTAGAACAGCCATGGCCTGTTTATAGTAACAACCTCTTTAATCTTTAGAGTCTACCAAATCAGCTGCAATGTCAATGTCATAAAATAGGACACAGTGGATCCAAAAATTAAATAATAACAAAGATGTTTACATATTTATCATCGGTAAGGTGCAACTGGAGCACTGTTTTTGACTTATTCTTTATTCTAATATTATCTAACCATTAGATTCTATACCTAATTAAGCAAATAATTAACATTCCGAACCATTTCCTAACATGATGTTTACAGTAGTTACAGAAATATCTTAAACTGAACATCTGTTACAGTCAACAATAGATTACTTAAACTATTTAAAATAAATGATATAATCTTAACCTTTGACACCGAGTCCCGGTATAAGACGTTATGTTTGAATCACTTCGTTATATCATCGCGTTCCAACAGAACGAACTTGTAACATTTTAACATTTTTTACACATAAAACAAAAATGAATCTTTGTAGAGTCTTTGTACGAAAAATGAGTCAAGGGAAAAAGTTAGAGCCCCTACGGAAAGTTGGAATCATCGGCGTGCCATTTGAGAAGGGACAAAAGAAGTATGGAGTTAGCGTCGCGCCAGCAGCATTGCGATCAGCTGGACTCATAGAAGCGCTTCATGAAATTGGTAAGTACACAACTTCGATTGATTGATCGAAGGTTCACAATGGAATAATCAAAAAGATTCTTGAAGAACGAGTTCCTCCGCAACTTATGATTAGATAGCTAAAAAAATCTATTTTGAGCGTTATTAGAGGCGCCTAAGATACCCCAAGTCGTGTATATTTTATCAACTTCAAGCGCACTGGATAGCTTAGTGGTTTAGGCCGATTCCCCGGCAAGGTTGGGAACTCGATTCGAAACAAAGGTAATTTTTTTTCTCATTAAATTTACTGACTTGCATTGTTATACAGATGGTATCGATGTAAAGGACTACGGTGATATAGAGACATTGGGCGCAGACAAAGACCTACATGTCAAGAATATGAACCACAGTGCCCTTGTGTCCGATTGTAACAAGCACTTGTCGAAGAAAATGACAGAAGTATTGAAGGACGGCAGAGTTGCTGTTACAATTGGTGGTGATCACTCTATTGGCGTTGGTAAGGTGGTAGAAATTTTTTGTGTGAAATAACCATAACCGACTGGCCATTACCGTGGTTCAGTGGTTAGTGTGCCTGACTCGTGGGTTCGATTCCCACCCAGGACAAATCTCTTTGTGTGATGAGCATATTGATGTGTTCTGTCTGTATCTAGGTGTAATTTATCTATACCTAATATGTATGCATTTAGGAATATATAAGTATGTTTATCAGTCGTCTAGATCCCATAGCACAAGCTTTTATTAGCTTAATTTGGGCTAGATGACGTTGTATGAGAATGTCTACAAATATTTATTTTATACCTATTTTTTTATAACACCCTCATTTCTGTGAATTATCCTCTACGCGGACAAAGCCACGATGCCTGCTAGTCTTATTGTAATTATTACAGGGACAGTCGACGGCCATCACAAAGTGAATCAGGACATGATCCTTATTTGGGTGGACGCTCACGCTGACATTAACACTAACAAAACCTCTGGTACTGGATCCGTGCACGGAATGCCGGTCGCTCTTCTGGTCAAGGAATTTTCTCATTACTGGCCTTATCTGCCCACTTGGGAGTGGCAAGACCTTACGTAAGTACTTTTTTGAATGGTATACCCAACAAAAATACTTTATCCGTTAGGTACTAGCTGACCTGCGCAAAGTCATATTGAAAAACATCACTTGTACTGTTCATTGTTGTCGTTTTTTTTGATTTTGTGAAGTTTTTCAATATGTTTAGCAAGTTCCATCAAGTGCCATCAATCAACAGTATCAATAATCTGCGCAAAATCATTTTCGTTACAGCTCAGCTTGGCTTTTCTGTACTATATAATATAATGTACCTATGTATTTCACATATAAACCTTCTTAAATGTTTCTATCTATTGCTGAAATACGCATTAAAATCCATTTCGGGATCAAAATACCACCTACAATTATTTTGCAAATAGAACTTCTAAAAGGAGAGCTAACAATATCGATATCTCTTTAAAACTCAGCATCTCATTGAAATAGTTGAGTCCTTGGTGGAAGCGATACGAAATTGATGGTAAACTGATCAGTCAGAGATTTGGCCGCTGTGAAACTACTGATAACACTGACCCATGTCACTATGTGTACTTAAACCGCATAACCCTGGTGACAGTTCTATCTATCCATGTGTGCGTGCGCTCTTACCCTTAAGTTATCTAAGTTGTTCTCAAACTTGTGAATTGTGGTGTTATCAAAGGAATATATAAATAGATAATTGTTTTACTATTGTGTGATACGTAAATCACTTACCGAGATACATAGACACAATAATAAATTACATTTGACTTGTAGACGTAGGTAGCTAAGGTACCTAATTAACTTATTTTATAATGTCACAGATAATATATATCATCTGTGACATTAGTTAACCAGCCCTAAACAATAAACCCATTAATTGAATGTTATTTAATATACCTAATTGATAGATACACATGTTGACTTACGCATGAGGTCTTGGCAAAAAGAAACAAAATTCAAAATACAACCCTGTACCAACTCGTCTTCTCGACTGCCTCCCTAAAACAAAGTTGGGAGAAGTCTACCTCTAGCAGTGGACTGTAATAGAGCTGATTTGATTGATTATTGAGGTATAGAAAAGTTCCTATACCTACCTACTTGTAATAATTTCGTTATTATTGAAATGATAATGTCTGGAGCGCTATTGATAATGACTAATGACTAGATTGTTGATGTCATTAGTGCATAGTGTGATATGTATGTAGGTATACAGCAGTAAATTAGTTTAAAGTTAAAGTTAGTGAATTGAAGCGCTCGTGGCCCCGCGGACTCAGTGTTCTGTAAACGATCACTGCAGTAAGCAACATTTACTATGGCCAGACATGGATGGGTGACCACCACGTGGACCACTTTGTGACAATTATTTACGAGCGTTTCCGTGCTTCGGAAGGCACGTTAAGCCGTTGGTCCCGGTTGCCAGTAAAATGGCAGTCGTTAAGCCAAGTTGAAGGCCCTACGGGCGGCTTGAAAAATTTCAACTGTGGGTCGTCACAACCTGCGCCCGGGTCGGCAGCGCGTGTGTAGCGCCTCTGGTGTTGCAAACGTCTATAGGCTACGGTTACCAACCTTCCGGTGGGCCGTAAGCTTGTCTGCCACCTAAGTAGTATAAAAAAAAAAAAAAAAAAAAAACAGGTTTTATCACGACACGGTTATAAAGGTCCCTGGTCGCTGCTCCTAAATCAATGTCATCCTCACAGTAGGTTGGTACTGTCTGTACTAGGTACCTAATGTTCATCCCATTCATGAAAGAAGCTCTAATATATCACACGTCTACGAGACCACAAATCTTTCCGAGCAATCGTTTTAGGGTTCCTCAGTAAACAAGGAAGGTCAGCAATAGAAATTTTAGAACCCAACAAACTGGTAAAGTGGAGGGGAGATTTTATTTTTCTTGTGCACTCCCTTGTGAATTATAATTGAAAAGGTAGAACTTTTTAAATATTGCAGAATTGATAACTTGTTTTTTAACATTCCATAAATAGTTAGGTACCTATGCAAGGAACTGATATAGTTTTGTCATCTTCACATCTCATGTTATGGCTTGCTTAACGTTCGGGTTCAGAAACTTGTAATTAGTTGTAGGTAAAACTAGACCGCCATTATATGAGGTATAGGTATGCATATTAAATTAGTCACACCGACAAAGTCGTAAAATCAAATTTTGATTTCAGATTCTCCATAAACAGCTTAGGATACATTGGACTTCGCTCTGTGGACCAATATGAAAGACTGGCTATTGAAAAATACAACGTCCCGTGTTACGCTATGGAGGATGTTGATGAGTGAGTTACAGTTATTTGTGCAGCTACCTACATTTTAATATTGTGACCCTTTTGTTCACATCTCAGTTTTAGGATTCAGTCCTACCCAAAGGGACCCTATTCATGTGTCTGTCCGTCACAAGGCTGTATCTCAAGAACCGTGATAGTTAGAGAGCTGAAATTTTCACAGATGATGTATTTTTGTTGCCGCTATAACAACAAATACTAAAATCAGAAAAAAAGAGGGGATTAAGGGGGATTGCCATACAAAAAAGGTGTTTCTTTACCGTTTTTTGATACGAAACCCTCCGTGAGCGAGTCCGAATCGCATGTGGCCGGTTTTTTTAAATCCTATTTCCACTGTGGTAAAAATATAATGGTACCTAGATACATAGGTACTTACACAACCTTGAATGAAGCTTCATAGGCAGGTACCTACTACCTAGGTTCCTATTTACATGGAGTCAAAAGTTCTGCATTTGTAGGCTTCCCTACATACCTTGTGTCACGTCCAACCACTGTACCTACCAACAGTGTCCTGTCCGCGAAACAGTCGCATTTGGCAGTGGTAGATAGTCTGCTGGAGAGGACTGGACATTGATGGACAGATGTGTGATTGTGGTTGTGTTTACTCAATAGTCAATGCTCAACTACGTTACTTGATCGTACATTCTTTCGACTACAACTTAGCAGTCTGTAACTGATCTACATGTTTGTCCTTGACCGAAACTTTAACGTTTGTCACTAGAACTCAGAATTATTGTCTCTTTACTTTCAGACACGGAATAAAAGCTTCAGTTAGCAACGTTCTAAGTAAGTTGGACCCTACCAACAGCCGGCCGATCCACGTGAGCTTCGATATTGATTCCTTGGATGCTCTGGAAGCGCCCAGCACTGGAACTCCAGGTACCTACCTAACGCACCTAATTGTATTTGTCTTACTGCGTAAATAGTACGTTTATTGATCTTACTCTGATGCAATTGTGGCGCCACTCTCATTTAATGCATTCTGAAGGATATTTTTTCGGTTCTGCATAGCAATTCCGTAGGTACCTAAGTAGTAGCAAAGATAATATAATAGTAGATATTACATAGTAGTAGTGTAATAGAGAACAAACCTAGAAACATGCACTGTGGTAGCTATTTCTATTTTAAGTGTCATTACATCACCTACCTTTACCCACGGGTGGTGACCAGAAACATCGCACTCGTAGACCTGTCCATGTGTCCATATCAACTCTCCTATCTTCTGAAATCTTCACTTCTGTGCCTGTTGTGTAGTTTACCATCTTTTGGTACAGACATACCTAACTCAAATCAATATCGACTGCCACGGTGGCAAAGCGGCTTGTGTATGCGACTGCCGTGTTGAGGTTCCGAGTTCAATTCCCGGGTTGGATCAAATAGTTGTGCGATCCTCAGATGTTTGGGTCGGAGTTTGAGGTGTTTTCTGTGTATAGTATGTATTAACATTAAGTAGGTACCTACCTAATATTTATGTTTAAGCCATGAGATCTAGACAACTCATAAATATACCTAATACTTATGAGTTGTCTAGATCTCATGTCACGTTACATTAGCATAATTTGAATTAGGAGACCTTCCGTCAGAATGTCCAAAAATATTTTATTATTTATTTCGATTGAGGACTGTTATAAATGGAAGACTCCAGTCTACGGGCAATGGACTTATGAGTGGGTACCTAAGATATCTTTGGCCTAGCAAATTCATCTTTTGAGCAGAATGGTCAAGTATTGAAACGCAGTTTGAAGAAATTTGTATCTAATTGAATTAGGTACACAAATAGAAGCATGTCTTTCATTCCTTCCAAGTTAATTCTAAGTTACTAAACATTTTCAGTGCGCGGGGGACTTTCTCTACGTGAAGGAATAAAACTTATGGAGATAATTCATGCAACTGGCCGTCTACGTGCAGTTGATCTGGTTGAAATCAACCCAGCAATCGGTAACGAGAATGACAGAAAACGGACCATCGAAGCTGGCATCAGTATACTAAAAGCAGCGTTAGGTTTCTCAAGACGTGGGACTGCCCCTAGAGGAATACCTGACCTGCCCATACAGGACAACACTAAGTAGACTGTATTCGACTATTTATTGGAATAAAATTTAAACACTGACAGTTTTGTATTCGATAACGGTTTGTGCCCTTTCACATTTGGTATATCTTGGATATGTATAAATGGTTCTAGGTAAACGGGAAATAGATACCCTATTAATTATGATTCCCAAGTTGAAAATTACCTACGTTTTTGGCCCCTCAAGGCCATAGATGATATGTGTATGGTAACTGGGTCTGTAGGTCTCGAACAGATTCCTCTACGCGTTCGTGAGATAAAGCATTCTTAACAGTTGGCCCGACGAACAGACAACAAAGTGATCCTGTCCTATAATGGTTCTGCTTTTTCTTCTGAGGTACGGAACCCTTGAAATTAATGCTCTTGTAGGTTGGAATCATAGCAAGGTGATACTGACATGACACTTCCAGTAACTATGACATTAATAACCTACCTCCTACTAATGTTAAAAATGTGAAAATTTATTAAGATGTTTGGATATTTGGATGTTAGTTACGCTAGAAGCCTTAGCCCCTTTTCACACGTACCGGTTGCCGGGTATACGGCAGGCGGCGAAGTGTATGGCCATGTACCTACACTATAGCTTTCACACGTACCGGCGTGATTTTCCCGGTTATGCCATACACAGTACACTCGCCGCCGGGTACCCGGCACGGGCTACGCGGCAACCGGTACGTGTGAAAAGTGGCTTCGAGGGTGATTGAGTAACTAACATCCAAATATTCACAGACCCTTAGATTTTAAGGGCAGAACGGATCTGGATGAAATTAAACATTAAAATCTTTCATCCCGAGAAAATGTTGCCATGGGAACGTAAACATAACACGCAGAAGTTTTTATAATATATAGTATTCCTTTCCCGTTCCTTATCTGCCGCCTCTTTTGCGCAATCTCCTCTTAAATAACGGCAGCAGTTATCGTTACACATGCACATAAAATTATAGAAGGATTAACTCTTGATGTTATTCTAGCTTACAAGCGATTCCTATTCGGAATCTTCGCATTTTAATCAGCGTGACGTACATAACCGAACAATGGAATTATTAATTACCTTTTTATGCGTTTTCTTTATCAAAGTCTTTGTAGCTTGACTCTACAAATGTAGATAGACAACATGTTTATTATTGTGGTAAGCAGCTTTAGATAAAATGAAGTGAAGGTTATCATCACGAAATATAACATTTGTTGATTGTTACAGTTGATAGCAACTATCACTCTAGCCAATTCTTTAGAACAAGTAGCTGATAACAAGATAGACGATGAAATAAAACAAGTAATTACGAAATATTTGAACAAGATTCCGGATATAGAACCACAATATGTTATCCATGAGGGATTATCGAAGGTGATATCGCGTTATTTTAAAGGAAAGGCATCAACATTTCCGCTGTACAAAATCAGTTTGAAGATAGACAGGAATCCTGTTAAAATCCCGTGGACGTTGGCCGACCCGGCAAATGTAAGTGATCCCATCATTACCGATGAAGAACATGGGAAAGAGAGGGTCTATAAATATATACCAGAAAAGTCAAGCAATAAAACGGAATAAGTTTTGTTTCGTAGTTTTTATTTCTATTATTGACTTAATAATAAGAGATGGCTTCGGTCACAACAGTGTTTATGATTATAATTACATAAAAATATATTTTTCCATTTAAAATATACTTAGTAATCCATCGAGAATGTTTGGTCAGTATGTTGCTTGAGATCATCCATAAATTACGTCACTAAAGCATCGCATCGTATAGCAACTAAACAAAATAAGATAGCGATAAACAGTGATTTAGAGCTCTATCTTTTTAATTGGCTTCCTGAAATATTCATCATCAAGCGTCATCATGCAGAGTTCAAGAACACTATATATTATTCTTGAACTGTTTCGCCAAAGTATATTTTACAATCAATAAAGACTTGGTGCCCGAATCAGTGCCATGCTTATTTAAACAGCATCGCCCATGCGATTTAACAGAAAATAGCAACTCTGGATAATAATTATCATTATCTATCACATTGATTTTATGGATATATTATATTATTATTATAACCCAGCTGTCACGCTCGGTGAAACATGAAACTCGTGTGACATAGTTTATGGACGATCCTTATTTATGTAATTTGGTATAAGTATAGATAGCATTTTTTTGGTTTAGCAACTAGCTAACTATTCATATAATCGTAATACATATTTCGTTACGTTCCAAATAAAGTTCATAAACTAGTCCAACCACTAACATGAAAGGGAAATCGGGACTACAACACAGACGCACAACATTCACACATGCAATACATCTTACACACACATATATATAATTGATCTAAACATTCATCACACGAACAAGACAAGACCAATATATAATCTCGATTCTTCTATAAGTGCGCATTAAATGAAGATGATGATCTAAACATATTCGTCAAGAGAGAACAACTCATATTACTTGTAAGTCAACAACGTATCAAAACGTGATTCTTAACGTATCGTCAGACACGCCTATGGTCAAATTTGCATAGTGTAAAATGTTGGTGGTAATGCCCAATATTTTTTCTTTTTTTTATCTCACAAAGCACATAAATTCTAGTGAGATCACACAAAACTATTGCTAAGCTCTCTTTTACGTGTGGAAGTCTTTTTTGATGTTATGCCGGTCTTCTACCAGCTAAAGCCACACGATGCCGTGCAACTGCCTATAGCCGGAAACCGCGGGCTTACCACGACAGGATGTCCTAGGATTCACGACAGACTTTGGCTACCATCGCGGTCTCTCTCTATTGGTTCTTGGGGAGTGAGGCGTGCGTCTGAAGTCATCACTAGGTTCCGGTCAAACAACTAATTATTCTTTTTTGTTATTTCATATTTTCAGTAATCTGTTATAATCATAACTACAGTATAAAGTTGGTTTTAATATTACCTACTTTTTTTTGTTATTTTCTTTTTCACATGTACCGGCTAAAATAACCTGCATAAGGACATACTATCTGATTACTTACTTTTATCTTTTAGCTACTTTTATAAGACAGCATGATTTAATGTGTGTTCCATAAACGCTAGTGCACGAATCAACAGATGAGACAAAACTTATACAAGTCCTAGAATAATGGCTCAGTGTCACTTCGTGAGCCCGAATTCGTTTGCCAATGGAATGCGTAAGTGTAAATGAACGCAGTCGAGTTACGGCCCGTATTCGGGCAGCTTTCGTTTCGGTTACCCGAGTCACATCGTTTTCTTTACGATTGTAAAGTAGTAGTTCGCAAACGCAGGGTCGTTTGCCCATGCCCCAGTAACTGAGAATGTACTTAAATAATGCTTCGGGTGATCGAATTCGGGTCATGCTTTTCTTGCACCCGAGTAGTGGCTATCCATGTATAATATTGCACCATCAGCCTGTGAAGATTTCTGAATGATCGTCATAAGAAAAAAAAAGGTATTGCAGAATAATCCGGCACTAATAAATACGAGATAAAATACAAATATATACATAAAACTGCATTTGCGCATAAGTCATAATATAAGTAGTAGTGTTTTTTCATATAGGTACATACATTATGTACCTATGGTTTTATAGCTTTTTCTAGAAATTGATCTGTGCCCGATAATGTTTCTGGAACTTGTTGGCTTTCACAGAGAGCTTCATCTCCATTTTCGCCTGGACGCGTTTCAGGAAATGAACGTCGCGTGCAGTTCTGGAACAACAAACGTTGTATATAATGAAAACATTCTATGGTATTTTTATTGCTACAACAGATCTCCATAAGCTGACGACTATGAACTTTCGATAAAGTGGTGTTGTATGCCTGTTTACAACCTCATGCCACAGAACACCGCTACCTAGTCGTCAGATAAGCCAAATGTTAGTTAGTCCGCGTGACACAAATTTATGCTGAACTTACTCTTGCAAAACAAGTCTGTGCAAGCTTCATCTACACGACCCATGCAAGAGGGTGGAGTGGCATGTTTAGCGATGGTTTAAAAAATATTAATATTTGTCGACACCTACACACAACATCATCTAGCCCGAATTAAGCAAATATAAGCTTGTGCTACGGGATCTAGACAACTGTTTATATTTATTTCAAAATACATTCAAAACACCCAAACTCCGAAACAAACATTTGTGGAACACACAAATATTGGACCGACCCGGGAATCGAACCTGGGATCTCACTCTGGGAATGACTAGTCTCGTGGTCCAGTGGTTGTAGTGTGCCTGACTACGGATTCGGAGGCCGTGGGTTCGATTCCCACCCAGGTAAAATCTCTGCGTGATGAGCAGCATATTGATTTGTTCTGTATCTGGGTGTAATTTCTCTATAAAATGTATGTATTTAGAAATATATAAGTATGTTTATCAGTCGGCTAGATTCCATAGCACAAGCTTATATTAGCTTAATTTGGGCTACAAGATGTTGTGTGAAAATGTCCACAAATATTTATTACTAGCTGAGCCCGCAACTTCGTTTACGTCACATAAGGTGTATGAAAGAAGAGGTACTTCTTCATCAGACTCATCAAGCAGCGTGTGAAACTGCCCTGTTGGCTTAATCATAAAAGAGCTTAAAGATTAAGCCTATTCTATTCATTCAACACGCCAGTTTAGATTTACCCACTTTTAGATTCATAAGTCTATGTATGATTCTTTAAAGTGATATAACTTTTTTATTTATACACCGATTGACATGAATATGTATTGATAATTTATTATCTCAGCGCGGCAGTCGGTATTACTACTGAATGCGTCACCGAGGCAGTCTAGAGGTATTGCCAGTTCTAAAAAATCGATCAAGTGTGTTTCTGTTTCTTTTCTGTTATAGCAAAAAGTTTAACTCTCTAGCTATAACTGTTCCTGAGATACAGCCTAGATATAAAGATACAGATAGATGAACAGCATACTGATAACAGTGCCCCGATTTTAAATTTTGTGTACGGAACCCTAAAAACAGCATAGTTTAACATACCTGGCAGCTACCGCTTGATCCTTAGGTGACCAGCCAAGCGCCTTGTACATACCAAGCAGCTTGTGCAGTTTGCGATCAGACTTTTTCACCAGAACCTGACTGTCATGTTTCAGATTCTGTTTGTAGTATCTGGAATAAAACAGTTTTGTTAGGCCAGCTAGGCGCATTTTAACATTGAAGCTACTAGTAAGTTTATATTCGGTAGTAGGTATTTCCTTTAAAGAGAAGCCGCGTGCGAACTGGTCGCACGTCACAAACTAATTTCATCCTCAATCGCAACTAAAGACACATCTTTCGTCGTAAATGACAGCAGAAGTCCATTACATGGCATACAGCTAATTTGCTTGCCACTAGTCCACATTATTTTTTAAAAAGAAGGTTGCTTCATCAGAATAGAAGAGACATCATGTGCTGTTTTAAATTTTGATATTTCTGCATTGTAATAAGTGCCCGAATTCAGGTGCAACAAAAGACGGCCTGGATTCGGTCACCCAAACCTGTATTAACAGTCGGTTACTGGACGGGCAAATAACCCTGCGCCTGCAATGTACTGCTTGACGACATTCATTTACACTTAGTTGTTTGCCTGAATTCCATTCATTGGCAGACAAATTCAGCCTAATAACCAAATGTAATTCAGCTATACATATACATAGAAATAATATGTTTACCTCATTAGAGAACGATGTCCAACTTTAACGCCAGACGGTAGCACCAATTGAACATCGTCACCCTCCAACGTTGCAGGACCTTCCACTTCCTCGTTTAAATCCACGAATTCTTCGTCACTCTCTTGAACAGGGTATGATGAACTGGGAAGAATTTGATGATCATATTATAAAACTAGCTGAGCCCGCAACTTCGTTTACGTCACATAAGGTGTATGAAAGGAAAGGTATTTCTTCAACAGAGTCATCAAGCAGCGTCTGAAACTGCCCTGTTTGCTTAATCATAAAAGAGCTTAAAGATTAATTCTATTTTAAAACAATTCAGTCCACGCCTTCGGCGCGGACTGAATTGTTTAAAAATAGTCTTAATCATTAAGCTCTTTTATGATTAAGCCAACACGCCAGTTTAGGGTCACTCACATTCAAAGAAACTCCTACAATTAAAATTTTCTAAATATCTGATTCTTAAAAGTGTTATAACTCTTTTATTTCTAAACCGATTTACATAAAACAAACGCTAAATGTTAACGGGAGCAAACCTCAACACAATAAAAAAAACCGCATTGCAATCGGTTGAGCGGTTACTGAGATTAGCGTGCACAACCGTACAGACAAACAGATATACAGACATACAGACATACAGACAAACAGACAAAAATTCTAAAAATCATTGTTTTGGGTTCTATTGCGTTCATAAAGCCCCCCTATAATATTTTTTCTTATTTATCTTCCATGTACAGACAGCGACCTGTTACGATTTTATTATATGTATTGATATATATTATAAAGAGGAAGGATTTGGTTTTTTGTTTGTATGCATCGAATAGGCTCCGAAACGACGGAACCGATTGGAAAGTGTGAAAGAATTTTCACAGATGAGAAGCTACACGGTCCCCAGGTGACGTAGGCTATATTTTATTACCGTATTTTTACGGGAACGGGAGCTAAGCGGGTGAAGCCGTGTGACGTACGCTGGTATAAAATATAGCGTAAGTTATCTTTGCAACTGTTGGCGAGGTCTCAGGTTCAAAAACCGTTTCTGTTTTTCGAGGA
Organism: Miltochrista miniata; assembly: GCA_933228765.1. Lineage (NCBI taxonomy): Eukaryota > Metazoa > Arthropoda > Insecta > Lepidoptera > Erebidae > Miltochrista > Miltochrista miniata. Next base: position 23,689,688 of record OW121749.1, on the reverse strand, counting down.
GATTAGTGTTCTCTATGTAAATATGTGTTTCGAAATAAACAAATAGGTAAATATTGTCAAATGTCATAGCAAAATCTTATATTCATTTAATTTTAGTTCAAGTTTGCTTATCTATCCTAATCACCATTAAAATATAAACGTTCGTTTGGTTGGCCCGGCCCTCCCGGAATTTACGACTTTGGAGTATAGCAATCTACTGTACTCATCACCAGAAACATATGTACCGCTTTCTTTTTCAATGTAACTCTGTATTTTTGGAGAAAAACTCAAGAAAAGGGGGCCGGGCCAACCAAACGCTTTCAGCTCGGCCCCCCTTGTAACTCGAAAAATATACAGCCAATTAAAAAAACACTTGAGCTTGAGAAATGTACCCCGGCATCTCGTTATACGTTCCAAAACAGATTTTGTATATTCGTAATATCAAACGATAAATCGATGTAGAAAGGGGGCCGAGCTGAAAATTTTTGATAAGAAAATACGTACAGAAGGACAAAAGATTTTTATTAAAAAACTATAAATATAGAATCTACACATGGTAAATATCATATGTACCGCCTTAGTTTCTAATAAAACTTGCTAAATTTAAAATAAACACCAACCTCAGTTCGTTCAGCTCGGCCCCCTTTAAACGTCTATAGCTTCTAAACTATGACATGTTTCGTTACGAAAAAACTATTTCCTGACTCATATAAAGGAGTACATTCCTTCTAAATGAATTAGGATTCTGTGAAATTAGTATTTGAAAAGATTAATGGGATCGAAAATATCATACAGGATAAATGATAAGGTGACCATGATTTAGAAAATAGTATTTCTAACTGTAAAATTGCAAAAAGTTGTTTAGCAGAATGTTTTTTTGCCAAATGAAAATTTGGGAAACATGCTTTGGCATGTGACACTTTGGATATCGTTTTTTGCCAAACATAAGTAAACCGCGTAAATCGTTAGTTATTTAGTATGCATTATGTAAAGTACCTAACCCTACACAATGCCTACTAAATGATGCAAAAAGAAAATCAATAAAATAAATCACTTTCGTTAAGAACTTCAAAAAACTCCTGAATCCAGATGTTTAGATTGAGGAGCCACTTCATAAATGTAACTTATAAGCTACTAGCGGATGTCACGCGGTTTCTTACGCTTAGCTCCTGTTCTCGTGGAATCACGGGAATAAAATATAGCCTATGTTCAATGGGAAGAGAATAGCTTCCCAACAGTGAAATAATTTTTCAAATCGGTCTAGTAGCTTCGGAGCCCTTTCGTAGCAAACAAACAATTAAACCTTTCCTCTTTATAATATTAGTATACATTTACCAACTTTTTCCAAAAATTAACCTACACATTTTCCGATTGCCTAGGATGTGAGCTTCCTGTAAAAAGGTAAGGTTCATACGGACAGTGATGCAAAGAGTTTTATAGTAAGCTATAGAAAATAAACTATTAGCTATGGGCAGGATGACGCCTAAATAAGAAGAAAATGTTAAAATATATTACAACTACGGTAATACAGTCTATCTGAACAGTAGAACAACTCGGTTGTTGTGCCACTGCCATCGGCAGGCGGAGTAGCGGCGCGCGGGGATGGCCTCCCATCGGCGCGGTCCAACGTTCGACAACCATTAGGTACTACCTTGGACACTACCAATATACTCGCATTGGGACATCACTGCAATCGATCCTCTTAAACTAATTTTATTTTTCTATTTGTACAAAAGTGGACATGACAAGTTTAAAAATTACCTCCTGGAGAGTATTTTAAAACCCAAGCGTACACATCGTATCATGATTCATGAACTTCATATAACTACCTAGTTTACTCGTATCCATCAATTTCAACTTTACTCAACTAGTAGTACCAACGAGGCCTCCGTCACTCGCTACAAGTCGTGTTATAAGCACCTACTCGTAAGTATTACGTGAAATAATATTTCGCTTCATTTAGTCATTCTTTTTTTTTCATCTCGCTTCCAACTAATATTCTAAAACCAGCTGACCCCCGCAACTTTGTTTACGTCACATATGGTGTGTGAAAAGAGAGGTATTTCTTCATCAGACTTATCAAGCAGCGTGTGAAACTGCCCTGTTTGCTTAATCATAAAAGAGCTTAAAGATGATGTCTATTCTAAAACAATCCAGTCATAATTATTTTAAAAGCCTTAATCAGTAGTTATAACAGTTTATATTTACCGCACATTCAAAGAAACCCTACAACTAAAATTTTCAAAATATCTATGTAATAGATTCTTAATACATACATACATACATATCGTCACGCCTTTATCCCCGAAGGGGTAGGCAGAGGCATATTATATGCCCACGTTTCACCTTTTTATAATTTGTCCCACGTAACAGGTGGTGAGCCGTATTGCCGTGTTTTTAAATGGACAGGCGCAGGTTGTGACTGCCTGCTGTTGAAATAAAGGTGAAACTTGGCTTAACGACTCCCATTTTGCAACCGAGACCAACGGCTTAACGTGCTTTCCGAAGCACGGAAACGCTCAAATAAATGTCACAAAGTGATCACATGGATGGTCACCCATCCATGGACCGGCCATAGTGAAAGTTGCTTACTGCAGTGATCGTTTACAGAACACTGAGTCCGCGGGGCCACGAGCGTTTCAAAATATCTATGTAATATATTCTTAAGAGAGATATAACTTTTTTATTTATAAACCGATTGCCATGAAATAAACACTTTAATGTTTAATGGAGCAAACTTCAACCCAATAAAAAAAACAGCATTGCAATCGGTTAAGTGGTTTCTGAGATTAGCGTGCACAAACGTACAGACAAACAGATATACAGACATACATACAAACAGACAAAAATTATATTTTATAATATTTTTTCTTATTTATTTGCCATGTAGGTACAGATAGCGACCTGTGACGATTTTATTTTATGTATTGATATTGATATTGGTTGATGAAATTGATTAAAAGCGAAAGTGATTGAGTGTAGATGTGTACATGTTTGTTACTCTTTCACGTTCTAACGGCTTAACGGATCTGGTTGAAATTTGACATTGGGATAGACCGTAGTCTGGAATAACACATAGGCGCAATTATCCCGGGAAAAAGTTTCCATTGTAAGCGGGGAAAGGAACAAACTTTTACGCGGGCTAGAAAAAATCGCGACTATTGTTTAAAAAACCACACCGTCCATTCGTCTCTACGGTACATTCCTGCGTCATGCAAAGTGGTTGCGTACCGAACGCATACGGAGATCAAGACGCGTAGGTATGGCTCGCGCTTCGTCCGCTTGTATGAAGTTATATTACTGTATATTGTTGTACCGTGCCACTGCCAAACGAATATTTATATTCATTATTAAGAAAAATTGTTTCATTTAGTTTTTCTTCGAACCGATCACAGCAGCAGCCAATGTAAGAACGAGTGTGGTGAAGCCATACTGTAAGTACATACCTACTCTTCGTTCATTTATAAGTGACTTGAGTAGGTAGATACTTATTTTAGTTCATGAGAAGAAGACATAGGGGCTAAAGGTATAATTAAATGGTAAATACTTATACAGAATCCATCCTGGCATTTGCAGACGTCCTCGCAACAAAACCTTGTAAACAAAACCTAGGAAATGGTAGTATAAATTTGTGGGTAAATTAGATAGAGTTATATATGACGTGCCAGATTTACCTCGTATGAATCAGGGCTTGCTTTACGTGGGGAAATCATCGATATAGATAAGCCATAACTCTATGGGGGAAATGGGAAATAGTATCTATCCATTAGGGACATCTGAAACAATGCATTTCAAAATCTTTCTCTGGATGAAGTGATTTAAATGATATTATATTCGTCATACAGTTGTGGTCTTAGAAAAATTTAAACTCTTTGTCATATTGAAATTTGCTTGAGACTGTAGAATGCCGATACTTGTAGAAAAAAATCATGATATTAGGTACTTTGACTCACATTTCTTTTTTCTACAGATTGATACACTACATTGTAAGGATGGGTAGAAAAAGTGGTGTAGCCTTACATATACAGAAACAATTATTTACAAAACATCAACATCTGTTTAACGGACTAAAATATGATAAAAATGTATTCCAAAAATTAGCAGAAGAACTTAATTACGCCATGTCCCCGAAAGCTTTGTATTTAAGCTACAAAAGGATTTTTTTAAGCACTAAAGACCTTTATTCGAAGCTTACTAAATCTGAAACCATACCTGAAAGCATAAGTGTTGGAACGACACCCTCAATATCACCTGTGTTTGAATCACCGACAGTTGAGAAAAAAACAGATAAAAATCGGCATGAGTTTAGATTTCTTTTGGATATACACGAGTGGAAAAAGATACAGCCAATACGCACCGTATATCAACGAAACGATATAAGAAAGCCTTGCTTATTATATAAAACGTACAAAACCATTCCAAAGCACAAGTGGTCATGCCTTTTGAGACAAAAGGTTTGGAAACATTTTAAATTGCCGTGTACAATATCTTTTAAAAGATATAAAATAAATGGTGATGGAATTACGTTCTACGGAATATGTACGCAGTGCAAGGCAACCATACAAATTCAGGACAGTGAGAAGACAAGTAAGATAGTTGAATTTCGTTGTGAAATATTCAATTTAGACTATAATTTTAAACATGATCCCAGAAAGAAAATTCGCTGTACTCCTTACTTAAGACGAAAATTATCAATTAAACTAAAAAATAACTCGGCAACCGTAGTTCATACAGATTTAGCACGTCGTACAATGATATTCGGAGACAAAGAACCACCTAGATTACCATCTCTGGGAGCCCTTAGGATCATACGACATGAATCAAACAGTCAAAATTGGCATCACAAAAACCAAATAATTTCTTTAATAATGTTAGCTGACACCATTGAATACACTAACATAATAAGAGAAATATTGATAAAACCAACATTTCATGTTCACTATTGGTTAGAAGAACAACAAAATTATTTTAAACACTATTCTAAAGTAGTTGATCGAATCACTATTTCCTTAGATGCTACTGGTTCTATTTTGAAATCAAACAAAGTTACAAAGAGATTATTTTTATACGTGATAATGTTAACTGCAAGTAAACGCTTTAAATCTGTACCTGTAGCACAAATGATAAGTGATTCCCACACAAAAGAAAATGTTGCAGATTGGCTAGCTAAATGGTCAAAGAACATTACTTTGCCGGCAGAAGTTATTACTGACGACTCATCAGCTTTGATTGCGGCCGTAATTAAATGCTTTACAAAATTTGACACCACTAGAAATTATTTAGAGGCTTCTTTTGAAGCATTAGAAGGTAACATGAGCAGATTACCTAATCTGTTTATGAGAATTGATACTAGTCATTTTATTAAATCTATAAATAAAATTTTTTTAGAGAATGCACCTACAAAAGTTAATTTACTATTTGTGCAGTGTATTCTTTACATTAAAAAGGCAGAAAGTATTTCTGTCATCAGGAACATCATTGATAAGCTGTTAATTCTAATACTGAGTAAATATTTTTCAAAAGATTGTACTGAAGCTCAATATCATCTAAAGAGTCTATTTCAAAATTTTAATACAAAAGAAACACATGTTACAGAAAATGACTCTTTGCCAATAAATGACTTATACTGTTTCTATGATGACGTTGATGATACAATATTTAAAGAGCTGAATTTTGTAACATGGTTTGAGGAAACTGTTACACGTCATAAAGAAAAACGTGAAGTGACTTCCCATCTCAATGATTTTTACTATCCGCCTTTAATAACTACATTAAAACGACTATTGCGTAAATTGCCTCTATGGTCAAATATAATGATCCCGTTATATAAATCAAAAAATAAAAACCCTTCGTCTAGTGCATCAGAGGACCATTTCAAAACCTTAAAGCACTTGTTGTTTCAATCGAAAATTAAAAAATACAGGATTGATGATTTCTTGCAAAAACACATAAGCTATTTGAAAGGCGAGCTAAATTTTGCAGCAAGTCAATTTTACACAGAGCCTAACCCTGTAAAAAAAGAAAAACGCAGGGCGATGAAACGCCCAATTAAAAAAAAACAAACGCCAAAGAGTCAATTTCATCGAGACTCAATATTTAGTGATCAGCCAACATTTGTAGAGAATTGGAAAGGTCAAGCTGAAGAGGTTGTTCATCTAGAGCCGTATGATGACATTAAGTTTATAAAAAATGGTAATTTGGTAAAAAACTCAACCGTGATTAATACATGCGGTTTTGATGCAATAATGTTTCTACTTGCATTTGGCTTCAAATCATTCGAAAATTTTCAAATTGAAATAGAGTCAAAAAATAATAAACTTCGCGACCATGTGAACCTTTTGATTAATAATAATATAAATAAAACAGCAGTATATGTAATGAGAAACCAAATATGTCACGAATATTTTAACCGGCCATCGACACAGAAAGTAACTAACTGTGAATGTAATATTGCAAATTTATTTGAAACAATGCTTGTTAATTTATTTTATAGTGCACATTTTACAAAAATGTGTACAAAACAATGCCAAAACTGTGTACAAATTAAAAGACCCTTTATTGCTTTAAATTTAAATATTATTAATATGTTGGAATAATGCGTTGGAAGAGTCACTAGCCATCGAAACTACTACACGAATTTGCAGTAATGATTGCGAGGGAACCGCTACTTTAAGTTACAAAATTCAAAAAATTATAACCTTTGATATGAATGGAACAGAGGCAATAGAATTGTGTAACATCCCGGTCACACTTAATATTTTTAACCAAGTTTACAAAGTTGTCGGTGTCATCGAATATGTCGGAAATTTAGTAGGGACTTTAGGCCATTATAAGTGTCATGCACTTAGCCATGATCAGTGGCTATGTTATGACGATTTGGCCTTGAAAGTGGAAAGTAGTACCACAAATTCAATATTTATGCACAGTCTTAGTTACGTTTTAGTAAATGATCAATAATTATAATAACACACATACATACATTTGGCATATTATATGCCTTCATTTCAATGATTTGATGTTTGTCCCACGTAATAAGTGTTGATATGGACAGGCGCAGGTTGTGACTGTTAAGAAATAAGAATAAACACGCTATTCCTAGATTTAGCCTTTATAAAATAAGCAATTCTTTTGCGGGCAATTGTATTGGAATGTACAAAACATAGTCGACAGCCATAACTGGTTTGTCAGTGAATAAAAATTTAAAATAATTATAAATTTTTAATAGTGCCAGAATGCTTATTATGGCATTAAAGACTTTCTAGAAGACAGAGCTACCTGGCAGTGATACGAATTGCTTCTTTCTACATAATAAAAAAACTGTATTAGATACTAAGATGAATTTGGGAAGAAGCGGGCTGAGTTTCTTCGGATGCTCTTCTCAGTCTATAGCATTTCCGAACCCCTAGTTAGAGTCACTGAAATTTTGACAAACCTTAATAATTTATTTTTTAAATTTCAAAGGGAATACCTAAATTTTATTTATTTTTTTATTATTTTACTGCCCGCAAAAACTTAAAATTAAAATTTTCAGACCATAATTTTTTCGTCCGCGTGTTCTTTGTTTTTTTTTTCAATCATATCAAAGGTTATAATTTCAGCACCTCGGATCCATTCAATTTTCGTCCTATTTCTGTACTACCCACGTTTAGTAAAATCTTTGAAAAGGTAATGCTTAATCAAATGCAAAATCATTTTAATACAAATAAACTATTCCATACTAAACAATTCGGTTTCACGCGCGGTCGGTCTACCACGGATGCTGGAATCAAATTATTAGAGTGTATATATGAGGCCTGGGAGGAGTCGTATGACGCTTATGGTGTATTCTGCGACTTATCTAAGGCCTTAGATTGCGTCCAGCATCAGACTTTAATTCAAAAACTTGATTATTATGGGATCCAGGGGACAGCCTTGGATTTAATTGGTTCTTACCTAAGAGATAGAGTACAGAGAGTAGTTATAAATGGTAAACAGTCACATGGTTCTGCTGTAACAATGGGGGTGCCTCAGGGTTCAATTCTGGGACCTTTTCTATTTTTAGTGTACATAAATGATCTACCTCACCTTATAGGAGACAATCATGAGGTAGTTTTGTTTGCTGATGACACATCTTTAATATTTAAAGTTGAACGTGGACAACGCGAACTTGACGAAGTAAACAATGCCCTCTCTAGGGTAGTCCACTGGTTTAACGCAAATAATTTATTGTTAAATGAAACTAAAACAAAATGTATTAGATTCACCTTGCCAAATGTTAGGCTCGTTAACACCAGTATTAGGATTAGGGATGATCAAGTAGAATTGGTAGATGAAACTGTCTTTCTGGGCATAAAGTTAGACTCCAACTTGCAGTGGGGGCCTCATATCGAGAGAGTCTCGGGCAGACTGAGCTCTGCAGCCTATGCCGTTAAAAAGATCCGACAACTGACAGACATTAGAACAGCGCGTCTTGTCTACTTTAGCTATTTCCACAGTGTCATGACCTATGGCATACTATTATGGGGTAACGCTGCCGACATCGAATGTATCTTTGTGTTGCAGAAAAGGGCTGTCCGGGCTATCTATGGTATGGGGTTTCGGGAGTCATTAAGAGAATAGTTTAAGCATATCAACATCCTTACTGTGTATTCACAGTACATATATGAAAACTTATTATATACTCATAAAAATAACAGTAAATTTATTAAAAATAGTGATATCCATAACCTAAACTTAAGAAATAAGAATAAATTGGCTGTACCTAGATTTAGGCTTAATAAAATAAGCAATTCTTTTGCGGGCAATTGTATTCGAATGTACAATACATTGCCGACAGCCGTAACAGGTTTGTCAGTTAATAAATTTAAAAAACTAATAAAACTTAAATTGTGCCAGAAAGCTTATTATAGCATTAAAGACTTTCTAGAAGACAAGGCTGCCTGGCAGTGACACGAATTGCTCCTTTCTACATGTTAAAAAAACTGTATTAGATACTAAGATGAATTTTGGTAGGGACCGGACTGAGTTTCTTGGGGTGTTCTTCTCAGTCTGTAGCATTTCCGAACCCCCGGTAGAGTCACAAAAATTTTGACAAACGTAATTTTTTTTTTTTTAAATTTCAAAGGGAATAAATTTTATTTTATTTATTTTATTTTTATTTGCGTTACTTCCGCGTCGGAACTCGTATTCAAAAATTACTCGAATTTTCGCAGTATCTATCTTTCTTGTCTAAGTTGAATATCAAAAACAATTGAAAGTTGATATTCAAATGTTTCACATTTTTTAAAAGAAGAACATCATAGAAACTATGTTAAAAAAGTTTCATTCGAAAACCTCAAACCACGAAGATTCCATGTCAATTCAAAGAACCTATTGCAATAAAACGGCAATTTCATACTTTAACCCCTATTATATCCTTTCGGTCCCATGTAGCGGACATCACGTGGATTAACCCGCATAGCTCCCGTTCCCGTTAGAATACGGAAATAAAATATAGCCTATGTTCACCGGGAAGAGAGTAGCTTCAAAACAGTGAAATATTTTTTCAAATCGGTCCAATAGTTTTGGAGCCCATTCGATGCAAACAAACAAACAATAAAATCTTTCCTCTTTATAATATTAGTATGTAGTGTAGATAATTATGTTTCACTGTATTTTTTTACAATAAATGTTAATTTTTTTAAGACGATAAGGTCAAAAATAACTTGCAGCCATATTTTGTAATGTAGATGCTATTGCCATTGAAAAAAATAGGTGCAAGAAAACCTCGGCCTTAATAACACTTCTCTAAAAATGTGCTTGTAGCCATTAATAGACATCATTGATCACGAATATAATAAGAACTAGCTGACCCGATAGACGTTGTCCTGTCTTAACTATGAAAAATCGAAATTCCGAGTTCTGAGTACCCGGTCAGGGGACCGGGTACTCAGAACTCGGAATTTCAGATTTTTACAGGAAATCAGGAATCAAGAACCAGGAACAGGAAATCAGGAACGGGAACGCCTGTTCCCGTTCCTGATTTCCTGTTCCCGGTTTCGGAGTATCCAGTTCTAAGATCCGATCCAAAATCGCATTAGAAACCATTGTGTTCCAACAGTTCAAGCGGGTTACAGTTATTTAAAATTTTTCACTCATTATTTAAAACCTTTTCCTGACAACAATAACAAACACAAAAAAGAATTAGCGAAATCGGTCCAGCCGTTCTGAAGTTATGCACGTTCATACTTACATTTCGTAGATTCATTTTTTTTATACTACTTAGGTGGCAGACAAGCTTACGGCCCACCGGCCTACGGTTGGTAATAGTAGCCTATAGACGTTTGCAACACCAGAGGCGCTACACACGCGCTGCCGACCCGGGTGCAGGCTGTGACGACCCACAGTTGAAATTTTTCAAGCCCCTTATGGGCGGCTTTAGGCCTTATGCCTAAAGTCTGAAGTCGGTGCCAAGATGACTATGAGAGAGATTAATATTGCCTACCTAAGCCTACATAATTTTAATGGGCACCGATTTCTGTATTATTTTTAATTATTTCTGATAAATTAGAATATAGTAACTTTGTGCTAAGTAAATTTATTTTTCAGTTTTTAGTTTTGTTTGAAGTCGGTTTGTATTTTGTTAATTTTTTATTTTACATTCTTTTTGATGATATTTGCAGCATTCTGTCAATTCTATGTCAAATGTCATAATGTTACAATAAAAAAGTTAATAATCGTCCGAAGCGGTAAGGTTAGATTAGAAATAATATTGTATGGTGGTTAAGTTTTCTTATATTTTTCTTTTATAAGAACTTCTCCTGACAATAACAAACACAACAAAAAAGAATTTATTAGGGAAATCGGCCCAGCCGTTCACGCGTGATGCGATGACCAAGGAAATAGGACTCCATTTTTATTTATATAGATTATTATGGAAGAATTATTTATGTTAATACAACTAAGTTACGAAATCTACTTAGTAAAGTCTTGTTTCAGAAACTGTGTTTATTCTTCTTTGTAGTTACACCCCTAATGTTCTCGATGATGCAATTATGAAGTGTGCGCACGAATATTTATTCTCGGAATACGTCATAGAGATGGTATTCCACTATAGCGATATTTTGTTAGGGCAGGTATTAATAGACAAATGCAAAATTTTCATCTGTGGAGAGGTCAAGTCGAGCTTTGCCCTAAGTGCCTTTGAGTATCAACATTCTAGTAAACATAGAACCTTCAAATTTAGAATGCAATGACGCAAAAAACTATGTAATAAGTACTTGTGAAATACGTAGGTACACATTATGTTTTCATGCGATTGCCAAGTCAATCTAATTATTGAAAACTTTAATAAAGATTGTTAATTTTGATTATGGACACAATAAGATGTTGTTGAGTTAGCTAATTACGTAAAATTAAAGACAGAAGGTCCGGTATGTAGAGACTGAACAAAGTAACCAACTTGGTAATTAAATGAATCTCACTACTTTTTACGGTGGAAGAAACAGTTAGCTTAAAAATATTATTAAATGAAAGAGTTCGGTCCATTAGGTCCCATGTATCAAAATGTCCGCAGTGTCAAAATGTCCAGTTCTACAAAGGGTTCTACATGGGAAAATGAAGCTGTTGAGTTGTTTATTCATTTAAAGATTTACTCAATTTATGCAGCTTTTTCTTAATAATTTTCACTGAAATCATGGTCACCCTACACATACAATATGCTATTTTCGATCCCATTTATCTTTTAAAATACTAATTTCACAGAATCCTAATTCATTTAGAAGGAGTGTACTCCTTTATATGAGTCAGGAAATAGTTTTTTTGTAATGAAATATGTCATAGTTTAGAAGCTATAGACGTTTAAAGGGGGCCGAGCTGAACGAACTGAGGTAGGTGTTTATTTGAAATTTAGCAAGTTTTATTAGAAACTAAGGCGGTAAATATGATATTTACCATGTGTAGATTCTATATTTATAGTTTTTTAATAAAAATCTTTTGGCCTTCTGTACGTATTTTCTTATTTAAAAATTTCAGCTCGGCCCCCTTTCTACATTGATTTATCGTTTGATATTACGAATATACAAAATCTGTTTTGGAACGTATAACGAGATGCCGGGGTACATTTCTCAAGCTCAAGTGTTTTTTTAATTGGCTGTATATTTTTCGAGTTACAAGGGGGGCCGAGCTGAAAGCGTTTGGTTGGCCCGGCCCCCTTTTCATGAGTTTTTCTCCAAAAATACAGAGTTACATTGAAAAAGAAAGCGGTACATATGTTCCTGGTGATGAGTACAGTAGATTGCTATACTCCGAAGTCGTAAATTCCGGGAGGGCCGGGCCAACCAAACGAACGTAAATATAACACAGATAAAATAGGGCTTTTTTTTTTCAATAAATAATAAGGGAGTTGAGGGAATCATCTTTCAGTTGCAGCATTAAAATCAGCACTGGATGTCTTTGTCAGATTGATAGGATAGTTCTTATGATAACTAATGGAATCAGGCGCTACATGGCGGAAATCCATCCTAGACAATAATATAGGAAGGGAGGGAGAGGAACCCGCCTCACACCCTAGACTCGTCAATCCTAACATACAACAGTTAAGGATAACCACTACTAATTGTAAAGGTGGAATGGCAAATGGAACTCCTCAGGAAAGGAATTTTGAATGTTGGATAGGAAAATTACCAATACCCTCCAGATTGTTAATAATGAGCACTACTCTGCTTAAAAACGTGACTAATAAGTTCTTGCAAATGTTGTATGTTAGGATTGACGAATCGAGGGTGAGAGGCGGGGTCCTCTCCCTCCCGGTCTTTATTATCATTCTAAGATAATTCTTATTTCTTTTGAAATATAAACATACGAAATAAGGTCTAATGTACCTATAGTCATAATAATCTGCATACTCTGCTAAGGCCAGACCCTCATGGTACATCTTGCAGTGACCCTTATCCAACATATGGGACTGAGCAGCTTCCATAGTGTAAAAAGTGCGGCCTTTCTCATTACACCAAATGCACATGTAGTGTTGGGAAATCTGAGGAATGGAAAAAAGGATTAGATTCATTAAAATGTGGAATATGAGGACTGTCATCTGGACAGTCAATGGATGACAGGATTAGTTGTCAGATTTACTTCAGTTTTTTATATGTTTAAGGTGACAGACAAGCTTACAGCTCCCCCGATGGGCTGGGTCACCATAGCCTATATTTGCAACATCAGACCCTACACTTGCGCTGCCAACCTTGCTTACTCACCTCACAAACTATAACAATATATTCATAGTAAATAGAAAGATGTTATTACATACCTTCTCTCCTAAATATAAAAGTAAGTCTTTTATATTGATACAGTATTCTAGGTCAGGTATAAAGAATGAATGAGTTTCAGACATATGTTTCATATTTTTGACCATGTTCTTACTGTGGTGTCCACAGAAAAGACAATCTTGAGGCTTGATTAAAGAGTCACTGCCCTTGATGCGGCAATGCTCCCACTCTTCATCATCAAGCTGAAACAGGAGAATATGTTAAGATATGAATGCAATCATCATCATCAGTAAGTAATCAATAACCAAGAGCTCTTTAATGGATAACCAATGCATCAAGCGTCACATCATTCTATGCATAAACACGAACAAATCACAATGTACTGTGATGTTCATATGTAATTTTTTTCCCACCTACCCTCTGCTACACACTCGCACACAAATTGGTATCAAAAACTACTATGAAAATCTTTAACCTCGTGTCTGTGAACTGTGCAAGCGGTGTCTATGTATGTGTGGACTCAGCTAATTTAGTATAAGTGGAAATCAACAGACCTAAATAATATAGTAAACAAAGAAATTGGATCTCGACTACTCCATAATTACTTACATTTAATTATCAATCCTGATCATAGTCGTTTCAAGGAACTCTAGTTAGATTTATGCGGACATTTCGACACTAATAAACCTTTAGATTATAGAATAATTTCATGAAAAATACTCGGATGGTAAAAATTTAAGACTGTCATTTTTGCTTGTCATTAAATTATTTTTTCTCAGACTTGTTTGTCTTTGCCATAGTGTTGTAAATGTAAAACTGTTGTACTGGCCAATTGATTTTAAAAGGAGGTCATTGTTTTATCAAACTGTCAGTTCGAAAAAATGTACTTACTTTAATAATATAACTTATTGACCCAGAGAGCGAAGAGTGCTAGTCCACAGAGTATATTGAATATATGGAGATGCGAGTCTTTGCCCCTTTTCACAAGTACCGGTTGCCGGGTGCCGGGTAGGGTGGGTGTATGGCCGTGTACTATAGCTTTCACACGTACCGGCGTGATTAGCCCGCCAACCGCTTGCATTCACCGCCGGTTACCCGGCACCGGCTACCCGGCAACGGGTACGTGTGAAAAGGCATTTTGAGTTTGGGTCTTCGATTCCACACTATAGACGATTTTGCTTTCGTCCGTATGTGTGTGTGCATGTCAGTTTCGGTCTAGAAGACGCATTTGTTAACCAATTTTCTCCAAACTTGGCACACATGTTCTTTGATTTAAAATCATTGATCTACGAAAAGATAAAAATACAACTTTTGTCGAAAGTTTTTTTAATAGGGTGGAAAATAAGGGAGAAAAAGGGCCCCGTTATATATGATGGGATCATAAGGGATATAATTCCTCACAGGTTGTTTTTTCCTGGGCGCTCGCGAGGTCTACTCTTCGCAGAAGTACTTGTATTAAATTGGGACTAACTAAGTATTTGTGCGACCCAGAAATCGTCAGAAGGATCCGGTTAGGCTTAGTACCGTGTGGAGGAGTAAGTTTAAAGAGGCTAACGTCCATTTGTGAACTGCCAAAAAGATAATCTATTGTTTCGAACGCCATAAACATTTAAATATGAATAAAAAGCAAAGAAATAATGATTCTTTAGGGTAGACTGGGTACGGTTGACGGTGGATGGTTAAAATATTCAGTCATTTTTTCCACAAAGCTATCTGATCCCAAAGTAAGCTAGGAATGACCTGCTTGTGTTATGGGTGTCCGACCACGAATATTAATACGACCTTTGATAATGCTATTATTGCGAAATATGTCAGGTGTTTTTAAAATTAAAATAAAAGTGGAATTTTACGTAATGTATTAAAACAAGTTCCATCTAGTGCCAACAATCAAAAGTATATCGGATATTATTTGTAACTTATTTTTTTGTAAATACATATTTATGATACATATAAACAACCGGACTCTTAGGGTCTTTAGTCGTTTCGCACCGTGAGCGGTTCGAACCGCGGTATGAATTGCCAAAGAGCTCTTTTTAAATGAGTCGTTTGGCACCGCGGTTCGAATCGCCCAAGAACTTTTGGTAATGGGTTGATTCGGACCACAGTATACGGAACATTTATCTTTTTGGATAGGTGAAGTCGGACAGAAAAGATATGTAGTTTTTATTGGTCATTCCTTACATTACATTCAAGTACACACAAGTTAATTATGTTGATCAAACTGACTGTACCTATATGAAACATGATTTTTACATCGCAAATGTCCGTGAATATATTTATTTATTTATTTAAATAATTCGAAATCTTTAATTATTTCTATAAGTTTATAACTGTGCTGCGCCTTCCTCCCTATCACTGTGAGCTTAACCCCATTGAACTTATTTGGGCACAGGTAAAATCTTATGTCGGAAGAAAAAACAAATCATTTAAAATGGCAGAAATCAAAGAACTGCTAAAACAAGGTTTGGCGAGAATCGGAGCAGAACAATGGTCAAAATGTGTTGCTCACGTTAAAGAGGAAGAGGAACACATGAAAAAATTAATAGAGATTATGGATCATGCTAGCGATTCCGTAACAAACACTTTTATAATTACTGTTTCCGGCGACACATCTAGTGACTATTACGATTCAGACACAAATGAATGATGCGCGCGACGCTGCCAAGCTGCCATAAGACCGTAGTAGGTGCTAGATGCAATTCTTCATGGAAGTCATGCCAGACTTTTCCCAGTGATTATAAAGTGCGTTGTTACAGCCTCGCTAACCAAATGCTTAATTTCTAGTCATTTTTTACATGTGTTCCTTTTCCTTTTGGACGTGAGTGACACATTAATCTTCGATTCTAGTCAAACCTGTTTTTAGCATTACTTCAACTTCTGTTATATTTGGTGATTTGTTTTTTTTCTTCCTACGTAAGGCTTTACCTGTCCCGAAGTAAGTTCAAAGTGATTAAGCGAAGGTGCCCTTATTTTTTTTGGGGCGGCGAGATTGGCAGCATACCTATGTATTTTGTTTCGTAACTTTTTTTATCAAATTTTGTGACCTAATGTGCTTTTATTGCGCTTGTTCAAAAGCTATAATTTTTAACTACTTTGCTTCGAATATACCTGTCACCATGTCATTATAATGGCCTAGTTCCCTTTCTTTGAATTTAAAAACCCCACATTAGAAATCTCTCAAAATGTCTTAGTCTGCTTCTGTAAGAACGGCGAGCAGCCAACGAGGCGTCTACACATTTTATCATCCCTAAACTAATATATTATTGTAAATAAATGATTATACTATTAAATTTTCTAAAAGTTTCTTTTTTTTTTAAAGATCCTTTAATTAAATTAATATAAAAAGTTATTGCACATAATATATATAGATATACCGAATTACATGATTTGATGAATTTGGCGATTGATTAACCGAAGTAAATGAATGTACGGTGAACTAGATATAACTCAATGATTACTTACATAATTAGAATCAGTTTAGTTACAACACTATGATCATAGACAACTTCTGTCAAAACATGACATGTTTACATGATTGCTGAGCTGTCCAGAAAAAGACTATACCTATGTAGATAGTACAGATGGACTCCATCTGTACTATCTAATTTGTGGTATTGGTGTGCACATACTGCACAGTAGCAATGCCCGCCTTGGTTCACTTGGTGTTTGCATGTCTCATGCACCACAGCTGTAAACTCTGCATTTTATCCATCCACTTCTCCATAAAGCCACTCAATGTCATATATTTTAATTTTGCACAGTTCATGCCACTCAAAGCTAGGCTTTAGGTGTAACAACAAATATTCAATGTTATATCAACCGATTTCTTTAAGCACAAAAAAAAACAAAGAAAATTCACAAAGATAATTTGTGCTGGTTCAAATAGCAGTTTTCATCAGAATGTAAACACAAGTTAATGTAAAATTCTATAACAAAATTTATATCTTTAAGACATCTGCTCAATGTCCTTTTCACCTATTAGCTAAGATGTAATAATAAGTATTTGACAAAAAACGAAGTCTTATTAGCTTCTAGTGACACTAGTGCTTATATTGACTCTAGAGCAGTAGAGATATCTCATGTATAATTACTGTACAGTACTAAATTTTAAATGTGTGTAGTGTACAGACAATCATACATGCATACTTACATTTAAATGGCATATTGCACAATATTACACTCATTAAAAAAAATACTGGGTACCCACCTCTTCTATTTCCGAATCTGTTTCAATGTCTTCATCATCTGAGGCATTAGTATTAACTACCGCAAACTTGCTAGGATCGTGGGAAACTTTTGGTACAGGTGAAACCTCAACAAAACTTTCCGAGTCTGATGGGCCACTGTGCTCCACCTCCATACTCTCGGGATTTGCAGGTTCAACATACTGCTTCTCACACAACTTATGTTTCTTGCTGTTGACATGGTTAATATATGCGTTCTTTGTGTTGAATAACTTTGAGCAACACTTGCAATATTGTGATTCTTTCTGATTTGTTGACTCGCTGGCTGTTCTGTACTGTTCAGCTACACGTTCGAATTCATCAAGAGATACAGGAGGCAGGGACGCTGCTTTTCTATGTAAATTGTACCTATGCCAGTCTACTTTATAATGATCACGGTGCAAATCAATCGTTTCGAATGATACCTGACATGTTAAACAAGTATGTTGAACGGAATCAGGCATGGTTAGTAATTTTGCTATATCCATAATGAAATTTTAAAAAATACTATCACAGGTAAGTGAACACTTTATTGAAATCTGATGAGATATTAATGGGAGGAATGAAAAGAACGAAACTGATCTATTATCAAAATAACCTCTGACCTGACTTGACTCAGAATCTGCTGTGTGTGAATGTGAGTCAAAGAGAATACAATACTACGTAAGAATGTGAGTGATGATAGTGACAATGACAAGACAAGGAAGACAATAGGTTTTTTTACATAGACTGACACCAATATTTTCTGGACTGGTTATAAGACCTTCAAGCTATTAAAAAAAATAAGTAAAAAAGGTTCACCAAAAGTCAATCAAACTGGAGCCTACATACATGCATATACTCACGCCTTTTTCCCTCCGGGGCAGGCAGAGACAACAGCCTGCTATTTGCTTCTGTCGTTACATACTTCACTAGCTTCCTCTACATTTATTAAACCTTTCATGCAAGCCTGCTGGTTTGTGGTGCCCTTTTTGCAATACTTCACTAATTTGTTTGGTGTTATGTGCTGCGAGGTCGACCTCGGCTTGCCTGTCCACTGACATGTGCCTTCAAATACTTGGTGTGTCATTTGCTCAGTACTCATTCATTCTAAATGCCCAAACCACCTTAGCATAGTCTTTTCAATTCTGGTTCCAACATCCTCTTTCAGGCCACTGGAGCAAATGAGAAAATTACACTTCTCTACGTCTTACGCCGCGTTTTGAGCTGATAGTACTACCTTTGTTTTATGTTCTTGACGTTTTGCAAGTGCCTATGTGTTAGGAGTTAGGATTCTGGGAAATAAATAGTTTTATTGTATCTATTACAACCTGTATCAACAACTGTGATGTACCTACCTATTTGAAATAGTTTTTTTAAGCTAAAAATTTCTCAAAATAATATTTTAGAAAATAAAGTGTTTTTGATTTCCAATAAAGCGTACCTACACTGTAACTCACCCTCTCGGTGACTTCAGGCTCGCTAGCCATACGCGGAGGAATATATTCCTCCGCTTCCGATGCTTCGACTGTACAGTTAAACTGAACAGTTAACGGTAACGCAAAAGATGTCAGCAGCTAAACTCGCAACCAGGCTCAAACTTATTTTAAGAGATTTTTGTTCCAGTTTAATTAAACGTCGATACCACAGTATAAATTTGTTGTTTAACCAGTATTGTAGCTCCCTACAAACGGACGAAGCGCAAGCTATACCTACGATTCTCGTTTTCGGCAGGCCTTTCAGCACGCAAGCAGCGTCCGCAGTCGCGATTGTGCCGAGTAGACGAATGGACGGTGTGTCGTGTTTTAAATAGTAACCGCGCGTGTTTTATTTACTAAAAATATTTAAAATGACAACTAGAGTCTATTGTGCTTGTTTTGTTTGCATGAATTCGTCAATAACGCACCCAGAGATAACGTTTTTTAGATTACCTGGAAACTCCGAAAGGTAAGACTATAAATTGATTTTACTTAAGTACTAATTGGTACTATACTATTAATTGACTAAAGTTAAACAAAGTGATTGACAGGAGTGAACTAGGTAGTTACATGAAGTAGGTATGTTTGTGTTTAAAACTAGACTTGAGCTTGCTCAGTCAGTGAACGGTGCGATCCATTATAGTACAATATTCAAAAAAGAACTAGTACAGAACTCTAGTACGTGTAGGCAGTACATTTAGTTCCGTTGTCAGTTCGTAGTTATTTAATTGAGAGCAATGATTTAGGTATGTTTCAAGAGTATTCATTTCTTTGTGGATGACCGATGTTACAGTACACTTAGCACCGTATGACTGCCTCTGTGGCGCGATCGGTAGTGATACCGCCTGCGGCGCTGGAGGTCGTGGGTTCGATTCCCACCCGAGACAAATATTTGTGTGACCCATAAATGTTTGTCTCAAGAGTCTGGTTGTTTCTATGTATAATATGTATGTATTTAAAAAGTATATTAGTATTAATATCCGTGGTCTGATACCCATAACACAAGCAGGTTATTCCTAACTTACTTTGGGATCAGATAGCGTTGTGTGAAATGTCCGTGAATATTTATTACTTATAAAAAAAAATTGACAGCATTTTTGTTACCTGTGATTTTTATTACCTACACGCATAGCGACAAATATGAACTTCCAAAAACACAACTTGACAATGTACGAAAAGTACTAGTGTACTAGAGACTGACTAGTACTTTCAAATCGAAAAATAGTTTTAATTTTGTAAATCAAAAATTTAATGCAATGATTATAAAGACTAGAGTTCCGTGATTCTATCACTGACGAAACATGTGATGAGCCGATTATTAGATAACGGGCGCTGCGCCGCCACGCCGCCACACCGCGCCGCCAGCCGTTGCTGGGATATTATAGTATTACTCACAAAGTATTTTTTGTTTAAATAAAAAGGTACGGTTGGATAAAAAAATGACGATCGGAAAAACCAATGAAGATCGGCAAAACATATGAAGATCGTCAAAACAACTGACGGTCAAATAAACAAATGACGATCGGAAAACAAATGAAGATCGGCAAATAATCTAGCTGCGTTTGCCATCGAAAAAAATAGGTGCCAGCAATTCTCGATCTTATGAACATGCATAATATTTATTTATTTTTTACATAGTCATGATCAGTGATGTCTGTTAACGCCTAAAAGAACATTTTTAGAGAAGTGTCATTAAGGTCGAGATTTGCTTGCACCATTTGTTTTGCCGATCTTCATTTGTTTTCTCGATCGTCATTTGTTTATCCAACCGTCATTTGTTTTTTTTTTCGATTCATTTGTTTTGTTGATCTCCATGTGTTTTGTCCATCTTCGAAATCCACCCATTTCATGTGTGGATTAACGGACTAATTGGATTAACAATATATTTATAATTCCGGAAATCCACCCCTTGGGTGGTTTTTCGTGGGTGGATTATCGGACTATTTTGATTAATAATATACAATTCCGGAAATCCACCCAAGGGGTGGATTTTCATGGGTGGATTAACGGACTAAACCCTAGGAGAATGAAAGCCGGTTGTCAGTAAAACAACAATCCTTAATACAAATTGAAGGCCTTGTGGGCGGATTGAATAAATCAACTGCATTAGGCTCACTATCTATTACGCGTACGTAAAACTATAAGGTAAAATGTGGGCGTATACTATGCCTCTGCCTACACCTTCAGGGATAAAGGCGTGACTATATGAATGTATGTATGTACATATTTACAATCGCAATACTAAATAGAAAGTCAAAGTAGGCACATATTATTAAAATGCTGTAGGTGGGCAGCCCTATCGCATGCTTACGTACCGCGCCTCTGCCTACACCTTCAGGGATAAAGGCGTGACTATATGAATGTATGTATGTACATATTTACAATCGCAATATTATATAGAAAGTCAAAGTAGGCACATATTATTAAAATCCCTTCTTACCCACCACACTACCAAGCCACACTACCGGTAGTGTCGTGGGGAAATTTCTTTCCCTTCTACACTACCAGCTAGTAGTGTCGCGGGTAATTTCTAAAAGGTCTTACATCTCCGTTCCCATCGACACTACTATAAGATACCGCACTACCAAATACTCTACCAGTAGTGTCGTAGGGAATAATTCTGCACTAGCAGCCCTTTTCACCCACTACACTACCAAGCCACACTACCGGTAGTGTCGTCCCCTCCGGAGCAAAATGTGCAAAACGCAGAATGACTACCACACGCAAAATGTAGAAATTGTAACAAATGAAGATCGACAAAACAAATGAAGATCGGTTAAACAAATGAAGATCGGTTAAACAAATGAAGATCGGTAAAACAAATGAAGATCGGTGAAACAAATGAAGATCAACAAAACAAATGAAGACCGGTGAAACAAATGAAGATCGGTAAAACAAATGAAGATCGGTGAAACAAATGAAGATCAACAAAACAAATGAAGATCGGCGAAACAAATGAAGATCAACAAAACAAATGAAGATCGGTGAAACAAATGAAGATCTGTGAAACAAAATAAGATCAACAAAACAAATGAAGATCGGTGAAACAAATGAAGATCAGTGAAACAAATGAAGATCAACAAAACAAATGAAGATCGGTGAAACAAATGAAGATCGGTAAAACAAATGAAGATCGGTGAAACAAATGAAGATCGGTAAAACAAATGAAGATCGGTAAAACAAATGAAGATCAAAAAAAATGCAGATCGGTAAAACAAATGAAGATCGTTAAAACAAATGAAGATCGGCGAAACAAATGAAGATCGTTAAAACAAATGAAGATCGACGAAACAAATGAAGATCAACAAAACAAATGAAGACCGGTGAAACAAATGAAGGTCAACAAAACAAATGAATATCGGTGAAACAAATGAAGATCGGTGAAACAAATGAAGATCAACAAAACAAATGAAGATCGTTGAAACAAATGAAGATCGTTAAAACAAATGAAGATCGGCGACACAAATGAAGATCGGTGAAACAAATGAAGATCGAAAAAACAAATGAAGACCGATAAAACATATGCAGATCAATTAAACAAAAGACTATAAGGAAGTTGATAAGGTCAAAAACTACTCGCAGCCATATTTTGTAATCTAGATACGATTGCCATTAAAAAAAATAGGTGCAAGCAATACTCGACCTTAATGACACTTATCTAAAAATGTGCTTTTAGGCGTTTATAGACATCACTGATCATGAATATGTAAAAATAAATAAATATTTATGCATGTTCATAAGGTCGAGAATTGCTTGTACCAATTTTATTAATGTTTATCGTATCTAGATTACAAAAAATGGGTTTTAACTTTTGACCTTATCAACTTGCTTATAGTCTTTTGTTTTATTGATCTGCATATGTTTTATCGGTCTTCATTCGTTTTTTCGATCTTCATTTGTTTTCTCGGTCTTCGTTTGTTTAAGCAATCTTCATTTGTTTTGTGAATCTTAATGGAACTAGATATGGCGGGACATTTTAAGAACGGGACAGTTTGCGAACGGGACATTTTACGAAAGGGACAATTAGCGAACGGGACATTTCGCGAACGGGACGATTTACGAGAACCTCACGATTTTTGCAGCGGGCCGTTTTAAGAACGGGACGTTGCAAGACTATTCGCTTACTAGGTTATTAGTATTCCAATCTCTGGTTATTTGTTAGATTTTCACTGTGATATTTTTTTATTTTGTAGGGACTTACTAGTTGATAAAGACTATGTAATAAAAACATTTTCTTAAAAAATGTTTCTTGCTAGATTTTGATATGGCGCAGCCGCTGTATACCCAATAAACTAAATAACCTATATTTTTTCTTTCTCTTTCACGTATACCTATTTACTAAGGAAGTAGTCAGTGGAGATATTGCGTAGTAGACGACTTTATGGGAACGATGATGTAAGGCCCATTATAAATTATCCATTGCACTGCTGCCTGCTAGTGCAGAATTATTGCAAAACGCAAAATGCACAAAATGCGAAATGTACATTTTATTCTTAGGACATGCTCACAACAGTTTTTTTGGGATATAATAATCAAAGCATCAGAATTTTTGGTTAGTAGTAAAATAATGTCCAAATTTAAATTCCAAAAAAAAGATGAATTGGTGAAACGAATGAAGACTGAAAAAACAAATGAAGACTGGTAAAACAAATGAAGATCCGTGAAACAAATTATATTCGTGATAAATGATGTCTATAAACGCCCAAAAGCACATTTTTAGAGATATTTAGAGGTATTTTTTGACCTTATCAATTTGCATAGTCTTTCGTTTTATGGATCTACATATGCGATTTGTACATTTTGCGTGTGGTGCTCGTTTTGCGGTTTGTACATTCTGCTCCGGAGGGGTTTTATCGGTCTTCATTCGTTTCACCGATCTTCATTTGTTTTACCGATCTTCATTTGTTTCACCGATCTTCATTTGTTTTACCGATCTTCATTTGTTTCAAAATCAAAATCAAAATCAAAATCAAATATCATTTATTTACTTAGGCATACAAATGCACTTGTAAACGTCACTTATATAAACCAAAAAGTTACAACCAGTTCACAACGCGACCCACCTGAGAAGAACTGGCAAGAAACTCAGCGGGTTATTCTTTTAACTACTCTATTTACTACTTTATTAATGAATCTAAAAACTATGCATTTTAATAGTTTTTTGAGAATCTAGCAGAGCAGGTCATTTCCAGGCTTCCTTATCCATCAAGTAATCACCAACCGTATAGTAGCCCTTGCTGTATCATTTAACTTTAACAAACTTTTTGAATTTATTTAGGGACATACTCTTAATTTCGTTAGGTAACCTGTTGTAAAAGCGTATACAGTTACCCCTGAAAGAATTACTGATTTTATGCAATCTGCTATGATAAACAGCGAGGTTATTTTTATTTCTAGTGTTGACATTGTGTCTATCACTTAACTTATGGAAACTAAGTAAATTTCTTTGTACATACATCAATCAATCAATCAATCAAATGAGCCTATCGCAGTCCACTGCTGGACGTAGGCCTCTCCTAATTTACGCCACAATCCACGGTCCTGCGCCTTACGCATCCAGTCCCAGCCTGCGACCTTTACCAGGTCGTCGGTCCATCTAGCGGGTGGACGTCCTACCCCACGTTTGCCGAGACGCGGTCTCCACTCTAGAACTCGTTTGCTCCATCGGCCGTCGGTTCTTCTGCAGATATGGCCGGCCCACTGCCACTACAATGTACTTATTCTGCGAGCTATGTCGACCACTTTAGTTCTTTGCCGGATAGTCTCATTTCGGAGTCTATCCCTCAGAGACACCCCAAGCATAGCCCTTTCCATAGCCCGCTGCGCAACCTTTAGAGCTTTGACCATTCGCGCCAAGTGTACGCTAGCGCTTCGACGTGTGCTCGCGTGTTCTAATAATTCATACGTTATTGTGCTTATGCGCGGCTTCGGCCGCCGCACGGTTTTATTACTATGAGTTCGCCACTTATAGTAAATGAGCTGTTGGCATTCATACAACATGCCATAGACACGATGGACGAAGTTAGCATTCTGCAGATCTGCAAGTCAAGCTTCAAGGAAGATGAGATAAGCAGTAGCAAAAGGCTGATTTACGAAAAACTCGGTAAACTAGACGAGATGCCCCCTCGAAGAAGAGATGGAACAGAGAAGAGTGTACAAGACATCATCACTCTTCTCAAGCGAATTGATCCAGACGACGTGCCCACCTTCGTCGCTAAAGACCTGCACAGGCTGCCTCCCGTATCCTTCGACCACGTCGACGTCACCAGGCTGTTAAAAGATATCACTTATCTCAAGACAAGTTTGGCTGAAACGCAAGTGAGACTGGAGAAGTCCGAAAACATCATTGGTGATTTGCGTACGGAAATGGCGTTATTGCGTAGCGCGGTTTCGGTTACCAAGTCACCCGACGCCTCTAAGTTGAACGAACGACAGGAAATGTCATCGTGCGGAGTCAGCAATCTGGCGGCGCAAACAAATGCGTCACCGGCGGTTGCTATTGAGGGCGATGCATTACGATCGGCCACGGCACGTGGCCTGTCTCCGGTAGCGGTGACGGCGCGTGTAAGTACTTCGTCACCTAGAAGTGCTTACGCGAAAATTGCCGCGAAGAAGACATGTCCAGAGAAGATACGTTCTCTCGAACTGTCTAATAACAATGTACGCCTAGAGCCTGTGAAACCACATACTGATTCGGAGGGCTTCATTAAAGTAGAAAGGAAGAAACGAAAGCCCTCCAGTCGCAACCACTGTGGTACCGGTGTAACGGGACCGAACATGTTGCTGCGTCCGGCTACGGCGACGACTCAGCTATACGTGTCTCGTCTGCATCATTCCACGAAGGCTGAGGAATTAGTCGAGTACATAAATATTAAGACTAATTGTGACGCGAGGGTGGAGCAGCTAGACTCGTACCGTGACGTTGATTTCCGTTCGTTTATGGTGCGGGTCCCGACAGAACGTCTATCCACCTTCATGAGCGAGACCTTTTGGCCGAAGGGTGTAGTATACCGACGCTTCCGAGGAAGAATAAACTACACCACGCAGCGCAGCACAACGGCGCCGTCGATTATTCGTGTGCATAATTAATAAGTTATAGTTTAAGATTTTCAATTATGTATTAGTATATTAAGTATTTTATTTGTGTAATGTTATGTTATGGGCCATGTTGCCTGAAATAAATCTTTATTATTATTATATTATTATTATTTGACCAACCTCTCTGTAAGTGTACACGTCTCGGCACCGTATGTCATAACAGGTAGAACGCACTGGTTGTAGACTTTGGTCTTCAGGCATTGCGGTAAAGGCGAATTGAAGACTCGACGCAGTTTGCGAAATGCTGCCCAGCCCAACCGTATCCTTCTGGCGATTTCCTTGTCCAGGTTCCCTTTCCCCAGTGTAATAACCTGCCCAAGGTAAGTATATTCCTGGACGACCTCTAGCCTCGATCCATCGACGTATATTGGCCCCGGCGTAACGTGGTTATTAAACATAACCTTGGTTTTTTCCAAGTTCATGCCGAGTCCAACACGTCGAGACGCTCCGTTCAGGCTATGCAGCATTCCGCTTAGCTGTTCCAGCGTCTCCGCCACAATGACGATGTCATCGGCAAACCGAAGGTGCGAGATTTGCGTGCCGTTGATGTTCACGCCCCACCCTTCCCAGTCCAGTGTCTTAAAGATGTCCTCAAGCGCATTGGTGAAGAGTTTCGGGGATATCACATCACCCTGTCTTACACCTCTACGCAGTTCAATGGGACTGGTTTTTTGATTATCCAGCTGGATGGTCATGGTAGCGTTGTCGTAGAGACATCTCAACACCTCGATATATCGCCAATCTACACGACATCGCTGCAGAGCGTCCAGGACTGCCCAGGTTTTGACAGAGTCAAAGGCCTTCTCGTAGTCCACAAAAGCCATACACAGCGGCTGATTGTACTCGTTTGTTTTCTGTACAATCTGCCGTACAGTATGGATGTGGTCCACGGTGCTAAAGCCTTTTCGAAACCCGGCTTGCTCCTTTGGCTGAAACTCGTCGAGCCTAAGGGCGAGGCGGTTTGTGACTACTCTCGAGAACAACTTGTAAACATGGCTCAGGAGTGAGATGGGTCCGTAATTCCTCAGCAAGGTCTTATCACCTTTCTTGAAGAACAGAGCCACCGCACTCCCGCTCCACGCTTCAGGTGTTTGTCCCTGTTGGAGGACGGAATTAAACAAACTCGTCAGCTCGTTGAGGACCGGAGCTCCCCCCGCCTTCAGTAGTTCAGTTGTAATTCCGTCCTCCCCAGGGGACTTGTTGTTTTTTAGTTGCCCGAGAGCCGCCCTCACCTCGCCCTGGTCAATGTCCGGAATGTCCTCGGTATAGTGACGCGATAGTGGGGCTCGGTGGTCACAATCAGTAGGACCCGTCGGCCTTTTTGTCCGTGATGCATACAGGTCTCTGTAAAAGCTCTCAATTTCCTCGAGAATCTTGAACCTTGAGGTCACGGTTCTGCCATCCGCTGTCTTCAGTTTCGTCAGACGGGGTCTTCCAAGCTGTTGGGCAAATACCTTGGTACCCCTGTTCTGCTCGATCGCTGCCTCGACGATACTGGTGTTATACCGTCTAAGGTCGCGTCGTATCAGCTTTCGGATTTTGAGATTTAGATCCCGCTGGTCTGACGAAGACGAGTGCGTAGATGGCGTTTCCCGTCTTATTCTCATAAGTTCGAGAGTCTCGGGCGAGAGCTTAGAGCACCTGTTATTGCTTTTTCCGGACAAAAACCTTCGGGACACTTGCTGTAGCGTCCTGACCACATTTTCGGCCTTATCGTGAATATTGCCAGTGGTTTCCAGCAGATCGAAACGATTTTGAAGTTCTAACTGGAACCTCTCAGCCCCTGAGGCTAACTGGAGCGCGATAGGACGGAGAGTAGGCTTCATCATACGGGCCCTTTCAGCTCGGAAGTCCAAATTCAGAGATGCTCGCACAAGTCGGTGATCACCACCGGTATTGAACCTGTTAATCACAGAGACATCTCTAAATATACACTTCCTGTCCGTCATGATGAAGTCTATCTCGTTCCTTGTGACCTTGTCGGGGCTTCGCCAAGTCCATTTTCTGTGGGGCTTCTTCTTAAAGAAAGAGTTCATCAAGAAGAGCCCCTGAGACTCAAGAAAACTGACAAGCATATGGCCCCGGTCATTTCTGCGCCCCACACCAAAGGGACCGATCTTCGTTTCGCCGCGTTCTTGTACTCCCACTTTGGCATTGAAGTCCCCCATCACAACGCTGTAGTGAGTCTTGGCAGTACCATGTAGTGCTTTTGCTATGTCCTCGTACACGGTCTCAGCTGCCTCGACAGTGCTGCTCGAGGTCGGGGCATACACTTGTATCACCTTCAGGGTGAACTTGTTGGTGAGTCTCAGTATTAAGTATGCTACCCGAGCCGAAACACTGCTGATCTCCACAACGCTGCTAACGAGGTCCTTCTTCACCATAAAGCCGATCCCGCCCTCGGAAGAATGTCTTCCGTCACCTTCCCGAAAGTAAAACAGGTCGCCTGATGCAAGGGTTAGCGTGTCCTCCCCCTTTCTTCGGACCTCGCACAATCCCAGTATGTGCCAGTTAATACGACCTAGTTCTACCTCGAGTTCGGTGAGCCGCTCGTCCAGGCGCAGAGTAGTTCCATTAAACGTAGCCAGGGTCAGTTTTGTATGGCAGCCTCCCGTAACCCGGAGATTCTTAGCACCCCCCCTCCCGCCGTCACTCCGACCGCTGCCGTGATCGGGAACAGCGGGAGTGCCGGGAACTGGGGGCCGTTGTTTGGTTGTGTGCATCATAGGAGGACATTTGGCCTTACTGTATCACGCTGGCCAGACGGGTTGGTACAGGGTTTAGTTTCGAATTTTCCTTTTCTGTGCGCCATGACCTCGTCCGTTTATCAGCAGGTGCACCACTCACAGGTGAGGCTGGCTTGGACCCCGGGGTTGGTGGTAGGGCCCCATCGCACCCTTACTGTACATACATAAGATTTTCAAAAATGTATTGAGATGCTTTTTTTTTTTTTTTTTTTTTTTTTTTTTTAACGTGAGGGAAAATCCTCGTAGGATGCTATGCCGGACTCTTACCGACTAAAAAAACCTCACGTAACGCCCAACAGCCTATGGTTGAGAGCCCCGGGTAAGCCCTCAGGAAGGATGTCCCGTGACTCCCAACAGACTTACGGCCGCTAATGCGGCCTCGCCCAGGGGGTGGTTCGGGTGCAATCCCGCGTCTATGGGGGATTTCGGGTGTGACCCCGCTTCTAAGGGGGGGCGTGCGTGCGTGCTCACGTCACGCTGCCGTCATGGGCCTGCTTCTGTAAGGACGGTGAGCGGCCCTCTCACCGTCCTCAGACCCCCGGTCATGGAGGCCGATAGTCCTCGGCGAAGACACGTCGGCGGCGCCCAGGGCGCCGACTGCGGAACTCGGGTGGGAGAGTTCTCTCCCGCACCCGGCCCGCCGCCTCCTTCGCGAGCATGACCTGCTCGCAGAAAGAGGCGGCGCAGTCCCACTTACTCCCGCTGGAGAGCATGGCTCGCACCATGGCCTCAAGCGAGAGAGTGTCCACGCCCAGACCCACTACGAGGACCTGTCGCTGTTGTGCCCACGCCGTGCACTCCACCAGCGTGTGGAGCGCCGTGTCATCGCTGCGGTCCTCGCAGTGCTGACATTCGGCCGTGGTTTCCCGGTGTTTTCGCCACAGATACCTACCGAAGCTACCGTGCCCGGCAAGCATCTGTGTCAACCGGTAGGAGAGAGCACCGTGTCTTCTCTCCAGCCACTCGTCCATGACCGGTCTGACGGCCGCGATTGTGGCGAATCCCCCCTTTGGTTGCTCAAGTCGCATCTTCCATGTCTCCAGGGTTTCCTGGTGGAGCAGGGTCCGCTGGGCCTCGATTTCTCGAGACGCAGGCCTTTGGCCCCGCTCCAGCGCCTC
The DNA here is from genome assembly GCA_933228765.1 of Miltochrista miniata. Lineage (NCBI taxonomy): Eukaryota > Metazoa > Arthropoda > Insecta > Lepidoptera > Erebidae > Miltochrista > Miltochrista miniata. The sequence goes on along the minus strand of OW121749.1, from coordinate 23,659,840 downwards.
CTTGCGCCATCTGAACAGTGACGCAAGGGCTCTCGCTTCCAGGTCCCATGGAGGGGTCCCGGCCAGGAGACATGCCGCCTCACCGGAGATCGTGCGGTATCCCCTTATCACCCTGACGGCCATCACTCTCTGCGGGCTCATCAGTCTAGCCTCATTGCTGGCCGTCAGGGTCTCCGCCCATATGTATTGAGATGCTACTGTAAGAATATTAACCTCTTTGAATGTTTCGCGCAGAGAGATCCTTGGACCTAATCTATATATAGCTCTTATGGCTCGCTTTTGTAAAATAAAAATAGACTTTATATCTGCGGCATTGCCCCACAGTAGAATACCGTAAGACATTATACTGTGAAAGTAACTGAAATAAACTATTCTAGCCGTATCTACATCAGTCAAGTGCCTTATTTTTTGCACAGCAAATGCTGCTGAACTTAATCTACTAGCTAGTTTTACAATATGTGGACCCCATTGTAAACCAGCATCGACCGTTAACCCTAGGAACGTCGTTGATTCCACAAGTTCCAACTCTCGACCATTAAGTTGAACATTGGTGTCTGACTGTGTTACATTCGGCAAGGTAAACTTAATACATTTAGTTTTATTATCATTCAGTCTAAGATTGTTAGTGTTAAACCAATGAACCACTTTCAAGATTGCATTGTTTACATCGTCATAGTTATCTAATTGTCGTTTGACTTTGAAAATCAAAGAAGTATCATCAGCAAACAAAACAATCCTCTTGTTGTCCCCCATGTAAAAGGGTAGGTCATTAAAATATATAAGGAATAAAAATGGGCCGAGTATTGAACCCTGCGGGACGCCCATAGTAACTACTGATCCTTCTGAACGTGTACCATTAACATCGACTCTCTGAATTCTATTGTTCAAATATGAAGTCAGAAGATCGAGAGCCTTGCTCCTTATGCCGTAATGGTGTAATTTCCTGATTAATGTTTCATGTTGGACGCAATCAAAAGCCTTAGATAGATCGCAAAATACACCAATTGCATCTTGTTTATCCTCCCAGGCCTCATAAATACATTTCAATAACTCTACACCAGCATCAGTAGTCGAACGTCCCTTAGTGAAGCCAAATTGTTTCTCATGAAACAATTTGTGACTGTTAAAATAAATCAGCATCTGCTCTAGTATTAATTTTTCAAATATCTTGCTCAAGGTCGGCAACACCGAAATAGGTCTGAAATTACCCGGATCTGAAGTGTTGCCAGCCTTGAACAGTGGTAATACTTTACTGTGTTTCATCAAAAAAGGAAATACACCACTTGAGACGCAATCGTTAAACACAGTTGCCAAGTATGGGGCAATGACATCTATAATACTTGAAACGGATTTCACTGATAATCCCCAAATGTCAGCGGTTTTTTTAACATTAATAGATTTAAACGCTTTTATGATGTCGTTGCAGTTGACAACGGTGAATTCGAACGCGCCTTCACAGGCAGCAACGGATTCTGCTAATAATAGCTCGGCGGAGGTAAAACAGGTTTCACCAATCTTCATTTGTTTTGTTGATCTTCATTTGTTTCACCGATCTTCATTTGTATTGTTGATCTTCATTTGTTTCACCGATCTTCATTTGTATTGTTGATCTTCATTTGTTTCACCGATCTTCATTTGTTTTGTTGATCTTCATTTGTTTCACCGATCTTCATTTGTTTTGTTGATCTTCATTTGTTTCACCGATCTTCATTTGTTTTGTTGATCTTCATTTGTTTTAACGATCTTCATTTGTTTTACCGATCTTCATTTGTTTTGTTGATCTTCATTTGTTTTACCGATCTTCATTTGTTTTACCGATCTTCATTTGTTTTACCGATCTTTATTTGTTTCACCGGTCTTCATTTGTTTTGTTGATCTTTATTTGTTTCACCGATCTTCATTTGTTTTACCGATCTTCATTTGTTTAACCGATCTTCATTTGTTTTGTCGATCTTCATTTGTTGCAATTTCTACATTTTGTGTGTGGTAGTCATTCTGCGTTTTGCACATTTTGCTCCGGAGGGGACGACACTACCGGTAGTGTGGCTTGGTAGTGTAGTGGGTAAAAAGGGCTGCTAGTGCAGAATTATTCCCTACGACACTACTGGTAGAGTATTTGGTAGTGCGGTATCTTATAGTAGTGTAGATGGGAACAGAGATGTAAGACCTTTTAGAAATTACCCGCGACACTACTAGCTGGTAGTGTAGAAGGGAAAGAAATTTCCCCACGACACTACCGGTAGTGTGGCTTGGTAGTGTGGTGGGTAAGAATGCTGTAGGTGGGCAGCCATATCGCATGCTTACGTACCGCGCGGCGTCGCGTCGTCGCCGTGTCGGTATGATAAAAAAACTTTGTGACAATTGTGACAGATGACAGCTGATAGATTATATCAACAATAATCTATTTTATACACCGAAATTAACGAAATATAGTAGTTAAAGAAGACGTATGTAACCAGTACAATATTTTTTCCTTAAAATGTTGGAAACTGAAGAAGTTGACGATGATTTCTTTACACCCGTCGCCAGGTGAGTAATTATGGACCAATTCGTTATGTGCCGAGAATGTAAATAACTGCTCGAGGGCAGTAGCTAGACTTGAGTTGTAGGGTATCTGTTGTTGTTACAGATAGGGCGACAATAAAAATTGTAAGTATTATGCTTCTACTGTGCTCTTTTGTTCCTCATCTCCATGCAAACCAAGGCAATGCAATTCTGTGCTCTCTTATTGCTGCACATGATCGGTAGTGGTTGATTTGCGACGTCTTACGCTGCTACGCGGTCACATCGTAGCTCTATGCACTATAAAATCTAATGATCGTAAAACAGCTTCCCACAGAGGTTAGACATTGACTTATCCAATGAGTATATGCAGGCTGTAAGCAACAGAAGCTACTGAAGTTTCTCTCCGCCTAAGCAATGCTCATGACTGCTCATTTCGCTGCCTATGCTGCTATTCTCTAAGCTATGACCAGGTGCAAACAATAGACAAATGTGCTTTGAAAATTAATATTCACAAATTCCACTCCAAAGCTGAGATGTAATGAATAAGACTTAAAATGAAAAAAAGTCATGCGAGTGTTCATTCCCCACAACACCTCCTAGCTAGTGGTATATATACCATTTAGGGTGTCACAGGTATTCACAAAAATTAAACAGTAAATGCTTAAATTATGTACCTGCTGCTTTTGTTTACATAAAAATGCAATTAAGTCCACCCAATATTCGGGAGATGGAGTTGTTTTCCTAAGACTTCCTGATCTACTTATGAACAACTTATGAGCAGAAAGAAAAGCTCCAGAAATGCTAACTAAGCTTTATAATTTGTCAAATTGGATTAAATGTACCAATCACAGTCAAAAACCCCAACCTAGCTGGTGCTCAATTGCTCAGTTTTGAGTTTGAACATTCCACCATTCCAGTAATATTTTTTCCCATTAATTGTTCATCAGCACACTAATTGCTTTTCAAAATGATACCTTTATTGTTAAAAGTTATCAGGTCCTTTTTTTATCAAAATCACACAATAACACTAACAGTACTATGTATTGAAATCTAAATAACCTACTGTTTTATTGGAACGAAGTTCCTTATCGCGCGTTGTGAAAGGGGGCTAGAAGGAAAAAATTCTCACGAAAAGTTGTAACGACACTTTTTTAACCGACTTCAAAAAAGGAGGAGGTTACTCAATTCGGCCGTTTATATGTTTTTGCTATAGTATGGAGGGTAGAGGTACCTCTACCCTTTAATATGGGGGTAATATGGGGGGGGGATTTAATATGGGGGGGGGGGATTTAATATGGGGGAGGGGGGAGGCGGGGGGAAAGGGGGGAGGGGGTGGGGGATGGGGGAAAGGGGGAGGGGGAGAGAAGGGGGGTATTAAAATAGGGGTTAATAATAAAAAAAATATTATAAAGGGGGAAGGGGGGGAGGGGGAGGGGGGTAATAAAAAGGGGGGAGGGGGAAGGGGGTAATAAAATGGGGTTAATAATAAAGAGGGGGGAAGGGGGGGTAATAAAATGGGGTTAATAATTAAAAAGGGGGGGGGGGTAATAAAATGGGGGTAATAAAAGTTCCTTATTGCTATAGTACGGAGGGTAGAGGTACCGACCGAGAGGTGGGGGAGGGGGGAAGGGGGGGTTGGGTAATAAAATGGGGGTTAATAATAAAAAAAATATTATTATTAATTAGAAAAAATAAAATTTTATTACAATTCCTTCACTAATTAATCGAAAGGAACTTCGTTCCATCCGGGTGTCCCTTGACACCTCTCAAGTTTTTATGTTTTTGTTTTTGTTTTAGCACATCCCTAGCAAATATATTTGGAAGTATAACCAGTACAAATGAAAGAGCAGAAAATGACACATTAAAATATGTTCCACCAAAACCACAAAATACTGTTCCCAAGAAAATATCCCCAGCTAGAACTACAGAATGTGTCTTTGCATGTGTGCTTGTTGCACATGAATGGTAAGTTGTCTGTACTTTCAATAAGTCGTAAATTTTAACATTTATCTATGATACTAGCTGACCCGCCGAACTTTGTACTACCAATAAAAGTGTTCTCCCACATTTTAAACCTACCCAAGTTAGCCACTTTTGTTATGAGTGGTCCTTTAATGGGTTAGGACTTTGGTAACATTCATTAGCGAACACTTTCATGCTTCGGACTGCACTGTAAGCCATTGGTCCCAGTTGTCAGTAACACGACAATAGTTAGGCCAAGTTTAAGGCATTATGAGTGGCTTAAAAAATGTCTTCAGCGGGTCTCCACAGAGATGCGCATGTCCATTTCAACACAGCCATAAGCTCACCACCTATTAAGTACTTGAGACAAATACTAAGGGAAAAATGTGGATGGAATCTATACCTCTGCCTAACCCTTCAGGGATCAAGGTGTGACTGTATATATACTATATACGGGGTGTCCCAGAAGTCGATGTCAAGCCAGAATCGGGTAACAGGCTAGGTCATAATAGTTGTCAGAAAAATATTTTAAAAAATCTAGGTCTTGTATTTGTACACCTTGTATACAGTCATGCCTTGATCCCTGAAGGTTTATACAGGGTGAATTTTCGAAAAGGACTTGGATGGCCAAATCCGAAACTATAAAGTATAGCTAAAAATGCTCAAAGGAGTCACGAGCCCGATTTTGATAAAACTTATAACCTCATCATTAGATTTTTCAAAAACCAATAATCCTAGCTGGGAATCGAACCCAATGATTTTGAAAAAAAAAACACACCCTTTATTATTACACCATATGATAGTGTCACTGATAAGGATCAAATTCTGCGAAGTAATGAAAAAAAATCTAATGTATTTTTTTATACCAACCGAAAGAGTCTTTATTAAGGAACAATTTCTCATAAACAACATAGTATTTTAAATTAAAGGAAGACCAAGTAAAATATGATTTTATTGTAAAGCTTACTCACTTTCTAAAGAAAAAAAAACAGTCTAATTGAGAACATCTTACTTTTTTTGAAGTTGGTCGATTAAATGACCCGAACAAATATTTCCATTCTCAGAAACTAGAACATTTTTGTTTTTTTTTTTTTCACATCTCCCAGGTTCGATTCCCGGCTCAAGCAGGTTATTTTAGAAAATATTTAAATACAGATTTACTTACTTTTGAAAATAAAGGAATGTTTCCTTTCAGCAAAACTAGTCATTGTCAATATTAAGGGTACTTTACCTCCAACTACCGTCTTTAAATTCCAGATAGATTTCGACAAACATTGTTAAAAAAGATAGTGCCCATTTGCCTGACTTACTCCTCATTCATTAATCAGCATGTGTATCACTTGCATGATGATGACTTAAGTGATCTTTAAGCTTGGTGATCACCCACAAAACACCTGTGTGAACTTGGCACCCTACTTGCAAAAATCGAATTTTTTTTGCGTGTTCTTGAAAAGCTTGGTTTGTAGTTGATTGTAGTAAAAAAAATTTTGTTTGTAGTTGAACCGAATTTTTTTTATGGATCAACCAAAAATAGCCAGCACCCGGATTTATAAAAATTCAATTCTAACGGTTGATTTGCATGAAGAATCGTTAGTAGTTGTTTGTAGTGAACGAATTTTCGTTTGTAGTTGAACCGAAAAAAAGTTATGGATCAACCAAAAATAACCAACCCCAGATTTATAAAAAATCATTTCTAATGGTTGATTTGTATAAAGAATCGTTAGTAGTTGTTTGTAGTGAACGAATTTTCGTTTGTAGTTGAACCGAAAAATTTTTATGGATCAACCAAAAATAGCCAGCCCCCGGATTTATAAAAATTCAAGTCTAACGGTTGATTTGTATGAAGAATCGTTAGTAGTTGTTTGTAGTGAACGAATTTTTGTTTGTAGTTGAACCGAAAAAATGTTATGGATCAACCAAAAATAGCCAACCACAGATTTATAAAAAATCATTTCTAACGGTTGATTTGTATGAAGAATCGTTAGTAGTTGTTTGTAGTGAACGAATTTTCGTTTGTAGTTGAACCGAAAAAATGTTATGGATCAACCAAAAATAGCCAACCCCAGATTTAAAAAAAAATCAATTCCAACGGTTCCAACTATTTTTGGTTGATCCATAACATTTTTTGGTTCAACTACAAACGAAAATTCGTTCACTACAAACAACTACTAACGATTCTTCATACAAATCAACCGTTAGAATTGAATTTTTATAAATCCGGGGGCTGGCTATTTTTGGTTGATCCATAAAAAATTTTCGGTTCAACTACAAACGAAAATTCGTTTACTACAAACAACTACTAACGATTCTTTATACAAATCAACCGTTAGAAATGATTTTTTATAAATCTGTGGTTGGCTATTTTTGGTTGATCCATAACTTTTTTTCGGTTCAACTACAAACGAAAATTCGTTCACTACAAACAACTACTAACGATTCTTCATACAAATCAACCGTTAGAATTGAATTTTTATAAATCCGGGTGCTGGCTATTTTTGGTTGATCCATAAAAAAAATTCGGTTCAACTACAAACAAAAATTTTTTTACTACAATCAACTACAAACCAAGCTTTTCAAGAACACGCAAAAAAAATTCGATTTTTGCAAGTAGGGTGCCAAGTTCACACAGGTCCACAAAACCATACTAAGATTTAGATATAGACGAATATAATACCACTTATGGTTTCCTAAAATTTCCAGGTGCAACAATGTGTATACTTCGAAAGGCAAACTAGGTTTTGCAATTATAAAGATACAAAAATCTGGGGACCATAACATTGTGCTCTATGATTCCAATAAAACTACTTTATCCAATACTGTCATTACACCACAGTTAGAAGTCACAATCAAGAACAACGCTTATATTTCTTTTTATGATAACCTTCAGAAATATTGGAGTATTTATGGTACATCTGAAGAGGTAAAAAAAATCGACAACTTATTGAAATCTTTAGGAGCAATTATTAATTATTCTAACCATACAGACAATGAACCTCTACAGCCTAACAATTCACAAAGCGAGCCAACTAATTCATTAGAAGATAGTGCACATCAAAATAGAGGAAGCGATACTGACTCTTCTGTGAATAGAAAAACTAAAGCCACCATTCTGTCTCGCATGGCCAATATGGGCCACTCAGTACTACCTACAAGAAATCTACAAGTACATAGAAGTAGTGACTCCTCGGACACAAACGAGATTGATACTCAAACTAAAGCAGTGAGGCACAAACCATCGAAACCTTATATAAAAAAGAATATTATTGATAATAACATGTCTGATCACCAACAAATTACAGAATCCAACCAGAGACTAGTTGTTGCAAATACAGAACCTGAGAAAAATATTGCTTTGTTTAATCGTCATGCCACATTATTATCTAATACAGGTGTGATTGCTAACAGCAGTAATGAATTGAGTATGTTTATGACAGAGCAAAGAATTAGTAACAGTGAGTTGAGAATTAATTTAAACAGGGTAACTGACAAGTTAGACACTGTTCTGAATAAAATTAATACCCAGGAATCTAAAGACAGCCATTCTAATGTTTCCACTGATATTCTACTAAAATTGCTTACAGAATATGAAAATAAAATTAAAGTTTATGAAGAAATGCTTAAGTCCAAAGGTATGATAGGAACAAAAGGCACTGACGATCAACAAGCAACAAGTCAAGAAGCTGACATTTTAAAAAGAAAAATTTTAGAATTAGAGAATATCAATGCTGACAAAGAAAATGTAATTTGTAATCTACAGAAAGAGATAACACTTTTAAGAGAGGTTCATTGTCAAGATAAAAACCTTCAAACCAGAAGAGAAAGAGATTTGATGATGGAAATCAATAACTTGGAAGGTAGTTTAGAAGAGAAAACTAAACAAATAATTGAGTTTTCAAATACTGAGCTCAGCCATGATGACATACAAGACAAAGTAAAAAATATTATGAATAATACCTTTCAAACTATATCAACGAACTTTGAAGATAGTGACGTGTACACTGGTGAAGCTATCAAAAAAACTGTTGGAACTGTGATAAAAAAAATAACAATCAATATGTTACATGAATTCAAACAGAACTGAGGTGTATAAAGTTGGGAATTTTAAGATGATAACAAATTGCTAGGTATCAATGTAAAATGTGAGTTGAAACGATATTATCAGTTGGGTTACTTCCGCAACAGAATGGATGAAGTATCTAACTGTAACTATGTACTTTCATTTAAAATAATATAAGGAGTATTATCACGAAATATTATACATATTTAACATAAATTATTAAAAGAAAATAAATCTTTTATTTTTTTATTACCGCTAAGGTGGCAGACAGGCATACAACCCTTCACATAGACTTGTGGTTACCATAGCCTATGGACGTTTTGCAACACCAGAGGCGCTACACTCGCGCTGCCGACCATGTAATAAACCTTCTTTTGAAGAACCCCATACTGTAGGTAGGCGCTTGGAGAAACCGAGGCAGGGAGTTAATTCCACAAACTAAGCGGGCGCGGAAGAAAGTATCCCCCCATCGTACCTTACAATGTTCGAACGTGAGTATGAACATCCTGTGTATGGCGAGCTGTGCGATGATGAAACGTTAAAATATTAAGCAATTCCTCAGCGCACAATTCATTAATCAGGTGGAAGAACACGCACGAGGAGGCAACGTCTCCAATCGCGAAGAGGCTGCCTCCACGCCATGTGATGTAAGTATAATAAGACCACTGACGCCACTCACAATAAGTGGCACCAAAAGTAGTACAAAAGGTGCCACCAAGCGAGACTATCCTATCTTATATATAAAAATGAATCGCAAAATGTGTTGGTAAGCGCATACAAGAACGGGTGGACTGATTTCACTAATTCTTTTTTTGTTGTTTAAGGTATTGTCAGGAGAAGGTTCTTATGGAAAAAAAAAATTGTATAGTCACGGGAACGGGAACTACGCGGCGCGGGTGAAATCGCGTGACGTCCTATTAGATTTTAAAAAAGCTTTTGCACAGTTCGGGATTCGAATCCGGTGGATTTGAAAAATAAAGCCTCAGTACATTATTTCTATTTTCACTATTTATATTATACGGTTGAATTGAGAAACCTCCTCCTTTTTTGAGGTCGGTTTTTTAACCGACCTCAAAAAACTTCACTTACGCCTTGCGCGTGTGTGGAACAAACAAATAAAAAAACTTGCTTGTTGAGTGACATGACACTGACAGTACTGACTCAGACAGACTCAAACAAAATGCATTTTCATTCAACTAATGCATTGTTGTTGATACAAGAAACAATAATTTATTTTAATTTGTAACGTATTATTCCACAAAACTTACTGATCTGATTGAATGTGTCCATTTTTATTGAAATTCATTAACTTCATGTTCATTAAGAGAGCTGCGCTATGGAAGATTTACAAAATTCTCTAAACGAATACGAACAACAGGTATCAAGAACGGAGCACGGATTTAAAACCAAGCGGTTGCCTATTCGATTACTACTAGTTTTTATATTTCCAGCTATGTATGGTTAACAGAACGCTAGAAACTGTTAATGATGACAATGAACGGGAGTCTTTAATAAGTTTACAATCAGATTTACAACAGCTGATTCAGTTGACTAAAGAAAATCTGGAGGCCCTGTTGCCAAAACAATCTACTACTTCAGAAAATCAAAATAGAGATGAATTGGATGATGAGTATGCTTTATTCGAGGTAAGTAGTTACACAATGTGCTGATATCAGAATGACAAATTAATTATGTTAAGCTGCCTATTGTATTTGCAGGCAGAAATGGCCAAGAGTGGTGCATATGAAGAAAATAATCATAGCAAAGTTGAGGACACCAAAAAAGAAGATGAGGACAGAGACATAGAGGTAGTTACATCCTTCTTAACCTTTTCTCTTCCCATCAGTTGATTTCAAACCCTACCTGAATTTGGTGGGGTATGTTAATTGACAGCTAGTAGGTAGTAGGTTTTTTTAAAATACTGTTGATAGTATCTACCACCTGTCTTTCTGCACTCTAATCTTGTAATAACTTTTATTCCTAAATATGGTTTAGGCGTACAATGTCAGAAACGCAAAATGACAGATTCGCAGAATGCCAAATGTTGGCATTTTTTCGCAAATGGTCAGAAACGCAAAAAGACAGATTCGCAAAATGACAGAATCGCAATATGACAGATTCGCAAAATGACAGAATCGCAATATGACAGATTCGCAAAATGCCAGATCTTAGTTTAGCGAGTGATTCATCAAATCATAATGTTCTTAAAACTGGTACAAAAATATTAAACTTCAATTTTAAAAATAGAGCTATATGATGTAATGCCAGGCTACAATGAGGCTTATAAAGAGGGATGTGGCTTGGATGCAACAGGATGTCCTGTTGTATGGCAATAATGTTTACGCCTAGAAAGTGCTTGTATTATTCAAGTTAATATTGAAAAGGAATCAACACACTGAAATGATCCATGGTGTGGGCAGGGATTCATCTTGGTGGGGGCACCCAACTCATTCAGATATAGGGCAACATGACAAGTCAAAAATATCAGGAGGAGGTTTGGGGCCTGCTATTGTTCCACACAGAATCCTTTACGAACCAGGAGTACTTTTAACTTAAAAAAGTACTCCTGGTTCTGTGATAAAAATTGGTTTTATATCTTTATATTAAGAATTGTTTTAAGGGACTTTGAGCTAGACTGTAGATAGACATGGCTATAAAGGTTTTGTATTTGTGAACCCTAAAATCGTACCCTTCCAACCATTTTAGCAATGGAGTAAAACAACAAAGTAGCAATAGAAGAGTTTATTGATTGTTAGTTGGAAACTGTTTTCGAAAATAATGAAGTTGTATTTCTGTAATTAAAGGATGAGCTGTCTTCTCTATTGGGTATGAAATGTGCTGTCTACCACACACATGCATGGGGTGGACAACCCAGTTTATATAATGCAATGGTCAGTGCCATTGTGCCCAGACAAAATGAAGTTGAATTTAAGGACCTACAGGTTAGTATCTACAGAATTATGGATTTTGCTATTCACACTTACTATTTTGCTATTCTTTTCTCGTTTCTGCATCTCATGGACACTTATTCCTTAGTGCCTTAGCCTATATGTTATTCTATACTATAATCTACCCCTGTCTCAAATTTCAGTAACAAACATCCATACAGCTTGCGCAACATAACTTTACGTTTATGAATTTCGTTTGAATGAAGTTCACAGGGGAAACTGCCTCCTGCCTCAGCAGTAGTTTATTGCATAATTGTGGTGGGAATGAATGGACTTCATAGATGCATAGTTATTTTGCGCGAGCTGTATGAATGTTTGTTACTGAAATTTGAGACAGGGGTATATTATAGTCTAGATAGAATAACATATAGGCTAAGGCGGTAAGGAATAATTTGCGAAATAATAGTTACTTCAATATATTATATTTAATAACACAAATGCAAAAATAATAACTTAATATCACATTTGAAATTACTTACAGGTTCGCGTTTTGTTCACTCATCCAACACATGCTGAGATGTTACCATGTCCATTTTATCTCGAAGGCGAATGTAAATTCAACGATGAACAATGTAGGTTAGTAAACATATTTGGTTTGTTACTTGTTTATTGAAGAACAGCTGGATAGAATTAGCTAGACAGTGTGAACCGCAGGAATAGGTTCTGTTCTACTGTACATAATTCCCAAAAAAGCTGACGCGTATTCACAGAATACTCCTTGTTCGAAATTGTGTATTCTGGTAGCTGACAACTACCTTTTTAACAGTGCTTTTCTGAGGACATAGCAATGTGTGTACTTGCAGACAGTCTGAGGTTCAGCTTTGCCTTAAGTAATACTTTCCATTATGATCTTCATTCCTCACCAGCAACTCATTTTGATCATCTCTTGGTAACTACTTACACCATTGGGTACTCCAGTTTCATTTTTACAAGAGCTGCTTAATTCACCACTTTGAGGTGAATTTATTTTAACCTTTAACTATGGACGTGAAATTTATGTTACACAAATGTGGACATGCGGTCTCTTAGACCGCTACCTTTAAATGCTGTATTCTATGTAGTCAATAAGGTATTGGACCAGTTGTTATTTTTAATACCTTTAGGTGTTACTAAGTGCAAATAAAAGTTAAAATTTAAAACGGTATGTATCTATTTTTAACTAAAATGTAACCAAGTAACAATGAAGTGCACTTTTCTGACTTTTTTTTACGCGATCGCTTTATGAAAAGATTATCTAAGGAAAATTACATTTTTACTCAGTTTGACTACTTTTATAAAAAAAATATAAAGAATAAAGAATTTAAAAAAGATAAAAATTACTTCTCATAACAAAACATAAAAATTTTGACAACCCCTCAACTAGTGCATATTTATTGCCAGTTTTTGCACAATGTCTTGGAGTATTGCATTTTGTCATCGAAAAGTTATTACAAATATCAACTGATAGGATCTTTCTTTTCGTCCTGAGTAAGAAGCTGAATAGATGTGCTCAATAATTTATTATGGTGTGAAGTGAGTACTCGTCTGGAAGGTAGTTCTGCAGTCCACTTATAGCGATTTTTACCATTGTAATACTTCTAGGACCGTAACTATGAAATAGGTGTTTTGTAATCAGAACCTTCAGTGTCCAAATCACCGCCAACTCTGCTACTACTTTTATCCTTAATCGCATCTTCATAAAATAAACAATCATCCACATCCCCATTGTTGTCGCACTGATCTGATCCTAAAAACAATCGCTTAAGCTAGTCTTCAAAAAGTAGTTCATCTAATCGCAATATTTTACTCGTACTAGATGGAATTGATGATTTCAAAGTTAGTTTGAATGTAGATGTACTGAGGTTATTGATATCTAACATTTTATATTAAAAAATGTAGCACAAAAAAAATCACCATCAGTTCAAATTATCACCACCTTCTTCCTCTACAGTCGTTTTGCCACTTAACCCGAAGCTACTGAAACAGACTGACGTGTGGGGTACGCGGAAAGAGAGGGGCACGTGATTCACAAACTGCTTGCGGCCTGTGAGACCGCACGTCCACAGTTAAAGGTTAATACCGACGCCGCCTTGCAATTTGCAGTAAGATTTTTCTAGTCTGCGACTTTGGGACACTATCAGATAGATATAAGACAGAACACGACCTTCAAAGTTGTTGTTCAACAATTTGGTTTTCACAGATATTCTCATGGTGCAGTTGTACAATTATCAGATCTGAAGGAAGCAATAGAACCAGATTTTGGCGCTCTTAAGATAGGGAGTACAATACTGATGAAATTGAAGCCACCAGAAAATGAGGTAGGTACCTACCTAAATAAAATATGACGCCGAAATATAATATAGTCGCCGCTATACATAGGCAACTACCCTAGCTATGTAAAGTTATCGCGCAGTACATCTTGGGAAGAGAGTAAAAAATACCAGCGCCCCAGCATCACAACTGAACTGATATCCCAACTTTATGTTTAGCTGAGCGAGTGGTAACTTGGGTCCCTTGAACAAATCGCTTCATTATAATAGTTTCACACTTGCATAGATCATTTTTAATTGGTAGACAAACGACCCACGTGATCTGAAGAGATTACCATAGACGTCGACGATCACAGCGGTCTGCAATGGTGCTTCACTTGTGCTGCCGACCTTATTCCTGTGTTCAGCCTGGGTGTCTGCTGTTAGGATCAACAGTACCGACAGATATTTAATACAGCAGGGGGTACTGTTATTCCATGTTTTACTTTAATGTGTTCCAGGATATTAGCGTAACAAAAAAGTCAACAGAAAAATATCACTTATGGCATCGAGCTGTCATAAAAAGTATAAATCCAGATAAAAAGTTTTGTTCTGTCAAACTCGAGCACGGTGTCACAGGACAAAAGCGAAAATTGGGGTCCGGCGAATGTACTGTGAAGATTGAGGACATATACCCACTGGACAGTAAGTTTGCCGATCATATTTTTGTTACTTGAAAATCTCATTCTTCACACTAAGTATTAGTGTGAAGAATCAGATTTTCAATAAAAAACCAATCACCCTCATAATATGCGTCGCTTAAATTTGAAGAAACTAAAATCATCCACATAGACATCTTTTTTGTTTAACATCAGGGAAAATCCTCATGGATGTTATGCCGGACTCCTACCGACCAAAAAACCTCACGTAACGCCCAACAGCCTATAGTTGGGAGCCCCGGGTAAGCCCTCGGAAGGATGTCCCAGGACTCCCAACAGACCCACGGCCGCCACTGCGACCTCGCCCAGGGGGTAATATGTTCCTATATCATGCGAGAATGAAAACAGAATTCCAGGCCGGCGAAGCCGCGGTTATCATAGTTACTTTCGCATTTAGACAATAGGAGGTAAGCTGATGACAGCGGCTTCGCCCGCCTTGATTTCTGTTTCCATTGGAGTAAAATGGCAGTCGTTAAGCTAAGTTGAAGGCCTTTATGGGTGGCTTGGAAATTTCAACAGCAGGCAGTTACAACATGCGCCTGTCCATACAGACATTTGTATGCTTTCACACATACTGCCACTGAATGGATTCGCTTGAAATTTGGTACAGAGATATAATTATGTAAAATAGAGCTTAGGATGGAAGCAATTTTCTTGTGGGAGTACATGACTATTCAGGCGGAACCGCAAGCATTCGCTAGTAAATAAGTACAATAACAGTTAGTAGGTTGCTTGATATGTTTTGGGGATATTCACACCCCGCCATCTAGCTCTAATTAAGCTGATATTACGTTTGCTATAGGATCTAGACAACTGATGTCGTCTAAGTATCAGTTGTCTGGTACCTCAATCTTGAATCTATTTTTGTGAAATATTTTTTATACAAAAATCTAAAATAGATTCAGGTGTAATATTATTTTTCTTGCGTCCATGACACTTCGTTACAAATTGTTTTAAATATGGAATTAAAAAGTAAGCATTCATTATTTTGTAGATTCAGAGCAAATAAATGGTGACACAGATGACAGCTTGAGTGATACGGAATATCCTCAAGCAAAGACACAATGTGATGACACAGCCAGTGATAATACTCAAACCCTTCTCATAGAGAAAAGTCTTCAAAATCCAAACAACACCCCTATTGGGGAATGGGAGCGACATACAAGAGTGAGTATGTATGTTATTATGACAAAAACACATGTTTAGTGCTCACTAGTAAAATTAATTTAAAAAAATAAAATAAACAGTTAAATTCAATATTAATGTTGATAATTATTAAGTAGACAAGATCACCTACCAGTGAGAGTGTTATTTCCTCCTAATAAGCTGCACAAATATTGGTAAATATTTTTCACTGAAATGGACACTGTCCAAGACTCAATTACAAGCTTGAGAACCATGTTCCGGGACCAGATGTCCAGTTTTTCAGCAAGGTTGGACAAAAATAACAGCACATCCCCGGATATAGTCAACTTGGCAGCTGAGTTTGAAGCCTTCAAAATGTTTATTGTAACTGCTTTGAATCTTCTACAAAGTCAGGTGGAAACTCTGGTCAGGAAGGTGGATGCCATGGAAAACCACAGTCGAAGGAAAATGCTGCTCTTGCATGGTGTAAAGGACACTTCCTCAGAAAACACGGCAGAGGTTGTGGTAAGTGTAATAAACAAACAACTTGGTATAGACACCTTTGTGGCTGCAGATATACAGCGTTGCCATAGGCTGGGCAGACAATCTTCTAAGCCTAGACCAATATTGGTCAAGTTTGCAAGGGTTGGCCAGCGCGACAGCATTTGGTTTTCCAAGACAAAGCTCAAAGGCTCCGGGATTACTTTGTCAGAGTTCCTCACTAAGATGAGACATGACGCGTTCATGGCTGCGAGAGAGCGTTTTGGTGTTAACAAGTGTTGGACGAGGGAAGGATCAATCCACATCATTGGCCCTGATGGAACGCGCCACCGCATCACTTCCTGCCAGGAGTTGGATGACATTAAGATCCTGATCATTCCAGATCAGGGAAAGGCAGCACCTGTCCCATCTAAGCCATCCAGTATTAAGCCCAGACGTGTAGCTGCATCAAAAAAGTAATAACTTTTTTTTACCAACATAAAACCTTTCAGTGTTATTTATAAGTACTGTACTGGTTGTAAATTATTTTTCTTTGTCATTGTCACTTCACAACTTTTACGTATTGTTACTTATTTTTAATCTCCACCGGTATTACAAAATATTAACATCTTATCTTATCTGATAGAAATTGGAAAGTGAGTGCAACATTCCATTTCATTTGTTATCAAACAACGCGTGCTGCTATCAAACTGTCAAGTGTCAACAAAGTCACAAACGTCAAAACAATTTGATATGCTTTTTTTTTTTCCTTTTTCTTTTTTTTGGAATTAATTTATACTGGCTTTGGTCACTAAGACTATATGCCAAATTTGACATGCTTGACGGCTGCGGTTAAGTGAGTATTGATTATTAGTGTTCATAGCACAGATACTCATATTTTTATTCCTAAGCTTTTCTTTTCTCACAGTTGCCTGTTTTTGTCAATGCTTTCAGGTTTGTTGGGCTCACGCTGGAGTAACTATTAAGCTTGGTTTTGTGTTTGATGCGACTGTTAGAACTGGGATAATGTGTATGTTTGAATCTGTATTGTTTAATTTTAGTTTTATTTTTCATTTTGTTCATCAAAATATTATTAGTATTTCCCAGGCTTTCTTTTGTAGTTACACTCGGCTGGTGGGTGAATAGGATTGTATAGATACTTTCTTAATAAAGTGGCTATACTTTTATTAATATAAATAATCTATATTTATTATCATTATATTTATTGTATTGTATTTTATATAAGTACCTATTCTTAATTATATACATTTACTTATGTCATTATTAGAATGTATAGATATTGATTCAGACACTTCTATGGTAACAAATAGTGTAAACAATAGCTTTGCAGATGTGCCATCACTTGCAAACCAGCTTCGAAAACAATTTTCTGATGCACCCTTGAACTTCAATGCTGTACACATCAATGCCCAGAGTATTCCCGCCCATTTCCCCGAGATGCTGGCCAATTTTGACTCTATAAACTTACACGCCATTCTGGTTTCGGAGACATGGATGAAGCCAGGAAAACATTCTACTATCTCCTATACCCTTCCGGGCTTCCGACTAATAAGGAATGACCGTGTCCCTGTACCCGATGTTTGTGAGCGTGGTGGTGGTGTTGCTATTTATCTACGCACGGATATTCCATACAAAGTTATTGAGTTATCAGCACAACCACCACCAAGAAACTCGGCTGAGTATGTTTTCGTGGAAATAGAACTATGTCATACTAAGGCTCTTTTTGGGGTATATTACTGTCACTCTTCAAAAATTGACTACTTCTCTTCCTTTGAACGTATTCTTGAAAACCTAGTCCCATCCTATCAACACTCCATTATCATGGGTGATTTCAATACATGCCTTGTTAAGAACGATTCCTACTCTCTCCGCCGGTCTGCCTCTCTACGTAATATAATAGACACTTGTAACTTGACTATTCTTCCCCTTAATACTACTCATCATTTTCCTGACTGTGCACCTTCCCTCATAGATCTTATCATTGTTTCATCTTCTGAGCATGTGGCCAAACACGGCCAGTATAATGCTGATATCTTTTCATATCACGATCTCATCTTCCTTTCATACCGACTTCGCCCTCCTAAGGCAAAACGTAGGGTGCTGATGCAGCGGAACTTTAGTGGTATGAACGTAGAACGGCTTTGTGAGGATGCAAGTATTATTGACTGGACGTCGCTATACAGCACAGACTCCCTTGATGACAAGGTTTCAATATTGACGAATAACTTGATCAAACTTTATGACACCCATGCACCGATCCGCGCTGTCAAGTTGAAACATACGCCATCTCCGTGGCTCACAGCTGAAATCAAGGAACTAATAGCTAAAAAGGGGAGAGCTAAAACTAGATACAAATACAAACCAAATGACTACAACCGTGAAAAGTATGTATCTATTCGCAATCACTGTAATAAGGTGTGTAGGAATGCACAACGCCAATATATCCATTCGTCTGTTGATAATGGAGATCCAGCAAAAATCTGGAAATTTCTTAGAACACTTGGAGTTGGTAAAGAAAAACAAGAAGTGAATCCAAAAAATATTGATCTCAATGCGTTAAACAAGCATTTCTCCTCTACTTTTAGTTTTGATGGTTCTACCAAAACTCACACTTTAAATCGACTTTCTCAACTTCCAACTCCCGAGTATCCTCCTTTTGTATTTAGTCAATTCACTGAATGTGGTGTTAAGAAAAGCATAGAGTCTATGTCGTCTAAAGCCGTCGGAACTGACTGCATTGGACGAAATATGATTCTCCCAATTCTAGATATAATACTCCCAATCATCTGTGACGTTTTGAATCACTCTATTACCACTGGTTTATTTCCAACAAAGTGGAAAGAAGCACAGATTATACCCTTACCGAAACAATCTAATCCTTCATCCTTTAGTCATTACCGTCCAATCTCGATCCTACCATTTTTGTCAAAAGTTTTAGAACGTTTAGTCCACAACCAACTTAATTCTTTCCTAGGTAAAAATCTTCTTTTAAACTCCTTCCAATCCGGCTTCCGTCCAGGGCATAGTACCGTGACGGCACTAGTCAATGTTACAGATGATATAAGAATGGGTATGGAGAATGGAAATCTTACACTACTTACGTTGCTCGACTTTAGTAATGCATTTAATACGGTGGATTTCCATATCCTGCTTGGGATACTGCGCTCTATTAACATATCTCCTACAGTGATTGACTGGTTTCATAGTTACCTGTCTGGTCGCCGACAACGTATTTGCATTAATGATGTTGTCTCATCTTGGTGTGAAGTATCAGTTGGTGTACCGCAGGGTGGCGTTTTATCTCCTCTTCTGTTTACAATATTTATAAATTCAATAACTCGACAATTAACTTCGTCCTACCACCTTTACGCAGATGACTTGCAGATTTACACTCAGGCACCACTCAGTGATGTGCATGAGGCCATTTCGGTCATAAATAGCGACTTAGAGCGAATATGTGAGTGGAGTTGTAATTATGGCCTACAGGTGAATCCTGCTAAAACACAAGTCATCCTTGTGGGTAGTTCCTGGATGACTTCTCGTGTACAGTGGGCACAGCTTCCACAAGTAATTTTTAACGGGATGCCATTACCTATTAGTGACAATGTTAAGGATTTGGGTATCTTAATTGATAATAACTTATCCTGGGATGCTCAGCTGCGGAATGTCAGTCGTAAACTGTATGCCTCAGCTGGATCCTTACGAAGACTACGTAACCTTCTTCCAACCACTACAAAGATCTCGCTGGCACAGTCTCTCTTACTCCCGATTCTGGACTATGCAGATGCCAGCTATCTTGATCTTACAGAGGAGCAATTAAATAAACTTGAGCGCCTCCAAAACTTTTGTATAAGATTTATTTATGGCTTACGTAAATATGATCATGTCTCGAATTTCCGCAATGAACTCAAGTGGCTCCCTATTCGCCTTCGTCGGAATACTCATATACTTTCTTTGCTTTATAGCATACTTTTTAACCCTCTAGCTCCTTCTTATCTCAAATATCGTTTCGAGTTTCTTAGTGACACGCATTCCAGGTTCTTAAGGTCATCGAAGAACTTGAAGCTACACATACCGGTGCATTCTACAAAATTTTATAACAAATCCTTCACGGTTCAAGCTGCACGTTTGTGGAATGCACTACCGGTAACTGTAAGGCGAGCTCAATCCTTATCTTCGTTTAAAACACAGGTACAACAATATTATTTATCAATATGAATCTAGGCATCTATGTATGTGTATGTAGGTATTATGTATGTATTAGTATGTATTATACATATTTATGTATGGTCTGTGTATGTAAATGTTTATTTGAGTATATGTGTAGTATATCTATGAGTATGTATGTCTACATTGTTTTGACAGAAACTTGTCACCATTAAACTTCCCACACTCTATCTCAATACAATCCTATCCATCTAAAGGTCGCCTGTAAGAGATTGCTGTTAGCGATAAGGCCGCCCATTGTACACTAGTTGTTATGCAATGTCTGTAATTTGTTGATTAATGGTGTACAATAAAGTATTTATTATTATTATTATTATTATTATTATTATTTCTTATTACAACCAAATAAGCCTTTGAGATGATACGTACTTTACGACTGGGTACAAATTTATGATTTAGGAACAATAGGAGTTGGTGAAAGCAGAATGCCTTAATGACCTCTATAAAGCCCTACGTCCTAATTAAGAGCATTTCATATTTTTGTTCTAAAATCATGTAACTGTATTGTACACTGTTTTATAATCAAGTTATGAATGAGGGTAGGTTCCTAATACAGGCAACAGGTCCATAGGTCGTTGGGTTTTCACGACGACCTATGGAATTTCCTTCGATTCCTCGCATTTTTTACTGACTTGGAGTACTTCGATAACCGCAAACATCGCTTTCCTGCTCCTTTCCTTTTTGCTGATGAGGATAGACCCAGCCGCGGCGAAACGATATTCAATCCTTACCTCACCCTATCCTTCCTTCTCAGTCTCTTTAACAAGCTGGATTTGACTGAAACTTGTCGCCTGTATTTGACATCGGCGAGCTGCCATCGAGCTTCAAACATAATTGAATTAATGTCGATGAGGCCGCTGTCGCTAATGGCACAATAATTTTTATTCCAAATTTCAATGTATCCGGGGACTCCTTTCAAGAGACATCCCACGCATTTACTTACTTAAGTTATATAAAAATAGTTAATGCTAAAAGTATGCTTACAAATAGTGATTATTTACCTAAAGTTTTACTCTCCTGTGTTCTCGTGGTCCCAGGAATTTGTCGCATTGATCGAACAACGAGGGATAATTGTTTCTCATGGTCCCATTACTACCTATTTATATAAAGTTAGGAAGAGTAGCCTTTAAGGTCTTCAGGCTTATTTGTCACAGATCTCTATCAAAATCAAAAGGTGCTTCGTAATCCAACGCAATTCACTTTCAGGGTATCGGCTCCAGGTTAATGCTAGCGATGGGTTACGTGCCGGGAACGGGTTTGGGTGCAGCCAGCGATGGTCGTGTGAATCCTGTTGAAGCACGTGTATTGCCCGTTGGTAAAAGTCTGGATCACTGTATGGCGATTTCCGAGAGAAATGCTGCTAAAGATCCTCTTAAGGTAAGCTTTATTTATCTTATTTGCCTTTCTACCCCTTCTATAAATATCGAGTGATTTTGTCTTAACATCTGTGATTGATTTGGTATAACGACTAGACATCTTTGATTGATTGAATTTGATTATTGATGGTTGCATGACTTCAAATTCAAACAATGAAAATTTAAAACTATTTCTTGTGAACACAGTTGAATTTAACAGAGCGCTACATATTTTATGTGGTAATCAGATATGCATAGATTGAAAGATGATTTGTCATGATTCTTAATTGTTGGAATGCTTATTTGTTGCATATAAATGAGCACTCATTTTCATGCTCCAATTTAAATACTTTTATATACAAGTTATAATTGCTTATTTTTTTAATGCTTTCGTTTTAATCCACAAAGTTACCATCCTTGTATGGGTGCCACCAAGTACCGATCGCACAACAACATCACCCAGCTAACTGAAAAAACTTTGGTACAAGCACTCGTGAAGAATTTGGGAGATCGAGGTGGCAAACCCAACAAATCTATGGGTTACCAAATCATAAATAAAAATCGCCCTTTTGGCACCAGTGAATCCTAACGTATATCACTAGTTTAGATGAAAGTACCAACTTTGTGTAAACACCAAATTATTATTCTGAATAAAAATAGGGAAAATTTAGGTTATCTTCTTAGCTAATCTAGAAAATAACAACTAGGTACTTAATATTTAGTACCTAGGGCTAGGCATTATCAGCCTGTTGTGTAAAATTGATCCTTGGCTCTTATTGCTGACATTTCCCATACTTTGTAACACTGCATACAAGAATTAGAATTATAGATATTTAATTAACGTAACAACGGAAAGACTCAATAATACATGGTAAATATCCTGTTGTCTCTAATACTATTAGAGTAGATTCGAAAGTAATGTTATCTTGTAGAAATAGTGCTTTATAGGACTTCAATAGTGCATAGTGTATAGCTCCGTACTCACATACGGTTTTACTCGATCGAGCTAACATGTCGAGTAAAACCCATGGCATGGGCTTTCGTCCACACATTTAGCATTAATCTATCGAGTGACGCGCACCGTTCCGTATTCACCGAACCATTCGAGCCAAAACATGTACAATACTGCAAATATAAACGACGATCAACAAAGGCGGACTGACCGCAGGTTGTCGATCGTCGTGAAAACACTCATAATGGGGTAATCAAAGAAAGTACCTAATCAATTACAATTTATAATCTTCGGGACACAGCTCTTTCATCAAGATCACGTGGCTGTATTCAGAGCGGCGGCCTAACCAATTTTTAACCCAGTACCTCCTTTTATCTTTCTTCTTTTCATTTTCTTTAATTATTTAATAATTAAGAACTGCGAGGCTTACTAAACGTAGCAGCCACCGTCTCCTTTGTCGAACAGACATGTTTTGGCTCGAACGGTTCGGTGAATACTGAACGGTGCGCGTCACTCGATAGATTAATGCTGAATGTGTGGACGGAAACCCATGCCATGGGTTTTACTCGACATGATAGCTCAATCGAGTAAAACCGTATGTGAGTACTGAGCATATCAGTATTTTAAATAGATTTCACAAAATTATTCTTTGGTTTACATTTACAGGTACAACAAAGACTGAAAAGGCTGCAAAAGAAAGAAGAAGAAAGAAATAAAAGAGCTTACGAGCGAGAAAAGGAGAGAGAACGGCGGAACGTGTTTAATTTTATTAATAAGACTTTGGGAGACAACGCTGAAGATGAACAGGTGCCTGAAACATCCTTGAATATTAAACAGTCTACCAGCAGAGACTTAAACATAGAGCAATTCAAAATTGAGGAGGATAAGAAAAGAATAGAACGTGAGATACTCAAACTAAATAGTTCACTAATCAGATGTCCTTCAGGATCGAGCGGCCACAAAAGCATTAACTTACAAATCTTAGAAAGAAATAAAGAGCTTACAAATCTTCTACAAAAAGAAAAACATATAAGTAAGGAACAAGCACAAAGGAAAGATAAGCAGAAAATGACAGTATTTTAATGAAGAGTTGCTTAGGTACAATTTTATTTAAAAAGTATTATGCATATATTGTACGTTGGGTACATTACCTAAAATTAAAGCTGAAATTAAATATTATGATTTTTTTCTTGTGTAACCGAAACCCTTCCAATATTACAAGAGAGAAGACGTTTGGTACTCCATCATGCTTAAACCCTGAAACAATGTCGCTGAAACTTGTTATCTAGATAGCTGACGTCCTGGATTATTAACATTTATAGTCTACTTTTTCTCATTACTCGGGCAGAGCCGCAGGCATCAGCTAGTTTTATTACAACGGGAAAGTGCCTTTGTCCTCATTTTCACATCGACAGTAGTCAATGATTTTCGATATTTAAATTAAAATAATAAAATAGATGCATAGAAGAAGTAGGTATGGAGAGTGCCGTAGGCTTCTATGATGTCTTAGAAAAAGTACCCAAGCTAACACATTTGCGCGATACCAAGTCGAACGGGTGAAGCTGGTGTTCCGATGTTAGGTACATATAGCCAGAGGTAACAGCAGTAGGTACCTACTACATGTGCAGCCGCACTTGCGATGTAGAGAGAAGTAGGTAGTGGATGTAAGAGAAAGAAAGAAAAAATCATTTATACACTGCAATAAATAAGCTGCCGCGCCCGTTAAACACTTCGAACGTTTTGGACGCTAGCTTGGCTTTGTCCTTCAAATGACTACAGTAGCGTCACTGAAGATGTCAACACCAAGAATTCCGATCCTATTGGAGATGGAAAGATGTGCCCTGGCATTGCGGCCACATTAAATGGGGTTTTCTTAGAGATGAAGACATGACTCGAGTCGTGACCAAATTTAACCCTTTTAATGTCTAAAATCGAAGCTACTTTTGCTAGAGCGCGATCGCTTCGATTTCTATAACTTTGTTCCACTGTGTACCGTAAAACCGGATACCCATCCGCTAAGTTCCTCCGGAACACGTAGAAAAGCAATGTTGATGACAGATCTTGATGCCACCCGGTCAAAAGCCGATCAAAAACTAACGAGGTTCACTGCTTACATCCTTTGCCTTACGTTCGATAGCTGATTCTCGCGCGAAGCGGTATTTGATACAAATGAATCTCTGCCAATAATAATTTCATAATGAAAGAGAGATTAACTATAAAACATCCATAATTCTGATAAAAATCAGAAATTAAATTTACATATTTTCCAGTAATTATATTATTCACTTGGTAACTAAACTACTTATTGATTATTTGACTAATGATAAAATTATCTCCACAATGCGTCATAAATTATGTCTAAATGTGACTATCGTCCGAATCGTCGAGATGACGTCAACAACAGGAAGTCGTTGAATTCCTCTCTGAGGTTAGGTTTGTTACTTTTTATTGACCGATGACATTTAGAAAATTAAGAAACGTTACGGGTGTAACATTTTTTAATTTTCTAAATGTCATCAATGTAAACTAAAATATTTAAGATATATATTTTTTTTTTTTTTAATTGTTTGTTTTAGCCTTTTGTAGATATTTTATTATAATAGTTGTAAATAAATTATAATGTAAGTTGTAAATAATATAATTAATAGTTCAGTGAAAAAAAATACCAAAGTTACGCAATAAAACATTTCTTTGGTTGAATTTTAACCATATAAATTCAAGGAAACGAAGGGCAGGTCCTTAGTACATTTAATTTTTTAAAACCGAAATAAACAGATTTCTCGTCAGCACTCAGACGTGATTCACGTTTAGAGAGAGGAAATAGAGGTCTATCCCTTACACAACTGTGTAAATGGACGAAATGGGCAGCGGAACAGGCGGTCCGATCGCCCGCTTGGCGTTAGCCGGCTTCCCCCACAAGAAAATAATAATAATCCCTTACACAAAGGTACCGGTTTATCCCGTACAAATAGGTTCTCTACTTAGACTGTATTGAGCGTGGTTCTGTATATCATCCGATCGTTGTTGGTAGTCATTTCCGAAGACCTCGCCAGAATCTTAGGAGCTGTAGTGTTAAGTGAGGCCATGGTGGTAGCCAAAGTCTGTTGGGGAGCCTTTTATGCTTCTAAGGCATACCCTCCCGGACTCCTGGCCGTAAGCAGTTACCGATATAGATAGGATTTCCTCAATGATGCGATCAAACTCGAATATAGAAACGCCAAGAACTTAAAAATCTAGAGGGAATTCATTGCGGTATAATTACTGAGGTGACTTTGATTTTCTGGGACATTTTTTCACAACACCTAGCCCAAATAAAGCTACTTACCTAGACTCCATTAAACTATTTACTAATAAACCTAATTACGTATTTACGAGTCCTACAAATATTTAATCTGACCAGGGGCTCTTGACCTTAGCTATAGATATAGAGACCTCAGATATTAAAAGGTTTTGAAAGCAAATGCCATAATTAATTACAAATTTCTATATTTACATGTGATGTTTAGTTTAAAATAAGCGTACATGGCATAAAATTACAATTAATATATGACATATTTTTCTATAAATTAGATATTTGTACTATCAATCAATATTAACAAAAGTACTTAAAATGTTAATGGGCGTGTGACTAGCAAAAATAATATTTGCTGTATTCAAGAATTATCAAATTTTGTTTAGTGACAGTGGGTCGTGTTTCAACACTAAAGGTGGAAACACATTATTAAAACACGACGCGACGCTACGTGTAGACTGTACTGCGCATGGTGGCGCATCGGATGTTGATAGTGTGACTCTGGTCATAGAAAACAATACAAATTGATTGTACATAACACGCGTTGCCTTCCATCGGATCGTGTCGCGTTTTAACAATGTGTTTCCGCCTTAACTCTACTCACTTAAATATATAAGTTATATACCTCGGGTAGGCATAGGTACAAATTGTGTCTAATTTCATCTCAATCCTCTTGCAAGCGTTATCATTGATGTATATTAGATATTTTATAAACATACATTTTATTATAATTAAAAATGAGTATAAGATGTTAATTATTTATAAAATTTAACTTGCATTGCCATAATTTAAATTATAACTACTAAAATCCTTAAAATTGCTACGTGAGCAAGTTATTTGTACTTTTCTTAGATTCATAGTGATGTCGTCTGCAGAAGCATTTGCCAATATAGTATGTTTAAGAAATTTGGAATCTGCTCAAAGACCCACTGTGCGCTCTTCCCATGACTAATTTTGTTGTACCGACACGTTGTCAGTATTGACTGAACTGTCACCGGCGGTGCGGAGGTTCGTGTTTGTGCTATCAACCTAACTGATTCATGCGCCATTTTGAATCATTAAAATATTGGATATCTTTGGAGCTGTAGCAATACCTACCAAAGTATTTTATGAAAATTTAAGCTGTAACCTTTATCGAATTTAAGTAGACGGTCCTTAACAGGCGGCGGATTAGTGGCCCCTGGGGGAGACATCGGAACTTCTCCAGCCCTGGTGTCTCCCCTGCCGGGGGAGATTCAGTACATGGTTCTTAATTATATTTTTCCAACAATTTTATACAGTGTACTCATATCTCCCCCAGCAGTGGGGACACCAGGACTGGGAAAGTATGATGTCTCACCCATGGGATCGACCAGGGCACCGATTCTCGCTTCACACGACATGAATGCGTAGACGGAAATCGGCGGGTGACGCGTCGCCTGTCTCATATTTAGGAACGGCGAACATGAGACGGACGACGTTTCACCCGTAAATTTGCGTCCACGCATTCACGTCGTGTGAAGCGAGAATTGGCGCCCTGGAGAGACAAGAGTCCGTAACATTCTGTTTAAAGAAACCAGAATTATAAGAGTACCCGTCTAAACTAATGTGGTCAGGGGACACTCGCGCGGCTGAAATCGAAATAATGCTCTACGACCCCTTTTGAAAAACCTCTTACTGTCCGGAAAACAAGGGTAGGGAAATCATTCGCTATCTCAAAAAAGTACGTGGAAGGAAGTTCGGTGGATGTGACGATGAACATCGGTCTGTGGCAAGCAGTGCAATGAGAGAAGTAGCAGTTGTAAGAAAATAAGCTCAAGATGGCTCATGATTCATGAATCACTTGTGTCGATAGTACCTACACTAGTCTACTATCCCGCAGATCATGTGTGTCAGAAAGTTAACCGTGGAACACGTAGTTGAACTACATAGGTGTTCCACGGGTCAGAAAGTATAATACCCAAGCTCGCACGCTACCCAGACTGCCTGTACCTGCGTTTGCAACAATACTACATGTATAGTTATTACTAATTATATGCGTATGCATTGAAAGTTTACTATAAAAATTTCCTAGACAAATTCATCACAGAGATTTTGTTATAATCATGATACCTCTTACCGTCACCATCCATTCTCGCTCATACATCCTTTTGAATTATATTTACTTTAATATCTATATATTACATTAGGTAGGTAATGCAATAGAGAGTGATGAAGTAAAGAGAGACGTTCTTTGTACTAAACTAAACATAAGTACACTCTTATGAGACTCTTCGCCACGCAGTAACAATTAAATTACAATGTGATTTGTATTATGAATTACATTTTTGTGATGTCTTTATTACGTGAGTTGTGATTTAGCCGCTTCTCTAAGCTTCTATAACATTACGTATACGTATTAAGATAGCGAATACAATAAACATGACTACGTTTCACATGAGATTCGCTTTAGTTTTTATGTAACATTAATTATAAATTCGAAGCGGCGGTTTTTTTTAATTAAAATATATATTATACAGCAATCGGTTCCAATAATCGTTGCGCGTACAATGTGTGTCTTGTTTTTATAAATAAATTTATGGTAATGCTATAGCGTCGAGCGAAGGCGGCTGACGACACAAGCTATTAGTGAGTCGACATTGTCGAACACTGGCACCCCGGAGCGTCGCGCCAGGTCTGATAGATAGTGGCGACCTCTGTTGTAGTCCTTCACGGCTACCTCACTGTACTGGAAACATCAAAAATACGACTTTATATTACATGTACTTGTCAAATATTATGTTTATAAAGGCCAATGTTGAATGAGCAGATAATAATTGTTAACCTTCGCGTGTGATAAGTATTTAAACAGTAAATAAGAGAACGTTGTGCGCAAACGTATCACGCGTTTGTACACAACAACCGTGTCTAATGGGGACATAGTATGACAGTGAATGTCGTTTAGCCGCACGTGAAATACTTGTCTCGAAGCTGGCATCATAAAGATTTCTATTTATTTTTACGCGGATATTACTAAAGACATATATCTAGTCATTCTGTTATATAAATATGTACTCAGTATATTCATTTTGATGAATACAAGCGATTGGGGTTTCATGCTTTTTGTAGTCTAAAATTTCGCCCAGGATGCACCGGTCTGTGTCCAATATAAAACCCGTAAAGTAAAAGATCTTTTTTATAAGTGGGGATCGAGTTAGTTTAATATACTTCGCAAAGACGATATTTGCAGCAATTGGTATGTCATGTGGGTGGCATCGGTCGGCCTTGTTGTTGTTGAACTCGTTAAAATTAAAATTTTACATTCCTCAAGTCCATAGAACAATGAAAAACCTTCAAGATAATTATGGAAAATACTTTGGTATGCACTATTTCTTTAGTAAATACATTTTCCTCCAATTTTGCAGGCACATACCATTGGTATGAAGGTTGTTCTTTGACAAGTCACCAAAGACCATATTTTACACCAATAGGTATACATTAGATTATCAATAATAAGAATATGTTTAAGTGGTGACTGTATCGCTAACAGCATTTCTTTTCAACCGTTTAGTGGTGATTCTAAGTAAGTTTTCGATGCCAAAATAGGTTATTGGCTGAAACTCCATTTGCCTCGTTGTGAATTGTATTGGAAGGAGAAGGAAGTTGTTCAGCTCGATTTCCAAAAAAAAACATCTAAGTTAACTTACATTGTGAGCCTTGTTCGGGTCCATTGGTTGCACGAGTAGCACAGTGGCGGTAGGTCGCAACCCCATGTAGTGCGCCGCTAACACCATCGCCGCGAAACAAGGCGACTCCGCGTTCATCGCGAATACTAACACTCGCGATCCCAGCAAGAGGTCCTCATCGTACGTTCCTGGAATGAGAACAGGATATATTAAAGGTCTAAAGTGAGTCACATTAACGTTTAAAGTGAGTAACATTAACGTCGCAAGTGAATCACATTAACGTCTAAAGTGAGTAACATTAAGGTCTAAAGTTGGTAACATTGAGTTCTAAAGTGGGTAACGTTAAAGTCTGAAGTGAGTCACACATTACGCAGATACAATATACTC
Source organism: Miltochrista miniata (assembly GCA_933228765.1). Classification (NCBI taxonomy): domain Eukaryota; kingdom Metazoa; phylum Arthropoda; class Insecta; order Lepidoptera; family Erebidae; genus Miltochrista; species Miltochrista miniata. The sequence goes on along the minus strand of OW121749.1, from coordinate 23,629,938 downwards.
AGATACGGTATTCGTGTGTCGGTCAATATCACTGTCCACACTTAACCCAAGAAACAACGCACAATACCCAGATCCTTACTACCTAATATTATAAACGTGGAAGTTTGTAAGTAGGTACATGTAGATGTTTTGGTACAGGAATAGTATTATAGTCTGGAATAACACATATGCTATTTGTATCCCCGGAATAAGTTCCCACGGGATGCGATGCGGGAACGAAAAACAAAATCAATTCGCTGGCGGAGACCCAGGCTCTATCTAGTAACTTGAATTTTACAGGCAAGTATCTGTAGGCACCGTTACAGACTTTGTAGTAGGTCATCAACGGTAAGATAGACCAGATAAATTAGAAGAATATACAAAGAGTGTGCATGGGAATATAATCTTACTATATTAGAATAATATTGTGGGAACCGGTACTAACACAATAGCTGCCGTTTAACTGGTTAGTGATTTCAGAAAGTAGGTAAATAATACAGTAAATCTAGTTTCTGTATAATTTCAAAACAAACTGAAAAATGTTGAACTATCCAAAACGTTCCATTTACAGGCGTTTAACGTCAAAGGTGTAACTTTGGAACAGGAAGCTTTCGCACTTATACGTCTGTTACATATTAATATTTTACCCCAAGTTACATAAATATTTAAATTTGTAGAGTAAGCTACCCTTATATAGTAGGCTACCGATAAGAAACGGTTTTTGTAAGTTCTATACAGTATGTAGCAAACTGCCGCTAACCTCATCTGATAAACCAATGAACCGGCTGGAAAAATTTTCACTTAGCATATAATGAAATGAACATGGATTTAAAAAGTCTAGAATTTCAATCCAGAATCGAAGCGAGAGCTATAAGAGAGATAAAGAGAGACACATAAATTAAATCAAACCTTTGAACGGCTGCGGCGTAACATCCTCAGTGACGGTATAGAAGTCTGACGCGCTAAGTCGATCATTCCTGTCCACTTTTTCTTCAGGCGTCGTCGTTCGCTCCCTGAGTTCAATCCCTTCGGGCAGGTCTAAGGAAGCCGGTCGAGGTTTCTTGTCCCGTCGAGGGGACTCAGGGTGCGCGGGAGCCGTTCGACGGCCGGGGGCGGAGAACATTCGCGTGTAATCGTTCGCCCGAGCCACTACCACGGAGAACCCTTCGCGACGGAGGTAGTCTTCGGGCCGGGGGGCGTGACTCTGTGATGGTGTAATAGTTTGATTTAATATGCGAGCAAGTACTTTCGATCTCATTAGTTCATTGTCGTTATTATAGAACAAAAAAAATTGTTGAATGAAAAAAAGTTGCATCAATGACCTATCTTCATAAGCCTTCATCTTACAATAGATGATAATTGGGTATTCTGATGGTAGAATGACACGTTTAACTTCGATACTTTGGACTTCATGAATCATGATTCATGACTTTTTGGAAATTGTCCAAGTTCTTTATTTACCGCCTAGTAGGTACCTACTACTAGATTTATAAATGTATAAACGAAAAAAATATTATTTCGGTACAATGAAAAAGGTTTTAATAGCCTTATCGATATTCTTTAAAGTAAAGGATCACTGCGGTTAGGCATCTTACATTACGCGCAGTCCTGAGATGGGTGACGGTTTGTTGTAAAATACTTCTAAGATTGATTCTTTAAGGTGAGCTAATGTATACGTGAGCAAAAGATACTTTAATATTGTAATTCAAAGTGTGTGCGCAGTGTCATAATTTTATAGAGTAGTATGTGAATCAAGTAAAAAGTCCAAACAGAACTCAAGCTACATAAAACCGTTTAAAAATAGACGTAAAACTCGTTTCAAAAACATGTATGTAGGTACAAAAAAGAATTTTAACTGTCACAACTTTTTATGAACATACCAAAGCAATATCAATATTCAGTTTATTTTAATCAGTAATGGGCTAATTACCGGGAAGGTCCCGCCAAGGTAGACGTCATGCGTGGGCGCGCCGAGCATGGCTGGCAATCGCTCGAGTCGCCGTTCGGTTCCCGGCGTGAACACCGACTCGCCACTACCGCCAGATGCCACTGCGCCTTCCGCCTCACTAGCGGCCCGATGACCGCCATTCTGGAAACCACACTTTCGACGTGAATAAGCTAAATCTTGGAAATGTATCTCCCTACTACCTACATAGCAAATTTTGTGATAGAAGAGAATGAATGTCGAAGAATTCGCACGATAAACAAGGCCGTGTCCTTGATCCAACCAAACCAGAACTTTTTTCTTGAATTTTGTTTATTACTTAGTCAGCATTAATAAGTAGAAATGAAAATATTTTTCCCAGAAGAGATTCATCAGAAATAACATACATAGACATCAAAAAATCAATTATGGAATGAATAATAATTAGTCATACACTCATTCATATATTTAAACAAAAAAGCTATGACAAAGCATACCTTAGGAATGATTAAGCCGAGCTTCCGCCCATATGCCTTAAGCCTGGCATTATGACCGTTGAACCTGATGCCGTTTGAGGCCGCGGGTTCGTGTACTCTTGCGTCGCCCCGCTGCGTCGCTCCCGTGACACCCGAAGCTTCTTGACCGAGCCGACTATTGGATTCTGAAGTAATAAATAACGTAACATTTGATAATAGTAGTTTATGACACTGTTGCATAATAAGGGTTCTTATAACACGAGTGTGTTTTAAAAAAACGAGCCGTAGGCGAGTTTTTTTATAGTATCACACGAGTGTTATAAGACCAAGTTATGTACAGTGTCATACACTACTTTATCTACTCTCATACTATAATACCCAAATAATACCTGATTTCATTTTGTTGTGATATATAGTTGCTCCTTGATTTCGCCGGTAACAGGTTCATGGTCATGTTTGACTTAGTTTCCAGAATGTCTGGTAGTGTACAATTACCACCATCCTCGCTTTAAGACGTGTTTTTACACAAAAACTAATTTATTTTACAAACAAAACCAAACTTTGACTAATTTAAATGTAAAATGTTGGCGCCAAGGCGCAAACATCGATTGCGCATGCGTGTTTCTTTTTTTTTAGGCTGCGGAGACCATAGATTTAGGATTTTTCGCTACTCTGGACACACATTTTTTTTTTAAAGTAGAGGTTTAAACTTCTTTTTCAGCTGGAGATTGTTTATGGTGTATCGTAATGATTAAAAAGTTTTATTATGATATAGGTGTCCATACAAGACCTGTATCGTAATAAAACTTTTTTTTTGGCCTGTGCGTAATGTTTGTCATAATAGTATTGATTTCAATTTTATAATCTTTGTATTATAGTATCAGAGTAGATAAAAACAATTTAAAACATTTTCCATGATTAAGATTACATTGAAACAGTGGCACACATGTAACGTAATTCAATGCATATTAGAGTCAAAAGTGAGAAAATAAGTAAATAATGTGATAAATAACGATGAGCGTTGTTTACAAAAATGGCAACATGAGCATAGAAAACTGGAATCGTTCAAGAAATTCAAATGGCTGAGACACAAGGCGATCCATCAGAGGCAATGTTAAAAATTTGATAATAAAAGCGCGAGTAGCATAATAAGATCTTGAATGGCATAATGCAATGTGCAAAGCAAAAAGTAGGAAGAAAGTGCGCAAACGCACCGGGAGCGGGCGCGGGCGGGGTGAGCAAGTCTCGGAGCGCGCGGAACGCTCGGCGGATCCGTGACGTCATAGTCACGCTCACGTCCCCGCCCGCCGACACACTTGCCGCTTCGCCTTCAACAAAACCACCTTACTGACTACCCGCCACCAAAACTTAACATACGTAGGCCGCCACATAACTTCACATAAGCTTTTTCAATTGAAGTCAAAAATACTTCATCAAAATAATATCAAAGAAAATAAAGTCTAGGTAAGCTCTAGGAATGATATCCCACCCAGAGTCGACTATTACGGCTTATTGAGTCACTTGCAGTCGAAGATAGTATTTGTTGTACAAGCACGGATACCACATAGAACTTTGGCTTGAAACAACTCAATAACGTGAGAACCTCAACTTATTGAGTAGCGACTCAACAATGATACGCGTCTGAAAATGAAGTTCCACCGATATTCTGATCCGTACAGAAAAAATCGGCAGTTGTATTTTTAAACGAGTTCAAAAAGGAGGATGTTTTCAATTCGGTTGCTTTTTGTTTCGACCTGTCGCACTGCATGTGCAGAATGTTGAGTTCTTAAAAAGATTGATGAACAAAGAGTGCATGTAGCAGATATGAGAATGGTAAAATGGTGTGTGGTGTTCTGATAAACTCATTTCGTATTTTATCCATCCTAGTCACAGCTGGAATGGATAAAATACGAAATGAGTAGGTTTATCAGAGGGAGATAAAATGACACCAGTGACTGAAAAAATGACAGACCGTCGTCTTACCAGAAGAGCGACGAATTTGAATGTTAAGGGATGGAGGGATGGAGAGCTAGAGAAAAGCCAAAGAAAATATGGATGGATTGGTAAAGAATGTGAAAGGAGTGGATGATGAGAGTACGTGTAATAAAGTGGAATGGAAGAATAAGACAAATGCGCCGACCCTAAATATATTCGGACAAGGGCAGAAGAATATGAGCAATCAAATTCAACTGAATAATCATCTCAAATTCAAATCAATAATCTAGCTTTTGCAACAGGCAGAACGTTAACGTTAACAACATCTGTTAATAATGTTATTACTGCCTTGCTAGTGAAGAGAAAAATCCAGTAGTTCACATATTACGTCAAAACTTATGCAGTGACCTAGTAATTATGACCTGACTATAAAGCAGACTGAATATTTTCATACCACCAAAATACATTTTTGAGCCACATCCAGCATCTTTATGATCCTATTCGAAAAGCAATTACAACTTTCATGACCAACTAAATATTTAGAATTTTACTAGCCACACTGACCTGCGTCGGCAGCGAGTTCAGCCACGCATGCGCAGAACGTTTCAAAGTCGACCGTGTCGGCAGCAGCAGGTATACAACGGTTAGCGATTTCGCGCGGTACTCGAGTTACGTCCTTTAGGGCGTCGACGGCATTGCACCTTGGCAATCGTGCATTTCTTCCTCCCGCTGCATCATAGGCGCGTTTTAGCCGTAGAATGGTGTGACCCAACGAATGCCGCGGGTGCGTACGCGCTCCGCGTAGAACAGCCCGCGCACATCGTAACGCCGAGGGTATGTCCGCGAAGGCCGGGAGCCCGCGCCGTTCCACAGCCTCTTGAAGAGTCGCTCGCGCACGAGATAGCTCCACGTACTCACTACAGTAACAAAAAATATTAATTTAACTTCATTCTTATATTTTAAACAATTGCGCGAAACTTGCAGATGTGTGATTCAGGCTGCAATCACAAGCTGACGTCATTACTTGGCAAGATAGTAGGGTTTCCAACCTTTTATCGATTTTGATTCGTTGACGTGTATCTAAACTACATCGCCTTATTCACTAATAACAATATCTAGTACCTAGACCTATGTCACGAATATAAATAGACATTACGATTAACCAGCCATTCGTCACTTTTTTACCTACTAGGGAAGTTATTTCGATTAAGAACTTTCTTAAAAATATAACAAAAGTATTGTAACTCAGTATTAACACTCACTGATCACTGATGGCTTCATGGCCGATGGCTTGATGCCTTGAATAAGGTTTGAGGACGAGCAGCAGGTCTCTCGGAGCAGCTGCGAGGTGTGCGGCCTCTACGCTGGCAGCAACAGCTCGAGTCTCACTGTCCAACACGAACAGGAGTGCTCGCGCTGCAGCTTTCGCGCGATGCTCAACCTCGATCAACTCCGAAGACCAATCTTCGACTTGCTGAAACAATGGACAACATTTACATTTTGCACAAATTAATTCAAAGATGATCTTGTCCGCCCCACGAAAGGCTGAATGCGCCGAATATAACAAAGAGGTACCTAATAACCCGCTCGAAGGTAACCTACTGTTACTAACACTAAGAAAGAAATTATGTTTTTGTACAACGTATGAACTTACAAAACAAAGGGTCGATCGATTTAGTACAATTGGAATAAATAAATAAGGCCAGCAGCGCATGTCAAACGTCCATACACTACGACCTCTTTCCAACAGGTCGGTCGTATGCTTGTTTGTCTGTGACCTTAGTAAAATATAAATAAAAGGAACGTTTGAGGAAAATATCCTTAAGTTGACATATACTTTACCTGAGTACTGAGTAACTACTCACTATTTAATGACTAATACATATACTGAGAATGTCCCATAATTAGGTGAACCTTAGTAAGACGAAATAGTTGGCGAAGCAGGAACTTATTGATGCTTGATCAAGACATTCGTCATGTTCTATTTCGTCGTTGTGACATCAAACAAGTACTCCATGCATGTCATGTCATGTCATGTCATTTGACTGCCTCTGCGGCGCAGTCGGTAGTGATACCGCCTGCGGCGCTGGAGGTCGTGGGTTCGATTCCCACCGGAGACAAATATTTGTGTGACCCATAAATGTTTATCTCAAGAGTCTGGGTGTTTCTATGTATAATATGTATGTATTTAAAGTATATAAGTATTAATATCCGTGGTCTGATACCCATAACACAAGCAGGTTATTCCTAGCTTACTTTGGGATCAGATAGCGTTGTGTGAAATGTCCGTGAATATTTATTTATTTATTTATTTATGTAGTCATTGTTACGGTCAAAGATCGACTTGGGGGTAAAGTCAGTGCAAGACAAAGGTTACAATGGTCCCTTCCTACAGACTATACCGAACTGTATTACCACAGAAAAATCAATGGTTTTAGGAAATAATATTGTCATTAAAATATAAAAGTACTATGAATATTGTTGTAAACAATAAAACTTTCGTCTTTAGATTTCAATAAAGCTTATTTATCAATTAGCCGATAAAGTTTGATAACAACTCATGCGGGTGATATTGTAATTATGAAATTCAAAAACTAGCCGATGCCTGCGGTTGTGCCCACAAAGATGTCGGTTATCGCGGCCAATATATTTATGGTGATCGCACGAAATCCAACCTTGATTATTCTATTTTTGTTCATAACTCCGCTTTTACTTAACCGATTACGATGAAATTAACTTAAGATTTTAAGATATTTTTTTATAAAAAGATAAAGATATAAATAAAATATTTTGAGAAGGTACCTACCTAATTATTACAAAGCTAAACTTACGCTGGTCTAGGAAGTAAACAAACAAAAATTATTATAAGCTTGTGCTTTCCAAAGATATACCCAACTGTAAATAGAAAACATCGAATAACACAATAAATTTATCTATCGGCAATGGAAACCAAGGCCTCTGCAGCAGCTGTCACATAGGTACACTACCACTAAGCCACCGAGGCCGTTCTAAATACTGCTTTGCAAAACTTTCACCAAAACCATTCAAAAAATAAACGTTAGCCCAACCGCACGTTAAACACATATTTTGCATTGAGGGTTTTGCCATTTTTAGGGATCCGTACCTATAAGGAAAAAAACGGATACCTTATAGGATCATCTTTCGGCGTTAACTTAGACGTTTGAATTTTTTTACAGTTTCAAGGGACCATAGACTTCAACATAATACCTTTTATATGGGACTAATTTCAACTCGATACCTTCACGCGCTTACGAGATAAAGGTCTTGACAGACAGACGGATGTATTGTCTCCCAAGACCCGGTTACGGTACGGTTAAACGGAAGGTACTACCCGTTCGCTCTAACTTTGCCGCTGGCATAGAGGCGTTTACCCGAATTGTTAATTAGACGAAGTAAATTGACAGTAGCTAATGTCACTTCGTCATAGAAAATACGCAACATTATAAGAAGAAGTGACATTAGTTGCTGTCAATTTACTTCGTCTAATCAAAAATTCGACTTTTCTATGGAGTCGAACGGGCAGTACCCTCGGTGGGCGAGTCCGACTCGCACTTGACCGGTTTTTTCATTGATGATAAATACCAGCTACTCGACTTCTCTAAAACCCAAATATAATAAGTAGAATAGTTAATAGTTGAGTATTACATACAAACAATCTTATTATTTGTCATTTGATTAACAACGCAATTTCTATGGTGCGCATCCCATACATATCTGCGCGCCCACGCAGCTTTGCTCCGTATCATAACACGGCATACCACAGGGTTCTCAGATACTACGGTGTAAATTCCTTCCTGCTCCACTGCAAAATTTGATTGCACAGCCATGTCCGTGTTGAAAATTCCAAATTGCATGAATTTCAGTAAACATGTTTAGTAAAATACTATTACACAATTTTTAAACGACGTTCGTGTTGACTATTTCACCAACTAAATAATCTGTACATATAATAAAATGATAGAAAAGCCAAAACTGTACATTGGAAATATTAAAAAAAAATACTCGCTGGGTGTTCAACATAAGATACCGAAGCCGAAAATGTAGTTAGAAATTTTTTTGTCTGTTTGTCGGTTTGTCTGTTTGCTTTGCTTTGTCCGGAAGGATCTCGAAAAGTACTCAATAGATTTGATTCAAATTTTGCAAAAATATTAACTAGGGGTAGGGTCTTCAAATAGGCTATATATTATCACGCTACATGTCCTAGGGGCTAAGCAGAGAGCAATCAAATTGGCATTATAACATAATTTTCACGCGTACGAAGTTGCGGGCAACAGCTAGTGGCAAATGAAATCATTCTCGAAAGCATCGAACTTAGGTAATATTATATTGAATTTAATAATTATGCTTGTATTGCGTCAGAGGATAACGACATCACGTCAAATAGCGACAACAGTGCAATTTCCTTAAAACTACAATGAAAATTTATTACGAATTGTTCGGGGGACAATTTATAGGACACACGTATCCTACTTTATGTAAGGTCTCAAGTCCAGTCCTTTTTTTTGTTTTACGTGAGAGAAAATTCTCATGGATGTTATGCCGGACTCCCAGTACTCCTACCGACTAAAAAACGTCACGTGTCCAGTCCTGCTAACAGCCTACGGTTGAGAGCCCCGGGTAAGCCCTCGGAAGGATACCCCAGGACCCCCAACAGACCTACGGCTACCACTGCGGCCTCACCTAGGGGGGGTCAAGTGCAGCCTATGAACGTAAGACAAGTTAATAAGCAGACATTGATAACGTAAACAGTCTGCTTGTCAGGTTAGTTATCAATGCCTATCGGCTTCTGCTTAAATTGTGTAAGCCACATAACAAAAGTACGTGTTATATCTAATTATTACCAAAATCATAAATCTTGATCACGTTCTTTTTGAGAGCTATCAAAGATAAACATGTTATTATCAGTTTAATTTGAAGAAAGTATAGGAAATTTCCTTTTCCATCTAATTCCATCTTTACACGGAATAGCTTCAATTTATTGATTTCGATTATACGAGTATTACTCGTATAACAGAATTCCCGTTGGCCTTATATGGCTTGCTATTATAGTTACCACCGTGAATATTTATTTATAGTCAGTCACCCACATGCGTTTGTAATAAGGAATGTACTAAATTATTTTGTTCTAGTTAGTAATATGAATTATCTACGAAGTTCTAGCTTATGGTACATTGAATTAGGTAATTAATATTGTAGCGTTCAATTTGCAACGCGGTTTCACCGTAGTTTCTCCTTCAGGGATTTGTATTGTGTAATTAATATTACGCCTTGATTTCAAGTTGGACATTTACACCTGTCTATTTTCATTTGTTTTATCGATCTTCATTTGTTTTACCTATCTTCATTTATTTTGTCCATCTTCGATCTTCATTTGTTTCGCCAATTTTAGTCGATCCTCTAGAAAAATCGAATGAACGACACACTCCACTTTGGCCCACTGGTGGGGACGCTTGGAGCAAAGTGGAATTACATATTTTTATAACCTACATTTTTTAAGTATCTCATGTGTTACAGACAAGTTTTTTACTTTTTATTATATTATGTAGATTCTTACTGATAAACGAAAGTAAACAATGTTAATAATGGCTCAAAACAAATACCTACAAGTTGGTGGGCGTTTGTTTACTTTTAGTACAAATTTTTGTGTTATGAATGAATCGTATCTTGCTGTAACTACGTAACGTGTGTATTTTAGGGATATATATACACAAATACGACATAATTTGTGTTATCAAGTCCGCGCTGCACAAAATCTGTGCACGGCCGTGGAATAAGCAATTGGAACAAGGCACCGTGCTCAAAGTCTTTAACAAACTTAACGGATAATTTTGAACCGAAGTGTAACCGAGTATTGAGGACGAGAATGCGAAGAAAAAATACAGTAAATGTGGGTGGCCAACTTTGACATTTTTTTCTGGTCTCTAGCATACATTTTGCTTTAATATGAACTAAGCTAACTATCAAGAACTCACATCGAACTCGAAACTAACTTTAGCAATTTGTAAAATAGGAAATGAATCTTTAATCCCTGAACCTGTATTATAAAGTTCACTGTGCGTTGGCGGCACTGACATCAACAAATTGATCAATTTGTTTTACGCATGTCACACAAACACAATAACAGCTAGCTTTATGGTTTTAATGACATTCGACAGTTGAAATCTAAACTATTAATTATAAGCATATACTTAAGTTCATAATAGGTTTACATAAAATATTAATAAACTGTAACAAATTAACTGACTTCATTCATTATGGTTGCGTAAATCAAGAACAATGTATACCTAATTGTTTACTGATGTAATGAGTACTTATAAGTACACTTCTTCATCAATAGGCGATTGTAAATGCGACTTTGTTAACGCACTTACTAAGACATTGTCGAGTAATATATGTACCTATATTATACTATATACCATCTCCAAAGGTTAACTCTACATACACATAGGGTTATGCTTACTTCGTCCCAAACACATTTCGTCCCGCGTTCGCATTTGCTCCCTTTTGCACTTGCACTCTTTACTTGATTTACATTTGTTAGGCATTTTAACATACTTTAACGTCATACAATGAAAATTAGAATTTTAGGAAAATATTTACTCACCGGATTGAAATACGTAATGCCCATTTTTTTCAGCATCGGAATTGCTATGTCCGATCTCCAAGTAGTTGGGTTACAGGACCCGCCCAGGAACACCTCGCAGGGCGCAGGTGAGGCTTCGCTGCCTGTGAAACATTATTGTCTTAATATTGCCAATAAAAATGCCTATTACTTTAAACCAAATACAGTTACAACAACTAAAACTACGGTAAAGAGTTCAGTAGGTATCTGAACCTCATTCTGTTGGAAGTATCTATATGTGAGTAAAGAGCACGTGTTTGGAGGCCCACGCTTTTCAATATAATCATCGTGTCTAAAAGTATTGTCTACGTCAATACCATGAATAATTCCATAGATATTTTTTATGTTAAGATCACTATCATTAACATTTAGTACGTGATCTCGGGCGTTTTAAAATTAACAATATTGGCTGCTAGCAAACAACAGGATGAGTTGACCCTATTTCTAAGATGGACTTGAGGCACGCAGAAGAACCACTGTTAATTGTTAACAATTGTACTGCGGTTGAACACGCAACCAATGAACTCAGACCATAGTATGTTACGAGATTGGAAGTAGAAGTACCTATATGAAACCTGAATATACACGACCAAATTGCTTTACTGAGAACTCGGAAATCCTTGGACACTTATCCGTTATGTAAATAATCATGCCAGTACAAGCGATTATAATCAATTAGTATGCTAAGATGATAATAGCAACATAGCCAATACAACATAAAAATCGTTATGACCGTTTTCACTAAGGGCATAAATGTGAGATTGGAAACATATATTATGTAGTGGGTTCCTTCTGTGTTGGTCTCTTTCATCAATGATTAATGCTTTATCTATCGACTGCGTGGGCTGCACCATGTAGGCCGATCGCCAACTATGTACTTCTTAAAACACCTACTTACATAGGTAGATACATGTAAATTAATGATTTCCATAAAAGGTTGCGCATTCAACTCAGACAAATGTTAAATCTAACTAATTTCTGGTTCCAGCAAGAGGATATTTTGATGCATGCAACAGACTAAAATCGCTTACAATGACGATCTTACTTATCATAGGATTTGAAGATAAGGATATTAAACATAATAATTAAATGGGAAGACACGCACAGGTTAAGATATATTATTCATTCATATTTACACTGCAGTTTATAAAACGTGGGCAACCGACACATCAATCCAATTCGGGATCTTCGTTCAATGCCAAAACGAAAACGTAAACACAACGCCAGATCAACAAACGCACCAAACAACGTCTGCTACGCCCGCACACGTGAGATTTGAATAGAATATCCTGAATTGTCACAACTTCAACGCGAACTTCACACAACATATTGCTCGCAGTCGAGACAACATTTCTTATTTGCGTCATTATAATGTATTAGATGAGATTGAAAATATTGTAGGAGCAAATTTAAAAATCTGTGCTAATATTTTGTTACGATACTAAATATTCGCTAGTTGCAGCAAGCAAGGAGACTGCACGGTGTCGTTATTCAGACACTTTTTCATTGATAAAATTAAATAAAGAAGTAGTTTGAAACGCACAGGGCACTATCATTGTCGTCGGCGGCATGATTGCGGATGTATCGTGCCGCAGTATCGGCGTGCACGCTGTCCACCCGCGAACGGTCGGCGGCCAACTGGCATCCGATCGCGCCTTCAGATCTACACCCAAGTATACTAGCCAATTCCGCGTTTTAAAATGTTCCGTTATTTCCATAGTAAAACAAAACAACACAAAGACTTATGGTAATGAAGGTTTCCATAGCACACCCACAAACCTTAATCCAATTTCAATTTTCTGATATAATCAGCAGTGTCGATACTGCTAATAGCATTATGTCGAGAGTCTTCATGTTGCAATTAGCCCCCAGCTACAAACCATGTCATTAATCTCCTTTCGAAAAACGAAACAACTAAACTAGTAACCCTTAATAAAATCTCCGGATTAAATAACAGGAAATTATTCTGATTTTTTTAAAATTAATAATGAGATACGAGTTGTACGATATTTTTCTGCGCGTTTTTACTTTTCCATATAGGTATGTTGTTTTTATACAAATCCTAAGAGGCTAATAAGTACGCACCGGCAACACTCTGGATTTAGCAAAAGCATCAATATATCTTATGTCTTGCATTTATTGGATAACTTAAATTTGTTTAGAGAAATATTGAACCACTTTTGTTTCAACGCATTAGACCATGGTAATAAATCATATGTTACTATTTGGAGTCATCACTTAATGATAATTCTTCCAGGAGATAAGGAAGCTGACGCAGTATCGTTTGTTTACGTACGTTCTTCAGTGTCATCAATGTATTGTATTCGCAACATTTGGTGGCCGAAATAGTGGGCGCGTAGTACTATGTGCGAGGCGCATCGTAGCAGACACTTCCGTACTCTGTTTATAGTTTGCACGGAAAAGCCTAGAAGGCCACGCATGATATTAACTAAGTTAACTCTGCCTTTTATGAGTTTGCTTGGAGGAATGACACTTCTGTCCGACAAGTGTCAGAAAGAATTTGTCTATGGATATGCTGGAATGGGGAATGTTTGTATAATATCATAAGAATTATAATATTGTACAAACATATTATTAGGTATCGCATAATGTCAGTAAGTATCAGTATCTAGTATTAGATATTGACTTGCATAAGAAGATGCACCAACGATTGACGCAAATCCAACAGTTACATAAATCTGCGAATCACACGAGTGCATAATAAAAACAAGTACAGTGACTGAACGCGAAACAGGACATAGCATTAATAGCTGAACAATTAAAAACATAGATATACTTACGTAATACATGATGACCACATGTCCGACGAATGTGAGTTAGTTCCTACTTATTATAATGAATACGATTTCATAGTTTATTGTGTGTATAACGCGAAGAAACAAGTTCAACACTTGATAACCATTTCATTGACATGTTTAAATTATAAATGGCTATTTCATAAACATATTTATATTGATTTTATTCATTTAAATTCATAAGAGACGATTGAAAGATCGCCATAGTTTCACGTGATGTGTGGATCTTAACATAGTTTTGCATCCCGATAAGTGCTACTGTAGTGTAAGAAGTGGGCGGTGACGCTAATTTTATAGCGATATTAAGATATCGTTACGTAGCTATAGGGACCATAGATGTGTATTTCTGGATTGGTACCGTGCGGAAAGATTAGTCACCATTTGTTTTATCACGATCACGATACAATCAACCTTCCGCAATACAAAATCGCAATGAGGTCACGGGAATCCTTTATGTTCATCTGGTACGTACATCATACTCAAAAGTCTATCATTTGCTTTATGTATGAGAGGTCTTTATAGATTGTCAAAATTTCTTACCGTTTACATATTTACAAAACGCGTCCTTATCTCTGAGCTCTTTTTCTAAATTCCATTGCGGCGACTCAGGTTTGTTCGAAGTCCTGCGAATGAAAACTGAAATTAGAAACAAACATGATCGATGAAACACGTGAACTAGAGGAAAAATAGTGTAAAGCAAAAGTAACTATTTTTAAAAATGAAGGCTGCAGTTTTAAAATTCAGTGCATGACAAATACTTCATTGTTTGGCATTCATGGGTCAATGCACGCGCCAGTTGCAGCCAACAACGACGAGAAAAAGGAGACAGATCATTTTTACGTCATCGGTAAAATTAACCTGATTGTTCTTGGTGGAGACAATAAAAAATATTACCGACTTGGGTTTAAAGTAAACAACAGTGGTTAAATAAACCCTACAGGTAAATAGTTTAAAATGCACAACCCAAAAAACTTGTGGGCAAAGAATTTCATGTGTAAGGAAATATAGGGTGACATGGATAAATTACCAGAAACTGACTAATGACTGATGTGACTAATTCTGTTATAACTGTAGCAATGTGCTTTTTAGTGGCGGGCAAGGGCCGCTATATGACAGTTTTCCTAAGAAAATAATATAATGTTAACCAGCCAAGAATTCTTGTGTAAATAGATCCGGTTAACCATTTGCGAGCGCTTGATTTTCGGAAAAGAGTGGTCATTAGCGTTGATCCATAAATTTTAAAATCAGTAGTGTTCACTCAAAAAGTACGAGTAAGGCTGCCATCAGACGGACTGCATCGCAGCGACTATGCGCGGTCGATATATTTAACTGCATGCAGTTTTATGTTCGACTTCATACAGTCATGATATCAACTGCACGCAGTCGGCTGCAGTCGTGTGAAGCGTCTCATCTCATAATGTCCTTTTCTCGAAATGTCCTTTCTCATAATGTCCTTTTCTCGAAATTTCCATTCTCATAATGTCCTTTCGCAGATTGTCCTTTTCTCGAAATGTTCTTTTCTCAAAATGTCCTTTTCTCGAAATGTTCTTTTCTCGAAATGTAAAGGACATTTCGAGAAAAGGACATTATGAGATGAGACCGTGTGAAGTCAATATCAACTGCTTACAGTCGCACCTTCAACTTCGCGTGGTTGGCTAAAGTCGTGTCGTGTCGCCGCATGCTGTCCACCGCTAACGCAACAGTTAGTGTGCAGTTCGTCAAGGAGCAGAACGCGAGTGTTGGTTGCGTCGTCAGTACGGTTTAAAACATGGATTTCACATGGATTTCTCATGGATTTCTTCATTACTTAGTTTAGAAGTTAGAGGGGGGGGACACACATTTTTTCACTTTGGAAGTGTCTCTTGCGCAAACAATTCACTTTAGAAAAAAATGATGTTAGGAACCTCAATAGCATTTTTAGAGACCTATCTATAGATGTACGAGTTTGATAAAAAAAAATGATTTTCAGTTCTGAGTATGGGCACCCCAAAATTTTATTTTTTTTGACGGACAGTTAGACTGACAGACATGACGAAACCTAAAAATCACCTTCCGTATGGCAAAATAATAGCAAAGGATCAATCCACATCCGCGCTGCACTTTTCAGTTTTTTAATTCGATTATATCGCTGCTGGCGACGGTGGCGCCGTAAAAATATTAAGAGAAGCGTCTGTGCTTCCATTTCGGCGTCAAACCTTACACTAAAGCTCTTGGCCTACATGCTTGGCTTCAACTGCGTGAAGTCAGATTCGACTGCAGACAACTGCATGCAGTTGAATATAGCAACTGCATGCAGTCGCTGCGGTGCAGTCCGTCTGATGGCAGCCTAAATCTAAAGTGCAACTGCTTAAACCACTGTAAGGGTTTTGCTTAAACGTGTCATACGTCATACCTATTGAAAGTTATAATGATTTCCGAAAACTGGTCACGTTAAAGAGAGTTGACGGAGGTACGAATATAATAATAATAGTATTTAAGTATGTAATAAACCTGTGTTTTGCACTAACTTTATAGTTGCGAATAAAGCAAGTTGTAATACTCACTGCCTGGCTTGCTTCGAACACCGACGCAGTTCAGCGGCGAACACACAGAATTCCCCGAATGTGAGAGTGAGTGACTTACGGCGGGCGCACTGTCGGGCGCATACCAGCATTTCGAATACTGTAGAAACAATAAAATAGTTTAGTGATCAGTCACATTCAGAACTGAGGTATAGCTCAAAGCGGGGTAATCCTAATGTAAGGTCAGGTAACGATAAATCATTCAATAGTCAAATCAACCAATCAAAGCAGTTTACTGCGGGACTTACAATGTCTCTCTCAATCTACTGCTATCATTTTGAGAGTGATCGACAAAACTAACTTTAGTCACATTCAGAACTGAGGAATAGCACAAAGCGGGGTAACCCTAATGTAAGGTCAGGTAACAATAAATCATTCAACAGTTAAATCAACCAATCAAAGTAGATTACTGCGGGACTTACAAAGTCTCTCTCAATCTACTGCTATCATTTTGAGAGTGATCGGCAAAACTAACTTACTCACATTCAGAACTGAGGAATAGCACAAAGCGGGGTAATCCTAATGTAAGGTCAGGTAACAATAAATCATTCAATAGTCAAATCAACATATCAAAGCATACTGCGGGACTTCCGATGCCTCTCTCAATTTACTGCTATCATTTTGAGAGTGATTGACAATACTGTACCAAGTTAATAAGTAAAATCAATAAAAAATAAGTAAAATGAACGGATAAGGCCATGCCGAAGAGAAGGAAGACTCTAAATTTACAGTATTCCTTCTCTTCGACAGGGCCTTATCCGAGTCAGCAGGTGCACCGCCTACAGGTGAGGTAAGCGTGCGCCCTTAATATCTCGGTAGTGACACTGTTCACGTATACTCATACTATGGTAAATGTGGATTAAAAAAATGTATCACAATTCGGTAGTCTTTATTATTTATGTCTAGTCTAGTATGTTTAAAATCTTTTAAGTATCTAAATTCGGTGTCAATATTGAGCTGCAATTTTTTTACCTCTTTAATAAAGCTGAGAATCTCCTTCTTAAATTAATCTCATTATTTTTTGATTTGATTAAATCTCATCTTTATTAAAATCTAGTAATTTAATAAGGTTGAATTTCCGATTTAAATAACCGTTAAATAATGCAAATAACATGCGTGCCTTTTAACGACTGCCTTTACTAGTATTCCCGTAAACTCTCGTTAGGTTTCACGTCATTTCCGCAATGTAATGGTAAGGAACATAGCCTTTTTCCCAATATTTTTACAATATTCAAAATATTGTCTAAGTTTCAATGGCAGAGGTATCATAACGTCCATTTACAATGCCCTTTTTTCCTGTGACAAATTCTATTGATGATCGACAAATGTTCGGTGTGAAAATATTTGATTTAGTGTTCCCCACAGTGTTCTATAATATTTATACCAGACTGTCGAATCGATGACCTCATTCACGAAAGTTTAGTACAATATCATGACCTCATCCCATCATTATTATAGCTGTCACGAAACCTACGAACCACCAGCATAGAATTGTTGTAGCCGTATCATTACTAAGTGCTATTTAGGGTTCCGTACCAAAATGGTAAAAACGGAACTCTATTATTGAGACACCGCTGTCCGTCTGTCTAACTGTCTCCAGCATGTATCACAAGGAAAATTTTACAGATGATGTATTTCTGTTGCCGCCATAACAACAAATGCTAAAATCGTTATAATATAGGGGTGTCCATACAACAAACGTGATTTATTGGTGCGGTACCGTGTACGAGCCCGACTGCCACTTGGTCGGTTTTCTTTAATATATGAATAGTAACAACGTTAAATAGTTAAGTTGTATTATGGAGGTAGTAAATGCGTTCTTAATTAAGATAATTACCTATGCAATTAAAGTAATTTGCCTACTGAATTCTCAACTGGTCAATCAATTGCTTTTATTCGCATGTTTAATTCGTCAAATTGAACACCTTAACATTGGTAATTGGTCTCAATTTGTGAATTTTGGTTATTTCAAGTAATGTTCATGATGATATTAAACAGATGACGCGACTCGTCTTTCAAATTAAGGACCAAGATAGTGTGTAAACTTTGTAAACGACAAAGATGCCGACAGATTTGCAATTTTTCTAAGTTTCTTTATAATTGTTTCATAAAAATGTAGTTATTCGGTTCGAACGCGTGATCCAATTGGCAATAAAGTTATATCACTATCAAGTCGTACACTTTCAAGTCGTATGGTTGAGGAATCGTCGAATGACATTTGTGGATTAAAAGGAGCGACGCGATACGGTAACCACCAAACAAGATACTTATTTATGATTTAATTAAGAAATGAAATGTTAAGATTTGGACACGTAGAGAGGATGAATGAACGCAGACTCATTAATAAAGGTGAGTGGTCTAACCGACATGAGAATGTCTAATGTGGATGTTTTAATAGATGAAGAGACCTTCAAACCGGCAAGCGTATATGACAACACTTACGAAAATTTAAAACAGCGGTCACGAAAATTGAAAACAGCGGTCAGTGACTACTAAAATTGGTATTGCAATGATTTGAAGTGTAGATACCTGTGTAGTTGTGTACTTTGTTTTATCCAAATTTTACCTGTTCTATGGCTAAAGTTTGATACCATCTACATTCCGTGTGCTTGCATTAGTAGCCTACTGAAAAGGGAGGATTTTGCATAATACTCGTAGGTGGTTGTTTAATGTTTCGCCGTGCCAAACGTCCTAGTGAATGAAGTGAATTTACAAATCAATCAGATAATTAAAATTGAAAAAGGATACATTAGATAATTATGTAATAATCTTTGTTCTTAAATTGGATTGAGTGAAAGTTGATGTCATTGCTACCCATATTATGGCTGTGATTAATTTGTCAGTAGTGTTTTATTTCCTGATTTATTGAAACAGAGCATTAGTAATACCGAATCAACCGTATATTTAAAAGCTTTTTATAAGCTTGGTCCAAAATAAAAATAAAATTAATCCCTGTTGAAATTTTTGAAAAAATATTTAGGTTTGTCAAAATTTTTGTGACTACCGGGGGTTCGGAAATGCTACAGACTGAGAAGAACACCCCAAGAAACTCAGTCCGGTCCCTACCAAAGTTAATCTTAGAATCTAATACAGATTTTTTTTTAGAAAGAAGCAATTCGTGTCACCGCCAGTCAGCCTTGTCTGCTAGAGAGTCTTTAATGCTTTAATAAGCTGGGAATACAGGAAAAAAATATAGTCTATGTTCACCGCAAAGAGTGTAGCTTCCCAACAGTGAAAGAATTTTTCAAATCGGTCCCGTAGTTCCGGAGCCTATTCGTTACAAACAAAGAAACAAATCTTTCCTCTTTATAATACTAGTATAGATTATCATTGTCAACGATTGTAGTCTCTTAATAAGGTCTTAAAAATAATTCATGGTCAAAACTAAGCAGCCTTGTAGAATAGAAGAGTGAAGAACAAAAAAAAATTAATAAAAAAATAGAACCGACTTCATACAGGTCCTTAAAAAATCAATTTACTTAGCACAAAGTTATATGTATTTTGATTTACCAGATTTTATTCAATATCATATTGAAGTCGGCGCCAAGTAAACCCATAGGTTTAGGTAGGTATTATTAATGGCACCAACTTCAATATTATATTGAATAAAATGTGTTAAATCAAAATACATACCTATTACTTTGTGCTAAGTAAATTGATTTTTTAAGGATCTGTATGAAGTCGGTTCTATTTTTTTATTAATTTTTTTAAGCTATTGCATAGCTTCTATCGCGGGCCTTGCGTGGAGACCGAATCCAGAAATTGTGTCACGAAAACGAATCACACTCTCGGCTACCTTCGGCCACATTCGTGTATCTCGTCTCGCACTTCATAAATTTTTGGTTACGTCAATTATGAACTCTGCAGTCGTTATATATTATGTCAAATAATCCAAAAATTGATACTTGTACCCAGAATCGATCTTGCACCTTCTGCGTACCGATCCGCGTCTTAACCACTCGACCAAAGTTGAACTAGAGTGCTGGTCGAATTTAGAGTTCTTAATGTGAAATGACAATTTCGATGCTGTCAATTACATTAGTTGCTGTCAATTTACTTCGTCTAAGTAAAAATTCGACTATAGATGTAATTATAGGTATTCATCATCTATGTACAACAGTAAACTGTACTCGTATAATTTGTGTAAAAAGTGTTTTAAATATGAATAAACAAAGTGCATTTATTAATGAAGAAAGTCACGAAAAATAGTGAAAGAAAATGAGTGAGCACTCTATATACATACATTTTATTATTATTATCACCAATGCAGTATTATTTTTTGTTTTGTTAATTTATATATAATACTGCTATAAAGATAACCAAACCCGGGAGTACGTTCCCATGGGAAGCGGGAAGAAAATTTCACGCTGACGTAGTCGCGAGCGCCATCTATCCCATACCTATGTACCTACTTTAAACGTGTCATAAAAGTCACAACAATACCATAATGCATATTTCAAAGAATGTCTATTATTACCATAAAATTTGTAAAAATAGTTTTTAAGTAGATAAGAAGAAACCTGTTGTTAACGCGTTGTGTGAGATGTCCGTGAATATTTATTATTTTATTATTATTTTTTAACTAGCTGACCCTCGCCACTTTGTTTACGTCACACAAGGTCTATGAAATTAGAGGTATTTATTTATCATACTCATCAAGTAGCGTGTGAATCTGCCCTGTTTGCTAAATCAAAATAGAGCTTAATGGTTAAAGCTATTCCTCAGTATAGAATTTTCCTCAGTATAAACAATTTACATACAAACACCAGCGTGTTAGAATTTTATTACATGTATCAATGTAGTAGACGCAAAACGTGTATAAAATGACATCAATCAAATGTCATCAATATTCTGAAAAAGAAATTAAATATAGAGTTCACAAACTCTTTTGAAAATACATACTGTACCTACCTTAGAGGATCGTTATGAAGATAACAGGATAGTTAACAACCATCCATAGAAAATAGATGGTATAATGCTGAATACCACAAAGAACAATCGGCGGGGCATAGAATGGGGCCTATACTGATATCCTGGAGGATTTAAATGATGCCGATGTCCTGTGCCTGCTGAGGCACACACACGCCGTCATGCATGTCTGCAGGACAACGAGCAGGATGAGGCAGCGAATGGCTGGACTGAAATTAAAATCGACAGACGCAAGAGATGTGGTGGAGGCACTAATTCACGTACCTCGGGAGTGTCGTGTCAGAAACTGATGGGATAGAAGAGTACCCTACATCATTTCGAGTCTCGCCAAGGCCAGAACAACCTTTACACAGCTGCGCCCCGCAGGCAGTTGTGAAAATGGACACGAAGAGTGAAACTCAAAACAAAGTAAACGTTAAAACTGTACTGCTAACTGCTATATGGATGCGAGACATGGAAGGTCACTAAAGACATTTCGCACCAGCTACCAGCTATAAGTCTTCGTCAAACGCTGCCTCCAATGGATCCTCGGTACATACGGGCCCGAGAACATCACGAACGTAAGACTATTGGAACGCTGCAGTGAGACCCCTATCCACCAACAGACTTTTTCGTGTACACTTTGGCCTTTGGCACTTTTGGACTTTTGGACTTTTGAAGACCCAAAAGTCCTCAAAGACCGAAAAGTCCCAAAAGTCCCAAAAGGCCAAAAGTCCAAAAGTCCCAAAGGCCAAAAGTCCAAAAGTCAAAAAGTCCAAAAGTCCAAAAGTCCAAAAGTCCAAAAGTTCAAAAGTCCAATAGTACAAAAGTCCAAAAGGCCAAAAGTCCAAAAGTCCAAAAGTCCAAAAGGCCAATAGGCAAATGTCCAAAAGCCCAAATGTCCACAGTCAAGTAGGTACTTGGTACTTTACTTTGTTGAACATAGGCCTTAAAATCTTACTTCTTACTAATATTATAAATGCGAAAGTTTGTGAGTGTGGATGTTTGTTTCACGCTCAAACCGCTGACCGGATCGGGCGGAAATTTGGTACAGAGATACATTATAGTCTGGAATAACACATAGGCTACCTTTTACCCGGGAATAACTTCCCGCGGTAACAAATTTTGCGCGGGCGATGCTGCGGGCATCAGCTAGTATTCTTATATAGAAATAACTATACTAGCATAGTTGGTAAAAAATGCTATGTAATAGCTTTACCGCGGCAGTCCCCGAGTGCCACATGTCTTTTTTTTTTTAATAATTTTAAGTGACGGGTGGACCGAAAAGTATATCTATCTAGGTGTAAAGTTCTCATCAACACAAATCAATCAAGCCGAAACACAAGGTAACTGCTGTAAACCGTTAAGGAATTCTCTCGGCTGTCTTTCGGTTCCATCATCAGATCGACTCCAGACCTTCATTAAATTGTAGTACATTAAAGCACTTAATCAAAAAGTTAACAAATTCACTAGTTGTCCCTACAATTTTCGGTGGTTGCCCTCGATTTCTCCTGGATCCCAGCATCAGATCCTGAAACCTTGGATATGGGACCACCTCAGAAGTAGCCTCTGTCAAACAAAAAAAGAATTTTCAAAACCATCCATAATTGGCGCTGTTATCGCGTAACATACATACAAAAAAAAAAACATAGCGTACGAATTGAGAACCTCCTCCTTTTTTGAAGTCGGATAAAAAAGAGAATAGATTGATCTTTCTTCATCATGCAAAAACATGACATTTACATTCTAAAGTAGGTACCTAAAGGTAACAAATTCTTTTTAATTATTATTTCTAATTATTATTTCTTTTTAATTATTATTTCCGATCAAGCAATATTTTTCAGGTCATCATCGCACCTATTTTCCCTTGTTTTTTGATGTGGTATTTTTGTGGCCGGGATGGTTCTTGGCTATACATTTGAAGATCATCAGCACACTTCCTGAGTGATGAAGGGACACTATGATTGCAAATATGCGTAAGAAAGTGGTCACCGCTGACTTTAATTTACAGACGTTGGCAACACCAGAGGTAATTGGCCGACCGGAAGTCCCATTGACTGAATAAACTCCCTACCCATATCCAGATGAAAAATGAGACCGGTACCGCGCCGCGGCGAGTGAAATGTGCCGGATCCGTAGGTTTGACCTTATGTTCCTTCTTTTGGTCGTCAAAGGTGGTAAATGCTTTGTGGTAATTTACTGGTGACTGAATGAATTTAAAATGCAGAGATACTTGAGAGTGTAACCAAAAACAGTATTTTCGGGAAATTAAACTTCGAATGGCGAGAATAAAGGTGTATAATTATTTACCTATGTAAGAGTGAAGCCCCGGGAGAATTTAGTACCTATTGTCTTTTTCCGTATGGTGTCATGAGTAGGAACTCGTAAGCCTGTGTATCTCTACACTAAATTGACGTCAATACAGAAGAAGAAGAGGCACAACAATAGGCCATGAGACCCCGCTTTCGCTGCCCATTTACAAGTCAAGCGGCTTTTCGGGGTTGTTTCAAGCACGCCGCGACACTACGGAAATTGCAAGTAATTGTATATGTAATTTATTTGTATATCTCGTATTATTTGTACTTACAACTAATTAAATTATGCGTTTTGTATATTTATGCATCAATACCTACTGATAAATTTTATTATTAATTTATCACACACATAATAATATAAGAAGTCGGGCCATCTACACAAACTCATTGGCCACATCTGAAAATCAGCGCTGGTCAGTGAAGCTTAATCTGCTGCGTAAGCTGCGATGTAGCACACGCTGAGATGTGAATGTGACCGTTTTCTGGGCAATATACGGCGTGCATAGCATAATGGGGGAATCTATAGTTTAATCCTAATCATATTATAAATCTATGCACATTTTTGTTAAAGAAATAAACAGATTTTCCATCTTTCTTTCTATATTATATTATAACATTTTTAACAAATCAATCGTCTGTTTCAAACCTTGAGTTCCTTATTCTGAAAATCAAGGACTAAAATTAATTCTGAAAAGCTTTTGAGTAGTAGGTACGTACAATAGAATGTCGGCGAATCAAACGCGGAGTCATGAACTCATTCGGCGGCAATTGGTCATCAGTGAGCAATAACGGTGAGATCACTAAAGGCACACGTGCAACACCTGCCACAATAACAATAGCGGATGTCTCTCGTAATTAAACACGTACGCTTACCTGGTAGCACAGTAACTAGTACATAGTAGGTATCCTATTTCAAACGAATATAAACGATTACGTTATAATTGTTGTGATTAGCAATAAATAATCACGACGTGTAATTTTAACTAGTTTCAATATAATAAACCCTTTTGTTAAGAATATAGCTCATACCGGATCTACTCTAACAAACAACAAATGTTTTATGTAGGTAGGTTTAATGGAACATGTATATCAACTGAAAGATTCAATCTGTAAGTCAAACTTTTATCGCAGGAACGGAGTTTCATCAAGATCTAGGGGGCCCGAGCATAATGGCAACGTCACATGATAACAGGTGTAATTGTTGACTGACGAACAAGCAATACATGACATAAAGAAAGTTACGGATAAACATAAAAGCATGTTTATCCGTAACTTTCTTTGATTGTTGATTAGGGCGCCTGAAGCGGTGTCAATAATTTTTTCTCCAATTTATTTAATATCATATTTGATGAATCCTAGGATAGTATAAGTTCAAATTAGATCAATACCCGACAAACTTATAC
The DNA here is from genome assembly GCA_933228765.1 of Miltochrista miniata. Lineage (NCBI taxonomy): Eukaryota > Metazoa > Arthropoda > Insecta > Lepidoptera > Erebidae > Miltochrista > Miltochrista miniata. The sequence continues at coordinate 23,604,978 of OW121749.1, read as the reverse complement.
ATGCCGCATGTAATTAAGATTGCTCATTTAGATTTAAACACCTCTCTCTTAAAGTACGGGGTGCCATTTTTGCGGCAATACGAGACGCAATTGTTATAGTCTTCATTAATTACGGTTGATTTATGGTCGATAAATAATACAAAAGGGTCGAAGACTAACGTAGCGGACGCGTAAATTATTTTATATGACAGATAGTTGTCGTTGAACACTGTTGCGATATCATCACCGCCAGAGGTTGTATAAATGTCTACGTCTCTCTGTTATAAATCCTACAACAGCTTCAGTTAGACACGTCTAATAAAATGAAGTATGTACATTGTTATATCTGTTTTAACTAACAAGACTTTTGGTGCAGCAGGTTATAGGCACAGCTATCTAGCCAAGTGGATTTTTACAGCGAATAATTATATTATTCTATGCCTGTAGCAAGTTTAAATTTAATCGATGATGTGACTCTACTTATTTCACATCATCAATTCAATTTTGACTTGCTTGCTTACATGAAAGCAATTACTTCCAAGCAAGCAAGTCGATAATATGTGTTGAAATTGCTCTCAAAAACAGTAAGCCTGAATAAGTTAATTCTGTCAATTTATATGTCAAGCGGAAGATTAAAGTCACAACTTAGATTCATATTGATAAATTAAAAGAAACACGTATTAATAAAATCGTTTAGGACATATTACATTATGGATAAATACCAGAATGGCAAGAATAAGTGCGTGATTATTATCTATGCAGCAATATCTGTTGCAATACATCAAACTCGGCCATTAAAGTGTCATTACACCACGCGGAACAACAAATTGTAATTTTTATTGTCATACTGACATTTACTATTGAATCAGAGGATAACGTCATCATCTATTCATGTTTGTGGGTCATCAGACTTTGATTTGAGCCTATTAAAGGGGTTAAAATGTATATTTATTTTATTCTGCGCTTCAGGCTTTTAACCCTTTGTGATGAAATTCATCGTCAACGTGAACTGTAAATGTTTTTTAGGGTTTCGTAGCCAAATGGCAAAAACGGAACCCTTATAGATTCGTCATGTCTGTCTGTCTGTCTGTCCGTCTGTCTGTCCGTCCGTGTGTCACAGCCACTTTTCTCCGAAACTATAAGGTCTATGCTATTGAAACTTGGTAACTAGATGTATTCTGTAAACCGCATTAAGATTCTTATATAAAACTAGAAAAAAAGCAGTAAATTTTGGGGGTCCCCATACTAAGAACAGAAACTCAACAATTTTTTTTTTATCAAATCCATACGTGTGGGGTATCTATGGATAGGTCTTCAAAAATGCTATTGAGGTTCCTAAAATCATTTTTTTCTAAAGTGAATAGTTTGCGCAAGAGACACTTCCAAAGTGGAAAAATGTGTGTCCCCCCCCCCCTCTAACTTCTAAACTAAGAGAATGATAAATCTAAAAAAAATATATGATGTATATTGCCGTAAAAACTACCAACAAAAATTGGTTTGAACGAGATAGAGCTGGTAGTTCTTTTATTAATACGTCATAAACCGCAATTTTCGGTTAGAAAAATCACTACCACTGCGAAGGTGTTAAAACATCAATCAAAGTTACAACGAACTATAAGAACTTTTATATTATGCTACTTGCTGCTACGAAACCCTTAATGGGCGAGTCCAACTCGCACTTGGCCGGTTTTTTTTATAATAAATTTGTATAGGTAACTTTTTACATTATTTCAAACTTGATCCCCTAAAAAGATACATACCTTCTCCTAGTCGAGAACCGACTTTTGAGTCCAACAGGCGAAAATCGAATTTGTATTAATCAGTAATTAAAGCTAATAACAAAGCGAAGATAATGTTCTTGCTACTGTTTGAAATGAACTCAATTTAGTCCCACACCATAACTATCTTCAAAATTTCAATACAGTAATTCAAGGCAGGAAATTAACTACTATCAATATTAGTCATATCAGTTTACACATATCCAATGTCAATATAATCGGAATTTTATAAGAAGTTCGTAGTAATCTTACCCTGAGTTTTAGTGGGGTATAGTTCGATGTCGTTGAAAAGACTCTGAATGCGGTCGGCGGAGGCCGGCTGGTCGGGCGGGCCCACACGACACTCCCATGCACCCGCTACCTCCCTGCAACAAAAACAAATCATTTTATCCTTCGTGCTTAAATATTAGGTTTGTCCCTTATCGCCCATTACTTTTACACTTTCATTACAAGTCAGTCTATTAGTTCTAAATCCTTATAATTAATACATATTTACCTAGATCTACATAATTTCACCATGCTATTTGTATTTATTTTACACATTATGCTTCAACCACTATGAAGAATTTGTTTCTTGCGCTTGAAAATGAATAGGTGGAATCAACAACACACACAACTACGCAACAAGCAATGTGTTACGTATTTCAAATATTTATGTTAACTGAAGAGCAAAGATAAGGCAACAGTATAAATAATGTTGGACACCTAGCATCTAATCTATGGGTAAGTCATCATTATGACGAAATCGACACGTCACACCATGCTGTGAGATATTAACTTACAAACAAAACACAGTTGTGCAATTACATGGATAACCGCAATCATCATCGAAGTCATCGACTGTGAACATGTCTGGAATACATCATTTGATTGTATTTAAGCAGAAGCTATTGAAAAGGAACAAATGCAGTTTCTTTAGGTGAACAAAGCGTACTAATTTTGAACAAAATGGCTAAGAGCATTCCATATTTGCTGTAGTAAGACACCTTGACTGACCGCCACGCCATTGCTCCTTGTACCATACTGCCGGTAATGTTTAAATGTCACGTATATGACTGCAATATCTAATCAGACAAAAAGCATTCTGCATTTAAAGGACACACCAGCTGCAAAACGGGGGTGTACACCAAAACCAGAAAACTGATCACTGATTGCGCGAGGAGAGAGACACTAACCTCTTTTACGTTCATAATGCAGATAATGTTTATAATATAAAAAATTAAATTTAAAATTTAAAAAACCCCCGACTCATAAAAAAACCTGTAAAAAGTAATAAAATAACTATTATATTATGACCTATCTACCCTAAGTATTGAACCTTTATTATTATTATAGGTAGCTATATTATTTACGTATTCATATTTTTAACTAACAGTTTGTCTCGTCGGGGACCGCTCACCTAATCCTAACCTAATCGTATGTACGTCTGTCTCTGTTTAGATATAGAGCGGTCCCCCCGACGAGACCAACTGTTAGTTAAAAATATGAATACGTAAATAATATAGCTACCTATAATAATAATAAAGGTTCAATACTTAGGGTAGATAGGTCATAATATAATAGTTATTTTATTACTTTTTACAGGTTTTTTTATGAGTCGGGGGTTTTTTAAATTTTAAATTTAATTTTTTATTTCATGCTTTTTATAGGGATTTTACAGGGGTTTTTAATATCAACATACGTATAGTCTATCAACAATTATTCAGAGCTAATGCGAATTGCGCGGAGTGTGGTTACAGAATTAGAAATACATTTCACTCCTCATATCTTCCGAATGGCTAAACCGATTTTCATAAAATTTACGGTATCGTGATGTATAAGTTATGACCTTTCATTTGATACCCAACACGGGTATATTTGAACACATTCAATTTTTCATCGCCACTTTCACCCCTCATATCTTTGAAATGGCTGAACCGATTTTTATAAAACATAGCTAAGAACACTCTCCCCTAACCCATCTTTCAAACAAAAGAAACAGAATCAAAATCGGTTCATCCGTTTGGGCGCTACGATGCCACAGACAGACTTACACACACACACACACACACACACACACACCCACACACACGTCAAACTTATAACACCCCGTCCGGGTTTCCGTCGGGGGTTAAAAACTAGCTGACCCGCGCAACTTCGTTTGCGTAAGAGAGAGAGAGAAATAGAAAGGTCCCCCGTCGCTTCTATTCTTATCGCGTGGTTTTCTGTCGCGTGTATTCCCGTTGTATTATTTTGGCACAAATTGGATTTTCATTAAAATGGTTATCGAAAACGAACCTAATTCGAAGCGCTATCAGTAGGGTTACGGGATATTTGACTTTCCCGTGACTCTACTGGATGCCAAGGGAAATATGGATCGACATGCAGCAGCGCAACTGGTGTTGCAAACGTTCACTATGCGAATTTGTCCACTACAGTAACCAACCATCAGGTGCACCGTAAGCTTGTCTGCCGTCTTAGTAGTATAAAAAACTGGCCAAGTGCGAAGCAGACTCGTGCACAGAGGAAATAAATAAAGAATAAAGTATAGATAGGAATAAAGTCCCTTAATGAGTTCCATTCCGAACAACGGTTGGCCGGTTTAGTTGGTCGGAATGGAAAGACAGAGGGTTCCGTACCAAAAAAACAGCAAAGCATCACGTTTGTGGGATGGGAGCCCCCTTAATCCCCGCCCCCCTTTTCTACCGTTAGTATTTGTAGCCATAGTGGCTACAGAAATATATCATCTGAAAATTTCAGCTCTCTAGCTATCACGATTCCTGAGATTCAGCCTCATGACGGACAGATAGACAGACAGCGAAGTCTCATAAATGGGGTCCTGTTTAAGGGCACGAACCCTAAAAATCGTATTTTTGTGCGCAACTATGCCATTAATTTAATTTCAAGGTTCTAGACCTCGATCAGGTATCTAAGTCAGTTTTTATCAATAAGTAATTTTATATCAATCAAATCAGCATATATACGCTCCTGGACGTAGGCCACTTCTAATTTACGTCCTGCACCTTCAGCCTCCTTCCTGCCTGCGACCTCTTCTAAGTCCTCAGTTCATTTTTTTTTTTTTTTTTTTTGTTCAAAACATTACAAGTACATGCATATTTCATACTTTAAACCACCCGCTTAAACCACTAGGGTTTTCATGCGAGCGGGAGTTCGCTTATGTTAGATAATAGAAAACAATCATCTCATTTCAAAATACTATAAACCACTTACTTAACTATTTAAATTATCTATATTGTTAAGACAATGACTACGCAGACTTTTTAGGTAACGTTGCTTTGTTACATATCGCTTAACTATTTCGTCTGGTAGGCTGTTTAATATTTCTGGTAGTACATATTGACAAATTCTAGTTCCATATACATTTACTGATTTTGGTACAATATATTTCTTCGAATACGGCAACTGCCTTAAATTACTGTTTCGTGTTTGTGCACAGAGTTGATCCAAATTGGAGATTTCCTCTTTCATAATGGCAATTTTAGTTTTAGATTGAATCGGTAGCACCTTACAATATTTAAATAGTTCATTATAATTATCTTTATATTTATTTTTTACATTAGATGGAACAATAGTTTTTAACAACCTTAACTGCAGTCTATATATTTTTTCGATATATGTTTTGTAAGTTCGGCCATAACTACATAACCCGTAATTAACAACAGAGTCTGCCAATGCGAGATACAATAAACGTAATGATTTAAATGGCATTTTGTATTTTAATACGTATAGTCTGCTGAGTATAGCTCTTAATTTACTACAAACATGTTCTATACGGGCGGCCCAATTAAAACGATTATCAATCATCAACCCTAAGTACATATGTTCCTTAACCATCTCTAATGTTGTACATAAGCTGTTATACCTACAATTAAGGTTGTTATGCAAACAGTCGTGGTCGTGCACTATTATACTAGGTGTGTATGTGCTGGTATTATGCGAAGATTCTATGCACATGAGCTTCGTTTTTTGAAAATTTATCACCAGACCAACATCGTGAGCCCATTGACACATTCTGTCAAAGTTTTGCTGCAACTTAAATTCAGCTGTTTTTATTTCCTTTTCTGCCACAACTAGACAAGTGTCGTCTGCAAACTGGTATACGGAACCGTGGGAGAATAGGTTGCACATTTGGTTTACATAAATAATATATTCATTTGGCCCAATTATTGAGCCCTGAGCCGTGCCTTTTTCGGTCTTTACGCTATTGCTATACTGATTTCCGACCTTTACTCTCGTGTTCCTGTTATGGTGGTAATTTTTGAAAAGTTGTAGCAGCGGGCATCTGGGGGTGGACCAAGTCGCGATGCCTGCTTCGGAACTCGTTTGCTCCATCTGCCGTCGTCTGTCGTCTTCTGTGGCCAGCCTTTAGCTAAGCTTTAGCACTTTACAGTACTGTTTTTATATGTTTAGATATAATTGTAAATCTATATTTTTGTAAAAATTGATACCTAATGTCTTTCTTACTTGGTTTAGAGAGCATTCTCTGCTTTTGCTAAGGAATTGATTTCTGAACTTCTTTCTTTCTCGTATTTCTGGATTGTGTAGGTCTTCAGACTTTTGAGGCTGAGGCAACCCAGTCTATATTCTTAGCCCATACTAATACAGTTTCTCCTATTGTGACCAGACATTTACTCAGATTTCATCTGCTAAATGTTCATCTTAACGCATCTGATCGTTTGTATTATCCCTGTATAAAATAAGAAAGTAAGCGAAGATGGTAATAAATACTCTGTGATAATCGGAACTGTGTACACCTTACCTAGAACTTGTTCCTTCATAATTCCTATCCAGACATGTACAGGTTTTCCTTTTCACAAATGTATTTTTGACATACAAAATTTGAAGGTAATTCTGCATATTGAAGGGCAAAAATCAATAAAATAGGCAGTTTTAATAAAATTATCATTAGATTTTATTACATTTATCAAAAATTGCGACCATCTTTTTTAACACTATAGAACTGTTAACGGGATATTTACCATGTACTGTTTTATCGAGTTTCCTCTGGTCATTTCACTACAAAACAAAAACCAGCTGAAAAATCATCGCGTAGTGACACAGTGAGTATTGTGTGTCGGGATCGTGATCGAGTGCGGGACGATACGGTAAACGATGACAGTGGTGTTAATGTGCGTAATAAACGTGTCCGGAGGAGGGTAGATCGCTACGGTCTACCTACAAACATCTAGCTCGCTGCACTTCAGTTCATCCGTGATCATGGCGCTTGTAACAGCGCCGAAATATCGGAAACTCGATAAAAAGAACATGGTAAATATCCCGTTAACAGTTCTATAGTGTATAGTAATGACCATGTTAGTTTAAAATCATACATCTTTTTTAAATCGAATTGAGCTGTCAAACATGACAATGTGTCAAAAAAAAAATAAAAAAGACCGACCGACTACGGAGTATTAATATGAACTATGAGGCAAATCCCCCGTAAATATTTTTCAACCCCATTTTAACCATGTTAAAAAATAAATTTCAATAAAATACAAAACACGTCTCCCATTAATTCAGTTAAAGATGTTTCATGCCAAATTTGAAGAAGATCGGACCAAGGAATCACGTTGTCCCATACAAACTTTGCAACCCTTGTTTACCCCCTTAGGAGCTGAATTTTCAAAAATCCCTTCTTATTGCTCGCCTACGTGACATAAGCAGCATTTGTGCGAAATTTCATGGTTCTAGACCCAGCGGTTTAGGCTGTGCGTTGATCGTCAGTCAGTCAGTTCTTGTTTTTATATATATAGATTAATGGAAACTAGACAGAATGATGAAAAGAAAATCAACAAAAATGCTTGTTTATGTACCTACTCAGACTAAACAGGGAAGAAATACACCAAAAAAGAAGAGGAAAGCTTTGCAAAAAAGTCTAGCAACGGAACTAATATTTTGCATGCTGGCAACACTGTCAAAATGCTGTCAATAACGTGACGTTATTGACAGCATTTTGACAGTGTGTATATTGCCTGTCAATCAATGACGTAATACAGTTTGATTAGTGGTTTTTATTGACGTTTATTCGTAACTGGATAGGCACTGATTGGTAGTTCTTTGTAACGGGTTGCCATATAAACAGCATAGAGTGGTGCCTTCATTATTTTCTACTCTTTTTTGCCAAGCTATACTGCTATAGTAGTTTAACAGCTAAGTAACTTAACTGCTAAAAATTCTCGCCAAAATTGACTGAGATGAAGGCGTGTGTGGAAGAGCAATATTACTAGCCTTTTTTTTTTTTTTGTTTAACGTGAGGGAAAATCCTCATAGGATGTTATGCCGGACTCTTACCGACTAAAAAACCTCACGCCACGCCTAACAGCCTATGGTTGAGAGCCCCGGGTAAGCCCTCAGGAAGGATGTCCCGTGACTCCCAACAGACCCACGGCCGCCGATGCGGCCTCGCCCAGGCGGTGGTTCGGGTGCAATCCCGCGTCTATGGGGGGTTTCGGGTGTGACCCCGCTTCTAAGGGGGGGGCGTGCGTGAGTTGCTCACGTCACGCTGCCGTCATGGGCCTGCTTCTGTAAGGACGGTGAGCGGCCCTCTCACCGTCCTCAGACCCCCGGTCATGGAGGCCGATAGTCCTCGGCGAAGACACGTCGGCGGCGCCCAGGGCGCCGACTGCGGAACTCGGGTGGGAGAGTTCTCTCCCGCACCCGGCCCGCCGCCTCCTTCGCGAGCATGACCTGCTCGCAGAAAGAGGCGGCGCAGTCCCACTTGCTCCCGCTGGAGAGCATGGCTCGCACCATAGCCTCGAGCGAGAGAGTGTCCACGCCCAGACCCACTACGAGGACCTGGCGCTGTTGTGCCCACGCCGTGCACTCCACCAGCGTGTGGAGCGCCGTGTCATCGCTGCGGTCCTCGCAGTGCTGACACTCGGCCGTGGTCTCCCGGTGTTTTCGCCACAGATACCTACCGAAGCTACCGTGCCCGGCAAGCATCTGTGTCAACCGGTAGGAGAGAGCACCGTTTCTTCTCTCCAGCCACTCGTCCATGACCGGTCTGACGGCCGCGATTGTGGCGAATCCCCCCTTTGGTTGCTCAAGTCGCACCTTCCATGTCTCCATGGTTTCCTGGTGGAGCAGGGTCCGCTGGGCCTCGATTTCTCGAGACGCAGGCCTTTGGCCCCGCTCCAGCGCCTCCTTGCGCCATCTGAAAAGTGACGCAAGGGCTCTCGCTTCCAGGTCCCATGGAGGGGTCCCGGCTAGGAGACATGCCGCCTCACCGGAGATCGTGCGGTATCCTCTTATCACCCTGACGGCCATCACTCTCTGCGGGCTCAGCAGTCTAGCCTCATTGCTGGCCGTCAGGGTGCAATATGACTAGCCTATTAACTATACCTATTACTCTTCTACCCGCGGTTCACCTCAGTCCATTTTGGCGAGTATTTTTAAATCTACTATTAGGTAGGTATTTCATATAATACTCGTACTTTCAATATTTTTCTAGCTTATACACATAAACAAACAAATCTTTCTCAGTATGTATATTCTATATGAGTGACCTATGTTAGATTCAAAAGTCACACGATATGCAAGTAACACTGAACAGCTATTGATGTGGGAAGTGAAAGTTATCAGTACTGATGTGTCAGCAGCACATTTCTTCGATACGGCCGAGTGTAATCGCAGTCGTAAACATAAGTTTCCGGCGTGCGCAGACTAAATATCAACTAAGCGTTAGGTTACCTATAACCAAGATAGCGAACCGCAGCCGCTGATGCCAACGTTCCCACGTGAAACTGGTTAAGTGACTACTGGCACTACTGGTAGATAAGTGTGTGAGAATTTAAACCAAGACCATGCTACTTTCAAGTACAGCTTAGTCTCAAATGTCTCAATGAAATCATAAAACTACGACTGGGTCGTTCTTCTTGCTGTTCATTAGGATTAATAATTGACTGCCTCTGTGGCGCAGTCGGTAGTGATACCGCCTGCAACGCTGGAGGTCGTGGGTTAGATTCCCACCGGAGACAAATATTTGTGTGACCCATAAATGTTTGTCTCAAGAGTCTGGGTGTTTGTATTTTATAATATGTATGTATTTAAAAAGTAGTATAGTATATAAGTATTAATTTCCGTGGTCTGATACCTATAACACAAGCAGGTTATTCCTAGCTTACTTTGGGATCTGATAGCGTTGTGTGAAATGTCCGTAAATATTTATTATTATTAATGAACAGCAAGAAAAAAGATCCGGTAAAGTCGTTTTGAGAAATAGCGAAGTCCAAAATGTCCCAATAATTTATTGCCTCTTCCCTTTGCTTATGGTTTTTAAAATACAAATAACTTTGAAAATAGTATGTAAAATGCAACTCACGAATACTGTATCGGACATCCATCATAGTGACATTTGGCAGCCAGACCAGGATAAACATTTTCAGTAACTATTTGTAGTACAGCGTAAATAACACATTTTAATAATAACTCCATTATCAATTAATTATCAGTACAATAAGAACCAATGCTCCTTCGGGGCACAAAAGTGTATCTAGTAATTTTCGCATTGAACAAACAGTATTTATGAATGTTATCGAGTATCAGTTCAGAAGTCACTGGTGGTGCGTAATGTTAATGTCCTACCGTACGTATTGATCGTCACTCGAATTAAAACTAAAAATATAAATAGGTTCATTGGATATCGTTGCTTTAATTTTGTATACATAATATAATTACTTAAGGGCTATACAATTAAATTCCCGTATCGTATTGTGCAGTTACCAAACGTCTATGAAAAATTCTTACCATATTAGATACTCGATGCAGCATTATTTTAAATTGGTCTAAATTCTAAATAGGTAGTCTTTATTTCTCAACGGTACGCTTCGAATGAAGCGATATGATGTTGAAGACTGGAGACGGTATATTCTAGTCTTCTCCGCTATTTAGACGGCTCAAGTCAAGTCCGAAGTACCGAAGTCGAACGCCCACGTCACACATTAATCCAATACCTATGATTGGTGACGTGTCGGTGTCGACTGAAATGATGAATCATTACATTATTGAATTTAACTGTGGCTTCTAAATTTCACTATACATAAATTTTTCATGATAATTTAATAAAGCATAAAGGCAAATTGCGGCGCTAATAACTCCTTTTGACGAAATTAAGAGCACCTAAAGAATTATTAATTTTAACCAATTTACGGTTTAAATAGAAAAGCTAGAAAGATGCAATAAGACATGAAACATAACGTAAATGAAACTGCATAGTCAAAATGAAGAAATTCTAGAAATCGGTTGCAAATATTTGAATAGTAATGAATCATCATTATAAACAGCAAATAAGTTATAATAATTGTAGTAACAATATTTTTTCACAAGTAGATAGATAGGTATTAGATATTAATCTCCATCTCACGGTTATCAATATCAGGGTGTTTGTAGATTCTTTACGAAATGAGTAATGCGTACATAGTCAGACGATTGAATAATGCACCATTGACCATTACTTACATTACTCATAAGGATATACATCAGTGTCACTCCTTTCGAATGAAAAGGTTAGAGCGTGACTAAATAACAATCTTTCATTGACTGAGACGAGAAGAGCTTTTTTGGACTTGGTGAAATATTCTTACGCACTTCACCAGACTTCGCCACTTTATTGCGGGGGTAGGTACTAGTTTTTGTGGAATTCCTGGAAGTACTAAAGATGCTAGGCCACCCACTAAACCTCAACTGTATTTCAACTCGCATATATGGAAACGAACGTTGGCCCGAAAATAAACCACTGCAACTCGGCAAATGTGACGTCCCGATATGAGGCTCTCCACGGAGTTCAATAGAAGAGTTAGATTAAGTCGAAAATAGAGTAGAAAAATAATGGTTTCGCATTAGAAAGCGGAAAACACAACTGTTTATTTCATATTTTCGATCAAGTTGATCGACATTTCATCAAAGACTTCTATACAAACTGAGGTAGACATGCCCTACGCACCGATTTTTGAAACCTATAAACTGCGCCAATTAGCAGCGTTGCTCGCACTGTTGTGAGTCAAAACTTCAAGAGTAGGTGCTCGACTTGCAATCGGAGTCCATACGCCTTCTCTTTTACTCTTTTTCTATTCGTATATTGCTATTGTGTGTGGTGACAATTACGTAAAAAATATTTATAAGTGAGTGTAGTCTTAGTAATGTGTGTATTTGAGGATTGCTTTTGAAATCTCGTTTGTTAGAGTAGGGCACGTCTACCTCAGTTTATATAGAAGTCTTTGCATTTCATACGGTTAGTTGAATACCAAGTACGTCAGATTTCATTCAAGGAATTATAGCAACTACATATTTTAATTTAGTAATGACAGCTTTGTTAATGTTGTGTTTTAACATGACTAATGTTCCAGTTAGTACAGGTCCAAGGTAAGGTAACTTATACCTTCTGAAAATTAGAAAGTCGGTCGTTAGCTTAGATGAATTAAAATGGGGTCGTTAGGAATATTTCTTATTTATTTATTTAACAATTTATGTACACGCATGTATTATACAGAGATGTAGTAAGTAAGAAAAAGTTTCGTTTCCTTAGAAGAATCATAACAATGCAATTAATCTCCCGCTTGTGTGAGGACTTTAGGAGTAAGTTCACGAAGCCGGTAGTATATCGTCAAGGATTCTTCCTTCTGTTGGTTAAAATTCACGGTTTGTCTTCTCATAGAGAATTACACGAACAGTAGTCTTACAATCAAATACATTTATTGTTAAAAGACTATCTAAACTAAACCTAAATAACCGGCCAAGTGCGAAATGGACTTGCCCATGAAGGGTTTCGTAGCAGCATGTAACATAATATAAAAGTTCCTATAGTTCGTTGTAACTTTGATTGATGTTTTAACACGTTTGCAGTGGTAGTGATTTTTCTAACCGAAAATTGCGGTTTATGACGTATTAAAATAAATCTACCAGCTCTATCTCGTTCAAACTAATTTTTGTTGGTAGTTTTTATGGCAATGTACATCATATATTCTTTTTAGATTTATCATTCTTTTAGTTTAGAAGTTAGAGGTGGGGGGACACACATTTTTCCACTTTGGAAGTGTCTCTTGCGCAAACTATTCAGTTTTGAAAAATAAGATGTTAGATACCTCAATAGCATTTTTGAAGACCTATCTATAGATACCCCACACGTATGGGTTAGATGAAAAAAAAAATTGAGTTTCAGTTCTGAGCATGGGGACCCCCAAAATATACTGCTTTTTTTCTAGTTCTATATAAGAATCTTAATGCGGTTCACAGAATACATCTAGTTACCAAGTTTCAATAGCATAGGCCTTATAGTTTCGGAGAAAAGTGGCTGTGACACACGGACGGACAGACAGACAGACATGACGAATCTATAAGGGTTCCGTTTTTGCCATTTGGCTACGAAACCCTAAAAAGGTCCCCGTGGCATTGTGCCCAAAAGACTAGCAGCATTCCCCTTTTGAATAGCAATACCTATTCGCTGAGCGAGAAAACTGCCAGGCGGCAAAAAATTTTTGCGCATTGGATTGGACCCCGTGGACCTAGGGTCTCGACACTGACTGGACAAAAACGATACGATGAGTCAAGACCCTTATTTATTAATTTTAATATTTTCAGCCGCTTCCGCTGCTGCGCTGGCTTTTTATTTTGTTTTAGGAAGATGGGAATTTTTATTCAAATAAAGACAGAGAAGTGAAAGCATATTACCTGAAAAGCTGATTTCAAGTGACTACTTTACTTGGTTGCAAGTGATACACCCAAGAAAAGCGTTCGGAAGATAATGATTTGCGAAAACGGACAGTAAATATGACTCTAAGATCCCGAGAGCAACGGGTGCCGAAAGCGTTTATGCCAGTGCCGAAAACCGAAGTTCTATAAAACAGTGCAGTAGTGTTGTGCTGATGTTGTTATCATTTGTAAATAGTAACTGTGCGCCTTGTTACATGCAAAGATTAGATAAGCGCCGTCCCTAGACAAAGCGGCCCCTTAGTGTGGATTTCTACAGGGAGTCTCCAGCAAGGTACAGTAAGTAGTCGTTATAACGGTCTTTGACTAGCGCCACGGTCATAGTTAATTGAATGAGTATTTACTTTTGTGTTATATGAACCATTCAGTAATGAATATGAAATTAAACAATAGCGATATCGATAGTAAACTACAAACGTAGCACGCGTGCGGCCGGGTTCACTGCTTACAAAAATATACCATGACATCATGGTGTGCGACCGCAACGGCATCGACCCTCTCATTCTTACCGTACGCTCACAAATACATTAGTGCATTTACTCTATTCTCTCAATTATGTATGAAATTCGATTTGGTAGTCGATACCAAATAACAATTAAAAGACGATCTAAGAATCAAAGTTGACGCACATGGTTTCAATATTAACAGTACATTGGGAATGTAATATGTATATTGGTGGCTTCTAACTTCGACGAGCAAACGCTATACCTAACGGTGTATAATTTTTTTGGTTTGTTTAGGATTCTTAGTTATGGAATTAATGTGAAAGTTAGTATTTAACTATGTACCTATTTTTTTATGTCCAAATTAAAACGGCGCGACGAAACGGATTTTCGGGGTGTAGGTTTAACTATTTAATGTGTCAGACTGGGACAATGGGAGTGAACCACGAAAGGAAAAGAAACATGTATAATTGATCCATATCCACAACCAATTGATGAAAGAGGTTTATAGAAGTAAGCCCTTGATGTGTACTGTTTATAGAGATACTTGCATTCACCCGTGGCTTTGCTAGTGTGGTGATTTGATGATCACCCAGTTCCAAAGAGGAAACAGGTCAAAAGAGCCATGAATTGAACATAAACATATTTTATTTTGATTCACTGAGGGAGAAGCAATTAAATCTTTAAATGGCATTCCATTGGGAATACTTTCTTTTTCTTAGTTTCTACTTCTTTAAACCTGCTTCAAAAAAGATTAATGTTCAATTTCATTCAATGCGGGTATAGACAACTTGTCTAAATTGTCACACACATAGAACAGAAACGAGCGAAGACTTCCCCTAAAATAGTATTCTGTGTAATAGATCGAATACGTCAGTGTATAGGTAGGTACTTCTAGAGAATAACATAAAGGTGAAGACATAAAATCTATGATTGAGATAACTTAGAAAACTGACGTCATTGCAAGCTATTGACCTGAGGCGGCCTCTATACATCCTTCAATGAGTACTATGACACGTCCCTAGACAACGATGATCGCCTGTAGATTGTGAACTACAACCTGTCTGCTGCCTGTGGTAGTATAAATACCTAATAGGTATCATTTTCCCACCAATTTTGCCAATGACGTGAGAGGAAATGAATTAAGTTGGCCATTAAATGCACCTACCATGCAGGTAAGTTACCAAGATGTATTGAACTATTTATATACATCTAACTAGGTACTGAGCATGAAGGTTAAAGAAATATTAGTTCATTTCTAAGCCATGACCCTACGGTCACCAGTGATATATTTATTATCAATAGAGAAGGGAGGAAGCCCTCGGGTAAATTATACCGTTTCCATCCCTCAAGTGAGCGAGAAGATATTTTTGCCATCGATATGTTTTTTCGACCTTAGCCTACACGTTTCGTAGAAAAGGTATTCAACACACGCAATACCACACCACTGCATAGTTTAAACGACCCTGTTCTTGATCTACACCAACAATCTATTGAAAATAGATAGATAGATAAGAGAAGGTTCGTTACTAAACACATAAAGGCTAACTTTATTCATTACATTTACAAATTACGCTTCTTCCCACTCCTCCGTGTCAGGGATTCATGAGATGTAATACATGATCACTTCATATATCTACAACAAGTGTCAATTTGGGCATTAAAAAACCCTCGATCCTGAGACTGTTGTAATGAGCCCAAACATGGTATAAATGCGGGGTGCCTGAATATCAGCTTCATCCATTCGAGTGCAAAGGCGAGCTATGGGAGTAGTCAACGATCCTATTACAGCTGGTGTAGAACCTCCTCGCAACAGAAGGGACTGTGCCTCCTTACGCATTCGGGGTTCTTCAAAAGGTTTTTACGGGGTCAGCACTCCGAATGATGCGTTGCCAGTTTCGCCTTGTGGATCACACCCGGAGGTGGTTGAAAATGACACCTAAACACGAGCATATAGGTCTAGCTTCTACTCTAACTCAAGTCGGCAAATCGAGGCTAGACCAATATACCTAAGCTATTTCTTATTATAATTTTGAGCATATAGACAAAATAGTGAACAACCTATAAAATAAAAATAATAAGTACCTCAAGATTTTATAGATTAGGATATTTAGCACGTTTTCATATTCTGTGACTTGTTCTTAATGACTACAACGGAAAAACAATATCCTAACAAATAACTGGGGCCATATTGTGGTGTTTAACGCTTGATATTATCTACCTAAACAATTAACTAATGTTAAAAACTCTTTATACATATAATATAACTAGCGGACGTCACGCGGTTTCACCCGCGTAGTTCCCGTTCCCGAGGGAATACGGGAATATAATATAGCCTATATTCACCGCAAAGAGTGTAGCTTCCCAAAAGTGAAAGAATTTTCAAATCGGTCCAGTAGTTCCGAAGCCTATTCGTTACAAACAAACAAACAAAAAATCAAAAAAACAAATCTTTCCTCTTTATAATATTAGTAGATATAGATAACCGTATTATGATCCAACAAAAAGGAATCAATTCTAGTAAATGCGAGGAAAATTAATGAAAGATTTACCCCCCATATTCATAATCGTTTATTAAACCTATTTTAGTTAAAACACATTTTAAGTCTATTGTTGTCTAACCATACTCTGTCATTAGTTAGAGACAGCAATAGACTTAAAGTGTGTTTTAACTAAAATAGGTTTAATAAACGATTATGAATATGAGGGTTAGTCTATAGGTAGTAATGAAGTGGATCTTATTCTAGACAGCGAGGGTGGAAGAATATTGGCTGAGATTGAGATTGAAGAATCACTTAATACTATGTACTACAGAAATATAAATAACTAGCGGTTCCCTGCCACGTTTCGCTGTGAGTTTTTTTTATGGTGGTTTCGTGTACCTATGAGAAATAAGCAACAACCCAAAGGATGGGTACATTTCAAAAAGGTTTAATGTTGAGCCGTAACCAAAAATTATAAATCTTTCAAAAAATTCAATCAACAACGAAATCAATAGAAGCTTCACTTGAAAAAAAATCTATTCTGTGATCAATGTTCAGTTTTTGAAACATCGCGCGCACGCTTCAAAAAAATAAATTCACTCTGATAGTATTTCCCTAACGCGCCAAAACTCTAATTTCAAAAATAACATCCAACACATATCTGACCTCTTTATTTAAAAAAAACGACCAGTGCCATCTATTGGTAAAATCGCTTTTTAAAGCTGTTTTATTCTTATTGCTGTTATGATCAAAGTGTATAAAGTTGCCTAAAACTATCTCTAAATCCTATTGTATATCGTGTCCAATTTTCAGCTCAGTCGATTCAGTAAATTTTGAGTTTTTAAAGAGTACTTAAACGCACACAACATTTATATATATATAGATTGGTTTGATGTGTAAGATCGGTCGCTGTATGTGTAATATCGTATTTTCGAAACACCAATAAGTATTATAAATTTGAATATATTAAGAGTCACATCAATCGTAAAGTTGAACAACAGTGAATGGTGAATTTTGATAAGTGTCTTTTATAGAGTGCCCTTCAAGTATTAGAACAGCATTTACGGAAATAGGTGTTACAATAATGAAAAATGACGCGCTTTAGGAACATCAAATCGGCAAAAAGGTTTGGAAAATCATTGTTCGATGCCATGTCATGACAAAGCTGTGGGGCAGAGCTATTACTGTACGAGTAGATACTATAAGTGATCAATTTTGGTATCATCACAATAATTACTTACATCACCTCTACAACACGACCTGGGTGAGCATACTGAGCATGTCACCATGACGTCATGCTAATGTTGTTGACCCAACCGCAAGATTCTCGTTTGCAGCTCATTATTAAACCTAGATAAATAATTATCCATTATAATGTTTTTAATCTGTTACAATCTGTGCCTTTAAACTGGCTGGAGGTGGTCGTGGACGTTTGTTTTAAATTGTAAACATAGGCAAAAATAGAAAAACTTCTTCCATTCTGTTATTTTGTACTAGATCAACTTTCTTGAAAACAATAGTATGTATACATTATTTTCAACTCGAAACTCTAATAGAGTCAGTTACTAATACATACTGAAACGTAACAACTCTTTGTGGTACCCATGGCCTGTGAATCACGATCTATAGTTTACGGGAATGAAAATGCTTTTATTATATCTTTCAGACAAAGCTGTCTGTCTACTATTCTAATATCGTATTATTTGTAGGTGGGACTTACCTGGCTAAGGTTCCTTTCCATTTGATTAACCCATTAGGTCTGCTTGTCGTTTCATCTTCGATGACATCATATTTAATGGCCTGGGGCGGATCGAACGTTGTTGCATGTTGAGCTTGAGTACACATAAGTGGCTCCATCCGACAAGAGATGGCAGCTCGTTTGGTGGGTGTTGCTCGCGGGTATGTGTGATGTCGGACACTACTGAGAGCAACTGACTCGCCACGTCTTTGCTTGGGTAGCGTCCTGGCACATAGCGCACTGGCTGCATTCTTTAGATGTGATCGAAATCTATTGTTCCCGCTTGAAACACTCAACACACCACCCTCCATCTTCATCTCTACCACGCTCCTATCACTGCACTGAATGTATGTTGGAGTCCATGATTTTTATTACCCACTTCATCACTCTTTAGAAAATATCACCGTTTTGATTTCATGATTTATGTATTTTTCTTTCTGATTGTCAAATAGAATACAGTTCTTTTATCATTATGTTGCGCATTGTTAAATGCATTATTGTTTAGCTGTATACAGAAAATTAAAATTACATAATAATACTGTAGTCTCACAATATTATGATAACTAGAAATTTTTTTTTAATAAAGGTATGAATCTGTTTACAAAAATCTGTATTTGCGTAAATTGGTCACCATCTTTCTTGCCATTGTAATAACATTATATTCTTTGGTTAAATCAAACAACAGCAAGAATTGTTTACCTATCTATTTAAGTACCAATAACATTGTATAGTTGTACCTCATTCAAATTATGGTCACATTTGGCAAGTTGCTTAGAGGCTCCGTCATCTCAGATCATTATTTTATGAATACTGACCTTAAACTAAATTTTATCTAAAAGGTAAGGTTTCCACCTAACCTATCCACCCACAACTAACAAATGGTGCAGTGAATTAATTTGCTTGCAAAATTAGTCGCGTCGTAGTCTACTAAGCGAGATGTACATATATTGTATACACCACTGCATTGCGCCAACGACTTTGTACAACATGTGAAACTTGCCTTGGCAGATTCACTGCCAATTGTTTTAAGTTTCATCACATTTTCGACATCATGTGCATAAATTATTCGCATTTTCTAGTAAGGACATTTTTTATGTTATGAAAGAAAGGAACGCGATTTTGCGGAAGGCTTTGAGGTAACGGCGCAGGTCTGAGTAGCGGCGGGGAAGTTAGCGGGGCGAGACGTGGGTGTGCTGACATCACCGCCAGAGCCAGCCGATCTTACATCACCGTTGACTACCTCCCCACCAAACGCCGTTCGCCGCCTGCGCGCCCGCACTGACCCCTCCAATACTCCTTCACACTTATTGAAAACTAATCACTACACATAAAGGTAGGTGTTTAGGTAAATTTTCAATGATATGCGGGTATTGCACTGCTTGATATTGTTTTTATCACCGATACAAAGCGATTATATTTCGGATGCAAAATACCTAGTTGTTTTCATTATTTATGTATCAGTTGAAAAGTTGATGTCACGGCGACTACGCGGCAACGTTTAGACACGAATTGTTAATGTTGTTAAGTAGGTAGGTACCACACGTTATAGTAAAATGAATAAATTATATGATTATGAATACTGTACACATTCATGTAATAAAATGGGGGTTAATAAAAAAAATATTATTATTAATTTAAAAAAAAAAAAAATATTACAATTCCTTCACTAATTAATCGAAAGGAACTTCGTTCCTTCCGGGTGTCCCTTGACACCTCTCAAGTTTTTTTTATTTCAAAATAGGTACCTACATGAAAATAAATGCAATGACAGATCTTTTTCAGCTGACCAAATAATAAGCCAACACATTGTCAACTCAATATTGAGAAGTACAAATAGATTTGAAGTGATTGAAATTTTACGTAGGTAACCCCTAAGAACTCCATATAGGTCGAAACCATTACGAAACAGTTTAACTATGATAGATTAACCGTAAAATCATCTTAAGAGCTTGCCTGACCCTAACCAAATCGCATGATTCACTGCCGCTACCCCCGCGCCCCTTTGCTACAGATCGCGCGCCATATTCACGCGGCGCCGCGTCTGTCGGTGACAGATTATGATAGTAACGCAAGTAGGGGCGGATCGCAACGCACTGGCGAACAGTGAATAGAATGGAGTAGATATTAGTGTGAATAGTTTTATTCGGTTATTAGTTTTACTTTTTTTAAAAATTGACCGTATTATACTATCTACTTATAAAAATAGGAGGAGAATTTTTATAGAACTTTAAAATGAACAATTTCGCAATTTTTATGTAACTTTAATTATATTTACTCAGCGCACGCAACGTATACTCTCAAAAGGAATAACATTTCCCGTTTTCGAAACTTTATTCATAGTTGCTCCTATTCGTTGAAGTGTAATGTTATAAACCTTCCTCAACAAACGGACTATCGAGCACCCAAACTCCGAAACATCATTTTGTGGATCACACGAATATTCGGCCCGACCCCTGAATAAAATCAGGGCCTCAGCGCGGCCATCGGTTATACTACCGAATGCACCACCGCATCAAGGCCAATTATGAAGAACGAATAATCCTTTTTTACTGTAAAAGAACAATGATGAAAAAGATACTATCCATCTATCTACCTTCACGCCAAATCCCTTGCGGGGTAGGCAGAAAGAACCGAGCGCCACACGGCACGGTCCATACACACCTCACTTGCTTCTTCAACTTTCATTTTTCTTTTCATGTATGCACGTCGGTACCTTCGGCTCTTGACACCACCTTCAACTAACACACGATTAATTTGGTCGTGGTAGGTATGTCGTGGCCTTCCCCGACTCCTACGTCCATCCACTTTCGCGTTGTATATCTGTTTTGTCATTCTTTCATCACCCATTCGCTCCACATGCCCGAACCTACGATGGTTGCATGTCCTTCCTTACTTTAACACCGACACTCTCTTCCAGACCAACTCTCTTTCTTACATCTTCATTCCGAACGCGATCTGCGAGCGTTACTCCGTAGATTTTGCGTAGCGCGCACATCTCGACCGCGTTTATTCTACTTTCATGCGTTTCCTGCCATACCTAACTCTCGCTTCCATACATTAATGTAGGTATCAGCATCGCACTGTTTACTGCGAGCTGTACCATTTAACTTAGGGTTTTGGTACCCAAAAGTTTGCCTAACGCTCCATTCACACTATTTCCCGCAGTTACTGAGAGCAGGGACCGCTGGGCCTCGATTGCCCGAGACGCAGGCCTTTGGCCCAGCTCCAGCGCCTCCTTGCGCCATCTACACAGTGACGCAAGGGCTCTCGCTTCCAGGTCCCATGGAGCGGTCCCGGCTAGAAAACATATTATACCACCTCACCTGAAATCGTGCGGTATCCCCTCATCACCCTGACGGCCGTCGCCCTCTGCAGGCTCAGCAATCTAGCCACATTGCTGGCCGTCAGGGTCTCCGCCCATACTAATAATACTATTAACGTGAACTTTGTTACTCAGAGGATAAACAAATGGAACTATTGACACTTGTTTATTGTTCTGTGTAATCGATCAAGATAAGGGCGAAATCATTTGAGATGAAAACGTCGATAGAAATTTATTTGCGAAATATCTTTTGTCTCATATTTAAAAATGTCAAATTTTGAGATAGAAGACATTTCACCAGTAAATTTTCATATGTACGCTTTCGAGTAGTTACGTCGAGAATGGATTTCTTGGTTGGGCCCGTGATGGCCGAAAGTTTTGTTAGTAATCCATCTTGGCATCCAGGAGTTAGGTCGTCATGAAGCCATGTTGAAGGTCAAGTCTAAGCAGGTTTCCATAGCCT
Source organism: Miltochrista miniata (assembly GCA_933228765.1). Taxonomy (NCBI): domain Eukaryota; kingdom Metazoa; phylum Arthropoda; class Insecta; order Lepidoptera; family Erebidae; genus Miltochrista; species Miltochrista miniata. Next base: position 23,583,069 of record OW121749.1, on the reverse strand, counting down.
GCCTCTGTTCACTTCAACGTATTACGTGGGACCAAGTGATACTTTTGGAATGTGACCGTGTATAAAGCCTTCAATTTTGTTTTTTATGGAATAAAAAACAAAAAAGAACTCTAAAATCTTTTTATTTATTAAAATAATTAGCAATTTTAAATTTCATGGATTCATCAACAGGCTGTCGATGAATCTATGAAAAATTAGAAATGACTACATTAGGCCGATAGAAACTACAGCTAATAAGAACAGTGCATGGCTTTAATCAGTTCAAGTCTGACACGTTTATAATGTCTTTTAGGTCCAGTGGGGTAATGGGGCTCATATAAATAACGTATTTTCAAAAATATTTGTTGATACATTGCTGTTTTTTTGGAATCAGGTGTTATATAATTGCTCTTTCTTTTCACATCACTGAGCTCTTTTTAATAACCACGTCAATTTCTCTTAGGGGCATGTTTCGTGAATGTCTGGGATCCAACAATTCAGCCAGAAAGGATACAATCGAGATAAGAAGACTTAGAGTTTGAGGACCATGAAATCTTCCTATAATATCTGGTTTCGTTTATTTCGTTCTATTTTTATGGGGCGATTTTCACCTGACCAGGTAGCAATTAAACATTCTTTCCTATGATTAATATTAAATAAAATTAATATTAAATAAAATTGCCGTCATTCAAACAAATTCTTCAAAGGCATTTTGTATTATCTCTTGGGTATTGAATTTCTTTCCCGCCAAAAAGTTATCCAAATTCTGGAAATAGTAGTAGTCTGTATCGCAAGGGCTGGTGAGTTTGGCGGATGACGGAGAGCTTCCAACCTCAGTTCTTGCAACTTGGGGACCGTCTGCAGTATGAGGTCGCGCATTGTCGTGCAGGAGCAGCGGAGACGAGCGATTGATCAATGCTGTGCCAGCTTCTCCATCATTGTGTTCAGTTCTTCACAGAACACATCTGCATCAATGCTCACCCCGTTTGGTAAAAAGCTGTGACGAATCACACCGGCGCGCTAGACCACCAAACAGTGACCATCACTTTTCTAGGGGTAAGTTTTCTTTTAGGGCATTGTACGTCTTTAATTCGTCATTGTCGACTAAAGTCTTCGGATGACCGCGAGGTTCATTTTTCAGGTCGAAATTTTCAGAACGAAAGCGAGCAAACCAGTGCGAGCAACAGGCGGTGCGTTGGATTGTAGTGTTAGCTCCGTAAACGTCGTTGATGTTGCGTGCCGCTTGTGCCGCGTTGCTGCCACGACGATTCTCATATTTCATAACTAGCGGACGTCACGCGGTTTCACCCGCGTAGTTCCCGTTACCGTGGGAATACGGGAATGAAACATAGCCTATGTTCACCGCAAAGAGTGTAGCTTTCCAACAGTGAAAGAATTTTTCAAATCGGTCCAGTAGTTCCGGAGCCTATTCGTTACAAACAAACAGACAAACAAAAAACAAAAAAACAAATCTTTCCTCTTTATAATATTAGTATAGATTACTCGAATTTTTAACGTATCTACGATGACTAAAAAGATTGAAATGCGATGAAAACGTCACACTAATCAATAAACAAATGACTAATTTTGGAAAATGAATTCTATGTTTTTAAAATAAAATTAATTTGAAATTAGAATTCTTAGCCAAACAAAAATTATTTTGATTTGAAATGGCCAGTACTGCAGAACGGCAATTTCAGAGGTAATGACTTATTATTTGATTGTCCTCAAACCTGCCAAAACCATTGGTGTTTTTTAATTAACAACGAATTTCCCGTTATTATATTTCAAGAATAGTATCTTTTTAATTTTTTACAGCATCATCGTTTTTTGTTTAACGTGGGGGAAAATCCTCATGGATGTTATGTCGGACTCCTACCGACTAAAAAACGTCACGTAACGCCCAACAGCCTATGGGTGTAAGGCCCTCAGAAGGATGTCCCAGGACTCCCAACAGACCCACGGCCGCCACTGCGGGCTCGCCCAGGGCTGGTTCGAGTGCTATCCCGCGTCTTTGGGGGGTTTCGGGTGTAATCCCGCTTTTAAGGGGGGGCGTGCGTGAGTTCCTCACGTCACTCTGCCGTCATGGGTCTGCTTCTGTAAGGACGGTGAGCCGCCCTCTCACCGTACTCTGGCCCCCGGTCATGGAGGCCGATAGTCCTCGGCGAAGACACGTCGACGGCGCCCAGGCCGCCGACTGCGGAACTTGGGTGGGAGAGTTCTCTCCCGTTCCCGCCCCGCCGTCTCTTTCACGAGCATAACCTGCTCGCAGAAAGAGGCGGCGCAGTCCCACTTACTCCCGCTGGAGAGCATGGCTCGCACCATGGTCTCGAGCGAGAGAGTGTCCACGTCCAGACCCACCACGAGGACCTGGCGCTATTGCGCCCAACAGCATCATCATTCAGTAAAAACTCATTTTTCTTTCATTAGTACCTTCAATAAAATCATTATTCTTTTATGTGAATCAACAAGTATTTTTGAAACAATAAATTTGTTTTGAAAATATCACTGGCAATTTTCTACTATTAAATCGAAAGTCTAAAGACAGTGTTATATTTTACATTTTTTTTTAAATACTTACACTGTCTTTTTTGTACTTGAATTAGCCGACTCCATTGTACCGACGTGTCTTCGCCGAGGACTATCGGCCTCCATGACCGGGGGTCTGAGGACGGTGAGAGGGCCGCTCACCGTCCTTACAGAAGCAGGCTCATGACGGCAGCGTGGCGTGAGCAACTCACGCACGCCCCCCTTAGAAGCGGGGTCACACCCGAAAGCCCCCATAGACGCGGGATTGCACCCGAACCACCCCCTGGGCGAGGCCGCATTGGTGGCCGTAGGTCTGTTGGGAGTCACGGGACTTCCTTCCTGAGGGCTTACTAGGGGCTCTCAACCATAGGCTGTTTTTGGGTTACGTGAGGTTTTTTAGTCGGTAAGAGTCCGGCATAGCATCCTACGATGATTTTCCCTCACATCAAAAAAAAAAAAAAGCCGACTCCATTGCTTTATGTTCCGTGCAATTACTTCCGGCACTGACTCGCCCGCACTTCTAGTACCTAGTGGCGGTTTCTGGGTTTGGGTTCCGTAGCCAAATGGGAAAAACGGGACCCTTATTGATTCGTCATGTCTGTCTGTCTGTCTGTCCGTCCGTGTGTCACAGCCACTTTTCTCCGAAACTATAAGGCCTATGTTGGTAAAACTTGGTAAGTAGGTGTATTCTGTGAACCGTATCAAGATTTTTGTATAAAACGAGAAAAAAAGCAGTTAATTTTGGGGGTCCAATTCTCAGAACTGAAACTCAACATTTTTATTTTCATCAAACCCATACGTGTGGGGTATCAATAGATTGGTCTCCAAAAATGCTATTGAGGTTTATAACATATTTTTTTTCTAAAGTGAATAGTTTGCGCAAGAGACACTTCCAAAGTGGAAAAATGTGTGTGTGTGTGTGTGTGTCCTCTAACTTCTAAACTAAGAGAATGATAAATCTAATATATATATATATATATATATATATATATATATATATATATATATATATATATATATATATATATATATATATATATATATATATAATGTACATCGTGATAAAATCTACCGAAGAAAATTAGTTTGAACGAAATCAAGATGGTAGTTTTTTTTTAAAACGTCCTAAACCGCAATTTTCCCCTAGAAAAATCACTACCTACCACTGCGAACATCAATGAAAGTTACAACGAACTACACGAACTTTTAAATTATGTTACTTGCTGCTACGGAACCCTTCATGGGCGAGATCAACTCGCACTTGGCCGGTTTATTATTATTGTTCCTAGAAAGCGTCCAGTTCAATTAGGCAACTTATCGAGCTTGGGGAGGTAAGACAGCAGTCGCTCTCAACTTTGCCATTGGGGATGAAAATTCAATTCATATTCATATACATTCATATACATTCTGCTGCTCCTGGCAGCCAATAAAAGCTGCGTCTGGTTTGAAATATGGTTGGGCTTGAAGGCAACTGGGCAGATGCTAATATGCAGATAAGGTCTGGGCCCCATGAAGATCTTCTAGGCCCAGGCCGACGTCACTTGAAGCAGTGCAGGTGCTGACCAACGAACGAGGTCCTGGTACAGGCATTCCGTAACGCCATTGGGAACTTAGATGATTCTCGGTGGCAACAATATCGAGGAGATAATATGCCAAATCATACCGACCTACTCCACACAAAAGTAACACCCCAGTTTCTACAAGCCATCGTGAAGAAGCTAAGTAAGATGAAGAAAATTTACATCGGATAGTAAACAATCAATACGGTTCTTAGCTTTTTATTTCTCTCATTCTACGAGCGAAAAACGTTTTTTATGTTCCTTTTTAGTCATTTTTTTGGTCTTTATAATATTTATAACTTTTATAATTAGTTACATTTATTATTTACACAAATTAAGATTTTATACACCTACAGCCAAGCCCCCCCCCCTAGCTTGCTTCAGGAATTCAAAAGTTTTTTAATCGATCTATCGATGTCGTAATTGAGCATTGTGTGACGCAATCGGGCATAGGTCCGCTTCCTACAAGGCGCGCAGCCAGACTAAACGTAATCGGTAGAGGATAGCGCATACAGATTTCGTGAGGAAAGAAAGAGAGAGGAGGTTTGGAGCGCGTTTAGCGAAATGATACGAAAGCTAAAAAACAGTTATTTACAGATAAAAAGAAAACTATTATAAATATTAAAAAAACCGACTAGTGTAAATGAAGTTTTTAGTATTGTCTTTCTTATACATTAAAAATTATATCCAAATAATAGATAATTATAGAGATCCAGCCTAAAGTTTAACTAAAACGAGGTGTTTTTAAAAATTAAAAGTGTCGAGGTTTTTTTTAGTAATCGTGTTTTCAGGCTAGTAGATCTTTAGTTCATGAACTGAAGTTGCTTGTGTTGTAATGTTAGTTCATCAGACCTCACGAGTCCTGAGATCTAGATCAAGATAATAGTCTATTTGGCGTCATACGTCCTCTTAATTGGTCTTTACAGAGATCAAGGCTAAGTGTCATCAATGATAGGCACTCATTAGCTAATTATATAGCAATTGAAATAATATTCGTAGTTATTGTTTTTTAATTTATAGTATCACTATATATAAACTAAAAATCACTATTATAAATAATAATACCTACTTATATTTATTAAGTAATTCAATAATGATATCAAATCTTAACTATCTCTTTCATTGTCCAATTTGCATTTCATCGCCATCAGAAGTTTTTGGTTTAAGCAATTTTGGAATAGTGGAAATGTACGATTTTATTCTATTTTCTTTTAAATAAATAATTGATCTTGAGAATGATCATCAATTATCATCTTCGTATCGCATGACTCCAATATTGCCATACCCTAATATTATTATTGCACATCCGTTATGGATAAATTATTGATACAAAATTAATATTATGTGCATGTAAAACTACACAATTACTGCAATAAAGATTATTCTATTCTATTGAACCCAGGCCAAATATCGTAATATTCAAAATTTTGCTAATAATTAGACAAAATAGGCTAAATTTTATTCGCAATAAATGAATGAATAATCTACTTACAAAAAATACGGATTGATAAACTTGTTTTAATATTCTTTACTAGCGGACGTCACGCGGTTTCACCCGCGTAGTTCACGTTTCCGTGGGAATACGGGAATAAAATATAGCCTATGTTCACCGCAAAGAGTGTAGCTTTCCAACAGTGAAAGAATTTTTCAAATCGGTCCAGTAGTTCCGGAGCCTATTCGTTACAAAGAAACGAACAGAAAAACAAATCTTTCCTCTTTATAATATTAGTATAGATAAGAAAACATTATTTTTCTATATGAACATTATTTCGTATTAACTAGCAGCTGTTAGAAGTTATCTGCGTATTCTAATACATATTATATTCGGAACACTTAGAAACTTAAGTACATCCGTACTTAACAAACAATACCTATATTTTATCATTATGAGTAGGTATGTTGGAATTATGAGTTAAGCTGTTGAGACATAAAGTGCTATGTATCCCCACATTTCTCACGGCAATGATGTCAAATTGGTTTATCAATCTCGGCGGGACGGATGCGGCGCGGTTGCTCGTCCGTCGTGCGTGGGTGGTATGTTTTGTTTGTAGTGCGTACACAAGCTGTTGAATTTATGACATGATGTTAATGGACCAGCGGGATATGCCGACAGCACAACTGTTTCAATACTAACGATAAAATTGTCTATGAAAAGAATAAATCTCGACTAAACTAAAAAAAAATATTCAAATTCAGGTGCTCCTATAAATCTCTCTCTCTATACATTACTGGAAGCATTTCCTAAGTTACATGTCGCAAGTATTATGTGCGTACTTTATAGTAGTGTTTTTTTCGTAATACATTTCGAAATGTTAAAAGCAATGGATTTCTTTTTATTTTACACTCAATTAAAACTCGAATTTTATGCACTGTAATAGTCATTCGTTTGTGAAGTAAGTGGTTAACAATGAAAAATTGCTAGTTATAAAAACCGTTAGGTGTTAGCAATTGTTGTAATAGCTTAAACAGGTTTAACGGCATCTCGTGGCGTGCACACGGATGTGGATGTTAATTTAAGAACGATTGTGTCGACTTGCTGCGATGAGGCTTAATATTATCCATTGATCGCCAACAATTGAGGATCGAGTTCATACTTTAAATCATCGATTGTGTTCTCGTCTAGAAAGAGGTTTCAGGACATCCTCGCTTTCTTTGTGCTATGAGGATTGAAGATTCAAAGACCAATTGATCGTAATTCATGATATGGCATTTGAATAGATAAATGGTTGTTTGCGTTTGAGTCTAAAGAAATAAAATGTAACTTCAGAATAAAATGAGTTGTTTCAGAAGCTTTTAATAATTTCGGCTCTTGCTTGGCCTGATAACTGACACATCCCAAACAAAAAATATTGTCTACTCTACAGTCATCGTTGGTTTCTAAATGTCGTATATGTAAACAGAAACATTGCAATCTAATTAGATTAATCCAAATAATGTTGAATTACCGTACAGTATTTAGGATGTTCGACCTCCACATGGCACATGCTGCCGCTATCTCAATTTAAGATACCTCTCTTAAAATAGATTGGCTAGTATTTCGGATTTCGTTAGTAGCCATATGAGGTATTTGTATTAGTCATAGAACATTATAATGTGGTTTGATTTATTTATTGGTTAGTAGTAAGAACCACGCAGGTTTGCAAATTTGTGTGTAAACAAAGGGATTCTTGGTAGAAATTGATATTCTACAAGATATAGGTACTAAACTCATACGAATGCATATTATCATATCAATTATCTTATCTTATATTAATATTCATATAAGTAGATACATATCGCAATTACGTATTCTGAAATCGTAGAATGCGGTAAGCAATTTATCTGTAAATACCTACTTAAACTTTTAATTTGAAGACTGCCATTTTAATGATGCGGCTATAATGTCGGCTTTGAGAACAAAAAGATCTAATACAAATAATAATAAAAGAAATATTTGGATACGAATATCAAACAAGTAAACATTTTACTTATAATAAGACTGCAACGGAATGAATTCCACATAACGAGTATATTTGAAAAATATTAGACAAAGAGGTGTAATGAAATCGACACCGACGCTTAAACTGGTTGACCTGATGTGTATTCAGCTATTCAGTTCAGTTTAGATCAGCATCAGTGGCACTACGAGGTATGCGAAGAGACCTTGCGAAGTGGAGGGAAAAAGAAAGAAATAGGATAAGTAGTTTCGTATCGGATGCTTAAAGAACACTTGAATGATGATTATAGTGACATCATAAAAAATCGAAATTCAATTGGCGGGACTTATTTAGTTATTTTCATAACTTTCCCGAGTCACAGGCATTAAGTACCTATTTACAATTTAAAGAATAATTAAATATGTAAGAGTAACGACACACCTGAGATATGACTAAACCTTGCTAATGAAATTTAATAACAACGGGCCTAGGACCGTATAACGACCTACATAGATGATTTCATGAACGGTTACAAACATCCATATGGATGACTTTATCAGCCTAGATATAATGATGAATAATATCTGTGTAATGTATATACCTGTATTCTTTGGAAACCAGTAAGACTAACCCAAGCAACATTTATAAAAAATGGTCATAATTTTATGTATGAGTATGACTGATGAAATCATCGCTCATTTACCAGTAAGATCGTCTTACTGTTGTATCCTGTATATTTTGTCTAAAGATTTAGCAAATGATCATATAGCCAATCTGCTTGCCTTTTTATAAAGCTGAACAATTTGGAGAAAACATAAACAAGTAACTAGCATTCTTAGATTTTGCTGATCAACTCATATTTATCGATGTCTTCGTATATTGTTGATTGAAGATCGATGACCATTAAATGGATTACTAAACTTATTGAAGTACAAAACTTAAACTGAAACTATTGTGAAGTCCTAAATTTAGTGTCTACTTGTGCGTTAAATTCTCACTCTCTCTGTAATATAACTTTACCCGCATGATCCTGAAGAATTGAGAAACAATCGCGAGAGTGCAACTGTTGCCCTCTTTATTTGAGTGATCAAATATCGAAAGTGGTGTCCGAATTTTCTTCTGCTATCGAATAGGTGCGAAAACCAGGTACTTCTTGAATGCTTGATCCTAACACCAACGCCCTGTAACCCGTGGGCGGCCTCTTCCGAGCTACGTTAACACACAAAGGAAGGTTTTGTGAAGGGCCACTAGAACCTGCCTTCGACCCACGACTTGCTCAACACCTGCCGTGGTCCTTAGGCCTGTGTCTTTAAATCTATTACCTTGATGACCTTCTAAGCAACACACCACGTCAACAGTAATATCATGACTGATAGTGCCTGGTCCTTTATTAAGTATTTACTCAGAAATAAAACAATTACTAAAGTATAACAAAGTTATCATCTATCCCTTAAGTCGAGATTTTACATCGAACATAACTGCAGTTAAATATACAATAACGTTACTAAAGTGATTGACTTAACTTTCTAAACTAAATTTTAAATAAAATAAATAGACATTAGTTTTCGGTAAACTGGAGAGATTATTTTGATTGAAACATTACAGTGAGCCTAAGGTACCCGTTAGGCACCTACCTCAATTATATCTACATCTATGATATATTATGTATCACAATCTATTAAAATAAAAGGTCTATAATCCTTCTATTGATGGAAACTCTAATCTTGTAATAATTAAATTATTTATAGCCTGACATTATCGTTGTGCTGTAAGTCTAGTCTAGTAACAATAACCCTACATTATTCCTAAAAAAACATGGTAAATCTACATTTCACATTTTCTAGAAATAACCCGTATTTCTCAACTATTTTTCTGAATGACTTTTTTTTTGTTTTTTGAATAAAATTTATGTCGTCGGTTGTTTCTTAATTTCTTTTTGTTTCGGAAAGAAGTTCTAAAGACAAAAACTATCTACAGACTGACCTATAGACGGATTAAAAATATCTACAGCAGATAGCCCCTGTCCATTGTAACACTTGTAACACAGCAATAGGCTCTTCACCTGTTTTGTGAAATAAAATTCAACTACTGAAATGTGGTTATATTAGAATAGAAACCTCTGCCTTCCCCGCGAAAAAGAAGTGATGATATCTAATAATATTAGGCTACCAGCTACCACATATTTGGTGAATTACATTGGTCATTCAACTCTGCGAATTTATCATTTATACCGTAATTAGATTATTCGCTCATAACATCACTATTCTACGATTCAAATGACCTCCGAATTGTTTGCAAGCGTAACAACTGTTACTTATTTGTAGCATTTATTCTAATTATTGTAAATGATATACAGCGTTGACTGCATATTTGAAAATGAATGTATGACAGTAGATATATGTAAAGATATTTTACAGCAATAAGTAACATTGAGTAAAATCTTTTAAGTCTATTATACGTTTATGGATGTGGATACGTATACATATTTGTAAATAATAATTATGTAGGTGCTAAAAACACGTTATCGCAATCTACTTACGAAGTGAGTGTATTAAGCCTATATACTTATGTATACCTACATTATATAGAGATATGATATTTTAATATAGCCGATGATATTGCCTCAATATCTATGTTGCCAGATACGTCGATATATTAAGTGCTCGGTTTTGATTCACTCAAGTTTAATCGTATGTACTTTTAAGGGTCCATCCATTACGGTCATCGAACGTTAGTTTCTGTGGCTTTCACTTCCCTGATTTCTTCGCTTCTATTGCAACAAGAAGCAAAAAATAATGGGAAGTGTTAGAATCCTGATGAGTAAGAGTACACACACTTCAGACTTTTTAAAGAACCGAAATTTGAATAATTGTAATTAGAATTGATTATTCAGTCACGATTTCTTTAATTTCTGATATACTTTCAGTAGGATGTGTGCGTTGCACTTCTGCAATTTGTACCCATGTTGTCAGATATCTTTCTCCTGCAAAAGGAAAGGTGTCCGATCATCGGAGGTGGGCGCGCACCCTAAGCTTTGTTTGACGTTTGTGACGCTCACAATCTCACTAAGATTGTGACAGCTACAAACGTCAAAATTTGCCTTCTGTAGCTATCTTTATAAATGCCATAGAACTGTTAGGCGTTATTATAAGTTTTGTACAAGTATTACGTATAATGTAATTTGATTTAACACTTCCTTATGTACTTATGTTTATTATTATACATAGGTATGAGTCATTAGTCGTTATACATATAATTATGCGACATTCAAATTATAGATAATGTCTAAGTTCAAGCCTTCAAACTAACGTTTTCATACACTTAAAGTACTAAGTTATTTTATATTCATTTTATATTCAGTAAATAAGAAATTCTAAGATAAAAACCCTCTAGTGCTTCAGTCGCTTCAACATAAGCATTTTATATAAAGTATAATGGTAAAAAGAATCTGATTATGTACCTACTTTATGGACCTAAATGTTTATAATAACATACGTACATACATACCCTGTGAGACAACAGTATTATCACAAAGTAATTTTAATAGAAACCGTACAATTCCCTTGAATCACCATTCGGTAACGTTCAGAATTCAAGAATTGGTAAGTATGCAGTATAACGATCCATTACTGACATACATAATGTGCTATAATCATTTTATTCACCCGTATGCAACCAAACAGAGCTATGGCAGCTTTCCACCACTAATATGTTCATAAATCAGTTTCACACAACGTCACTGTAAATAAACTGGCATGTTTGTTCAATTAGCGAAATAAAAACGAAAAAATAACGTTAGTTTAGATGCGCATGTACCACGCGCTGAAGCTGATCGCGCAGTACTGGTGACCGGCGAACGATAGCGACACTCCGACCCTACGGCCGGTACCACGAGACTAGAACGACGCGCACACACAACAACGTTAGCTGTATTATATAGCGTTGGTCATAGATAGCCCCATCACGAGCACTAGCTATAATTTATAATGCAGCGCAAAGCAAGCATGGTAAGGAAACATGCACTGTTGCCTCGGTAAATACGATAAAGCTGATAGACATCCTGAAGCCTTAAGTGCCATTGAAGATATAGAGAAGGTTTGACAAGTAGCTAAAACGCCATAATAGAAAAATCTAGGAGGTGGATTCCGTATATGAAAATGTTACCTAGCGTGTATTTTAAACAAAGCCCTTTTTACAAGAAAAATCTTAAAAATATGCATGAGACACCTACAATTTCTAATAGATTAGATAAGTAGAGAATAGGTAAGTAGTTGGTAGTCTAAAATATAAAAGCCATTTAATTCAAAATATCCATCTCACCAAACTGCAGACTGCGCATTCTATCGACTCTGGTGAAATACATACACTTACAAATAGGATTTGCTGCGTTCTGCGTCTCTGGTCCGGTCAAATTGAACGCAGCTCACTTTATGTATGAACGACATGTAAACATTATTTTGTAAAGATAGCATCAGATGGCATCCCACTAGCAGTGCGAGCACGCGGACGGAACGCAAAGCAAGGACGCGTTAGGGCAGGCAGACGGGCACCGAGCAGGGCAACTGACACGGACAAACAAAATTCCACAGATTTTTTTCCCAGACCGTTGACTGACAACAGTTGCTGCAAAATTTGACCGGACCGAAGACCGCAAAACGCAGTCAAAACTTTAAATGTTTGTAGATATACGTAATACATTTTGTTAACGTCACGTACGTATTGGTTCAAAAGAATTGCCATTTTAACTAAAAAGGTTCGGTCGGTTCGGAGAAAATTGACGGACTACGACAAATGACCACTTCCGTTTTGTCATCCGGACTACGTGACTTTGAATATAGCTGAATAATTGTGTCTCCAAGGTGCTGAACTAAGGACTTTAAAATGTCCATCACACCACAGAATTCCTCGCAGGCGAAAATAAAGCAATGTTACAATGTCAAGTTTTCATATTTCTTTTCATTATTGACATTTTTCTTACAGTGCGAGTTGCTTGTCCTCTACATACATACATACATACATATCATCACGCCTGTCTCCCATCGGGGTAGGCAGAGACTATGGCTTTCCACTTGCTACGATCCTGGCATACCACTTTCGCTTCTTCTACTTTCATAAGTGCTTTCATACTCTCCTGTCCATGTCCTCTACAATCAACAGATTTTCATCAAACTCTCTTTATTCATTGATTGTATGCAAATCTTTTTCAGTTCGACAATTATTTTGGTCAAATTAATTGCTTGGCGGCAAATGGGGAAAGATTGCCGTGGCGTCATCTATATATCTGGAGGTAACGTTCAACAATGAATTTTATAAAGGTTGCCGCTATACATATACACAAGCCTTCATATACTGTCGTCTTTAATGCTACCGCTGACTGACAACCAACAATAGTCACCGGTGACCAGCTGCAAGCCTCTCGCCTCGCCGGCACGCTTTTCCTTCAGTATTTTTGTAGTAGCCGCCGCAGTGACCGCGAGTCGTTATCACTAAGAGCGAAGGTTACCCTACAATGACTGACCTGTCTTTCAATGAACCTATTCATTCTGTTTACGGTTACATCATCTCCTCATGAGTAGAGGATTCTAATCATCAGCTATTAGACACGTTCTTACCAAAATTATTGTAAATTCATAAAATGTAGTTAATATTCTAGGAATTTGAGCATGGTAAACAAAAAAATGTGATCATAGCCCTATATGTTAGCCTAAACTATGACCAGTACATCCCGACGCACCTAAAAGGAATGTTACAATACATTACCTATGTAATTGAATTAAAAAGAGACTATGGAGTAACTTCTTGCAATACACGACTAAAACGATAATTTGTAACTAGGTACAGGGAAAATAATAAACCAGTTAGCAAATAAAGAACGTGATGTCATTTGTCAACTTTATCACAATAAACTTCCAATGTGATTGTGTAGTTTTATTGGAAAACTCAGTATGTATTGTGTGATATAATGTATATTTCAATTTAGAACATGTACTTATATTTTCTTTAACGAATGTAGGTATGTACCCCGTGTGGCTACAGGGCCCTGCGTAGCAACGGGAAAGTGTATAAAATGTCACCACCCCAATTCATCCTGAAGGAGTCGTAAGAAGCGGCTAATGGAAAATTTACGAAAAACAATCCACTGCGTAGAGAAGGAAAACTCGAAATGAAACCGGGTTGTCAGTAAAATGACCATCGTTAAGCCAAGTTAAAAGCCTTATGGGGTGGCTTGAAAATTTCTCCCTGCGGGTCGTCGCGACCTGCGCCTGTCCATTTCAACACGGCAATAGGCCCACCACCTTTTACGTGGGACATAAAACTAAAGGTGAAATGTGGGCGTATACTATGCCTCTGCCTACCCCTTCGGGGATAAAGGCGTGACTACATGTACGTATGTATTTTGTGTCAAATGTCAAAGGGATTCCTTTAAGGCAGCCATCATTATTTTGAACCATCTATAGGAAGAGACTGAGTTCGTATGTTTATCATTGAAGACGGTCGAAGCAAAAGACTAAACAAATAAGTTAACGGATACTACGATAACTAAACGTCGTCGTTGCTGGTCAGTGAGTAGAAGATTCAACTAACAAGACAACGACAACAACAACAATATTTCGCCAATAAGCCTTAGATTCAATCTTAGATGAGTGAAAAGCTTAATGCAGCCCACTGGACTCTGTAAAAAACATTAATAAAATTAAGACTGTTGAATAAAAGAAGCCTCTAACATGGGACTATGTCCGGGGTACATGTACCTATGTGCCGGTATGAAGATGGTAATTATTTTGTTACAAAGTTAAAATCGCGAATGAACCTGAAGCATCATAGTAAGCACATCCAACCGTATGACGCGTACCAAACTGCAGTTGACGATGTGATGCAATAGACTACCTTACACTTCTTTCCAAAACGAAGTAAAACTGCCTTGTTATTCTTCTAGTGTCTGAAACTCTGAACACTGCCTAATCTGGTCTAACAAACAATATTACTTCGTACTTAGCACTTCTTATCCCACAAATCTACATACTCGTACTACTAAGACTGACTCCATCCTATCAACAAAATTTACTGTAACTTTAATTCCAACCCTTATGTTGCCCAACCTTTACGTTTCACCGGAAAATTCCGATGTTGTTTCTAAGCATCGGCAGACATTGGGTCTCTCGAACTACAACTCGATTTTTCCCCACATATTTATGTTTGCTCGAGATCGAAAAGGAGAGAGTGGGATGAGGTGTCGATGAGGACGTGACTGCGGACATGACTGTGAACACAACATGTTATAAGAATTTATCTTTCGTCCAAGTTTTCTTCAAGAAGGTAGGTATACAAATAACACTTATCCAGACAATTATTTGACAGTTTGGAAGAAAGTAAGTAGTCGGTACCTAAGAAATTAAGAACATGAATATAAACTAATTTAGAATTTCTGGTTCTGTGTTTAGTCACTCATCAAATGGTAAGACTTACTAAAATTAATTCATTTTACTCTTACATTTCAGAACAATTTATCAATCTTTAAATGATGCGATGATGCATTAACTCAAGCACCAAAACAACATCCGTCGTCGGACAATGACCAAAATAAAGTTGACCACGGCATATCGCAGCGAGCATTACTGCTATATTTTGGCAAGTCGACCGGAGCGTGTCGCGAACGCCCGATGGCATCATCGCTATGGAGGATCGTGACGTCACCGCGCCTTTTCCAAACGTGGCCGCCAGACGAAAATAGTCCCCGCCCCGCTACCGGCCGCGGCCCCTTGCCTCGTCACCGACGAAATTAGAGACCGAAGCCAGCTTTCAGCAACAGAACACGGTCTTCTCCACAGAACATGGTCCACCAGCCATATCAGGTCCACCAGCCATATCAGCTCAACAATAACAAAGGCTTATTTACAAAAAAGATGTATGATTGTAAACTTGGAATGTGCCGCCGCGCCGGTGTAATTAGGTCATTAATAATCACAGTGAAGAGTAAGTTAGTTCTTTATTTAGCATGATGGAAAGCTAAGGGTACCATAAACTTACTGCGGTTGAGCTTCGAAAGACCATATCAAATGGTTCTCAAGATATACTGCTAAAAAAACCGAAGAGAAGATGAGGAAAAATATTGAACATATTGAAAATTTTCACCATATACATAATTATACCCTACCTAATGAAGTTTCAATGGTACCTACTGTGATCAAATCTTATTGAGTCACTTAGCTCTGGGAGAAGGTTCTGTCCACAGGGGGTGACGCTGATTTGTTGTTGTTTCTACGCTTCTTCAACGACTCGGAAGGTTTTAGCTTTGGAGACCAGAATATTATAAAAGGTACGTCAGTGCAACGCGTCTTTTTTTAAGCTATTGCATAGCTTCTATCGCGGGCCTTGCGTGGAGACCGAATCCAGAAATTGTGTCACGAAAACGAGTCACACTCTCGGCTACCTTCGGCCACGTTCGTGTATCTCGTCTCGCACTTCATAAATTTTTTGTTTACGTCAATTATGAACTCTGCAGTCGTTATATATTATTATATTGTGTCAAATAATCCAAAAATTGATGCTTGTACCCAGAATCGATCTTGCGCCTTCTGCGTACCGATCCGCGTCTTAACCACTCGACCAAAGTTGAATTAAGAGTGCTGGTCGAATTTAGAGTTCATAATGTGAAATGACAATTTCGATGCTGTCAATTACATTAGTTGCTGTCAATTTACTTCGTCTAAATAAAAATTCGACTATAGGTGTATAGGTATTCATCTATGTACAACAGTGAACTGTACTCGTATAATTTGTGTAAAAAGTGTTTTAAATATGAATAAACAAAGTGCAGTTATTAATGAAGAAAGTCACGAAAAATAGTGAAAGAAAATGAATGAGTACCATGGAGCAAATATAAGAGGTGAGTACTCTATATACATACATTTTATTATTATTATCACCAATGCAGTATTATTTTTTGTTTTGTTAATTTATATATAACTAGCTGACCCGCGCAACTTCGTTTGCGTCACATGAGAGTGAGAAAGAGCCTCTCTCTTGGTATGGTATTATTATTTCGAGTATTATAATGTTTCCCGTTGCATTTACGTATTGCGCATTCATTAGAGCTGAACCGCATATCTTCGTTTGCGTCACATGAGAGTGAGAAGGAAAGAGGTGTTAAAGTGATATAATGCTTCCCGTCGCTTTTCACCCATCCGTTTTTCGGTATGGAACTCATCGTGTGCGAGTCCGACTCGCACTTGGCCGGTTTTTATCGTTCAGTTGACTGGCTGCCACTGCAGACCAAGTTTACTCCCGTCGCGTAGCTCATACTTTAAAACTTAATAAGAGGGTTATTGTAAGTGAACCTTAAAAGATAGGCATATGCTGTTAAGGACTTATTTTTATAACGTTTTAAGAAGATCAATTTTGTAATACACAATTTTTACGTAACTTTAACTATTTATGCAGCGTCCGCAATGGGAGCTCTCATAAGAAAGAAATAATCCCCATTCTCGAAACATTATTCATGGCTGCTCCGCTCCTATTCGTCTTAGCGTGATGTTATATCGCCATTAGCCAGCCTTAATAAATGGAATTTTAAACTATAAAATAATTTTTAAAATGCAACCAGTAGTTTCTGAGATCCTAGCACAAACAAACTCTTCAGTTTCATTATATCGTGAGCGAACCTTAAGAGATAGACAAATTAGGTTATTGTGAGCGAACCTTAAAAGATAGACATATGCTGTCGCGGACTTTTTTGTAGAACTTTTTAAGAGAAACAATTTTGTAGTACACAATTTTTATCTAACTGTAACCATTTACGCAGCGTACGCCTCGGAAGCTCTAAGACATTAAAAAATATTCCCCGTTTTTAAAACATTATTGATTGCTGCTCCGCTCCTATTCGTCTTAGCGTGATGTTATATAGCCTATAGCCATCCTCGATAAATGGACTATCAAACTGTAAAAGAATTTTTGAAATCCAACCAGTAGTTCCTGAGATCCTAGCGTTCAAACAAACAAACAAACAAACAAACAAACAAACAAACAAACAAACAAACTCTTCAGCTTTATAATATTAGTATGGATACTGCTATAAAGATAACCAAACCCGGGAGTACGTTCCCATGGGAAGCGGGAAGAAAATTTCACGCTGACGTAGCCGCGAGCGCCATCTATCTCATACCTATGTACTTTAAACGTGTCATAAAAGTCACAACAATACCATACATGCATATTTCAAAGAATGTCTATTATTACCATAAAATTTGTAAAAATAGTTTTTAAGAAGAAACCTATTGTTTTATCTTTTAACTAGCTGACCCTCGCAACTTTGTTTACGTCACACAAGGTCTATGAAATTAGAGGTATTTATTAATCATACTCATCAAAAAGCGTGTGAATCTGCCCTGTTTGCTTAATCAAAATAGAGCTTAATGGTTAAAGCTATTCCTCAGTATAGAATTTTCCTCAGTATAAACAATTTACATACAAACACCGGCGTGTTAGAATTTTATTACATGTATCAATGTAGTAGACGTAACGTGTATAAAATGACATCAATCAAATGTCATCAATATTCTAAAAAAGAAATTAAAAATAGAGTTCACAAACTCTTTTGAAAATACGTACTGTACCTACCTTAGAGGATCGTTATGAAGATAACAGGATAGTTAACAACCATCCATAGAAAATAGATGGTATAATGCTGAATACCGCAAAGAACAATCGGCGCGGCATAGAATGGGGCCTATACTGATATCCTGGAGGATTTAAATGATGCCGATGTCCTGTGCCTGCTGAGGCACACACACGCCGTCATGCATGTCTGCAGGACAACGTGCAGGACAACGAGCAGGATGAGGCAGCGAATGGCTGGACTGAAATTAAAATCGACAGACGCAAGAGATGTGGTGGAGGCACTAATTCACGTACCTCGGGAGTGTCGTGTCAGAAACTGATGGGATAGAAGAGTACCTTACATCATTTCGAGTCTCGCCAAGGCCAGAACAACCTTTACACAGCCGCGCCCCGTGGGCAGTTGCGAAAATGGACACGAAGAGTGAAACTCATAACAAAGTAAACGTTAAAACTGTACTGCTAACTGCTATACGGATGCGAGACATGGAAGGTCACTAAAGACATTTCGCACCAGCTACCAGCTATAAGTCTTCGTCAAACGCTGCCTCCAATGAATCCTCGGTACATACGGGCCCGAGAACATCACGAACGTAAGACTATTGGAACGCTGCAGTGAGACCAACAGATCAAACGTCGGAAGTGTAGCTGCTGCGCTAGATTGGACACACGCTGCAAAGGGACCACGATCACATCATACCAAGGCAAGTCTTACTGAAACTACTGGTAGGGTTTCAAAAACTGTTCGATAGTAAGTAGGTACATTAATTGATAGTGGCTATAGGCTACATAACATAATGCTAAGATTCCTGCCTTTTGGCCTTTTGGACTTTAGTCCAAAAGTCCAAAAGACACGAAGAGTGAAACTCAAAACAAAGTAAACGTTAAAACTGTACTGCTAACTGCTATACGGATGCGAGACATGGAAGGTCACTAAATACATTTCGCACCAGCTACCAGCTATAAGTCTTCGTCAAACGCTGCCTCCAATGGATCCTCGGTACATACGGGCCCGAGAACATCACGAACGTAAGACTATTGGAACGCTGCAGTGAGACCCCTATCCACCAACCGATCAAACGTCGGAAGTGTAGCTGCTGCGCTAGATTGGACACACGCTGCAAAGGGACCACGATCACATCATACCAAGGCAAGTCTTACTGAAACTACTGGTAGGGTTTCAAAAACTGTTCGATAGTAAGTAGGTACATTAATTGATAGTGGCTATAGGCTACATAACATAATGCTAAGATTCCTGCCTTTTGGCCTTTTGGCCTTTTGGACTTTAGTCCAAAAGTCCAAAAGTCCAAAAGTCCAAAAGTCCAAAAGTCCAAAAGTCCAAAAGTCCAACAGTCCAAAAGTCCAAAAGTCCAAAAGTCCAAAAGTCCAAAAGTCCAAAAGTCCAAAAGTCCAAAAGTCCAAAAGTCCAAAAGTCCAAAGTCCAAAAGTCCAAAAGTCCAAAAGTCCAAAAGTCCAAAAGTCCAATAGTACAAAAGTCCAATAGTACAAAAGTCCAAAAGGCCAAAAGTCCAAAAGTCCAAAAGTCCAAAAGGCCAATAGGCCAAAAGTCCAAAAGCCCAAATGTCCACAGTCAAGTAGGTACTTGGTACTTTACTTTGTTGAACATAGGCCTTAAAATCTTACTAATATTATAAATGCGAATGTTTGTGAGTGTGGATGTTTGTTACTCTTTCACGCTCAAACCGCTGAACGGATCGGGCTGAAATTTGGTAACAGAGATACATTAAAGTCTGGAATAACACATAGGCTACCTTTTATCCCGGGAATAACTTCCCGCGGTAACAAATTTTACGCGGGCGAAGCTGCGGGCATCAGCTAGTATTCTTATATAGAAATAATTATACTAGCATAGTCGGTAAAAAATGCTATGTAATAGCTTTACCGCGGCAGTCCCCGAGTGCCACACGTCTTTTTTTTTTTTTATACCACCAGAGTGGCAGACAAGCATACGGTCCCCCCAGATGTACCGGTGGCCACCGCAGCCCATGGACGTTTGCAACACCAGAGGCGCCACAAGCGCGCCGCCGACTCTTCAAAAACCTTCCAAGTCCCCTTTTGAATAACCCCATACTGTAGGCGTCCGGGAAAACCGAAGCAGGGAGATCATTCCACAATCTAAACGTACGCGGAAGAAAGCCTCTATTAGATCTCACCGTGCTCGTGCGCTCAGGACGCAACGTGTGAGGATGAACACCCTGTCTATGGCGAGCGGTGCGATGATAGAATGTAGCCGTAGGCATCATATCAAACAATTCTTCAGAGCACAAACCGTTGTACAGGCGGTAGAACACACATAGAGAAGCAAAGTCTCTCCTGTCACTAAAAGGTTCCACACTACCTGCAAGTATGGGATCGTTGACAACTCTCATAGCTCGCCTTTGCACCGAGTCAAATGGACGAAGCTGGTATTCGGGTGCCCCTGCCCAGAGGTGACAGCAGTACTCCATATGCGGACGCACTTGCGACTTATAGAGAAGCAGTGCTTGCGCCGCAGTAAAGTACCGCCGCGCCCTTCTGAGCACTCCGAGCTTCCTGGACGCCAGCTTGGCCTTGCCCTCCAAGTGACTGCGGAACTGCACATCACTGGAGATGTCAACACCAAGGATCCTATACTTTCAGAGATGGTGAGAGATGTGCCCTGAAATTGTGGCGCCACAGTGAATGGGGTCTTTTTTGCGGTGAAAACACAAACTTGTGTCTTGGTAGGGTTGAATTGGACAAGATTTTGTCGACCCCAATCGGACACTCTAGTGAGAGTAGCCTCGACTTCAGACACAAGTTGTTCACGACTTTCTTCCACTGCATCCCGAGAGATACCGGGACGGCCCGTGTAATAAGTGTCGCCCGTACTGTCGTCCGCATAACAATGAATGCCGTCAATAGACAACATGTCATTGATATGCAGCAGAAACAAAGTAGGGGACAACACTGAGCCTTGTGGTACTCCAGCGTTTATGGCCATGCAGTCAGAACAGCTACCGTCAACGACGGCCCTGATGCTTCTACCGGCCAGAAAGCTGGACACCCATCCGCATAAACTCTCGGGCAGTCCATAGGAGGGCAATTTCGTAAGAAGACCACGGTGCCAGACCCGGTCAAAGTCTTTCGAGATGTCGAGGCTCACTGCTAGAGCCTCACCCTTACTCTCGATAGCCGCCGCCCAGCGGTGTGTGAGGTACACAAGAAGATCGCCCGTCGAGCGACCGTGACGGAAACCGTACTGCCGGTCACTGAGCAGGTCATGTTCCTCAAGGTACCTCAGGAGCTGTGTATTAATTACACGCTCCATCACCTTAGATAAAAGGGAGGTGACGTCTATAGGCCTATAATTGGCCGGGTCGGTCCTGTCACCCTTCTTGGGCACAGGATGCACGTGCGCGATCTTCCACGACGCCGGGACTTGCTTCATGGAGTATGAAAGCGTGAAAAGACGTGTAAGTACCGGACACAACTCCGGACCACACCGTTTAAGTACCACCGCGGGAATGCCGTCCGGCCCACTCGACTTATGAATATCTAGGGATTGAAGCTCCCGCCTGACGTCCCGTTGCTTGAATTTAATTTCTGGCATGGAAGTGCCACACCAAGGGATACCAGGCGGAAGCGCACCTCCATCGTTCATGGTCGAGTTGGAGGCAAAGAGAGAACCCAAAAGGTCGGCCTTCTCCTTGGCACTCTGGGCCAGACTACCATCCAGTCTATGTAGAGGTGGTAATCCCGACCGACAAAAGTTTCCCTTGGCAGCTTTGGCGAGCGACCAGAATTCACGACTTCCAGAAGGGTAGCCGGCTAGCCGCTGACCAATTCTGCCGACGACATCAAATTTTGCCCTGGCAACCGCTCTTTTACTGGCCCTCGAGGCGGCATTCAGTTTGCGTTTCACTTCAGAGATGCTAGGATCTGAGTTAGCGCGAGCCGTGGTCCAAGCTCTGTAGGCAGTTTCTTTCAACATCCTAGTTTCTCTACAAAGCCGATTAAACCACGGTCGTTTCCTAGCTCCTGCCGGGATCCAGCGGTTAGGAATATAACATTCCATGCCCGCCAAGATCCCCTCAGCTACTGCTGCAGCGCAGGAGTTCAAATCATCTGAAGTGAAGCAAAGCCGCCTCCACGGGTACGACGCAAAGAACTCTCGAAGTCCATCCCAGTCTGCTGACTTGTAGTGCCACACATGTCGCCACTCCTTGGGCCGAGGTGGTTCAGGCCTTGCGAGAGGCACTCGCGACCGAACGAGGCAGTGGTCCGATGAACCAAGTAGCGCATCCACTGATGTGGTGTATCCGTCAGGCCGCGTAGTCAGCAGAAGGTCCAGCAATGCACTCTGCTCGTTCTCCCTATCTGGTATTCTCGTATGAGATTTTACCAGTCGGGAGAAACCGTAGGTCAGGGCAAAGTCGTGAGCAGCTTTCCCCGCAAAGTTAGTGTGCACGGAACCCAACCAGTCAATATGGTGACCATTAAAGTCCCCCAAAATCACTATCTCCGCGGAGGGATACCGCTCAATAGCCTTGTCGGTCGATTGTTGCAGGTGGTCAAAAAGGCGAACTGTCTCCGTATCACCGCTATGGGACCTGTAAATGCACGCGTAGACTATCCGAGTGTGGCCCCCATGATCCACGCGCGCCCATAATGTAGACAGGTCCCTGTCTTCCAGGTCACTGAGACGGCGACAGCAGATATCCTCCCGCACGAACATGCATACCCCAGCTTGACGCCTGAAATTAGCCTCCAGCTTATAGCCAGGGTACATCAAGTAAGATGTATCGTTCGGGCAAGATATTTTAGTCTCCGTCAGAAAAAATAAGTTCGGCCTCGCGGATTCCAGGTGGCGGTGGATCTCGTTGATGTTTGACTGCATTCCTCTGATGTTGCAGAAGTCCACATTTGGGTTCGGTCGCAAAAAAGTGTACAGTAACATTCATGACATCGTAACAAACGTTACATACGTGACTCAATGTGACATTCATGATCAACATAAAGCTTAGTTCAGGATCGTAGAATATGATTCATAACATACATTTTTTTATACATTTATTTATACCGATAGTAATAGTATACTTACTTGTTTCTTTTTATTAAAACGGTTATTTATATCGAACATATTTTAATATACTTAGATTCCTCTCGGAGACGGGTGACGCTATAATAAAATAATTCAAGTAAAAAGTAATTTAATGACAGTGAAAACAAGGTTTACAACAGGTATTCAGTTCTATCAATTCGTATTACCTGTCGCCTGTCGCAGAGGTGCTGGTAAAATCACAATCATCTTTCTTTTTTTTATCACAGTGTCAGTGTCTTTCCTATTAACTTTATTATGATTTTTTCCTTTAAATAAATAATAGATTAATATGTACCTACTTAAAATTAGCTCTATAAAACCAATATTCAGTTCTATATACCTAGTCCCAATTACCCTATCATTGAGAAAATTAAATTAAGACGAGATTGCATTTCTGAAGTGAATACCCTGCCTTACAATCGGTCATAATCGTAACGTTACAAATTTCGTTACGTGTGTTATAATCATGACATTAAAAACCTAACGACATAAATTCAAATCAAAATATCACTGCACTGCAAATAAATATAGTCAGAGAAGTAGTTTCATTGTTTTATGCGATATCAAAGCTTTACTTACCTTTATTTAATTAGTTCGTAAGGCTTCCAATATTTACTCAGCAACTCAACAAAATAAAATGTTTTTTTGACGACAATTCTCGCGTCGACACACTTTCATAATTTTTACTCCAAACAAACATGGCCATTTTGTTGTTTGAATGTTGGCGTCTTGTTCAATAGTGTTGTCAATAAATAAAAGGCAAAAACCACCAAATTATGTATAAGGTATTGCAAAAATAGGCGTTATAATGTCGTTATGTTCATGATGTTACACACGAAACAAAAATTTGGACACATTTTCAAAGTTGAACAAATTTATTATTGAATGATAAAATTAATAGTAACTTTTTGTAAACACGTTGCAAAAGTAACTCAGAACTTGAACCCAACTTAAAAACCCAATTTAGCATAAGAGTTTCGTTGAAATGACATGTTTTCTACCAGTAGACAGTAGTTGGACATACGATTTTTGTATAGAGTAAAAGTTGTGTCAATCAGAAAAAAACTAAAATGTATAGAAATTAGTAGGGATAGCCTAGATTTCATGGTTTTATCTTAATTACAGATAGGTGCTTAACAGATCAATATGGAACGTTTATTCGAAATTAAAACAGCACCGATGTTATAACATAAATAAAATCAGGACAACAAAAAAACGAATGTACAATTTTTTGCGACCGGACCCATTTAGTGTGGACGACGACGAAGCCGCTGTGGAAACCTTTTTTCTTTTGTGACCTTTTGCCATGATTGTTGTTGAAAGGGGATAAAAAGAAGGTAGGCGTTGAGAGCATCGAATGGCATCGAGCTACTTCTTCGTTCTTTGGGACGGTAGCAAGAGTCGAATCTATTATGTATAATAGATGTTACACTTCCGACTTTAAAATACTTATCAAACTTTTAAAAACACCAAGATCTCAAGCTGATGCAACCGTCGCTCGTTGATGCTGTTTTATAGTGGATGGTAATCTAACAACGAACATTCGTAACATCCAAAAGAAAAGCAAGATACCAAGGAAACTAATACTATTCTGAATAAAGAGTAGAGAAAGGAACTAGATACTTAACAGTGTAAACACTTGAGTTTTCGGGGCATTGATACAATCCAGTCGAGTGCAACTAGTAAAGTGCAAAACGAAAATCAAAACCTCTTACTAGAATAAAAAAACTTCTTTTTTTGTTGTATTTACTTTTTTTGTAATTGTAACAACCAAGTTCATCGTTGAACCTGTCAACTGATTGTCACGAAATTAAATTGGTATCTGAAGTTATCTCTAGTAGCAAAAACAGATTCATAATTTTATAATTCCAAGTATTATAACCATAATTTTATAAGTCCGGCATAGCATCCTACGAGGATTTTCCCTCACGTTAAAAAAAAAAAAAAAAAAAAAAAAAGTGCCGCTTTTTTTGCTTGGAAACGATTAACAATACCTATTTTATGCTTTATGTAATTAACTTTCAGGTTTAAAATCGTAAACGGCTCACATTGAATTTTTTTTCAAAAATTTTGTATGGAGTTAACATAATAAATGATTATAACTCCGTTATCGCACAATTGCGCCTAATATCCTCTTAGGTTATTAATATATCAATTATTTTGGATTTTTTGACATACTCCATGATAAGGTCAAACTTGCGCTTTTTTTTAAAAAAATCTTTGAAAAAATTAAAATTTTATTTTCTTTATTTTCGTTTTTAACTAACAATATCAAGCCTAACATGGATGTATATAACCTAGAAATTTATGAAAATCAATTATTTGCTATATAAGAAAATGATATTCTTTAATCTATACTAATATTATAAAGAGGAAAGATTAGTTTTTTTGTTTGTTTGCAACGAATAGGCTCCGGAACTACTAGACCGATTTAAAA
Source organism: Miltochrista miniata (assembly GCA_933228765.1). Taxonomy (NCBI): domain Eukaryota; kingdom Metazoa; phylum Arthropoda; class Insecta; order Lepidoptera; family Erebidae; genus Miltochrista; species Miltochrista miniata. The sequence goes on along the minus strand of OW121749.1, from coordinate 23,557,452 downwards.
AATCCTTTACTCTTGGAAAGCTACACTCTTTGCGGTGAACATAGGCTATAATTTATTCCCGTATTACCACGGGAATGGGAACTACGCGGGTGAAACCGCGTGATGTCCGCTAGTAACTATTAAAAATGGCTTAAAATCTTTATTCTTTATCATTTAATAGAATCATTTACACATAGTCACTTAAATTTAATGAACAACTAAGCAGTACAAATAGTGAGCTTACAAAGTCATTACCTAACATCTCTCAATATCTCCAATTATACTAAACAATTCAAATCCACTATCAGAATCTTTATTTTGCAAGAAGGTCAGAAATAATATTATCTACTGGCTTTTTAACTAACTACGTTTAACTATTAGATAATTGGATTTAAAATTAGTTGTAATTTATTTATTTATTTATTTAAGGACCTACAACAAAATGAAGTTCACAGACCGAGTCACAATGTTTCATGTTAATAATTTGCTAAGGCAAGTGAACTCTTCCAATTATAATAACATCTTAGCAGTACTAGAAATACCCCAAAAACTAAATTTGACTAAAATTGTGTAATAGAAATAATCTTAAAAATTTATGTAATTTAATTGGCTTCAACAATATTATGAAATATTTTTTTTAATGATTATGTATAAACAAAATTATATGATAACATTAATTAAACAATGAACATATTATTTAAAAATATTGCCTATTCTGAATCAGTATCTTCAGAGTCGAACTCAGAGTCAGTGTTTATTTGATCAATATCCCTAAACTCTAATTCAGATGTTTTAAGATTCAGCAGTTCCAATGTTTCAGTAGTTCCGGAGCCTATTCGTTGCAAACAAACAAAAAATCTAATCTTTCCTCTTTATAATATTAGTATAGATTAAAGAATATCATTTTCTTATATAGCAAATAATTGATTTTCGTAAATTTCTAGGTTATATACATCCATGTTAGGCTTGATATTGTTAGTTAAAAACGAAAATAAAGAAAATAAAATTTTAATTTTTTCAAAGATTTAAAAAAAAAAAAGCGCAAGTTTGACCTTATCATGGAGTATGTCAAAAAATCCAAAATAATTGATATATTAATAACCTAAGAGGATATTAGGCGCAATTGTGCGATAACGGAGTTATAATCATTTATTATGTTAACTCCATACAAAATTTTTGAAAAAAAATTCAAAGTGAGCCGTTTACGATTTTAAACCTAAAAGTTAATTACATAAAGCATAAAATAGGTATTGTTAATCGTTTCCAAGCAAAAAAAGCGGCACTTAAAAAATAAAATTTGAATGTCTATGAAACGCGAATTTCAGCCCACTGTGCGGCGTTCAGTTATCACTGCACTTTGATTAATTTCGCCGTCTCGTATCTATAATACAGTCGAAAGAATGGCGTCATCAATGAGATAGTGTCGGACGACAAATTCACCACCCGAAGCTTTATGCAGTGAAGTAATCAGACACAGAAACAAAGAATATCTAAGTTTCTATTCTAAGGAGCACGGCAGCTATACATCCTATTAATCTTTCCACACAAAAATCGTCACGGGACCAATTTTACATGCTGATACTTTCTATGGAAAGATGAAATGAGATGTATCGATTTGTACATCTTCATACATACATACATCATGCATTAATAGTACATAAGCATACATCATGCTTATTTGCGATGTTTGTTTTATGCCGTCTTGTCATGTGCTTTAGGACCACTGCAACATTGACGTGTGTAATGTGTGTATGACCAGCATAAATGAGTCTTTCCGTCACATCTCTACTATCGAACATTTTGTAGCCCCAGATGTGTCCCTACAGGATCTCTCACCGTCCTTACAGAAGCAGGCCCATGATGGCAGCATGACGTGAGGGATTCACGCACGCCTCCCCCCTCCCCCTTAGAAGCGGGATCACACCCGAAAACCCCTCAAAGGGAGAGACGACAGCGGAGATTAACTCGTCCGTCGTGGCCGCGTCATCCAGACCCGTAATGCGCAGATCGGCGCATTTGTTGCGTCTGGTGACGCGGACGTCGCCCGTGTCCAGCGACTCCCTCAGCTTTGCCGCTAGGGCATCAGCTTTGGGGCCGCTGGTGGCGCCAGAGACTTCGAGGAGGCGTGCCCCGGTGCGCGTCACCTTGCAACGGAGACTTCCCTCTATCTCGAGGATCCCTACTCCCTACTTATATTATAAATGCGAAAGTAACTCTGTCTGTCTGTCTGTTTGTCTGTTTGTCTGTCTGTCTGTCTGTTACGCTTTCACGCCTAAACGGCTGGAGCGATTGAGACGAAATTTAATAAGTATAGAGATAGTTCGGGGCCCTGGTAAGGACATAGGCTACTTTTTAACCGACTGCGCAAAAGGAGGGTTATGATTTTACACGATAACGACTTCTACGCGGTCGAAGTCACGGGCAACAGCTAGTAAATACTAAACTCAAAGTTCAACAGAAATACAGCATCTGTTGTGAAAATTTCAGCTGTCTAACTATCACGGTTCCTGAGATACAGCCTCGTGACGGACAGACAGACAGACGGACAGCGAAGTCTCATAAATAGAATCCCGTCTATACCCTTTTTAAAAATCACCCATAATACCTTGCTCGTCGGCCCTGAAGCGAAGCCTTATAAAAATGTTATATAACGTATGCATGTGTGGTATGTACTATTATTATTAATGCCTACAAAATAAGTTTGTGAAAACCTACATCTGGTGGGCCGTAAGCTTGTCTGCCATTTTAGTGGTAAGTATAAAAAAAACCTTCCCAACAATACCCCATTTCTGTTCAGATGTATTTTAATTTTTCCTTTGTCTTGTCGACATCAACTACAATAATTGTATGAATCATGAAAATTGATTGTCGCGTTACAAGTGTAAATAGTAACAAACATTATAGCCATGTTTTAATAAATAATGCTGACTTTCTAGCCGGCTCCTAGGTTATTTTTTTTTAATTATTGTCATCTATGTGTTCATCTTCGACGGAGGCGTTGATAGAAACCTCTGAAGTCGTGACTCGTGACAAAATCCTGAACTATTCGTGAGATTTTAATAAACGTGTCAAGTCAATATAACTATTCATAGTTTCATCATAGAAGTTTCATATTCTATGATGCTGATGCCTAAGCGTATACCAAAATGTCATTTTCAGGAACTTTGCAAACTATGAAAATTGAGACTGCTCAGAACCAGAACCAAATCAAATGAGAGAGATCTTTATCCGAATAACACCACTTGGTATTCCTGTACCTAAATAGCTGCGTAGTCTTAAACCCTGGTAAACATTCAAAAGGTACCTACTCCTGGTATTCTGATCAGCCTCGTTTTCGAAACCTGGTAAGTATAGCAACTTCACCAGTTGTTTAGGGTCAATAACCCTTTACAAGAGTATTTTCACTTTCACTGGTGGATACTTGATGTTATAGTAGGAAGTAAAATTAGGCTATTTTTTCGGGAAATATAAATCCTAGGTACTAAAAGGCAGGCTTCAGGCGCGAAATCACGGGCATTAGCTAAGTAAGACTCCCATAATAATATTAAGTTCTGCCGATTTACGATTTGCTAGGCATTGGATAGCAAGCCTTTTCCCTAGTTCTTCGGCGGCAAACAGAGGACGGACGGACGGAGCAGGTTTCTCATTAACTACGCCACTACGGAACCTCTTCTTCTGGGATACTTTTATTTGGGTTTACAAGAGTTAAACAACAACAAGCTTAAACCTAACTTAAACAACAAACCTGGAAAAGACTTCGGTGTCTACGACAGACGACGTAACTGAAGAAACGATAAGATTTCATCGTTCTTATTTAGTAGAAATTAGTTTATTAATTGAAGGTGTGAGAAAGAAAATAGTAATTACCTACTTATTTTCTTTCTCTCACCTTATGTACCACGACCTTCATTCCCAGTAGTTCCGCGGCAGTTGTTCCGCGACGGAACTAGTGAGACTTTTTGTCCCAATAGTTCCGTGGCGGAACTAGTGAGACTTTTTTTTCCCAGTAGTTCCGCACCACGGAACTAATGGGACATTTTTATTCTCAGTAGTTCCGTGGCGGAACTAGTGAGACTTTTCTATTCTCAGTAGTTCCGTAGCGGAACTAGTGAGACTTTTCTATTCCCAATAGTTCCGTAGCGGAACTATCATGGATCTTTATGGACATTATGTTATGTCCACTTTAATATCTTAAAGCCTCAAAATATTTTATTTTTTATGAATATGGATCTTTTAGGACATGCGAGTGAAAAAAGATCCATTATACGAAGAACATCTAGTTTAAAAGTTTATAGTAGTTAAGTAATTTTCAAAACAAATAAAGATCTACAAAAACAAATGAAGATCGACAAAAGCAAATGAAGATCGCCGAAACAAATGAAGATCATCAAAACAAATGACAGTTGGAAAAACAAATAACGATCGAAAAAACATTTTGCAGATCAATAAAACAAAAGACTATAAGCAAGTTGATAAGGTCAAAACATACTTGCAGCCATGTTTTGTAATCAAAATGCGATTAGCATTAAAAAAAATAGGTGCAAGCAATTCTCGACCTTAATGGCACTTATTTAAAAATGTGGTTTTAGGCGTTTATAGACATCACAGATCACGAATATATAAAAAATAAATAGATATTATGCATGCTCATAAGGTCGAAATTGGCATGGACCTTTTTTGTAATCTAGATGCGATAACCATTCAAAAAATAGCTGCAAGCAATTCTCGACCTTAATGACACTTCCCTGAAAATGTGCTTTTAGGCGTTTATAGACATCACAGATCACGAATATATAAAAAAATAAATAAATATTAAGATATTCATAAGGTCGAGAATTGCTTGCACCTATTTTTTGAATGGTAATCGCATTTAGCTTACAAAATATGGCTGCAAGAAACTTTTGACCTTATCATCTTGCTTGTAGTCTTTTGTTTTATTGATCTACATAATGTTTATTCGATCGTCATTTGTTTTTCCAACCGTGATTTGTTTTTCCAACCGTCATTTGTTATTGCTGATCTTCATTTGTTTCATTGCTCTTCATTTGTTTCGTCGATCTTCATTTGTTTTGTCAGTCTTCATTTGTTGTACCGATCTTCATTTGTTTTGTCGATCTTCATTTTTTAGGGTTTCGTAGCCAAATGGCAAAAACGGAACCCTTATAGATTCGTCATGTCTGTCTGTCTGTCTGTCTGTCGGTCTGTCTGTCTGTCTGTCCGTCCGTGTGTCACAGCCCTTTTTCTCCGAACCTATAAGGCCTATGCTATTGAAACTTGGTAACAAGATGTATTCTGTGAACCGCATTAAGATTCTTATATAAAACTAAAAAAAAATCAGTAAATTTTGGGGGTCCCCATACTCAGAACTGAAACTCAAAATTTTTTTTTTCGTCAAACCCATAACTGTCTATAGATAGGTCTTCAAAAATGCTATTGAGGTTTCTAACATCATTTTTGTTCTAAAGTGTATAGTTTGCGCAAGAGACACTTCCAAAGTGGAAAAATGTGTGTCCCCCCCCCCCCCCCCCTCTAACTTCTAAACTAAGAGAGTGAAAAATCCAAAAGAATTTATGATGTACATTGCTATAAAAACTACCAACGAAAATTGGTTTGAACGAGATAGAGCTGGTAGTTTTTTTTAATACGTCGTAAACCGCAATTTTCGGTTAGAAAAATCACTACCACTGTGAACATCAATCAAAGTTACAACGAACTATAAGAACGTTTATATTATGTTACTTGCTGCTACGAAACCCTTCATGGGCGAGTCCAACTCGCACTTGGCCGGTTTTATTTTTAATTGTATGAGAAAATAGCCGTAAGACACCGTAGGGAACTAATGGGAACATAAAATATTCGTATGTAAGAGATGCTTTCTCCCGCGGGACTACTTGGACTTGATTTATTAGTTTTTAGGGTTCCGTACCCAAAGGGTAAAGAACGGGACCCTATTCATGAGACTTCGCTGTCCGTCTGTCTGTCTGTCTGTCTGTCTGTCTGTCCGTCAGGAGGCTGTATCTCATGAACGGTGATAGCTAGAGAGTTGAAATTTTTACAGATTATGTGTTTTTGTTGCCGCTATAACAACAAATACTGAAAACAAAAACATAATAATATTTAAGGGGGGCTTCCATACAACAAACGTGTTTTTTAGCGATTTTGTCTTATATATTCGGTAATAAGGTATCCTTCTCAATTTAAATACGTTAGTTAATTTGAACATTTCATTAAGATCATTCATTCCCTTTACACCATGCAAATTAAATGAATACTTTAGGAGGTATAGCACAATCAAATGTTGCTCAATGAAATTAATTTCGTGTCGCCATGATTGAACTTTATACGGGTCACATACTAACTTATTTTTCGACTTTCATCGTAAATATTTTTTCTTTAAAAAGTGAACAACGCTTTCAGCAGATTACTTTAGGTACCTAGGTGTAATATTTCAAAGATAGCTATTTCATAGGAAATAGCAAACAAATAGTCCATATTTTAGATTTTTCTCCAGTATAAACAATTTATTTACACGGCAATACGGCTCACCACCTATTACGTGGGACAAATTATACAAAGGTGAAATGTGGGCATATAATATGCCTCTGCCTACCCCTTCGGGGATAAAGGCGTGACCATATGTATGTATGTATAAACAATTTACGTACAAACACACAATTTATGTTGTAGACGTAGATATCGTGTTTATAATGTCATCATTCAAATGTCATCAATATTCTGAAAAAGAAATTATAACAGAGTTCACAAACTCTTTTTGAAATACATACTGTACCTACCGTAGAGGATCTATACAAGGATAGTTAACACTATAGAGCAACGCGAACTGTCTAAAGACGCGCGTTGTATTACACGATAGAGCAACGCGAACTGTCTAAAGACGCGCGTTGTATAACACTATAGAGCAACGCGAACTGTCTAAGGCACGCGTTGCTCTGTGTTAATAGGTAATGAGGGCAACCAGTACACGCTTGACATACTCACAGAATATCGAGCAGTGTATTTTCATAAAAGAATAATCATAAAACAAAATGGACCTTTACTGGGACATCCTTTCGAGAGCTTACCCGGGGCTCCCAACCGTAGGCTGTTGGCCGTTACGTGGGGTTTATTAGTCGGTAGGAGTCTGGCATATCATCCATTAAGGATTTTCCATCTCGTTAAATAAAAAGAAAAAAGGGGGGCTCCCATGCAACAAATATGTACGACTTTTTGTTGTTTTTTGGTACGGAACCCTCCGTGCGGGAGTCCGACCCGCACTTGGCCGGTTATTAATTTATGCTTTGTTCCGCGGAACTACTGGGACTTAATTTATTAGTTTCTAATTTATGCTTAGTTCCGCGGAACTACTGGGAATGAATTTATTAGTATTTCATTTCTACTTTGTTCCGCGGAACTAATGGGAACTGAATTACTGATGATTTGTTCCGCGGGACAACTGGGAAAAAAGTCTCACTAGTTCCGCCACGGAACTACTTTAACGGAACAACTGGGAATAATCGCAATTCGAATAGGTTTTCGTGATCCTTGAGTAGGTGACTACAAATTTTGCATTAGACCATAATCATCATCTTTATTTATTTGATAAATTAACATTTTACACGAATCTAAGAACGCGTAACCTGCAACCTAGTTTTTCTTATCTCCAAACTGTCATTATGTTTATTTAATTAAATTAAGTAAATAATAGTAATCAGGCCCTGATTATTATATGCATCGGCATTCTTATTACTTCTTTAGTCTATATTATGCATCGCTATAAAAATATGACGTGCTGTCTTGGTGCATTTCTAATTGAACACGCTACATTGGAAGAGTGAAAATTTGCCGCAAAGGCATTTTTTTTGTAAATCATTCATTGCTGAAAACGACGTGTGCGACAGTAGGCGATCAATTCTGAGAAATCTACTCGCGTTTCCTGGAAGCGCTACTACAGACGCACACAGTTGTAAGTCGCTGTGTAGTTCAATATAGCACACATCAACGCCCACGGCCCTGATAACGCGAGCCGTGACGGTTTCAACGAGACGTATCGGTGCACTCATTACCAGTACATACAATGGGTCGTCTCGACTTACACCCAATCACTGCGCAATTGCAGTAAAAGGCTTCGAGAACATGATCACACGACGCGGACGCAAAGCAGGCTCCATTGTACCTGTCCTAAGTCAAATATCAAAAACCTGGAGGAATTTAAGAACGGCAAACTCAACAACAGACTAAAAATATGACTGAAGCATAAATTAAAATCTCAAAAAGGTTTTAAGGAGTTGTGTCACGAGTACTTTTTAAGACGTGGAAATCAAGCTATTGCAAACATTTCAGTACATCAGTAGTTACTTGTGAACCTACTTTGATGTAAGGACTGGGCTACCCACAAATGATGAAAGTTCTTGCTTTATACTGTGAAGGATAGATGCTGGTTTCGTTAGGTGACAGGTATCTGGTTAGACTTCAGTCCGAGATAATGTTTTCTGTTCCACTAGTCAATATTTTAAAGCCATGTCTGGGTGATGGTCGAGCACGACCTAACTTAATCACATAATGTACGTGTTTGTAGGATTCCGTAATAAAATAGGGAATCCTTATAGGTGCGCTATTTATTATTATCCGTCTGCCTGTCCGCGGTCTAGCCCAGAGACTGTTAGTATTAAAAACCTGTAATTTGGCTAGGACATCATCTTTGCTAAATTTTATAGCGTTGGATTCATCACCATAAAACTTTTAAACCAGCAGCTACATGATTTCTTTCAGCCCCACCAGCAAAACTGTTTAGTTGATCTTGTGTGTTAAAATAGTGATATTGGACATTGATAAATTCGACGACGGAAAATGGTAGACATGGTAGTGAATCGGCGCCGGCAGCGGTTACGGTGTCAAACTTGAGTTCGCGAGTTCTGCTCTCAGCCATTGGAATCGTAACGAATAATTAAAAAAAGTACTTAATCCACGCGCAACACAACCAAATTATTGCAGACTAGCGGACGTCACGCGGTTTCACCCGCGTAGTTCCCGTTCCCGTGGGAATACGGGAATAAAATATAGCCTATGTTTACCGCAAGGAGTGTAGCTTCCCAACAGTGAAAGAATTTTTCAAATCGGTCCAGTAGTTCCGGAGCCTATTCGTTACAAACAAACAAACAAAAAAACAAATCTTTCCTCTTTATAATATTGAGAATTACGCTCGTGTAAAAACCTTTCTAAACCGAGAATTTCATAGTAGGACTAAGATTCTCTGCTTTTGCAAAGTTGTTTGAATGAAGTAGTAACTACGTACCTACATAGTAGCATGAATACCGTCTGGAACCCAACATCCTATTGACGCGTAATCAACCTATTACGAGTCTTTGTCAATAATGTACGCTCAATAAAACGATCGCAGAGCATCGGGGTCAGCGGCGAGATGCCAATGGTCAATAATGATGGCTTGACATTCGAACTGAATAGCAATCAATCAATTAAACTCTTTGACTGCCAAGTACATTTTGTTTGTGTCAGACCGACGCCGACGTAATTTGTTTAGTTTATTAGGTAATGCACGTTAAACGAAGAACAGATGCAAATGACGTACGAACTGATAAATCTTCTATTTGTTGTGTTTCACTCATGGTAAGACTGCACACGAATCGCGAAGATGATGACTCTTTTCCGTTGTTGCTTGGAAAATATTTTGATATTTTTCCTACTTTGTAGATTTCTTCCCTTATTAGACCTAATAAAGGTTTACAAACATTTCCTATGTACACCGTACATAACATAGGTAGTTTAGATATCCCTTCTAATATTAGATATAAAATTAAATGCGAAAGTAACTCTGTCTGTCCGTCTGTCTGTTACGCTTTCACGCCTAAACGGCTGGAGCGATTGAGATGAAATTTGGTATAGGGATAGTTCGAGGCCCTGGGAAGGACATACGCTATTTTTTAACAGACTGCGCAAAGGAGGGTTATTATTTTACGCGATAACGACTTCTACGCGGTCGAAGCCGCGGGGAACAGCTAGTGTACTATAATTATACCGTAAGTTTCTTTAGCAACCTGTAGTAGTAAGTTTCATTACTCCTATTGATTGAGTGATTAAAATGTTACAAATACAGGTACCTGCATTAGTCTCAGAACATGAAAAGCCCTTATGTAAATTAAGTAGGTACTTACCTATGTGGAAAGATCCTTTAGTTTAGACTGATTAGGTATAAAGTACTTAAGTACACAATTCAAGTTATTTTAAGAATTTTTATTTTTATGCTATGCTTGGTTATGAAAAAGTGTACTCACTTGGTAAGACTGGAGGTAGCATCGCAAAGGGCGGCGGCGGCGGCGGCCCGGCGCTCCGCAGCCGCGTCTACCATGCCTCTGCATCACCGCGATGGGCATCACTCGCCACTCGCGCCACCTCGACCACACACCACCACCCACCGCACTACACTACCACACTGACATCACAACGTTTATACAACACCCTCACTGTCACCTGTTCGATACCTGATCACTTGAAGTTGCTACACTTCACTATCGTATTTAGTTACAATTATATATCGCCTACCAGAGTTACAAGGTTTTATCCAGAACACATAGGGAATCTGAAACAAAGAGAACAAGTAAAACGTAAATTGTCATGTTGTTTAGATAGGTACCTATTTAAAAGTTGAGACGCAATTGGATTAATAAAAGCAAAGGACAATGTGTGTTGCGCGTGGGATAAGTACCGACAGCATATAAAAAGTTTATAATTATGATTAATGAATTCGGAATTCCGTGGAACTACAGGGTCTATTGAGAATCAGAATCATCCAGGAACCAAATCAACTAATTTAAGGTAACTGTGAAACTCAACTGAGTCACGCTGTCACGCAGCACCCCTGTTTCGCGGCTGCAGTCTTTGTATTGTGAACAGATTCCACTTGCAGCGCTTGTGTAGCATATCTAAAACTCCTACATGTGTATGTAAGGTCTTTATTAGAGACCCGACCCGGATACACCAGACCAGAACTTGCAATTTGGACATTTTAAATAATCGCCATGGCCTCGCTTCGAAGCCACATTACCTCGTGGTAACCATATAGAGTTATTTTAACCCCGATTAGTATAGATTTGCATTAAAAGACTCAATCATCATTTTATACATAACGAAACGAATCAGTAACCCGAAATCTATTAACATTACCTCGAAATAAAATCTACAAATTTGATTCAGAAGACTGAGATAATGTAAACATATCACAATTTTAATTAGTTACCTAACTCACAAAAATAATACTCACTTAAAAAGGCTGGATTGTAGACTGTTGTGTTCTTTAAGAGATAAACCAAAACTAGGACAACGCTGCTGCCCACGTTTTAGATACTTATAACAATTTGTGGTATGGTATTCTCGGTCAAGGCGAAGTAAAATAGAAGGGTTTATTCAGGTTTGGCTCCATCAACCCATCGCAGCTAATGAGTATCCGGGAGTACCTTTTATGTGTCTACTATCAACAACTACCACCAGACAATCAAAGCGGACCATAACATATTAATAATAATAATGTCCGCCGGACTCTCTCGCCCGGTATCTCTCGGGACACAGTGAAGGAAAATCGTGAACAGCTTGTGTCTGAAATCGAGGCTACTCTTACTAGAGTGTCCGATTGGGGTGGACAAAATCTTGTCCAGTTCAACCCTTTCAAGACACAGGCGTGTTTTTTCACCGCTAAGCAAACCCCAATTACTGTAGCGCCGCAATTTCAGGGCACATCTCTTTCCATCTCCAAAAGTATAGGGATCCTTGGCTTTGACATCTCCAGTGACGTTCAGTTCCGTAGTCATTTGGAGGACAAGGCTAAGCTGGCGTCCAAGAAGCTAGGTGTGCTCAACAGGGCGCGGCGGTACTTCACTGCTGCGCAAACACTGCTTCTGTATAAGTCGCAAGTGCGGCCGCACATGGAGTACTGCTGTCACCTTTGGGCAGGGGCACCTGAATATCAGCTTCGTCCATTTGACTCGGTGCAAAGACGTGCTATAAGAGTTGTCAACGATCCTATACTTACAAGTGGTGTGGAACCTCTTCGCGACAGGAGAGACTTTGCCTCCTTATGCGTGTTCTACCGACTGTACAATGGTGTGTGCTCTGAGGAATTGTTTGATATGATGCCCACGGCTACGTTCTATCACCGCACCGCTCGCCACAGACAGGGAGTTCATCCTCACACTCTGCGTCCGGAGCGTTCCAGCACGGTTAGATCCGATAGGGGTTTTCTTCCGCGCACGCTTAGGTTGTGGAATGATCTCCCTGCCTCGGTTTTCCCAAACGCCTACAGTATGGGGTTCTTCAAAAGGGGTCTTAGAAGGTTTTTGCAGGGTCGGCAGCGCGAGTGTGGCGCCTCTGGTGTTGCAAACGTTCATAGGCTGCGGTGACCACCGGTCCTTCTGGGGGGCCGTGTGCTTGTCTGCCACCTTAGTGGTATATAAAAAAAAAAAAAAAAACTACTCTACAGACGGTCGGATCTGTACCAAATCACTGCGTCTACGCACTGATTTGGTACGACCGGACAACGGATTTGGTCCTGTCTGGGAACATATCCGACCGTCTGTAGGGTAGTCTGGTGGACATTATTATAATTGATTGAGTCCTTCGTGGTCCGCTTCTTTTCATGTCGGATTTGGTCCGCTCCGTACCAAATCAGGACGTGTGGACGTGGACGGTCGGACCGAACCAACTATGATTAGCGTGTTCGGGCCGCCATTAATACAAACACTATGAAATGATATCTAACTAGCGAGCTTATGAAATTCAAAGACAGAAATAATAATATGGCCAATATAAACTATCGAAGTACCTAAACTTACGGCCAGAATTTCATACGCTCCATTTTAGTTCAAGAGGTAGGACATAATGAATATTTTTTATGCTGAGTATGATGACCTCATGATGATTTCACTCACACCGAATGAGAATAGGAACTACGCACGTGTCGACACCGCTCAATTTAGAATATAAGGTGTGTGTATGTCAGGGGTAAAATAAAACGCACTGCAATAATCGACGGAATCGGAAAGAGTTTCGCAACCACAGACTTACAATAGGTAGCAGACAAAGCATTAGAGATTGAAAAGTACGCCAAAACCACAAAACTAACACATATAAAAACCACACACTCTAACGCAACTACAGGGAAGGACTTAGCCGCCTAGTTCAATAAGATTTATTTTAATGAAATAAGAATATCTTAAAATATGTACCTCTTTTAAGGTTCCGTAGGCAAATGGCAAAAAACGGAACCCTTATAGATTCGTCATATCTGTCTGTCTGTTCGTCTGAATGTCACAACCACTTTTCTCCTATGCACTTGAAACTTGGTAAGTAGATGTATTCTGTGAACCGCATTAAGATTTTTAAATATAACTAGAAAAAAGCAGTAAATTTTGGGGGTCCCCATACTCAGAACTGAAACGAAAAAAATTTTTTTCATCAAACCCATACGTGTGGGGTATCCATAGATAGGTCTTAAAAAATGCTATTGAGGTTTTTAACATCATTTTTTTCTAAAGGTGCTCCCTCACCGGGAGCATTCGCGCGTAATGTAACGTTACGAGTCGAGAATTACAGCCAGTGTGGGAGGTAAACCGAGCATTGCAATGCGCACCTTGTAATGATACAAGACGAGGTTACAGCAGTGAGGGAGGTGATCCGAGCATTGCAATGCGCGCCTTGTAATGATACAATGTGTAACGTTTTGATACAACTCGTAACATCAATGCGCTTTTTTTGTTGCGGCTGGCCGGCCGCACACTGGTCCGGATTATAAATACATACGATCTAAGATGTCAAATGCTTTTGGGAAAAAAATAGTAGTAAGAGTACAAATTTCGAGTTAATTTTGCAATCCAATATGGCCGCCGCGCCACCATTGTAAAATTTCATGTTGGATATCGTTTATGGGGTTTTTTGGTACGCTGAGTACGAATTTCAGGGTAATTTTGCAATCCAATATGGCCACCGCGCCACCGTTGTAAAATTTCATGTTGCATATCATATAAGGGGTTTTTTGGTATGCTGAGTACGAATTTTGGGTTAATTTTGCAATCCAATATGGCCGCCGCGTCAAAATCACAAAATTTCATGATGGGTATCATTTAAAGGGGATTTTGGTACACTGAGTACGAATCTAATGATAATTTTGCAATCCAATATGGCCGCCGCGCCGAAATCACAAAATTTCATGATGGGTATCGTTTAAGGGGTTTTTTGGTATGCTGAGTACGAATCACATGATAATTTTGCAATCCAATATGGCGGCCGCGCCGACATCACAAAATTTCATGATGAGTATCATTTAAGGGGGATTTTGGTACGCTGAGTACGAATCTCATGATAATTTTGCAATCCAATATGACCGCCGTGCCGAAATCACAAAATTTCATGATGGGTATCGTCTAAGGGGTTTATTGGTATGCTGAATACGAATCACATGATAATTTTGAAATCCAATATGGCCGCCACGCCGAAATCAAAAAATATCATGATGGGTATCGTTTAAGGGGTTTTTTGGTACGCTGAGTACGAATCTGTCACCATACCAAAAACCCGCTTATACGATATGCAACATGAAATTTGCCAACGGTGGTGCGGTGGCCATCTTGGATTGCAAAATTGACCTAAAATTCGTACTCTGCATACCAAAAAACCTCTTTTACGATATCCAAAATGAAATTTTACAACGGTGGTGCGGCAGCCATCTTAGATTGCAAAATTGACCTTAAATTCCTGCTCAGCATACCAAAAAACCCCTTATACGGTATCCAACATGAAATTTTATAACGGTGGCGCGGCGGCCATATTGGATTGCAAAATTATCATGAGATTCGTACTCAGCGTACCAAAATCCCCCTTAAACGATACCCATCATGATATTTTGTGATAACGGCGCAGCGGCCATATTGGATTGCAAAATTATCATGTGATTCGTACTCAGCATACCAAAAACCGCTTAAACGATACCCATAATGAAATTTTATGATTTCGGCGTGGCGGCCATATTGGATTGCAAAATTATCATGAGATTCGTACTCAGCATACCAAAAACCCCATTTATCGATACCCATCATGAAATTTTGTGATTCCAGCGCGGCGGCCATATTGGATTGAAAAAGTATCATGAGATTCGTACTCAGCGTGCCAAAATCCCCCTTAAACGATACCTATCATGAAATTTTGTGATTTCGGCGCGGCGGCCATATTGGATTGCAAAATTATCATGTGATTCGTACTCAGCGTACCAAAATCCCCCTTAAACGATACCCATCATGAAATTTTGTGATTTCGACGCGGCGGCCATATTGGATTGCAAAATTATCTCTTAGCCTTTCTGTTCTCGGTTTCCATTTCGGAGTTTCCAGTTCTATGACCGGATCCAAAATCGCAATAGAAACCATTTCTTCTAATAGTTTTGCACCAATTTTTTTAAAACCTTCTCCTGACAGAAACAAACAACAAAAAAGAATTAGCGAAATCGGTCCAGCATTTCACGCGTAATGCCGTGCCCAAGGAAATCGGGCTTCATTTTTATATATTGTATACTCAATATCATCGAAGATTACAGGCATTATATTAAAATGCAATTCTGAACTAATTAAATGCTGAATCACAGTTTGCCACACTTATTTTTATGTTAGCATTAAATTTAATCTTGAAAAGAAGTGCCTGAGTTTGGCCCCTACATTAATGAGAGGTATCTAATACGTCAAACTGCAGCATCGGCAGCTTACCAAAATGGCGACCCTTCAAAAACCAGGCGCACGTCATTTTTTTTTAACATGTCATGTATAGTGTTGCTATACGTGTAGAAACGAGATAGCAGCATTCACTAACCCCTTAGAGCGAGAGGTTTGGAAAGACCAACGCACACAAACATAATTAATGTTTCGTCTGCTACTTATTGTAAGTCTGTGTTCGCAACACAATTCTCAATGTGAATGTTTAGGTCAGGACTCAGGCAGCGAGAACGATGTGCCCGTAGTCATGGAGGGTGAGTTAGGGGCGGCTGTACTGCGGCTTAAATCCCGCAGAAACACCACCCCTGGACCCGACGGCATTCCAGGCCGAGCGTGGGTCCTGGCTCTCGTGGAGCTTGGGCCTCGACTTATAGGTCTTTTTAGCGCATGCCTCGAAAAAGGCCAGTTTCCCAAAGTCTGGAAGACGGGGAAACTGGTCTTGATCCGAAAGGCGAGGCGGCCGGCAAACTCCCCATCAGGGTACCGGCCGACGGCTCGACGAGGTGTGCAAGCTCTTTGAGCGTATTATTGCACAACGCCTCGTCGGGCACCTCACACGCGTGGGGCCTGATCTGGCGGATAGCCAGTTTAGCTTCCGTCAGGGGCGCCCCACCGTGGACGCGATCATGTGCATTAGAGGCCTGACGGAGGAAGCAGTCTCACGGGGTGAGGTGGTGGTGGCGGTATCTCTTGACTTCGTCAACGCCTTCAACACCTTGCCCTGGGGATGCATTAGGGAGGCGCTTATTTACCATGGAGTGCCTCCCTACCTCCGTCGAATTGTCGGGGCCTATCTCTCCGAGAGGGCCATAACTTACCCGAACTGGCTAGGGCCGGGTCGGCGAGATGTGTCGTGCGGTGTCCCACAGGGATCGGTATTAGGACCGCTCCTGTTAAACATCGGGTACGACTGGGTGCTGCGTGGTCCGTTGCTCCGAGGGGTCGGCGTAACTTGTTACGCCGATGTCACTCTCGTTACGGCGCGGCGCGGGGAGCAACGCACCGTGATGCAGCACAAAAGGCCACGGCAGGGGTTGCTCAAGTCGTGGGTCGGATTCGGCGGCTGGGTCTCGAGATCGCCCTTCACAAATCCGAGGCTCTGTACAGAAGCAGGCCCATGACGGTAGCGTGACGTGAGGGATCCACGCACGCCCCCCCCTTAGAAGCGGGATCACACCCGAAACCCCCCAATGACGCGGGATAGCACCCGAACTACCCCCTAGGCAAGGCCGCAGTAGCTGCCGTGGGTCTGCGTTGGGAGGACTTTAGTTATAATTTTGTTAAACTTAGGGCACTATGCTACAAATTTCTTAAGGCATGTATTTAAATGGTTATATATTAAAATACCAGAAATCAAAATGCCTTTACTTAAAATGCATTAGACCAAAATACCCGAATTCGAAATACCTTAACATTCAAAATACCTTATTTCAGTTCACCTTACCCTAAAATGTCTAAACTTAAAATACAAATAATTATTATACCGAAATTCAAAATGCAAATTTTCAAATATCCTTAATTTAAAATACCGAAAATAGAATACAATGTGAATATAAAAAATAAACCATAACCTACCCAGTTTATCGCTATAACCTCGCAGTTATAGCCGTAGGTCTGTTGGTCCTTGGGTATCTTTCTGAGGGCTTACCCGGGGCTCCCAACTGTAAGCTGTTATATTGGATACGTGTGGTTTTTAGTCGGTAGGAGTCCGTCATAGTATCCATGTAGGATTTACCTCATGTTAAAACACTTTGATTCAGAGTTACAAAAGTACTACAGT
The DNA here is from genome assembly GCA_933228765.1 of Miltochrista miniata. Classification (NCBI taxonomy): domain Eukaryota; kingdom Metazoa; phylum Arthropoda; class Insecta; order Lepidoptera; family Erebidae; genus Miltochrista; species Miltochrista miniata. Next base: position 23,539,929 of record OW121749.1, on the reverse strand, counting down.
GGGCTAACGAAAAATAAAAAAAAATAACCACGAAGGCTTCTAACCTAACCTATCCGAGTCGGGATACTGAGTCGGGGTGTTAACTATTCACAGATAATAGCATCCAGTAGGATTTAAATCATGTTAAAAAAAAGGTATTTTGTGTTTGAACATTTTAGGATAAGGTATTTGATAAATTTATTTTTTGGGTTTCGGTTATTCGACCGTAAGGCATTTTAAATTATTTATATTATAAATATTTGCCTTTTGAATATTGATATTTCGATTTCGGGTATTTTGGGCTCAGGCATTTTAAGTAAAGGCATTATGATTTCTGGTATTATGACGGTATACCATTTAAATCGATATCTGTATATTCCCTTTTTCTGAACTAATTATTTCAAAGTTAAACCAAAAATACTGACTGGCACACTGATTATGCACACTAAATAAATCAAATCCATATACTGTTTAATAGTATTTGCAGAACTGTTTTACTGAACTAATTACTATTATCAAAATTGTATATCTAAGAAATCCTTAGTTCAACAAAAATATTAAAACTTTTTTAAGGAAAATCATCGCCTAATTTACTTTTAGGAACATCGCTTATTTTAAGTAAAACCCCAATTTAATCAGTCACCACTACAAAATTAAATTTTATTGATCAAAAAAATAAAAGTCTAACCTAACCTAACCCATTCGGGGTGCTAGGTCGGGAAACCTCCTCGTGAGCTTGGACCGGTTTCCTATCCCTTCGGGCTATATGCCCGGGGGGAGTGGCAACTGGACTAAGACGGTGCACCCTGGAACATCGGCTAATGGGTGCGGCGTGCTGCCCCCATTAGTCGATGTACCGATATCCCGGCAAGCTGACCCCATGGCGAGGGGGTCGCAGTTGGGTGAGCCTGCTAGGCCCACGGTGTTGCAGCGTCTCTGCACCGCAACACGCTTTGGCGGACGCCCCAATGCTCCCGGCTTTCTGGCCGGTAGAAGCATTGGGACCGTTTTTCGGCCGTCGTTTGACGGAGTTGACCCCATTGCACGAGGGGGTCGTGGTATGGCGGGCCTTCAAGGTCCGCGGGGTTGCGACAGCTCCCGGATACCCGGTGGAAGCGTCGCAACGATAGTGAGGTTCGCTCCCGGCTGCGGCCGGTTGGAGCAAGTTTGCTGTGCGGCAGCGGCCGCATGTGCGGCTGTTCCGCCTGTGCGGCTGATTTCGCCTGTACGGCAGTCCACCTGTGCGGCAGTTACGTAGCGCGGCAGTGTTTGACCGGCTGCTGCGTGTGTGCGGGCTGCCAGTGCGGTGGGCTGGTTCCGTCTGTGCGGCCGTTCCGCCCGTGCGGCCGTTCCGTCCGTGCGGCCGCTCCGTACAGCAACAGTAGGAGCCTGTCACTGCTGGTCATGGTGCAAGCCATGGTCGGCAGTCAGGCGTGCTGAGTCGCGATGGCGGCAAAGCGGGAGGTGCACTGCGCGGGGGAGCGGGAGTTACCGATAATGCTCCCGCTCTGTCGTGCAGTTCGAGGGCGCCGCGCGCCCCCGATTGTTTCTTGACCGTGGGCGTAAGGTCGGGGGACCCCGCCCACCAACGGTCACATGGCGGTGGGCACCTTCCCCGTGTTCCGAGGGTGCCCATTAGCGCACGCCTGCACAAGCCGCTCTCTGTCTCCTCTATTACAGAGGGGCGCTCGAGAGCGGTGCAGGCGTGATAATCTTCAGCTCCTTAGGGAGCTTTGGGGAGCCGCCCGTCGGGCTCCCCCGAGGAGAGCCCCGAATTCACGGGGCGCCCCTAGCCGGGTCGACGTGAATAATCTTTTGATATCCCTCGGCCCGGCTTAAGGGTGAGGAGGAACACCGCGGGGTTTACTGGGTAGGCCGGTCCACTCCGGACCGGTCCGGGAGTCCCACACACCATCCTAGCTGCCCCCGCAGCTGGGATGAAGGCGCGTAAAAGCGTTCCCCGCGTCAACAAAAAAAAAAAAAAAAAAAACCTAACCCATTCCGTTATAAGATTGTATAATTTAGAGTGCAAGTTAGTATTTTTGATAAACAACTCGTATTTCTGTTTTACAGATCATATATTCGATGTACGAACTACATTTTTGGTGTGAAATCACGCGCTGCCGACCCGGGCGCAGGTTGTGACGACCCACAGTTGAAATTTTTCAAGCCGCCCGTAAGGCCTTCAACTTGGCTTAACGACTGTCATTTTACTGACAACCGGGACCAACGGCTTATCGCGCCTTCCGAAGCACGGAAACGCTCGTAAATAAATGTCACAAAGTGGTCCACGTGGTGGTCACCCATCCATATCCGGCCATAGTAAATGTTGCTTACTGCAGTGATCGTTTACAGAACACTGAGTCCGCGGGGCCACGAGCGCTTCAATATACTCATATACATATACATACATACATAAATACACACACACATATATAAGATTGATAAATATTTACATATTCAGTAGGCGGCAAACACTAAGTATAGCCAATATCTTTTAAGTAATGATCGTTTACTAGTCTTTTAAATGTAGCTAAACTCTGTGCACGTCTAATAGAAACTGGCAGGGCATTCCACAACCGAACTGCTTGGACAGTGAAGGAGTTATACACAAAGTAAGTGGAATGCCCGGGCATTTTCAATCTCAGATTCTCCGATGATCTCAGGAACTTATTGTGGGAGTTAACGTCATAGCCCACTTACACGACTCTGCTCCCACCCGGCAAAAATAAAATAATTCAAATATAGGCTGTAAATATTGCTCTTTAGATATATTTTACATTGCCATCATCAATTAGCAGACAGCTCGCTTTCAGCGAGCTTACCGCCGTCAGACTGCTCGGGAGTTGACGCCTCGCTGGCCGTGCGTTGTAGACAAGCAGTCGGCGCGGTGCCGCCCCGGTACCCGCTCGCTTACTGCTAACAGTCACCGCACCCGCAAGCACCAACGCTGTCGCCGGCAGTGTGACCGTTTTCAGTATTTTAATACTTTTTTGGTATATTTTATTGACTTTTTTCGATATCAGTATATTAATGGGTATATTGGCAAAAGTCAGTATTTAAGGGTATATTTTGAATAAAAGGTTAGGGTTACACCTCCGTGTCTCAGCGAACATTGAAGTTCTGGGGATTTCCCTGATTTTGTCCATAATATTTCATTCGGGAGCATATAATTATAATCTTATGATCAGTAGTCCCATTAGCCAATCCAACCACGGTTAAATAATATTTTCTGTTGTCACATCAATGTGACAGATTTTTTTTTGAAGCGTGACGAAGGTGAAGTATGTTGAATTCTATCCTTCAAATGGTATTTTAAATGTCAATTCTAGGTTCTTCTCTTATAAAAATAAGGTAGTAACTAAAGAATAAAAAACGTTTTAAAATCGGTATTTTTATTGGTATAATTTTCCATGTGCCATTTGGTATATTTCATTGCTTAAATGGAAACCGATCGCGAACTGTGTCTATTGCGAAAAGCGAGAGCGGTCGGCGGGTGGACAACTGGCCGTCTGCTTGCTGTCGCCGTGTGGACTGCTGGGTGCGTGCTAGCTGTCGCCGCGTAGACTGCGAGCAGTAGTCTTAGTTTAGGACAGTGTTGGGAGGGAGCGGTGTTGGAGCAGAGTCGTTTAAGTGGGCTATGACCTTTACACAGAAAATCAAAGCTATTTTTGAGATAGGAAGATACATACGGTCCCGCCTTTTATCCCCGAAAGAAGTTGTCCTAAATGCGAGTTAGGGGTACTCTATGACCAACTAATAGTAGATAGACGGGCCCACGTCATACATTACGAACTCAAAAATGGACTAGTGCACATACACAAAGATATTGCAGCAACGACACGACACGACACATACATTTTTGCGTTTAAGTAGAGCCCCTCACCCTCCTCAGGCCCACGGTCATGGAGGCCGATAGTCTTGGGCAAAGACAATTCTGCGGCGCCCCTGCCGGCGGAAGTCGGGTGGGAACTCTCCCGCTCCCTCCCCGGAGTCTCTTTCACGAGCAAGACTTGCACACAGAAAGAGGCAGCGGAGTCCCACTTACTCCCACTGGAGATCATGGCTTGCAACAAGAAGCGAGAGCATGTCGACGTCCAGACCTGCCACGAGGACCTGGCGCTGTTGCGCGATGCCAATGCTAACGCCCTCTGCTTGTATGCTGGATCTCGTGGAGCCCCTTCCGAGGTTCGTGAAAACTCAGACCCTCGGACTTGGGAAGACCAGCCTCATATTAATATCAGATCAGATTTGATCAACGGCTTGAGTAATATTTGCCGCTGCCGTTAGGCCTGCGTCTCGGTTACGTTGCTTCTTGCATCGTAATCAGGGAGTCGTCAACTCGTCAGTGTAGCGCGTTACGCTGACACCTCTGAGCAACCGACCATGCACCATCCAATCGTAACCGATGTTCCACAAAACACCTGCGCAACACCAGACGACAACAATTATTGCCGATGCCGATCCAGCCTTAGTACCTGGTGTGCCTGCCGACAGCACGCGTCTGTACATACCTGACTCCTTGCCGGTCCGGGCCTAATCCGTTAGAGGGGATCTGAGTAGTAGATATGCGCCATGGCTCTCCTGAACCACTCTACCTTCGTTCGCTGTCGGAATCCAGGCCTGAGAGGGAGAGACTACGATAATTAATATCAGTCTCTTATGGCAAACAATTTACGAGGAACGCCTTTTTTAAATGTGATTATTAATTATTGGAATATCTATACTTTGACCTTGAGCTGAGCTCGAATTATATGTAACTCGCCTATTAAGGGAGGTCCTTTTAAAACTGGTAACGGATACTTAACCTGGTGTGAAAGTGAATTACATCGTTGATAAATGAATTTTATATTTGTTTATTCCTATTTGTATACTCAATAATCTTCTACCATCATCGATTCCGGGGCCCCGGACATATCGTAGGGCCCTTCCGGCCCAGTCCGACCCTGGCTTGCGTGTGGGCAATGGTGGCCAAAGACTTTTTAAAGCTTAATTGCTTATAATGTGTATGTACAATATACAAAATGTGTACCTACCTATAAACTGTCTGAAACTAGTGGTGTAATAATTAAACTAAATTTTAAGAATTTATTACAATAAAGTTTTAATATAAATTGTGGGTTTTATTTTGTTTTTCGCTTGTGAGTCTTGTGACCCTTATTACCTCCTTTGCCTGTACCTTTGACATTTGGATAAATAATAATAATATAAGAAATACATTGCAATAATTTTCATGTAGGTAACATTTCGGCCCATTCCTTAATTTAACAGAAATACTTACCTACATGTACATACCATACATTATCTACGATCTACCTACATACAAAACAAGTCACCGCGCGCTGTAGTACCTACAGATAGGTAGATACCTACCGTAACTACCTTTCAACCTACTTCAACGTTGTTGACGAAACATAATAAGCATAGCAATGAAGTGTAAGCCAGTATTACAATTTTATGTATGAGATCATCGATATGTATATACAGCAAAATGTAATAAATATAAATATGACTCACCAGTTATGTACCCTTCTACAGAAAAACCGTGTAGGTTATCATTATCACTATTGATGAACGTCACGCACAATACATACAACACACGCGTCGATACAAATTGTCTGCTTTCGAACATCTCAATATTTTTCTATTTGGTACATTATTTAACCAGTGTAACAAATAAAGACATTTCATTTGTATATTCCTAGTTTCCTACATGTATAATCCAACAACATTTGAGAGAGAGAGAGAAGCCAAGTTAAAAATGTATGTATAGGCATTGCGTTGATATTGAATTTCTGTAAATAGAGCAAGTAGCGCCATCTCTGATTTTTAACCAAGGTTTCGCCGTAGCACGTAGTTCCATAAAAATTCGTATTTGACATTTTGTTGTTATGCTTGTTACGAGGTTAGCAATTTATTAAAAAGCTTTTCTATTTTACTCCGATACTTTCTTAAGAAATAATACTTATTAGTGTAAAAAAGGCATCTCAAACTGGATTTTGTGAAAATTGTCATACCTACCATGGAATATTGTTTTTATTCTAAAACTATTTTCGCGATTAAGATTTATCTTCTGCAATGCAAAATAAACCTCGTGCTAAAGTTACTGCATTCAAACAGTACAACTTTTTTGTGTCAAGTCAAGACAATGTCTGCATCTGTTGATTAAAATTTGAAACATAATAAGCTTCTAAACAAGGTCAACAGTTTTCATCAACTCTTAGTGGACGAAAATAATCAAAAATAAGTGTGTATTATGTCCATACTTTCGAATATCGTCCATTTTATGTGTCATCACCAAATATTCAAGTACAAGTGTCCGCGAAAATGATCTGTACTTTGTTTTTCGCAATCACAACGTTACATGAACATGGATGACCTAAAATGCGAATATGTGAAGAAAAAAAGATGTTTAGAAGGCACAAGAACAACAAATTGGTAGAAATTATAATGTTTTGTACTGCAGTTGTCATTTATTATTGACATATTCAAGCCATTGGTAAACGATCGGTGATTTGCTTGGTCACAAAAGTGAAAATGTGATGTGTCAAACGGATTGTTTACTTCGCGGACAGGTGAGTGGTTTGTAGAAGTTGTATGTAGGGTGGCGGGCGGCGGGCGGTATGTCTGGTCGATCAAGTCCCGCGAACGGCGGTTACGAGGCCGCAAGGCTCACCGTCCGCAAGGATCTCTTCCCAGAAGTTCGCATACCAAAACTGCCATCTGTCTGTTCCGATGACACGGGCTCACAAGATGATGACAATGACACATTGTCCTGTGTCAAACTGGAAACCGATTTCGAACAGAGTATTGACGAGATCGCCAATCAAAAGCTGCAAGTGGCCAACGGGGCGCTTCCCTGTCCTACCCGGCCGCGTCATAGAAAACATAAGCATCATTCTCGACAAAGCCCTGAAGCTTCAAGCATGAATGGCTACTTACCTCTTAAAAGCAAACGGAGAAAAGACTCTAAAGACTCTCATAGAAAACGTTTAAAAAGTAGTGTTGTGTTGTCACAAGTGAAAGGTGGTAAAAATTTGAATTTAGTGAGTAGTAGTGAGTATCAGAACAATGATGAAGGTGACGAAGATTCAGAAGAAGAGGAAGAAGGAGTTGTTGAGGAGGAGGAAGCTGAGGATAGTGAAAGTTCCGAAGATCAGCGCATTTCAAAGTTACCATTAACAAAAATACCACGGCAAAGTGGTAAACCATACAGTCATGAACTTAGTCAATTATCAACAAAAAAGAGTAAACGCGAGTCCAGAGAGCAAAGAACTCATGCAATTATACCATGTAGTGGCAAACCTAGGGCCATGTTGAACATACGCAGTTCTCGTAGTAAAAAGAAGTCAAAGAAGTCTGATAGTACAGCTACATACCACAGTCAGATTGTGGACACTCACTCTATTAAGATAAAGATCAGAAGGACAAGTCTGCATGAAACTGTAAGTATTTTTGTTCTATCTTTTTATTTTGATTATACACATAACCTTTAATTTATATTACTGTCATTCATTGCATACATAATGTTGTACTGAATGTGCATTTGAATGTAATATTTAATACCTAAAAATTAATGAAGTTTTTTACAAATGTTACTGTATTCAAAAAATACTTCCCGAAATGCAGTGATTAAATAAATAAATATTCACGGACATTTCACACATCACTATCTGATCCCAAAGTAAGCTAGGAATAACCTGCTTGTGTTATGGGTATCAGACCATGGATATTAATACTAATATACTTTTAAATACATTAATTTAAGCAGTTGATCACTTAAATTAATGCACGTAGCAGAGTTCATACTGTGCAGCCTTTTAAATTTTATTGGGTATTCATCCAGTTTGCAGTACAATTATTATCTTACTAATTTGCATAAAATAAAGATGTCTATCTGCTAAATCCAATTGGGGAATCATAAATGTTGACCAAGGGAATACTTTCCCAAAAATGCGCTTTGCAAGTTACACTGGCATACCATGCACCTGTCATACCAAAAACTGGCCAAGTGCGAGTCGGACTCGGCCATGAAGGGTTCCGTAGCAGCAAGTACCATAATATAAAAGTTCTTGTAGTTCTTTGTTACTTTGATTGATGTTTTAACGCAATCGCATAAACTGCAATTTTGCAGTATATGAGGTTTTAAAAAAAAACTACTGATTAGATCTCGTTCAAACCAATTTTCGTTGGAAGTTTTTATGGCAATGTACATCTTATATTTTTTTAGATTTATCATTCTCTTAGTTTAGAAGTTAGGGGGGGGGGACACACTTTTTTCCAACAACACAACACAAAACATTCACAAAACTATTCAGTGATAAAAAAAAAATTGATGTTAATGTCTGAGTATGGGGACCTAGAGATGAAAATGACCAAAGTGACTGAATTTGACTGACTGTCATTTATGGTCAAATTGGTCAAAAACGGTCATTTATTGTCAAAAAGGGTCATAAACAGTCACTTTGATCTTGAGTGCTTTTTGATATTTATTTTGAAGTAGCTGACCCTCGCAACTTCGTTTACGTCACATAATGTGCACGAAAGGAGAGGTACCTAATTCTTCATCAGACTTGTCAAGCACCGTGTGAAACGGCCCTGTTTGCTTAATCGTAAAAGAGCTTAAAGATTAAGGCTATTCTAAAACCATTCAGTCACGCCTTCGGCGCGGACTGAATTATTTTAAAATACCCTTAATCATTAATTTCTTTTATGACTAAGCAAACACGCCGGTTATGAGTGACCCTTACCATTCGAAACACTTTAATTATAGGCTTAGCGACAGTTAGATGTCTCTAATTTCTGAACTTCAAATTCCTTAATATTGAAACTTGTGTAAAACAATTCTTAAAGTACTCCCTTTCCAACACTTTAAAAATATTTGAAATCGGACCACGCGTTAAGAAATTACAACTGAAAAACCATTTTGTCTTTTATCCCCTCGCCTGCGGGAACCGGGCAAAATATCGGGATCAAAAGTATCCTAGAACCTTCCTCGGACTATAAGCTCAAAACGTACTAAGTGTCATTTAAATTGGTTCAGTAGTTTCGGCGTGATACTTATTCGGGATACAGACAGACAGACAGACATGAAAAATTTAAATTACATTTTCGGCTTCAGTATCGATTAGAGAACGACCTACAATTAAAATTTTCAAAATATCTTCCATGTATAGACTCTCGACCCTCTACAGTTTTATTAAATGTATAGATATCTTATCTTATCTTTAAGTTCTTTTGTGACTAAGCAAACACGCCAGTTTAGAATGACCCTTACATTCAAAGGAAACCTTGAGTTATAGGTTTAGCAAAAGTTGAGACATCTCTAATTTCTGAACTACAAAACCCTCAATATTAAAATTTGTGTGGAACAATCCTTAAAGTACTCCCTTTCCATTACTAAAAAAATATTTGAAATTGGATTACGAGTTGAGAAATTACAGCTGAAAAACGATTTTAACTTTCATCCCCTCTCCCGCAGGAACTGCGCAAAATATCGGGATTAAAAGTATCCTAGAACCTTCCTCGGAAAATAAGTTCGGAATGTATCAAGTATCATTCAAATTGGTTTAGTAGTTTCGGCGTGATACTTATTCGGGATACAGACAGACAGACATGAAAAGTATAAATTACATTTTCGGCTTAAGTAGCGATTAGAGAATGCCTTACAATAAAAATTTTCAAAATATCTTCCATGTACAGACTCTTGACCCTCAACAGTTTTATTATATGTATAGAGTATACTGAAATGGTGCCCCCTGTCGGGAAAAACTGGCATATTTAGTCACTTTAATAAATAGAATTAATAGTAAGTTTAAGTCAAATTGATTGAATTTGACAATAAATGGCCGGTCAAATATGGTTTTTGACAATCGTGACCGGTCAGATTCAGTCATTTTACATCTCTATGGGGACCCCTAAAATTTACTGCTTTTTTTCTATTTTTATGTAAAAATCTTAATGCGGTTCACAGTATACATCCACTTACAAAGTTTCAATAGCATAGGTCTTATAGTTTCGGAGAAAAGTGGCTGTGACTGTGGGTTCCATTTTTTGCCATTTGGCTACAGAACCCTAAAAAGGGGTAAGAATGATAACCTGCAGTGGTATTTTTTCTATTACTCTGAGGAAACCTACTGTCTCAGAATGGTGCCAGGTCCACTGAACTCCATGTATAAAACATGAACTAGGTATATCAATGCAGCACTGGTCATCATCAAAGGGCACAAGAAAGGATCCAAGTTGTTCACAAGAGATCAGTCTTTGGGGCAAAGTTAGGGCAAGCTAGCTCTAAAGTAGTCCACAGGTTATTTACCACCATTATACTGCCTGAATATAGAACAGTGGGACAACCAGCACTCATCTTCTGCCATAAATTTATCATTTGTCTTATCGACATAAGGCCCTTTAGTTATTCTGTGTCTAGGATATGACAAGGGTGAGCATACTGTTATGTAGACTTGTTGCAAGAGCCAAGTATACTTGAATTCACTGTGATGATCTGTCAGTTCCACTTACAGACTATCTTTAATCAGAAACTCGACCACTTAAATTAATGTTCATGACATTATGTATTAATTTACAAAATTATAATAAAGTCAATCAATCATTGAAGTCAGTCTAAAGCAGGCCACTGCTGGACTGGGCTGGATAATGTTGTGGCATAAATTGGCAATTTCTCTTTTTCCTTCCTCATTAAAGTCCTTGCGACCTTTTCCAAGTTGTTGGTCCATCTGATGAGGGTCTTCCTCCTCCATGTTGTTTCCTCTATTAGACATCAATTCTTCTATAGATATGGCCAGTCCATTGCCACAGTGCTCTAACTTTGTGAACTACATTGACAACTGTGGCGCGCTGACTCATAATGATGATACTGATATTACCTATGTCATTTGAAATTTTAATTTTATTTAATGTACACTTAATTCACCTGAGTGCATTGACTTTAGTGAAGAGAAGACACTTCAAATGCAGACCACTTACTGGTATATTCAATCAATTAACTTATGTGAATAATTTATGGCAGGCAGGACTCACTTTCTATTTGCCAGTTATGTAGTATGTAGTCATTGATTGAGGCCCTGGATGAGCTTAATCCAGACAATTTAGACATTTGAAGCTACTGACATGACCAAATGAATGACCTGGTTGAAATGGCAGTAGGATATTGCTCGGAAAACAAACAGCCTATGAGGTCGAAAGTTTACGTATCATTACACTTCATCGAAAACACTTCACCGAAAAACACTTTCCCGAACGACATTTCGTCGAAAACACTTCGTCGAAACGACTTTTCACCGAAAACACTTCATCGAAAACATTTCCCCGAAAAGACACTTCGTCGAAAGACAGTTCACCGAAATGACATTTTATCGAAAGGCACTTCCCCGAAAGACATTTCATCGAAAACACTTTGTCGAAAACACTTTATCGAAACTGCATTTTACCGAAAACACTTCAACGAAAATCAGTTCGCCGAAAAAGACACTTCATCGAATGACATTTAATCGAAAACACTTGCCTCTGTGGCGCGGTTGGTAGTGATACCGCCTGTGGCGCTGGAGGTCGTGGGTTCGATTCCCACCGGAGACAAATATTTGTGTGACCCATAAATGTTTGTCTAAAGAGTCTGGGTGTTTCTATGTATAATAAGTATGTATTTAAAATTATATAAGTATTAATATCCGTGGTCTGATACCACAGAGCATCGCGCGCCTTTACAGAGGGAGAGGCCAAAGCTGGCAAACCCCCTCTGGCAATAATTTGACATTTTGACGACTAAAAGGGCCCAGTTACATAAAAACTGTTTTTTGAAGTTTCTTTCACTAGACTAAGTCTAGTTGACAGCGTGCGCGGTTGAATTGTCATTTTATAAAAATTATGAAATAATTAGATATTAATACAAAAAGAAATGTGATTAAAGAAATCTGAAGAAAAATGGCATTATCTTGTTTAAGTAAGTAATTTTATAACAAGTTATTATTATTTACACCTATTTAAACGTATAGATAATACTCAGATTTGTTTAGCAACTTTACCGGACGTCACATCAATACATGGATTGGTTGAGCGACTTGGGGTGATGTGACACAAATTGTATCATGTGTGTGTAAAATTTATGAGTGTATTGTTTAAAGTGTATATATAGGCTTCGTATTGACAGTCGATTGCTATTGTAGTGCGAGTCTAAGAAAGTGTGGGTGAGGAAGATTTCCCCCCGTCACCCGCAAAATATGACAGACAAATTTGTACTGAGCAATCGTTACATGCCGTCTCCCCTTAGACAGTTCGCGTTGCTCTATGTCTGATACCCATAACACAAGCAGGTTATTCCTAGCTTACTTTGGGATCAGATAGCGTTGTGTTAAATGCCGGACAACTTTATTATTTAGGTACCAGTTCCTCGATTAACATTTTATCGAATCTAACCTAACCTGATAACCCAACAACGGATCGGTCGGTAATAGATAAAAAGATTCCTTCTTAAAGTTTGCCATTTCTGTGCCCCCCCCCCCCCCCCCTTCTTCAACCTACCTACAAATCTCAACCTCAACATTTCAGCTGATTAACGCTCTTCGGAAAAATGTAATGCTTCCGTGTAAAAGTCGTTTGACAGTTTTTTTCGGTGAAATGTCATTCGAAGAAATGTTTTCGGTAAAGTGTCGAAGTTTTATGAGGGAATTAGAACAATAATTTGAAGCACCTGTACAACAACCGCACAGCATAGTGTGTATTAAGTCTGACCTGAGGCGCGCTGGTAGCGGGTACGAATCCTGGTACTGTTTCTTTTTGTTTTTATTTCACTTTTTGTGTTTTCTATAGTTTTTAAAGTATTATTATATTCATTTTTTTGTGAAGATAGTATAGTATAGTATAATAATTTTTTGTATTGTATGAAATAATATTTTTAATCTATACTTTTTTTGCACGAATTAGCTCCGAATCATGTTTCATTTTTCAATTTTTCATTTTTCAATAGCCACTACACTACTTTGGACTAGATGGCGTTGTGTGCCATTTCACTTATTTATCTGGTAAAGTCTGTAAAGTTATAAAATAGATTCAATCATTTTTGATTGTAAGGTAGGTAGGTATTTTATGAAACAATTGTATTTTTGACTGCCTCTGTGGCGCAGTCGGTAGTGATACCGCCTGCGGCGCTGGAGGTCGTGGGTTCGATTCCCACCGGAGACAAATATTTGTGTGAGCCATAATTTTTTTGTCTCAAGAGTCTGGGTGTTGAATGGATAATTATGTATATTATGTATGTATTTAAAAGGAAGTATAAAGTATTACTATCCGTGGTTTGATACCCATAACATAAGCATGTTATTCCTGGCTTACTTTGGGATCAGATAGCGTTGTGTGAAATGTCCGTGAATATTTATTATTATTATATAATGACCTAATATTGTCAAGTTTTCGAGGTATTATTCCCAGTGTTTTCTACCTGCGAGGACGATATTATAATTTCCGTAGTACTTCAGTGACCAGTCGCAGTTTCCCCTACATTACCTAAGCTTCACTGATTAGTTATATTAATTTAAAAAGCAAGAAACTAGATTAAATTATCGAAATTAATTTAATACTAATGCCATCTATGCGGCATCAACGTAATTATCGCAATTTTATCACTAGGAGGACATTGTGATTATCGCCATCTTGTGGCACACGTTTAAAACTTATGAAGTAATTAATAGATAGATGGCACTACTTTTAATTTTATTAAACTATGTTAAGATATTATTTATCTATCATAATAGCAGATCATATTGCATTAATTAAGACTCTTTTATACCGTTTACAATAGGTACCACAGCGCAGCTGAGGAAGAGGAAATTAGGTGTAATAATGTGACTTGGTACCTACATTACGTGGAAAATCGATAAATTGCTAAACCTCATGGGGTTGAGTTCAGCTAGGTAGGTAGGTACTGTTGTCAAGGCAAGTTCATGAATGGATTACCTACTTACCAACTGATACCTAAACTTTTGCAACAACTAAAATCTTGATATTAACGTTGAAAAAAACAAACAAATTGGTTTCATAATTTTCTACAGAAACATTATATATCTTACCTGCAGACCCTATTGTCCATTTCTACGGAAATTATAATATCGTCCTCGCAGGTAGAAAACACTGGGAATAACACCTCGAAAACTTGACAATATTAGGTCATTAAATACAATTGTTTCATAATTACTTAAATACCCATCAATCAAAAATGATACACATACATAATATTAAATGAGTGAAATGGCACACAACGCCATCTAGTCCAAAGTAGTGTAGTGACTATTGAAAAATGAGCGATTCGTTCAAAAAAAGGATAGATTAAAAAAAAAATTAACACTACAAAAAATGAATAATAATACTTTAAAAACTACAGAAATCACAGAAAGTAAAATAAAAACAAAAAGAAAAAAGAAATCCAGGTTTCATACCCGCTACCAGCGCGCCTCAGGTCAGACTTGATGCACACTATGCTGTGCGGTTATAGCAGAAGTGCTCCAAATAATTGTTCTGATTCTCTCATAAATCTTCGACACTTCACCGAAAACATTTCTTCGAATGACTTTTCACCGAAAAAGATGTCGAACGACTTTTACACGGAAACACTTCCTCGGTATCCTTCCCGAAGGGCGTCAATCAGCTGAAATGTTGAGGTTGAGGTATTTCACAATGTATTTTTTAATATAAGTATATTCAAGATGATTCAATCTTTTTCTTAGAATTTAAAGGTTACTAATATAAAGCAACTTCTCTGACAGTAAATTCATGAATTAGTTCTGAAGTCTTGGGGATGACTTTGTGATTACTGCTTTTCATAAATCAACATCTGGTCTTCGCTATGGAATTTCTTTATCGGGATGTTTCGTTTGGGAAGCTATCATCGGGGAAGTGTTTGCGTGTAAACAACTCTCTGTCACTTTTCGAAGAAGTGTCTTCGGTGATCTGTCTTTCGGAGAAGTGTTTTCGGCGATCTGCTTTTCGAGGAAGTGTTTTCGATGATCTGTCTTTCGGATAAATGATTTTCGGTGAAGTGTTATTTCGGAAAAGTGTTTTTCGAGGAAATGCTTTTTCGGTAAAATGTTTTCGATAAAGTGTTTTACGATGAAGTGTTTTCGATGAACTGTTTTCGGCGAAGTGTTTTCGATGAAGTGTCTTTTCGGTGAACTGTTTTCGATGAAAAGTATGAGTACCGAAAGTTTATATAATGGCTGCAGCATACCATA
Source organism: Miltochrista miniata (assembly GCA_933228765.1). Taxonomy (NCBI): domain Eukaryota; kingdom Metazoa; phylum Arthropoda; class Insecta; order Lepidoptera; family Erebidae; genus Miltochrista; species Miltochrista miniata. Next base: position 23,524,714 of record OW121749.1, on the reverse strand, counting down.
AATCGCAGCTGTGTTGCTCTCCAGCTCGATAAATAATGGTTTCATAAAGGTCGTGTGAGTCTGTTGAATGTTAGCAGCTCAAGACATAATTTTTTTGCGATCCTTGAAGGAGGCCTATGCTTAGGTAGGCATCAATGAACTGTGAAAATCTTAATGATAATGTTTCTGTTGGACAAAACATTTTTTTTATCATTTCTGCTTGAAGTCTAAATGATTATTTAATTACTACTATACTTTGAAATGGGGGCTTGTTGTGTAAAATCTAATTATTACTGCCAAGCACATAGGTACTATCCTATAATCAATCTATAAAACAGAACATTCCAAGTAAAGGAGAATGATTGTAAGTACTTAATTCAAAACTATGCAGAATTTGCACGGGAGTACCTTGGGCCACTTTTATACAACCTGTTTTCATTAGATCTTCCACAAAGTCAGTATGTCACTGTTGCCGCTTTTGCAAAAGCAACGGGGCTGCTTTCATCAAGCTCATGTCCATTACAAGCTTCTACAAAATGGACTCTGCAAGGTGGAGCAATGGTTTGCTAAACGGCGAATTACAGCCAGTATATTACTGAAGAAGCGCTCGTAGCCATGCGGACTCAGTGTTCTGAAAACGATCACTACAGTAAGCAACTTTCACTATGGCCGGTCCATGGATGAGTGACCAAGCATGAGACCACTTTGTGACATTTATTTGATTGTTTCCATCCTTCGGAAGGTAAGTTAAGTCTTTGGTCCCAGTTGCCAGTAAAATCCATCCATGGACCTGCCATAGTGAAAGTTGCTTACTGCAGTGATCGTTTATTATCCGCCAGACACAACCCCTTCAAACAAACTGATGCTAAATTGCTGAATCAATATACAGCCAGTTCAAAGACATATTTCTTAGGCATATCTGTCATTCAATTTATTTCCTACACTTTCTTTCGAAATTATTTTTTCTTAGCTTCAGTAATTAAATGTTATGCCTACTAAAACCAAACAGTGTCCTTCCATCTGTGAGTCCTGGGACTCCCGGGTACTTCCTCTGCAATAAAACCCCTTACTCCATGTTGTCCATTAATTTTACAATAATGTATGGGTCTGCCCCGTTAAGTTATTATTGTAGTTGAGGTATTACTGCACCCTTCCGATGGGTGGTAAAGTGTTGTCTTATGTGTTACTAGCTGTTCCCCGCGGCTTCGTCCGTGTAGAAGTCGTTATCGCGTAAAATCATTACCCTCCTTTTGCGCAGTCAGTTAAAAAGTAGGTTCTGTCCTTCCCTAGGACTTAAACTATCTCTGTACCAAATTTCATCAAATTCGTTTCATCGGTTTAGACGTAAAAACGTAACAAACAGACAGACAGAATTACTTTCGCATTTATAATATTAGGTACTAGGGATTAATGTTATAAACTGATGGCCGCGGCTCCACCCGCGTGGAATATTGTACCCGTGCCCGCTTCCCATAGGAACTTATTCCCGGCATTAAATTAGCCTATGTGATTGCATACGATAATCTATCCCTGTACCAAATTCCAGCCAGATGCGTTCAGCCGTTAAATCGTGACAGTAACAAACATCAACACATCCACACTCACAAACTTTCGCATTTATAATATTAGTTAGGTTACGATGTGAAAGTTTGAGAAGATGTTTAGATGCATGTTATTCAATCACGCTCTAATGGTTTGGCTGAAATTTGGTACAGATATAGATTATAGTCGGGAATAGCGCACATGCTTTTTTTTATCCCTGGTTTGTGTTCCCAAAGGATGCGGGAACGGGAATAAAATTTCACGGCCTATTATATCATAGCCTTCTTCAAAAATTGTGCTATCATTTGGTTTTCAGGGTTCCGTACCCAAAAGGGCAAAAACGGGACTTTATTCATGAGACTTCGCCAACCGCCTGTCTTTCCGTCACGAGACTGTACTGTATCTCAGGAATCGTGATAGCTAGTGAGCTGAAATATTGGGCGTCTGCTCATTACACGATACCGATATCGTCAGGTCAGACGACAACAATGTCGTCCGACGATATCGGTTTGTGACACGATATAACCATAGCAACACTAAACACGATATAACCCATAAGTTTAGCGAAAAATCCTAAATCTATACTAATATTATAAAGAAGTAAAGTTTGTGTGTTTGTTAAATTGTAAGGGGTAATCTCGGGATCTACTAAACCGATTTTAAAAATTCTTTCACCAATAGAAAGCTACGTTATTGTGGAGTGTCATCATAGGCTATACAGCATCACGCTATAACGAATAGGAGCGGAGCAGTAATAGTAAATGTTTCAAAAACGGGGGAAAGTTATTTCTTTTGAGAGCTTTGTTGCGTGTGCTGCGTTAATATTTATAGTTAAGTATTGAATATTATTGAGGAGACGCTACGGGAGTAAACGCAACGCGACGGGAGTAAATGCGACGGGAACAGGTAATACTCTCTCTTATGTGGCGCAAACGAAGTTGCGCGGGTCAGCTAGTGTATGATATAACCATAGTACAGCAATGTAGGTACCTTTGTTAGTAGGATAAAGCAAACCTATAACAGATCAGTGCCTAAGTGTTGGGACCTCAGATAGGTAAGGAGGTTTCTCACATGAATGCAGTTCCCACTTAACCAAGTTTCACTGCATATAACTATGTTTATCAGATGTCTAGATTACTTAGCAAAAGCTTATCTTAGCTTATTTTTGGCAAGATGATGTTGTGTGAGAATATCCAAATGGTTAAAGTTCTGGGTCCGAGTTGCCGTACTATTCTGGGTTTACTATTGTTATATCGTGTCAGAAACCGATGCCGATATCGTTGTCGTCGGAGCGTTTTAATTTGAAGCGGAAGTTCCAAGGGATATGGCCAATGAAAAATATCTTCATCTTATCATCTCTCATGAAAGTAGATTGTATTTTAAGCTGTGGCTATAATCACTGCACATAAATACAATAATGTGTTGTCCACACCATTGAATGTGTCTGGAGGTCATTGACATTTGACCTTCACAAACGCCTTGAAACATTATCTATTTAACTGCAACTAGTGAAATTTTGAATTATATAACGTAAGGGAACCCCCACTAACTTCATCACATTCACAATGGAGTCAATATTGATATTGTATGTCATATTTTGTCGGACTAAGATGACGGCTCTTCATGAATGTCTGTATTCTGGCTAGCCTTGGCTCCACTCCAATCCTGACGGGCGATCTCCCTGCGTTGATATACCTTTCTTCCATAGTACCGGGATAGAGGATGCATGTCAGCACCAAAATTCATCCCTTGGTTATCGTAAATACCAAATAAGGGAACATTTTCGTAAAAGGATCCATCGTAGAGAAAGAGTTATCGAAAATTCGAAATAACATTTTTTTTTTCGTGTGGATGCCATGCCGGACTCTTACCGATTAAAACCACCCTTTCTCCACCACTGCCTACGTTTGTGAGCCCCGGGTAAGCCCTAAGAAGGATGTCCCAGGATTCTTGACAGACTTTGGCTACCACCGCGGCATCGCCTAGGGGTTCGGGTACTATCCCGAGTCTTTTGGGGATTCGCTCTCGCCGCGTCGTCAGGCCCCTGGTCATGGAGACCGATAGTCACGGGCGAAGTCAAGTCTGCGGCGCCCCCGCTGCAGTCTGCCAAACTCGGGTGGGAGAGTTATCTCCCGCTTCCTCTTTCACGAGCGAGCTCTCCGCCGATGTGTGGATCGCCAAGTCCTCGCTGCGTTCTTCGCAGTATTGGCACTCGGCCGTGGTCGAAGTAAAACTCTATACCAAACAAGCCATCAGTGTTTTTTTATACAACTAAGGTGGCAGCTTATGTCTGACCTGATGGAATGTGGTCACCGTAGCCAATGGACGTTTACGCAGCCGACCCAGGTGCAGGTTGTGACGAGTGACGACCCGCTGTTGAAAATTTTCAAGCCGCTCTTATGGGCTAGTCACACAGTGGTCACCCATCCAGCCATTGCGAAATGTGAAATATGAATTAAGTAAATGAAAAAGTGATTGTTTAGAGAACATGTGCTTAGTGTTACTCATGAAAATCCTAACACTATCATGTCGTCCCAAACTAAAAGACTGCAATTCTTTTCCATGCCGTTCCGTAGAGGGTAGAATTTTTAAATTATGGAACGTAACGTTGGTAACGTATTATTAACCCTTCTAAGTTCATTTATTCCTTGTGCAAGGCTGGCTCAGGCGGTCTACTCCGAGACTTCTGTTTTCAAATCCGACGTCTTAACTTCCTCGTATGTGGAGAAAAAGTATTTATAAAACTCAAGGTCGTCAAGTTAAGAATACTTTGACGATGCCATTTTGACAATAGTTCCCCAATTAAATGTTGAGCTAACGCTGTGTCATTAAAACTTGTGGACCGTAAATAATGGATACTCGTTAACTAGACTTGGTCCTGATATCAGGCATAAAGTACTCGTTCATGGCAGGGTTGCCAGACTTGCCAAGTAATCTAAAATGGCTTACAAAATTATGAAAAAGATCTTCTCAGTCTAGCTGCCTGCTCTGCCTATTTGTTTTGCACTTCTGAATTTCGTATAATATTATAGGTACCTACTTACTATGAATTTCTCACAGGCTCGGTAACAACACTAACAACAGCTTAGCTGGTAGGGGGCCTGACGTCAAAGACAATATCAATTAGGTACTCGGGTTATCCAATCCATTACATATTTAAGACAGATACCTACGTACTTTACTCGTAACTTCCAAGAATACTGCCCTAATTTTACAATCCTCTCAGAGCACAAGCATGAATAAGTGAACATTTTATTTTATAAAAAAATGTGTCAGGTTTATGCCCCAAGTCAACCTGTTGTTTTTGTAGGATAAATATTAACGGGTACTTAATGAAGAAGAACACAAACTGTGACATTATGCCTACGTTACTACGACTTCATAGAACCCGTCGTTATCATATTAAGTAGATAGCTATGCGTGGGAATTTTGGTTCATTTTAGTTGACAACTTCGTATTAACATAACCACTGGCCTTATGTTATTTCATTGGTAGGTAGGTAGTGTTTTATATTTATTTTGTCATCATTTAAATAAACATAAATGTGTTTAAGTTTGTCCTTTCTATATTCGTAATGGTTTTGAGACAAAACTTTCTTCTAGTTGCTTCCAAACTATACTGGGACTTTTTTAGGGTTCCGTACCCAAAGGGTAAAAACAGACTTCGCTGTCCGTCCGTCTGTCTGTCTGACTGTTCGTCGTGAAACTGTCACTCAGGAACCGTAATAGCTAGAGAGCTGAAATGTTCACATATTATGTATTTCTGGTGCTGCCGCTATGACAACAAATACTAAAATCAGAAAAAACGGGGGCTCTCATATAACAAGCGTGATTTTTTGCCGTTTTTTGGTACGGAGCCCTCTGTGCACAAGTCCGACTCGCATTTGGCCGGGTTTTTTGTTCTATATCCAATGGGGACCCCATTACTGAGACTCCGTTGCCTATACGTCTGTCTGTCACCGACTTAGGCAGGACGAGCACCGAGCAGGATTCGGTGGCCAAGTGGTTAAGGCGTCCGCACGGTATGCGAGAAGACACAGATTCGAATCCTGCTCGAAATTAATTCTTTTTCCATCATTAAAATTTGTAACGTTCAGAAACCTCAAATATTACTAAACGCGAATAAAGTCGCGATCATTAATATTAACTCATGAGAGCGGATACATGTACGGAAGCCTTAATGTTCTTGATATTGCAAATTGCTTTCGCTGATACGGTCTTACGAAGAACATCCGAATATGTGGAGAGCGTCTGCATTGCAATGCAAGTTCCAACGGTCCCTGTAGGAGAGGTAGTAAGGAATCGTCAATCATCGAGTATGACTGATGGACTAATGAGTGGGGATGCTATTGACCTTTTGATATGGAGGCAGAAAAGTGGAAAGGGTTTACGTGCTCCGATGCGACTACATTGAATGCGTTAAGAAGTAACGCTTGGATGATGATTGAAGTGACAGACGTCATAAATGGGTGCTTTTGAAACGGATATGTTTCATCATTGCAGCCGAGTTGGTATACCTAGGGTTTCTTCTCAAGTTTTCCTTCTCTACGCAATGGATTGTTTTGCGAAAGTATTCTCTTAGTCGCCTCTTACGACACCCTCGCTCGTAGTGAATTGGGGTCGCTACGCTACACGGGCCAAACGTATTTATTTTGATAAATTGTTGTGAGTACTTAGACTACCTACTTAGTTACTTCACACGTACAAAGTCACGGAAATCAGCTAGTTTAAACTAAAGATATAGTGTGATCTACCGACTTCGGTTGTAATTTTGCAAATCCAACGCCCAATCCGATGTACGAACGAAAGCGTGTGAAACATTTAACGGGATCCATATTTCAAGCGTCTAGTGACTCTGGCATCGTAATATAAATAAACGTTTGCGTTGTGGCGATATAATTTGCGATCAAGTAACAATATAACATTTACACACAATGTATGCATAACATTTTCTCTTTGGATTAATATCTACAGTATAGAGTTATAGACTTCATATATTATGTATCATAATGAATTTTAACTCTATTACATCTATATTCCAGACTCTGGACATTAAAGGCAAAATGCGAGGATCTATGTACGACGCAAGCGTAGTTTAGAATGCTTTATACTTATGACTTTACTGCTGCACTTATGCACCCTCTAATACCCCATATTAGATTTCATATCATATATGTTCTTCTGTCAGATAACACCAACGCCAACGTCAATAGCCGACATCGGTCTAAGAAAGTCAAAGAAGAAACGAGCAGCTTCTCCTATGAGTGTCAGTTCCGGTGAGGAGTACGACCCGTCGCGTGGTGACACCGCCGCTGCGATGAGCGTCGCCGCTCCGAAACCGCGCCATCCTCCCAAGGCTTCTAAACCTCCGAAACCGAAGAAGGCTAATACTTCTAAAAGCAAAAGTACGTATAGTTCGATAATTATGCTACTTTAAAATAAGTACATTTTGTAGGTCTATCTGGAAAATTTACTTTTTTATTTTCTTCTTGATTCTCACGAGGCGAGGAAAAATAAACTTGACGAGAAAACGGGAAATGTAACTTGTTTGAGTTGTATTTAACAAAAAAAAAGGAGAAAGAAATGATACCAAATTGTATTCATAGATAAGCACTATCTATTAATACAATTTGGTACCTACCTAGCATCATTTCTTTCTTCTCAATTTATAGTCAAACCTCTTTGAAATTTCATCGCTAGGATTGGCTGGACTTCACTTCGAGTCTAGGGTCCGCTATACTGAATTGATTTGTTTTACGGCAGCAGAGCCCTGTCCCGTCACTCAACACGTGAGTTTGGCTTGTGACCCGAAGATTTAGCTAGGAATGTGATGAACACTTCACATGATGTTCTGCTTATTAGGTTAGACATTATTTTCGACACTTTCAGTAACTTAAAGTGCAATCAAAATCTAATTTACTCATAAGCAAGATTGATTTTTGATTACATTTTCTGTCCTGTCTGATGTCCATATTATTTATCATGTTTGGTCAATTTGTTTACAGAGAAAAGTGAAAAGACTGAAAGAACTAGAATTAGTGCACCAGTAAGTAAGGAAAGTGGACCACAAAGTCCTTGGGGGCATACTATGCCTCAGGAAATACTTTTAAAGATATTTGAAAATGTTGTCAAGTCGGAGGGATCATTGCCTTCTGTAGTAAGGTAAGTTTAAACCCATTCATATCTCTCTTTCATTCACCAATCGAATGACCTCTGCTGTCTTTGTACTATATATGCTAGCGATTGAATTTACGCGCCTTTCGACATCAGCCCTTCTTTCATGGTATTAACAATGTCAGCCCACTTGCTCACAAGTATTTGCCTTAAAAATGTTCTGCGAATAAATATTTACATTATATCTTCGTTCAAGTTTTGATGTCCACCTATGTTAGTTGGTTTGGCTATAGAAAGAGCGGAGGGGAGGTGGCAAAAGAAAGAAAATTCTTTGTAACAGCGATTGTAGTCAGACTTGAAAAGTGCATCTGCACTGGTGGCTCGTCCGTCAGTTAACAAATGTACTAGACTCGATTAGCTGGTATCTGAGAACAAACACTACCTAACAATAGTCGCATTTTACCTGAAAACTGGGAATTTTGTGTATGTAAACGATATTCCCATCCCCAAGTTGCGAATTAGTTGTCTGCGTGTACTTTACAGGGTTGCAATTAATGGGCGACATTTGTCTTATTATTAAGAGTAGAACTGACATTGTCATCGTACTTTATTATAAGCAACTACTTCACCAACTTGTATTATCAGATGTGCATGTGTAAAGGAACCAAGTGATTGGCAAATTGCGAAATTTCCACCACTACTCGATTACTTTTTCCACTAAACAAATTCAATGTTAACCATTTCATCGATGCTTTCCTAATTTCCGCAACAAATTAAAGGGTTGTATTAATTTATCGTTGTATGTTTCCAGAATTGGTAGAGTGTGTAAATTATGGCACAGTATAAGTTGTAGAGCAGAGTTATGGAAGAATGTAGACCTTGCACAATACACGAGTGAGAAATGTAAAACTGACTACAAACTTGTGTGGCTTCTGGAGAACCGGTTATCGCAATGTCAAAGTTTAAATATTGGTACGTAGTTTGTTCCAATTTCATTTTTATTAATTCTGTTGATTAATTCATTATTTTAGTGTGAACAATCCTCTTAAGGGGCATTCTAGACCCTTTTGTTATATTCCAAATTATTTACTGCAGTAGGCATGTATTTGAATAGCAAGCAGCGTCAGTTTATTTCCAGATTCAGATATTGTTATACAGTGTACTAATTTGTAATACTATATTTGATGAATTATGATTCAGTGACTTTTAAAGACGTTGTATCTTTGAAACGTACAAACGAATCCTCATCAATCGCACGGCGTATATTATGACTACAAAAGTTGCTGAACAAACCCGGCTGCAAACACGAAAAAGTGTAACTTTCTGTCTGATCCGAGCGTGCAAGCGAGGGCGCTAAACAAGCGATAGAGAGGCACGATTGGCCTAAACGTTCGGCTTGTGACGCATCTTCCTCTCTTCCACATAGGCCGATTAAGTTTTTTTTTTATATACTACTGAGGTGGCAGACAAGCTTACGGCCCACCTAATGGTTGGTTACCGTACCCTATGGACGTTTGCAGCACCAGAAGCACGCGCTGCAAACCCGGGTGCAAGATGTGACGACCCGCAGTTGAAAATTTTCAAGCCACTGCCATATTACTGACAACCGGGACCAACGGCTTAACGTGCCTTCCAAAGCACGGAACTGCTCGTGAATTAATGTCACAAAGTGGCTACGTGGTGGTCACCCATCCATGACTGGCCATAGTACATGTTGCTTCCTACAGTAATCGTTTACAGAACACTGCGTCCGCGGGACCACGAGCGCTTCATATGACGTTATCACGTAAAATTATCGTCCGTAAATCCGTCGTTACAGACATGCTTTATCTATTGTAGTTAGGAAACTGTATTAATATATAGTTTTTATTCCCCCAGCTCAATGGAAAGTCAGCAACGTGTCTTGGGTACTGGCGTGTGTGGCAGACTACTGTCCAGAGCTGGTGGAGCTCAGCGTCGCCGGATGGAGCCGCATCACTTCTGAACAGCTGTTCGACCTCATGCAAGCGTTGCCCAAGTTGCAAAAGATTGACTTGTCTCTAACGGTACGATTTTTTTTTAAATTTCAATTCTAAAGTAACATAATTTTTTTTATATTAAACTCGCCAAATTGACGTCACCACACTGATGGAAAACAATGTCGCATCTAGCGATTGGGGGCCACTCTCACAGTCCGTAAGACTTCTGACAGTGGTCCTCAAGTTGGCGGCCCTGTGATGTGCCTCTTCACGCTCCGCTTGAAAACCCCGGGACTGCAAGAAGAGGGAAACACGTGCGTGGGCAGGTCGTTCCAAGCCTTTATTGTTCGACAGAGAAGGATCTTTTGAAGCGCTAAAGTCGCTAAAAAATTGACGCGAACGATAACTGACTCAAGCAATTTAGGTAGGTTTTCTTGATCATAAATGAATATGAAAACAGGTTTCATTAGCTCATTTCATTAGGGTGGCATAATCCCAGCAAAATTAGAAAAAAGAAATATTAAATCTGAAACTTTTGAACTGATTTTAAAAAATCTTTCGCTATTAGAATGCCTCATAATTCGGAATTCACATTGCTAGGTGTCATCATGCTAGTACGTAAGGGAGTCCAGGAGTGGACTGCCGTAGAATTGATTGATGGAACTCTTTTTCAGTATCTCATTTCTTATTATAAAACGTTAACAATCTTATTGTTCCAGTCTGAAACGGGTGGTTCGAGCACATGTCTGTCCGCGGCATCCATGGCGCGAATGACTGAGAACTTTGGTGCAAGACTCACGCATCTTACACTAGCCAATAATAAATTTGTAGCACTGCCACAGATACTGCAGTCTATAGCGGTAAGTGATTTTAATCATTTAGAAAATGTACAGTAGTAATGTCGGCTAAACAAAATATTGATAACGTGTTTTAAAATCAAATACAGACTTGTGTGGCAGCTGTCTATAGCAAACATTGCCTCGCTGGGATACTGCTACTTTTTGGGACCAATTACTACTTTGTCTCTGAAGTTTAGTTCATTTAGTTTCCGTCCGAACTGTCTACCTTTTTTTTTTATATTCAGCTTGCCAAATTGGCGTCGCCACCAGCCTGATGGAAAGCCGTGGCGCATCTAGCGATTGGGGGCCACTTCTTACAGTGGTCCTCAAGTTGGCGGCCCTGTGATGAGCCTCTTCACGCTCCTCTTAAAGAACCCGGGATTGTAAGATGAGGAAAACACGTGTGCGGGCAGGTCGTTCCAAGTTTTTATAGTTCGACAGAGGAACGATCTTTTGAAACGCTCAGTTCTGGCAAAGATTCTCTCCACTATGTATGAGTGGCATCTCTGCCCGGCACGCGTTGTTCGGGTTTGGAAAGGAGATGGTGGGATCAGGTTCAAGAGCTCTTCAGAACATTCGCCGTGATACATTCGGTAGAAGGCAGCCAAGGACGCTATGGTTCTTTGCTGCGCCAACGGTTTAAGGCCTCCCGTCACCTCAGGGCAACCAATTATTCGGATAGCACACTCTGCATAGTGTCAAGCGCGTCCAGCAAGCTTGTTAACCTTATTTGTTATGTTAACCTTAAAATAAAGTTTGTTCTCTGTCAGTCACTGATACCATCTGTGGAAGCTTGTAGTTGGCATTTGTATTGTACTTGCTAAACCATTTGTATCATAGCCGTAAGCTCCCCAAATAATGTAAAATAAAATAGTTCAAGCTTTAGTTTATAACAGAATGTGGAGTAACGTTGTGTTGTGGTTGTCACATACAGAACCACTGCAGCAGCCTAGAGGTGCTCGACATCTCGGGCACGCTGGCCGCGTCGCACCCCGCCACCGTGCCGCTGGAGGCGCTGCAGAAGGGCTGCCCGCGCATGCGCGTGTTCCGCGCCGCCAACGCGCAGCTCGTGCTGCAGAACGTGCCCACCTCGCACCAGGTACGTGCACAACAGCGTAGTAGCACACTGGAGTAGGTTATTTATGGACAAACTACGAGCTACATAGAAGTGTTCGACATCTTGGGCACGCTGGCGTCGTCGCATGTCGCCACCATGCCGCTGGAGGCACTGCAGAACGTGCCCACTTCGCACCAGGTATATACACTACTCGTAGGACAGACCCCTCCTACAGCCCATGATCTTACCAGCCTCTTGGCTATCAACACCGAATCGTCGGTAGTTGCGCGCCGTACTGGCTTGTGTTTTTTCCGGTGCGCAATTTCTTGACTCCCACAATTTACTGTCAAGGCTCTCTCCCTATTCTGGGGCGGCCTGGCCATCTTGGCGTTCAATTCCCATTTTAGGGATACGGCACGATTAACGGGCGACTTCGCCGCTACTATTCACTCTCTAGCTCCAACTCGATACGCGTGCGCAAACATTTGTAGGCGCCAAGGCTGCTTCCGCGGCCACGAGATCGGGGTATATCTATATATATAAAAACAAGAACTGACTGACTGACGATCAACGCACAGCCTAAACCGCTGGGTCTAAAAGGATGAAATTTTGCACAAATGCTCCTTAAGTGACGTAGGCGAGCAATAAGAAGGGATTTTTGAAAATTCAACTCCTAAGGGGGTAAACAAGGGCTGCAAAGTTTGTATGGGACTACGTGATTCCTTGGTCCGATCTTCTTCAAATTTGGCATTAAACATCTTTTACCGAATTGAAGGGAGACGTGTTTTTTATTTTATTGAAATTTATCTTTTAACATGGTTAAAATGGGGTTGAAAAATATTTTAGGGGGGATTTGCCTCATAGTTCATATTAATACTCCGTAGTCGGTACTTTTTTAATTTTTTTTTTTTTGACATATTGTCATGTTTGACAGCACAATTCGATTTAAAAAAAGATGGTCGCGATTTTTGATAAAATGTCAAAGAAATCTAATTGGCAATAATTTTATTAAAACTGCATATTTTATTGATATTTACCCTTCAATATGCGGAATTGCCTTCATAGTTTGTATGTCAAAAAACATTTGTGAGAATGAAAACCTGTACATGGCTGGCTAGGAATCATGAAAAAACAGTTCTAGGTAAGGTGTACACGGTTCATCCGAATAATATAGAGTATTATTATTTATTACTATCTTTGCTTACTTTCTTATTAGATAAGTACACTTATACACAGAGTACTTAATACGATCAGAGGCGTTTTAAATGAACATTTAGCTGATGAAATCAACAGTAAATGTCTGGTCACAATAGGAGAAATTGCATTATTACGGGTTGCCTCAGTCTCAACAGTCTGATGACCTATACAATCCAGAAATACGATAAAGAAAGAAGTTAAGATATCAATTATTCCTAGCAAAAGCAGAGAATGCTCTCTAAACCAATTAGCAAAGACATTAGGTATCAATTTTTCAAAAATATAGACCTACTTCGCTCAAAGTAAATACATATTTTGATTTATTTAGTTAGAATTATACCTATAAGTACATATAAAAACAGTACTGTAAAGTGCAAGCGGGCTGGCCACATCTTCAGAAGACTACAGACGACGGCAGATGGAACAAACGAGTTCTAAAGCGGGCATCGCGACTTGGTCTACCCGCCGGATGGACCGAGGACCTAGAAGAGGTATCTCAGAATACCAGGATAGCTAGAGAGCTGAAATTTTAGATGATATATTTCTTTAGCCACTATGACAACAAATACTACGTCAGAAAAAAGGGGGATTAAGGGGAGTGCCCATCCAACAAACGTGATGTTTTGCTGTTTTTTTTGGTACAGAACCCTCTGTACGGGATTCCGCTTCGCACTTGACTGGTTTCTTATACTACTAAGATGGCAGGCAAGCTTACGGTCCACCTGATGGTTGGTTTCTGTAGCGGACTAATTCGCATAGGTACTGAACGTTTGCAACGCCAGTGGCGCTGCTGCATTTCGACCCATATTTCCCTTGGCACTACCACTTGAGTCACGGGAAAGTAAAATATCCCGTAACCCTACTGATATTGCTAAGGGTAATTGTACCTACTTTTACCTTGACACTACCCTTTGCCAGTAGTAGTAGTAATATAGTAGTTTTAGTAGTGTCCGTATGAATTAAGGAGCCACCTCACCTTTTTCGAGACTATGTAGGTATGTATACATGTAGGTCCATTTCTCTGTCACGTCCTACAGCCTGAACGGCTTGACGGATTTTGACATGCGAGGTGTCATTTGATTCGTCGTGTTTGTGTGAGTGACACCAGGTACATAAATATTTCTAAAAAATCTAAATAGCGAACTTTTGGCGCTAAAACGTAAACCTTGAAAATTGTTCTTGGACGCTCTACAGCCTGAACGGCTTGACGGATTTTGAAATACAAGGTGTCATTTGATTTGTCGTGATTGTGTGAGTTACACCAGGTACAATAAAATTCCTAGAAAATCAAAATGGTGAATTTTTGGCGTTATACTTATTTGACTGCGATGGACGCGAAAACCACTGAACCGATTTTGATGCGGTATTATTTGTTTATAAGGTCTTGGTCAGACTTCAAATCTTACATTTATTTGATTGCAATTGGTTGAGTAGCACCGGAAATATGACCGAAAATATAAGTTTACTTCCGTATTTAGTAGACAAGCCTAAAAGATCTAGGCCAATTTTTTTGGAATATGTAGGCCAATGATAAACAGTTATATTTATGTCAGAGTGGCTCTGCTACAGATATCAGAAAATACTTTTTTCTGGTTTCTGTGGGTTCCGCAATCATAACATCTGGATTAAAGAGTATCTTGAATCTCTTAACGAAGCTGATATATTTTAATGTCTTTTTTTTTGTAACATTTTGTAGGCATTACGTTGGGTAATTACTAACGAATTCAAGAAGCTACGAAGAGTTTATTTTGGCTCCTCAATCTTCGAATTAGGTTCGCTTACAATTACAATAACCATTTTAATGAAAACCCAATTTGTGATAACCAATGCAATATGTATTTGGTCTGGAAGAGAGTGTCGGTGTTAAAGTAAGGAAGGGCATGCTACGATGGTTCGAGCATGTGGAGCAAATGGGAGATGAAAGAATGACAAAACAGATATACAACGCGAAAGTGGATGGACGTAGGAGTCGGGGAAGGCCACGACACACCTACCACGACCAAATTAATCATGTGTTAGTTGAAGGTGGTGTCAAGAGCCGAAGGAACCGACGTGCATGCATGAAAAGAAAAATAAAATAATAATAATAAATATTCAAGGACATTTCACACAACGCTATCTGATCCCAAAGTAAGCTAGGAATAACCTGCTTGTGTTATGGGTATCAGACCACGGATATTAATACTTATATACTTTTTAAATACATACATATTATACATAGAAACACCCAGACTCTTGAGACAAATATTTATGGGTCACACAAATATTTGTCTCCGGTGGGAATCGAACCCACGACCTCCAGCGCCGCAGGCGGTATCACTACCGACTGCGCCACAGAGGCAGTCAAAAATGAAAGTTGAAGAAGCAAGTGAGGTGTGTATGGACCGTGCCGTGTGGCGCTCGGTTTTTTCTGCCTTCCCCGCAAGGGATTTGGCGTGAAGGTAGATAGATAGATAACAACGGGAATACACGCGACAGGAAACCACGCGATAAGAATAGAAGCGACGGGTAAACTTTATATATCTCTCTCTCTCTCTCTCTCTCTCTGTCGTACGCAAACGAAGTTGCGCGGGTCAGCTAGTAATTATATAAATTGTAAATAACATGGTGAAAGGACAGAGAAATAGGTTGTCTTCGAGCGTCTACGAACCGGGCACGTAGAAGTGCTTAACATCTCGGGCACACTATCGGCGTCGCATCTCGACATCGTGCCACTACAAGTATTGCAGAACGTGCCTACCTCGCAACAGTTACGTGTATCGTAGTGTCTGCAACCATGGAGCAACGCAATGCATCTCCTTAAGTGCCTCGTTAGTATAGATTTACAAAAGATATCAACACAAAGAAACTGCTGCAATATCCGTAAAACATTTCAGACATTTTCTAATGCACATGTGTTGTTCCAGATGGAATGTAACGGCTGGCCAGCATTAGAAGAGCTATCCATCGCGGGTGAAGCGGCGACGGAACGCGTCGGTGTGGGCGAGTATCGCCTCGGCGACGACGCTCTAGCTAGGCTGGTTAGGGGCGCGACTCGCTTGCGTCTGTTGGACGTTCGCGGCCTGCAGCGTCTTACCGACTCGGGGCTCGTCAGGGTACCTGCGTGGGACCTGCAACATTTGTTCCTTGGTGGTTAGTTCATATACTTCTTTCAAGTCTTCACGTAATTTTACAAAGCAAATCAAACATTATTTCCTTAGGATATGGTTACATATAGGTTTAATTATATTTATTTTGGTACAAGCACATTCTGCCATTTGACGTGGAAGTGATTATTACCGAGAGCAAAACTAACAAAAAATGTAAACTATTATGTGTATGGTTAAGAGTTGAGTTCAGATTGTTGGGTTGAGTTCGAAGTCTGCTTTTTTGCATTGAATGTTGTGGAATTTCCAACCCTGTGAAAACCATCCGTGAGTTGCACCAATATGTATAATGTATTAACTCGGCCATAGGAAAATCAAAATAATCTTGTAGACGCCGCCACGTATCATACATACATACATATGGTCACGCCTTTATAGGCAGAGGCATATTATATGCCCAAATTTCACCTTTGTATAATTTGTCCCACGTAATAGGTGGTGAGCCGTATTGCCGTGTTTAAATGGACAGGCGCAGGTTGTGACTGCCTGCAGTTGAAATAAAGCCTTCAACTTAGCTTAACGATTGCCATTTTACTGGCAACCGGGACCAACGACTTAACGTGCCTTCCGAAGCACGGAAACGCTCAAATAAATGTCACAAAGTGATCACATGGATGGCCACCCATCCATGGACCGGCCATAGTGAAAGTTGCTTACTGCAGTGATCGTTTACAGAACACTGTGTCCGCGGGGCCACGAGCGCTTCACCGCCACGTATTATGCTGCTGTAAAACTAAAATGTGTAACTAATGCATATTTGACTCAGGTTGCAAAGTGACTCGCCAAAGCAGCGCCTGCCTAGAGTTGATCTGCGAGAAGTGGTCGCACAGTCTGATAGAACTGGACCTGTCCTGGGCGTCGGCCTCTCGTGTGTTGGACGTCGCAGTTGCAGCATTGGCCGAATCATCTAACAGCAAACTCCGGTAAAATATACACAATATTATAAATGTGAAATTAACTCGGGTCTGTCTTGAATGAATGTAATAAAAAAATGATATTTTCTAATTTCAGAGTACTCAATTTATGTGGCTCATCGGTATCCCTGGAACCAGTTAAGAAAGTCCTACTCAAATGCCCTCTCATTGACTCATTAAATCTTAGCTCGTGCCGGGCCCTCCCCAGGGGCATGAAACGTTTGTATATTGGTAAAGAATTACAAGCACTAAAAGATAGCTTCAACCCTGCGAAAGTTAAAGCCAAAGAACTTGAATCTGAGGAAAGTGATGATACCAAGAAAGACGTCAGAAAGTCGGCAGCTGATTCCAAATCGGAAAGTGATACTCAAGAGCCTACAGACACTGTCCAACCAACAGCTGTTAGTCAAGAGCAGAAAAGCATTTCTGAATCTACATCAAACGAGCCCCACAAACAGTCATTAGATACCAAAGTATATGAATTTACTACTGAGAAAGATGACATGGAGTCCTTGAAATCGGGTTCCCAAGGGACACGGTCGACAAGAGATGCCACTCCTAAGCTGCTGAGTCCTGCTACGCAGTCTAAAGCTGATTCCTCGTCCACGCCAAGATCAGAACCGGTTAAAGGAGAGATCGGAAATCCCCATTTCAGTCCCGCCTCAAAACCAGACAGCCAAGTACAAAATAGCCCTGAACTTCCACCAGAGCTATTGAATCATAGTCAAAAAAGTAACAACTCATGGAATCTAGGACAATTCAAAACTACACCAACTCATAAGTCTGAAGCCAGTCCTCGAATTAGGTTAGAAAGTCACAATAAACTAAGGCACGGCAAAGTCATAGAACAGTGCAGCCCGACCACCTCGCACGACGCTAAACCTAGTCCAGACACGCACACTATCAAACAAGACAGTATAAAGAACCCTAACACCTGGAACTACGGCAACTATAGTCCCATGCCTCGGCAGGACAGTCAATTTTCATCTCAGAGAAGTCCGTACTCGGCTCAACCGAGCCCCGCCCAGCCCAGCCCCTACTCGGCGCAACCCAGCCCGTACTCGGCGCAGCCCAGCCCCTACTCGTCGCAACCCAGTCCCTACTCGGCGCAACCGAGTCCGGACACGAGCCAAATCATCAAACCGGACTTGCAGAAGTCCAACGCCTGGAACTCCGGCAACTACAGTCCGATGCCGAAACACCACCAACCCTTCTCGCCTCATCCGTCCACACACGCCAGCCCCGATCCCGGAATCGGCATCAAGGCCGACGGACTTCGAAACAACCCCAACAAAACTCCCGGCCAGTACAGCCCGATGTCGCGACAGGATCGCCTGCACCAGAGCCCCTACTCCCCGCGGCCGAGCGTGGACGTGACGTGCAGCAACAAGAAGAGCCCCGGCGTCGGCAACTACAGCCCGATGATGCGCGCGGACTGCCACCTGGCGAGCCCGGAGGCGGGCGCGGTGTCGCGGCAGGCGCTGGGACAGCAGGACATGTTCGGCAGGTCGGCGCCGAAGGGCCTGGAGCTGGCGCCGGAGCTGGGCGGCGCGTGGGGCATGGACCGGTTCGGCGAGCTGTGCAGCGCGGGCGCGGGCGCGGCCGGCATGGAGGCGCTGGTGTGGGGCGCCGCCTTCCCGCCCGCGCCCGCCGCGCCGCCCGCGCCCCCCGCGCCCGCGCTGCTCAGCACGCCCTCGCCCACGGCGTGGGCCGGCCTGCCCGCGTTCGACGCCGCCTCGCGCCGCGCCGACCTCGAGCTGGGCGACCCGTGGGGCGCGTCGGGCCAGTTCCGCGAGCAGCCCTACAACGTGCACAACCACTTCGTGGAGCAGAACAGTTTCGAGCTGAGCTCGCTGGCGCACCAGCACTCGCTGCAGAGCTTCCTGGACGACGGGTTCTCGGAGTCGTCGCGCGTGGACTGACGCCCCCGCGCGCCGCTCTCGACCGGGACGATTTGTTGTTATCGGTGAGGAGACGTCCGTCGTGCGTTCTCCCCGTGGAGTTTCAGGTGATGTTGTATTTAATAATAATTGAACAATTATAATTATTACGAGAACTGTACATAAGATTATTTAGCTAAAGTTAAGAATAAAGAAGCTAGGAACGCATTAAAGTTATTTTGCTGCGATAGTTTATAAAATGGTATATGATCATAAGAATATCATGTTTAGTAAAATTCATCCATCGACTAAGGTATTGTTGATTGTACTCATCGGTTAGCTTTTATAACGAGTCTTATTTAAATGCCAATATCCGTTTTACCGAGGCCAAAATAAATTTATTACTATTCTCATATTTCTTGTTATGGTAATACAATTATTTTTTTTTTCTTTTATGAAGCATTTTCTCTATTTATTATGGTAAACTTATGCTAATACATTGCAGCAGTAGTTTAAACATTCCGTTTTATAGTCTGCAATTTTACGTCACATGACAAAATGAAATATTAATTTTGTTGTTTTCAAACTTGGCACTGTTCGTAGACACCTTAGACCATATAACACGGGACTAGCCTTTGCGAACCACCGCATACAAAAATATTCTGCCAGTTTTCATACAAATGAAGGGGGAAACACAAAGACATATAAAATTTCATTGCATTTAAAAATGTATTTATCGACAAACGCGTAATGGCTGTTGTGTGTTAATTGTTATTGTACAGTCAACTACTATGTAATGTACTAGTTTAATCATAAAAAATGATGTACTGATGTACAGGCTTTTCATAAAGCCAAAAGACCAAATGGTCATGTGCAATGGCAGAAAACAATGCTTAAGTAAGGCGCATCCTGTGGTTAGATGATCTAAGGTAGACACCAATGAAACGAATTTTATTGTTGACATGCATTATTGTAAGTCATAAACATAGATATAAACTATATTATTGTATATTTTTGTTTTTATATGAAAGAAAAATTTACTAGCAAAAAGCAACAGTTTTCATTGTAACTATAGTTCTATGTGTAGTTGTATAGAAAAATATCTGCATTAAAATAGCGCCATAAGGTTGTCATGTCTGTCATATTATAAACAATGGGAAGATTTGAGTAAATTAAAATTGTGTTTTATAATAGTCTATGGAATATAAAGCGAGAATCAAACTAAGGGACTACTCACTTTCATTCAGCTCAATTCAACTTTCGCCGAATTTCTGTTTTATTTTACACATTGAAACATTAATAATCGGAGAGAGATTATACAACAATGCGAGTTTGCACACTTTGCCGCTGTGGACACGAAAGAATGAGTTTGCTAATTTGATGTGTATCTCACTCCGATATTATTAATGTTTCAACTTGTAAGAAAAAAGATAAAAATACGGTATGAGCTAAATAAATGGGCGTAGTCCCTTACGGATGCAGTTTAATCGACAGTCTTCCAAGTGCATGCCCACCGTCGTAATTCCTCGATGGATGGATGGTTCACTGCGGCCAATTTCAAAGCGAGTTCTACCTTGGGAGCTAAGCTCATTGATCTGGCGTATGGTGCGGACACCATTCTGTTTCAATCAAAAACCAAACCAAAAACACGGCAATAAGGTTGTTATTTGATCAAATTCAACGGTCTTCATCTGACGGCATTCAAACGACCTTATTGAAGTGTATTTAGCACGGTATTTGATTGAAACAGAACGCCCTGTCCGCGCCAGACTCCAGATCAGTTTACTTAGCCGCTTACACGTTCATTTTCTTCAAAAGTTTAAGCACAGTTGCAGGCGTTGGTGCAGAGCAGCCGTCCGCGGACGCACGTCATCTCTCCCGCAATTGGTCCCCTAAATAGATTTGTGAGACAGCAAATGAACTATCTCTTATGGATCATGAACCAAAGATTCTTAAGGTGGCGTAGCCAGATCAGCGTAAACTGGACAAAATTGGTCTTTCAACTTTTGCTAGTTGACAAGAAATGTGATCAACTCATACTATCTGGCAGACCTTTGCGTTCAACGTCTCGGTTTCCAAGAGCCCGCCTATCCTGCCGCGCGAGCCATGCCCTTTATTCTAGATTTTATTAGACTCATGGGACAATGCCTGCGTCGTCGATAGCCTGCTTGTTCTGCGATCCCTGGTCGCTGAATAACCTCACAACCGAAAACAGGCTTTGTGGAATGTTTTATTGCAACGGCATTGTAGTTCAATTTGTTGTAAATAAATGCCTGTTAAGTAGAACCGCCTCTTACAATGGTAGCACAGATATTCTGAGGACGTTACCTCTATTTCCATACTCGTATTTATATTCCTTACTAGTTGTGAGCGGCTTATAGATCCCGCCGCAGCCATAGCTATGTACATTAGAGCAGCTAAATAATGTTTAGTAAATTTTGACAGTTACTTTTGCGACATCATTAATACATTAGCAAATACACATTATGACGTTGTTATATTTTTCGTTGATGTATCAAAGTAAATTGTAAAGCCGCGTCCAAGAGTCTTGCACCACGAATAGTGCTTCACGCATGCCTTGGAATGTGTAGACGTGTGTGCTCACTGTAAGCATACGATCGTCCCGAACGCAGCCTCGGGTTGAGCCATGCGCTATGCATGCGGCGTGGAAGGATCGGTGTAGTTTACATTGAGTGCTGACGAACTCCGAGTGTGGTATTTTGCATGCTCAGCTCGAGTCTGTTCGTCGAAATAAATGTATCGTTGTATAGGGGTTGAGGCATGTGTGACGAACCATTCGCGCTATGCATATCTTACAATATCAGTACGCGCCTTAAAAGTTATTACTTGGCCTGCCGCTAATTCTGATCTTACAATGTACCTACCGCAAATTTACTGAGGGCTGGTCAGTTGTACTATAGGATAGGTGTGTGACTTTTTAAAATATGAATGTATATTTTCAATCTGATATTGTCAGCATCCATCCGCGTAAGATTTTGGAGACCTTACCGCCAAACTAAAGAACATACTAACTGAATGCACCAAGTAGTATGTAATTTCGATTGGCACCGATAATTGTAAATATCAGCTCGATTTTCTCAATATACATATGCGAATAATTAGTCATCCTATTGTATAGGAGTCGCTATAAAAATAAATAGTCCAATGTACATTATTTACCACCGATAATATAGTACAATTGGCGGCCTTAAAAGCACCTGATAAATTAAATAGAGAGTGTTATGGTAATGTATTAATGATGACGAATATAGCTCTTATGAGTTACACTACAATGTACCTATTATTTGCCATTATTTTACTTTGCATTTTGTGTTGTAACAAAATCAAAATTGTCTAATTTAACGAATTTATTCTTCATATTGATGGGTATGGCATGAGCATAGGGATTTGGATTTAAATTGTATCTGTCTTCTCAATATACTTTGTCTAAAATAGGACTATAATTTTGACGCGCCTCGTTAGATGAGGGTAGTATTATACAATTGTTTACGCATCTAATACATAGTCGATATTATTGTTACTCTCAATGAAATGCTACAATAACAATAGATTTAAAACAAAGAATTACTCTCCATGGGCGTGAAGCTACTCAAATCATCCTATTTTAGACAAAGCATAATTGATAATGTAATAAGTATTATATTGTACTGAGTGAATCTGACGTGATCCTTTGTCCAATCTTTGAATCTCAAAGGTAGAACTGAAATTTGTCTGAAGAAAATGTCGTTGGACCTTTCACATAGGTTGCAATGCTTCTATTTACTTGTTTCAAACTCAACCATACTGTTCTGCTGATTTGCGCTAATATTAATTTTGTTTCTACATTTTAATGTTGGTCAATAAATATTTTAGAGAGAAAAATATCAACTTACCTAAATATTTATTTGAATATTGAAGCCAAGTACAAAGTGCTTTTTATAAATTACATAATATATATATTTAAATATATATTATATTAATATTACATGGGTACATACTTCATGTTGTATTTAAAGAGACCGTAAAACCACCAAA
The DNA here is from genome assembly GCA_933228765.1 of Miltochrista miniata. NCBI lineage: Eukaryota > Metazoa > Arthropoda > Insecta > Lepidoptera > Erebidae > Miltochrista > Miltochrista miniata. The sequence goes on along the minus strand of OW121749.1, from coordinate 23,502,054 downwards.
TATTGTTTCCAATACATTAGCCTTATGAAATGCCTAACATTTAACTGAAGAGAAATTTTATAGTTTTATTAACTTATTACAAAACGAAAAATTTATTGTCTTAGTATACATAGAATGTATAAATATAATAATAGGTAAATATTATGTTAATAATCGTGTACTATATAGTATGTATAAAATAAAGTTGACTAATATCTGTAAGTTCTGTTATGTAGAGATTTTTGTTTGTAATATTGTTACACTACTGCGCGGACTTCTTACAGGTGGTCCAATTTTTTATAATCTAACCAATAAAATATCGATGTGGTTGTACATTTACATTTTGAATAGAATGTACTCTATTTATTAAACTTCTTTTGTTGATAAACAGTATCCCATCTCTTTCATCCATCAATCATATCTTTGCAGCATTTTAGGTACCTACCGGAACTTGTAAAAAGGTTGATCTGGGTAACTCCTTATAAAGGTTGCACTTGACCTTTACTTTGGCAAAAAAAAACTGTAGAAACTGGGCTTATGTGTTGTTATAGTGTTGCTTGAGAACCCATCTCAAGCAACACTATACCTTTGTCAATGAAGAGGTTTACAATTATTTGACGATAAAGCTTAACCCTCAGGAGCAGTTCACCAGATTCTCGATTCACCAGATTCGCAACTCACCAGATTCTCAGTTAACCAGATATTGTACTATCAAACAGAAAATGCGTATTAGTGAATGCGTCAGCACATTTTGTTTGTACAGAACAAAAATTACATTTTTACAATTATTATTACAATTATATTATTATTAATAAAATTACATTTATTGCATTGTATAAAGATATTATTATTATTATTATTTATTTATCAGGCAGGCAGTTGAAACAACTGATGACGCCTGTATCCAGCCATTTCTTTCTTCAGTTTTCCTTCTGTGTATGGTAATACTTGTCCAATCTATTCTTAAACTGATTAGTATTTTCTGCAGACACCACAATCTCTGGAAGCTTATTCCATGCTCGGACCACTCTGTTGCTGATAAAATGCCTGTGAGGATTGTTGTTGGAAAATCTAGTACACAATTTGAGACTGTGCCCTCTCAGATTATAATTCTCATTGCGTTTGAATATAGAGTCGAAGTTCTGTATATCATAATGACCATGGAGGATCTTGTAAGTTTCGATCAAATCTCCACGGTCCCTGCGTTCCTTCAAAGTTGTGAGTTTTGTCATCTCTAAACGTTCCTCATATGTAAGATGTTTAAGTCTTCTGGGTATCTTAGTGAATTTTCGCTGTACTTTCTCCAGTAGCTCTATATCTTTATTAAAGTAGGGACTCCAAACTTGAAAGGCATATTCCAACAAGGGTCTTATGAAAGTTTTATGGATCTTTAGCATCATCTCAGGGCTCAGTGCTCCAAATGCCTTTCTGATCAAGTATATTAAGGTGTTCGCCCTTTTCGTAATCATTACTATATGGGCTTCCCACTTCAAATCCTCAGCAATGTTCACTCCCAGGTCCGTCTGCACTCCAACCTCCACAAGTTGTGTATTATTCAGTGTGTATGAGTATCTTGGATTGCGGTTTCCTATGTGTAGTACAGTGCACTTGGAGGTATTCAAATTGAGGAGCCATTTTTTCGACCAATCAGCTATTCTATTTAGATCCGCTTGGATATTGTCATAATTGATCAGTGGGTTAGCAAATAGTTTGGTATCATCTGCAAACACACTCACGTTACATTCCAGGCATTGAGGCATATCAAATGTGTATATAACATACAGTACTGGGCCCAGAACGGAGCCCTGCGGAACGCCACTGCTAATCACACGATCATCTGATAAGGTCTCGCCCACTCTTACACGAAAAGATCTTCGCTGCAAAAACGCTCCAATCCATGTTAGCAACTTTCCCCGGACTCCTACATGTTCTAATTTGAGTAAAAGTCTCTTGATTGGAACTTTATCAAAAGCTTTCTCGTAGTCCAAGTAAATGACATCAATAGGCTCTCTCTTATTGAAATCTGCAGTCCATGAAGACAAACATGCCAGCAAGTTAGATACTGTGGAACGATGTGGACAGAAACCATGCTGTTGATCAGGGATTACCGGATGGGCAGCGAAGAAGTTCCTTATATGCTTAACTATAATTTTCTCCATGGCCTTGCAAACTACGCTGGTCAAGCTAAAAGGCCTATAATTAGCAGCCTCCAGTTTACTTCCCTTCTTGAAGATTGGTGTCACGTTCGCTGTTCGCCACATGTCCGGCAAAACACCTGTGTCATAAGATGTCTGCATAATAGTTACCAAGCAATCCCCAAGGTCACAGTTTTGCAGCATGATCACAGGAATCTCATCAGGTCCTGGTGAGGAGTCCGATTTCATTTCTTTGATGGCTATCTTAATTTGATCTTTTGTAAACAAAATGTCATCAATAGAATCCTCTACTCGGAAAAGCAGATCCAGGGTCGGCAATTGATTATCTCCTTCTATTTGGTAGACACTTGCGAATTGATCTGCAAATGCTCTCGCGATTTGATCAGCCGTGGTTACAATTTCACCCTGCTTGTTGCGCAACACTGTTGGAATACTTATTTTTGAAGTAATTTGTTGCCTTATATATGAATAAAATTTCTTTGGTCCAGCTTTCAGTACACGATTTTCATATGCATTACGAGCTTTTCTGCTGAGTCTTATAAGTGTGTTATTTAGTTTCCTGTACTCACAGTAAGTCCCGTCCAAACCAGTCAAAACATATCTGTTCCATAATGCTAGCTTCTCTCTAATTAGCTGTTTCATCTCATTTGATACCCAGGGTTTGTTTATGGTCTGTTGTTGACATGCTCCACGAGGAACATGCCGATCAATTGCTTCCTTGAGGGTATTAATAAGGGTCTTGTATTGATGGTTCACATCAGGTATGTTCCCCAAACTCCCTGGCAATACAGTGCACAACTCTTCATTAATTTTGTTATAATCTGCTTTGTTATAGTTGGGTCTGTATCTTGGTTTGCTGTGTCGTACAGGTGCCTGCAGGTGCAGGTTCGCCACCAGACAGGTATGGTCACTCTTTCCAATAGCAGCTTGATGGTCTATACTAGCTATTAATCCTATGTCATTTGTCAGAACAAGGTCCAGGAAGGATGGCTGGTTTCCCTGTCGAAATCTGGTTTCCCGGTCTACCAACTGCTCCAGGTTGGTGTTTTTGTACCACTGTATAAAATTCACTTCCTTTGGTGTGAGATAATCACCGGCATTAAGTGGCCACCTCACACCTCTATAATTAAAGTCCCCCATTATTAGTACTGTATTGTTTTCACAGGCATTGGTTATCTGATTCAGCAAGATGTCATCCTGATGGAGTGCAGAGTCCTGTCCCCTGTACAACCCGCACAAAAGCAGTGTCCTGTCACCCACAGTTAGATCCAACCATATATTCCGATGCTTCATGTTTACTATTGTATTCAGCATTCAACTTGGTTTTCACGTTTTCATTTCTATTTGAACAATATATGGCCACTCCACCACTTCGCCTGTCAAGTCTATCATCTCTGTGTACATCAAGAGAAAATGCTAGAAAAAAAATGAAAAATAAAGAGCATTATTTTGTGTGTTATTGATTGCATGGGGCATCCGCTAGCTGATGCCGGCGACTTAGTAGGCGTGGAATTGTGTTTTGTTAACCTTTTCATAGGTTTCATTGTTTTTGTGCGGAATCTTATTGCGGTTTAAAACTAGAAGTAGCCTTACCTCGTAACATCAATTATATTACAGTGAAATCGGTCTAACCATTTCAGATATTAACCGGAACAAACAGATTGACAGAAAAATATAAAAAATGGTTTTCTTATGCATTTAGTTAGTGTAAAGCTGTTTATTTGGAAGTACAGTTTTATTTATCCGTTTAACCAAAGAAAAATATTTTTATTTTATACTAGCTGACCCGCGCAACTTCGTTTGCGTGATAAATCAAGAACCGCTCGACCGATTTTGTGCAAACTTCACATAAACCATCTACTAAATAGTCCGAACAAAGCCTAAACATTTGGTTTGGATAGGTAAGCCCGATCTCGAGTTATAAAATTACAACGAAAAGTGGCATTGATTTTTAAATATATAGATTTTTTTAGAATTAATTACATTTTCTGTTGTTAATATACTACATAAATTGAATTTGCTTTTGATTATACTTCTGGTTAATTGTGAATCTGGTGAGTTGAGAATCTGGTAAGTTGCGAATCTGGTGAATCGAGAATCTGGTAAACTGCTCTCAAGTCAAGCTTAATATTATTTGCCGGTCGCTGCGCTGCCGACCTTTTCCACTTCGGTGTGAATTATGCCTAAGCCTTTAAGCTAACAGAGCAGCTACGTTGAGCGATGCTTTGAATCGATTGATCTGGTAGTATCAGAGACTTGTGATCTTTTAGGAGTAACAGTGGAATATACAGGATGGAATTTAAAGACGGTAGTTGGATGTAAAGTACCCTTAATATTGATAATGACAAGTTTGCTGAAAGGAAACATTCCTTTATTTTCGAAAGTAAGTAAAACTGCATTTAAAGATTTTTAGACATGGCTCCAAGCAACCTTCGGCTACCGGCTCCCCATCGTGCAAGGCGGTACATTATCCTTTCTCGTGCCGACGCTAGCCATCCTCAACATGCCCTTGTGGCAATGTCCAGCCCCTGGCGTCCTGGCGAACATGACGAAATCACCTGCTTGATCCGGGAATCGAACCTGGGAGATTCGATAAAAAAACACCCTATATTTTATGATACCAACGGAAAGAGTCTAAGGAATAATTTCTTTTAAACAACATAGTATGTACCTTAAATTTATGGAAGACCAAATAAATTGGACGTAGGAGGCGCAGGGTGGTTTCCGAAATGGAAGGGGATGTATGGAACAAGATTTCTCGCTCCGCCACATTGTAGAGAAGCAGCTGGCTGTAGGCCGGAAGGTTTTCTGCTGTTTTTGTGGACATGGAGAAAGCATTTGACAGAGTTGTACGGAAGGATCTCTGGGATATATTGCCAGGATACGGGATTGATGGTGCGCCGCTTCGTGTCATGCAGTCTACATATGTGGGTTGTACGGCATGTGTGTGGGTGGACGGCAGCCTGACTCCCTGGTTTGACGTCAACATTGGCTTCAGACAGGGTTGCGTGCTGTCGGCCATGCTATTTGTCCTGTACCTGGACGATTGTCTTAAGAGAGTAAGATCGATTAATGTTGGATTGCGAATGGGTGACTTACTTGTGAACTGTTTGCTTTGTTTGTTTAGCAGGGATGGACGGTACACCGCTGATGTAGAAAGGAGGCTAACTGCGGGCAATAGTGTGAATTGAGCGTTAGGCAAACTTTTGGGTACCAAAAACTTAAGTCAAAAGGCCCAGCTCACAGTACACAGTGCGGTGCTGATACCTACGCTAACGTATGGAAGCGAGAGTTGGGTATGGCAGGGAACGCATGAAAGTAGAATAAACGCGGTCGAGATGCGCGCGCTACGCAAAATCTGCGATGTAACGCTCGCAGATCGCGTTCGGAATGAAGATGTAAGAATGAGAGTTGGTCTGGAAGAGAGTGTCGGTGTTAAAGTTAGGAAGGGCATGCTACGATGGTTCGGGCATGTGAAGCGAATGGGATATGAAAGAATGGCAAAACAGATATACAACGCGAAAGTGGATGGACGTAGGATTCAGGGAAGGCCACGACACACTTACCATATCACGACCAAATTAATCGTGTTTTAGCAGAAGGTGGTGTCAAGAGCCGAAGGAACCGACGTGCATGCATGAAAAGAAAAATGAAAGATACAGATGCAAGGAGGTGTGTATAGACCGTGCTGTGTGGCGCTAGGTTCTTTCTGCCTACCCCGCAAGGAATTTGGCGTGAAGGTAGTATGTTTTTATAAGCTTACTCACTATCTAAAGAAAACAAACAAATTGAGAACCTTTTTTTTAAGTTGGTTGGTAAAGTGACTAGAACGAGTATTTCCATTCACAGAAACTAGAACATTTTTTAACCAACTTAAAAAAGGAGGTTCTCATTAGACTGTTTTTGTTTCTTTAGAAAGTGAGTAAACTTTACAATAAACAATTATTTTATTTGGTCTTCTTTTAATTTAAAATAATATGTTGTTTAAAATATATTGTTCCTAGACTCTTTCCGTTGGTATCATAAAATACAGTATGTTTTTTTTTCACATCTCCCAGGTTCGATTCCCGGCTCAAGCAGGTGATTTTTTATAAATCTTTAAATACAGTTTTACTGACTTTTTATAATAAAGGAATGTTTCCTTTCAGCAAAACTTGCCCTTATTGCCATGCCATTATATACCTACTTTAACTCCAACTACCGTCTTTAAACTCCATCCTGTATAATATTGTTGGAAATTCTCACACAACATCATCTAGCCCAAACTTAGCTATAAGCTTGTGCTATGGGATCTAGACGACTGATAAACATGCTTATTTATTTTTAAATACATACATATTATACATTGAAAACTCCGAAACAAACATTTGCGGATTACACAAATATTTGAACCGACCCAGGAATTGAACCCAGGACCTCCAGCGCCGCAGGCGGTATCACTATCGACTACGCCACAGAGGCAGTCGAAGAAGACAACAAATAAATATGCTCATAACTCAGAGATCTTTTTTTTTAACGTGAGGGAAAATTCTCATATATCAAAAAACCTCACGTTACGCCCAACAGCCTATGGTTGGGAGTCCCGGGTAAGCCCTCGGAAGGATGTCCCAGGACTCCCAACAGACCCACGGCCGCCACTGCGGTCTCGCCTAGGGGGGTTTCGGGTGTGATCCCGCTTTTAAGGGGGGGCGTGCGTGAATTCCTCACGTCACGCTGCCGTCTGAGAGATGTTCCTCCAACAAAGGAAGGATCCACCGACCAGGCAAGGTAATCAGCCTGGCGGGCCGAAGCCCAGAGATTTGTTCTGGGTGGGAATCGAACCCACTACCTCTGAATCCGTAGTCAGGTACTCTAACCACTGGACCAGGAGGCCAGTCGTTAAAGATAGAGGGATTAAAGTTTTACCACAACCGAATTTCAGTATGTAGTTCAGCTGTTCTTCGAGGGATTATGTGATCAACTAGTTCTCAAATGGAAATAAAGTTCTTGCACAACAGTAGGTCGGAGTGGAGAAACGGATTTCTGCGTCATTCGGATTTCACAGGGATGTATTTCTCGGATCATTAGTGTGATGTGTATTGTCACAAATTAATTTTTTTATTGGCTGCCTCATTTCTCATGACCACAGATTGACACAGGATAGTAGGCATGTACATTTTCACACACTAGTCTGTTGACTACATGTGCTGCTGCTCCATGTTGAGCAACGGCTCATAGGCTACACTGACTATTTTCCGGCAAGCTAACGGTAAGCCGTGCGTACGTAGAAAGAAAAAGTCATCAACTGCTTCTTAAACATTTTATTTAGACAACAAGCGTATACAACATGATAAAATATTTAATGCTGTAACATACACAACAACTTAATTCTTTACACTTCAGATTCAGATTACATTGTGCAAAATGCACGTACTTAGTCAATTAATTCATCATTTTCAACGCGTTACCAAGGAATCTTCATTTTGCATTTTTACATTATTATAACTAAGTAAAACATTTTTTAAAACCTATACCGAAATATGAGAATTTGAAAACAATAATAGACATGTCATTCTGACTAGTTATAAAACGGCGAAGTATGAGCGCATATTGTACCTCTGCCTACCCAATGGTCATACACAGGATATTATATATGTATTATGTTACCTTCATACAAGCATCGCTTTATTTTTCTTGAGCCCAAACAGTCAATACAGACAACGATTCGAATGGTCTGTAGGTGTGTATGAAGGGCTTGTACACAAAACTGCGATGCAATGTTGCAACGTAAAAATATGTTCCCATGACGCATCGCAAGTACATTTCGCACTACCTCATTCCTGCGATGCTATATCCTACGTATCCTTTGTTACATTTTTCCTGTATACCTTTGAAAAAGCAGGAGTGCGCTTTTTACGATCTATATCACGATTGAAATAGTAGTTTTCGATACAAGTGTGGGATTTCTGTTATTACAACGAGTTACGACAGGTGTTGACCCGAGCCGAAGGCGAGGGTAGACAGTCGGAACGAGTTTAAATAACAGTCCCACACGTTGTATTGAACAACTATTTTTAATACAGTTACGAAAAAAGTAAGCAATTTTATAAAATAATAAAAACACAATAAACCTGAATATCCAAAATGGCGCCAACCGTAATAGTACAATAAGACACAAGTTCGGTAAGTTGATAATTACAGCCGAGGCAATATTGCTAGCCCGAGCCGTAGGCGAGGGCTACAAGAAAGCAGAGGCTGTAATTATCAACGCGAACGTGTGTCATACGACGTTTTATAACACATTTGCGAGGAAACAAGGAAATAAATAAAACGGGGACATTCATAAATTAACAAAAAAACGTAGGTAGCAAAAAATAGCGATAATAAGGCGCGCGGAATTTTACTTGTTCACAAATTAGCGATGCGCGCATCAGCGCTTCCTTTTTTTCTTACTTCTTAAGGCAAAGGCACAAAAATAGCCAGTATTACTAATAAATGAAATTAATATTGTTTGCTTTGGTTTCATACAAATGGTTGTAATTTATTAAATTAAACAATTAAATGTTTACTTTACTATATATTTTATCTCCGAAAGTTAATTTTATTCATAAAATGTTGACCACTTTTCAGACATAAAAACTTTTTGCTAAGATTTAAAAAAGGAACCGTTCGTTTTAGACGCAATCGTCCGTTTTACTTTACATTACCGGACTAGGCCGTAATGAGATACATTACGTTAGTGAAATTGGTCAAATAAGAGACCCTTTACGAGCAAATGTGTTATAAAAGAATATATACCTTCCTAAGCAGAGACTATGGCAGTGCACTTCATACAGCCAACTTTTTTTATATTTATAAATTTAACTAGCTGATGCCCGCAGCTTCGCCCGCGATGGCGCTGTATGTGAAAAATGATTTTCCCGCTTTTCTGTTGAAATTTTTCCTGAATTTTCTTTGCTATAAACCTCACGGAGCCCGAGACCTTTCCAACGAATGCAAAACCGTGGAAATCGGTTCGTGCGTTCTGGAGTTATAGCGTCAGGAAGGAAAACCCGACTTATTTTTATATAATAGATTTGGCCGATATTTATATTAATTTATGCTTAAATTTTAATTAAAATTACTTTTAATCTGATATTGTAACAAGTTAGTATCTTTTTTAGAAATATTTGCATGAATCACAGACATTATTTTGACAATTGGTAAAGAAAACGCACGAGTGCGGGAATGGTAAAGAAAAAGCACGAGTGTGTAATAGCCCACATCCCGAACGCTATACGTCCCTGTAATACGCCACTTTTTGAGCAACTGTATTAAAAAATACCTTCAGTACCGTTGGTTGTGATAGAAGGAGTGGTCATCAAAATCGTGGAACTACTGGCCGCACGATACTTCTGCGTTGGCAATCGCATCGCGCTGATTCGTAGTTTTGTGTACAAGCCCACCACCGTGCATTAAGTCTCTCTGTATAAAAGTTCTACCAATAAAACTCTTTTGAAAGTATCGTCGTACAACCTACTACATTCGATAATGGTTTAGTTCAACCTTGATAAAAACGGTAACCTGCCTTGTCATTCGCTAGGAACGTAGTTTTCATAACACATTGTTCCGAAGATATAATTATTTTTAGAGTTTTTAACTTAAGCATATTACATAATTAGACAATGATTAATAGACAATTGTACGTAACGTAGACAATATTCTAATATTTTAATCCAATAGAGCTAAAAAGATCATTTTGGGCACAATATATTCCTATGAATTCCCTTTTGGAGTTCTGTATACGATAGATGTCACGAAGGACATGGTGTGGTCCGCCAGCTTTGTGGCGACCACGTCACATAGCACATAGAAAATACAAAACTGACACAGAGAAACAACTGCAAACCTCGAGATCCAGTGGAGTATGCCGCAATAAAATAACATCAAATAGATAACAAATAATAAGATAACATTTAAAGCGATCTTTAATTCTCATATCATAAATGTATAATTTTCAATTTTTCATTGACTTTAATATGGCAATAATAAAAACCGGTGGTGCGGAATTAAATCCACAGAATTATTGGTAGGACGCGATAGGTTTTATGTAAGAGAATATAATAACAATATACCTAGATTACGCCCATTTGTACTTTATAGATCAATATAATATAAATAGAGTTTTAATTGCACATAAATTCTACAACGACCACAGTCACAAAACACTACCCATAGTTTCATATTTTAAGAAAAAACATTTCTATGTGGCAAATATTGGAGGTAGTCAGCTCAAAAGTGGCCTTACCCTAAATTCTGATTTTATAACGACATTTTTAAAACTAACTTACGGATACTTAATAGTTTTATATACTTGCATCCTTTCTATTTCTTTCTTAAAAATGTAAAAATAGCTTTAGGCGGTCAGGCCGTTTTTGCATACGATAAAAATTCCACTAGTCCACTTTTGAGATGACCGCCTGATTTGACTGTGCTGTGTGGTAGTTGAGTTTATCATAATTTGGAATGTAGTATTTATAATCATCGTCATTGCTAGAATTACAGACTGTCATATTCTTCATAATTGAACTCTGCTGTAGAGGTCGCCAGTAAGTCCTGTTGGGGATTCGAAGACTTCTTGTCACTCTTGGATTTTTTATGCTTTTGTTTCTTCTCCTTCTTATCTGATTTGTCGCTGTAATCGCCTCGGTCTTTGTCTTTAGATTTTTTCTTTTTGTGCTTCTTCTCCTGAGGAAAAGACAGAAATACGATTTCAAAATGAAGAAAATTGGGAGAGCGTAACGTTTGCGATTGGACCTATTGACTTTAGGAAACTATGATGGAAGTATGTATTTTATAATTATAAATGAATACTAACACCGGCACCGGTTCAACTTTTATCATTCTAGGATTGGTTTAACTGGTCAGTTAAACCAATCTAGTTTCTCTTTCTTTTTATATCCTAATACATATTATAAATGTGGAAGTCTGTGAAGATATTTGGATGTTAGATAATCAATAGTCAATCACGCCCGAACGGCAGAACGGATCGGGCTGAATTTTGGTAGAGGGATCGATTATAGTCTGGAAAAACTGAAGCTACTTTTTGTCCCATGGGAACGGGAACACAAACCCATGCGGGCGGAGTCACACGCATCAGGTAGTAATTATTATATTTAAGGTATTACCTTTTCACTGGTCTCTTTAATCCCGTCCGGATCTTCACCTCCTGAAATGAAAAGCAATAAATAACTCTCTTAGTAACTAATGGAGTGAGATGTTCAATGGCGGAAATCCATCGTAGCACAATAAAAAAGGTGGGGAGGGGAGAAGAAACCCACGATAAGAACGCACAGCAGTTAAGCGTAATTTCAATCTTATTGAATAACACCACTTGTACTGTTCCACAACATTATGTTGTGGAACAGTACAAGTGGTGTTATTCAATATGTACAGCAGGTTCCACCAAGTGCCATCAACCATCAGCATAAGTAATCTCCAATCAATTTAAATGGGAATGACGAAGCAAACTACCTGACTTTCTTTGAATATGTAGTTCGATTCGTCATTCCTGTCATGAAGATCGCGATGATTCGCATTTCACCTCATAAGTACATAGTGTATATTCATACTATTATGAATCTACAGCAGGTAAATATAGTTTAGAAAATAATGAGGTTATCAGTGTGCTGTGCTTCTTTGTTTTGATTATATAACCAGCTTACGAAAATATTAATTCAGTTTTAAATCGATATAATTAATTACAAAAAAAAACGGATTGCACTCCGGGAATGTCGACAGAAGTGAAGACTTGAACATTAACGTTGTGCATTTTTGAATAGATATGTAAGGGAAGGTAATAATTTGGCACGAATTGTTTTATTTACCAGTATAAAAGTACTATGATCTACGAGTATGTGTTAAAAAAATCATTTATTGCGCTAACGTACACAAACATGACAATTTATATCACATTAAAAATATCAATGTGTATTATGTATGCCTCCATCTTACAAATTTTCGATCAGGTCACGTGCCCTGACGCGGTTTTAACATTTTTACCCATCCCAAAAAGTTCACAACGCCGCTAAAGAAGTATTAACTTCAAAAATAACCAAAAGCTTACCCTCAGGAGATCTCCTTGCGCTTGTATCACCCGCCCAAAGCGGGAAGTCGTTATCCAACTGTAAATCCTGTTCAATATGGTGTTTCCTTTCAAACACAGGTTCATGGGACATATGCATGCTACTATGGCTCACATGTGTGTCATCATCGTCATCATCATCCATAGTGATCTTACTCATCATAGTGTCCAGTGTACTGTCAATATGGCTGGACTTTGTAACGAGAGATGTCGGTACTTGGACCGACCTTGTATCGGGCCTAATGATATCCGCAGATAAACTGATGTCGAAGTCCAAATCTTCTTGATCGATCGTCACTTTGGGATTTGTTGTGTTTTCGTCATCGCTGGAAATAATAAGCAAGTAATGGAACGAGTCTCGTACTTTTTTAACGAAAGTCAATTATGCGAATCATCGAAGAGCTATTTGATAAAATATTAGGAAAATACAATACACCAAATGCCATTTTTAGGTTTATGTATTGTATACAACATACATTCTGTACAAAAGAAATGTTTATGGGTTAGGTTCGGAAGGACATGATTGTAAAACGTCTGTGTTGGCTAAGGCGCTTTGCAAACGACGGGGCGGGCCGGGCCGGTCAATTTTACCGTGAACGATAGCGCTAAGGGAATCTTAAACAACCAACGCACAAGAAGGGCAAAAAGACCGCGCTGCTGGTGCCCACCGGACATATTTTCGCGGTGAGGGCAGTCGCGGGCATCGAGGGGCAGACGCTATCTTTATGACGTTGCGGACAAAAAGACCTGCCCGCCCCGTCGTCTGCAAAACGTTCTATCAGCTATTGCGTCTATTTGCTTGGGAAATGATGTATCTCAGAGAGATAACGTAGCCACTAACACTCTCCAGACCAACAATTTCCCCATACAAAAATCATATCGATCCTTTTCTTTCTTTCTGTATTTATGATATTAAAATATAAATTACCTATCAGTATCGTAGGTGACATCCTGATTGGTAGTGGTGGATAACGGAGGAAGATCTTCCAGGAAGCTGCTGTCCAGAGTTCCCGCATAAAACTCGTCGAGGCCGCCCGAAGACACCGATATATTGGCACCTGTAGGTGTACTTTGCCCGCTGAAATGTAATACAAGGGTTGTATTGTAATACAATTAATTTTTTGTGTCGTATATTACATTTAATTTGTCGAGCAATAATAGTATAAAGAAAGTGTGCGATGGTCAATAAGCGCCAAACGGTCTCTTTGTGCGCCGCTAACTCAATCGTACTTGCATAAATACAAAATCAACTAATAACAAGAAAGCCGTGAAACCGTACACGTTTATTGTGAAAGTTCAATCCGATTGACGTTGTCATTTTTGTTTTATTTCAACTTTGAACAGATGGTCCACGTGACCTAGTGGCGTAGTTTAATGCGACAGAGTCACAGCTACAGACAAAGTCTCGCCATAAACCCCTCTGCACTCTATTTTATAGAGAGGGGCTAAAACTAGCTAGCCTTACAGTATCTAATCGTAACAGCACGAATCAAATCTTAAGGCTAGATTACAGAACCTGGAACCTTGAGCCTAAATTCAAAAACATTACTCTGCTTCGTCAGTCGGGTAAAAAGTAAACACGTGCTCAAAGCATTTCTCAACTTACTTTCACACACTTTTGTTCCTTTCCCGCATATAGGAAAGAAAGAGATGAAACATGTAACACATCAAAAAGAAAAGCAAGATAAAAACCCTCACCTATCCTGGCGGAATGGTCGAGGTGGCGTCATGTCTGTACTAACTTGATTCTTAGGCTTCATCAGTTCTGGACTAACATACTGAGTCTGAACTGTTTGCGTTGGTGATTTTATCATAGTGCTTCCCACTATTGACTGCGCCAACTGTAATAAATAAATATTCACGGACATTTCACACAACGCTATCTGATCCCAAAGTAAGCTAGAAACCTGCTTGTGTTATGGGTATCATTCAGACCACGGATATAAATACTTATATACTTTTTAAATACATACATATTATACATAGAAACACCAAAGACTCTTGAGACAAACATTTATGGGTCACACAAATATTTGTCTCCGGTGGGAATCGAACCCACGACCTCCAGCGCCGCAGGCGGTATCACTACCGACTGCGCCACAGAGGCAGTCATGTAATATTAGGAATCAGTAAAATTACATTATAGATTTTGAGTCTTTTTCGAGTATACTGTATACATCTAATTATGACGACGGCTATTGCAATACAGCCGAAACGTCGAGAGGTGAGCAGAGTTTTAGATATTTACGCGTGCGAGTTTAATAAACTTATTAGTGACATTACTTTTAAAATACACGAGATTAGCTGTGCGTCACTTAGTTTTTACATACATAATTATATGGTACTTTTTCTAGCAGGAATGGATGAGCGAAATATAAGAATGCGAATTTCGTGACTCTTCATGTTCTTATTCGTACTCACACGTCAGATCAATACATAGATTTACAAAACACGAATCTAATATGACCTATTTGAACTCAAATATGTTTCAGAGCTATCTAATTAATTACTTAGGTAGGTATGTCACATTCTTAATATATGGTATATCATAAAGAATTGATACTTCTATCTAATTTATACCCAATAAGTGCCTTGCCTCTCTGTGACTCAGTTGTAGATTTGTATCTCGTAAACCTACATTTGTGTGTGCGTTTGAGTAGGAAACTTTCAACGCTCCATTTGTAGGAAGTGTCAGCCCTGCGTTCCCATAGTTACACAAAATTTCATTGTAACAACCATCTCTATAACATACTAGCTGACCCGCGCAACTTCGTTTGCGTGATAAATGAAGAACCGCTCGACCGATTTTTTTTTTTTAAATTTTGTGCAAACTTCACATAAACCATCTACTAAATAGTACAACCATCTACTAAACATTTCGTTTGGATAGGTGAGCCCATGGAGCAAATATAAGAGTATAGATAGAGCAAATATAAATGTAATATCTCTTATATTTGCTCCATGGGTGAGCCCGTTCTTGAGTTATAAAATTACAACGAAAAGTGGCATTGATTTTTATATAATATAAATTTTAAAATCTTACCAATGGATTGACATTAGGCGGTATGATAGGTTTACCAGCGCCCAGCACTATACTTGGAGAACGGTCGTTACTTGCGCGTGGCTCTGGTTGACTAGAGTTTTGACGACGTTTGTTTGCGAGCCGATCCACAAATAAGTTGTAATGAGATTCCTCTGAATTCTGCAATGAATATATTGTACCTGGTACTAATTACTGGATTCGTAAATAGAGCAGCTGTTTGAAGTACGAGTATAAGTTGTAGCGCTACTTTACATACATGCATGCCAACACGCCTGTCTCCCATTGGGGTAGGCAGACTATGATCCTGATATACAACTTTCGCTTCTTCTACTTTCAGAAGTATTTTTATACTCGCTCGCCGGCTAAGGGATCAAATCTGCCATACTTAGACTAAAAAAGGGTTACGTCGCGTCGTAAGTAAGACGTATATAAGGTGGAAAATTTGGTTGCTTCCGAGTAGGTTTCGGTGGCCCAGTGGTTAAGGCGTCCGCACGGTTTGCAAGAAGACGCAGGTTCGAATCCTACTCGAAACCAATTCTTTTGATTAGCGTAACATTCTCTACATTTTCCACTAAGAACCGTATCTGTATCATAATTTACTACGGAGATTAAGACTGCTAGCTAACCAAACCACTAAGCGCGCGGCGTGACGTGATTCCTGACCATACAACGTCAGCTCCAGTAGAATGCAGCATATGGGAGGTGCCTCGTGTTGAAAGGGGTAGGAGATCGTTAGTTTAAAGCAAATACTACCTGATTCTGGAATGACATAGAATACCTACAGAAAATGTAAAACACAGTGCATGTAAAAAATACTTGTGACTACTTACTTGAAATTCATTAAGTTCTATTTCAGTTTCTTCCATATCCCTTTGATTCCTTTGTAGTTGTTCTAGGAGACTAGTTTTCTGGAGTCTTAGGAAAGGAACATTTAAGAATTTGTGAAGTAAACGTAACCCGAAGCCATTTCGCATTGATGACTCAGCGTACCGCACTGGTGCTGTTCTGATAACGATACATAACATGTTATGATTTTAACACTAATATAAGTATTAGATAGTCTTTGATTTTCAATAAAAAGAATATAAAAATCGTGTTTTTTTAAATATGTATTTGTTTCCTTGCCATTTTCGAGAATATATTGACTTCAAAGGTACATATCTATTATCTATATAATTTTTAGACGAGGTTATATTATTGAAAAATTCTCTAGTGGCTCTGGACTAAATAGTTTTGGATATGCCTTCTAAGAACTTACTGAAATTTGAAAGGTTCAGAAGTCATACATCTAATATTTTACTAAAAGTAAACGAAAAATGTTCAAGGATAGCAGAAGCCGCTGATTCTGGCAGAAGCAAGAAAGACGTAAAATTGCCCTCACCTGATAAGTTTCGCGTGATGTAAGGCCTGATCAATGTGATGAGGATGTACTTGACGGTGATGCTGCATGTCACAGTGGTTTCCAAGCACCACCACAGGCAAATCTGCTGGCACTTGAGCTAGTTCCTTTACTACATAGTCGAATGTCCTGTACCAAGATGCATTTTATTATTCTGTAGTTAAACTAAACAGATTTTTTTTGAATATTTATGGTGTACGTATGGGTTCGTGTAGAGTTAGGCGCATAGAAAACGACGGGGCGGGCCGGGCCGGGCAATTTGACCGCGCACGATAGCGCTAAGGGAAAAAGACCGCACCGCAAGTGTCCGCCGGGCAGTGGCGGCGCGGCTACCCACCATGGATCACACAAACCAGTTTGTATGAAGTAACGCAGACGGCGGCGCGGGGCGGGCCGGGGCGGCTAGCTCAGTCTCTTCGCTAGGACGAACGTCGTGAACTGACTGCCTCCGCCCGTCGTGTGCGTTGCGTTCGCGGTGCGGGCAGTCGCGGACATCGACAGGTAGACGCGGTCTTTATTACGTCGCGGGCAAAAAGCCCGGCCCGCCCCGTCGTCTGTCTAGCGCCTTAAGGTACAGAAATATTTTTTTTGCATATTTTTTCTACATAACAGTGTTTTAGTATGCACCGAAATTACATGTGGTGTTAGGAACCTGCATGATGTTTGCTTTCCCGAAACGTTTGGCAGCAGGTTAAGTGTAAACCCTTTAACTGCTGGTTTATACACCATATGAGCAAATTTTAAGTGCTTCCTAACACATACTGTGCAGCTGAGCAGTATGAGCATATGGAAAACTACACCTTATCCAGATCATGAGTCATGGGCGCAAAACACGTCACCTCGACTGCTAACCCACAGGTTTCGAAGGTTTGGTCCTTCTGGGGTACAGTCTCAGTGGGAATTGTTTACAATAAAGTTCAATTCATACAGCTTAAGTAGTTGGCAGATGGCAAAATTGGCTTATGCTTCCAAGACCTTACTTGGCCTTCTGCACCTCAATTCTAACGTTTACTATTCTACTACAATCAATTGCATCAGACCCGCACCAAGATCTGCAGGGACCAAATCAGTCCCACTTGAAATATGTAAATTTGCTAAGTAATGGATGAAGTCATGGTCAGGTCAAGCAAAAATTGGAAAAAGCCTTCTTCCAGACGTGAATCTGATTCAATTGATAAATTGACAATCAATATCTACAACTTACCAAGGTTTTGTAATATCCAGCATCAATATCACACCATTAGCATTTTTATAAACATCTAAAAATGTAGCATCCAGTACTGGTGTCTCATAGCCATCTTCTGATGCAGCAGCAGTAGATTGATTTTCTAGTTTTAGACCCAAGGGAGGTTTCTTCTTTGTGCGACCTTTGTCAACTACTTCCCATACTTCAACCTTTTTGATATGCAAAAATTTGTAACATTCTTGTATAAATAACATAAAAAGTATGATTTCATGTATTAAACATAAAACATTAAGTAAGCACAAACAATACACATTTATAATTATTCAAACTTTCACTTGTTGTATAACAGCAATTAATTTTATTTAACATACTTCTTAATGTACCTAATGTTTAAATGTTTGTTTATTTTTACAAAATGGTTTACAGACTATTGGCTATGAAAATTTACTTGAAAGAAAGAATACTTTGCATGCAGTTTATATGTATAATTAAACTGACCATTTATTTTTCATCTCAAAACGGGACACATAAGTTTTTCTGCCCAGTTGGCAGGTAAACATAAACATAACTTCATTATTTACAAAAAACCGGCAAAGTGCGAATCGGATTTGCGCACAAAGGGATCCGTACCAAAAAACGGCAAAAAACAAAAACTGTTCTATTGGACCCCCATCCCCCCCACTTTTTATACCACTAAGATGGCAGACAAGCAAAGTGTTAGGACGAACATCATGTCTACGACGAGCGGTGCGACGATAGAAAGTAGCCATGGGCATCATCATATCAAACAATTCTTCACAGCACAAACCGTTGTACAGGTGGTAGAATACGCACATAGTCTGTCTCTCCTGTCGCGATGAGGTTCCACACCACCAGCAAGCATAGAATCCTTGACAACTCTCATGACTTGCTTTTGCACAGAGTCGACCGGTCGAAACTGATATTCAGGTGCCCCCGCCCAAAGGTGACAGCAGTAGTCCTTGCGTGGCCGCACTTGCGACTTAGAGAGTAGCAGTGTTTGCGTGCGCCGCAGTAAAATTGACCTGTTGAGCACACCGAGCTTCCTGGACGCCAGCCTTACCTTGTTCTCCAAATGACTTCGGAACTGAACGTCACTGGAGATGACAAAACCAAGGATACCTGTCAGAGATGGGAAGAGATATGCCTTGAAATTGTGGCGCTACAGTAAATCGGTTTTTTATTTTTGTGGTGAATACGCAAACTTGTGCTTGGTAGGGTTGAATTGAAAAAGATTTTTTTTCCCACTCTGGTGAGTGTACTCGCGATTCCAGAAACCAGTTTTTCACGGTTTTCTTCCACTGCAGCCCGAGATATACCGGGACGGCCCGTATAACAAGTGTCCCCCGTACTGTCGTCCGCATAACAATGAATGCCGTTAATAATAGACTACATGTCATTGATATGCAGCAGAAACAGAGTAGGTACGGGATAACTTGTGGTACTCCAGCGTTTATGGCCATGCAGTCAGAAAAGCTGCCGTCAACGACGGCCTTGATGCTTCTACCAGCCAGACAGCTGGACACCCCGCATAAACTTTTGGGCATATCCATAGGAGGGCAATTTCGCAAGAAGACCATGGTGCCAGTTCCGGTCAAAGGCCTTAGAAATGTCGTGTACTCACCGCTAGAACCTCGCCCTTACTCTCGATTGCCGTAGCTCGGTAGCCCAGCCGTGTGTGAGGCACAAAAGGAGATCGCCTGTGGAGCGACCGTGACGGTAACCGGACTGCCGGTCACTGAGCAGGTCGTTTTCCTTAAGGTATCTTAGGAGCTGTGTATTGTTGACACGCACTATCACCGTTTATAAAATGGACGAAGTGTTGACTATAGGCCTGTAATTAGCCGGGTCGGTCTTGTCGCCCTTCTTGGGCACAGGATGCACGTGCGCGATCTTCCACAAAGAATTTTCCTTTATCCCCTTTTTGTCTGATTTTAGTACCTATTTTTGTGATAGCATCAAATCAGCCTATGGCAGTCCACTCCTGGACGTAGGCTTTCACCCAATCTACGCCACAACAACGGCCATGTGCCTTCCGCATTCAGTCCCAGCCTGCGACCTTTTCTAGATCTGTTCCTCTCCGCTGGTCCATCTGGCGGAGGGGTAGTCCTACCCCACGTTTACCAGCCGCGATCTCTACTCAAGAACTCGTTTGCTAGATCCGCCATCGGTTGTTCTTCGACCACTTTGGTTCTATGATGGATAACATAGTTTCGGATTTTATCCCTCGGAGACATCCCAAGCATAGCTCGATCCATTGCTCGCTGCGCAACTTTAAGGGTATGGACAAGCCCCACTGTAAGTTTCCACGTCTCGACGCCGTAGGTAATAATTGGTCGTTTGCTCAATAAATGGTTACTTTGCTTGTATGTTGACATTATATGAACACTTGTGTTTCGGCATTACCCTACCCATAAGTAAAATTCCAAAGCAATATGAAACTTCAATTTAGTTATGAGTTTACTACTAAACTACTTCACGAATTTTACACAAAAACAAAACAATAGTGAACACGGACTGGCTCTAACTTTCCCGACCGCGCATGTCCCACGATATAGGTACGAAATTTTAAAAAATTCGCAAAGTTTCGGAAAACGGGACAATTTAGCGTCCCGGCGCTATGTTTGGGGACAACGGGACAAGGGATCGAAAAACGGGACAGTCCCGTTCAAAACGGGACGTATGGTCAGTTTATGTATAATATAGGTAGAGTGGCCGGCCTTTTTACCCAAATACCTGGTTGCTTGCTACTAGATTTGACGACCTGGCATCCCTGTGTGCATGACTTTAAAAATGCGCTTTTGTAGCTTGAATGAAAAATTTTCTGTCATTTTTTAAAACAGTTGGAAGATTAGTTTGTCAAATATGAATAATTTAGCCAACTATTTTGGCTGCCTAAATTTAGTAAGTATCTCCTTTTACCAAATAAAGTTTCTTTAAACGGAATATAGGTTTTTACAGGATAAGCACCTCAAGTATCAAATCTCTGGTGTTGCAAACCTCCAATAGCTACAGTTACGAATTTTCACCAGATGGACCCTGGTTTTCTACTAAGGTGTCAGCAACAACACAACTCATATAATAATAAAAGCATTATTCATTATCTATACTGCTATTATGAAGAAGAAAGATTTGTTTGTTTGTTTCCATCAAATCTGCTTCGAAAATACTACTGATTTGAAAAATCTTTCACTCTTGGGAAGCTTCACTATCCCCAGGAGACATAGTTTATAGTTTATTCTCGTATTCCCACGGGAATGGGAACTATGCGAGTAAAACCGTGACGTCCGCTAGGCTAGGGTAATATACTTTTAACATAGTTGGATCCACGGATCAGGAGCAGGCACCTACTCCCCGGAGCTCAACATACACTCATCAATACCTTTAGGGTCTCATGCGTCAATCTTCCAATGTGAGTGCATAGGTTTAATTAATGCCGCCAATGCAATCGACTCCAGGAAAATTGTGCACAACCACATCAGGCTCCTCTCCGATAGCGCAGCAGTGCTAAAAGCTCTGAAGAGCACCACAATCGACTCTGGGCTGGTGCTTCAATGCCACCAGGGGCTACAAAAGCTGGCCCTAACACACAAGGTAAGCCTTCAGTGGATAAAAGGTCACAGCGGATCGAGCGGCAATGATGCAGCTGACGAACTGGCGAAAAGGTGATCTACGAACGGTGATCTAGAAGCGCTCATGGCCCCGCGGACTCAGTGTTCTGTAAACGATCACTGCAGTAAGCAACTTTCACTATGGCCGGTCCATGGATGGGTGACCATCCATGTGATCACTTTGTGACATTTATTTGAGCGTTTCCGTGCTTCGGAAGGCACGTTAAGCCGTTGGTCCCGGTTGCCAGTAAAATGGCAGTCGTTAAGCTAAGTTGAAGGCTTTATTTCAACAGCAGGCAGTCACAACCTGCGCCTGTCCATTTAAACACGGCAATACGGCTCACCACCTATTACGTGGGACAAATTATACAAAGGTGAAATGTGGGCATATAATATGCCTCTGCCTACCCCTCCGGGGATAAAGGCGTGACCATATGTATGTATGTACGAACCATGGTAGGCACAATAACGGGTCATTGCACAGTAAATAAGCACTTGAATGTCTTAGGTATCACGGACAGCACGCTGTGCAGAGCGTGCCTGTTAAAAGAAGAAACCATAACTCACGCAATCTTGGAGTGCGAGAGCCTGGTTACATACAGAGTCAACATACTTGGCAGCCCCACAACACTCTGGGAAGCGTGTGAGGATCCGAAGAGGATCCTGCGCTTCTGGTCGGAGCTGGGTTGGCTGGAGTGACAGCCAACACTCACGTACAATGGGTCCACTGGCGGACCTAAGTGCGGAAAATGGGAGCCCAAGAAGACTGAAGAAGACTGAAGACTGAACATAGTTGGATTTTTCCTTTCTTTCATTAAGATGATAAGGTTTAATACATTCGCTAAAAGTATTGAAACTTTTTTTTTATTTGGAGAATATAGAATAAGGATAAGGACCAATGGACAGCTTAAAGTTTAAATTTATCCATAGCCATAGATAAATGCTATAAACATATGCTTGTATGCTTGAAGTATTCAAGAAACCTTTGACTCACCTTTACAATGTAGTCAGTATTTTTATATGTCCAATGTATTGGAGCTACTTGTATTTGTTCAGTGGGCACGTATTCCTCTACAAATTGTCCACCTTGAAGGCGTTGAAGTAAGCAGGACTTACCGACGTTTCTATCGCCTTTTATCAATATTTTCACTAAAAGAAAGAGTATTTACATAAGCACAATGTAATGCACGATAAAGATAACCGTTTAATTGTAAGAAATATTTAATCTCGTTACTGTTAAAGTGAACGCCTTTGGAGAATTTCTTTTGTAACGATGAAGACATAGGCATAGGAGCTGAACAACGATCATCGCCACTTTTTGTTAATTTCTTTAGAGCAGAAAACATTTTTATTGTAACTTTTAAATTATCTCAGATTAAACAAAATAACACTAAACTATTTATACAAATTAAAGTTATTTATTTGCAATAAAAATTGCAGTCGAATGTCGAAAACAATAATAAACTGACGACGACAATCAACAATGGCATGACTGTCATTTGTCATTGTCAATAATGTCGCTGTTAATTATGTTGTGTCAATGTCACTTCAACATACTTTTTTCTTTTTTATTGGGTTTTCTCGGCTTGAGAGTTTATTAATTTTTATTAGTATTACAAAGCTACTATAACTTGTATTTTCATGTATAATGAGCATCCGTAACGTTTTTAGTTAAGAATGCAGGTTTTCAGAGCTAAGAAATCCTTTTTAAACAGTGCAAAGACCGACCGATGAGAAGAATCGAACCCAGTCCCTCGACGCGCCAGTCGGTTACACTAC
This sequence comes from Miltochrista miniata, assembly GCA_933228765.1. NCBI lineage: Eukaryota > Metazoa > Arthropoda > Insecta > Lepidoptera > Erebidae > Miltochrista > Miltochrista miniata. The sequence continues at coordinate 23,478,781 of OW121749.1, read as the reverse complement.
CGAATGCGCCACAGAGCCCAGAGGCAGTGCAGTCTGCATGCATCTACTATTGAACAATGTTGTTAACGTAACGACGAGCGACGACCCAGCGGATGGACCCATTTTGATGCAGTTTTTTTATTCGATAGACGATGCAGATGAGACGGGGATGCAGATGGCCGGGTGGTTATTAGCTGTTCGAAGATCATCAGCTCACTTCTTAACAAACAGGTTCAATTCATCAGCAATGTGATGTGATATACCTAGGTAGGTACTGTTACTTTGATAGTATTTCCATGACATGTTACCTGATGCGCCAAGTACCTAACTCCTCAGAAAATTACAGGATAAACATACCAATTATGGTATGTTTATCCTCACTATACCGTAAAGGATCACAGGATCGAAGTTTTTAGTTTTAAATTAACATTTGATATACCCACCTACTCGAAGCCTCATTATAATAGTATCCTGTAAACGACGCATGCGCATGCGTTAGGTACCTAAGCGTTTTATGGTACATACGGTATGGTTAGTCCTCAGTTCAAGTTCAAGGCATTTTCCATTTACATACTTATTTTACACACTGCGTGCTACCGAAGACGCGTTGGTCTCAGCTATCAGTAACACGGTAGTTGTTAAGTTTAAGGTCTTATGTTCGGCTTTAAACATCTCAACAGCAAGCAACCCACAACCTACCTCTATCGTGTTTCAAAGGCAATAGGCTCACTGGCTCACACGTCTGACTACGCTACGTGGTGATATGGCCGATATGGGGCGCATAGTACTGGGTCTCTGCTTACCTCTTGTTTTATGGTAAAATGTCTTGACTGTACATACATAGGTACATATACCTAGTCACGCCTTTATCCCCGAAGGGGTAGGTAGAGGAATAGTATACGCCTATATTTCACCTTATAGTTTTATGTCCCACGTACCTAATAGGTGGCGAGCCTATTGCCGTGTTGAAATGGACAGGCCCACGCAGGTCGTGAATAAAGCATAATATGTATACCTACATTTTTTAAGTCGCCCATAAGGTCTTCAACTTGGCATAACGTTGACATTTTACTGACCATCTGGTTTCATTTCGAGTTTTCCTTTTCTACTCAGTGGATAGTTTTGCGAAAGCCGCCTCTTACGACACCCTCGGGATGAATTGGGGTGGTGATATTTTGTACTCTTTCCTGTTGCTACACGGGAAGTGTGGGCGTAGGTATACTATGCCTCCGCCGACCCCTTCGGGAATAAGGGTATGATTATATAGGTTTGTAAATTAACATTTTATCATTAGGGCAAAGATTATGAATAAAACTCATTTTGGCGATAAATAGGTTATGTAAATGATATCACTTTGATATATTTAATTTATTTGATTGTGACTATTAAAACTATTGATGCTAAAACTAATCCCATTTAGATTTTCTCTTTTCAAATATTTCTTTGCCATCTTTGTCCACAGCAGCATAATAGCCCATTGACTCGTATTTGCTCCTCATGTAAGCTATGTAACCAAGTGCCAGTGTAAAGCAAGCTGCGCCTATAGTCATCACCACAATATTCTGAAGTACATAAAACAAAGACATGAAGATTTATAGAATAGAAGCATATAAAGATCTCTCAGCAAACAGAGAAATTTCTAACTATATTATGCTAATAGAACTACTAAGTATGGTATGTTGTTAGTACCAGTTGTAACATAGCAGTTGTTATGCCAAGTTGAAGTCCTTATAAACAGCTTGAAAATGTTTAATAGTGGGTAGGCAGTCTCAGTTAACCCCACTTGTCGATTTGAACGCTTTTGGCTCATCACCAATGGCATTGGACAACTATAAGGTGGGCGGCTGACTAACCCTTCAGGGATAAATGAGTGACTATACAGGATAGAAATTAAAGAATATTTTATTATTAAAAAAATATTTTACTTGGTCTTTCTTTAATTTAAGATACTATATTGTTTAAAAAAATTGTTCCTAATGAAAGACTCTTTTAGTTGGTACCAATATTAAGAGTATTTTCCTTCAACCACGGTCTTTAATTTCCACCCTACCTATTTGCATTTATTTGATTGTACTGATACTGATACCGATCATACATTTAGAGAAGGATGAGAAACAGATGATACATGATGTCAAAATTTTTAGTGATTCTTCAACTAATTTAGTAAAACAACATCTATGTTAGATATTGATGTATTTTAAAACTTTATTTTGTCAGTAAAGAAAAGTTGTAATGTATAAATCAATTGTATGTTATGGTATGACTGACACGGGTATAAAAAAGGAAATATAATAATTAGTAGAACTTACAGGTTTGGCATAAAGTTCGTAATTTATAACTTTGAAAGCTGTGGTAGATCTCATTGATCGAATACCGTCTCCAGGTTTTTCGTTATTTTTTGGGTCGGTCATTATGATTCTATGTGATCTTAATATAGGGGGTTAGAAATTAGAATATAGCAGATTGGGTATTGTTTTGATACCAATATTATTATAATCATGTCATAATAACCTTGTAAATTTGACAGTGACATGACACTCTTGCTTGACAGTTAAATTTTTTTTGTAATTAATTTATTGGTTGGCTTTGGTTACTTAGACCATATGCCAAATCTAGATTCCATATATATCAACAGCGTACCTATTCGTAATGTCCAAGTTTAAGTCTAAGGTGTGACTAAGGAACCTATACTTCTAAATAAGTTCCTTGGGTTGGACTAAATTCTACTCTAGTAAAGCGGTGGTGAAACTTTACAAGAGCTTGCTGTGGAATTTGTCGACGAACCTAAAAAGTCGCGTATCACTGCGCTATAACCACTGATCTGTATTATCAGATCAGTGGCTATAACACCTTTAGATAACGCATTATGAAATAATAATAGAGTAGTATAAGTGCGTTCTGGGCTAAGTAGTACATACATACATAACGTCACGCCTGTTTTCCAACGGGGTGGGCGAAGACTACGACTTTCCACTTGCTGCAATCCTGGCAAATGGCACTCGCTTCTTCAATTTTCACGTCTTCATGTATGAAGACGTGAAAATTGATTATTCGTCGGTTATAAGTCCATGGGTAATTTTTTCTACCAGTGGCACTACCAGTAGTACCAGTGGTACTACCAGTAGTACCACTGGTACTACCAATAGCACCACGGGTGAGAAAAGAGTTTGACCGAAGCACATAAAAAGAGGTCAGAGACACATTTCTACTTTGTATTCAGGCCACTATAGTTTGGAGGCTTTTAAAAAAATGATAATGCCATGGTCGTAAATTTGTGAATGTCGACATTGGCAATTTGGTATTGTGTCAAGTTTTACTTAAAATATTGAAAATAAAGTGAATATGTACAGATTTATTCTGTAATAGTGTGTTAAGAATCAATGTTTTTCTGTTTAATCTTGTTCTGAAGAGAAATACTTGCTAATATGGAATCAGACGCAGCTTATTCCGCTGATGCTCCCGATGGCGCGGAAGTGTTGCATCTAGAAGAGAATGCGGCGGTTGAAGCCGGCGAAAATAATGTTACAAGTCAAGACGACGTCGAAGATGCTACCGCCGAGGATTCGGGTTAGTAAAATAAATTATTTCGTTGCCAAATAAATTCTAGTGTAATGGTGCTAGAAACTGTGCTTACGCACCGTTATTTTGATTTGCATTTCGGTTTTGTTCCTATAATTTCTTAGCCTTTTTTATTTTATTCATCTCAATTCTCAACAATAATATGCTCGTTTACATTAGTGAATAAATTTACATTCTGTCGTTATCATTATATGAAATGTAGCTGCAAATGGAGCTCCCACGAGTAGCAGTGATGCCATGGACGCAGATGCTTCTGCTGAGCAGCCAGAAGCAGAGGCACAGCCTGCCAATGAAGAAGGTAAAAGATACCAGATACCCTTTATTAATTAATGTTTTTGTATTTATAAAAAGTTTAGTTTTATTATCTTTAAATATCTTAAGCTTTCTTATCATAGGTATACTTTTGATTAATATGTCCTAACTATCTGCTTTGCAAGAATCAATACATATATGCTTGTGCAGTGCCTCTGGTGTACCAACCATCAGGTGGGCTGTGAGCTTGTCAGCCACCTTGTGACTCATAAGTATATTCTGCATTTTAAAGACAATACAATTAATAAAATAACAGTGCCTCATGTGGCAATTGGATAAGAGCACAAATTGTTGCCACCTTAATTCATCCCGAGGGTTTAGTTATAGGCAACTAAGGCAACACTTTTGTAAAATAATACATGGCATAGAAAAGCAAATTCTAAATGAAATCCAATTACAACTTTTGATAAACTTGTGACCCCATGGACTCAGTATTCTGTAAACAATTACTGCAGTAACCAGCTTTCACAATGGCGAGTTACTGGATGGGTGACTTTGTGACAATTATTTGCGAGTGTTTCCATGCATCGAAAGGCTTGTTAAGCTGTTGGTCCCAGATGTCAGTGTAATGACAGTCGTTATGCCAAGTAGAAGGCCTAACGGGCGACCAGGAAATTTCAACTATGGGTCGTCACAATCTGATTCTGTCCATTTCAACACAGCAATAGGTTCACCACCTATTATGTGGGACATAAAACTATAAGGTGGAATGTAGGCATCTACTTTGCCTCTGTCTAACCCTTTAGGGAGAAAGGTGTACCTACATACAATAAAGAGTATTAAGGTATGAGTCCGAACTCGACCGCAAGCAGCACTGCGGTCGCTTCAATGAAGAGACCGCACCACAGGTCCCAATACATTCTGAATAGATTTGTATTAGAATACATTCCGAACTCGGCAGCAGCGTCGCGACTGCACTCAGTACTGTCGCCTTGCCTCCATGACGGCAATGCTGCTTGCAGTCGAGTTCGGACTCATACCTTTAAAGTAAAAGCTAAAAGTTTTTAAAGAATTGGGTAAATTATATTTTATAAGTTCCCAGACCAGAGCAAGGGCGAGCTGTTTCCAACTTCACAATTAATACAAAACTAATTATGTGTCTCAGACTCCGTGTTTGTAAGTGCAGGCAATAACCACACATTGCACAGGTCATGATTATTATGTGTGGATGTCTCTCAATATGGATTGTTATTATCACAATTATTTTTTAGCAAATCCTGAAGCAGATGAAGAGATGGATATTGATGACACCGCTACTGGTGCTGTGGCTGATGAATCAGCATCATCAGCATATATTGGGGACAACTGCTTGTCTACACCGGTAAGAATTAACTATGTTGTTTGGATTTTTACAGATACTTAGTTGTAATTTTGTGCATAGGAACTTGGGAACTTGGACAGCATAGGGGTCGTCCATTAATCACGTGAGGCTCGAAAGGGGGGGGAGGGGGTCTGACAAAAATCACGAAACATCACCAGGGGGGGTGGGGGGTGTAGTGAGATATCACGTGTATTTATTTCAAACAACAACTTTTGTAAAGTTGTTGTTTGAATTGAGATTGAGATCACTGTAATTTCTGAACAACAAAACCTACAATATTAAAACTTGTATGCAATAATTCATAAAGCACTTAATTCCTTTCTTCCATCAGAAATTATTTGAAATCGGAATACCTATGCGTTGATCATTTCGTTCAAATCATTTTGTTTTTCATCGTGTCTCCCAAAGGAACCGCGCAGAATATCGGCATCAATCCGATCAATAATAATCTCAAATTATGTCAGTATTTAAAATGGTACTATCCATAGTTTTGGCTTGATACAGAACGACGTAAAAAACAAACTATTTTAGCTTCAGTATCGAATGTACCTAATGGAAGTTACGTAGATAGAATGTCTAGTAAAAAAAAATATCTTGGAAAATAATTACCAAATATATTCGATGTACAGATTTTCGACTCTTTATAGCTTTATTATAAGTTAAATATATTAGACTAGCCGATGCACGCAGCTATGACCCCGTCCACCGATGATCATTTGAGGGTAGGCTCCTCTCCTTGTTCCGAATATGCCTTCAGAGCCCACCCGCTCACAGCTCTCTACCCTCTCTGCTTCCAGAGAAGCGCTCGAGAGCTTTGCGATGCGGGCGAGAACCCCGAAAGTGTTAGGAGCCCCCGGCTGGGCCGGGCCGACGTGAATAATCTTTGGATGTCGATGCCGGCTGTAGGATGAGGAGGGACACCGCGGGGTTTAGTGGGTAGGCCGGTGCCTTTTCGGGACCTTGAGACCTACACATCGTCCCAGCTGACCCTGCAGCTAGGTTGATGGTGCCAAACCGCATTTCCCCCGTAACAAAAAAAAACGCAGCTCAGTCCACGTAGATATCGATAGTCGTGACCAAGCATAATGATCGCATGGAAATTCAACCTTGATTATTGTACTTTTGTTCAAAATTTTTCTTCTATTTAGCCATCTGCGATCAAACCAACGTAAGATTTTAAGCTTGACAAACTGACACCTTCCTTATTAGCTCCAAAATAATGAATATTATATAGAAACACGACGGTAGTAAATGCAACGGGAAATATATTAAATTAAAATATTAATGCCATATCTGTCTCTATTATGTGACGCAAACGAAGTTGCGTGGATTAGCTAGTATTCGTATAGAAGTATGGATAGATTATAACAATAGAGACCTCTATGTATAAAATTTTAAAAAAAATGTAGTAACTAAAAATACACGTGATTCGGCCCAGGGGGGGAGGGGTAATCTGAAATCTCACCAAATATCACCAAGGGGGAGGGGGGGTCCAAAAAATGCCCAAAAACACCTCACGCGATTAATGGACGACCCCATAGGCAATGAATACACACATACATAGAAGTGCACTTCTTAAGGATTTTTTGTTCCAATTTTAGACAAAGAGACAGACATATGGCCCACCAGAAGGACTAGCAGTCACCGTAGCCTATGAACGTTCGCAACACCAGTGGCTCTGCCAACCCTGTAAAAACCTTCTAAGACCCCTTTTGAAAAACCCCATATTGTAGGTGTTTGCGAAAACCGAGGAGTTTTGTTGGGGACATGCCCCCAGGTCATGGTAGTTCCCAGATGATGGCGCTGTTGGCCCATTTACTGTTGCAGTTCATTGTCAAATACTAGTAGGCACATTTTATAGTTTTTAAATCACTGCCACACTGCGACTGCCACTACACCAGGCGGCAGTTTGTGTCACAGAAAGTTTGTCTTCAAAGCGACCTTAGGAACTATGCTTCTATGTACGTGTGTATTCATTGGTATAACTCTACCTGATCTTATGACAAAAAATAAAAACTGTACAGTGCAGTACCAGGAAATTTAACAAAACTATCTTGATATGTTTTATTTCTTATTTGTGTATCATACATCTAGGTTTTGCTATATATGTTGATTTTAGATAAGTTTAGATTAGAACAATTATGGTGAAATTTTAGTTCCCAATTTGCCATGAGACCAAACCAAATATTAAAATAAAAGTGAGAAGTATAAAAACCAACCAAGATACAAAATAAAATTTGTAGTATCGGTAGTCCAGCTGAGCTTAGGCCATGTTTATAATCAACCCATTTATATTTGCCTCTGTGGCGCGGTCGGTAGTGATACCGCCTGCGGCGCTGGAGATCGTGGGTTCGATTCCCACCGGAGACAAATATTTGTGTGACCCATAAATATTTGTTTCAAGAGTCTGGGTGCTTCTATGTATAATATGTATGTATTTAAAAAGTATATAAGTATTAATATCCGTGGTCCGATACCCATAACACAAGCAGGTTATTTCTAGCTTACTTTGGGATCAGATAGCGTTGTGTGAAATGTCCATGAATATTTATTTATTATTTATTATTATTATTATAGGTATTCTTATTGTAAGAAATGATACTAGCTAAATTCCACTTCCTCTAATTCTTCTATCCAGTTTAAATCTTTCTTCTGTCTTTTTGTTCAGGATAATGAGAGTCAACTAGAACCTCTGACAAAGGAAGAGTCTGGTGCAGATGAAGCAGAGGGCTTAGCTGGCAATGCAGAAGAGTCTCCTGACCAATCTATTAGTTCAGCCATGCCAACGGACAGTGGAGCAGGTGGTGACGGAGCGCCAGTCATACAAGATGGTAAATATTTTGCTTGAACATCTTCTTTTTTAGATCTGTTGTAATGAATTCAGAGGTATTTTATAGTCTTCCTTTTATACAGGGACAGTGGGTACAAAGGGCTTCTATACTAATGAGGTCTGATTTATTAGCGAACTGCTGCAGCTATTGAACAATTAATATACCATTGGTACTGTTGGCCTGTAAATATAGTATATTGGAGTATATTATATTATAAGATGGCGCCCGCGGCTCCATCTGTGGGAACTTATCCCGGTATAAAAAGTAGTCTATGTGTTATTCCAAACTATAATCTATCCCTGTACCAAATTTCAGGTTTTAGAGTGTGAAAGAGTAAGAAACAACCAGACATGCTGACATCCACACATCAAGTCACAATTTTTTTTTCATTTATAATAAGATAAATATAATAAGCCTAAGTCTTTATTTACAGATGAATCAAGTACAATGGACGAGGACATGGGGGGTGGCGAAGGCGTTGCAAGCAGTGACGATGTTAACGACATCAGCAGCGCGGCACAAGAAGTCCCCAGCACTGGCATTAGGTTTGTTTTACTTTTTTGACTCCCGACAGGTCGAGACCCAAAAGGTTAAAACGAACCCTATTATTAAGACTTCACTGTCCGCCTGTTTGTCACTGGCTGTATCTCAGGGTCATCCGAGCTGAAAGTTTCACAGATTGGGCGGCTATCACTACAAATAACCTGCCATGTGCCGATGGTTTCCTACCATAAAACTGCAAAAAATCACGTTTGTTGTACAAGCCCCACTTAATCACCCCTTTTTTTTCTGATTTTAGCCCCTCTCTATAAAATAGAGTGCAGAGGGGCTTATGGCGAGACTTTGTCTGTAGCTGTGACTCTGTCGCATTAAACTACGTCACTAGGTCACTTGAATCATCTGTTCAAAGTTTGAAATAAAACAAAAATGACAATGTCAATCGGAGGTACTCATACTTTTCATCGAAAACAGTTCACCGAAAAGACACTTCATCGAAAATACTTCATCGAAAACACTTCGCCGAAAACAGTTCATCGAAAACACTTCATCGAAAAACACTATCGAAAACATTTTACCGAAAAAGCATTTCCTCGAAAAACACTTTTCCGAAATAACACTTCACCGAAAATCATTTATCCGAAAGACAGATCATCGAAAACACTTCCTCGAAAAGCAGATCGCCGAAAACACTTCTCCGAAAGACAGATCACCGAAGACACTTCTTCGAAAGGCAGATCACCTTTCGGTGTAGTTTTTAAAGTATTATTATTCATTTTATGTAGTGTGTTAATTTTTTTTTTAAATCTATCCTTTTTTTGTACGAATCGCTCATTTTTCAATAGTCACTACACTACTTTGGACTAGATGGCGTTGTGTGCCATTTCACTCATTTAATATTATGTATGTGTATCATTTTTATTGATGGGTATTTAAGTAATTATGAAACAATTGTATTTAATGACCTAATATTGTCAAGTTTTCGAGGTGTTTTCTACCTGCGAGGATGATATTATAATTTCCGTAGAAATGGACAATAGGGTCTGCAGGTAAGATATATAATGTTTCTGTAGAAAATTATGAAACCAATTTGTTTGTTTTTTTCAACGTTAATATCAAGATTTTAGTTGTTGCAAAAGTTTAGGTATCAGTTGGTAAGTAGGTAATCCATTCATGAACTTGCCTTGACAACAGTACCTACCTACCTAGCTGAACTCAACCCAACCCCATGAGGTTTAGGTACCAAGTCACATTATTACACCTAATTTCCTCTTCCTCAGCTGCGCTGTGGTACCTATTGTAAACGGTATAAAAGAGTCTTAATTAATGCAATATGATCTGCTATTATGATAAATAAATAATATCTTAACATAGTTTAATAAAATTAAAAGTAGTGCCATCTATCTATTAATTACTTCATAAGTTTTAAACGTGTGCCACAAGATGGCGATAATCACAATGTCCTCCTTTGCTATTTATAAACCTCAAACAAAATAACTGGCTGAAAATATTCATAGCTGTAACTTTTCCGTACTGCAATAAAGTCAACACATACATGTTTCCTTAACCCCTAAAGGTATACATGTAAGATAGCGGCATGCGGCAACAGAGAGGACTATGGTATGGTATAATCAGAGATACCTATATTATTGATGAGATTACGTAATAAGGTAGGCACCTAGGTGGCGCACAGGCGTCGCACCAGGCGGTGCGGCCACTTCAGTGACCAGTCGCAGTTTCCCCTACATTACCTAAGCTTCACTGATTAGTTATATTAATTTAAAAAGCGAGAAACTAGATTAAATTATCGAAATTAATTTAATACTAATGCCATCTATGCGGCATCAACGTAATTATCGCAATTTTATCACTAGGAGGACATTGTGATTATCGCCATCTTGTGGCACACGTTTAAAACTTATGAACTAATTAATCGATAGATGGCACTACTTTTAATTAATTAAACTATGATATGATATTATTTATCTATCATATTAGCAGATCATGTATAAATTAATTACGTCTCTTTTGTACCTTTTACAATGGGTACCACAGCGCAGCTGTGGAAAAGGCAATTAGGTGTAATAATGTGACTAGGTACCTACGTGGAAAATCGATAAATCGCTTAACCTCATGAGGTTGAGTTTAGCTAGGTAGGTAGATACTGTTGTCAAGGCAAGTCCATGAATGGATTACTTACCACCTGATACCTAACATTTTGCAACAACTAAAATCTTGATCTTAACGTTCTAACAAACAAACAAACAAATTGGTTTCATAATTTTCTACAGATAAGTACAATATACATCTTACCTGCAGACCCCATTGTCCATTTCTACGGAAATTATAATATCGTCCTCGCCGGTAGAAAACACTGGGAATAATACCTCGAAAACTTGACAATATTAGGTCATTATATAATAATAATAAATATTCACGGACATTTCACACAACGCTATCTGATCCCAAAGTAAGCCAGGAATAACTTGAGGAATAACTTAATGCTTGTGTTATGGGTATAAAACCACGGATAGTAATACTTTATACTTACTTTAAATATATACATAATATACATATTATCCATAGAACACCCAGACTCTTGAGACAAAAAAATTATGGCTCACACAAATATTTGTCTCCGGTGGGAATCGAACCCACGACCTCCAGCGCCGCAGGCGGTATCACTACCGACTGCGCCACAGAGGCAGTCAAAAATACATTTGTTTCATAAAATACCTACCTACCTTACAATCGAAAATGATTGAATCTATTTTATAACTTTACAGACTTTACCAGATAAATAAGTGAAATGGCACACAACGCCATCTAGTCCAAAGTAGTGTAGTGGCTATTAAAAAATGAAAAATTGAAAAATGAAACATGATTCGGAGCCAATTCGTGCAAAAAAAAAGTATAGATTAACAAAAAATTATTATACTATACTATACTATCTTTACAAAAAAAATTAATATAATAATACTTTAAAAACCATAGAAAACACAAAAAGTGAAATAAAAACAAAAAGAAACAGTACCAGGATTCGTACCCGCTACCAGCGCGCCTCAGGTCAGACTTAATACACACTATGCTGTGCGGTTGTTGTACAGGTGGTTCAAATTATTGTTCTAATTCCCTCATAAAACTTCGACACTTTACCGAAAACATTTCTTCGAATGACATTTCACCGAAAAAAACTGTCGAACGACTTTTACACGGAAGCATTACATTTTTCCGAAGAGCGTTAATCAGCTGAAATGTTGAGGTTGAGATTTGTAGGTAGGTTGAAGAAGGGGGGGGATGCACAGAAATGGCAAACTTTAAGAAGGAATCTTTTTATCCATTACCGACCGATCCGTTGTTGGGTTATCAGGTTAGGTTAGATAAAATGTTAATCGAGGAACTGGTACCTAAATAATAAAGTTGTTCCGCGTATTTGTGTTATAAGGACAGCCATTCGTAGAAATGTTTTCGGTGAAGTGTTTTCGATTAAATGCCATTCGATGAAGTGTCTTTTTCGGCGAAATGATTTTCGTTAAAGTGTTTTCGGTAAAATGCAGTTTCGATAAAGTGTTTTGGACAAAGTGTTTTCGATGAAATGTCTTTCGGGGAAGTGCCTTTCGATAAAATGTCATTTCGGTGAACTGTCTTTCGACGAAGTGTCTTTTCGGGGAAATGTTTTCGATGAAGTGTTTTCGGTGAAATGTCGTTTCGACGAAGTGTTTTCGACGAAATGTCGTTCGGGAAAGTGTTTTTCGGTGAAGTGTTTTCGATGAAGTGTAATGATACGTCAATCGGATTGAACTTTCACTTTCACAATAAACATGTTAGAGAGGGGCAGTCTGGTGAGAACGATCTCACGGCTTTCTTGTTAGTATTTGTTGTTATAGTGGCAACAGAAATACATCATCTGTGTAAATTTCAGTTCTCTGGCTATCGCGGTTACTGAGATGCAGCCTCTTGACATACAGACAGACAGACAAACCGCGAAGTCTCATGAACAGGGTCCCGTGTTTACCATTTGGGTACGGAACCTAAAATAACAAGGAAATTAAGGTCCAACTTGCGAGTTGGCCGGTTTTATATAAAGAACACTTAAATATTTGTTCTAGTTCGAGCACCGCTGAAGTTGGAGCTGATATCTCTAGCAGTGGTCAGTCGGAGACTCCTCTCATATCTTCAACAGCCAACGGGCCGGCTGCTGTGCACTCTTTTTCATTAGCACCACAGCAGCAGCAAGGAAATGAGTTAGTGCATTTAGTTATCTCCCACAATATTTTTGTAGGTAGTATCTTTTTTTTTAAGTGGGCGAAAATCCTCATGGATGCTATGCCGGATTCCTACCGACTAAAAAACCTCACCATACGCCCAACGGGAGTCCCGGGTAAGCCCTCGGAAGGATGTCCCAGGACTTTTTGTCGTCAGTTATAAGTGTCACCTTTAATTCCATCCAATATATTTAGGTGCGAGCAACCCACCGTCGTTTACTCTACTGTTAAAAATCTCTCAGCTAACATTGCCAAAATGGGCTGCCTATCACAAAACGCACGCCACTCTTGTTCATTTTATCGTGCTTGAATGTTTTTTTTAAACATCTTTGATTTTGCTGCCATACCGTCCTGAGGAATGTTTATTTTCCTGAAGAAAGGTTGAAGCGCTCGTCGCCCCACGTACTCAGTGTTCTGTAAACGATCACTGTAGTAAGCAACTTTCACTATGGCCAGTCCTTGAATGGGTGACTAATGTGACCATTCATGTGACCATTTTGTGACATTTATTTGAGCGTTTCCGAGCTTCGGAAGGCACTTTTAGCCGTTGGTCCCGGTAGCCAGTAAAATGGCAGTCGTTAAGCCAAGTTGAAGGCCTTTATGGGCAGCTTGAAAATTTTGAACAGTAGGCAGCCACAAGCTGCGCCTGTCCATTTAAACACGGCAAGACGGCTTACCAAATATTACGTGAGACAAATTCTAAAAAAAAGGTGAAATGTGGGTATGTAATACGCCTCTGCTTAACCCTTCGGGGATAAAGGCGTGACCATTATGTAAATATGTATGTATGCAGTTTTGAAGATGCCTCGGTGCGTAGGTGAAACACGTGTCGACTTATTAGTTACTAGATGACCCGCGCAACTTTGTTTGCGTGATAAATGAAGAACCACTGGACCGATTTCGTGCAAACTTCACTTAAACCATCTACTAAATAGTCCGAACAAAGCCTAAACATTTGGTTTGGATAGGTGAGCCCGTTCTCGAGTTATAAAATTACAACGAAAAGTGGCATTGATTTTTATATATATATAGATAGATAGATAGATTAGTTATTAGTTATTTATAAGTCACATTGTTTAATGGAGTAGTGCTCAATATCAACAATTTGGACGGTACAGGTAATTTTCAAAGTTGTGGTTATCCTTAACTGTTCCTGTAAATCCATTGACAAATCGAGGGTGTGAGGCGGGTTCCTCTCCCTCCCCTCCTTTATTATCGTTCATAAACATCTTTTTTCACCGCATTTCTCTTTGTTCTGTATTCAGATTCAGCGACGCAGATACGTCAGAGATGGAGGGTGCAGCTGACACGATGCCGACAGTCAGCGAGTCTCTGCCACTACTAGCTTTGAACGCAAATGGAGCGGCGCTACTGTCTCCTACTTCGATGCCAAGTAAATATTACATATTATTTGTTATTGGTGCCCCACTTATTGGTAACGAAAATAATGGTTTTATTTTGTGTGAATATTCCCATGGATTTCGTGCCAGACTCGAGCCGACTACAAACACACTGGTTGGCTAAGACAAAACTATTACCTATAGTGGTGTTCATTGTTCCGATATGGTCTATGATTTGTCTCAGTTTGAACTTCTTACTTCAGAACCTAGTCTGGTTTGCAGGTATACTACTTGTAGAAGATGCAGTTGGCTTAGAGCCTGAAGATTTGTTATCTCAATCTGTTTGTATTATACCAAGAATTTATATGAGTGGTTGGGGTCCCTCAAGACAGATCCTGCGGGACGGGCCACCCACGCGTTCGCACTCTCCCATGGTCTGACCCAGGTGGTACGCGGGATACCGGACAGGTCAGACCATGAACCCGCCCTGCTGGACTTACTGCTGACGAGTAATCCAGCACAGTACAGTGTGACGGTTAGCGCCCCACTGGGTACATCCGACCACTGTGTTGTGCGTGCCCGCCTGCAGGTACCGTCCCCTGCAAGGGCAGTAGAGGTGACGCGGCGACTGTGGCACTACTCGTCAGCAGACTGGGACGGACTACGAGAATACTTTGCAGCCGTCCCGTGGAGTCAGCGCTGCTTTGCAGGGAGGGCTTCATCGGAAAGCGCCTCTGCGGTTGCTGGTGAAATCACATTAGGTATGGAATACTACATTCCATACACTGATGTCGCCAGCATCCGCAAAGCCCGCCCCTGGTTCGGGCGTGAGTGTGCCGTAGCTGTTAAACAAAAACAGGCGGCTTACCGCGCCTGGATCAGGGCTCGAGCTGTGCGCGACCCGAATGTGGCCCGCCTCAAGGCAGCGTACAACAGAGCCACTAGGTCCAGTAAGAGAGCCTTCAAGAGAGCGGACGCCCAGCGCGTCACGCGGCTTGGTCAGGAGCTCACGTCACATCCGATGGGCAGCCGTGGATACTGGCAACTGGCCAAAGCCGTGCAGGCCAACTTTTGCAAGTCCTCGCTGCCGCCGCTGCGCTATCCTGACGGATCACTGGCTCACAAGGCCCAAGAGAAAGCGGAAATGCTGGCCAAGCTCTTTGCGGCTAATTCCCGGGTCGATGACTGTGGCAAGCAACCTCCCACTATCGCCAACTGTGGAACCACGATGCCGGAAATTGTAATACGGCAGTGCGATGTGCGGGCGGTGCTACGGTCACTCGACACGCGGAAAGCCAGTGGTCCTGATGGCATTCCGGCCGTGGTGCTGAGGAATTGTGCAACTGAATTGTCTCCAACGCTAACACGCCTGTATCGCCTTTCGTATTCGTCGGGAGAAGTGCCGGAGGCTTGGAAGGAGGCGAATGTCCAACCGATCCCCAAGAAAGGGGATCGGTCGGATCCAGCCAACTATCGCCCCATAGCCGTAACCACCGTCATCTGCAAGGTGTTCGAGCTAATCATCAACAAACAGCTCATGCGCTATCTGGAGGATCACTCGTTAATTAACGATCGCCAATATGGCTTTAGGCCGAAACGATCAACGGGTGACCTCCTAGCGTACATAACGCACACCTGGGGTGAGGCTATGGAAAGGCACGGCGAATCTCTGGCTATTGGCCTAGACATCGCAAAAGCCTTTGATAGGGTATGGCATGCGTCGCTTCTTTCCAAGCTGCCGTCATATGGTTTATCGCATCAGTTGTGCCGCTGGTTGGCCAGCTTCCTGAACGGGCGACGGATTCGGGTCCTCTGCGATGGTCGGAGTACCACAGGGATCGGTATTGTCCCCAACTCTCTTTCTTCTGCATATCAATGACATGCTGTCCCTTGGGTGCATTCATTGTTATGCGGATGACAGTACTCTTCATGGGAGCTATTCTGGCCGTCCAGCGGCGGGGCGAGGCGACGTGGATGAGAAGAGACGACAACTCGTGGCGTATCTCGATCTGGACCTGGGCCGCATTGCCCAATGGGGTTCAGACAACCTGGTCGAGTTCAATGCCAGAAAAACACAGGCGTGTGCGTTTACAGCTAAGAAGTCCCTATTCCTACCCCTGCCCTCTCTTCAGAGCATTACAATTCCACTAAAGGACAACCTGGAGATCCTCGGTATAGACGTCCGGCGTGAGCTCAATCACAAAAAATACATAGAGAGCTGTATTGGTCTGGCCTCGCGGAAACTGGGAATCCTGAATAAGGTGTGACGGTATTTCACGCCACATCAGAGACGTTTACTGTACAAGACGCAGATTCGTCCCTGCGTCGAGTACTGTTCTCACCTTTGGGATGACTCCGCGAGGTACCTGTTAGACGCGCTTGACGCTATGCAGAGACGTGCTATCCGAATAATTGGTTGTCCTGAGGTGACGGGAGGCCTCGAACCTTTGTCGCAGCGAAGAACCATAGCGTTCTTGGCTGCCTTCTATCGAATGTATCACGGCGAATGTTCTGAAGAGCTCTTCAACCTGATCCCACCATCTCCTTTCCGATCCCGAACAACGCGTGCCGGGCAGAGATGCCACTCATACACAGTGGAGAGAATCTTCGCCAGAACCGAGCGTTTCAAAAGATCGTTCCTCTGTCGAACTATAAAAACATGGAACGACCTGCCCGCACACGCCTTTCCCTCATCTTACAATCCCGGGTTCTTCAAGAGGAGCGTGAAGAGGCACATCACAGGGCCGCCAACTTGAGGACCACTGTAAGAAGTGGCCCCCAATCGCTAGATGCGCCACTGCTTTCTTACCATCAGGCTGGTGGCGACGTCAATTTGGCGAGCTGAATATTAAAAAAAAAAAAAAAAAATACCAAACCTCATTTAAATGTATATTATCCAACAATATCAGTTATCTGCATTATTTTTCCATGCCGTCGCCGCCTGCCCCGCTGGAGGTCCTGGGTTTGATTCCTGGGTTTGTACAAATATTTATGTGATCCACAAATGTTTGTTTCGGAGTTTTGGGTGTTTTCTATGTACACTCATTTGCAAAAAAAACGGGCACCTAAGCAATGAACTATTTCAAATGTTAATATTGCTTTGTTTGATAATTATAGGTAGTTTTATCCTCACAATTTGGTAAATTAATAAGAAAATAATCGTTTTCATCAGTATTTCATAAAATTTTGTTACAATTTATGGGAAATAATGCTAAACCTCGCTAGTAGTGTATGTTCGCTAGTAGTGCATATGCTCATGAAGTAAAAATAAAAAAGTTTTTTTTTGTTTGTTTTTCTTTAATAAAGTAAAAGCAGATAAATGTTTAGTATCGAGTGTGACCCCCCTCTAGCTAAAACCACAGCTTGAATTCGTCTGGGCATGCTAGCGAGTATATCCCGGATACTTGCTTGCGGAATACGTTCCCACTCCGCAGTAATCACATTCTTCAGCTCTCTCATGGTCTGCGGAGCCGGGTGTACTGATCTCACACGCCGTTTTAGAACGTCCCAGATATGTTCTATGGGATTGAGGTCGGGACTTCGAGCTGGCCAATCCAAACGACGAATGCCGACCTCTTGCACATACACATTAACATCGCGGGATCGGTGGGCGCGAGCATTGTCGTCCATAAAAATCGAGTCTTGACCTAGAGCGGCCACTGCGCATTTTGCATGAGGAATTAGAACTTCCGTTATGTATCGATGCCCAGTCAGTGAGCCGTTTTCAATGAAGACTAACTCTGTACGTTCCATTGAATTTATTCCTGCCCAAAACATAACAGAGCCCCCACCATAAGGTGTGATTTCTTCGAAACATGCGTCTGCAAAGCGCTCTCCTTGTCTTTTTAGTACTCGCCGACGTCGATCTTCACCGAACAGAGATATCCTGGCTTCATCAGAGAACAAAACCCTATTCCAATCTTCTTGAGTCCATGATTCTCAATTTCTAGCGAACCTAAGCCTGTGAACTCTGTGCTCACGGAGTAATTTGGGGCCGCGGGCCGGGCGGTGACTGCGTATATTGGCAGCGACAAGCCTCCTCCTGACCGTCCATAGACTAATATGCACATTTCTTACTTCTTGGAGGTTGTTCTTAAGATCCACATACGAAGATTTGCGATTTCTCAATGCGCGACTCACAAGAAAACGATCATCCCGTGGTTGGGTACATGGTTTTCGTCCAGAACCAGGCCTTCTCTTGACGGAACCAGTCTCCTGATATCGCTGCCAGGTCCTTTGGACCGTCGAGCGACTACATTTAGCCTCCTAGCCACGAAACATTGGCTGCAACCTTCTTCAAGCAGCGCGATAATTTTGGTAGCTTTTACCACTTTATCTACCATTTTTGATACAGCCAAACAGCAATAAATAAAGTTTTGACAGTCAAGGATATGAAATTAATCGATAAAAATTTAATAAAAGTTGTGAAAGTCGATGTTAACTTCTGGAACTTCGCGCCAAAAATGTAGGATAAAAAGGGGTTTTCTGTAAAAATGAGCATCAAATGAAAATTTGAATTTAGAACGTACTTTTTTAAATACCACGGCATTTTTAAAACCGGCCAGTAACGTGTACAAACGATGGAAACCTTTTTGGTATTGTATCTTTTTAAAGATGAATGAAAATCAAAACCGCCCGTTTTTTTTGCAAATGAGTGTATTATATTATGTGCTTACAAATATATGGATCATTATGTATGTCTATCAGTCATCTCGATCCCATAGCACAATCTTATATCAGCTTAATTTAGGCTATATGATGTTGTGTAAGATTGTCCACAAATATTAATTTATTAATTACTAGCTGATGCCCGCGGCTCTGTCCGCGTGGAATGTTATTCCCGGTCACAGGGGTATGAAAAATAGATGTTGGCCGATTCTCAGGCCTACTCATTATGCTCACAAAATTTCATGAGAATCGGTCAAGCCGTTTCGGAGGAGTATGGCAACGAAAACTGTGACACGAGAATTTTATATATTAGATTTATTTTTCGGCTTAATTGTTAAATGTAACACACATTTTACATACATACCGCTTCACATATTAATATACCCCTTTTATTCACATAGCAGACTTCGCTCCAGCGGCTAGCGAGGAAGGTGGAGCTGGAGTATCATCATCGGTGGCGGCAGAAGACAGTAGCGTGGGGGAGGTGGGGGGCGGCACGGAGGGCGAGGGGGCGGTGAGCAGTTCCGTGGCGGGCTCCAACGGCGCGCCGCCCATACCGCCGGCGGACGCGGCGCACGCACTCGCCACGCTCGCCAGTGCGGCGCTGCACCACCAGCATGAGCAGGTTGGTAGGGGACAGTTCTGTGTGTACGTGCTTCTAGGCTAAGTGCCTTTTAAGATTATTTTTGAAAAGCAATTAGTATGCTAACTGATCATAAATTTTAAATGTCTATACGTCGCCCCAAGACGAATAATAAGGTGGAAAATTTGGTTGGTTCCGAATAGGTTTCGGTGGCGGAGTGGTTAACGCGTCGGCACGGTTCGCCGAAGACGCCGGTTCGAATCCTGCTCGAAACCAATTCTTTTTTCATATTTAAAATTTAAGTGCCTTTTCACACGTACCGGTTGCCGGGTAGCCGGTGGCGGGTACCCGGCGGCGAATGCAAGCGGTTGCCGGGCAAATCACGCCGGTACGTGTGAAAGCTATAGTACATGGCCATACACATCGCCCCTTTTCACACGTACCGGTTGCCGGGTACCCGGTGGCGAGTGTATGGCATTACCGGGCAAATCACGCCGGTACGTGTGAAAGCTATAGTACATGGTTATACACTTCGCCGCCTGCCGGATACCCGGCAACCGATACGTGTGAAAAGGCACTAACCCTTGACTGCCTCGGCGGCGCATTCGGTAGTGATACTGCCTGACGCGCTGAGGTCCCGTCCCGGTTCGATTCCCGGGTCGGTCCAAATATTTGTGTGATCCACAAACGTTTGTTTCGGAGTTTGGGTGTTTTCTATGTATTATATTTATTTATTTTTACAATTTTATAATAGAGATTTTATTTATTAATGATCAACGTAATACATTTGTTATTGGTATCTTTTATAATATGTATGTATTTAGAAATATAAAAGTATGTATATCAGTCGTTTAGATCCCATAGCACAAGCTTATGTTAGCTTAATTTGGGCTAGATGATATTGTGTGAGAATGTCCACAAATATTTATTTATTTAAGAATTATTCGCCGCTGGTGACTAGTGAGGAAGGCAGCAGGTTAAACAGACACATGCACAATCTGGGGATTAGTGACACACGGCAGTGTAGAGTAGACTATGTCTAAACGCCATTGAAACACCCGTGTTGATGCGTAGTCGCCGTTTTGTACTTGGAGGCCACATATTGGACCCAAGTGCGATCAAAGGACTTCCTGGAATTTGCAGGACTCAGCCAAGAACGTTAAGCAGTGGCGATCACAATAAATCAGTTATAGTCGCAGTGAAAGTAGCTTATAAGCTAGATAAATACAGGAGCCTCACTTAGTGCTAAGAACGAAATGACTTCCTTAGTGGCTGATTCTAACAAACAGATGTTACGTACTATCAAAACGGCCAAATTGCGTGGGACAGCCTAAGTAGGCGCCTGAAGGTTAAATTAAGTCACTTGGCTTTTGGCGCTAAACTGTTGAAGTAACTACAGTCTGATCGCTTACTGGTGTGTATAGCTTTCCCTACATCAGAAGATGCACTAGCTTCCAATAGCAGTTGGTTGGAACTTCAGAAATTGTAGTGGTGTCTTTCTAAATCTTATACTCATATTGTTGTAGAGCGAACCGGAGGAGTCAAAACCGCATGACGAGGATGCATGGTACACCGTTGGGATCGTAAAAGGAAACTCCTTCACAGTAAGTCACTTATTTTTATAAAAGACTAGCGGACGTCACGCGGTTTCACCCGCGTAGTTCCCGTTCCCGTGGGAATACGTTAATAAAATATAGTCTATGTTCACCGCAAAGAGTGTTGCTTTCTAAGAGTGAAAGAATTTTTCAAATCGGTCCAGTAGTTCCGGAGCCTAATTGTTACAAACAAAAAAACAAATCTTGCCTCTTTATAATATTAGTATAGATACATTGTCCCGTAATGTATATATGGGATCGTGATCCCTAAACTTACTGTACAAATATTAAAATTATGAACTAAAAGTTTGTGAAGATATTCAGAAACTAGGCCATTGAAAACTGTTCGAGATTTTTCAAAATTATCCTTGCTGTTTGCTCCTTGCGTGGTTGCTAGTAAGAGAAAACGCCTTGATCTTTGCAAATATACGTATAATAATAGGCTAAGTTACATAACATAAAATATTGCGCTGTGCTGCTCAGTTAATATTTAGAACATTGATGATGGAATGTACCGACGCATACGGCGATGGCTGCATCCCCACTCGCCGCAGCACTGGCCCGAGTGTCGCTGCATTTAGGGATCCTTAAGCATGGTCCGTGCCGTAAGTTTGAATGTATGGATGTTTATAACTCTTTCTCGCTCTAACGGCTGAACGGATCTGATTGAAATTTGGTACAGGAATAGGCTATTGTCTGGCCTAACACAAAAAAATTTCGATATTTTATTACTTTGTTATAGAAATATAGTTCAAATCATATACATGTTCACAGGTACAGAACTACATCTCCGACCCCAATGTAGACCTGTCCAACTTGTCGTTGGACAATCTACCAGATCTCACCGGGCTGCCAACAACTCCACTAGAACATGGCACTGCATACAAATTTAGAATTGCAGCAATCAACTCCTGTGGTCGTGGAGAGTTTAGTGAAGTAAGTATAGAATGTTTTAGGGTTCATACCCAAAGGTTAATTTTATTCGTATTCATGAGACTTTGCTGTTTGTCTGTCTGTCTGTCTGTCCGTCCGTCACGAGGCTTTGTCGTAGGAACCGTGATAGCTAGAGAGCTAGACTTGGCACAGATGATGTTTCTGGTGTCGCTATAGCAACAAATACTTACGAGGGTTATGTTGTTCAGAAATTAGGGGCATCTCAACTTTCGGTAAATCTAGAATAAAAAAAGAAATCGTCTGGGTGATAAACATATAAGATCTGCAATGTGCTTGTCATCATAGATATTTTTTTTTGGAAATAATATGTAACAAGTATTTCCAATTTCAAATAATATTCGGTTTCGTTATGTAAATTTGAAAATTGTTAAAAATTAACACAATACAAAAATACATCTTGTCTAATTCATACTAAGTCGTATTCAGAATAATGGCTATAGATAGCCTCATAATAAGCCTACTACTTGAAAAAGACTGGTCGCTTTAGGCTATAGGCTTTTTAAAACCTATAGACTTTTTTTAAACCTATAGGTGTTTTTAAACCTATAGACTTTTTTAAGCCTATAGGCTTATTAAAGTGAGTAGCCTTTTAAAAGCCTACTATTGTACCATGGCCATAAAAAAGAGCTAATAGGCTTAACTTTAAGCCTAAAAGCCTATAGGCCCCGGGAACACTGGCAATACCCGTTTTGAAATAGACCAGTACAGGTTCGACTACTAGTATTTTTGAACTGTGTATAATAACAAAACTGTATTATTTTCGTAGTACTAAAATTGTATATCTTCTATTTTAGGAATCTGCATTCAAGACTTGCCTTCCTGGATTCCCAGGCGCTCCATCAGCGATAAAGATATCCAAGTCAATAGAAGGAGCACATCTATCTTGGGAGCCGCCGCAGGTTGCTGCCGAAGGGATATTCGAATATTCAGTTTATCTCGCTGTAAGGTCCAACTCACAGTCAAAGGTATGTTATATTTCATTCGTAGATGAGATTGAGTGTTGTACAATTTCCCTGACTATGGAACTGTGCCTTAAAGATAGAAATAGTAAATAATAATATGATAGTACTAAACTTATTTTACGTTTATACTAAAGTAGCGGTCGTCGTCGTAGTCGACGGTTTCACCCGCGTAGTTCCCGTTCCCGTGGGAATACGGGAATATAATATTGCCTACGTTCACCGGGAATAGTGTCCCTTTCCAACGGTGAAAGATTTTTTAAAATGGTTTCAGTATGTTCGAAGATTATTCGATGCAAACAAACAATCAAATCTTTTTAATACAGTTGCTCAAAAAGTGGCGTATTACAGGGACATAAAGCGTTCGGGATGTGGGCTATTACACACTCGTGCTTTTTCTTTACCATTCCCGCACTCGTGCGTTTCCTTTCCCAATTGTCAAAATAATGTCTGTGGTTCATGCAAATATTTCTAAAAAAAGATACTAACTTGTTTCAATATCAGATTAAAAGTAATTTTAATTAAAATTTAAGCATAAATTAATATAAGTATTGGCCAAATTAAATTTTTAAATATAAAAATAGTTGGCTGTATGAAATGCACTGCCATAGTCTCTGCTTAGGAAGGTATATATTCTTTTACGGTTGGCGCCATTTTGGATATTCAGGTTTATTGTGTTTCTATTACTTTATAAAATTGCTTAATTTTTTCGCAACTGTATTAAAAATAGTTGTTCAATACAACGTGTGGGACTGTTATTTAAACTCGTTCCGACTGTCTACCCTCGCCTTCGGCTCGGGTCAACACCTGTCGTAACTCGTTGTAATAACAGAAATCCCACACTTGTATCGAAAACTACTATTTCTCTTTACAATATTAGTAAAGACTATACTATAGTTACTATTTCGCTGCAGACTCGGTCATAAATCATTTGCGTGTTTCGCTCCCTTTCCCACTCACTGGCCTTATGGGTAGGCCACGCCCACACGTAGGCCTGTGCATTACTGCTGTCGATGAATGACGTCGATAGTTGTTTTTTTTTTACTTTATAAATGGGTGATAGAAATAAAAAACACGTTTATTTTGAATTTATTTTAATTTTAAAAACACAAAATAAAAATTCTACTCGGCGTCATCATCATCCACATAAATGATGAAGTCTTCGCATAAATGTGCTTTACTCAAGTCTTCATATTGAAGCAATTTATAAGCAATTATAGTACCAATGGGTACTAATGTGTTTTTACGAGAAATTATATAATATAGGTAATGATACATACTTAAATGCAGTATGTTTAGGTCGTAACCTTGATGATTCCGTAATAAATAACGGCCTTGCGCGCGCGCAACTAGCGCACGCCCCTAGCCCGATTATGATTTATGACCGAGTCTGCAGCGAGATAGAGGAACCCGTTTCCGACCTAGAAATGTGTTAATCAAGAACAGTCGCTATCTATAATATTATACAAAATTTCCGCCAAATTGGTTAGCGCGTGATTAAGTACCATCCAAATAAAAAAAAATGGATCCTTTTTAAAATTTCTTTCCTACAAACCTTTCTGTTATTAACGAACCCACAAAATTAAAAGAATTATCCGATTTGGTACAGTCATGGAACGTTTGCACGTACGTACATTTCGGCGAATCATTTTATTTTTCTTAGATTTTCGTACTATACGTTGACGCATCCCATACAACGTATTCCAGTAATAAAAGGTGTCTATGTGTGCGTATACCAAGCGCTTGTTCCTTCTGTACATTTTTATTTTGTGGTTTAACTAGACCCCGATTGAATAACAATCATTAAAACATTTTCACAAACTTCCACATGTATAACATTAGATTGTATATTTGCTTTGTCCAGGACGCTCCCAAATCGCAGCTAGCCTTCGTGCGCGTATACTGCGGTAAAGCCAACACGTGCGTAGTGCCGCAGAACTCCCTGACCGCGGCACATGTCGACTCATCCACGAAGCCCGCCATCATATTCCGGATCGCGGCGCGAAACGAGAAAGGATATGGTCCGGCGACTCAAGTCAGGTGGTTGCAAGGTACGTTGGTAGTCTGTATTCTTTTTTATTTTAGGGTCTTCACTACAGATTGTACTACCCGTTCGCTCTAACTTTGCCGCTGGCGTAGAGGCGTAGAGGCGTATACCCGAATTGTTAATTAGACGAAGTAAATTGACAGTAGCTAATGTCACTTCGTTATAGAAAATACGCAACATTGTATGAAGAAGTGACATTAGTTGCTGTCAATTTACTTCGTCAAATAAAAAATTTGACTTTAGTATGGAGCCGAGCGGCAAAGTTACAGCGAACGAGCAGTAGATTTAAAGGCAGATATTGATGCTTACCGAACAAGAAAGTGAAGTTAAATCCAAGAGTGAGAACTGTAACGCGGCAGTGCTAAACACTATTCACACCTAACAATTTCTTAGTTTTCACTTCTAGAGAGTCGACGCAGTACTCACTTTTGGATTTAGTATTTGCTTTCTTGCCCTCACCTTTTTGTTGGGTTTATTATATATTATAAAATCCCAAAATTATCTGTGAAGACCACAGATTACAAATAAAGGCAGATGGCGCCATCTGCCTTTATTTGTAATCTGTGGTCTTCACAGATAATTTTAAAACCTTGGATTTAGACCTTTCGGACCGTTAGGTTGAATTTTCAAAATGTTGAATTCCCATAATGTTGAATTCTCAGTTAGTTGAATCCCAGCAGCATCGGATTTGCTTTTTAGGGTTCCATACTCAAAGGGTTAACTGGTACCCTATTACTGAGACTCCGCCGTCCCTCTGTCCGTCACGAGGCTGTATCTCATGAACCGCGATGAACAAATAAAATAAATAAATAAAAAAAATAACGGTGGATACAACATGATTTTTACCGTTTTTCGGTACAGAAACTCGTGTCAAACTCACACTTGTAGGGTTTTTACTTCCATGAAGGATATTAATGTCTTAATTTGTGGTGCACTGCAGTTTGCCATGTCCTTATTTTTAGACCAGTGCAAACCGATTGGAGCATAACAGGCTCTTTCTAAAATTCATACAATTAGTAACAAGCGTGGCAAAGTTTATGTGGGGTACACAAAAAATAACAAATATTGACTCGTGAGGCGTTGCAAAAATAATCTTTGCAATAATGTTAAGTAGTTACTTTATCATTGGCTGAACCGACTTTGTTTATTCATTCCAACGAATTCTCGGGAGTCCTACTTCTAGCCGCGAAAGTTTCAAAATAATTTAAGTACAGAATACACTTCTAAAATCAGATATTTTACAGAACCTTTTTTTTTAACGTGAGGGAAAATCCTCATGGATGCTATGTCGGGCTCCTTCCGACTAAAAAACGTCACGTTACGCCCAACAGCCTATGGTTGGGAGCTCCGGGTAAGCCCTCGGAAGGATTTTCCAAAGACTCCCAACAGCCCCACGGCCGCCACTGCGGCCTCGCCTAGGGGGTGGTTCGGGTGCTATCCCGCTTCTAAGGGGGGCGTGCGTGAATCCCTCAAGTCAAGCTGCCGTCTTGGGCCTGCTTCTGTAAGGACGGTGAGCAGCCCTCTCACCGTCCTCAGGCCCCCGGTCATGAAGGCCGATAGTCCTCGGCGAAGACACGTCGGGGCGGCGCCCAAACCGCCGACTGTTGAACTCGGGTGGGAGAGTTCTCTCCCGTTCCCGCCCCGCCTCCTCCTTCACAAGCATGACCTGCTCGCAGAAAGAGGCGGCGCTGTCCCACTTACTCCCGCTGGAGATCATGGCTCGCACCATGGTCTCGAATGAGAGAGTGTCCACGTCCAGACCCACCACGAGGACCTGGCGCTGTTGCGCCCTATTCTACAGAACCTTCATAATCATTGTTACCTTTTCCAGATATAAAATCAACTGGCGTGAAGCGGCCTGGCGATGCCAGACTAACAGGTGCGTCTCCATCCAAACAACCTAAGCAATTATTGCACTAAGTGTTCAGTTTTGTGACATTTTGGACAAATACACATGACCTTAGTTTGTACAGAACTACAGTTTATTACGCTAGTAGACCCGTAGACCGTTTATTAATCAGGCGGTCAGCGCAAAAGCGAATCTCTCAAGTAAAAAAAAACTCAATTATAAACGACAAATCTTTAAACTTGTAAAAAATTTAATACTAAACAGACCCTTCTGGTTTTACCATCTTTCAACAGATAGCGTTGCAAAGTTTCTTTTGCTTCCTTTCTTTTTTAAATCGCACCCTTTTTCTTCATCTTTGTGAATTCAATTCGTGATCGTTTTTTTTGTTAAACGCATAACTGCCAAACGGTTTGACAGATCCGGGACCTTGATACGAGATACTGTTCATTCGGGTCAATTAGGAGAGGCGCAAAGACGTTCTGGTTAACCTATGGACCTACCAATCGGAAGCCACAAGGAGGCCTATTATTCACGTGATGTTGTGTTCACACAACAGTCCATGCTGACAAGTTCTTAGTTTAAAATGTAAATGGAGCCTAAGAAGACTTATGGGCGGCTTGAAAGTTTCAACTGTGTCCGTCACAACCTGCGCCCGGGTCGGCAGCGCGTGTGTAGCGCCTCTGGTGTTGCAAACGTTTATAGGCTGCGGTAACCAACCTGAAGGTAGGCCGTAAACTTGTCTGCCACTTAAGTAGTATATAAAAAAAGAGACTGTTATAAAAAGGAGGTTTTTTGCGCTGACCGCCTCATATCGTGTCACGTTGTTTTAGTATAAGTCCCGACTTGACATTGAAATCTCATAATGTCATGTTCAAACACCATTTTGAAATTTATCAATAACAGTGATTGTTTGTAAAAAGAATTGTATGGACTTAGTCGTTTGTGCCAGAAGGTGAAATATTATAGACTGATGATATACTGGACAAATTGACATGGACTCGCTAAGTATGGAAATGTTATGGACACATATTATATGGAATCGAATATAAATATGGAAATAATGAAGTGACTTTTTTTATTAACCCGTAATGTAATCAATATTTGAAAGTTATAATTACTAGTTCGGAGCCAATTTTGGTTCAACATTTGATTGTAAGATTTTTTTAGATATTATATTATATTATAACGCATATCGAGGAAAGCATTTATGTTTTAAGATATGGCTCTTAGGGTAAAAGAAATATACAGATATTGCATTTGGCTTTTAATACTTAATTACATATTATTGAGTACACTATACATTTGTTTCATTGCTATAAAATGCTATCTAGTCAAAACTCCGGTAGGCATTCCAAAAAGAAAATAAAAATACAAATCATTATTTATTTATATTATTCGTTTTTTAGAAAATTTCCTATATTCAAGATATTCGCGTATTATCATGATATTAAAGCAGTATCACTAAATTTATTATTTTTGGACAAGTTATATTTTTTTATTGTGATATAGATCCATACACTTGTAGACAGTCGTTGAACTTTGGGTTACTGAAAAGAAAATATTTCTTATTAGTTTTAAATATTCCATTCATATGTCATTATTGTACAGCAAGTAATACGCCTTGAAACAAATATTAGGGTGCGTTTCTACTGATGGGGAGCTGGGCGGAGTGGACCATGAATTGACCAATCACAGTGATCGTAGTGGAGATTTCGAGCATTGTGATTGGCCACTCAGGGTACGTCCGGCTCCGCGTCAGTGATAACGCACCCTTACCAAGTAATTTATAACACATTAGGGCGTAATGATCTTACCAAAGTTGTAGATCCAAAGAGTTTGTACCATCCTATGACGATATTCGAGAGGTTCAAGTCATCGAGCACGATAGTAGCCATGCCCATGAACACTTTTTTGCCCTCTATTCGTCCATAATCTCCCCATACTGTTACCTGTGGAAAAATAATACCTTCAATTATGACGTCAATCTGATTGAAGACAATAACTTGCACTTATTTTTACAAATATCAAACTCAATTACGTTAGACAAACATTTACTTGTAAACATGCATTTTGATAAGTTTGGGATACATGGCTCTATTTGGAGAGTCTCCAAAGAGTCCGAACGTTGAAATACGGACGTACTTCACACAAGTGAATAGAACACGAAATGAAAGGGTATATTCTGCGCTGGCACAAAGTTCACCTTAACAGCTAGTTCAGTAATATGATAGAAAACGATAGAATCATTTTCATTAAATAGTATAATAATATAGATTACACTTATTTAAAACGTTATACTACAAATTAGATAGTACAGATGGAAATCGCATGTATGTTTTGTACTTTTTTTCATACCTACCCTCTGCTACGCACACTCGCGCACAAATCAGTATCGGAAACTACTATGAAAATGTTTGAAATCTTGTCTGTGAACTTTGTGAGCGGTATCTATGTGTGCATAGCGTCAGCGAATTTAGTATGTAGGTTTCCACACAAATTAGAGATAGTACAGATGGAAAACTCATGTATGTACTTTTTTTTCACACCTACCCTCTGCTACACACACTCGCGCACAAATCAGTATCGAAAATTCGGTTGAAACCGCCTGACCTCGTGTCTGTGAATGAGTTGTCTATGTGTGCGTAGCCTCTGTGAATGAGTAGTCTATGTGTGCGTAGCCTCGGCGAATTTAGTGTGTAGGTTTCCATCTGTACTATCTCTAATTTGTGGTTAAACATAAGTGTCTTACCTGCAACAAGCAGCCTTTAAAATTATCTCTAAAGATTAGTGTTTGCTGGTAAAGGGGATCTAGGGTCCGTCGGGCCGTCGTTGTCTTTGATTTAGAAATACACCGTTTGCCATTTACGAGGTATACTTTTACATAAGGGGCAGGCAGAGTCCGACTGCCCTGTCTGGCTTGTAGACCACGGGCGCGAATTACCTCTATCTGAAAACAAAAGTAAGTACTTTGAAATACTGTTAAGATATATTTCTCCTTACAATAATCATAAGATTTATTCTCAAAATATTACACTCAAAATAAGCATAACATTTGTTTCTCCACACAAAAATATCAAAACTAAATAAAGACATTATGAGAAAACACAATAGAACAACATATATTATATAGGTTTAAAAAGGGTGGAATTTAAAGACTGTAGTTGGAGGTAAAGTACCCTTAATATTGATACTACCCGTTCGCTCTAACTTTGCCGCTGGCGTAGAGGCGTATACCCGAATTGTTAATTACACGAAGTAAATTGACAGTAGCTAATGTCACTTCGTCATAGAAAATACGCAACATTGTATGAAGAAGTGACATTAGTTGCTGTCAATTACTTCGTCTAATAAAAAATCCGACTTTAGTATGGAGCCGAGCGGCAAAGTTAGAGCGAACGAGCAGTAATGACAAGTTTTGCTGAAAGGAAACACTCCTTATTTTCAAAAGTAAGTAAAACTGCAATTAAAGATTTTGGAAAATTCCCTTGCTTGAGCCGGGAATCGAACCTAGATGTAAAAAAAACATACTGTATTTTATGATACCAACAGAAAGAGTCTTTAATAAGGAACAATTTGTTTTAAACAACATAGTATCTTAAATTAAAGGAAGAACAAGTAAAATATGTTTTTTTTTGTAAAGCTTACTCACTATCTGAAGTAAAAAAACAGTCTTATTGAGATTCTTCTCTTTTTTTTGAAGTTTGATAAAAAATGTTCCAGTTTCTGTGAATGGGAATATTCGTTCTGGTCCCTTAACCAACCAACTTCAAAAAAAAGTAGGATGTTCTCAATCAGGCTGCTTTTTTTCTTCTATATATTTTACTTGATCTTGATTTTAAGATACTATGCTGTTTAAAAGAAATTGATCCTTATTAAAGACTGTTTCGGTTGATATCATAAAATACAGGATGTTTTCTTTTTCACATCTTCCAGGTTCGATTCCCGGCTCAAGCAGGTGATTTTTCAAAATCTTTGAATGCAGTTTTATTTACTTTTGGAAATAAAGGAATGTTTCTTTTCAGCAAAACTTGCGTAAGGGTACTTTACCTCCAACTACCGTCTTTAGGTACATTCTTATTTTAATTGCGTACACAGGCGCCATACAATTATTTTCAATGCATTTTACTTCCTATCAGGGAGTGCAACTGCAAAACCCTTGTGAACATTCTTTCCTGCTAGGGGGGGTTTCCCTGCCGGCACCCATGATTGCGTGCATTCTAACAAAAAGTCAAATATTCTAAAAGGGTTTACCTCAAGGAATCCTTTCTGATAGCACATAGACAACTGCACATCTCCTAAAGTAGTTGCCCCTAGTAGATGTCTTCCGACAAGTTGTCCCGGTCCCAGCCCGTCTATAAAATCCGACAGGCCACCTCCATCTGAAGAGCCAGAGCCTCTCATACCAGGAGACCATCTAGAAATCGTTGAGGTATATTAGAAAGGCACTACATACGTTTTTGAGCATGCTTTTTCAATATCGTACTCGTTATTTCATTTCAAATATAATTTTAAATAGTCCCAGTAATAATGATTATCCTTTATTCAAACGTCAGTCATGTCATATTACCTATCCCATAATACTGACTTTTCTTCCAGTGATTTAGAATGAATATTATTTAGATTAATTGGTAGACATTGCTACACGACGACCCTGATCTATTGTTAAAAGAGGTTTATGACTCGTAGTGTTGATTCTGTTTTCGACACAAAGCTTGCCTATCATTGATATGTCATTGGTAGTACTGTTTTAATAAGTACTTTAACTATACCGGTCAGGAGATACTCGGTCCTAGTATTAAAACTTCAGATATTTTTCTAAACAGAAAGATTGTCATATACTTTTAACATCATTACTGTCCCTGATTAAACTTGGAAAGTAGAAAGCAGTTAATAATGCAGTTGTATTTTCAGTCTTGCTAAGTTGTAACGTAATATGAATTAAACAGTAGGGGGATCACAAAAAGTAAATGAGTAAAATTGTTAAGATTAGTACCTCTAGCGTCCGCACACGACCAAGATATTGATAAAAGATTTGACTATAAGCGGTAAAATTAAAGCTTAATTCTTCGAAAATCGTTCTTCAGAAGTAAGGGATCTTTTCAATACAGCTGAGTTCACGAAATTAAAATGTTTGTGGGTAGTGTAAAGGTAAAACTAGAGGTACTGATCTAATAGCCACTACCAAAAGAAATAGATTATATTATAAAATAAAGGTACAACATTTACAACATTGATACAATAGTGAAGAAGAGGGCGGTAGTCTTTCGGATGCAACGGTTGACAAGACATGTGGAGTCCAGGTACTAGGTTCTATAAAATATTAAGACATTTTTACTAGTAGATGTAGTCGTGTAAAGGTGCAAGAAACGATAGAGAGAATGGTCTGCATCTATTGAATAGGTAGGTTGTATCGCGGTGGGGCAAATAGATGTGTTCATGTTTGAGGGAATAGAGGTAAAATAGTAATAGCTGTTTGTTTGTCTAGTCTAATCTTTTAAAGTCTATCCTACTTTACAAATTGTACAAGTATAGTTATAGCAGAGTATGAAGAGTTAATATTATAGTATCTTGGTCAGTTTTATAAATCCTGTAAGCTAGGAAACAATTTATTTTGTATCATGGCAATTTACAGATGTTAAAAAATCCTATATTATGGAAAATATCTAAACTAAATATACAACATTTATGAAACTCATTTCAAACCTAATCACTTGACGCATAAATAATAAAAAATGTAACCAATGAAACATGCACGAATAATATAATTATTTGGATGTGTGTGTACATAGATCAGAAAAATGTAAAATGTATCATACTGTTTTAAATAATAAGTGCAAAATATTGTAGGCTGCCAGGCAACATTTATCGTCCACACAATCGTGCATTGAAGTACGAGGGCGTCCCCGTCGAAAACGACTAAAAAATTGCACAACCGTGGAAAACGACGGGTATCCAAAACCGGACATAAATGTAGCTGTCTCACATTACTTAAACGAGAGGGTGCAAGGCCTACGCGTTCGAAGACACGTGCGTGCTGAACAGAAAGAGAATAAGTGAAACACACCAATATAATCGGAATCATGCTTTGACAAGACGAAGGCACATAGAGGGGCAAAGAGCGCAGAAGACGCGAGCAATATCGAGGCACACATACAGAAACGGAACTGGGCAGGCGGCTCGCGAACTGCGGCGTAGAAAGGGAGCGGTTCGCGGCGACTTACGAGGATCCTTCAGAGCTAGATATGGACCCGAGGCTGGTGGCGCACACCTCGTGCGAGCGCTGGAACGTGGCGGCGGCGGGCCCGGAGCGCTTGCGGCGCGCGCCGCTGCCGTCCGCGCGCGACCCACGCGCTACGCCGGGAACACGCATTACCCACACCGCATTACGCACAGTGCATATCACACGCGTACCTTCTATACTTCTTCTACATATATTTAAATCCTTAACGTTAGCAAATCTCTTGTTTTTGGTATATCTTCCAAAGTTGATTGGTGGTGGACGTTTCACTTATCTTGTACATATTTTAAACTAAACAGCAGCAACCCTATGTGTTTGTTATATTATGCAAGCAACACAAATAAGACGCAGGACGAGGATGGAACGCGGACGCAGGACTTGGCAAAAAACCGATTAGTATGCCGCACGGAGGCAATGAATAGTTCTGTGCCAAGTCGCCAGATAAGAAGAGCAGCGGGGCGGACTCATCTCCTCTATATAACTTCGTATGTCCGTCACGCGTTCTACCTGTGTCTTGCACCTTAGTACATTGTATATTACATTACAATAAGGTGGGTGAGACCAATATAGTCATTGGCGCTGTGGGGTAGGCAAAGTTGTTCTATTTAATTAAACATCTAAGCAAGTTGTTTTGATTTATAAACCGGAATAGGGAAGCTAAACTGGAATATCCAACAAAATTGTTGAATATTTGTCACATCATCATATACCTACAATACTTAGAAATGAACAGGACAAAACTACATTGGGTGAGTGAGCTATATATTGGTTTGCACGTCCGGTCAACGTAGATGGTTATGACAGACAGAATTGGCAGCAACCTTTGACTAAACTTACCTGCTGCCCCTTTCTCTTTTTATTTGAATGAAGTACAAATTCTAAAGCTATTTGTTTTGTGTTTATACCGATTTGTTAAAAAAGCTCTACATTAGCTTATAATACAGAAGCGACATTGCACATTTTTATTGTATGCCTTGTAGATGTTGAACATGCGGTTGATAAAGAGTATGGTCGGTAATGTAACCATATGCAGATAACCATCTCTTACGTTTCTTCGTAAATTTCAAACGAACGTATGTAATATTCGCGAGTGATCTACCGCCCATCGGAGTGGCACTATTGTGTCTATGTCGTGGGTGGCAAGCGCTGCCGGGCGAACCTGTCGTCGTCGTTCTCACTGGACGCGGATGAAGCCCGCGACACGCCACTGGCGGCGCCACGCACTTCGCTAGGCCCCACCTCTTCGCTGCGTTGGACCGTAAACGAATTTTTTCCACGTTTACCAAAACCTAACCTTCGCTTTCGCCCTGTGATTATTTTTCAATATTTAAGTTTAGTATAAAACATTTCATAATTTCTTATTGTGCACAGCACATAGTGTTTACTTAGGCTAAAATTTATTAAAAGATGTAAGGGAGAATATTGTAAATATCATTAAATTGTTCACCTGTAGCAGATAATTGTGACGTCGAGTTGCTCTTCTTGCCCATGCCAGGGCCGAAGTAGTCTCGAGGTTCCGCTTTGAGGAGGACGTCGTCGTTGGTCGGCTCGTGTTCGCTGGTCCCGCCGAGCGCAGTGTCGCTGAGGCTTCCATCTTTATTGAAAACCAAGTCTTACCTTTAAATGTAAGTTTGATTCTACACAAGTGCACTAGAATATACTGTTAGTGTTACCTGTTTTTTCGTCCGGTGGAACATCTGCATTGCTTAAACTTCTCGTAAATGGACCTCGTCGTGACTCTCGTCGCTCCAGGGGTTGGGGCTGGTTGCTGCTCCGGCCATTTTCTCGTCCACCATAGTCATTACTTTGTTTTGAATTCGAAGAATTTTCAACATTCATCGTCAAATGTGGTTTAGGTGTGGTTGTCCGTTTCATAGTTTCGAATAGAGTGCAGACAGGTGAGTTGTCCAAAGCGCCAGGTTTCACCGATGAGTCATGAATGTTTTGATGAGTGTCACCGAGTGGCAGGTGTGAGGCGACAGGGATGAGCGCACGACGGGGCGAGCCGAGGTTTGGGGAAGAAAGAGCAACAGACAAAGAATTAGCCATCAAACTAAACTCACGATCTAAATGATCAGTTACTGCTATAGAATATGAACGCGTACGAGCTTTTTTAATGATAGATGGTAGGGGTTTTACAGACAAATCTATACTACTTTGGGGGGAAAGGTAATTAAGTAAGCTATATTCTCTAAATGTTGGAACTTCATTTATGCTAACAGCACACTTCTTTACACATTTATCGTTTTCCCCGTCACTGCTTATTTCATTTGTTATGCCGGTCGGCTTATCTTTTGAACATAAACTCATTCTTTTAAACATGTTTTTTATCTGTTCAGGGGTAGATAATGCGGGGGGCGAACTCTGTAATTTATCTAAGGGTTCAAAGCTTTGCTGGCGTGGTTGTGTTATAGTTTTTAGCTCTTCATTATTGTCTACATGTAAAGTCATTTCATCATTTTTATACATTAAATGTCTATGTTTATCATTATAAACATCTAAAGAGCGAGTTTGCCTAATACTCGCACGATCATAATTGGTTTTTAAGTCAAGTGACAAACATTTTTTTCTACCTACTTTTGTAGCTCTAATTTCATTCATATTATGCTGAAGCTTTGAATTTGAACCATTGTTCTCGATTTGCTGAGCGTTATATTGGTTTGAAATGTCTGTGTCTAATTGTGAAATTTGTTTTTCAAGGCTAGTATGAATAGTAGTTTCAGCTTCACTATATTCTTTACATTCATGATTATGAAGGTGTGATTGTGTTTCTACTTTTTGAATTGAGAAAACGTTATCATCATTCACTTCAGTATTTAGATTAGGTAATTTTAATTCAGTATTTAAGTTAGTAGATGGAATATTAGGAAGATACCTCATTTGCGAACGACTTCTATTTTCAATATTAGGTAGTTTTCTTCGCCTCATATCTTTACAAGTCATCGTAAGATAATCATTTATAACATGACTTGAAGGTTTATCAGAATAACAATTGTGTTGTATTGCGGATATTTTTTTTCTACTAGATTTTGTTTGGTTTGGCATGGGGCCATAAAATATATTTGTTGGCAATGTTCTCTCTTCTCGATTTAGAAAGGCTAAAGTATTAGATTTATTTGGAATATAAGGTGGTGCAATTTGAAATATGTAATCTTTTCTGTTCTCCGTAATTTTGTAAGTATTGGTGTGTACGGGATATTCAGGGCAACTATGACTTCTTTCATATGCATGTTTGCGGGAGCGCTCTCGGGTGCAGGGACCGGCAGAGCGGCTACGAGCAAGTATGCGGCGTACGCGACGTGTGGGGCGGGCACTGTGATTTATTGCAAGCAAACCCTGGTGCGAATCAGTCCTAGACCTGATACGACGTCGAACCACGCGCTCCACTCCCGCCGGTATAGAAACACATGGCAGTATACGATGAAGGGAACTACGATTAGTACAACGATACCGACTAGAAAGGACAGGGGTAGCACTATCGCAAGAAGAAGATGTGCTATGAAGAGGTAGGTTCCGTCTCCGGCTGTAAAGTTACGTCAATAATAACTTTGCTGTGGACGCTAATACAGTACGAAAGAGAATGTAATACAGTTAAATATGCAAATTATATGAACGTTATCGAGTGTCAGGTGATTACCTGAGCATTCTGGTGGGTCGCGGCCGCTCGGACTGGGTACTGAAGGCGCTAGAAGTGACCGATCCTACAGATTCGAGGTCGGAGTCCGGGGCGGTAGCATCGGGTGACCGTCGTCTCGGGGCCCACCCGCCGCCACCTCTTGCTGCTAGCTCTGAGTCCGATAAGCCAGCGTAGTGTCTCTCCCAACCTATGTTTCAACATGATACTGAGTTATGCAAGTTGTCTTCATTCTACACTAACGTTTAATACAAAATACATTTAAGAACTTATTCACTTTCCTAAACAAATACCGTCGATCGTGGCATCTTTACTTTTTGTGAGCATCTTTACCTAAGCATACCCTGTACTAGTTTACATTAAATATTTTTTTATCTGTGACAGTTAGCACAAATTTACGGTTATTGGTAGATTTTATAATAAATTGTTGTTACCCAAAAAGTTTTTTAAGCTGGCAACTTCGTTAACTGTCAAAATAGTGTACTTTTTCATTGCATGTGGTCAATTAAGTTTGCTGTGTCACCGGCTAAAGATTGGTTTTTCTTGCAGAAAATTTAGTTCAGATCAGTGAATTATATTAAATGTTATGGGAAATATTGTTACTGTGGTGTATCACTATTATTCAATCTTATAAAACTTTTATTTCTGAAGTTATTGGAAAAGGTAATGTTGTTTGAGGTTAGGTAAAGTTACCTCATTTGGCACAAAGGCAACTTTACCTACCTACCTATGTGCCTATATTTCATGTTAAATAGGCAGGTAGGCATTTAATTATTTATCGTTTTGGAGAATTGTTCTGTTCCTGTTGCGTGGTTCTTTAATAAATGAGGTTTTCAATAAAAAAATGTTTCATTTTTTTTGACACCCTGATGACTTTCATACATTTTCATAAAAATTCAGAAATTCTTGTGGTAACTTTCCCTATGTATTGGTATTACCTATTTAAACGAAGATGGCTGCTTCAAAAATACATATATCGCTTTTTAGCGCCAGGGCTATAAGTAACTTTAAGTCGTGTGCAATCTGGGGTACACATTCCATGTATATAAAGGCTAGGTAAAGTTGCCAAAAATGTGTCAAGTTTACCCCGCTCATACTTTTGATGATTACAGCTATTCTATGTAGCTTTTTGTAGAATTCAATTATTCAACTAAAAGAGACTGTCCTTTTTTACCAAAATGATCAAGCAAAACTTCCATAGCCAGCTTCATGTTGTAGTAAATTGCATAAAAGTCAAAAAATATGGTAAAGTTGCCACGATTGACGGTATTAAACAAAATTAAGTGGCCAAGTACCTACTGAAAACTTGTAGATAACAAATGTTTTTCAAATGGTATATTAATTTCTTAAATGCATTCGCACCGACATCATCTACATAATCCGACACGCGATCCAAACGATTTTTCAAATGAAGTCCAGTTTGAACTGACGCTACACACAAATACAGTTAGATCTAAATATATGAAAACACAGATCGCAGATCGGACAAGCTTTTGTCTTTCATATGTACAGTGTGTGCGAATGTGGGCAGTCGAGCTAGATGAAAAACTAGGCAAACATTATGAGAAGCGCTTGTTGCTTGTAAGCATTTCGTTTATCTTTACCTTATGCTTCGACCAGAAGCTCAGTAAAATTTGGACTATTTTATGTTTTCTAAAGCTGCAATTATCGAAGTAATTTTGTTAGGTGATAGTCACCAATGAGGTCAAATAATGTTAGTGGAGGTGTAGGCAGGGGTAGCGTGTTAACCTTGTGGCGTGCTGCGGTACATGAGTGTGGCGCCAATGTGGTGCGGGCCGATCCACTTACGTTCCTCCAGGTCCGCCGACACTTGCGCTCTGACAGCCCTCTGGGCACTCTGTACAAAAGAATGATACACTTTTCTGCTGAAGCTTCTGTCTTTGTGCAAGAAGTTGAAGGACTTTAGACAGACAATTGAGTTATCAAGGTGTCAAAATTAAGTTACACCAAGTGCCATCAACCGACGGTATAAATAATCAAAATCAATCATAAATTTTGTTTTTGAATAACTTTTTTAGATTTGAATAATGAAAATCTTTATTTAGTCTTTTAGATTTGTATTTGTTTGTGAAAGAAATCGGCCAAGTGGCTGCCTTGTGCAATGTACATAGCAAGATTATCAAGTCATAGAAGTATCTAGATTGTGGTCCTGTGCTGTTTATACCGACCTGGTGGGGTATTTGCGGGAGTTGTCGCTTCTTGGGACTGGTGGTAGGCGTGGCCGTAGCCGACCGCGACTGAAACCGCGGCGCGTACGCGTGCGTCGGTAAACGAGTTGCGTCGTTACCTCGCTCCTCGTTCACTGCAATATCGACATCTTTGTTTATTGGGCGCGTTTGAAATTAGTGCTTTCAAAGGGTACCTTTTGGATAGGTAATATAAAAAAAAACATCCATGATGGATATCACAAACACATTGTAGGAGAAATAGACTTACGAAGATGCCTTTGAAAGAGATAAGTAACATTACTCAGTTGATAAAGGCATGCAGTTATCAAATATTAAATGAGCAAAATACATTAAGTACGCTGTATTCACATAATCTTAAAATGACCTTGGATACAGCGTGCTTAAGTTATAGGTAAAGCACCTACTGGATAGCGTGCTCGTATCAGGTGTAAAGGACGAGGTAGCGGAAAATGCGAGAAATAAAATCAAGGTGGGTCAGAGACAGGAGGTGAAAATAGTAAGTGGCAGTAAAGTGGTGAGATGAGCGGAACGCGGCGAAAGAACGTGCGTGTCTTGACGACAGTGTTCCGTGCGGGTTATGGGCCCGCTTGTATATCGACGTCCACGGACCAATCGGGGGTTTAATAGTGATTGGTGAGTAGAGTCGTTTCGGCGCCGGTTGGCACCTGAGTAGCGCCACTCGCGGTCGTTGGGCGGCGACAGAGACCGGCGGGGA
Organism: Miltochrista miniata; assembly: GCA_933228765.1. NCBI lineage: Eukaryota > Metazoa > Arthropoda > Insecta > Lepidoptera > Erebidae > Miltochrista > Miltochrista miniata. Next base: position 23,439,204 of record OW121749.1, on the reverse strand, counting down.
GACTTGCTTCGCGCGCGGTTCGGCCGCGCCACGCCCGCCGCTGACTGTGATCGCGCCACGCTGTGACCCGAGCTCTGTGCCAAAGAGAAACGCGAAAAAATATAACAGGTATGTATTTTTAAATTTAATTCAAATTTTTGTGTAAAATGCATTGCCAATGCCAGGTAATATTGCTCGGCGCAGTCCCAAAAACATCTATGATAAGATCAAAGAAAATATTCAGTCGACTATTTTCATTGATCTTATCATAGATGGTTCTTGGTTTATTAAACAAGAAAGCCGTGAGATGTTCCTGCCAGACTGCCCCTCTCTAACACGTTTATTATGAAAGTGAAAGTTCAATCCGATTGACGTTGTCATTTTTTTATTTCAAACTTTGACCAGATGAGCCACGTGTCCTAGTGACGTAGTTTAATGCGACAGAGTCACAGCTACAGACAAAGTCTCGCCATAAGCCCCTCTGCACTAGTCTGCACTCTATTTTATAGAGGGGCTAAAGACTGAAAACACTTATGAAAGATGAACAAAGTGGAAATGTGTAATTGGATGTATTTTTGTTAGGTATACTTACACGTTCTCTGGACATCCCGGCGGCTCTAACTCGTCCGGCGGGCGACATATCTCTTCTACTAGATCGTGCGCCTTCCATTTCCATTCGCTGCATAGTAAAAACACAGATGATGTTATAACCGGGATACAGTCCGTTTCAAGAACGGGCCATTTCGAGAACGGACCATTTTGAGAACGGGACGTTAGCAAACGAATCGAAAACAACGCGTAAGTTGTTGTTGCAGGTTGCAGCCGAAGACCTTTTCATGAAGGCCTGGCTCACTGTCGTTTCTTAAGGTCTTCGACATCTCTGATTGTGAAAAGAGCAAACACATGTCGTTCTCTACGACATTAAGTCTAACGTTATTGACTTTACATCTGCCGTGAGCCCGGCGGAGATGGCTTGATCAGAGATCTGTGTTCTCCAATCCACAAGTACCCAGGCTTTTCTCGAACACGAAGGTTATCGCGGATGCAGGAGTGACTGGCTGATTGGTCGCATTAGTAAAATTCGTACGAACTTGTTAATCTTTTGTATCGTGCATTTATTTGCGTTTTATTAGGACAACTAGCTGATGCCCGCAGCTTCGCCCGCGTAAAATTTGTTCTCGTTCCCGCTTCCCGTCCTCTTGGGGATAGAATTTATGAAAATCCATTCTTAGCGGATGTCTACGTCGTAACATCTACCTGCATGCCAAATTTCAGCACGATCCGTCCAGTGGTTTGGGCTGTGCGTTGATAGATCAGTATGTCAGTCAGTCAGTCACCTTTGAGTTATATATATTTAGATTACGCCTTCGCAATTTCGTCAATGCACAGCCTTTTTATAAGTTCGCACTTTCGTTAAACATGTACTACTTTCATGAAAAGGGCGAGCTAATATTGTTCTGTAGTTATATGTATGTAGTTGGACATCGCACTTAGTTCGTCTTTCGCTGACCAAGCTCTACATAACAATATTCTCAATAACATTTGTCCATTTTACGCTTAGACCATATAACACGGGACTAGCCTTTGCGAACCACCGCATACAAAAATATTCTGCCAGTTTTCATACAAATGAAGGGGGAAACACAAAGACATATAAAATTTCATTGCAATTAAAAATGTATTAATCGACAAACGCGTAATGGCTGTTGTGTGTTAATTGTTATTGTACAGTCAACTACAATGTAATGTACTAGTTTAATCATATAAAATGATGTACTGATGTACAGGCTTTTCATAAAGCCAAAAGACCAAATGGTCATGTGCAATGGCAGAAAACAATGCTTAAGTAAGGCGCATCCTGTGGTTAGATGATCTAAGATTTTACGTTCCAAAATTAAAACATACACTGGTTTCTACGCAGCGCGTTGATGTCTTCGCAACCCAACGTATTGACGCGTCATCAAGGCATTGCGTTGCAGCTAAATCTATTAGTGCCTATCTAATATTTAAATTCTTATGTTATACAGTCACGTATCCTTCAAGGTAGTTTAGGCAAAACTATGGAAAATTTTATTAATATCGATTAGATACGATGTTACGTCGTGATCATGCATTTCTTCAAATTAATAATATAAGAATTTTGCAAAGCTGGCAGGGCAGGTGTAGCACCTCTGGTGTTGCAATCATCCATAGGCTATGGTGACCACTTTTGATCGGTCTTCTCTCGTTTTCCATAAATTCATTTGCACTAATATTGTTTGCCATAATCATCCCCGATCATAATATTTACTTGCACTATTATCATTTAATACTAATAACGTTTGCCATAACAACTCAACAGTGATAACTTTTATTTGCCATAAAATGACTTTCTATAACAACATATATCATAATAATTAGTTTCCATAAGTAACACATCTCATAATCGACTCTTGACATAATCAAAATATGATATAATTTTGAAAATAATACATAATATTGTTAGGTCGAAATTAATTATTGTTAACACCCCGACTCAGTGCCTGTGTGGTTTTTTTTTAAACCACCCAGAAGTAGGTAGGTATATTACGGTGAATAAAAGTTACCTACAGAAAATGGCATTATTGAAAACGAAAATTATGGCAAATACATTTATGGATTTAAATTATTATGACACTTGATCGATTATGACCAATGGAATTAGTGAAAGTCATTTTATGTCATGTCACGATTATGGCAACTGAAGCGTTATTTCTAATAAAATTATGGCAAATACCAGTATGGCAAATGAAATTATGGCATTTTAAATTATGGCAAATATTAGTAAACCCTTTTGATCAGTAGGGCCGAATGGCTATTACCCCAGTGGATTAAAAAAATTAAGAGTCAAGAATGGTCACGGACATGGGCGTCTTCAGTAACCTATCCAAAAGTGAAATGCAATGTAGAAACTAGCTGAAATGATTGTTACATACATCATGCGGCAGCGGAGGACTGGAACTGGAAGCTAAACTGGAGAGCGAGTGATGACGACGCAGGTCACATTCGCTCGGCGTGTCCGAGTCTGACAGACGCGATGTCGACGTCGATGGCGGAGATAAGTGCTCGCCGTCGGCTTCGTCCTCGCGGTATCTCTGTGAAAATATAGCCTTGGTTATTACAGGGAGATTTTACTGTCACAGAGGATAGTGTAGTCATCCTAAATATTATGTGGGTAGCGGTTCAATTTTTCTCAATTTCATTTTCACAATAGTAAATGTCCCGCAACATTTTTAAGTAACTTAACCTCATCGGTTTTTGGACACGTAACCTACCCTCATCAATTAAATATAAGCCTAGTAAAACCTAGAGTTACTTTCTGGTACATTCTAAGCGGTCGCTAGACAATGCATCAAATCTCAATCTTGTCAAATCTCCTGCAGAAAATGACAAATCTGTAGAAAACAGCTTTACAAAAAATACTTATCTTCAGTTTGGTGTGTTGAGCATTTTTTTTTATAGAATTGACAGGGATTGCAGGTGATGTGCGACGTTTAGTCTGCTGACCTAACAGCAATATAACAAGGAATCTTGAAAACAATATTTCAGTAAAGTGGACTTACGCTGAACCCTGCAGCTTCCTCGTGGGGCTTCAGTGTGTACCAGCTTGGCTCGTGGTTCATCACAATCGTGTCTAAATCTAGGAGGACTTCTCCAAGGAAATCGTTCGGTCCATACCTATTGAAGTCCCAAACGGTGACCTAAAAATTATTTTAAGTCATTATTATTCTTAAGTAAAAGAAAAGTATATCACTTTCAAGTTCAAATAGTCACCTCGAGAGTCCTCTTCTTTATGTCTGTGATCCGAATTCCACAATACACAAACGTTTGGTTCCAACGAGGTTCTATTGTATTAGCCAATGTTTTTGTTCTGCGTTTGCTCTTTTCGCTCTTGTCGGGGAGAAGAAATATTTTCGCGTAAGGGCAGCGTAGAGAGCCATCAGATCTCGTGGTAAGTCCGGTGGCCGACACCACAGTCACCAAGAGTTGGAGCGCCGCAACGTCGAAATATATTTTGAGCTGATGGGAAAAATAAGCAGTTATTTGTAAGTCAAATATAAGTTGTTCGTCCGCTTGGAATTGCTAGATAGATCTGTCTAAATGGCACCGTCCGTTGGGCTAGTGTTACTTTTGACGAATTTTAGAAAAGAGGCCCTCTTTCACTTGAGGCTACATTAATGATGGCTCTCAAGTTGATGAACCTGACTGGAAATCCGCCAAAATTTCACTCTTAAAGAATGAGAATGAGAAAAAGAAGAAAACCATTGTGGTGATGAGGTTATGAGCCTCTGTGTTTATAAGCCATAAAAAATTGAATATGCTGTAGTAGAAAGCATGGAAAATATTCGCCTAAACACTTGGTGGTTATGACGCCGTAGAACGCTTGAGCGAACGCCGTAGAGCTCGCATGTGTTGTCAAAGAAAGGAAAAGACATGGTATGATTGGAATTCAGCGGAATGCTCTGCAAAGTACATTAAATATGGCTGAATATACGTACCTGTATTCGTCCAGCCACGTTCGCATTGTGATGACTATGTCGTGCCGGTCGGCGGCGCGAATGCATATCCGGCGATCCAGGTGACGTCACCAAGACGCTCGGTTTCTCACAACCACCTATGACTTCCGTGTATACTTCTGTACAGGACAAATAGACAATTATCCCATTAATGTGCAGTAATAACACAAATAGCATAATTCTTGTAAATTTGGCAAGGATTTTACAACGAACTAGCGGGCCCAGCAAACGTTGTTCTCCATGAACATTGCTGACGTTGCATTGACAATTGGTGGGTCCAACTAAACTTTCAAACCGTCCAGGAGCTCATCGAAATATACACATGGTATTTCATCCAACTCGAGAACCTATTAAATGAGGCAATGAAATTATTCTCTTACCTTTATGAGTTCTCCAAGGCTGAGCGGTTGGACGCGACGCAGCCAGCGGCCGCGACACGACCAGCTCTACGTGGGAGTCGTACTTGCTGTCAGCCACCACTGCCGCGACCTCCTCCGCAGTGCGACCTTGAAGCGGTACTCCACTCCATTGTAATACTTCATCGCCTGTACAGATAATTGTGTTTTTTCATTGGAAAAGGAAGCAAAAAGCAGTAAGGCATTGGGACCAGAAACATGCTTTTGATCCTGATGTTAATACAAACATGGAGAAAAGTAACATAGGGGCTCTATGAGCAGGGTGTCTTAATGATCATTAAAAGCTCCTAAGTGTATTTTCATATAAGTAATTTGCTATGTCCCTCATCAGCATTACCAGTTAACTGTTGCTTCTGATAGGCGCGATTAAAAACACGTAGCTTCAGATTCTGGGCACATTAGTGCTACTATGATATTTAGGAGGACGATCCCAATTCCAATAATGATAAGTGAAATACCTATGATAAGCCAAGAAGTTCCTTCTACGATTGCTTTATTACATTTTTGCTCTATTCTATAGAAATCAATGTACAAAATTTCACTCCACTATCATACATACATCATAGAAGTCGGACCTGCTACGGTCCCATCGTAACATCACAGCAAGAATAGATTGAAGAAACAGAAAAGAAGAGCAGAAACTTACCTATTCTTAGCTGGCTTTCTAAGTCAGCAATGGATCCTTTCTTGACCTTTTCAACGACTGCTCCACGAGTACCATCGGACAATAATGTTCCACCCACAACTTTCAGTCCAAGTATAGCTGCTGAAGATTGCGAGCTACCTTCCACAACACTTTTACGTAACACCATGTGTCCAATCATGCGGGTCCCGTCTGCTGACACCTGCCAGCTCAGCGGGAACTGCCATACAAGAAATTTCCGTTATTTTTATTGCTAACAAAATCAAAAGCAACAATAATATTACTAAAACATACAGTAAAAAATTACAGAATTATACATTTGTTACAAGACTCGACAACGCGGGCTCAGCTACTTCTTGAAGCTTCACTTACTGTGTAGTTACAAAGATGTGCACATTCAACATTCATTAAACCATGCCAATGCGACCATGCTACAGCCAAACAAAATTATTCCATCACAATATCATCAATCTACTCGCACGCTACTTCTGTTCTAGATAAAACTTTAATTATAATTAGGTAATTTAAGTAACTCCTTTAAATAAATGGAATGGACTAACGATATTTCTGGGTTCTGTTAGGTACCTACCGCTAGTAAATGTCTTGTTACGAAATCAGTATTAAAATAAATAAAAAGTAATAAAACTAATTCGTACCTATTGTTTCCTAAACATAGTATTAGTAATGCATAATTAAACCGTAAAACGGCACTAATAACGAAATTAGAACTAGTTTTAAGCAACTAACCGACACATTGTGAAGCGATTGAAGTACCTTGGGGCAATCGCCTCGGTTAGAATCTTCACTCGATGTGAAGGTGCTAGAGGTATCAATGCCCGAGTCTTTGGTAGCGGAATCTTGGCTGGTCTGGCGCTCGGACTCCCAGCGCAGCGAAGCCCAGTCACTAGGCGCGCCCGACGCGTCGCGCCCTCCGCGCGGGAACGTCGCTGCGCCTTCGTGCCCGTCAAAACGCACGGTCTTTTTTCTCCTCTCGGTAAAGCGTCTATTGTCTGAGGAGTCTTCCCACAAATAGGCACTCTTATACACTTCTCTATCGGGACGCGGGCCCTCGTCCGGAGCATAGGGCCGCAAGTATGCACCCTCACCGTCGTCGCGAGCGCGCCACCGACAATCCGTAACAGAATCAAAACTGCGTCCCCCTGATGGTCCGGTCCTTGCCGCATCGAATGGAACGCTTGTCTCTGCCTCGTAAGCAGTTGGCGAATGATTAAATAAATTGTAATAATTGTTGGCAGCCACGTTGGCGCTACGAAGGTGCGGATGCCGAACTGGAGCACATGCCTCAACTTGTCCTAAGAATCACATCGTATGAATAGTAAACGGTTACTTTTAGATGTCTTTCTTGTAAACGCCTGCGTTCGTTATTGTTTCATATAAACCGCGCCTGTACGCGCCCGGTACCAGTATGTCTTTAGCAGTGTTTAAAAAAGTACTCAATATGTTTTCTATCGGTTAACATGTTAGTGTTCACGAAGTAGCGTTATGGAGTCTATTTCGCGTCGCGGCGATTACACAAACATGGAATGTACGGGTATGAAGAACATCCTTATTTAGAACAATTATTTATGCGTCACACAAAATATTTGTCCTTTCTGGGATTCGAACCCTTCCTACCCGTCGCATAGAATGAATTAACCAATGCGTTATCCGTACAATTCTGCTTACTGCGAGTCTCCGGTTCTAAAAAATCAATTGAAAGCGGTGATCATCACGCACAAGCGGAAAGAATGTGTCAAACTTATCCGAGTAGACAAACAGCAACAATAAAATAAAGTACACCACCACCACAAACAGTTCTAACGGACTCATTATAAAAATATGAACAAGTAGACAAGTACACTTCTTTTCGCTCAAGCATGCGTGTCTTGCTTGAACCATAAATCTTGTGCAGAAGACACCTACGACAAATTACATTTTATACTGTGTTTCAAATAATGCTTTTTAGAAATGACATTTTTGGTTCAAACAACAGAAATGTTGAAACTGGGAAGTACATTCACTAATATTGTAAAATATCTAAATCAAATAATATTAGGTTACAAAGTGTGAAGAGTATTAATCCAACATGTTAAATTAAAAACCAAAGTGAACGTACTTCTTCAGACAGGGTTGAAGACAGATGCCTTCGAAGAGAAAAGACTTTGTCAAACAGCCATCACAATTGATTGACCAGAGAAGGAAGTATTGTATGTAACAGTAGTACTGATCATCACATCTAAACTTCAGCAATATAATTACAACGCATAGTTAGAAAGTTCCCGACAAAACTCGCCCTCTCACCGATAAAAATTTATTCATTTTCTCGTTTAACATCGTCTGACGTTGGCATCTGGAAGTCTCGAAACAGCTTTTATCTTTATTTGTACCTGCAAACAGGGTGATGGCGTGATGAGGCAACACGTCGTCAGAACGCCAGCCGGTTACGCCTTTGCGAACTGGCTACCGGACGCGCACAGGGGGTCTATCTCTAACAAAACGTACGCAGCAGTACACAATATAACATTACAAAATAAATATAATGTTTCAAAACAAGCACAACAATTTTATGTGTGCGAGGTTTGAAAGTTTCAATAGGTAACCTTATATTCTGAAAATTAAAGTTAGGTACGAAATTGAACAAATAGTGTTTGATGTCTTGAATTGTTGAAATATTCGGGCACTAAAATGTTATCAATGAAAGATACTACATGAATTAACGTGATGGTAATAGGTAAAGATAAGTTTAGGTGCTCAACACTATAAGTTTCAGTGAAAATGTAATACTTAGATAACTTAAAAGTAACAATTACCTGAAGCTACTTAAATTAATGAATACCTCGCACGGAACACCTTAACTTTATCATTGCGTAATGAACATGACAATAATTATAAATAAGTAGGTATGTACGTTATGTATTAATAATCATATAAATATAATCTAATATATACATACATATATATTTGTGTTGTAGTGTAGTGTGTAAGGTTGACAAACAAAATAGCACGGACGGAAGGGATGTTGTAGTGTAAACAAGTGGCGGGATTGGGTGACGGTGGTAGGCTAGCGTGCATACTTACCGCGGTCGCGGTACTCGTCGTTCTCATCCGAAACACACTCCGGCACCTCATCGTCTGAGGAAGAGGAGCGTGGAGGGAAGGCAGGATGCGACGTGGGTATGTGCGGTAAAAGAAGCGGGCCCGTTGGCGTCGTATCTAATACACCGTACGCAGCCTTTTGTCGCGGATGTATTAAATGTGGATGGGTCCTTGCCAATCCCTCCAGCTCCCCATAACATCTTTGATCTTGCTGGCTATATTGACGACGTAACGCGCTGCCTGCTCTTTGAAGGGGGAGATTTTCTTTTTCTGCGGCGCTGTGAGCTCGTTCTAATTTTGGTCTTTTATCTAAAGCAATATCAGGCTGTGGCAAGCCTCGTAGGTCATTCTCCATGCGCCATAGCATTGGATCTTGCCCGGTACTTTTGTTTATCCACTGCCCGGTTTTAGATAAAAGTTCCTGCTTTTTACGGCATAGTATACATGCCCATATTACCTGTAACAAAAACGTGTGTGATAAGTAAACATCTAGATGGACTGCGACAGTATCTTGCTTTTCTTGTTGGTTAGTTAGTAAAGTGCTATTGACCTTATTAGAGCGAAGTGTAACTTTTCCTCCACATCGAGCGCAGCATCTCACTCGACAATAATGGCACGAGTGACCGACACCGTCAGCGAATTTAGTCTTGAGGCAAATGTGACAAGTGGCCGCTAGCTCTACGCCCGCTGCACGGTGCATTTCATTCCTCGTCCGAATCGTCTGCTCCAGCACTGTGACTTCATCTTGCTTACGTCTGTTTATGATAAAATAATAATTGAAGTTCTGAGCTACTGTCATTTTTATTTCACAAATTTTCAATATGTTTCTTATCTTAGTTAGGTAAATAACTTCTTCGACAACATGTCGGAGTTGTCTGTGCAGAGACAAGGCAGGGCTTTGTAAGTGGGGAGGAAGTAATACCTATGCCTAATTTATGAAGAAATCAAACGCATAGCAGGTCAACTAAAAGTGATTTTATGGAGCGTAAAATAATCACTGATGAATTTGGGACTTGTCGTGAGGGTTATCGATATGCAAGGATGTTGGATTTAAGTTCTTTCTACGTTTCAGTGTAAGGTAGACTGTAAGGGTGACTGAAAAAAGGAATTTAGGAGAAGCCTACGCCCAGCAGTGCTTGAGTGATTTTGATTGACTGCAATTTGAATTATCAACCCCAAGAGGACACCTTTGGCCTGATTTTGGTAGTCAGGTGCAGGTGCTCGTTGGTGAAGCACATTCCGCTGGATTATTCAGTGACATGGAGGTATCTCAAAACTACAATATCTATAGCTGATAAATTTCGTTGGAATGGCCAGGACTAGTTACTGTATGGCTACATTAGAAACATATAGGTACACTAGCTGATGCCCGCAGCTTCGCCTGCGTAAAATTTAGTTACCGTTCCCGCTTCCCATGGGAGCTTATTCCCGGGGTAAAAAGTAGCCTATGTGTTATTCCAGCCTATAATTTATCCCTGTACCAAATTTCAGCCAGATCCGTTGAGCCATCAAAGCGTGAAAGAGTAACAAACATCCACACATCCACACTCACAAACTTTCGCATTTATTATATTAGTAAGATATATTATCTGGTCCTGCCACATATAGAAACAGATACATTTATTTAATAGATGATGAAAAGTAAGAAGACTTACAAAATAAAACCCAAGAAGACAAACACAATGAGACTTAATGGTTCGTAATAAAACGTAGCCAAGTCTAGTGTTCTTTCGTTGAAGAATGCTGAATGCTGAATATTGTGCAAACAGTAGAGGCTCGAAAATTAAAAAAATAATAATAAAAAATAGAACCGACTTCAAATAAATCCTGAAAAATAAAATTTACTTAGCACAAAGTATAATGTGTATTTTGATTCATCAGATTTTATTAAATCACATAAATCAATATAGACACAAAACAAAATTCCCTACCACATAAAGTCTTCGATTTAACTTTAACACGGTTATCTACCTCAAAATGTACTTATTATATTAATGTTATGGATGAAGTGAATAAAGAAAACCTTGGTATATAGGGTGATAAATGTCTGTTAGTCAATTAACTTGAAGTAGAGTAGTCAGTATTTGAAGAATTTTGTGATCAGAATTTGAATTGCCTCGAGATATGAGTCATGGTGGAGTATTGAGACGTTAAAAGTGAGAATGATTGCGAATATCCTGTAAACTTAAAGATTTTTAAACTTCTACTAAACCGATTGTTTTGCCCCGACTCTGTTTACTAAAACAAACAAAATAAATCTAAAAGTATTTATAATTTTATGCCGTTTATTACCTACATAACGACTCGTACCTAAATAATCGTTAAATACAATATCAAATCTTGACCATAATGTTAGTGAAGGATAAAATAAAATCCAGATAAAGCTGTACCTAATATAGGTACTTTATCATACTATGTCAACGCAGAGAAAAAGTCTGGTCAAGAGTATCTTTAACCGTAGAGAATATAATATGAAATTTTTTATGAAAGTAGAAGCAAAAGTATCATATCGCCGGCGCCGGGATCGTAGCAAACGAATAGTTATAGCCATTGGAAGACAGGTGTGAAGTGTGTGTATTCATCCCAGTGATAATACAGTTTTTTTTTTCATGGACATTTCACACAACACTATCTGATCCCAAAGTAAGCTAGGAATAACCTGCTTGTGTTATGGGTATCAGACCACGGATATTAATACTTAAATACTTTTTAAATACATACATATATTATACATATAAACACCCAGACTCTTAAGACAAACATTTATGGGTCTCACACAAATATTTGTCTTCGGTGGGAATCGAACCCACGACCTCCAGCGCCTCAAGCGGTATCACTACCGACTGCGCCACAGAGGCAGTCGTCAATTTGGTACCTATAGGTATAGTTAAATTCTAGTGATAACTAATACAGCAATTTGGTTCCTAGTTAAATTCTGGTGGTCAAGTTAGAATCATTACCCACACTAGAAAACACTTCAACGATAAATGTTAGGAATATACCTACCTACTTTAAATTTTGATTTAAATTTCAGAAGTTTAAGTTTGTATTAGAAATCTCCGTCTATAAATGACAAAGTATCCTACTTTTTTTACCAAAAATATACTGAAAACAAAGATAATACACATAATACGATAGTAAGCAGAAATGCTAGATAAATATAAATCATGTGCCTATGCGTTTATTGATTATTGTAAGAGCGCCCACAGCAAAACTAGAGAAGCTATAAAGTCAAGGACGATATGATTATACATATACATTGCAACTGTCTGTTATCTTAAGGAATAAGTGCTAAAGAGGAGTAACTAATAAGAAAAAAGTATACTTAAATAGATTTACGAAATACATCCCTTCGTAGTTGATTGAGCAGTGCAGTGGCTGAGGCGGAGGTTGAATGTCGCGTCGTAAAAAATATTTTCAAGACAGCCGTAATAGAGAGTGCGTGACCGGAACAAAGCTCTGATTGTTTCCAAATATTATCGTATGAAAACCGTGTGGGACCTGTGTCAGTCCTTTATTTTAACTAACATACGTAGTCACGAACTCAAATTTTGCATTTATTAAATTAATAACATCGGTGCAGCGATGCGCACACGATACGCGCACTATCCTTTATCGGGTTAAAACACCTTTATTGGAATTAAATCGACAACTATTTTTAGTTTTCTCTTGCTTATCATACAACAGGACTTTACAGGACAGCCCCAACCTTCACCAAGTTTGCTGTAAATGTACATTAAGAGCCTACCAGACGCCAAATTGTTAAAATAAGATAGAAGATATACATTTTAGCGTGCAAGAACGAGAGAGATGCGGTCGGTTTTGGTGCGCTTTTAACGAAATAAATTAATTATAAAAAAACTATAACCAATATGAAAAAAATGCTCTAGTGCAAATGAAGATTTTACTATTGTCTATCTTATAAATATTTTAAATTATAAAAACAACTTATAACATACGAGATCTAGCTTAAAATTTCACGAAATCGAGGTACTTTCAACACAAAAATCTATCGAGGATTTTATCAGTAATCGTGTTTCGAGTCTAGAGCGTTTTTAGTTCATGAACTGAAGTTGTCTGTGTTCAAATTTCAAGTCACCAGACCTCACGAGTCCTGAGATCTAGATCAAAGTAATAGTCTATTTGGCGTCATATGGACTCTTAAATACCTAAATTATGTTTGATGTAGCTCGCTTGTCACATCTAGCAAAAGAGCAGTAGATACCAACCACTATATCATACACTACACCAAACGAAAGATGTCTACGATCCTCGAGATAACTTCAGAATGTGTAAATACCATATAAAAGCATCACAGCACTTCACAATATTCCATTGGTGCAATACGTCGGAGCGCGAATGTCGATTCGGTCGGGTGGTTTGGTGGAGCGGGGCTTGGGGCACACCTCATGATCTCGTGTTCGCGCTGCTCCTCCTGTCGCTGGCGCATCATGACGCCCTCGATGATGGCGCGCTCCTCGGGCGTGAGGTGCGACAGGTCGGGCATGTCGGCCATGGCGGGGTCGGCGGCAGGCCGCGGGCGGTGCGCGGGCCCGCCGCGTGCTGCGGTGGCGCGGGGCTGTGCGCGCCTCTCCGGCCGAAGGTTTATTTAATAATGCCGGGCGGGCCAATGGCGCGCACCCGTCTGCTGACGTCAGCACGGGTATTGATCGCGACGGCGACGGACGCCCGCGACACGGCGCGCGGCGGCAGCGGCAGCCCGCCTTGGCGAGATGCGCGCCACAATCTACTTGAGTGCGCAAATCAACTATGTAGCGATTTATGTACACAGCTCTCGTAGCCTCCCAGCTGCTGACACCGACTTATTAAGTCAAATCAAAAACAATACTGTTAGGTAATGGAAGCAATGAATATTGATAGTAGATATATTAAGTAAACAAACCGCTTCAAATATAAATAAGCCTTTCAATGGTTCTTTGCCAATTTATGGGAGAAAAGATTATAGGTAGAGAGAGACCTAAGACTTTGATGATGGCCACCGAGGTTCGATGTGGCCGCACTAAGTGCGTCGCGAGCTCAGTGCATGTCGGATAGCGACCGGGTGCCTTCATTCCCATCTTTGTCATATTTTCGCGATAGTTTAGCATCAGCACTAAACCTTTTAAAGGTATTAAAGTGTTTTAAGTGTAACGTAGATAATCCAATCCCATCAGGTACCACGTAGGTCGCACCTCAAAGTATAAATAAGAATACCCTATTTATACTCTAAGGTTACGTCCGCACAGGCAGGCGGCTTGCTTGGTGCCTAGCGCCTAGCGAGTCACCTAGCGAGTCGCTTAGTAAAACGAACATACTTGAATGTTCGCGACCGGCCGCACTGCGCGCTTGGCGCCTAGAGAGTAGCTTAGCGTGTATCCAAGTAAACAAACATGTTGGTTTTTTGTCGCCAGGCGCGAGGCATTTTGAAGAAAAAAATATACGAAATATTATTCGCATCCATACATACAAATAAATTAAATTGGAGTGTCTGTTTGTAATATTAAAATAACCGCCTTCTACTGCATGCATATGAATGTATTTACCGTAATACATTCCAAAATATATATTTTTTAAATTATTGTCTGTCTGTCTGTCTGTTTGTTCCGGCCTCCGGCTAATCTCTGGAACGGCTGGACCGATTTGGACGGGACTTTCACTGGCAGATAGCTTATGTAATAAGTAGTAACTTAGGCTACTTTTCTTTTAGAATTTTATTTTTATTTTAGAAAAAAACTAAATAAACTAATTTTTTTTCATTACATTCTACGCGGACGAAGTCGCGGACACAGCTAGTCATAAATAGATTGAATTTTCCTTTAACTTTACTGAGAAGTAAATCAAATATGTCTCTGGTCAGTGGTCATACGCAAATCTTATTTATTTATTTATTTATTTATTATACACTTTATTGTACACCATGTAAATATAAATAGAGTACCTACATAGATCTACGGGATCTATGTAGGTACTCTAAGAGGAAGGTACAATGGGCGGCCTTATCACTAAAAGCGATTTCTACCAGGCAACCTTTGGATGGAGAAAATTGGTTTAAGGTAATGAGTGGTAGTTGTTTGGCGTACTTCTTTTAATAAATAAACAATTCTATCTACTTATAATTCCTAATAATACCTACATCATATAAAATAAATACATACTTAATAAGTTATATAATTATTATAAATATATACTCAATACACTAACATACATACATACACTATATACATACATACACAATACACATACATACACATTTGCATATTACTCTACATTGATAAATAGTGTTCTTTTACCATAATCTTAAATCTAGTTATAGTCTGCGCTCGTCTAATCTCAACAGGAAGTTTATTCCAAAGTCGAATGGCAGTAACAGTAAAAGATTTGTCGTAAAAGGAGGACGAGTGAGATGGCATCTTTAGTTTCAAGTTTTTTGATGACCTCAGACATTTCGCATGCGTGTCGTGAAGGAACTGGAATCGTTCCTTAAGATAGGAAGGGGTAGAAGGGTTAAATAATATGCTGTATATTGTGAAAGAATGTGAGCATCCCGACGAAGTCGTATTGGTAACCATTCAAGCATTTTTTTGTGAAAATTATGCAATTGCTTATTTAGAACATAAAAATCCCCATGACTTGACCGTGTCTTATTTATGTCATGAACCCAATATGAAGCGCTCGTGGCCCCGCGGACTCAGTGTTGTGTAAACGATCACTGTAGTAAGCAACATTTACTGTGGCCGGTCATGGATGGGTGACCGTCTCGTGACCACTGTGTGACATTTATTTTCCGTGCTTCGAAAAGCCCTTGGTCCCGGTTGCCAGTAAAATAGCAGTCGAGGCAGTAAGCCAAGTTGAGGGCCTTTTTAGGCGGCTTGAAAAATTTTAACAGCTGGCACTGCTGGCAGTTCTTGCCTGCGCCTGTCCATATCAACATGGCAATACGGCTCACCACCTATTACGTGGGACAAAATCTCAAAGGTGAAATGTGGGCATCTAAAATGCCTCTGTCTACCCCTTCGTGGATAAAAGGCGTGATCATATGTATGAACCCAATATAGAGTAGTATAGAGCTATTTTTGAAAGTGAAATCTCGTCAACGTGCCGACAAGCAAATGACCAAGGCACCTAGCGACCCACCACGCAAACCACCTTTCAGTGCGGCCACCGTGTATCCTAGCAAGTAGCTAGGATGCAAGCCTCTAGGCTCTAGGCGCCAAGCAAGCCGCCTGCCTGTGCGGACGTAGCCTAAGGGTCGCGCCATCAACACTGAGTATCTCAGTCATAGGCGTTGCTTTTAATTTTATTATCTACAATTATTTTTTTCCACACCTAAAAGTGATGAGAGATAGAGAGATTGAGAGATAGATAGAGAGAGAGACTATTTTCTCCCTATCTTTTAAAACGGCACTCTATTTATGACACTTCACCGTCCGTCTGTCTGTCATGAATGAGGCTGTAACTCAGGAACCGTGATAGCTAGAGAGCTCAAATTGTCACAGTTGATGTCGCAATAACAACAAATTTATTTATTTATTTATTTATTTATTTATTTATTTATTTATTAATTTATGCACACACTAGGAAATTAAAAATAACAATAATAAAAGGAAAAATAGGTACAATGGTACTGCTTATTTCTATAAGAAATATCCACCAGCAGACCGGCGAGAGGAGAACGTGAAGAAAAGAAAAAGATCAAGAAAAAGTGTGTTTACAAAACAGGATAGAACTAACATAACACACACAATAAAAGATAAATATTATTAACTGGATATAATACATATATAAATAAGTAAATATAATAATAAATATTTAAATAAAAATTACATACATTATATAAATAAATTTACAGTTTATTTTTTTTACAGTTTGATTCTGAGGTGTCGTGTAAGACTGACGCCATAAATGCTTGGAAGATGGCCTGCCCCAATACTCCGTTGCCCGACAACCTATCCTCTCAGAGACTGTGGGATGTGCCGCTCTGTAACTTGGTAAGAGCTAATTTAATCAATACTTCTTCCAATATTGCAGAGCGTGCGCGTTTGCTAGCTGTGGGAGAGTGGGAGTCGGGTCTATGGATTCAAGCGCTTCCATCATCCAACATAGGTACTATGTTAGATGATACTACCTTTCGCCTTGCCACATGTCTCCGTCTAGGTGCGCCGTGTGTTTCTCCGCATTATTGTCACTGTGGAGAAGTTGTCGACAATCTTGGACGTCATGGCCTCTCGTGCAGCAGAAGTGCCGGCCGCATTTCTCGCCACGCCAACCTGAATGACATAATACGTCGGGCTCTTGTCACCGCGGGCGTACCCGCCGTTTTAGAACCAAACGGACTGGTGCGTGACGATGGCAAGAGGCCCGACGGTATGTCATTGTTGCCTTGGAAGATGGGTCGACCTTTGGTGTGGGACGCCACATGCGTTGACACCCTTGCGCCGTCACATCTTCCAAGCACAGCAGGTTGTGCAGGTGCTGCTGCTGCTTCTGCGGAAAACCTCAAACGGCGCAAATACTGTAATTTAATAGGTAATTATATGTTTGAGCCGTTTGGGGTTGAAACGTTGGGGCCTTGGGGTCCAAGTGCCCGCTTTTTGTATAAAGATTTGGCAAAGCGGTTAGTCGACACTTCACGGGACCAGAAGGCTGGCTATTTCCTTGCACAAAGGATAAGCATTGCCATTCAACGTGGCAATGCTGCCAGTCTTCTGGGAACGTTTCCAGTGAACGATGATGTGGAGGAATACTACGACGCATGTATGTAGGTATGTATGATAAAATTCTTAGTACTTTTTTAAATTGTTTGTTTTAGCCTTTTGTAGATATTTTTTTATAATAGTTGTAAATAAATTTTAATGTAAGTTGTAAATAATATAATTAATAAATAAACAAGATACTAAGTAAAAAAAAAAAAAAAAAAAAAAAAAAAAAAAAAAAAAAAAAAAAAAAAAAGTCTTTTTCATCTCCACTTGAAGACATATTTATTTTCAGTAATATAGCAAATTTAATTAGAATTAATATTACATAAATGTCACAATTAAAACTAAAGTAAAACTAACACAAATTGTTAGCTTAATAACCCACTCCGGGTCGTACCCGGTGCAAAGGTGCCCAAAACGCTCGCCGCATTTCCGCGCTGGATTGCAATGGCTAACCTTCGTATCAGGTACGAGCCGGAGCGAGAGTCACCGGTTTTCTCCGCTATTTTTCGTCCCATGTCTGCGACCAATTGCTTGGCCTCCATGCCCCAACTGCCCATTGTTTCGAACGCCACTGGTGTCACCATGTAGCGAGACGCCAAGTCTGCGTACTTTAGGTGCTTCCTGCTAGCCGCGTCTTCTGCCGCAGCTGCAGGGGCAAGAGCCGTTCGGCCCAAGTGGCTCGCTGCCACAGCTTGATTTTAACAGTAGCAGTGGCTCGCTGCCATAAATAAATAGGATTATACTGTAGATAAATAGTGTTCACGGACTTTCTTTTTAAAAGTGGTGATAGTTTTACTGTCTCTGATACCAGGTGGAAGTGAGTTCCATAGTCTGACTGCATGCACGGTGAAAGAGTATGAATAAAGAACAGTTTTGTGAGAAGGAAATTTGAGATTTGAACGTAGGTGAGATCTGCAGAGAGCATCAGGGGAACGAACAAAAGAGAACCGTTCCTTTAGATAGGGAGGTGAAGATGGATTATAAAGGATATTGTAAAGGAGGCAGAGGATTCGAGTGTTACGGCGAAGGCGGATTGGGAGCCACTTGAGTTCTTTGCGAAAGTGAGAAACGTGATCGTACTTTCTAAGATTGAATATAAAGCGTATACACAAATTTTGCAACCTCTCAAGTTTATTCAGAAGCTCCTCAGTGGCGTCTAAATAGCAGGCGTCGGCGTAGTCAATAATGGGTTGGATAATAGTTAGAGCAAGACTAATTTTCGTCCTCAAGGGCAAGAGGCTCTGGAGGCACTTCAACGAATGAAAGGAGAAATGCACTTTCTTGCTGACGTCACTAATATGGGCACCCCAGGATAGTGTGGTGTCCATGATTACTCCCAGGTTCTTTACAGTGTCTGCGTAAGGTATTTGAATACCGGCCAAAAGTACTGGATTCAGTTCAGACACCGGCATATTGTCCGTTTGATACTTACTGCCAATGACGATGGCTTGTGATTTCAGAGGGTTGATGCGCAATCCTACCGAATTAGCCCAGTCGCTTAGTCTATCTAAGTCGCGGTTAATGTACGATATGCCAGAGGGGGCGTCAGTAGCCGAAAAATGTCGGTACAGCTGCAAGTCGTCAGCGTAGAGATGGAAGTTACTGGAAATAAGACTCGTAGCCGAGTTGATGAAGATACAGAATAGAAGAGGAGATAAAACGCCACCCTGAGGAACGCCCGCAGATAGCTCGCACCAGTCAGAGTTCGTCTGATCGATACGAACACACTGGGAACGCCCTCGAAGGTATGAGTCAAACCAGAGTATAGCAGGAGGAGAGACGTTTATAGACTTCAATGTACCAAGTAGCACATCGAAGTCAACGGAGTTAAAAGCACTGCTAAAATCAAGCAAGACCAAGAGAGTTAACTCTTTCCGCTCCATAGCCCAGCGGATGTCATCCGTTACTTTAACCAGTGCTGAGACAGTACTATGCCCAGCGCGAAATCCTGACTGGAAAGAGCTTAGGGAGTTAGAAGACGACAAAAAGATGGAGAGCTGGCGATGAACAATATGCTCCAGAACTTTAGAAAGAAAAGGGAGAATAGAGATAGGTCGGTAATCAGTCAGCGAAGAAGGTTTCGTTTTTTTAGGTAACGGTATAACGTAGGCTATCTTCCAAACCGCAGGAAAGGAACCAGAGTATAACGAGAAATTGAAGATATGAGAGATAACAGGAAGTATAACAGCTAGAATGGGAAGGATCATCCTAGAGCAAATGTTATCATAGCCCGAAGCAGATGAAGAAATGGACAATAGAGATCTCTTAACGTCGGCCTCCGAAACCGAGTGAAACTGAAAGGAAGAGGTCTGAGGCACAGGCCCGTCCCCTAATCTAAGTAGTGTGGCACTTCTCACATTTGCATCCAATATGACAGGTGGCTTTGAAAAATGTGTGTTCAACGCATTGACATCGACGTCCTTAATGTCAGATTTAGGTGATTTGCCTATGCCAACAGACCTAAGAAACCTCCAGGTTTCAGCAGAATTCCGACCATTAAGAGACTCATAGAAGTGGCGTCTCCTTGCATCTCTACACATCCGACTGCAGCGATTCCGCAGGGACTTGAACACTAACAAATTTTGTTCAGATGGACAATTTCTGAATCGCTTTTTAGCTTTATCTCTGCGTGCCATCATGTTTTTGATAGTAGCATTCAACCAGGGAGCCGGGTAATGTTTAATATGGACTCGTTTGACAGGGGCATGTCGATCGAACAACGCTACAACCGTTGAATTAAAAATATTAACCATGTCATCAACGTTAGTGGAATTGAATACCAGTGACCAGTCAGCAGAGACGGCATCCAATTGTAATGCCTCCAGATCCATACCCTTGAAATTACGAAGAAAACAGATTTGAGGTTTACGTTTAGGAGGACGAAGACGGAGTGAAAGGTAAAGTAAGTCGTGACAGGAGAAAGGAGCGTACAACTGCCCATGACTGCACACGTCATTCGGCGAGGAGACTAAAATAAGGTCAACTAAGGAATCGTGATTAGGGAGATGGTGAGTTGTAGAAAGAGGCATAACGTGTAGGTTATAGTCAGATAACAAAGACAACAATTTACGAGAGCGGGAATCGTTTTTTAGCAGAAAAAAAAAGTAAGGGTTCCATACAACAAACGTAATTTCTTTACCGTTTTTCGGTACGGAACCCTCCGTGCGCGAGTCCGACTCGCACTTCGCCGTTTTTTATAGTAAGTGTAATAAGAAACTAATAAATAAATAGCATCGTTATGGCCTAGTTTATTTTGTAGAATGGTGGCCTAGATAACTATGTTTTTATCATCCGTTATCGTTTATCTATTGCATAAAATTGATGCTTACATGTAGGTAATGTATGTATTTAAAGTACCTAGACGGCTGCAAAATGTACTCCAACTAGGTATGTGCGCTCGCTATATGTTCGTTCTGAACAATATAAAAATACTAGGTAAACTACCTACTTTATTTAAAATTGCCTAAGTATCTATACGTACCTACAACATTTATATAAGTTACACTTGACGAGTTTCGTTTTCCGGCATTTTCAGAGGCATTGGTAAGTAACTTCAAAATATGTAAATACCTTTAAATACATAAATACATACTGGATGAAAAAAGGTTTGAGTTACACGCTGCAGACCATAGCTTTATTCAACAGCGAGTGTGTGTGGAATTTTGCCGGAGATCACTGAACAATGCCTACCCGAACGTGGACAGTCGAGCATACTGTGGTCGAGCCTTATTGAGGTGGTTCGGCCCACGTAGGTACGGGTCGCGAGCCGCCCGAACTCTGAACTCTACCCTTCCCTCCGTACTTTCCTAGTGGACGTACGTGCTAGAGAGGGCAACTGCATGTTGGCGTATACTACACCAGTGGCCAGGCAGTGGTATTTATTAGGATATTTATTGGGCTTATTAGGATATTTATCTACGCTAGAGAGGGCAACTGCATGTTGGCGTAGGTATACTCGTACTACACCAGTGGCCAGGCGGTCGTATTTATTGGGATATTAACTGGGCTTATAAGAATATTTATCTACGTAATAGGAGCTGGGTGAGGGTCGGCTGTTGATCTAACAGACAGCCTGGGGCCAGCGATTATGACAAAACACTGTATGTGACTAACAGAGTTTTGGTTTTACACGACAGGCCTCCGTCCACTTCGACCCATTGCTGTGGTTACATTGATAGATCCTAGAACCCTAATTTATTCATCGGAGTCTATCACGGCAAGCAATTCAAAATAATGAATCCTAGGAATTGTATGAAACAAAAGAAAAAATAATGAAGCAAATGCTCACTTGGCTCCTCTTTTTACTATATTATTCGTAGACCTCGTAGGGTTGTACGAATAACAAGACGGGGACAATATCCCCGTTTATAGAGAAGTCAAGTGAGCTTACCTACTTACACTAATTATTACTTTTTTTTCTTAATACACATTAAGTAATTGCCAAAATGTGATAAATACCTTTTTAGAGTTCCGTACCTCGAAAAAAACGGAAACTTTACAGGATCGCTTGTCGGTCCGTCCGTCAGTCTGTCTGTCAAGAGTTCAAGACCCTTTATATCGTGAACGCGTGAAGGTATCGAGTTAAAATGAAATTAACATCAGTATACATAAAATATATTAAGTCTGGTCCCTTGAAGCTGTAAAGCACCAAACTTCTAATCTAAGTTAACGCAGAAAAAAGTTACGGCCATTTGTGTCGCCAAAAAAGTGTTTTCATTTAGCAGAATTGGATCTCGTAGACAAGTCTACGACGCTCTCGCCGCGACTCGGGATACCCTTTGGTCCACCATCGTAACTGATCTTTCGTTACCAGCTACGAACATGGAATTATTTTCTTCCTAAACCATGTGGTAAATAAAATCTTAAAATATATTAATTTGTTGTAATAGTATATTTCCTAGTGTATTTTGTACCCACATACATGGTTACAAACCTGGAATAATTATTCTTGATTAGTAACCAGATATAGAAAAGGAAGTAAAAATCTTCTATCGTAGCTGGCTACGAAAACGACAAATTAATTCTGTTTTCGTAGCTGGTTCTCAAAGGAGAAAATAAAACTATGTTCGTAGCTGGTTACGAAATATCAGTTACGATGGTGGGCCAAAGGGGTAAAACTCGGGCCGCCTCTTTCACGAGCATGGCCTGCTCGTAAAGAGACGCGGCGGCGTCGTCCCACTTACTTATTGGAGATCATGCTCGCCCCCAGGTGCATGAACTCTGGTAACTGAAGAAGGCCTTGAAGTACATAGCAGACTGAAGATATGGTGACAAAGACTGAAAAGTGTTGGCCTGAAAATGAAAGACCAAGACAGAGTACCTATCTGTTTTGTGACTGTGGCGGTCTCTCCAGTTCTGTAACCGTATCTCTGGAGGGTATGAATTTGCCGGTATGAACCGAGTTTAGGTAGCAGAGCGGTCTCTTGTTCAGAGCGATGGGATTATCGACCGCGACATAATGCTTCCGATCAATGGTGACAGGTCACAGCAGCAACATGCGATCCACGAATGCTGCTCAAGCTGAAGGGCAAAATATAAAAATCAATAATAAGAACTGTCATACTGTATGGTTCAGAATGTTGGAAGGCCGTTGGTAGGACTAACGATCTTGACCATACAAAACACGCGTCCTTCAAGCTACGAATTGTAGTATTTTATAACTTATTTTAGTTGTAACAAGCTAATATACCTACCTACTCAAACTTATTCATATTTTGTATATCTTATTCATATGTTAACATATTTTTTCCTTCGCGTCGATAGAAATTTAAGTCATAAAAAGCATTCATCTAAAAATTTGCACGGGCTGACTCTACGATCGTTTTGCACAGTAGTATAATTGTCCTGGGACATCCTTCCGAGGGCTTACCCGGGGCTCCCGACCGTAGGCTGTTGGGCGTTACGTGAGGTTTTTTAGTCGGTAGGAGTCCGGCATAGCATCCATGAAGGATTTTTCGTCACGTTAAAAAAAAGTAAGTATAATATGTATAAACTCAATTTACAACAAAAGCATATTTTGACACGTCTTTCAGTTTTTGGCTATAATTTTCCCTCTACTTAGGTAAGCAGAAAAAACGCTTTCATTGGCACCTCTTTTTCGTCATTTTCAAAACCAGCCCTCTATGGGGCCTAATTTAGATTAATGTGCCTTGCAAAGCACGGAAACTCTTGCAAATTAAATGTTACAAAGTGGTCACCCATCCAAGCACCAGCGATAATGACAGTTGCTTACTGCAGTAGGTAATCGTTCACAAAAGACTGAGGCTACGAGTACCTATGTAATTCTAGCTATTTGGTAATAGATATTACATACGGTCACGCCTATATCCCCGGTACCAATGGCTTAACGTGCTTTCCGAAGCCCGGAAGCGTTCAAATAAATGTCACATAGTGGTCACATGGTTTGGTCACCCATCCAAGGACTGGCCATAGTGAAAGTTGCTTGCTGCAGTGATTGTTGAGCACTGAGTCCGCGGGGCCACGAACACCACGAGCGCTTCATTGGTAATATTAGCGGCCATATTTAGCTTTTTGATGGCAATTTTACTTAATTTTGGTATCGTGCTAATAATGTGGGATAAGTAACATTAACTAATTCAG
Organism: Miltochrista miniata; assembly: GCA_933228765.1. Lineage (NCBI taxonomy): Eukaryota > Metazoa > Arthropoda > Insecta > Lepidoptera > Erebidae > Miltochrista > Miltochrista miniata. The sequence continues at coordinate 23,415,236 of OW121749.1, read as the reverse complement.
CATTTATAAAATGTTGAATTAGGAAAATGGAAGCTAGAATAATAATAAATAATGTCTATTTTGATGCATTTTTTTAGTATTTTAGAGGTTAAATGTTTGAATGCGTGTTACAAAATTAGATGCTAAAAAATAATCACGACGCTGAATTAGGTATATTAACAGTGGCAAAAGATGTAAATTAGTGGCTATAATTTATAAATTCAGACGCTCATTAATTTTGGCTGACTTGGAAATTTATGAGGTAAAGTTTTTTTGGAGGCCATTAATGCTACATAGAACAACATAGAAGTTGTATTGGCCTCGCGGAAATTAGGAGTCCTAAATGAGGTGCGGCAGTACTTCGCGCCACACCAGCTAGATATTTGCTGTACAAGACGCAGATTCGCCCCTGCCTCGGATGCTGTTCTCACCTTTTAGATGACTCCGCGAGGTACTTACTAGCCGCGCCTGACGCTATGCAGAGACGTGCTATCAGAGTTATTGGTTGTCCTGACGGTGAGGGGAGTTCTCGAGCCATTAGCGCAGCGAGTAACCAAAGCGTCCTTAGCTGCCTTCTACCGAATGTATCACGGCGGGTGTTCTGAAGAGCTTTTCAACTTGATCTCACCCTCTCCTTTCTGAGTCCGGCGAACAACGCGTGCCGGGCAGAGGTGCCACTCATACACAGTAAAGAGAACCTTCGCCAGAACTGAACATTTTAACAGATCGTTCCTCTGTCGAACTATAAAAACCTAGAACGATCTGCCCGCACACGTGTTTTCCTCATCTTACAATCCCAAGGCACATCACAGGGCCGCCAACTTTCGACCACTGTCAGAAGTCTTACGGACAATGTTAGTGCTTTCCATCGTGGCGAGTGGCGAATTCAACTTGGAGAGCTTAATATAAAAAAATACTATTAAAAAGAAGTTCGTTCCCTATGCTTATTATCTTCATTTGCTAATGAAAATATTATTTCACCAGTTACCTGAACCTTTATTCATTAGAAATACTGGTATACGACGTTACAGGATAACAGTTCCATGGAACTACTGGAATACGACGGGAAGAAAAAATAGTCACCCATTCGACAAAAAATTCACAGTTTATTAATTTTCGTTGCTTTTACATAAACGTTAATACATAGACCGTAAAACAATTACAAAAAAGAAAAATTATAGGTAGTATCAAAACTTTGGAGTATAGGTACCTAGTTTCTTGTTTTAGAAGTATTGTCCACCAAATTATTTGAATGACTGAAATTTTAATTAATCGAATAAAATAATCTAGGTAAGAAGAAGGGCATTCGAACGCAATGCGTCTTGTTTGGTCTTCCAACGGGATCAGCAACATATTTCTTCATTTCCTGGATAAATAATTAATCAATACCACCTCTACAGCAGCATCATGTGATGACATATAAACTTGAAATGATGTACCTAATTTATTTTGCCAATCTGAACCAACATGGAAGTTTACCAAGTACTAACAAAAGCTGTATGTAGTCTTAGATGTCATTAATCACAATCTATGTCAGGTGGTTCACATTCACCCAATGCGAAATTAACATGATCATTGTGAAAGAATGATTTTGTCTCTCCTCCTTCCCAGGGAAATCGCTTCGTAAATCTACGCATATATTCAAAGTCACGACAATCTTCTGGGTTCTTGTGAGGCGCTTCGTGACCTAATGCGTTTATAGCTTGAACGAGGATCAACGGAAAACATACAAAAAACAGCAAATACTTATACTTCTTCCAAGAGTCCTTGCCATGAGGAAACTTGGGGACACATGGGTTTGGCGGTACGGGCCCTGGGCGACACTCCGATTGAGGCAGAATTCTCTTAGGCGCAGAAGGTGGCGGTGGACAGGGACAAGCCCCGTGTGGCGTTCGTGGAGGACAGCATTGGGCATATTGTCTGCTTCCAGTACTGATCCATTTTAGCACACTAACGTTTTTGGGACTTGAAAGTAACATTTTTTTTGGTTACCCTAAATTTGGATAAATTTAATACGTATCTATTTTTATTCACATTTTCTTGCGGACTGTAAATTTTCTTATTTGTTTATAGTCTATGACATTTTAATGCTTTTTATTAAGAGCAAATATTTTACACCTTTTTACAGACAGTCTTGTTTATGTAACTAATAAGGTCACAAGTCACAAGCTGAAAACTCTTAAAACCATAGATTTAGAATTTTTCGCTACTCTCAACTTGTATCAACTCAATTCTAAATCTATGCTTAAACTCACAGAGCAACCAACGCGACCAGTACAAAGGGAGTAGACATAGCATGTTTGCCCTAGCATATGTCTGTCATATTTGCGGGGGGAAAACATAGATTTAGAATGTACTGAATCTATATATATAAAAATCAATGTCACTTTTCGTTGTAATTTTATAACTCGAGAACGGGCTCACCTATAAAATGTTTAGGCATTGGTCGGACTATTTAGTAGATGGTTTATGTGAAGTTTGCACAAAATCGGTCGAGCAGTTCTTGATTTATCACGCAAACGAAGTTGCGCGGGTCAGCTAGTTTAGAATGTAATGAATGTTTGAGAGTAGCGAAAAATCCTAAATCTTTGGGGGAAATCATAATGTTAGACACCACTACAAAAGCAATCGGCTGTCACTTTATAGAACTTACACAAATCCATGCGAAAAATTCTAAATCTATGCACAAAACAATAAAACAATGCACTGATAATTTCAGACATAGGTACACACCGTACACATTTAAACTAGTCAAAACAAAATAAGGGCCACTTGAGTATTCTACACTTTGAAGCAGGGTTCGCCGATATAGGTATATCAGCGGATATATATCATGATATATATCGTGATATATATCATGATATATATCACGATATATATCAATTGATTTTTATCTTGATATATATCAATGGATCTATTCTTGTGTTCTGAACTAAAAAAAATTGGAGATTAATGTTTAGTCGGGCAACACGTTGCAAAAAAGTACAATTCAGAATTATTTTAGATAGTTTTCCAAAATGGCAACCTCATTTTCAGTTGGGGAAATCCCTTTTGACATACTAGTATGGCCTTTTTTTAACTGAAATTGAAACCTTAATAATACTGCAATAAGGTTCATTTTACAAGGTTACAAGGATATAAATTCGATATATATCAAAAAAACGGATATATATCAATGAAATCGGATTTTTGATATTTATTATAAAAATCGGATTTTTTCGAACCCTGCATTGAAGTGATTTAGCATTTAGGTACCTATGCTATCAAATGTGGATTTTAATAAGATATTTAGTCTTCAAGTAACGATGTCTCTTATTTGTGTTTTAAGTGTCAGCAATATTATTCGGAAAGCTTGGAGGGTTTTTTGTAAAGAATGGTCATAAATGGGTAGTCCGTATCAATACATTGATTGCGTTTTCATACCGTTCTAGACCAGTTTGCTGTATGCTATGGTTTGTTCTGGGTATTAATTTTTTTGGCCACCACTTGACCACTGCTACCGTAACTAGAGTCACTGTAATGATTGAGAGTGCTCATAAATTAACAACCTTCCGTAACTTTAAAGTTAGAATGTTCGAGAAGTACTATCCAAACCCTTTGAAATTGGTATCTGGTGACAGGGAATGTATCCAGATGTCCTGGCTCGTGGAGAAAATGAGCTAGGTATATGAACGAATTTTGACAGCGCGCTTGCTGCAAGATCATCTCCACTGGATTACGGGTACCTACTTTAGTCAGAGACCATACTTTTCTAAATCATTTGAAGGATGACGAGCAATGTTCATGAAGGCAAATATAGCGATCAACGTGGCAATGCGGCCAGTCTTCTGGGAACGTTTCCAGTTAGCGATGATGCGGAGGAATTCTACGACGCATGTATGTAATTATTAGTGTCCGACCGAAACTGGTTTTCCGGCCGAAACCGAAACCGAAACCGAACTTTCGGCCCTAGGGTCAGTTTCGGCCGAAACCGAAACCGAAACCGAAACTCATGTGTTCATATTGAAAAGAAAAAAACCAGCCAAGTGCGAGACGGCTTCCCGCACAGAGAGTTCCGTAACAAAAATTGGGGACAAAAATTACGTTTGTTGTGTGTGGATGTTCTTTTTATATATGACCTTTAGTAGGTATTTTTTGTTATAGCGGCTACAGAACAGGGCGAGGTGGTGGTGGCAGTGTCTTGACATCGCCAACGCCTTCAACACCTTGCCCTAGAGCTGCGTTATGGGACGCGCTTATTCACCATGGTATGCCTTCCTACCTCCGTCGAATTGTTTGGGCCAATCTTTCCGGGAAGGTCAAAACTTAGCCGAGCTGGCTAGGTCTGGATCGGCGATATGTGTCGTTTTGTGTTCCACAGGGATCAGTCTTAGGACTGCATCTCTGAAACATCGGTTACGATTGGCGTGCGGTCTGTTGCTCTGATTTTTCGGCGTAACGTGTTACGCCGAAAACACCCTCGTTACAGCGCGTGGAGCAAAACATCGCTATGCAGTCCTGTGGTGGGTTGAATACGGTGTTTGGGTCTTCAGGTAGCCCTTCACAAATCCGAGGCTCTGGGCTTTCGAACCTTGGAAGGGGCCACCTGTCGGATTCAGCTTACATGTAGGGGGTTTTAGTTAGCATCGGTATTGAGCCCTCGATGACGTATTTGGGGCTCGTACTCGATGGAATTTTGGATACCAGTTCTGAAGTTTGGTCCCAAAACTGAGAGAGGGCATCAGTCACATTCCCGCGGTTATTGCCCAACATCAGGAGACCCAACGCTTGAGTCTCCTGGGGAGCGTCTGACGTCTGAGCGGAGACTGTACCTTGGGACAGTGCAGTGCATGGAACTATACGGGGCCTCCGTATGGGCGGAGATCCCGACAGCGTGCAATGCGGCTAGATTGCTTAGCCCGCAGAAGGCAATGGCCGTGAGGGTGATAATGGTACGATCTCAGTTGAGGCGGTATGTCTCTTACCCGAGACCCCACCATGGGACCTGGAAGCGAGGGCCCTTGCATCATTGTTTAAATGGCGCCAGGAAGAGCTGGAGTGGGGCCATATGCCTGCGTCTCGAGAAATTGAGTCTCTTCGGTCCGAACTCTACCAGAAAACCAAGAAGACCTGGAAGGTGCGACTTGAGCAACCAAGAGGTAGAATCGCCACAATTGCATCGGCAGTCAGACTGGTAATGGACGAGAGGTTGAAATAGAGCCACGGTGCTCTCTCCTACCGGTTGTCACAGATGCTTACCGGGCACGGAAGTTTCATAAATTATCTGTGGCGAATACGCCGGGAAACCACGGCTGAGTGCCAGCACTGCGAGGAGCGAAGCGGGAGCACAGCGCGGTAAAGCCTCGTGGCAGGTCTGAACGTGGACATTCTCTCGCTGCAGACTATGGTGCGAGCCATGATCTCGGAGTAGGTGGGAGTCCGCTGCCTCTTCCTGCGCGAGCAGCTCCTAGACGACAGCGTGACGTGAGATTCATGCACGCTCCCCCATGAAGCGGGATAACTCTTGAACAACGATAGGGATAGTACCCGACCCCCCCCCCCACAGGTGAGGCCGCAGTAGTAGCCATCGGTCTGTTGGGAATCCTCTAGACATTCTTGCGAGGGCACACCCGGGGCTCCCAACCATAGGCTGTTAGGTAGAATCCCTGTAGGATTTTCCTCACGTTAAAAAAACAGCAACAGAAATACATCATTTCTGAGAATTTCAGGTCTCTATTTGTCATGATTTCAGCGATAAAATATCGTGACTAACAGAGAGACGGACGGCTAAGTCTCATGTCTCGTTCATAGGTCCCGCTTTTACCCCTCCGTGCTTAAATCCGACTAGAACTTGGCTGTGCTTTTTTTTTCTTGAAAGAAAGAAAGAAAGAAGTATTTATTTGGTGCAAAGTAGTAACACATACGACATACATCCGTTTACATAACGAGAAGTACTTAAAACTATACAAACAATAACACTTATAGATACCATTGGAAACAGAAGCATGTTCGCACTTCTGAATAAACATACCTCCAATCCCACAAGGTCGACAGAATGCAAGCAATAATGCGAAAACCAATTGCACCAAATGGGTGTCCAGTTCAGCATGTGCCAGGTGGAAACCTGGCGCTGGTTTGGTTTTCTTCAATATGTGCAGCAAGTTCCACCAAGTGCTATCAATCAACTGTATAAATCATCTCAAGTGTTCATTTTAGAAATATCTCCACCTATAGATGGGTTTCTTTCTATTACATGTGGAATTATTCATAGATGCTATTGCGAACTCCTACCGACTAAAACTACACGGTGCCCTTCTACAGTTACTAGCTCTTGACCAGTTTTGGTTACATTCAGTATATAAATAAAACTGGACAAGAGCATGCCGAACTCGCTTAAGTAGGATTCCATACAAGAAAAGCGGTAATAAATCACGTTTGTTATGCGGGCTCCTTTTAATAATTTATTTTGTCCGTTTCTATTATTTGTTGCTATAGCAGCAACAGAAAAACATCATCTGCATCAAAATTTTAACTGTTGTACTATCACGGTGCATGAGTTGCAGCCTGCTGACAGACAGACAGACAGACAGACGACCAACGAAGTCTTAGGAATGGGGCCCTGTTTTTACCCTTTTTGTACGCAACCGACTACTAAGGGGTAGGTTCATGGATCACCTTTTTAGGATTTCGTAACCAAAAAGTAAGGACGGGACCCTAAAAAGGTGGTCAAAGACATAACAAGTAATTGTCTAATACATGTCAATGATTGTAATTGCTTGTAGTTTAAATAGAATTGTATTATTGTAACTATTGATTGGAATTCCTTTGTAAGTTTCTAAATCTTAGTTTAGTAACATACTAACTGGTTGGGCTGTCCTCAACCACGTCACAAGCAGAGCCAGGCTCTCAAAATTCATGAACACGTGAGTTTCGGCCCGGCCGAAAGTTTCGGCCCATTTTGGCCGAAACCGAAACTGCGGCCGAAACTCGATTTTTTGGCCGAAACTGGCCGAAACCGAAACCGAAACCGAAACTTCGGTCGGTCACTAGTAATTATGTATGTATATTATGATTAGCTTTCTCCTTTTATTTTTTATTTATGGTTAGATAGGTTTAATTTTTATTTATGATAGTACTGTACTTTTCTTATCAATCATTAATTAAATGATATTCTTATTCATATGTTTTACAAAGTCCCATTAAATTCAATTAAAATGTATTTTATTTACCATAAAATAAGTCGTTCCATTAAATTGGAACACCCACAGTACCTACCTGAAATAAGTTAAAAAAATAATTAGTTAGGCTTACGTGAAAATAATTCACAAAACCCTTTAGTAGTCCGGGCGAGGCCGCAGTGGCGGCCGTAGGTCTGTTGTGAGTCCCGGGACATCCTTCCGAGGGCTTACCCGGGACTCCCAACCACAGGCTGTTGGGCGTTACGTGAGGTTTTTTAGTCGGTAAGAGTCCGGCATAACATCCTCTGAGGATTTTCCCTCACGTAAAAAAAAACCCTTTAGTAGTGGCCCTTATTTTGTTTTGACTAGTGCCTAAATATTTCTTTTATATGTATGGTAGTGTAACGGGAGCTGCGGGAGTCCGCTTTGACAGAAGGGGAACTCTCAATAAGGCGCCTCCCCTCCCGGTGAACGTCATAGATCTTGTTTACGTGTTGCTCAAAATGTGACGAACATGTGATCATTGTATAGTATGTTAAAACTATACAATGATCACATGCTCGTCACATTTTTTTGGGTGTGAAAATCCTCAAAGAAGCTGTTCCAGAATCCTACGGACTAAAATGACACCGATGACACGGTGCCCTACCATCTGTCTACGGCCGGGAGTGCCCGGGAGTCTCGGATGCGCAGTCGGAAGGATAGCTCCAAGGCTCCCGATCTCTACACAACGATCTTGGTCGATCGAGTAGGTATCTCGTTTACTGTCTTTTCGGATCTTTACCATAGATTAAGAAATTTTCGCTGACATTGGGCGCTTGTACGTTGCACGATAACGGTAACGACACGATATCGTCACGATATCGTAGGAGTGGTGTTTTGATACAATTACTACTACACGCTTTCACACTGCAACGATATCGTGGCCGATAGATTACTGTCGTGACGATATCGGGGGACGATACAGAGCGAGGTCACAATATACAGATACAACAGTAAAGTAACTTCATAGAAACGAGCGAAACGGCTCACTCACACAGACGTGCGCTTCTACTGACCCGCGACATTCCTGGAGCATGACTGGTAGCTCAGTTCAGTCGCGGTTGTGGAAGGGGTAAAGTTGTTTGCGTATTTTAAACTGTTGCGCCTATAGGACTCCTACCGACTAAAAAACCTCACGTAACACCCAACAGCCGATGGTTGGGAGCCCCGGATGAGCCCTCGGAAGGATGTCCCAGGACTTACAACAGACCAACGACCAACACTGCGACCTCGCTTAGGGGGTTGGTTCGGGTGCTATCCTGCGTCTTTGGGGGGTTTCGGGTGTGATCCCGCTTCTATGGGGGACGTGCGTGAACACCTTACGTCATGCTGCCGTCATAGGCCTGCTTTGGTAAGGTTGGTGAGCAGCCCTCTCGCCGTCCTCAGGCCCCTGGTCATGGAGGCCGATAGTCTACGGCGAAGACACGTCGGCGGCGCCCAGGCCGCCGACTGCGGTATTCGGGTGGGAGAGTTCTCTCCCGTTCCCGCTCCCTTTCCTGGCGCAAAGCTACTAACCGAATAACAAGCGATATCGTGACGATATCGCAACGATATAATATATAAGCCGAACGAAATTTTCACAATATAACCCACAGCTTGTTGCCACGATATCGTTCATCAATATCGTCGCAATATTGTCGCGACACCACCACTAATTGTATCAAAGCACCACTCCTACGATATCGTGACGATGTCGTGTCGTTACCGTTATCGTGCAATGTGCAAGCGACCAACTAGCCTTCAGACTGGCCTGACAAAACAACCTTTTAAAACACGTGGACCTGGGAGTGTAACCGACCAGGGAGTGTAACTGGCCTCGGAGTGTAACCGAGAGACGGTCGGTAGACACAGCCAGACTTTCGAGTTCGAGAGTAATATACAGGATGGCATTTAAAGACGGTATTTGGAGGTAATGTACCATTAATATTGATAACACTAAGTTTTGCTAAAAGGAAACGTACCTTTAATTTCAAAAGTAAGTAAACCTGCATTTTAAGATTTTTGATAAATCGCCTGCTAGAGCCGGGAATCGAACCTGGGCGATATGAAACAAAATAACATTCTGTATTTATGATACCAACCGAAAGAGTCTTTAATAAGGAACAATTTCTTTTTAACATCAACATAGTATCTTAAATTAAAGGAAGATCAAGTAAAATATGTTTTTATTGTAAAACTTACTCATATATCTAAAGAAAAGAAATTTAAGAACCTCCTCCATTTTTTTTGGAGTAGGTTAAAAAAAATGTTCTAGTTTCTGTGAATGAGATTCGTTCTGGTCACTAATCCAACCAACTTCAAATAAAGTAGGAGGTTGAGATCCTTTTTTATTGGACGGTTTTTTTCTTTAGATAGTGAGTAAGCTTTACAATAAAAACATATTTTACTTGGTCTTCCATTAATTTAAGATACTGTGTTGTTAAGAAAATTTTTGCTAATTAAAGACTCTTTCGGTTGGTATCATAAAATACAGGATTTTTTTTTCACATCTCCCAGGTACGATTCCAGGCTCAAGCAGGTGATTTTTCTGCCTGAGGACGGTGAGAGGGCGGCTCACCGTCCTTACAGAAGCAGGCCCATGACGGCAGTGTGACGTGTGCAATTCACGCACGCCCCACCGTAGCAGCGGAATCACACCCGAAACCGCCCAAAGACGCGGGATAGCACCCGAACCACCCCCTGGGCGAGGCCGAAGTGGCGGCCGTGGGTCTGTTGGGAGTTCTGGGACATCCTTCCGGGGGCTTCCCCGGGGCTCCCAACCACAGGCTGTTGGGCGTGACGCCGTGACGTGAGGTTTTTTAGTCGGTAGGAGTACGGCATAACATCCATGAGGATATTCCCTCACGTTAAACGAAAAAAAAAGGTTATTTTTCCAAAAATCTTTAATTACAGTTATACTTACTCTTGAAAATAAAGGAATGTTTTCCTTTAGCAAAACGTGCCATTATCAATATAAAGGGTACTTTACCTCCAACTACCGTCCTTAAATTCCATCCTGTAGGTAATTAGCCTCGAAAGTCTGGCTGTGTCTATCTACAGAACATTGATCACTGACACAACAGATTACAGCTTATAACGATTTTTTTAATATTTAAAACAAAAATATAATTTTAAATATTGATAAAGTAATTTTGCACGAAGTTTCTAATAATATTTCTACGAAACATATTTTATAACACATTTGCTTGTAAAGGGTCTCTTATTTGACCAATTTCACTAACGTAATGTATCTCATTACGGCCTAGTCCGGTAATGTAAAGTAAAACGGACGATTGCGTGTAAAACGAACGGTACTTTTTAAAAATCTTAGCAAAGAGTTTTTATGCCAGAAAAGTGGTCAACATTTTATAAATAAAATTGACTTTGGGAGATAAAATATAATAAACTAAACATTGAATTGTTTAATATAATTAATTTTGACAATAAATTGTGTTAAATTTTGACAATTAAATGTAAAACCAAAACAAATAATATTAATTTACTTTATTATTAATACTGGCTGTTTTTGTGCCTTTGCCTCATAATAAATAAGAAAAAAAGAAAGCGTTGTGAAAAAGTAAAATTCCGCGCGCTTTATTCTGGCTATTTTTGCTACGTTTTTTTGTTAGTTTATGAATGTCCCCGTTTTATTTATTTCCTTGTTTCCTCGCAAATATGTTATAAAACGTCGTATGACACACGTTCACTTTGATAATTACAGCCTCTGCTTTCTTGTAGCCCTCGCCTGCGGCTCGGGCTAGCAATAACGCCTCGGCTGTAATTATCAACTTACCGAACTTGTATCATAATGTACTATTATAACACATTTGCTCGTAAAGAGTCTCTTATTTGACCAATTTCACTAACGTAATGTATCTCATTACGGCCTAGTCCGGTAATGTAAAGTAAAACGGACGATTGCGTCTAAAACGAACGGTACTTTTTTAAAATCTTAGCAAAGAGTTTTTATGTCAGAAAAGTGGTGAACATTTTATGAATAAAATTAACTTTGGGAGATAAAATATAATAAAATAAACATGTAATTGTTTAATTTAATTAATTTTGACAATAAATTACGACCATTTATGTGAAACCAATACAAACAATATTAATTTACTTTATTAATAATACTGGCTGTTTTTGTGCCTTTGCCTCTTAAGAAATAAGAAAGCGTTGTGAACAAGTAAAATTCCGCGCGCTTTATTATCGCAATTTTTTGCTACGTTTTTTTGTTAGTTTATGAATGTCCCCGTTTTATTTATTTCCTTGTTTCCTCGCAAATATGTTATAAAACGTCGTATGACACACGTTCGCTTTGATAATTACAGCCTCTGCTTTCTTGTAGCCCTCGCCTGCGGCTCGGGCTAGCAATAACGCCTCGGCTGTAATTATCAACTTACCGAACTTGTATCATAATGTACTATTACAGTCCAGTCATTTGGTCGTAAAAATAGAGGTTACCTGGAAAGTTTTCCGGGAGTTTTGAAAATTGGCAATTTTATAGATTTTGATATGCTCTTTCCGAATTTCAACTTTGCCACCTCGTATGTTTGCCGCTCGCGCCGCCATATTGATAAAATGGTGCCCAAAGCAGTTTTTGATAATAACTCCTTTCCGGCGCATTTAACAGGAAAACATTTCTATACAAAATGAAAGTAGAGAAAATTTCCTACAACTTATGTCATAACCTTTTCTTTCCTAAAATCAATAGTTTCGGCGTACGAGCGCCGTAAACCATTATAAGTACATCCACACCAACGTGTAATATTTACTTTAAACTGTTCATACTGTGATTTGTAAAGTATTAAAATTATACGAAGGTTAAATTTTGTTCCATAGAGTGAAAACCTAGCTAACTATAGTCTGTCATGTCTCCACAGGTATAAAGAAATGCGTCCCTTCTGTGTCAGGCCCCTTCTTTCCCTTCTAAGAAATATCTGGCCCCAGCTGAGCTCAATAGAAATATTCAGTCTGAGTCATCAGTATACGTTTATCATTTCACAGTGTCGTTTGCATTTACAGAGCCATGGCTTCTAATCAAGTAAACTGCTTTATTTGTGGTGATATACTGCAAGAAAGTGAAGTTATTGAAGTGAAGGAAAAAGGATTGGAAACTTGTATTGAATTAACTTTACGGCGTTCCTATGCTGAAACTATTAATTTTAGGGAAAAAAAGATTATGACAAATTGTAGGAAATTTCCTCTACTTTTATTTTGTGAAGATATGTTTTCCTGTAAAATGCGTCGGAAAGGAGTTCTCAAAAAACTGCTTTTGGGCGCCATTTTTTCAATATGGCGGCGCGAGCGGCAAACATACGAGGTGGCAAAGTTAAAATTTGGAAAGAGCATATGTAAATCTATAAAATTACCAATTTTCAAAACTCCCGGAAAACTTTTCAAGTAATAAATAAATGGTTTAAAAAACCCTAGAAAAATACGCTTTTATAATGCACGAAAAAACCAAAAATAAATTATGGATCGTTCAAGATGCCTCTATTTCTGGGCTGAAGTGTAAACTATGTGCTTTTAGTTATAATATTTGATTGCAAAAGCGTGGGGCGCTGGAACAGGAAAAACTTTCCTGGCGGAAGCTGCATGATGTCTTGTCAGATTAAGGATAAGGTCACATTTGTAAAAGCGTGTTTTTCTCGTGTTTTTAAACTATTAATTTACACTGTCACGCTTTTATATATCTTTGTGACTTTTACTATTCTTAATATCATTTTAAATTTCGGAAATGTATTAATGATGATAAGCTTTAATTGAAATGCATAACATTCTTATTTGTAAAGTAGTTAATCCCGCCTACGCATTTTCAACACCCACTTTTGCCAGTTTTTCGTGACGCCCGCGTAATAGGAGCAAATCTATTACCGTTACGGATCTCTATTAGATAATTCATAGGTAGGTCCTTAAAGTTTCAGCATTCCGAGATAGTACAATATGTAGTAATCATGTATTAAGAATACAAACGCATATATCCCCAAGCGGGTTTTTAACGGTAACCAAAGATATCTCGTTCTCGAACAAGAACTCTACATTTTGCCACTGTTAACGTATTCCCCTCATGTATCTACTTAATTGCCTGAAAGAAGAGGCGTTCCCTTTGGGAGCATAAACGTTGTGCTCTTGTGCGACCTCATGCAGCTTTCGCCAGGATTTTTATTATATAAGGATTAGTATTAAAAGGAATTTACAAAAAAAGTCTTTCTTGTTCTAGCGCCCCACGCTTTTACAATCAAATATTATAACTAAAAGCACATAGTTTACACTTCAGCTCAGAAATAGAGGCATCTTGAACGATCCATAATTTATTTTTGGTTTTTTCGTGCATTATAAAAGCTAGGGTTTTTTAAACCATTTATTTATTTAATACTTTTTAGTCACAACATTTATACCTTTACTAGCTGTTCCCTGCGGCTTCATCCGCTTAGAAGTCGTTATCGCATAAAATCATTACCCTATTTTCGCGCAGTCAGTTAAAAAGTAGCCTCTGTCAAGGGACATAGGCTACTTTTTAACTGACTGAGTTTAAGGGAAGGCTCTTAAACTCAAACTATTATATAATAACAAATTTCATTAAAATCGGTTCAGTGGTTTAGGCGTGAAAACGTAACAGACAGACAGACAGAGTTACTTTCGTATTTATAATATTAGTAGGGATTTCTGAATTACATGGTGTTTTGTCTGAGTTTGACTAATGTGAAAATATTTTATTATTACTCGAATACATATACATTTTATGCAGGTACCTATGTCAATATATACACTTAATATTTACATTCAATATTAACTTCAATATATAACAGGTTTGTTATAACCTTACCCTAATCGTGGTCTAAGTTCATTACACGACTTTTCTAACAAATCCAAACACAGATATGCTACGATGTTCAATCATGAAGTTACAGTTCATATCTTACGACTCCATCATGAGATCAGTTTGACAGCACCATATTATTGTATTGTTATCAGAACTACAAACATCTGCCAATTTTCATGACGCTACGTTCCTTGGAAGATGCTTAAATTAGTTACCTGAGATTCCATTGCATAGTTTTACAAGTTAATTAAAAAAAGGTTTGTTATAACCTTGAAACCTAAGCCTGGTCCAAGTTCATTACAAGACTTTTCTGACGAATCCAAAAACAGATATAATACGATATTCCATCATGAAGTTTCAGTGCCTATCTTCCGGCTCCAAAATCATATCAGTTTGACAGTACCATATTATTGTATTGTCATCAGAACTACATACAGCTGCCAATTTTCATGTCTCTACGATCCTTGGAAGCTGGTTAAATTAGCTACCTTAGATTCCACTTGTTTTCTCTGCCTATCTTCCGACTCCATCATCATATCAGTTTGACAGTACCATATTATTGTATTGTCATCAGAACTACATACAGCTGCCAATTTTCATGACGCTATGATCCTTGGAAGTTGGTTAAATTAGCTACCTTAGATTCCACTTTTTCCATCGAAGTTTCAGTGCCTATCTTCCGTCTCCAACATGATATCAGTTTGACAGTACCATATTATTGTATTGTCATCAGAACTACATACTACATACAGCTGCTAATTTTCATGAGTCTACGATCCTTGGAAGCTGGTTAAATTAGCTACCTTAGATTCCACTTGTTTTCTGTGCCTATCTTCCGACTCCATCATCATATCAGTTTGACAGTACCATATTATTGTATTGTCATCAGAACTACATACAGCTGCCAATTTTCATGACGCTACGATCCTTGGAAGATGGTTAAATTAGTTTCCTTAGATTCTATTACATTGTTAGTTACATACACGACGACCTAATAAAAACTTATTAAAAATACCAAATGACTTATTATTAATCAACCTGATATTAATTTATAAATGAAACACAAAAAGTGTTTTTGCAAGATCGTAGAATTCAAACTATCAACCTTTGCATTTCCATTCCATACTAGAACCGCTCGGCCACGGTTGCTTACGCAGTTACAACGAAATTATCGATAATAACGAAAAATGAAGCGCTCGTGGCCCCGCGGACTCAGTGTTCTGTAAACGATCACTGCAGTAAGCAACATTTACTATGGCCGGATATGGATGGGTGACCACCACGTGGACCACTTTGTGACATTTATTTACGAGCGTTTCCGTGCTTCGGAAGGCACGATAAGCCGTTGGTCCCGGTTGTCAGTAAAATGACAGTCGATAAGCCAAGTTGAAGGCCTTACGGGCGGCTTGAAAAATTTCAACTGTGGGTCGTCACAGCCTGCATCCGGGTCGGCAGCGCGTGTGTAGCGCCTCTGGTGTTGCCTCTGGTGTTGCAAACGTCTATAGGCTACGGTTACCAACCTTCCGGTGGGCCGTAAGCTTGTCTGCCACCTAAGTAATATAAAAAAAAAAATATTTCTACGGAAGAACAATTTATACTGGGTGTAGATCTGCATTTGTGCAATACTTGCACACGTGACTCTACTGCCTACACTCGTTATTATTTTGTGATAAAAAATGTTTTTTTTTCATGTCAAAGATTTTATTTGCAAAGGAACTCTGCCTGTACCCACTGGCCAATAATACGTGAACATAAATTTAAGTAAGTACCTACTTAATAATTAATAATAAATCTAAAAAGCGAAAGATTGTAAATGATACTCGCACACATAATACCTATTTATAACCCAGTGCTATGACCTCTAGCGTCCAGATGATCGTTTGTAGGCATGCCGGACTCCAACCAACTAAAAAACTTCATGTAACGCCCAACAGTTTAGGTACTGTTGGGAGTCCCGGGTATGCCCTCGGAAGGATGTCCCAGGACTCCCAACAGACCCACTGCCACCACTGCAGCCTCGCCCAGGGGTGGTTCGGGTGCTAACCCGCGTTTTTGGAGGGTTTTCGGGTGTGATTCCACTTCTTAGGGTGGGCCTGCGTAAATCTCTCACGTCACGCTGCCGTCATGGGATGGGCCTGCTCCTGTAAGGATGGTGAGCATCCCACTCACCGTCCTCAGGCTCTGCGGAATTCGGGACGAGAGTTCTCTCCCGCTCCAGCCCCGCCGCCTCTTTCACGAGCATGACCTTCTCGCAGAAAGAGGCGGCGCAGTCCCACTTACTCCCGCTGGAGACCATGGCTCGCACCATGGTCTCGTGCGAGAGAGTGTCCCCGTCCAGACCCACCACGAAGACCTGGCGCCGTTGCGCCTACGCCGTGCACTCCACCAGCGTGTGGAGCGCAGTGTCATCGCTGCGATCTTCGCAGTGCTGACACTCAGCCGTGGTTTTCCGGTGTCTTTGCCACAGATACTTACCGAAGCTACCGTGCCCGGTAAGTATCTGTGACAACCGTTAGGAGAGAGCACCGTGTCTCCTCTCCAGCCACTTGTCCATGACCGGTCTGACGGCCGCGATTGTGGCGAATCTCCCCTTTGGTTGCTCAAGTTGCACCCTCCGTGTCTCCACGGTTTCTTGGTAGAGCAAGAACTGCTGGGCCTCGATTTCTCAAGACGCAGGCCTTTGGCCCGCTCCAGCGCCTCCTTGCGCCATCCAAATAGTGACGCAAAGGCTCTCGCTTCCAGCTCCCATGGAGGGGTCGTAACTAGGAGACATGCCGCCTCACCTGAGATCGTGCGGTATCCCCTTATCATCCTGACGGCCATCGCCCTCTGCGGGCTCAGCAATCTAACCACATTGCTGGCCGTTATTGTTTATAATGTCTGCCGTCGCGTCCGGCCGTCTCTGAAAATCAGCGCTGTCTGCATGTATCACACCCAGAGAGCATTACGCTGAGAGGCGGCCGTTATTCAACAATATTTACGGCATTAAAATATAATATTTTATTTTTTAAGTAAATGTATTTTTTTATTATTATTGTTAAAGATATTTCGTTTATTATTGTGGAATAAACAATTTTTTCTTTCTTTTAGAATTTACTTTATTATCTTTGCAATGCTAATCAACACCTGTATAAAAATGCCTCTATACCCAGTATAAAAATTATCACTCTGTCAATAAAAATTAACAAAAAAAAGTCCTATAGATTCATAAACAATTTGGTCAAGTCCAAATATCACGCCAGAAAGAAAAAAAGCTTTAACGTCAATGTCACAAATACGTCAAATGCCGGTGTATTGCGTGCGTGACACATTTCATAAAAAGTAAATAAAAACAAAACCTTCAAAATAAAAAAGACTTTAAGTACCTTCTGCATTTAATATAAATAGGATATCTATTTATTCCAACAACGTCTGAATCAGAAACCAAGCGATAAATAGTTACTACATCTGTACCAAATTGATATATTTATTAACTGTACCACATAAAATCACGTGATGGTGAAACAAAACATTGTAATGTTCATCTAGAAAAAATATAAGTTAAAGTTACGGAAATTGTTACATATTTTACCATAGTAGTAATTACTTGGATTTTTATTGTCGTGGCATTGACAAGACACATTGATAGTGATGTTGGAGGTTTCAAGCGCTATGTTACGGCACTGATAAGATATAAGTAGCGTACAATATTGACAATTTTCAGTGCAAATGATATTTTCACGGAATGTAAAGTGATAATTATTAAATAGTCAGTTCTATGCATATTATTACTAATGAAGATTCATTGGATTTTACGTAAGTTTTCCAGCTCACATTCATTTCAAAACGTACTATAATAAACGTCCTTGGTATTCGTATCCCCACCCTGCTTACGTGAATCATGCTATTCGCGTTGTTTTCGTGAACCGGCGGTGTCGGAAAGTGATGTCATACAAAATCGATGTATATGTGAGATTGTTGCCAGACGCACGATTGTAGCACTAACAGACACTTGTGTTGTTTTGTAGTTATATATTTTCCGGTATTACAAGCTTGCAGGACAAACAACATGGATTCAAAGGCTGTATCCTCTGCAATTGCCAGATTTTCGGCTAAATTCGTTAATGTAAGTACCTGCCTTCAACTTTCTATGTAATTAGTAATTACCTATTAGATGGTGACACACCTATAGAATTAAGTACCCATGACCATGTACGGGTTACTTAAAGATAAAACTTCAAGTATTAGTAATTTGTTAAATAAACTGGCATGAAAATTCAAAATAGTGTCAGTTTTAATCCACATTTTAATATTTCTTATGTATTTTAATTTTGAAAGTAATATTTATAATTTAGAAAGTGTATTATGTAGGTATTAGGTAAATAGTTATTTTTTCTATACCAACTAGGTATACTTACACATAGAATATTTCAATTGCAATATAGAAATTATTGTTAATACCTACTGGATATTCTAAACAGCACTGCAGCAATATAAACTTGTGTTATATAAACAATAAACTTACATTATAGTATCTGACAGAAAGAAAAATCATGCTTTTCAAATTTTAACCGTTTGTGGGAATTGTTCCCACAGCCTCCAGTTCTGTAGCCATATACCCACGACTATCATTTAGGTAGTTAGAGTATTTATTTAAATCCAAAATACATTTTTCATCTTAGTGTTTTCCTAGTTACTTGCTAGGATCAGTTATGATTTAGCTTTTTATATTTGGGACCGTCCCAAACCCAAGGCACCTGCACTAATGCCTCATATAGGTACTGGTCAGCAGGTGAGGTGGACATGGAGTGGAGTCCTGATGATTTTTGGGGTCCAGTGTACATCACACACATTGAAATATTAATTTAATTAAGTGTGCTATTTTTTTAAGGGAGATTTTCAATAGCTTTTTAGAAAACATAACAGAGTTGTACATACCTTATTATTTTCCCTTTTATAAAAAAACTAAAAAAATTTTTTTTTCAATATTTAAAATAGGTAGGTATTACTTGTAACCCTGGGCGAGGCCGCAGTGGCGGCCGTGGGTCTGTTGGGAGTCCTGGGACATCCTTCCGAGGGCTTACCCGGGGCTCCCAACCATAAAAAAAGGTATTACTTGTAAAATTGTTAAGGCTTTTTCTAGTATTGTGACCTGTGATAATTTCCATCAAAATTTCGCTATTATATAAAATGGCGAAAACCAATCATATTCTCATTAAAGAGGCATGTCTTTGAAATCTGACAATAATTTGCAATTTAAAGTGTTTAAAAAACAAATTTCTTAATAGACTAATATTTTTTAACAAACCTAACATTCTTTAAAAAGACAAGAAGAACTTGTAACGGACCCTAAAAAAATCACTCGATCAAATCAGCTTAATGGCAGTCCACTGCTGGACGTAAGCCTCTCCCAATTTACGCCACAATACACGATCTAGTGCCTTCCACATCCATTCCCAGCCTGCGACCTTTACCAGGTCGTCGGTCTATCTGGCGGGTGGACGTCCTACCCCACGTTTGCCGAGTAGCGGTCTCCATCTCCACTCCAGAACCCGTTTGCTCCATCGGCGCCTGCCGGTTCTTCTGCAGATGTGGCCAGCCCACTGCCACTTCAATGTACTTAGTATGCGAACTATGTCGACCTAAAAAAATAACTTAACTTTATATTCCACTTCGTCGGCGTTACTACTGTGTACGAATAGGTACGAATATATCCTAGCCAAATTAAGTACAACCTTCTAGCACTAGAATTCTAATTATCCGAAAATCCTAACATGAATACGAAGTGACCATTTGCTGACCTAGCAACGACAGAAAAGCATACAGGTGTTAGTTAAATATTTTCCTGAGCAAATTGTATTTTGGATGGATATCCTCCTTAGTCGTCGCCCAAAATGATGAAATTCCAAGAAAATCCTCGACACTTCGAGGCCTTGTGGTCGCGGATGACACATGACATCGGGTATTTCTTTGCCATACGAGGTTAGATAACAATTAACCTTTACAGGATACGTACAACACGGATAATGGCTATGACAAATTACTGAAATACCTACGGGTACCGTGGAATGGGGTTACTATGACTTACGGGGTTACATTGAAAAAAACTTCACAATCTACAAAAATAGGAATTTCTTTATTTCTGAACGCAATTTTCCAATTTTGTTCCTTGTGTTGGCAGCACTGAATGTCATTAGTTGTCATTGCCCACACGCCGCACGTACAAACGGGTCGATATCGGAGATTTTAAACAAAAACTGTGAGTATCGTTTTTTAATTGCTTGAAAAGCTCAGATAACTTTAACGGTGCCTAAATGGATATGATATATTCTAGAAAATATGGTAGATTAAGTTGTTATATGTTTAATTATCTTGAGAATGAAGTTTGGTTTGGTATTCTAACCTCGAAAATTTCATTCAGTGGCGGTTCTCTTTTTATACGGGGTGTCATTGATCATATGCATGGGGCTTCTTTGATCACTGATCAATCTCACCCCGAGATCCGTAATCCTTACTTTTTGGCATTCCTAACATTGAGTAGGTTGATATATTTGCCATCGTAACTATTTTACAAGCTTGTTTTTTACTTTCAGCGCTATGCCAAGAACCTATACAAAGCGCTTAGGCGCTCGGGCTTATAAAAATTATAATCAAGAGGTTTTAGAAAGAGCTATAACCGCCGTTGCAGAAGGTCGTATGACTTTGCGTGCTGCTTCTGATAAGTTTAAGATACCGTATGGTACGATATTCAATAAGTACCATGGAAAATTTATAAAAAAGCCGGGAGCCCAGCCAGTATTTTCTGAAGATGAAGAGAAATCTATATTGAAAGCTTGTGCCAAATGTTCTGAGTGGGGATATCCCCTTACAATATTGGATTTGCGTATGTTTGCTAAAACTCTTTTAGATAGACAAGGCAGAACAGTTGCTAAGTTTAAAAACAACCTTCCTGGACAAGACTGGGCTTACTCACTACTAAAGCGTCACAAAGGTGAGTATTCTAAGCGAATTGCTACCAATATTAAACGAGCTCGAGCTGCAGTATCTCCTGAAAGTATCGAGGAATATTTCCATAACATTGAAAAAGTTTTGAAAGATTTGCCTGACTCAAATATATTTAATTATGATGAGTCTAACTTGAGTGATGACCCAGGAAAGAAGATAGGGATATATCGTAAAGGTGTGAAATACCCAGAAAAGGCAATGAATTTTTCAAAAAGTGCCACATCGATAATGATATGTGGGTCTGCTGATGGAGTGCTGTTACCGCCGTATATCATATACAAAAGTTTACACCTTTACGATACATGGAAGGAACGAGCACCATGCGGCCCGCCATGTTGCAATCAGCCTTGTTGCTCAACAGGATCACGATTTAATCGTACTGTTAGTGGTTGGATTGACGCGCCAACATTTAGAGATTGGTTCGTTAGTAGTTATTTACCACATGCAAAAAGATTGCCTGGACGTAAAGTCCTAATTGGTGATAATCTTTCATCTCATTTAGATGAAGAAGTAATAAAGCTTTGTGGTGATAATAATATAGATTTTGTATGTTTGGTGCCACATTCAACGCACTTGTGCCAACCTCTGGATGTGGCGTTCTTCCGCCCGATGAAAGCAGCTTGGCGACAAGTGTTGTCAAATTGGAAAATGAAAAATCCTAAATTGGCCAGTGTTCCAAAGGATACATTTCCGCATCTTTTGAGAAAAGCTCTGGAAAAAATGGACCAAGCCCAACCAAAACCAAACTCTTCTTACAAAGATATAACTTCCGGGGTCAAAAGGAATATTATGAGTGGATTTTGTGCGACTGGCATCTATCCTTATAATAAACAAAAAGTTTTGGATCGCCTTCCAAGAGAACATATCGAAGAACAGACTATTGAAAGCACTTTGACAAGTTTCTTGAAGGAATCAAGATATGGAAGTACTTCAAATCAACCTGCACGAAAAAGAAGACGTTTGGATGTAGCTCCTGGAATGAGTATTGCCACGCGGCAGGAAACGTTGCAATCAGAAAACCAGCAAAACAAAAGTGACGAACAGGATGCCACCACGTCGTCTGAAACTCAAGCATTGATTGCATCGATTTCATCTCAATCCGGCATTGTAGGTTTGCGTGATAGACATCTAAATGAAGGTGATCCTGACGACGACGTTGTAGAAGATGAAGGCGAGGAGACGGAGTGCACTTTAGGGAGATTTTTATTGGTGAAGTTCTTTACAAAACGTGGTAAAAAGACCTTCAAATATGTCTGTCAAATTACTGAAACAGATCCCTTACTTGTAGAAGGCTACAAGTCAGCAGGAAGTAAAAGAAAATTTAAAAGAATTCATAATGATATTTCTGAAATTGATCATGGTGATATTGTGTCTTTTTTACCAAAACCCATAGAGGAGGGTGAACTCGTTTTCTTTCCATTTGATATTAATATTCAAGAGTTATAGATTAAGATGATGGCTGATCAGTTCCTAATTATACCAATGAATACTTCGGATCTCAACGATTAACAAACTGTGGTTGATGTTTTGTTTATGACTAATCTTTAAAGAATTGTTGTTAATAGTTTGTAAGACAAAATAATAAATAATGTGGTTGATTTATTGATGAAGTTTTTTTTTTGTACTGATCAATGTCACCCCCAAACTCTTATTTAAATGTAATTTTTTTTTCTATGAACCGATTTTTTTCGTTCTTTATAAAAAGTGGTCTTCAACGGGGTTACTTGCGTATTCCGTGACAAAACGAGGGGGTATCAAAGTAACCCCATTTACAGTTTAACATTGATCATTCACGTTTTAATTTTTTTTTCAAATTATTATTAATTAAGAAAAAATGTAATTCCTTTTATCGATTATATGGTAAAAACCGATATTTACATTTTTTTTCGTTTTTGGTACGTTTATATTATAGTTAATAGAGACATTTGAATTCTAAAATTGATCAATGACACCCCATTCCACGGTACTTGATAGTATTGTGCTTGTACAAGTGTGAATTTATGTGATTTTAAAATGACACTGTTATTGTTATTTCTATTATAAAATTGAAAAAATAGGCCCCACAGTACATACACTCTGTATAATATGTAAAAAAAACAATCTAAAATTACGGAATGGTGTCCGAAATCATAACTTATATTCTACTTGTATTTTCGAGTTAGACGTAAGCTCCAGAAAACTTTCATAAGTGTTTTCTTTAATGTTACTGCACGTTTCATCAACTTTGGTTTAGCGGAAATATAGCTAGATAGAGTTTAATTCTCATTTACTAGACGCAATAAATTAGGAAGAGGTCAGAATAAGTTGGTCGGGTTATAGTTACGAGGGAGACAGGTACCAGGAGACAGGTAAACATAACGCATACGGAGCCGCGGCCATCCGCTAGCACTACGAAGCTACTCACGCTAATAACACAATATTTATTATTAATAATATTAGCAGGTAGCTTGATATAGATAATTCTATAATACCTATTTATCCTTAAAACGAGTTAACAAAATAAAATTTTGGCGAAAATGATGAATGTTTCGATTAGTCATGATAATATTAGTCATATTGTGACTAGTTGTTTTAGCAACTATTTCTAGTAATTACTATTTAAAGATAACGTTCAAACGATGAAATAACCAATCAACAGCAACGTACTAATCGGGCCTTAGCAGTTCCCGTACGGAGTCTCTTTTTATAGGCTCGGAAACCTTGAAGCCGTCAAACCTTGAGGCCTGTAGTGGTATCGTCGCATTATTGAATACCTACTTTTGGCGTACTTTTTACTAAAATCCCACTGTCCATCACGCTCATGGAAGACGGGTAAGAGATGGCACTTTCCCGTGCCCAGTGCGTCTCTCGGTTGGGTAGTAGATTATATAAAAAAACTTAACTGAACCTACTAAACTACTCCTGTTCCCTTTGCGTCTGGAGTTGTGTGCACAATACCTCCTTAGAAAAAGAGAACTTAAGGCCCAAGACGGCAGCGTGACGTGAAAGCTTCACGCACGCCACATGCCTCAAGAAACGGGATAACACCCGAACAGCACCCAAACAGGCGGGATAGAACCCGAATCCTCTAGTTGAGGCCGCAGTGGTAGCCAAAGTCTGTCGGAATCCTGGGTCATCCTTCCGAAGGCTTACTCGGGTCTCTCGACCGTAGGCAGTAGTAGCGCACGTGGCACGTGTGGTTTTAGTCAGTAAGGCCATAGCATACACAATGGGTTTACACAAGAAAGAAAAAAAAGGAATCGCGCAAATGCACGAGATTCTTATTTCGGGTGATGTTGGTCGGTTGTGGATTATGCTATGTAATGAGAGGGTGCCACCCCCGAGAGTATATTACAATACAAGACTGCGACATGTCCTGGAAACGAACGATGCAGCAGTGCAGTGACTGTGGCACTTGGACGTTGCAAGTCCGCTTAAAAAATAGGCTTACGTACCGTAGGATGTTTCCTCAGCCAGAACAATATTAATTTGGTGAGCATTTCATTTCAGGAGCAAATATTATATTGAACTTCTTTTTAAAAAAGCCTAAACTGTTTAATTATTTTGGAATCACAATCATGTTAATTTTTGCAATTGCAATTTAGTTTCGTAACCCCTTGCGATAGAAGTATATTTTATTATTTGTTGGAAACTGGTTGCGTAAGATTTAATATTTTTCTTAATATGCAACCGGTTGCGAACATAAAATTTCTAATAGATAATTATAAACAATTTTTTGCAATTTCTATATAAATAAAATGAATGAATACCTAAATATTTGTGGACATTCTCACACAACGTAACGTATATAGGAACGTAAGTAGACTACCCTCCCTTTATTTTAGCCTAGCCTATTATTTATTCAGGTACCTACCTAATATTGATTTTAATACAGTTCAAGCGAAACAATAAATAGAAAATGACTTGCTTGGCATCCTTCTAGTAACAGATTGCTTTTATAGGGTTCCGTACCCAAAGGGTAAAACCGGAACCCTATTATTCAGACTTCGCTGTCCGTTTATCTGTCATCAGGCCGTATCTCATAGCTTGACAGTTGAAATTTTCACAGAAAATGTATTTCTATTGCTGCTATAGTATGAAATTCTACTTTTCTATTTCTACTAATATTATAAATGTGTAAGTTTGTGAAGATGTTTGGATGTTTGTTACTCAATCACACTCTAACGGCTGAATGGATCTTTCTGAAATTTGGTACATGGATAGAGTATAGTCCGGTATAAGTTATAACACATAGGCTACTTTTTATCCCGGGAAAATGTTCCCACGGGAAGCGGGAACGGGAACCAAATTTCCCGCGGGCAAAGCCGCGCGCATCAGCTAGTATCTACTTACTATAAACAAATAAAATTAATTTTATATTTCAGGGAACTCCCACACACCAAATGTGATTAAATTACCGTATTTTTGCGCGAGTTATGGGCTCCCGACATGATCATGCCTTGCAATTGTCAATCACGTGAAATATGAATGGAAGTTGCTTCAGTGTGCGTGATTTCTTAGCATGTGTGTGTGCATCGACGTATATGTACACATGATATTTTACGTGCTTGACAATTGCCAATTGATCGTGTCGGGAGGGGACCCCTTTAGACTCACACTGGGCTATTTCTGTTTTTGGTCGCAAATAGTGAAAGCCGTCACTAGCCCAGCAGCTAGCTTTATTAATGTTTGCAACATCAGACGTGTAGACTCGTATTGCCGACGCTTTTAAAACTATCTCGAATCGTAGGGTTATTAATTTATATTATTTAGAGTTAGTTTGTGACCCTGGAATCTTTTTTTATAAGATGCAGAAGTCGCAAGATCAGTGTTTTATCGACTATAGTGAGCCAGCATTAGACTGACTGCGATATACCTATTTGATTGATCGAGGGTCAGAATGTTCCTTTTAGCCCCTCTCTATAAAATAGAGTGCATAGGGGCTAATGGCGAGACTTGTCTGTAGTCTGTGACTCTGTTGCATTAAACTACGTCACTAGGTCACGTGTATTATCTGTTCAAAGTTTGAAATAAAACAAAAATGACAACGTCAATCGGCTTGAACTTTCACTTTCACAATAAACGTGTTAGAGAGGGGCAGTCTGGTGAGAACGATCTCACGGCTTTCTTGTTTGGTTCAATCAAATTAGCATATTAGCAGTCCACTACTGGACGTTGGACGTGACGTTATAGTTACCTTTTAAATTTTATTTTATCCTTCATATTATTACAATACTCGAAAAATAATGACATCAATATTAAATGTTCTCTAGCTGGGCGTTGGTGACTCAGCTATCAATCACATAATTAATTATTGGAGCTGGAATTAAAAACATGCTAATCCATATTATCTGTATGGAGATAAAC
The DNA here is from genome assembly GCA_933228765.1 of Miltochrista miniata. Taxonomy (NCBI): domain Eukaryota; kingdom Metazoa; phylum Arthropoda; class Insecta; order Lepidoptera; family Erebidae; genus Miltochrista; species Miltochrista miniata. The sequence continues at coordinate 23,388,926 of OW121749.1, read as the reverse complement.
ACATGTCGTATCTATTTCACTACTTTGTAAATAGATAGTCGGCCATAGCGTTAATGTTTCGTATTATCCATGACATATGCGGTGACTACCAGTGCATCTGGTGAGCCGTGTGCTTATCTGTCACCTTAGCGGTATAAAGTAAATATAGAATCAAGTACAGACGAAAGAATCTCTACTCCACGCTTTTGATGACTCTGACCTTAAAGGACATGCCTGTCCCATGCCAGCCATGTAATAGAACACACCTCATGATAGTTTTTATCAGGAGCTGTGATATGTAGTTGGCTCTGTGAGATAGAAGGTTCTGGTTAAACCGGTGGAGAACTGCCTGGTCGCGCACATAGGGTCAGACTTAAAATTATTAGGGATGCAGAAGACCGCATTGTATTTTTCCACGCTGCCAATAAGATACCAGAGAGTTTAGCCCCTTTTCACACGTCCCGGTTGCCGGGTACCCGGCAGGCGGCGAAGTGTATGGCCATGTACTATAGCTTTCACACGTACCGGCGTGATTTGCCCGGTAATGCCATACACTCGCCGCCGGTAACCGGCACCGGTCACCTGGCAACCGGTACGTGTGAAAAGGGGCTTACAGTCATAAACGGACCGCTAACAAGAATTTGACGTGTAACTACTCAGGCAAAGAGAACGGGCAAATAGTTGGGCAACTAAATCTATAGGGTTCCGTAACACCTAAAGAAGAAACCCTGAGGATCGCCATGTCTGCCTGTTCAGCAGTCTAGTTCAAAACTTTTGATTATATTGTAGGTATGCAAGGTCAACATATTTGTGTTAGAAAACTGTTATTTGGTATCGATTTAAGAAGCATAGCACCACTCGGAGTAGTAGGTAGTAGAAAAGTGGCAAAATAAAAATAAAGTCAAAAATATTATACTTGGGTCTGCCATTTCAATTGTGTCAGTATAGAATCGTAATCTGTACTGACACAATTGAAATGGCATACTGATACAATAATAAAATCTACGAAAACTGTCAAATTTTAGAGTCTGCTACGACATCATTTAAATTGAACTAGGTACGATTACGATTCTGATAGCATACTTAGGCCCCAGTTTGTTCACCTGGCGCTTTAATCGCCTACACTAGATCGGAAACATGCTAAAGGCAGCATGAAGGTCATATCACTAATTTGCCATTGTTATGCCACAAGTTTTATTTTGTGATAAATATATAGAACTATATTTTATAATTTAACGAGAAAGTAGCTCTATATTTCTCACTACGTGTATATACTTACTTTATAAAATTATAATGTAGGTAGATGATAACACTTTATTAATCCAAGCTCTGGCTTGTTCAATGACGAAGGTAGGGCATTTAGCATGACCTACGCCGACGCCCAATGTCCAATCTATGAAATACCTAATTTACTTATCAATTTATTCGTTGGACGGTTGGATGTTATAGTGGCAGGTTTATTTGTATGATCTGCAAATATTTGTTTCGGAGTTTGGAATACGGCAACGCGTGGCCTGGCCCTCTAGTATACTATAAATACCTCTAGATCTTACAGCACAAGCCTATAGTAGCTAAATTTGGGTGAGATCTCAGCTGTCAGCTGTGTGCCTAATATATGTCTCTCAATATTTATTGATTTACTATTCGTAATTATAGGAGCTGGAAAAAGGAAAAAGTGTAGTATCCTCTCCGCTATCAGCAGAGTTTGTACTCGGCCTGTTGGCATTGGGCACCACTGATCCGGCGCATTCAGAGCTTCTTACTGCACTTGGTGTTGCTGATGATAACTCTGTAAGTAACTTTTTTTTATTAATTCTTTTGAATATTTCGCATATTCTTGGAAAAACCACGTCATAATTTTAATAATCTCTTTAGAAGTGGGTTGACAGGACACAATTTATGTCGATCCTACTAGCAGACTAAGTTATCCTAAAAAGCATCACTAGTTATGCTATGCCTTCAGTGAAACGAAACTGAAGCGTTTTGTCTGAAACTTGGTAGCTGAACAGATAGCTTTTTAAAAAGTGCCAGACCGACGAAGCCGCTTGGTATAGCTAGTTTATTTATAAATTTCTTTTATTCATACGTACAATTCGAGATAAGAATGTGCTTTACGTAGATACGTAAGGCAATGAGCCTTATCTCCTAAACTTCTTGTCAGAATTCATTTTATTTGTGACTCTTGCAGATCCGTTCAACGTTTTCTACGGTGTCGTCCAAATTGAAGTCCCTCAAGGGTGTAACGTTAAACGTAGCCAACAAGGTGTACATTCAGGAGGGTGGCTATGAGCTACAGCCTCAACTCCTAGACGATGCTGTCAAAGTATTTGATGCGGCGTTGGAGAAAGTCAACTTCGGTGCAAACGTAGCTGCTGCGAAAACCATCAATGGATGGGTAATTTCATACAAGATTTTCTTGATTCTTTGACATATTTTTTTCGCTTTTTTTCAGTAATAATTTGGAACGTATTTTTTCAGGTTGAAAGCAAAACCAACAATAGAATAAAAGATCTGTTGTCCCCGGACAGTCTCGATGCCCTGACCAGGCTTGTACTCGTAAACGCTATTTATTTCAAGGTAATTATGTAATCTTGTTGACAATACATTTTTTTACCCGTAGTTCCCGCTTCCCATGAGAACTTATTCCCGGTATAAAAATGGAATGGCCGATGTGTTATTCCAGTTATTGAACCTGGAATAGCCTATTATTAATCTAAAATCAAGGATCTTATTCCAGACAATAGTAATATCCCTGTACCATTTTTCAGCCAGATCCGTTCAGCCGTAGTGTCGTAGCCGTTCAAAAGTATGTGAAAGAGTAACAAGCATTCAGACTGACTGACATGATATGTATGTTATTCGTATTCAGTGGTGCTGTAGGTCTTTAAGCGTATGTTTTCTTTCAGGGCACATGGAAAAACCAGTTCAACCCGTCATTCACAACTGAACAACCATTCCACTTAAACGCCCAGTCAACCATTCAAGTTCCTATGATGTACAAAGAGGACAATTATGCCTACGGATTTAGTGAAGGTCTTCAAGCTCAGGTAATACATTTAACAGTTATATTGTTCAATCAGTATGATATCATAAGAACAATGTTGTAAGTACGGAGAGCAGTTATTTATATTGATTCTAGGAATATCTTCGCCTCTACTGAATGTTTATAATTTGAACTCATCTGGTTTTAAAATAGACTGTACTCGTAATGGATTATATTTTCGGCGATATACTTAATATTATGCCTCAAATACGTATAGTTTAAAGACGATAGGGTGACCTTGGCAAACTGATTCCGATGTCACCTTGCTTTTTTGCAGACTGCAATTATTTTACTGGGACACTATTTTTAAACAGTAGGTACCACCCCAGCTTCTTTAGATACACCTCCAAGATATAGTCTCATACATATTAGTCATTGTAGGCATATAGTCAAATACTTACTACTACCCGTTCGCTCTATGTAAGTTTGCCGTTCGCCTCCCATACTACGCCTCAACTTAGCGCGAACGGGCAGTATATGCCTACAATGACTTTAGAGTAGTTTAGAGGAAATTCCGTTCCATAAGTGCTACGATTTACGATAATGTTTACACAGCCGATGCTATGTGCCTACAATAATATGCGAGGAAATTCCGTTTTAAGTTTGGTACAGTATATCAAGGTTAATGTGATAGCGCTACGAATCATCGATTGCGATAATGGTTACCTACAGTTAGTTATACTTTATTTACATATGCCTGCAATAACATCAGAGGAAATTCCTTCTCGCACATGTTACAGTATAGCGAGATTAATGTGATACCTACTACGAGTCATCGATTGCGATAATGGTTACATACATAGGTACTCAGATACTTAGTCAATGCTGACCCGACAGACGTTGTCCTGCCTTAACTATGAATATGGAAATAAGTATTACGAGTCCTGAGTTCCCTGTCCCCGTTCCTTGTTTCCTGTGCTCTTTTCCTGGTTTTGAGTTCCCGGTTCCTGGTTTCGAGTTCCCGGTTCCTGGTTTCGAGTTCCCGGTTCCTGGTTTGCGGTTAAGTCCCAGTTTCCATTTCCGGCCAGTGCCCGGCTCTCATTTTGGGGTTTTGAGATCTAAGACGCTATCCAAAATGCAATAGAAACCATTTCTTCTGATAAATCGAGCCGGTTACACTCATTGCAAATTTTCTAATTTTCTACGCAACTTTTTAATTTTTTTCATAGAAGAACCTTCTCCTGATAAAAACAAACGCAACAAAAAAAATATTAGGAAAATCGGTTCAACTGTTCTCGAGATTTGCGCTTAGCAACACATTTAGCGATAAATTTTTATATTAAGTATAGAAGATTATTATGTTTACAATAATAGTAGAGGGAATTCAGTTCCAGGCTTGTTGCAGTACAGCAAGGTTAATGTGATAGTAATAGTACTTCGAGTCAACCATTACGATAAGGTTACATAGTTTCTACCAGTTTCTACATATGCGCAAAATAACACCAGAAGAAATTCCGTCTTACACATTTTATAATATACCTAGTACCTATGTTTATTATGATGTACTACGAGTAATCAATTGAAATAATGGTTCTGTAGGTATTTCCTTTTCGACATCGACAGTAATAGCACAGTATAAAGAGGTCGGCTGTGGTAATAGTTACATGTGGCTACTATAACATTGTTGGTAATTCCATTTTTCATCTCAGAACTTAGGTATTAGAATTGTGTTTTGATTTTACCTACCTATTAACAGGAACATTGGACATCATAGTCTATTTTAAACCCGCATTTGACACAACAGTATTTATTTAACAGTTTATGTATAAATGTATTACAAGGAAACGTTGTTAGGAAAACCTTGACAATGAGGTATTTCCGATTTACTATGGTGAAAAATCTTAGACCATATAACACGGGACTGGCCTTTGCGAACCACCGCATACAAAAATATTCTGCCAGTTTTCATACAAATGAAGGGGGAAACACAAAGACATATAAAATTTCATTGCATTTAAAAATGTATTTATCGACAAACGCGTAATGGCTGTTGTGTGTTAATTGTTATGTACAGTCAACTACAATGTAATGTACTAGTTTAATCATATAAAATGATGTACTGATGTACAGGCTTTTCATAAAGCCAAAAGACCAAATGGTCATGTGCAATGGCAGAAAAAAATGCTTAAGTAAAGCGCATCCTGTGGTTAGATGATCTAAGTGAAAAATACATGCTACACAATAATATTTTGGTTTTAGAATGTTATTGTTCTTTCTGTATAGGAATAACATGCAAAGTTTTACTACAAAAAACGTATTTAGTCTGTCTAGAATTATGATAGTGGGACTTTGTAACTAGTGACTAACATAGATCTCAACTACAGAGGTATTAGTAGTTAAGGCTACACAACACACATCGCTTGATGATACATAGAAATTTATGTCACGTGCATTGCAAAATTATCCTACTCTGTACAGTAACACATTATACAAATCAAATAGGGGGCATCGGGAGACCCTTCTCACCAGTACTCAAATACTTACCAATTTTGTAGAAGTCTATTGATGTTTTAAGGATATGCAAAATATCTAAACGAAGTACGAATATTTCGTGCATGCATAGCATTTGCCTCGTGTGTAGGCGAAACACGTGTCGGCTTATTAGTCATGTTGTTAAGCGGAGTAGTGCTGATTATTGACAATCTGAAGGGTTATTTTCCTATCCAACATCCAAATTTTTTTTTCCTGAGGTGTTCGTTTCGTCATTCCTCCCTTACATCCTTTAGTCGTGGTTAGCCTTAACTGTTGTACGTGACGAATCGAGGGTTTGAGGCGGGTTCCTCTCCCTCCCCTCCTTTATTATCGTTCTACGAATATTTCGTTATCATCAATATCGAATACTTAGCTTTTTGCATAATGTAACCTACTTCGGTCAATTCTTTGTACATTCCACAAATGTGTATTCTTTATCGAGATTTTTACGATTTAGTTGTATGTAAATTTACAGCTCTTGGAAATACCGTATGTTGGCGAGGAGGCAAGCATGCTCATTGTACTACCTACCGAAGTCGAAGGTCTTAATGAAGTGTTGAAGAAATTAGCGGCTGGTCACGACCTAATGTCAGACGTAGAAAAGATGTCCAGACCTAAAGTACAAGTCACTATTCCCAAATTCAAGATTGAAACTACCATCGATCTGAAAGAGCTATTACCCAAGGTATGTATACTGTATTTCAATAGCTTTGCGCAAAAAATGTAAACAAACACATTTGATCCTATATGTCCATAGTTACTGGCAATTGAATATTTACCCTGATTATTTTCCAGTATCCAGGAGTCATACGTGTTCTTACAATCATTTCGACACCAAATAAATTCTTTATGATAGTTTATTTTCATTTAAAATACCTACTCAGGATAGTAAAAAGTTCAATGATTTGTCATACTATATTTTTCTACTCATCTGTCTTAGACAACGATTGTCAAAACATGATATGTTTACATTATTGCCAGATCGGGCAGGATTGGACTATACACAACCTACTTCAATAGTGTTGCTAGTTTGCTGCTATATCAGTAAAATATTTCAATCCATATTTTCTTTTTAGCTTGGCATCACCGCAATCTTTGACCAAGGCAATTCAGGTATCACTAAGCTATTGAATTCCGAGGAACCACTGTACGTATCACAGGCTGTACAAAAAGCCTTCATTGAGGTTAATGAAGAAGGCGCCGAAGCTGCTGCGGCCACTGGTAAGTTCTATCTAATTCATTGTTTGAGACTCCAACAGATAGTTTTAACATCTTTAACTCTATTTTTTTTTCTCTCGGTCTTTCATGAACATGAGCCTGGAGGTAACGGTAACGGTATGGGCTTTTTTTCTTTTTTTAAAAAGTTTGTTAGATGGGTGAGTAACAGAGTTTTAAAGCAGTTGGGCTAAGGATAGATATGGGCTAGCTCTTTCCCTATTAGAGGAGGAACTGCGACGTGATTCCGTGTGCGCTTCTCGATAGAGAAATGGAGCATTTTCAATGCTTCATTTCTCTAAGGGAAGGTAGGAACCAAATAGATGTCGCTAGGGGTGGCGACTTAAGCCGGTCAGAGTACTGGAGATTTCTTTTCGAAGTTATACCCGGTGTCTTGCCCATATACATATTTTTGTAGTCATTTCGATTCCGATATACCCATCTCACTATGGCTGATTTCACGCGGTTCCAAAGGGCATATATTTTCAATCCTTTTACTTTATCGTTAGGAGATACGCAAAGTGATAAAATTATCAAAAATGTAAAGTGACCACTTATCTGTACGATGACTTTTTTATTTGGGTAACGATCGGTCAAGTCAATATCAAATCTTATCTAGTTTACGTTTTGTTGAATAACCTGAATTGTTACACAATTTGGATTGCGTACTTTGAAACTTAAAAAGAGCAATTACTATTGTAATGTTAGAACTATTGCATTCCCGATTCTCTTCTGCTCTTCATTATTGCATGACATGAGACACAAATTTATTATTTGTCGGTCATTTGTAATCGTTCGTGTCTATGGTACCAAATATCTGAATAACTTTCTCAATATGCACGTCACATGCTTTTCTTTTTGTTGAATCCTTATCAGTTTAAAATTGTTAGTGTTTACATTACTAAAATGATACACTATATGAAGTTCTGGCCATATTCTACATATTTCAGACACTTTCGTCAGCTCACATGGGTTCTATCTATCAAATGATTAGATGTTATAAGTTAGATTTTTATTGGAAATATCGATAAAACCGAATCGCGGCTAGTTTTTAATGTTTATAAAAATAATTATATTTCCATACAAGCACACCTCTTACCCCAAACGTATAGCCGTGTTGAGATCCTACTATTTTCTGATTCAAATTTTAACCACCAATAAAGCCATCAACTTGGTTAAGAAATACTGTGACGCTACTTTATTTATATTTCTTTAAAACTATCTGTTGGATTTGGTGTTTATTTTATAAGAATTCTTTATCTATGTTGCTTCTGCTTTGGTCTTAGTACTTATGTCAAAGTCGATTGGGAATAAAATCATTATTAACACCATTCCTTTGCGATACTAATTCTATGGACTGCCACATTGATACCTATCGAATCTATCTTTCCTGTTGGAAAAACACATCTTCAAATCAATCAGGATTCAACGTACTGCATGTCTGCGCTCATGTTGTTGCCACCATCTGGAATGAGAGGTCCATGAATGCATTGTTAGATAGTTTCATATTCATTGTTGATCACATTGGGATTTGGTAGATCTAGTAAAATAATTGGGATATAGTTAGAAAGGTTTTCACTTAGTTACCATACTATACTCTCGTTTCAAAGGCCGCTGATAATACGGTCAATGACGTTTTGCATTCTGTTTGCGTATTCTTACGTTTCATTATCGTCAACGCTTACCAGTGCGTTTGATAGTACAGGACGAATGGGCGACGTTTGATCGCCGGTACTGTAAAACGCGGTGGTAAACGTTAAAACTAATGTTTCCTGCTTACGCAAACATCATCCAGAAGCTCATTGTCCGTTTTTCTGCTGCCATTGTTACAGACAGTCTTCCTGTGCTAAATTTTAAAAAAATATTTTTACCTCGTATCACTATCGTAACTTAGATTAGACAGTAAAGTAATTACGATAGATACCACTACTAATTTTAAGACTTAACTACCTTCTAATCCGAAAGCGTGTGGTGTGGTTTAGTATATGGGAATAGAATGGTGTATATGGGAATAGAATGGTGTATATTTTTTGATTGGCGTGAGATATGTGTGTGCACGTACAGCGGCCGGAGTGCGCAGACGTCGTGCTTTGCCGGACAAATTCTTGGTGGATAGACCGGCGCTATGGTGCGTGAGAGTCGGCGACCAAGTGGTGTTCATGAGCATCTATAGGCCGACCACCTCCGAACCTCCTCGCGATGAACTATAGTGCTCTGTGTGGCACAGGCATGGTGATGATGATGCGGTGCATGCCAGCGCCGTCGCTCACGTTCCGCGCAGACCGGCCATACCTCTACTTGCTGCTGGGCGCCAATAAAACTCCACTCTTCATTGGGAACTACCGTGGCGTCGATTAACGTGGTGTCTATACTGATAATACAAGCGCACAACAACAATGTGATCTGCAATGTCCTTGATTTTCGTGTTTTTCGTACGTGAATCTAACCTGAAAATAGACAATGTATGTAAGTATATCTAATTATCTATTATAATAAATTGAGCAGCTTTGGGATTCGTGACGTGAACTTGCTCGAGACGGTACCCGACACAATCTCTATAAGAACTCCATACAAACTTAAAATTAAAAGGAAGGTAATCTTGAAAAGCGGGTACTGGTCAAAATAACTTTATCAATATTCTGAAGTCATGAGATTTTCTTAACCATCTTGACTAATTGGAAACTTTCCTGACAGATTTTCACCTTTTATGATTTTAGTAAAACCCAAAGATATTTCTTTACAAAATTTTCTAGAACTGCATACGCTCTTCTATGATATAGTAATTACAGAAGTTGAGTCACATTATTTTCTGTTTTAATGTCCTATCGTATATTTGCAAATATCGTATACATCAAGTGCCGTCTCGAGAACTTGTTAGTCACAGTTTTGTCGTTTACTAGGAAATTGCAGACTACATTCTGACCCGACAATGCACAAAAAACTGAGTTACCTTTCCGTAATCCTGCAGGATTCTCTGTAACTGTCTTCTTGAGGAATAACTTCTCAAACAATATTGAAACTTGATATATTTACATCTTACGACGCATTTCTAACGGCGCATGTGTGTAAAAATATCATTATTTTACTTGATTGACATTTGATGTTAATTAAATAGTTAATATTAAACACGATACTATTGTATTGTACATAGGTACGAGATAATAAATTGAATACATGTATCGCATGTTATTTTCCTCAGTTACAAAGTAACCAGCTTGATTGCAATTGGTAAACTCTGATGTTGGATTATATAGTTTGTTATTTTATGTATATTCTATTAAATATTTAAATATATCCCTTCGCCATTTATTCTTCGCCTCTGCTCACCTAAAGTAGTACACATGTATACATATATTTGTAGCGGGTTCACAATGTACCTAAGTACCAATTTCATAAGAATCTAGAAAAATGAGTTGATAAATGTATCTACCTACTTGTATCAAAATTTTTCGCTTTCCTTCCGCTGCTTCGGTTCGAGCTCATAAGTCTCGTAGAATAGGTTACCCAACCCAGGTTGCCCAGAAAATATATACCTAACAATTAACAAACTCTTTCTTTGTATCGTCGTCTAATTTGGACTCCTGGATTGAAGTTTCATTGGTATGTTTTATCTAAGTGGTTCAGTAAAACATCATGATTTCATTAACTGATTATTCACGTAAACCTATCATAATGTAATGCGCCGCATTTTCTTGATTTTATTGGAGATCATTATTTTGGTATGACGTCGGTACTTAAGTAATGGGTTTTCATGTAGTTACAATACTAAATATTCCATCAAAAAGTGCTTTTATCACGTAGCATAGATAGATACTATATAGATAGTAACGTAATCACTGCATCTACTGAGGGCACTTTAATGTAGAGACATCTGACCTATAGTAGTTGGATGAAAATATGCCTGTCTGTGGTGTTGTACAGTACACAATGAGAGAATGTTGTATTATTTTCTGATTGGTGTGTGGTATGTGTGCAAGTGCAGCGGTCGAGATGCGGAAACGTCGAGCAATGCCGGACATGATCATAGTGGATCGACCGGCGCTTTGGTGCGTCATGCTGCATAACCAAGTGGTGTTTATGAGCATCTATAGACCAACCTCAGTAGACCCTTCGCGGGACGAACTATAGAGCTCTGTGTGGCCCAGGCGCGGTGGCGATGTTGCGGAGTATGCCGGAGCCGTTACCCTCGTTCTTCGCTGACCGACCTTATCTCTACGTGATGCTACTGCGTGCCAACAAGACTCCGCTCTTCATTGGAACCTATCGTGGTGTCGGCGTCGACTAACGAACTCTCTTTCAAGTTTGATAAAGCAAGCGCACCAAGTAATACCAAGTAGAACCGTTATTGTGATCTGCAATGTTCCTTAAATTTTGTGAGCTCTTTAAAAATGCGAGTCTACAAAATACTGATCTCTCTTTGTATAGTTACAGCAGGTTTTGAAATTATTATTTGAATCATTAACGTTACGGCGCGAGTATATTGGAAGAGAATAAAGGATAACGTAACGGTTTATATCGGGAATGGGAAGAGGGCATAGATGAATTAAAATAAAGAATTATGGTACGTAAACGTTCTACATAGGCACTGTACGCACCCCGCACCTAACTACAAACACCTACTCACGCGCACATTCTATTTATAATACACAAAAGCAAAGCGGGAAGAAAACATGAAATATAATTAAAATTAAATATTCTCAACCGCTAGCTCAAATTTAAAACCTACAAGGAAAAAGTAGTTCTTAGTGCTTTATTTTTGCTTCATGGCACGGTTTAAACAGACATTCCCGTGGGCATTATTGTTGAGAAACACGGTGACACAGTACTTTTAATATACCTAACGCAACACTAGGAGGTACACGCTGCTATGATGGCGTCCTCTACAGTTCTACACCACACCAAGTCCTACCGACTTAGTTTAGAGTGCTAATACCACAGTATAAAGAGTACTAACCTAATACAATCGGGGTCTCTGCTTAGGAAGGTATATATTCTTTAACGGCGCCATTTTGGATATTCAGGTTTATTGTGTTTTTATTATTTTATAAAATTGCTTAATTTTTTCGCAACTGTATTAAAAATAGTTGTTCAATACAACGTGCGGGACTGTTATTTAAACTCGTTACGACTGTCTACCCTCGCCTTCGGCTCGGGTTAACACCTGTCGTAACTCGTTGTAATAACAGAAATCCCACACTTGTATCGAAAACTACTATTCCCGTAGAGGAAGGAAGGAAGAGTTAAATATTATTGATATAAATGAAGTTCCTATAATGATCACGTCGGTTTTAGTTTGTTGGAAAGTGGTTTTTAGAATCCCAATCGGTTAACTTTTCGTTGGATAGGTAGGTACCTATATAATTTGTTACTGAATGTAAATTTTCAATAAATGTCTAAGCACTTACGTCCATTTGTTACTTATTGCCTTTAGTTAGCTACCTATTAATAAGAAGTTAAATCGAGCAGTTTTATCATTGCAGGCTCGTAGAATTCGATTCATTATGTATAGATCTAGAAACTAAAACTGCGCCAAAGGTGAATCTTTGATATATTTATTTTAAATCCACCCATTAAATTATACACCAGTTACTGTGCGGACTATGGCTCATAATATCATTCTCGAATAAATAAAAAGGAATTTGTAACCCTATTTCAAATAAGCTGAAAATGGAATGCCGTTGTGAAATATTGACGTTCACGATACGCCGTCTTATTTATTTATTTATTTATTAAAACGGCCTTTGAGCAATTACATTGGTCTTATTTTCCTGATTGATCATATTAGTCCATCTAGCTAGAGCGACAACCCCAACGTCCTAGACCCGTTTTTTATTGCTTCCAGGACTACCGTTTGTCCAACCAATCTAGCGTTGCCTCAGCTTGCACCAGAGCCTCTTCTTTTGGTCAGTAGGTGCACTGGTTAGCAGGCGAAATTGGCTCGGTCTCGTAAGATGTTCGTACGACCCTGTAGCATTTGGAGATTAGTAGTAGACGGGCAACCGGTTAAACAAAACGTCTATCCGTCCAGCGCCCGGGGCTGAAAGCACCGTTTCATCCCATTGTGCGCCAATTCACGACTTGAAACTGTTAACTTTTATTTCGCAATAGTAGGAACTAATAGAACCTAGAACCTATAAAAACTAAGTCTATAGGTGCGGTTCCACTTAGGCGGAGCGGAGAGGAGCTGCGCAGCGATTCACCATCACGGTGCGGAGCGGAGAAGAGATGTGGATTTAAAGCCATGTGATTGGTGAATCGCGGCACAGCTCCTCTCCGCTCCGCCTAAGTGGAACTGCACCTTTAAACTCCTATATACATTTTGGTGTATTTTATTATGATAGCACACTCGATAGATATAATAGACGGAGCTCCGTATGGGTTTAGTCGGTTTGAGTCAAACGTGTGTTAAAAAAGTTATTTCGACCATGTCGCAAGCGTTAACCCCATTTATATCAGAAGAACCTTGAAACCTGTAGCCTCTTTTCGTTTTACTACTATTTTCATTTGACATCCTGTGATACCGTGCAGCTATTACTTAGGTAAGGTATGGAGAAAGATAATAATTAATAGTATTACATACAGATAGGCAACTTCCTGCCGCGCCACAGCTGTCATTATAGTTGACGGACGTGTTGAGGGAACATTTACTTATTTGTCATTATTGGTCACACGCACACATTCAAGCTGGAGTTTCCGCCCTGTGTAGTTTTTTTTTAATGTTGATTAGAATTCATTATAATTCAATACCCAGTCGTACCTTTGGAATAATTAACTTACAGTAGAACGCCAGCCAATCCAGGATTTTTAGATTTATATTCATAGGTACTTAGGTCAAACTCAAGCAAAACGTAAAAGTAAGCTGCTTAGGTTGTAAGAATACCTAGTGTTTTGCATATCTCGGTACCTAACTCTAGTTATTATTGTATTTAAGTATACCTATAACTAGAGATGGGCCGAGTACTCGGTTGATACTCGGTACTCGGCGCACTCGGCGGGTTTTTTGATACTCGTACTCGGTCGAATAACTCGGTTTTAATGCCGAGTATACTCGGTTTAAGTAAATCAATATATTTAGGTGGATATAATTAAAACATTGCACCTGGACAAGGTAATCGCTAAAAGGATCCGTTTGGGCTGGGCAGCCTTCAGCAAGCTACGTCGCGTTTTCAATTGGCCTATACCGCAGTGCGTACTACCAGTTATGACATACGGTGCCGAGACGTGGACACCATGCCCTCAAAATTGCACAGTGAGCTATGGAACGAGCCATGCTTGGAGTGTCTCTGAAGGAAAAACTCTGAAATGAAGTTATTCGGTGGAGAAAGGGAGTGGTCGACATAGCTCGCAGAATAAGCACATTAAAGTGGCAATGGGCTGGCCAACTATAAACATAGGGTAGAACGTCCACCCGCCAAATGGACCGACGACCTGGTGAAGGTCGCAGACCGGGACTGGACGCAAAAGGCAGAGGACTGTGTACTGTGGCGCGAACTGGGAGAGGCCTACGTCCAGCAGTGGGCTGCTAGAAGCTGAGTTATTTGATTGGTTGATAATTAATACAACGGGGTTAATCAAAAAGTATTTATTACAAATTACATATTATTATTATTTTTTATTTGTTTGTAAACTAGCAAGCGACTGATAGATGAAAGGCGCAGGCGGGGTGAGGGGTGTATCACCGCGAGTTGGCCGCTCGTGCCGCGTGAACCTGTTTGTACCTACTTGTTTTCAGGCCCGAAACGAGAATTTGATTGAACCGAGTTAGTCGGCCGAGTACTCGGTTGGAAGAAAATTGAACCGAGTAAAACTCGGTACTCGTTACTCGGCAAAAGTGTCACTGGGCGCATCTCTACCTATAACTAAATATAGAATATTAAATCATTTATTTTTTATAAGTATGCAATTGTTTACTTCTATGCCACTCAGACTAAAATTCTTGGTAGAATTATACCTACGTAACATAGGCTAACAACAAGCCTCCATAAAAATGACTAGGTATATTTTAATCAAAACTTTGCCTTGGGAACGACGTAGGCACCATCTACCGGCACTTTAGAAAGTAAGACTGCACGAATGTATAGAACTGCACTAATCCTATCCTTTAAAATAATGTCTTAGGTAATTGGTAGATATATGATACACGCAAATGTTAGCTTAATTATACTGGTTGAATTTATAGTCGTTCTGGACCCGAGAGGGGGTTACTCGGAATCAATAATGGAACCATTTCGGAGTGTCAAAACAGCTGTGCAGGTTATAATAAAAAAATGACTTCTATGTAATCTTTATCACTCGTTCGAGTTGAAACATTATTAGCGCTTCGATTATTCATTGAACTTTTCAATGAATGAAACTCCGAAACCCATAGGTACCTACTACGCCGCGGCGCGTATCTCCATGTGATCAGTTCATTGGCCGAATGCATCGTTTCGATAATAATAGGTACTTAGATAATAATAAAGGACTCCAATTTCTCCTTCATACTTTACGCGGGCTTAGGACCGTCGGAAATACTTTAATATTGTTCTATTTTACGGTGAATTAATAAGGTTTATGTAATAATAATGAAAATAAACACGAACAAATAGGGAGTATTTCCGGCGTATTTAAAAAATTGGAGCTATTTACAAAATAATCAACTTAAATACCTAGACCTACCTATTCACAGTTTATTTACACTTCCCTGTACCTTAACAACTGCTCAAAATGGAGTCCAGAACGTTCGATACACAAACGGGCACGTTTTAGGCTATTGTCTTTTAGTTTATTCAATGTGTCTCTGTCACTTTTCACTATTTCAAAGGCGTCCACTATCGCACTGCGTAATTCATCACGAGATTCGTACTCTCGAGTGTAAACTAATCGTTTTATTTCCGACCACAAATAAAAGTCGATCGCGACGACAATACTGCGTGCGAGTTATAGTCGAACTGCGCGCCGCGGTCGCCGGTCGGCGGCGCGGTCGGCCGAGCGTATTTACCTATCTACAAGACGTAACTAGTCGAGTACCTACCGACGTTACTTGGCAACGAGTCCACGTGGACCGATGCGTTCATGCGTTGTGATTGGTCGAATTTTCCCGGCGCGGTGACTCTTGTTACTGATTGGAACGTTAGACATTGAATGAAAAATTGTAGTAGAAAATCGTAGTAAACGTATTTCGTGAAATTTAAAGGAATAACCAGGTGTTCTCGTTTTGATTTTGGCAAACGATGTAGATTTTGACATTTTCGTAATTTTTTATTGTTGATTTTCAAATTGACAGTGCCGATCGGTTCTGTTATCGAAACTGGGCCTAAACCTTTCCGTTCCAAAACGACTATAAATTCAACCAGTATTTCTATCGCTGTCAATTCAGTACATATACTTACATGGAACTGAGACCACTCTTCACTGAGCTCGTCAATTTTCTAAGTACCCACACACTTTGTATTCCAGTAATGGCAGTCGCATGCTTTTCGGCCATGGTAGACTTTTCGCCGGTGGAAACATTCTTAGCCGATCGGCCTTTCCTGGCTGCAGTCTTCATCGACCGAGCGCTTTACTTCTCAGCAATCTACCGCGGAGACCAATAATATTAAGTTTACATGGCGTGCCCTCTATTTATTTATTTACCTGCAATTTTGACTTAGGGGTCATCCATTAATCACGTGAGGCTCGAAAGGGGGGGGGGGGGTCTGACAAAAATCACGAAACATCACCAGGGGGGTGGGGGGTGTAGTGGGATATCACGTGTATTTATTTTGAACAGCAACTTTACAACCCTGAATTTGAGATCACTGTAATTTCTGAACAACAAAACCTGCACTATATTAAAACTTGTATGGAATAATTTATAAAGAACTTAATTCCTTTCCTACATCAGAAATTAATTGAAATCGGAATACCTATGCGTTGATCATACAACACAAAAATCATTTTGTTTTTCATCGTGCCTCCCAAAGGAACCGCGCAGAATATCGGCTTCAATCCGATCAATAATAATCTCAAATCAAGTCAGTATTGTTTAAAATGGTACTCTCTACAGTTTTGGCATGATACAGAAAGACATACAAAAAAAACTATTTTAGCTTCAGTATCGGATGTAATGGAAGTTACCAAATATATTCGACGAACAGATTTTCGACTCTCTATAGCTTTATTATAAGTTAAATATATTAGACTAGCCGATGCACGCAACTATGACCCCGTCCACCGATGATCATTTAGGGAAAGGCCCCTCTCCTTGTTCCGGAGATGCCTTCAGAGCCCACCCGCTCACCGCTCACTACCCTCTCTGCTTCCAGAGAAGCGCTCGAGAGCGGTGCGATGCGGGCGAGAACCCCGAAAGTGTTGGGAGCACCCGGCCGGGCCGGGCCGACGTGAATAATCTTTGGATATCCATGCCGGCTGTAGGATGAGGAGGGACACTCGGCGTTTAGTGGGTAGGACGGTCCCTTTTCGGGACTGGGAGCTCCTCCACACACCGTCCCGGCTGCCCCCGCAGCTAGGATAATGGTGCCAAACCGCATTTCCCCGTAACAAAAAAGAAACGAAGCTCATTACACGTGGATACCGATAGTCGTGACCAAAAGCCTAATGATCGCATGGAAATTCAACCTTTATTATTGTACTTTTCTTAAACTTCGCTTCTATTTAGCCAACTGCGATCAAACCAACGACGTAAGATTTTAAGCTTGACAAACTGACACCTTCTTTATTAGCTCCGAAATAATGAAATATTATAAAGCAACACGACGGGAGTAAATGCAACGGGAAATATATTAAAATATTAATACCATATCTGGTTCTATTATGTGACGCAAACGAAGTTGCGCGGATTAGCCAGTATTCGTATAGAAGTATGTATAGATTATAACAATAGAGACTTCTGTGTATAAAATTTAAAAAAAAAACTGTGTAGTTACTAAAAATACACGTGATTCGGCCTAGGGGGGGAGGGGTAATCTGAAACCTCACCAAATATCACCGAGGGGGAGGGGGGGTCCAAAAATTGCCCAAAAAAACCTCACGCGATTAATGGACGACCCCTAACTTATGTATTGTATGTTAATTAACGTTTTATATGTAGATATTTAACTACCACAATAACACGTAAAATGTGTATTTAAGCGTTACCAAATGTGTTGAAGTACCTAAGTAGGTACCTAGTTATGTATATTTAACAAAAATGTTTATAAGTAAGTATAATAAAAGTAAAGCTTATTAATTATTTTAATCAGAGTATTATTATCTATGTTGCGTAGGTATATAATGTAATCATATCATTAGTTCAGTAGGTTTTTCTTCTACAATCAATGACTCCCGCGCCTTTTCATTAAAATGTGATGTGCTTTATACGTTTTCCTGCTTCTACTATGTCTTTCTGTGTTCTGTGACTCAGTGACCGTCTCACTCTCACAGGACACAGACCGTGTATGGCTGTATACTGTAAACGTTAACTGTTTAGTTTAAATATTCTTATTCAATATCCTTAGCGTATCTATGCACATGCCAGTAAAATAGGTTTAGATTTATTTATTACTAGCTGTTCACTGCTCCTTTTGCGCAGTCAGTTAAAAAAAAGACCTATGTCCTTCTCTTGAACTCGAATTATCTCTATACCAAATTGCAACAAAATTGGTTCAGCGGCTTAGGCGTGAAAACGTAACAGACAGACAGCTACTACGAAAACGACTACTTTTGCAATTACAATATTAGTATTTTGCCCATTTCCGACCACCGTGACGTGGAAAGTATACCCGTACCTACTTGTTTCTACTGTAACTTATTCCCAGGATAGTATTTGTGAAAGTGTAACAGATAGAGTTACTTTCGCATTTGCATATTAGTAGGTACGTCTTTTTAGTAGGTACCTATATTAAAATAAGTAGTGGGTAAGTTCAATTCAAAAAACATAATTCCAAAATGTTTGCTTTTGTTTGTATTTTTGTAAAGTATCTACACCTAGTTTTGTGCAACTAAACCCACTATCCTGAACTCTTAAATTATAAACGCACACACTTTGTATTACAGCGCTAATCTTCGAATGCTATTCGTACCCAGTAGACCCTCCGCTGGTGGAAATTTTCTTTGCCGACCGGCCTTTCCTGGCTGCCATATGCATCGACCGAGCGTTTTACTTCACTGCTGTCTACCGCGGAGAACAATCTTTTTTTAAATTTTAATATTTTGTTTCTCGATCTGCTAGGTTCTAAAGGTATTTGCGTTTTTATGTTTATGTATTGTATGTTAATTTGAGTTAGGTATATGTAAGTTATATAATATACAAACTTTCGCATTTATAATATTAGTAATATATGTATTTAACTTCCTCAAAAAGTCGTTTTGTAATGTACAAAGTGTACCTATATTTGAGAGTTACAAAATATATTTTTTTATATTACCTATCTTATATTTTATTACATGAAGTAACTTAATATTCTTAATTATTGCACAGACCTAAGTAATTTAATATTAATGTACGGTAACATTTTTAATGCGTCGATTATTACCATTTTAAGGCATGCATGAGGCGAAACTGCACCCCAGTGTGTATTTGATTTAAAATACTTACGACTTTTGACTTTATGACTGAATATGAGAACGAACTTTCCAGTCCCAAAACCAATCACAGTTCAGTGCATGTACCTCACAATGTTTAGATAGGTAGGTACTTACCTTTTTACCGTGGGAAATACTAATGGATGATATGCCGGAGTAGTTACTGCCGCGTACCGGCTAAAACTACAAGAATTCCTAAAGCTACAGAGGGGATTCCCGGGTAAGCCTTCAGAAGAATTTCTTAAGGTTAAGGCCTCTGTGCACTTTGAAAGCTGTCAAGCTGTCGTTCCTACTTTAATTAAAGTAATCATGCTGTCATTCTAAATTCCCTTTTCAAGATCGTTCAATCTTTCTATACCCAGTCAGTCACCTAAAAAGACTGACAATTGCTTCTATCTAACCAAGTGATTTCGACCATGACTATAAAATCTTTAGTCCCGTTCACATTAGCAGCCGAAAGCCCTTTCTGTTTCTAGGTATTCCCACAGTATACTGATCTGTCGGCTGTGGTATTTCTCTGTCTGGGAGACATACCTCCGTTATTGACTTAATGGTTTACTGAATATTTGTGTACTGTAAACATTGACACTATTTAAATAAATTATTCTTATTCAACACATCAAGCATAGCAGATTACGGCCGTTTATTTATTTATCATCATTATATTAGGTTGAGAGTAAATATCTGGTGCCTAGTATTTGTAGGCAGACAACGTTTTTATATTTGTATTTTTTTTTGGTTTCAAAAATAAGTAGGTAAGTAATACCTTTAGTCATACATTCATCAAAATCCATTAGGTATTGCAGATGTTCGCTTTGCTAGTGTTGTCTAATGTTTGTCGCAAGCGCTGCGAGACTGAATTTGTATAATTATTGTACACATACACACCTTGTATTCCAGCCATGAGCGTCTCGTTCTGTTCGGCCATGGTAGACTTTTCGCCGGTGGAAACGTTCTTAGCCGACCGGCCGTTCCTGGCTGCAGTCTTCATCGACCGAGCACTTTACTTCTCAGCAATCTACCGCGGAGACCAATAATATTAAGTCCACGTGACGCGTCTCTCTATTTATTTATTTATCTGCATTTATACTTTATGTATTGTATGTTAATTTGTGTCTTATATACCTACCTATAGATAAATGATTAACTAACTACCTCAGAAATGACTGGTATATATGGTGAAGTGAGTGTCTAATAAATACCTATTTAAATATTTGAGAATTTGACATTTAAATATACTATGTGTACCCCTATTATGTTTATTTAACAGTGACATCCACGTATTATGATTAAGTATGGAATAAAAGTGTCACAGGTTATTATTTTTATAAATGTATTTTTTATTTATGATATCTCGGTAACACATTCAAAAACCCTAATGTAGATGGAAAGTAGGTACCTACGTGAAAAATACAGTTTTCCCTGTAATACAGTGCCGGGTGAGCTGTGAAAACCAGTAACTATTTAGTAATCTGTGGTCACAACGTTGATAGGAACAGCGACATGGATGTATATCTTGGGACGGCAATTTCTCAAACTCATCACTTGGATCAGTCGTTAGACGCATCCGTCTATGTGCCTCTGAAGTACCTACTAGATTAGTGGATAGTTAGAATACTTACTAACGACGGAAATAGTTTGACATAGGTAAAACTATATGTTGGCACAAGAAATATAAGTAGGTATAGGTACGGGGCCGTCTCAAATGGATTGACTCTGTACAAAATAAAGTCTGAAAATTTTCAATCCTAAATGGGGTCCTGTATACCTATCTCTTTTGCCCGCTGTACCTGCCCTAGTCGTGAAATCACATTGCTTTAGCTCTACTAACATTAGGACTGTGACTGATGCATTTTAGTCCTGTCAATGTTGGGTAAATTTCTGAGCATAGGTATCATATAGCTTATAATAATACCTATGCTTTAGGGCGCTGCGCTGTTGGTAAGTATACTGCTAAGTTTGATAAAATAACTAACAAAGCATAGCATGCAAGGCTTAGTTTAAGTTTAGGTAAATAATAAGTGCTTCCTATTGTTTACGACAAACTTGGGTATTTGTCTTTAATTATATCTACATAGGTAGGGAGGTTTTTCAATTTCAATTTATTTATTCATTCAACAATAACAATTGTATTTGAATTTGGGTTGCATGAAACATTTGTAAGCACACTAGCACCAGAATAACAGGTACATACCTACTGTACCATTGGGATGACTCCACGCGGTAGGTACGTAAGTATTATGTAAACGCACTTAAAGTTTAGGCAGAGGCGTGCTATACGAACTACGATAGACAATACCACCAATGGTAATAAATGTTAATCGAAGTATCCGAATTACTGACTGTCCTGAGGTGACGCAGAGCCTTGAGCCGTTGGCGCAGCGAAGAACCGTAGCGTTTTGCTTTGGCAATTTGAAGAATTTGATTCTATCCTGGAATAGCGATCTCTCGGAGTCTAATTTTAAAAATACTATAACATCATGACATTCATGACTGACTCGGTGGCGTAGGAGGTAATGTAATCGACCGGAGTGCTGAGGTCCTGAGCTGTGTCGATTTCTGAGTCGGACTACATTTGTGTTATCCCCAAATGTTAGTTTCGGAGTTTGGATTTCTATGCAATGTGTATCTATTATCTATGTCCTATGTATGTAGAAAATAATTAAGTAGGTATTAATATGGAACGACCTGCCCGCACACGTGTTTCCGTCATCTTACAATCCCGGGTTCTTCAAGAGGAGCGTGAATAGGCACATCACAGGGCCGCCAACTTGAGGACCACTGTCAGAAGTGGCCCCCAATCGCTAGATGCGCCACGGCTTTCCATCAGGCTGGTGGCGACGTCAATTTGGCGAGCTAAATATAAAAAAAAAATGTTTATCAGTTAGGTATATCGATCCCTTAATACAAACTTCCATACGTCACGTTACATAGTCACGCCTCCATCTCCTAAGGTGTAGGCAGAGGCATAATATACGCCCACTTTTCACCTTATAGTTCTATGTCCAACTAGCTGTTCCCCGCGGCTTCTTTCACGTAGAAGTCGTTATCGCGTAAAACCATTGCCCTCTTTTTGGGTAGTCGGTGAAAGAGTAACAGACGACAGACAGAGTATACTTTCACATTTATTTACGCCTACAGTATGGGGTTCTTCAAAAGGGGTCTAAGAAGGTTTTTACAGGGTCGGCAGCGCGAGTGTGGCACCTCGGGTGTTGCAAACGTTCATAGGCTGCGGTGACCACCGGTCCTTCTGGTGGGCCGTATGCTTGTCTGCCACCTTAGTGGTATCAATAATAATATTATAGTGGGGATGTAATAGGTAGTGAGCCCATTGCCGTATCAAAATGGACAGGTGCAGACTGCGACGACCCACAGTTTAAACTCAAGCCGCCCATAAAGCCTCCAACTCGGCTTAACGTTTACAGAACACTAAGTCAGCGGGACTACGAGCGTT
Source organism: Miltochrista miniata (assembly GCA_933228765.1). Taxonomy (NCBI): domain Eukaryota; kingdom Metazoa; phylum Arthropoda; class Insecta; order Lepidoptera; family Erebidae; genus Miltochrista; species Miltochrista miniata. Next base: position 23,366,220 of record OW121749.1, on the reverse strand, counting down.
TCAAAGACAACGAATTCGATTCACTCGTTAGGGATCTTCTCTATTGATTTCTCCAAAATCCGATGACAAATAAATATTTGAACATTCTCACACATCATCTAGCCCAAATTAATAAGCTAATATAAGTGTGTACTACCCCCCCCCCCCCCCCCCCCCCGTGAGGCGACAGGAAAAAGTACAAAATGACGCCACCTCAATTCATCCGGAGAACAAAGCAGAGCATTATAGTCTGGAATAATACATAGGCTACTATTCATCCAGGGACTATGTTCAGTTCAGTCAGGCCTTTAATGCGCATGATCGCGTCCACGGTGTGGTAAGCAACTTAAGTTGTCTCTGGTCCTCTAATGGGTGACCACTTATTGACATTTGCAAGCGTCCTTCTGAAGGCGCTTAAGCCGTTGATCGCTTGTAGTGACATGGCAGTCGTTAAGCCAGGTTATAAGCCTTATGGGTGGCTCAAAATATTCAACAACGGGCAGTCACAACCTGCGCCTGTTCATTTTAACACGGCAATAGTCTCACCGCGTGTAAAACTAAAAAGTGAAAATGTGTGCGGGTTTAGTATGCCTCTACATTACCCCTTCGGGGATAAAGATGCGACTTTATTATGGATGTACGAACACGTTAAACGAACTTTTCTGGTGCAAAAATAACAAAGCGCCCGAGTTTAGACTTATTTCATTTCTACTTAAAAACCCAACGATAGTAGGATATCTAGGTAGGTACCCTAGGTACTCAAAAAATATTGACTGTCTCAATTTGTGGAGACTTATTGGTCTCGTTTTATCCCATTGGACCCATCAGTGCAATTTTCAAAAAGAACAAACACTCCGGCGATAGGGAAATAGTACGGGCGATAGACAAGTGTGTCAACTTGGTAGAACTTACTTACCTTAATCGAAAGAATCGCTAGATGTCGCCATTGCTTTCCATCAGGCGGGCGGTATCAATTTTACGAGCTTATAAACAAAGAAGTTTTAAAGGATCCCTAAGGGGCTGAAATGGGATACTTAGATAAGTTTCACGTGGGCGGCGCCGCAGACAAAGAGTTCGATTAGTTATGAGTAACTGACGTGCAACCTCGTTTGCCTTCCATAAAAGAGAGAATGGTGAGCGTGTGAAACTGCCGTGTTTGCTTTATCATAAAAGGGCTTAAAGACTCAGTCTAGGTATTGTAAAATAATTCAGGAATGAATTATTAATACACTTAATCTTTAATATCTTTTATGATAACGCAATGACCCTTATATTCAAAGGAACCCTTGAATAAAAGATATAGCTGATGCTGAATCTACCAATAGATATACAGGGTGGAATTTAAAGACGGTAGTTGGAGGGAAAGTACCCTTAATATTGATAATGACAAGTTTTGCTGAAAGGAAACATTCCTTTATTTTCAAAAGTAAGTAGAACTGCATTTAAGATTTTTTAAAAATCACCTGCTTGAGCCGGGGAATCGAACCTGGGAGATGTGAAAAAAAAATGTTACTGTATTTTATGATACCAACCGAAACAGTTTTTAATAAGGATCAATTTCTTTTAAGAAACATGGTATCTTAAATTAAAGAGAGATCCAGTAAAATATGTTTTTATTGTAAAACTTACTCACTAGCTGAAAAAAAAATAGTCTAATTGATAACCTCCTCCTTTTTTGAAGTTGGTTTGTTAAGTGACCAAAACGAATATTCATATTCACAGAAACTAGCACATTTTTAACCAACTTCTAAAAAAGGAGGAGGTGCTCAAACAAACTGTTTGTTTTTTGTTTAAATAGTGAGAAAGCTTTACAATAAAAACATATTTTACTTGGTCTTCCTTGGATTAAAGACACTATGTTGTTTGAAAGAAATTGTTCCTCATTAAAGACTCTTACGGTTGATATCATAAAATAAAGGAAGTTTTTTTTTCACATCACCCGGGTTCGATTCCCGGCTCAAGCAGGTGATTTTTCAAAAATCTTTTAAAGCAGTTTTACTTACTTTTAAAAATAAAGGAATGTTTCCTTTCAGCAAAACTTGCCTTTATCAATATTAAGGGTACTTTCCCTCCAACTACCGTCTTTAAATTCCACCCTGTATATAGCAGAAGGATGAGACGCCTCTCATTTCTGAACTGTAAAACCTTCAATATGACTGGCCTCATGGTCCAGTGGTTAGTGTGCCTGACTACGGATTCGGAGGTCGTGAGTTCGATTCCCACTTCCCAACCAGGTCAAATCTCTGTATGATTGAGCACATTGATTTGTTGACTGGGTGTAATTTATCCATAACTAATATTATAAAGCTGAAGAGTTTGTTTGTTTGTTTGAACGCTAGGTTCTCAGGAACTACTGGTTAGAATTCAAAAATTCTTTCAACAGTTCGATAATTGATTTATCAAGGATAGCTATAGGTTATGTAGCATCACGCTACAACGAATAGGAGCGGAGGAGTAATCATAAATGTTTCAAAAAACGGGCAATCGGAATAATAATTGCGCAGCGCACGCAACGGAAGCTTGAGAGCTTCCGTTGCGTGCGCTGCGTAAAAGGTTGAAGTTCTGTAAAAATGAAGTAGATATTACAAAACTGTTCCTCTTAAAAAGTTAAAAAAAAGAGTCCTCGACAGCATGTGTCTATCTTTTAGGGTTAGTTCACAATGACCATTTTAATGGAAATTAAATTTGTTCTAAGATAATGCGACGCAAAACATATCTCGCGATCGAATGCGACGGGAATATAAGCGACGGGAACACATGTGATTAGATACCTCTCTCTTTCTCTCTCTTTCTCACGTTGTAAAGAATATTAAAGACGCGACGCAAGACGCAACGAATGTAAACACAACGCGACGGGAACGGGTAATATCACAGATTATATAATATATTCTATAGTAATATTAAAATATTATTACCTGCCATACCTACTCTCTCTCTCTCTCATAAGTGACGCATATGAATTTGCGCGGGTTAGCTAGTATTAATACGTATGTATTTAGAAATATGTAATATGTTTATCATTCGTCTAGATCCCATAACACAAGCTTAGGATTATAGCTTAATTTAGGCTAGATGATGCTGTGTGAGAATGTTGAAAAATATTTATTAAAAAAATATATATTTTGAAAATTGTATGAAGTACCTACCTGGTATCAAAACTTGTACGAAATAATCCTTAAAGTAGGTACTCCTTCTCTAACCCCGAAAAAAAACGTTAAAATTGGACACGCGTTGAGAAATTGCAATTGAAAAAATATCTTGTTTTCATTCCGACTCCCAAAAGAATTTCGAGAATGAAATACGTGCGCTCTCGGAAGGATAACCTCGACTCTCGCTCGAAGGGAACTCGACACGCCCATACATCCATACTTCCAAAGTTTCGCGTTAATAAATTATATAGATACCTACAATTGCGATGCATGCGTCTATTGATAAGAAACTGACTTTCGGGCTCTTTTAAAATGATAAACGCGTAGATTTCTTAAACCTAAATGAAATTTACTTGTCACAGGTCTTGGGTACGAATTGATGTGTGCAAGACCACAGTTCCGCGCAAACAAGCCTTATCTGTACATGATACTTGATAGCAACAGAATGCCGCTCTTCATTGGCGTCTACCGAGCTACAGGCATCTAAAGCTATAGTGGGAACACACCATGTTGTTTAATATATATATTTTTTAGTTTAATATAATCTACTTGTCTTTAAATTCGCTTACCTGCCATTCTTTCTTTCTTTCTTTCTTTCTTTCTTACTAGATAACGAAAGCCACAGGTCAGTGCAAGTGGCCTAACCTCACCTACATTTTTATATTTTGATTTTAAAAGACAAATTTCTTAAAACTTAGTTTTATACTCGTATAAAGCCTATCTTTTGTTTTATCATCCCGCAACGCATAGCGCTACAAAGTTACATTTGCTTATTTTCTTTTTCTCTGTTAAAAAATTAGAAAAAGCATAAGCTGATCAAACAAGTGAAAATTTCAACTACTTATCTAACTATCACGATTCATGTGGTACAATGCTGGTGACAGACAAACGGACTCACCTTTTTATCCTTTGGGTATTGAACGCAAAAAAAAACTTGAGAAGATAAAGAAGATGATTGCGGCTTCGCCCGCGTTATGAAGCCTATCCATATTACTGCCCTGTCGCTAAGTAGATACCTACCATTATTTTAGAATAATTTAATTTCCATTAAAAAGGTAATTGTGAGTCAAACTTAAAAGATAGACATAGGTAGCTATTCTATCTCAGACATTTAAAGATCTTTTGATAACGATTAGTTTTGACGTATCTACCTTCCTAACTGTAACTTGCGCACCCAGTGGAAGTTCTCAAAAGGAACAAATTATCTCTATTTTTGATCGTCAACAACAACAATGAAGCGATGACCCCTACTTTCCAGGGGCAACAACCGCGAGAGTGCGGCTGATGTCCTCCTCAGTTTTGGGACCAAATCTCGGGAATGGTGTCCGAAGTTCCATCGGCTATAGAGTTTGAACCCCAGATACTTCATCGAGGACTCGATGCCGATGCTAACGCCCCCTACTTGTATAATGGATCCCATGGGCTGACTTTAGAGGTCGGCAAAAGCACAGAGCGCCGGATTTGTGAAAGGCCACACGTCCATGGTGGAGCGCCCCCGACGGAATCCAAATTGGTTTTCCGCCAAATCAAACCACTTGCATGTGAGTTGCTTGACGAGGCGCTCAGCAAGGAGTTTGTACATCTCGACAAGCTACACGATCGGCTTGTACACGGATGGTGAGGCCAACGGCCACCCCGCCTTTCGGATCAGGACCAGTTTCCCCGTTTTCCGCAGTTTGGGAAGCTGGCCTTTTTCGAGGCATGCGCTAGAGATTCTTATCAATCGATGCCCAACTTCTTCGCAGCTCAACCACTTGCCCCGCTTTATGGCTACTTGGAGGACCCTTTTACCCCTCGTATAGCTCCGTCTCTCAGGCTTTCACATCATCTGAGTGGCGACGACTGGCGGAATTTGGTGTACCAGTGGCGCGCGGCAACACTCGCTGTGCGCAGCTGTGTGATTTCGGGCGAGCACCTGTCTTCTGGCCTGTCCGGGCCTAACCCTACACGTCGCCCAGCTATCATTCGCTTTGCAGAATCATTTTAGAGTTGAGAGCAGTAGGTATTCAAAGCAGGGTCGAATCTGTGTCTTGTATAGGCCGCGGCGCGCGTGAAGATTCGACTTACATTATTCAGGAATTCTAAGTACCGCGAGGCTAACCGAATACTACTCACTTTTATTGTTGAGCTCACGACGAAAGTCTATGGCCCAAGACAAGATGTCAAGATTGTTCTTTGAAGAAATTGTCACAGCCAGAAGATAGGATAGAAATAGAAAAGGGTTTTTTGAAGTGAAACTTCTTTATCGGCGTTGGAAAAAAATTTGCGTCACGTCACGTCACGATTTTTGGTTACGCGCCATCTTTGTTCTGTTCCCCACCACGGTGGATTCGAATTAAGAGTACTTTATCCAGGGATAGCATGTCATTTAAGGGTTTTTGGACTTTTGGACTTTTGGACTTTTGGGCTTTTGGACTTTTGGATGGGACATTAGTACTTTGGGTCTTTGGGACTTTGGAACTTTGAGACTTTGGGACTTTTGAACTTTTGAACTTTTGGACTTTTGGACTTTTGGACTTTTGGACTTTTGGACTTTTGGATGGGACCTTGGTACTTTGGGTCTTTGGGACTTTGGAACTTTGGGACTTTGGGACTTTGGGACTTTTGGACTTTGGGACTTTGGGACTTTTGGACTTTTGGATGGAACCTTGGTACTTTGGGTCTTTGGGACTTTGGGACTTTGGGACTTTGGGACTTTGGGACTTTGGGACTTTGGGACTTTGGGACTTTGGGACTTTGGGACTTTTGGACTTTTGGACTTTTGTACTTTTGTACTTTTTGACTTAATTTAAGGTGAGGCGAAAATTAAGTTTATGAAGAAGTTTCACTTCTTACGTGTGTACACTAAGTACACGCAATTTTTTTTATGTAAAGGCATAAGCCAGTGTTTTGCGTGTTATTGAAAGATTAGGTCCCGGTCGATATCAGCCACAAGTTGTCGTCTTCTTTTCTGAACGTCGAGCGGTCCACAGTGTGCCGCGATCGACCAGATTAACGGCCGCGATCGACCAGATTAACGTCCGCGATCGACCGGTTGGCCACCCCTGCTGTATAGCCTATACAATGACAAACCTATGTAATCCGGCAGTGCGATGTGCGAGCGGTGCTGCGGTCACTCGACACGTGGAAAGCCAGTGGTCCTGATGGGATCCGGCGGTGGTGCTGAGAAAGTGTGCAGCTGAATTGTCTCCAACGCTCACGCGCCTGTATCGCCTTTCCTACTCGTCGGGGGAAGTGCCGGAGGCTTGGAAGGAGGCGAATGTCCAACCGATCCCCAAGAAAGGGGATTGATCGAATCCGGCCAACTATCGTCCCATAGCCGTAACCACCGTCATCTGCAAGGTGTTCGAGCTAATTATTAACAAACAGCTCATGCGCTACCTGGAGGATCACTCGCTCATTAACGATCGTCAATATGGCTTTAGGCCGAAACGATCAACGGGTGACCTCCTGGCGTACATAACACACACCTGGGGTGAGGCTATGGAGAGGCACGGCGAATCTCTGGCTGTTGGCCTAGATATCGCTAAAGCCTTTGATAGGGTATGGCATGCGTCGCTTCTTTCCAAGCTGCCGGCATACGGTCTACCGCCTCATTTGTACCGCTGGGTGGCCAGCTTCCTGCACGGGCGACGTAAACGGGTTCTCTGTGATGGTCAGGCTTCCTGCTTTTTGCAGGTAAATGCCGGAGTACCACAGGGTTCGGTATTGTCCCCAACTCTCTTTCTTCTGCATATCAATGACATGCTGTCCTTTGGGTGCATTCATTGCTATGCAGATGATAGTTCTCTACATGGGAGCTATTCTGGCCGCGGAGGGGCGAGGCGACGTGCAGGAGAAGAGAAGGCAACTCGTGGCGGATTTCGACCGGGACCTGGGACACATTGCCCAATGGGGTTCAGACAACCTGGTCGAGTTCAATGCCAGAAAAACACAGGCGTGTGCGTTTACAGCCAAGAAGTCCCTATTCCTACCCCTACCCTCTCTTCAGAGCATTACGGTTTCACTAAAGGACAACCTGGAGATCCTCGGTATAGACGTCCGACGTGAGCTCAATCACAAGAACTACATAGAGAGTTGTATTGGGCTGGCCTCGCGGAAACTAGAAGTCTTAAATAAGGTGAGACGGTATTTCACGCCACATCAGAGATGTTTACTGTACAAGACGCAAATTCGTCCCTGCGTCGAATACTGTTCTCACCTTTGGGATGACTCCGCAAGGTATTTACTAGACGCGCTTGACGCTACGCAGAGACGTGCTATCCGAATAATTGGTTGTCCTGAGGTGACGGGAGGCCTCGAACTGTTGGTGCAGCGAAGAACCATAGCGTCCTTGGCTGCCTTCTATCGAATATATCACGGCGAATGTTCTGAAGAGCTCTTCAACCTGATCCCACCCTCTCCTTTCTGATCCCGAACAACACGTGCCGTGCCGGGCAAAGATGCCACTCACACACAGTGGAGAGAATCTTCGCCAGAACTGCGCGTTTCAAAAGATCGTTCCTCTGTCGAACTATAAAAACATGGAACGACCAGCCCGCACACGTGTTTCCCTCATCTTACAATCCCGGGTTCTTCAAGAGGAGCGTGAAGAGGCACATCACAGGGCCGCCAACTTGAGGACCACTGTCAGAAGTGGCCCCCAATCGCTAGATGCGCCACGGCTTTCCATCAGGCTGGTGGCGACGTCAATTTGGCGAGCTAAATATAAAAAAAAAACAATTGTTGAATTCCTAACTGTAGTTCCTGGGATAATCGCGTTCACACATATAAGCAAACGCTGCAGCTTTATGCTTCCGGAGAGTTCCTTTTTAGGGTTTCGTACCCAAGGTCAAAGCGGGACCCTATTCATGACACTTCGCCGACCGTCTGCCTGTCTGTCTGTCCGTCACTAGGCTATATCTCCTCAGACATGGACTCGTGACGGACAGACAGACAGAATATTTATTATACATTCTTTGAAACATTTTTCTATTTATTATTAAGGAGTACATACTACTTTTCTGAACATTATAGAATAGAATAGAATAAACTTTATTTGTACACCAAGTTAAAAACAAGTTTACAATAATTTTATCAGAATGTTGTACAAAGGGCGGCCTTAAAGCAGTTTCTGACAGGCAACCTTGGGATGGACAGTAAAGAAGTTAATTATAAGTAAGATGGGTAGTTTCAGTGTAGAAATAATTTGTAACATGTACAATATGTTCAATACCTAAATACAATAAACATTTTAATTACATAAATATACATACATGCATACACATATACATACATACATTTACACAAACATACATATATAAACATACATACACATACATACATACATATAATATATACAAACATACACTTAAAAAAGACGACAAAAATATCGTGTGGAAAATTATTCACCTTTTATCAATTTAAGTTAAACGTGTAAATTCAAATAATATTCTTTCACTAAACGCTTAAAGGTATCCAGAGTATGCGCCCGTCTAATCGTTACTGGAAGCGCGTTCCACAACCGTACAGCCTGTATGGTGAACGATTTATCGTAGAAGCTAGTGGAATGAGTGGGAACAGCCAATACCAAAGATTCCGATGACCGCAAGGATCTTGAATGTGTGTCATTTAGGAACATAAATCGTTCTTTGAGATAAGTTGGGGACCGGGGATTGAACAGTATATTGTAAAGTATAGAAAGGATATGAGTATTTCGTCGTAGGCGAATTGGTAGCCACTCGAGCAGATTGCGATATTCGGTAACATGATCATATTTGCGTAATCCAAATATAAATCGTATGCATAAGTTTTGTAGGCGCTCGAGCTTATCAAGTTGCTCTTCAGTGATATCGAGATAGCTGACATCGGCATAATCTAGCAAGGGAAGAAGGAGAGTTTGTGCAAGCGCAATTTTGGTAGCCGTTGGTAAGAAATTTCGTAATCGACGTACATTATGTACTTATCATATCACAGGTTCTTGGATTGAATTCGTGAGTAAGCCAAGGAGGTTCCGGTTCCGCGCAGACAAGCCTTATCTTTATTTCCTGATCTCTGACAGTCAAATGCCGCTCTTCATTGGCACTTACCGTGGGTCCGTTCAAGTAGTATTGATTACTACAGTAGGAACAGTTCCTAGCGACGTACCTATACCTACATCACATTATCCTTAATAATTAAACGAATTATTCATACCTATATTGTCTTCGGTAATGTAATAACCTCACCTTCCCCAACTAAGTTGTGGGTAGGAAAGAAGCCAGTGGGGAGGTTAAGGGACTTTAAAATGCTTTAAAATTAGTAGGCCTAGGTACTTGCTCAGATAACGTGTAGGAGTTATCTAAATTCAAAACGTATTTATCACAGGTATGAAATATAAGCGGTGTAAAAGAATGCCGCCACCAATGAAGCGGTTCCGCGCAGACAAGCCCTATCTGTATGTGCTGCTCGCTGGCAACCGAGTGACACTCTTCTCAGGCACCTACCGTGGTATCACTGGTGTAGAAACGTCATAACGAGCAAGATATCGAGACCTGCGCTGCCTTCAAAATGTACCTACATAATTGTCTTGAAGAATCATAATTGAAAAAAAAAATCCTAACTGTTGATACAGACTTAGCACTTTCTGTCAACGTGATCTTTTGACTTTTTCTAGACTTAACTTGTCTCACTCACCATCAATAGATACTAACATTACCTACCAACTTTATGCTTCCATAAGGGAACCTTAACAATTGATTGCGATGGAGAGGAATTCTATGATACCTAGATAGGACTACGACAGTCTTGCACATTGTTTTTGCTCAGTTTCTGTCCCCCCCCCCCCCCTCCCCTTTTTCTATAAATATTTTGTTTTAAACTAGTGCACGAATTTATATTGTTACTTGTATAAATAAATATTTTTTATTTACCTATATCTAAGTATATCTACCTAATTGGATTTTTGAGAAATCAATATAGAAGATCGCTAACCAGGGAATCGAATTCGTTTAGTTGCTTCTGGTCTTCAGATGGGTGACCACTTTGTGACATTTCCATTTGCGCGCTTTTCCGTGCTTTGACTAGCTTGTTAGTAACAAAGGAGTCGTTAAGCCCGGTTAAAAGCATTATTCAACCTGCGCCTGTTCAATTAAACACGGCAATAGGCTCACCACCTACAAAAACTAACAGATGTACCTATATTATGCACCTATGTACCCCTTCCGGGATAAAGGTGCTGCCTACTATATGTATGAAGTAGAAGTTTCCAATGGAACCACAGTCCGAAAGGGAAATAGTAGGTACAGGCGTTAAGTGCGCCAGAAGTTTATTTCAACTTAGGCACACAAACAGTAGGGTTAGGTACACATAGAAGTGCCTTCCGAAGCACGGAAACGCTCGCAAACAGGAATGTCACAAAGTAGTCACCTATCCGGGACCAGCTAACTCAGTCATACGTCATATGGTAAGTCATGCGACGCTTCTCTCTAAGATACCGGCTATGCTTTCCGTGCGGGCGACGGGGCGACCTCCTCTGTGATGGTCAGGCTACCTGTATTTTGCAGGTATGCGGGATTACTGCAGGCATCTGTGGTCCCCAATTCTCTTTCTTCTGCATACCTATTATCACTGACATGATGTCTCTTAGATGCATTCATTGTATGCGGATAATAGTATAGAGATACTCTGGCCGGCTGTTCAGCAAAGAGGCGACGCCACGTAGAGGAAAAGAGGCGGCAACGCGTGGCGTGGCGGACCTGGATCGGGCCCTGAGCCGCATTTCACAGACAACTTGGTCGATTTCAATGCCAAAAACACATGCAGAGACATACTTACTATTCGAATTATTTATTGTCCTGAGGTGATGAAAAGCCTCGAGCCGCTGGCGGTGCAGTGAAGAACCATAAAGTCTTTGTCCAATTCTTCCGAATCTATCACGGCGAATATTCGGAAGAGCTAGCTCCTATTTGGTTCCGAACAACGCGTACCGGGCCGAGGTGCCACTTTTAGACAGTAGATAGAAGTTTCGCCGTTTATTCGCGTTTTACATACCATGGAAACGAATAGGTATAGCTTGACCGCTACCGCTACACCGCTGCTGTGGAACAAAATCATACGCAAGGAGCGGTACAGCGGTAGCAGTTAAGCTATAGCAGCCCTACTCCAGGGATACAGGGTGTAACAAAACTAACTCTCCAAATTTCATGAGATGACTTGGAATCGGAAATCAAATACAAATATTTAATAAAAAAGGGGGCTAATTTTTTTATTTAAAAATAAAAATTCTCGCACATTAAGAATCCATTTTTTACCGCGGCAATTCGAGGTAACATGGTCGCCGTGGCAAAACAAACACGGAGCACCCGTCTGGCTGTCGTTGTCGCTTTCTACAGCCGCTCAGTAGCGATAGAAAGGGTGATAATGAAAATTTATAGGACCTTTTTTTTTTTGTTTAACGTGAGGGAAAATCCTCATAGGATGTTATGCCGGACTCTTACCGACTAAAAAACCTCACGCCACGCCTAACAGCCTATGGTTGATAGCCCCGGGTAAGCCCTCAGGAAGGATGTCCCGTGGCTCCCAACAGACCTACGGCCGCCAGTGCGGCCTCGCCCAGGGGGTGGTTCGGGTGCAATCCCGCGTCTATGGGGGGTTTCGGGTGTGACCCCGCTTCTAAGGGGGGGGCGTGCGTGAGTTGCTCACGTCACGCTGCCGTCATGGGCCTGCTTCTGTAAGGACGGTGAGCGGCCCTCTCACCGTCCTCAGACCCCCGGTCATGGAGGCCGATAGTCCTCGGCGAAGACACGTCGGCGGCGCCGACTGCGGAACTCGGGTGGGAGAGTTCTCTCCCGCACCCGGCCCGCCACCTCCTTCGCGAGCATGACCTGCTCGCAGAAAGAGGCGGCGCAGTCCCACTTACTCCCGCTGGAGAGCATGGCTCGCACCATGGCCTCGAGCGAGAGAGTGTCCACGCCCAGACCCACTACGAGGACCTGGCGCTGTTGTGCCCACGCCGTGCACTCCACCAGCGTGTGGAGCGCCGTGTCGTCGCTGCGGTCCTCGCAGTGCTGACACTCGGCCGTGGTTTCCCGGTGTTTTCGCCACAGATACCTACCGAAGCTACCGTGCCCGGCAAGCATCTGTGTCAACCGATAGGAGAGAGCACCGTGTCTTCTCTCCAGCCACTCGTCCATGACCGGTCTGACGGCCGCAATTGTGGCGAATCCCCCCTTTGGTTGCTCAAGTCGCACCTTCCATGTCTCCACGGTTTCCTGGTGGAGCAGGGTCCGCTGGGCCTCGATTTCTCGAGACGCAGGCCTTTGGCCCCGCTCCACCGCCTACTTGCGCCATCTAAACAGTGACGCAAGGGCTCTCGCTTCCAGGTCCCATGGAGGGGTCCCGGCTAGGAGACATGCCGCCTCACCGGAGATCGTGCGGTATCCTCTTATCACCCTGACGGCCATCACTTCTGCGGGCTCAGCAGTCTAGCCTCATTGCTGGCCGTCAGGGTCTCCGCCCATAAAATTTATAGGACCTTTAAAACGGATTTACGGTTAAAGTATTCATGTGATTTTTTTTCTTCATTTTTGTAATGTTTCATGACTGATGCCACGTCACATGACGAAATTTGAACAGGTAGTTTTGTTACACCCAATATAATGTTATTCCAGACTATAATCTATCCATGTACCAAACTTCAGCTAGATCCGTTCAACCGTTAGAGCATAAAAGAATTTGGAAACCTCACGGATGTCATGCCGGAATCCTACTGGCTAAAATTTCACGGTGCCCTACAATCTGCCTACGACCGAGAGCCCATGATCCATTTTTTTTACGTGTGGTACTCCTTATGGATGCCGTACTCCTACCGACTGAAACCTCACGAAGCCCTTCCATCTCTCTACGGTTGGGACTCGGGAGTCTCGGGTACGCCACGGAAGGATAACAAACTTTTGCGTTTATAAGTTAGTAAGAATAGGTACTTCCTGTGTAGGCACGAGTAGGTGAGTTGCTTTACAATATTAGTTACGCTGCATGTTACTTCATTATGCGGTTTAACAAAGAAAAATCGACTTTCAAAGCTTTTTCAAAATGCTAAACACGTAGATTTCTTAAACCTAAATTAAATGTACCTACTTGTCGCAGATCTTGGGTACACAATGTTGTGTGGAAGAAAACGGTTCTGCGCAAACAAGCCTTTTCTGTACATACTTGATAGCAACCGAATGCCGCTCTTCATTGGCGTCTACCGAGCTACGGGCATCGGACACTATAGTTGGAAGAAAACATGTTGTTTCGTTTAATATATATTTTTTAGTTTTATAATCTACTTGTCTTTAAATTCACCTGCCATTCTCTGAAATTAGGTGTAAATTGTGTGATCGAGTTGTAGCGGGTGTCACTAGATAACGATAGCCACAGGTCTGTGCAAAAGTGGCCGAACCCTACATTTCTATACTAATCTATACTAATATTATAAAGAGGAAAGAGTTGTTTATTTGATTTTTTGTTTGTTTGTTTGTAACGAATAGGCTCTGGAACTACTGGACCGATTTGAAAAATTCTTTCACTGTTGGGAAGTCACACTCTTTGCGGTGAACATAGGCTATATTTTATTCCCGTATTCCCAAGGAAACGGGAACTACGCGGGTGAAACCGCGTGACGTCCGCTAGTAAGTATTATAAAGAGGAAAGATTTGATTTTTTGTTTGTTTGTTTGTAACGAATAGGCTCCGGACCTACGGAACCGATTTGAAAAATTCTTTCACTGTTGGGAAGCTACACTCTTTGCGGTGAACATAGGCTATATTTTATTCCGGTATTACCACAAGAACGGGAACTACGCGGGTGAAACCGCGTGACGTCCGCTAGTATCATGTAATTTTGATTTTACACGACAAATTTCTTAAATCTGATTATACATAGCCTATCTTTTGTTTTACCATCCTTTAACAGATGCAAAGTTAAATTTAGCTACTTATTTTCTTTTTCTCTGTTAAAAAATTAGAAAAAGGCGTAAGCTGGTTAAATAAATCGCCTTTTTGTCCTTTGGGTAATGAACGCTAAAAAGAGCCTGGAACCTGAGAAGTATTAAGAAGAAGTTCACGGCTCCGCCCGCGTTATGAAGCTTTCTCGTATTAGTGACGGTATTTTAAGATAATTTATTTTTTTATTAAAAAGGTAATTGTGAGCCAAACTTAAAAGAGATACATGCTATAGCAGACTTCCAGATCTTTGGAAAATTATCAGTCTTTCATTAAAAAAATTGCCACGTAACTTTATTTTCCCGCATGCAGCGGAAGCACAATCGGAAGCTCTCAAAATAAACAATTGCTATGTAACTTTATCTTCCCGTATGCAGCGGAAGCACAATCGGAAGCTGTCAAAATAAATAATTTGCTACGTAACTTTATCTTCCCGCATGCAGCGGAAGCACAATCGGAAGCTTGCAAAATAAACAATTTGCTACGTAACTTTATCTTCCCGCATGCAGCGGAAGCACAATCAGAAGCTCTCGAAATAAGTAACTTTATCTTCCAGCATGCGTCCAAAAGAAACAAACTAATAATCTCTGTCCAAGAAAACATGCGACTCTTTAGTTATTTAAATATTGGAGTTAACGGAATGTTTACCATGGTAAATGAGTCTTTTCGATATTTCGGCACTGTTGCAAGTGGAGCGCCATCATGGAGAAACTCTCCTCCTCAATGAACATGGAGTTTGCAACAGTTGCAACAAAGTAAATATCCAGTTACCTCTATAATATCATATGTGTAAAGACTAATATTAACCCTCTATCACTCAAGAAATGGGATTTAATTGATTTTTTGTATTCAAATTGACATCAAAAAAATAAAATATACGTATTTCTGGACTTTTTAATTTTTTTAATATTTTGGGAAAAAACTTTTTTTTTTTTTTTTATACTACTTAGGTGGCAGACAAGCTTACGGCCCACCGGAAGGTTGGTAACCGTAGCCTATAGACGTTTTTGCAACACCAGAGGCGCTACACACGCGCTGCCGACCCGGGCGCAGGTTGTGACGGTGACGACCCACAGTTGAAATTTTTCAAGCCGCCCATAAGGCCTTCAACTTGGCTTAACGACTGTCATTTTACTGACAACCGGGACCAACGGCTTATCGTGCCTTCCGAGGCACGGAAACGCTCGTAAATAAATGTCACAAAGTTGTCCACGTGGTGGTCACCCATCCATATCCGGCCATAGTAAATGTTGCTTACTGCAGTGATCGTTTACAGAACACTGAGTCCGCGAGGCCACGAGCGCTTCGAAAGCCTATCTACATTCTTATAACTTCAAGAATAGGCAGTGTTGCCTGTAGGCAACACTGCGGCAAGTGGCCATAATTTATGAGCATACTGTGTATTAGGAAAGGTGAAAATATCTTAGGCATTTTCTGGTTTTGGTGTAATATAACGCCACCCCGGATGTCTCATGTCATACATTGTGTAAAAACTGCGGTCAGTGACTAATTCGTCTCTTCTCGTCGCTTTTGGTAGTACATGCAGAGCAGGTCATTTTTGCTTTTTAGCTTGAAACTCGTTTTCCAGCGTCCTCCGTCTAGACAAACTGAGTTTTTTATGAAATTCATAAAGGGCCCTGAATGGACCTACTGGCGCATCCCTCCTCTTACAGCCCCGAGTTCTACAAGCGGAGCGAGAAGAGGCACATCATAGGGTCCGCCAACTTGAGGACTACCGTCAATTAGCCATGTGGCTTTTGTGGATCATATTTGCTCATACAGACAAATGTCCACTTCCCATACGACTCGACTGTATGCTATATTCAAGAAGTCAGCTACTTGACATATCATGGTCCGGATTTTCTCTTGGAAGATTATTATTATTGTTGGTGAAGCGCAAAATTTGATGGATTTTTCCAAATTTGTTCGACGTCATTGTTTCGTTTGGAAGAAGGTTTCCAAGTATGGGGCTCTAGTGGTAACTCTAGTGAATGTTGGCCAGATTTTAGGTATACCTCAGCAATGAAATTATTGCCCTACGACAGACTTATATAATCGGAAAGTCCTGTAGGATCTTTAGAACTGGATAAAACTTTATCTACTCAATCATTAACGTGATAAGTTCTTGTGAGAAGAAACAGAAAAAAACTTGTATAGGTGTGTCTAACTCAAGCAGATCTCTCGATCAGGCTCTTATTTTTCGTAACTATGAGCATGCATAAGCTGTTCTGGCAGTCAATTCTAATTGCTTTGCTTTCCAGCCTAAATTTACCTAAGCAGGCTTTCCTGCAGCATCTTGTCGGGTTCTCTTGGCTTGGGAGGGTTCTGCAATGCTGTCGTGTAGCAATGCAGCTTTCCAACTAGAAGAAGAACCTTCATCATTACATTATAGGGTTTTATTATCGATTCTACATCAATATCTATCTCTGGATCCTCATCTTCGAAATTTTCTAAGTCAGGACCAAAAACAAGTTTGGCAAGGCTATCACCATTAAAATATAGACCACCTTCACTATCAGAAGCATTATGCAGCACAAGATTTATGTCATTGTGGCCAAGAAACTTCTACGAGACAATCTGAAACACAGTAAAAATACAATGAACACCAACCAAAATATGACACTTTGGCCTGATGTAGCCTACGGGCTACAAACAAGATTTCTCCAAAAAATTAAATTTCAACATAGAAAATCGTCAAAAACTATATTGTACAGTATAATTACGACACTTACCTGTCTAAGTTTTCAATAAACATCTTAAAACAAAAGCAGCATATTATATTTATCACACTTTTAAATCGGAGTCGACTGCTACTTTTCAAATGTCTCAACCGCCGAATAATAAATATTATAATTTGGGAAAAATTATGCCACTTAGGTATTTTATTCAGTACCAACTCGTTAGCTGAGAGTGTAAACCAACAGCTACAGTGCGTAATTATATTAAAATGTCAAAAATATGAATTTTGTAGGAAACCAAACGGTATGTAGCCTACAGTCTACACTATGATACAGAGGGTTAAGGTAAGAGACCATGAAAGTTGAAATATCTTAAACATTTATTACTAGTAGGTAGCCTACCTACATTCTTATAATATCAAGCATTAAACTAATAAGGAGTAGGTTCCTGCCAACATCCTTTTCTGAACATTAGGTATGTTCTTATCATATCGCAAGTTCCTGTATTGAATTTGTGAGTAATCCAAGGGGCTTACGGTTCCGCGCAGACAAGCCTTATCTTTGTTTCCTGATCTCTGATAGCCAAATGCCGCTCTTCATTGGAACTTACCGTGGGTCCGTTTAAGTAGTATTGAATACTACGGTGTGAGCAGCTATCGAGCGACGATACATCCTTATAATAGGTATATACCTATAATATATGAATGATTCATACTTATCTTTTTTTTTAAATCTGAGAGAAAATCCTAATGGATGCTATGCCGGACTCCTACCAACTAAAAAAAACCTCACGTTACGCCCTACAGCCTATGGTTGGAAGCCCCGAGTAAACCCCCGGAAGGATGTCCCAGGACTCCCAACAGACCCACGGCCGCCACCGCGGCCTCGCCTAGCTAGGGGGTGGTTCGGGTGCTATCCCGCGTCTTTGGGGGTTTTCGGATGTGATCTCGCTTCTAAGGGGGGGGGGGGGGCGTGCGTGAATTCCTCACGTCACGCTGCCGTCATGGCCTGCTTCTGTAAGGACGGTGAGCAGCCCTCTCTCCGTCCTCAGGCCCCCGGTCATGGAGGCCGATAGATGATTCATACCTATCGATTTTTTTTATTGCAATCACCTCACCTATACTTATACCTACCGAAATCCTCAATTAAGTAGTGGGTAGGAGAGAAGCCAATGGGCAGGACATGGAGCTTTATATACAATGCTTCCAAATAAGTAGGTAGGTATGTACACGTATGTTAAATTTAAAACGCAGTTATCACAGGTATGAAATGTCGGTGTCAATGTCAAAGAATGCCGCCACCAATTAAACGGTTCCGCGCAGACAAGCCCTATCTGTATGTGCTGCTCGCTGGCAACAGAGTAACACTCTTCTTAGGCACCTACCGTGGTAGTGGTATCACTGGTTTATAACGAAGACGGAAGAAGCAAAGATCCAGAACTGAGCTGTTTTCATTATTTAATTGTGAAGAATAAATTATATTTGAAAAAAAAAATCCTTAACCTACTGTTGATACAGACTTAGCACCTTCAGCCAACCTGATCTTATGACTTTTTCTAGACTCAACTAGTCTCACTCATCATCAATTATTACATTATTAACTTTCGTACTAAAATTTCGTACATAAATAAAATTATAGTAGGATAAATATTATAGTCTAGAATGGCTACTGTTTATCCGCGGAATAAGTTTCCGTGAGACATGTAGGTACGGGAACAGAATTTCACGCGTGCGAAGCCGTGGGCACTAGGTATCCAGTAGATAGTAACTTCAAATCATACTGTTCATACTATCCCACACAGGTTCTTGGATTATCCAGAGGAGTGCACCAAGGAGGTTCCGAGCAAACAAGCCTTATCTGTACATGCTGGTCGCGGGCAACCGAACGCCGCTCTTCATTGGCGCCTACCGTGGTAGGGTAATGGCTCCAGTGAATGAAAACTTAACAAATTTCACCGCTTCTATAAAAGTTCCTCCAATGAATACTACTCCTAAATGTGTTTTAACTTAGATGAATAAATTGTTCAAACAATTCTTAACTTCGAATGACTATGTAATAAGATTCACGATCTACATACTTATCAGATAATTAGCAGTAAATGGAAAATGTCCACAAACTTCAGTGAATGAACGACATTTTCTAGTGAATGGACACAGTAAAAACCAATAAAATGAACATCGTTTTGTTTTTATGCAATGAACAACAAAATAAATTTACAGACCTATAGCTGTCGTCTTCCTGCTCCTGAGTACCTTAAAGAACATGATCAGCTCAGCTCAGTGTCAGACAGTACGGGTTCCGTCACGATCGCCCGACTGGGGATCTTCACCTGACAATTTCTTTCACAGCAGGGCGACGGCTGTCGAAAGCAAAGACGAGGTTCTAGCAGAGAGCCTGCATATCTCTGGCGTTCGACCGGGTCTGGCATATGAATCTCTCAGGTTTTGCGGATGGGTACTATATGGCCGGTGAGCATCGGAATTGTCGTCGACGGCATTTGCCCATAAATTCTGGAGACCCACATGGCACGGTGTTGTCGAAACCTTGTCCAATTAGACCTACCAAGACAAGTTTGTGTATTCACCGCTAAGAAAACCCCATTTACTGTGGGTGCGCAATTTGGTTTGAATTGAAAGTTTGACACAACCTAGTAGATGACGATCAGTCAACTCACAAGTCTGACTGCGAAATAAATGTTTAGTTAATAATTTTCTTAACTACTTACTTAACTTAACATACTTTGGACAAGGCAAAATACGCCTAAACCATCAGCTACCATAGAACAACCGTTTACATACGAAACTGAAACAGTTCCATTCCTATGATGAGCAAGACGTATGACATTTTGCTTTGGGGTCGTCCATTAATCACGTGAGGCTCAAACGGGGGATGGGGTCTGACAAAAATCACGAAACATCACCAGGGGGGGTGGGGGGTGTATTGAGATATCACGTGTATTTATTTCGAACAGCAACTTTACAACCCTGAATTTGAGATCACTGTAATTTCTGAACAACAAACCCTACTACTATTACCTAACCTAACTTACAATATTAAAACTTGTATGGAATAATTCATAAAGCACTTAATTCCTTTCTTACATCAGAAATTAATTAAAATCGGAATACCTATGCGTTGTTCATACAACACAAAAATAATTTTGTTATTCATCGTGTCTCCCAAAGGAACCGCGCAGAATATCGGCATCAATCCGATCAATAATAATCTTAAATTTTGTCAGTATTATTTAAAATATTATTTAATCCATAGTTTTGGCGTGATACAGAAAGACATACAAAAAAAATTGCGTGTACTTAGTGTACACACGTAAGAAGTGAAACTTCTTCATAAACTTAATTTTCACCTCACCTTAAATTAAGTCAAAAAGTACAAAAGTCCAAAAGTCCAAAAGTCCAAAAGTCCAAAAGTCCAAAAGTCCAAAAGTCCAAAAGTCCAAAAGTCCAAAAGTCCAAAAGTCCAAAAGTCCAAAAGTCCAAAAGTCCAAAAGTCCAAAAGTCCAAAAGTCCAAAAGTCCAAAAGTCCAAAAGTCCCAAAGTCCCAAAGCCCCAAAGCCCCAAAGACCCAAAGTACCAAGGTCCCATCCAAAAGTCCAAAAGTCCAAATTTCCAAAAGTCCAAAAGTCCCAAAGTCCCAAAGTCCCAAAGTCCCTAAGTCCCTAAGTCCCAAAGTCCCAAAGTCCCAAAGTCCCAAAGTCCCAAAGTCCCAAAGTCCCAAAGTCCCAAAGTCCCAAAGTCCCAAAGTCCCAAAGTCCCAAAGTCCCAAAGTCCCAAAGTCCCAAAGTCCCAAAGTCCCAAAGTCCCAAAGTCCCAAAGTCCCAAAGTCCCAAAGTCCCAAAGTCCCAAAGTCCCAAAGTCCCAAAGTCCCAAAGTCCCAAAGTCCCAAAGTCCCAAAGTCCCAAAGTCCCAAAGTCCCAAAGTTCCAAAGTCCCAAAGACCCAAAGTACCAAGATCCCATCCAAAAGTCCAAAAGTCCCAAAGTCCCAAAGGCCAAAAGTCCAAAAGTCCAAAAGTCCAAAAGTCCAAAAGTCCAAAAGTCCAAAAGTCCAAAAGTCCAAAAGTCCAAAAGTCCAAAAGTCCAAAAGTCCAAAAGTCCAAAAGTCCAAAAGTCCAAAAGTCCAAAAGTCCAAAAGTCCAAAAGTCCAAAAGTCCAAAAGTCCAAAAGTCCAAAAGTCCAAAAGTCCAAAAGTCCAAAAGTCCCAAAGTCCCAAAGCCCCAAAGACCCAAAGTACCAAGGTCCCATCCAAAAGTCCAAAAGTCCAAATTTCCAAAAGTCCAAAAGTCCCAAAGTCCCAAAGTCCCAAAGTCCCAAAGTCCCAAAGTCCCAAAGTCCAAAAGTCCCAAAGTCCCAAAGTTCCAAAGTCCCAAAGACCCAAAGTACCAAGGTCCCATCCAAAAGTCCAAAAGTTCAAAAGTTCAAAAGTTCAAAAGTTCAAAAGTTCAAAAGTTCAAAAGTTCAAAAGTCCCAAAGTCTCAAAGTTCCAAAGTCCCAAAGTACCAATGTCCCATCCAAAAGTCCAAAAGTCCAAAAGCCCAAAAGTCAAAAAGTCCAAAAACCCTTAAATGACATGCTATCCCTGGATAAAGTACTCTTAATTCGAATCCACCGTGGTGAGGAACAGAACAAAGATGGCGCGTAACCAAAAATCGTGACGTGACGTGACGCAAATTTTTTTCCAACGCCGATAAAGAAGTTTCACTTCAAAAAAACTATTTTAGCTTCAGTATCGTATGTAATGGAAGTTACATAGATAAAATGTCTAGTAAAAAAATATCTTGGAAAATAATTTCCAAATATATTTGACGTACAGATTTTAAACTCTCTTTAGCTTCATTATAAGTTATATATGATATATTAGACTAGCCAATGCACGCAGCTATGACACCGTCCACCGATGATCATTTGGGGGAAGGCCCTCTCCTTGTTCCGGAGATGCCTTCAGAGCCCACCCGCTCACCGCTCTCTACCCTCTCTACTTCCAGAGAAGCGCTCGAGAGCGGTGCAATGCGGGCGAGAACCCCGAAGTGTTGGGGGCCCCCGGCCGGGCTGGGCCGACGTGAATAATCTTTGGATATCAATGTCGGCTGTAGGATGAGGAGGAACACCGCGGGGTTTAGTGGGTAGGTGCTGCCTCCGCAGCTAGGATTATGGTGCCAAACCGCGTTCCCCCCGTAACAAAAAAAAAACGCAGCTCAGTCAACGTGGATATCGATAGTCGTGACCAAAAGCATAATGATCGCATGGAAATTCAACCTTGATTATTGTACTTTTGCTCATAACTTCGCTTCTATTTAGCCAACTGCGATCAAACCAACGTAAGATTTTAAGCTTGACAAACTGACACCTTCTTTATTAGTTCCAAAATAATGAATATTATATAGAAACACGACGGGAGTAAATGGAACGGGAATTATATTAAAATATTAATACGATATCCGTCTCTATTATGTGACGCAAACGAAGTTGCGCGGATTTGCTAGAAGTTTGGATAGATAATATCAATAGAGACTTCTATGTACAATTTTTTTTATTTTGTACATAGAAGTCTCTATTAGGTAGTTACTAAAAATACACGTGATTCGGCCCAGGGGGGGACGGGTTATCTGAAACCTCACCAAATATCACCAAGGGGGAGGGGAGTCTTAAAAATGCCCAAAAAAACCTCACGCGATTAATGAACGGCCCCTTTCATGGCATTTTGCTTTCATGACTTTCTGCTCCGGAGGGATTTTATTTAGAATTGTTGTCACATAGTACCACATAGTACCTATAGATTACAAAAAATGGATGCAAGCAACTTTCGACTTAATAAATTTGCCGATAGGTAGTCTCTTATTTTATCAATCTTGAATTGTTTTGTCAATATTCTTTAGTTTTAACCATAGATTTAGAATGTACATCATAAATCTATGGTTTTAACGTATTTTTGTAGAACGTTCTATATTTTTGTAGATCTTCATCTTTTCTCGATCTTCATTAGCTTTTTTATACTACTAAAGTGGCTGACAAGCATACGGCCGACCGACCAGATTTACCGGTGGTCAC
This sequence comes from Miltochrista miniata, assembly GCA_933228765.1. Classification (NCBI taxonomy): domain Eukaryota; kingdom Metazoa; phylum Arthropoda; class Insecta; order Lepidoptera; family Erebidae; genus Miltochrista; species Miltochrista miniata. Next base: position 23,343,408 of record OW121749.1, on the reverse strand, counting down.
TCTAGCATATGGACGTTTGCAACACCAGAGGCGCTACACTAACTCTGCCGACCTTGTAAAAACCTTCTAAGTGCGAGGCCGCATTTGCGTTTTTCCGCGGCGGTTTCTAACCTCAAAATGTCATCAAACTGTCAAAATCAATGAAATCAAGTCAATGTTTTGACATTTTGAGGTTAGAAACCGCCGCGATAACCGCAAGTGCGGCCTCGCCCTAAGATCCATTTGAAGAAAAATCTGAATTACGATTGAACAGAATGACGAGTGCGAAACCATGGGTAGTAGAGAAAATTTGTCATCATACCTTTTATTTATATTCTTTCTTCTTTCATCCTTAGGGTTCCGGATAAAATTAAGTGCACCAACTGCACCAAGGAGGTTTCGAGCAAACAAGCCTTATCTGTACATGATAGTCGCGGGCGACCGAACACCGCTCTTCATTGGCGCCTACCGTGGTAGGGTAACCGATGTGCCACGTAGTTTCCGCTCAGAGCGAAGTCTACGTGCGGCGCGGCGAGCGAAACTATCAAATGTACTGAGTTGTATGAAGCATGCCACGAGCCTCCGCAATCACACAAATATTTGTCTCCGGTGGGAATCGAACCCACGACCTCCAGCGCCGCAGGCGGTATCACTACCGACCGCGCCACAGAGGCAGTCAGTTCGTCTGTAATGAGGTTGTATATCCCACGAAAGTGTGGAGGTCGTGGCTTTTTAAATGCCAAGACCTTACACAATCGTGAGGTATACAACCTTAGGGAATATTTCCTTCATGCTGACGTGAGTATGCATCGGGATGTGGTAGCAATAGATAATGGACTGACCCCTCTTGCTCTTGCCAAAAAGAACTGGCGCAAACCAGTAATAATTACTACTAATGATCGCAAGGAGATATGGCGGGGCAAAGAGCTGCATGGACGATTTTATCGGGCCTTACACGGGCCCGATGTAGATCTACTAACATCTGTATCTTGGCTACGTTTCGGTGATTTGTTTGGAGAAACTGAAGGTTTTGTCTGTGCAATTACAGACGAAGTTGTCATGACGAATAACTATCGGAAATATATTTTGAGAGATGGTCTCTCTCAGACATATTATTTCTGGTTGTCCTCGTCTTGCCAATGGCGACTATTTGCATAGACACAACCAAGTAGCCAGGATAGTCCATCAACAACTTGCACTAAAGTATAAACTTGTAGATTCAGAGGTACCATATTACAGGTATGTGCCCGACCCAGTTCTAGAAAATGGTCGTGTCACGTTATACTAGGATCGGTCTATTATCACTGACATGACTATTGTAGCCAATAAGCCTGATATAGTGGTAATAGATCGATCAGAGCGCCTCGCAATAATCGTTGATATTACAGTTCCACATGACGAGAATCTCGTAAAAGCAGAAAAAGATAAACAATTAAAATATTTGGACTTGGCTCACGAGGTTGTCGACATGTGGGATGTAGATTCAGTGATTATTGTTCCGATAGTCGTATCAGCACACGGTCTGATCGCCAAGAGCCTCGATCAACATCTTAAGAGGCTCTCGTTAGGCAGTTGGGTCAAGGGCTTGATGCAAAAGGCGGTTTTGCTGAGCACGGCGCGCATTGTGAGGAGATTCCTGTCTCTGGAGCCCTGACCACCGGTAGCTTGGTCCCTGTACCCGATGCCGGTGGGGAACTATTTTTTTATATTTTTAAATGTATTTTTATATGTATATTTAAAAATGTAAATTTATATGTTGTTTATATTTAATAAAGAGGAATAATAATAATAATATAGCCTTGTTTATTTCCTTAATAAAATACAATTACAATAATATAAACTTACATCTATAGTTTCATTTTCATTCCATGCAATTTTACTTTAATATAAAATTAATTAGCTTAATTTATTTCCATAACATAAAACAAAACCATTAAACTAACATAAAATTCTATTTCAATTTCAATATCCAATTTAAAAAAATATTTTATTATTTTACAATAATTAGCATATATTTTCATTATATTAAATTGTACTATGTTATCTATTATTTACTATTATTAAGGACCTCTCTACTGAGAAAAGGCCTCCTCCATTTTTCTCCACTGTTCTCTGTCTATCGCCTTTTTTGTCCATTTATTTCCCGCTATCTCCAAAACTTCATCCAACCATCTTTCCATTGGTCTGCCTCTACTTCGCTTTCCCAATGGACCGTTCCACGAGGTAATCCTCTTTGTCCATCTGTCATCATCCATACGTCAAACATGACCGGCCCATTTCCACTTTAGTTTTTTGCAGTGTTGTAGAGCGTCTATGACTTTTGTTGTATTTCTTATATCTCTACCTATTTGTTCTTTTATGTTTTAATTTTAATTTGAGAGTGCTCCGTTCCATGGCTCTTTGGGTTGTTAATATTTTGTAACTTGTGAATTTGTTAAATATCCATGTTTGCCATGCATAAGATAGAGATGGTAGAATACAAGAGTCCCAGGACTTGTTTCTTTAGTCTCACTGGAAGATTTGATTTTAGAACTTCTTTTAGGCTCCAAAATTTATTCCGGCCATTTTTACTCGTCTATTCAGCTCATCTTGATGTCTCGATTTTTTGAATGATATTTGTTTACCTAGATATAAATATATATACTCATGACATATTCTATTGGAACATTTGCAACAGCTATAGGAACTTTTTTTCTATTAGTCATAATCTTGGTTTTGCTTGTGTTTAGCTGTAGACCAATTTCGCAGCTGACATTGTATATTTCTCTTACCATCTTTTCAAGCTGTGGTCCAGTTTCCGCAAAGAGAACTATGTCATCAGCAAATCTGAGGTTACTAAGATATTTGCCATTGATGTATATACCTTTACTCTCCCATTTTAGATTCTTCATGATACTTTGGAGCACGGTTATAAAAATTCTGGGTGAGAGTGGGTCACTCTGCCGGACGCCTCTACATATATCTATTTCAGATCCTGGCTTTTCCAATACAACTCTACTTTTACTTTTCTTAAATATATCTTGAATAAGTTCTATAGTTTCTGAAGGTACATCGCACTCTTGTAAAGTCTCCAAATACTGTTATGCGAGATAGAGTCAAATGCTTTGGCGTAGTCTATAAACGGTAGGTAGAGCGGGCGGTTCATTTCTTTGTACTTCTCTATAACGAGTTCTAGAGATTGGATGTGGTCTATCGTTGAATAGTTTCTTCTGAAACCGGCATGCTCTACCGGCTGCTCTTTTTCAGTTTACACCGCGAGACGATCTTCCACACAAGAGGCAAATAGTTTGTAGATATTAGGTTGTAAACTGATTGGCCTGTAATTTCCTATATCAGCCGGGTTTCCCTTCTTATACAAGAGAATTATATTAGATTTTGCCCATTCTACAGGAATAGATTTCCTGTCTAGTATCTTATTGAATAGCTTGGTCAAGAATGGCACCAACATTTCTCTACCTGTTTTGATTGCTTCGTTTGGTATACCATCTGGTCCGTTACTTTTACCATTCTTCAAAGTTTTAATTTTTGTAGAGATTTCCTGGGATGTGAATCTTTGTAGGGCCATTACATTGAATGAGTACAAATTTTTATAAAACTCAGTTGCTATTTTTATTATCTCCGACCTGGAGTAGGTACTTTTACTATTTGTAGAGTTCTGTTGTAAACAAGGGATCCATCTTATACTCGTCTTTAATTCCTTCTGGCCTTTTTTCATGCTTCTTGACAGATTTAAATGTCTCTCAATAGTGGATATTCTAAAGTCTTGATATTCTTTCCTACAAACAAGATTTGCCCATAAAATTAAAATTCAACATAAAAAATCGTCAAAAACAATATTGTAAAGTATAATACGACACTTACCTGCCCAATGTTTCAATAAAAACTTAAAACACAAGCAGCATATTATTTATATCACACGATTAAATCGGAGCAGACTGCTACTTTCAAATGTCTCGACGGTCGAATAATAAATATTAATTTGCGAAAAGTTTTGCCTTAACCCCACCTTAGCCCTACCAACCCCCCTCCCCACCTTAACCCCCACATAACACCACCCCCCCCACTTAACCACAACCTTAACCCCCATCAACGCCCCACCTTAAACACAACCTTATTCACCCCCCTTGAACTCCACTCCTTAACCCCCACCATACGTCACCTTCACTCACCTTACATACCTACCTAAAAAAAGGTATTGCGATTCTACTCTAGTTCCATTCTAGTGATGTTGTAAAAATTTTCGCGACTATCAATAGGATCAATCGCTATATTATCGTAATAGAATCGCACTAAAACGCGGCTTTTTGATGTAAAAAAGCAGACTTGGCCCCCAGGTAGGGTTGCTCACTAACGTGTGGAAATTCCTATGGTGATAATTTTGAACTCGAACGGGCAATAACAGACCAGTGCAGATAGCTCTGAAAATGATAAAAAATGTAAAAAATTAGTAGTAGAATGAAACCTATTGCAAAAGGAAGAGAATGTGACAAAAATAACAGGAAAAATAATTTACGGGCGATCTGAGGTCTGAGGGTGTTTTAAGAAGGGAAAAAGGTTTTCTCGATTGCGGACAAAACTACAAGTCCTATGGAAAAATGTTTAATGGCAATGTTGTAGGAAATAAAAAAATCTACAACTTTTGGATTTACACTTTTGTGACATAACCTCAAAAAGTATGTCAAAAACTAAAAAAACCCAGATTTTGAGTTTTTGATTTATTTCTTTTACAAAAATGTTCGTTTTGTCATGAAATTTGGCAGAAACCTTTCTTTTTATGTTCATAATGCACTGTAATTTTTTTGATCCAAAATGTTTATTTTTTCTCTTTTTATTGACTTAATATCGCAAAAGCATTTAAATAATCAATCGAAAAATCACCTGTCAAAATATCAGATATTTTTTAAAAATTGGTGGGCTTTTTGTTACTTATAATCTCTTCTTTCTGATGATGTAAAAATATATATATACATCACAATGGTAAATTTTCTCATTTTTGAGTTTATGACATACTTACTTTTTGACATGTCACAAAAGTGTAAATCCAAAAGTTGTAGATTTTTTTATTTCCTACAACAATGCCATTAAACATTTTTCCATAGGACTTGTAGTTTTGTCGGAAATCGAGAAAACCTTTTTTCCCCTCTTAAAACCCCCATTTTTTTCGCTTCCCGACCTCAGATCGCCCGTAAATTATTTTTCCTGTTATTTCCTTTTGCAATAGGTTTCATTCTACTACTATTTTTTATATTTTAAAAGCACTAGTCTATAACTACACGATTTCTTTACTATCTACCAATATTTTATTATCTAACTAGCTGACCCGCGCAACTTCGTTTGCGTCATAAATGAAGAACCGCTCGACCGATTTTGTGCAAACTTCACATAAACCATCTACTAAATAGTCCGAACGAAGCCTAAACATTCGGTTTGGATAGGTGAGCCCGTTCTTGAGTTATAAAATTACAACGAAAAGTGGCATTGATTTTTATATATATAGATAACGCGGGAGCCCACGTCTTTACCGTATCTATCTGTACCTACCTATTACCTATATTGAAAAGAATTGGACATACATACATACATACATAGTCTCGAAAAACATTACCCTCCTGTCTTCGGCAGTTCGGGTAAAACAGCCAAGTGCGAGTCGGACTTGCGCACGGACGGTTCCGTACCAAAAAACGACAAAAAATCACGTTTGTTCTTTGTTGTATGGGAGCCCACCTTAATCCCCCCTTTTTCTCTGATTTTAGTATTTGTTGTTATAGCGGCAATAAGAAATAAATCTTCTGTGACAATTTCAGCTGTCTGACAGACAGACAGACGGACTGATGGCGAATTCTCATGAATAGGGTCCCATGTTTTACCCTTCGGTTCCGGAACCCTAAAAAGAACCCATGACGAACTGTAAGTCACGTAAGATTGCCTATTGTGAGCAGGTATTGACTAATTATCTTCACGCTCCTAATGTACAAATATTGACTAATCATGATATTAGGCAGCCTACACATTTATGCGTCGACGTTTATTATTTAGGTACTCTTGTTTTTTTAGTTATCAAGATGGTGAAATCTGGTATTTTTGAAGTAAAACTTCTTTAGGCAAAATTCGAATGAATGATATTTAATATAAATCATTTCAGTAACATATGCCGTCAATGGATGGCAAAGAAGTTTTACTTCAATCGCGCGTAAAGGTTACACGCACACACTTTTTTTATCACGGCTCCAGTCTAAAGCCTTAACTTCCGATAAGTATTTACTTGCTGCAGTTTTCATGGTTGTATGGTTCATGTAAAAGAAATTGTAGAGTTTTGCCCACATTATTTGCCAGATAATCAAAATGTCACCATAGCTTTCGATGATGACCATTTTATAACTACACAACTCTGGCAAGGGACCATTACAAAATATCTTCTTATTATTCGTTTATCACCGAGCAAGGCAGGCAGTTTTAGTTAAACAGAGAACAGAGGGGCGCAGATACGTCCTTTCCCTTCTTTCCTTTGGGACGACTCCGCGAGGTACTTGCTTGACGCGCTGGACTCTATGCAGCGGCGAGCTATTCGCATTATCAACTGCCCTGAGGTAACGAATAGTCTGGAGCCGTTGGCGCAGCGAAGAACTATTGCATCTTTGGCTGCTTTCTACCGTATCTATCACGGTGAGTGTTCTGAAGAACTCTTCAACCTAATCCCACCCTCTCTTTTCCGATCCCGATCCGTGCCACTCTCACACAGTGGAGAGAATCTTTGCTAGAACTGAACGATTCAAAAGATCGTTTCTCTGTCGAACCATAAAAATCTGGAACGACCTGCCACTCCTGCCAGCGCACGTGTTTCTCTCCTCTTACAATCCTGGGTTCTTCAAGCGGGGCGTGAAGAGGCACATCATAGGGCCGCCAAGTTGAGGGCCGCTTTCTATAGTCTTACAGACTGGGACGGTGGCCCCCAATCGCTAGATGTTGCTGTGGCTTTCCATCAGGCGGCGGCGGCATCATTTTGGCTAGATAAACATAAAAAAAAGGCAGGTCAAAGTTTAAAAGATGTCTTTAGATTGGTGTATGGTTATTCAACAAAGTTGCAAGAAGATCTGGATCAAAATGTGACCACTCACATTCAGCTTACCACAAATGATTCTATGTAGGTAGGTACCTTTATTTTTATTATTATTGAAAGCCAGTTCTGTCACTAAGAGCTAGCATTTGAAGTAATAATACCCTAAAATCAAAATAAATGTTCCATATCGTCATTTTAAACAGACAAAAGCTCTTTTCGCACGCGTGCACTATCTACTTATTCTCGAAAGAGTAAACAGACGTAAGATCAGGCTCAGACCATGGTGCGGGCCGTGACCAGATGGTGTTAGTGGGACGCCGCCGCCGCGTCTTTCTGCGAGCAGGTCATGCTCATGAAAGAGACGGGCGGAACCGGAAATAACTCTCCAATCCTAGTACCGCGCGGCAGGTGCGCCGTAGACTTGTCTTCGCTCAAGACAATCGGCCTCCATGACCGAGGGCCTAAAGACGGCGGGGGGCTGCTCAAGCAGGCCCTAGACGACAGCGTCACGTGAAAGTTTTACGCACGCCTCACGCCTAGAAGCGGGATAACACCTGAACAATCCCCAAAGACGCGGAAAAGCACCCGAATCCCCTAGGGGAGATGAGACTGAAGTGGTAGCCAAAGTCTGTTGGGGATCCAGGGATATCCTTTCGAGGATGTCCCATGATGCCCGGGCTCATGAGAGGTTTCCACATCGACTTCCGTCGTTACGTTCACGTTATCTGCGAATTTTGAAAAAATACATGAACATTGTAGAGATTTTCCCGTCCGCCAGATAATCAAAATTTGTATGATTAACTGACCTAAGCAGTGGTAAACCCTTATCAAATACAAGTAAGTACATTAATTACTTCTTAATCCGGTGTGAAGCACTCACCTCGTTCAGTTTTACGAGAAACCAATGTGTTTACCGTCGACACGCCTTGTAGTCGATTAAATGCCTTCGGTACGTGCGGTCACACATTACCTTTACTGTGATAATATGTGTTCGATAGTGATACCAATGAACTGAATTTTATTGTAATACATACGTATCTCCACCATAAAATCTAACACTTCACTCAAAATGTGTGTTTTTCGATTCAAGTGATATCCAAAAGAAGACCTATGATTAACTATGAGTAAAGACTTTATTGTATTTATCATCATAGTCTTTCAGATTTCAAAAATAAATTGTTTGGAAACTGAAGATATCCCTATTTATAAAGTACCAAAAACAGCTAGGCACAAGCATGTATATCCGCTACTGAGTTTAGATCAGTCAAATAAATCTTCATGTATGTCAAAAAATAAATTAGGAGAATGTTCGAAAGACGATGAAAATCCAGAACGTCTAGGAAAAAATTATAAATCAGTAAAGGATAATGCATACCATGTACACAATGTAAACAGAATGAACTCACTGATCAACGATGTACAACCGATATATCAGCATCTTCATCTAACGAACCCAACCACAGCAATGAATATGAGTCCTAGAATGTTTTCGAATAATAGGATGTATCCGATCCAAGGGCCTACGTACACAACTCCAAGCTTGGCACCTGTTTCAACATTAAACAGGCTACTGAACAATAATCTGTATAGGTTCCCTCCAATTCAAATACCATCATCAAACGCGTTAACCCCTGTGACTGGTTATAATAGCAATTTGGTATTTAAACCAACAGTACCTATAAATCATGGTATGACAGAGTCATCGTTGCTGTACCCGATATCAATTTGGGAAAAGTTGCTACGAAGTCTCGACCAGTTTGAGCGAAAATTTTACATGGTAAGTTCCTTAACTAGTATCAATACTTAGTTTAGTAAGTGGCTAAGTGTAGGTATAGTAATTAATATCAAGCTTCAGCAACAGCTTGTATTATGAGAATTAGGTATGACTTTTAATTTGATAATTGAACCACTCTACCTATGCACTCTGCACGTCTGCGTTGTGTGAATGATCATGGAATCAGCCTCAAACGTCTCCGTGAAACGAAGTCGAAGGCCTTAACCGCGTCGGTTTGAAAAATTACCTGTTAGTAGGAGGTAGCCGTATCCATTATCCAGTTCCATCATGGAACTAGACAATACAGCCACTTTACGGTGGGGGTTGCTAGTTTCAGCCCGAATATAATATCAGCAGTGCATCTGTATACAGGCGAAAGTCAGTCAGGACTGGAGTTATATTATCGTTAATAGGTAGGTAACCAATAAGGCGCTAGACAGACGACGGGGCGGGCCGGGCTTTTTGCCCGCGACGTAATAAAGACCGCGTCTGTCCGCCGATGCCCGCGACTGTCCGCCCCGCGAACGCAACGCACACGACGGCGACGGGCGGGCAGTTAGTTCACTACGTCCGTTCTAGTGAAGAGCGCGTCAGTGAAAATGGATACCCAGAGAATTCGAGTCGTTGCTTAGGTATTTAATGTACAAAAAAAGAAAGAGACGCAATTGTAATATAGTCCATTGAAATGTTACATGAGCTTTGCATTTATTAGAGGACGCAATTTTATTTTCGTGACATATGTGGGGGGTCAATAGAAGCTTAACCTCAAGTTTGTGGGGTCGCCACCCTTGTCCCCCGGCCGCCATCTTGAAAAGAGTGGGGGAAAAAAACACTTTTTTCGCAACATTTCGGAAACTATGAGTCTTACAAAAAAATTGTTGAAGCATAATTTGTAGCATATTGTGTTGCCTACAAATGTGTATATAACTTAACAAAAATGTAGAATTTTTTTATAAAAATTTTCTTTTTTGCTCTTTAACTTTTTTTATACATTTTACAAAAATAATACCTCAGACTAATCTTGTAGATGATCTTTAAAGAGAAATTTAAAAAAAAATGCTACAGAGCAAAAAAGAAAATTTTTATAATTTTATTTTCAATTTTTTGTTTATAATTTTTAATTTAGGACAAAAATTTGTTTGACATATTTGTAGGCAAAACAATTTGCTTCACAATTTTTTTGTAAGATTCATAGTTTCCGAGATATTGAGGAAAAAGTGTTTTCACCCCTTTTTAAGATTGCGGCCGGGGGACAATGGTGGCAACCCCACAAACTTGAGGTTAAGCTTCTAATGACCCCCCACACATGTCCCAAAAATAAAATTGCGTCCTCTAACAAATGCAATATTCGGTCCTTAAATTGTAACATTTCAATGGACTAATAGGGAGTACTGGGTACTCGATGACAACTCATCCCATACTGCAGGCGTATATATTGCCTGGCATATTTGGTTCCATAGCTTCCTCTTTTCATTTACATCGTGATATTCTTTTAATGCCGTATTATAAATCGGCGATCTTTTTTCGACTTGAGAAATTAAATTTTCGACGTCGAAGGCGTCCATCACTAGAAAAACGTGCGGCGAGGACTGAGCCTGGCCGGCCCGCGCCGCACCGTCTGCGTTACTTCATACAAACTGGTTTGTGTGATTCATGGCGGCGAGCCACGGACATGCCGCGCCGCCAGTGCCCGGCGGACAGCGGCGGCGCGGTCTTTTTGCCCTTCGTGTGCGTTGGTAGTATAGGATTCCTTTCGCGCTATCGTTCGCGGCGAAATTGACCGGCCCGGCCCGCCCCGTCGCACAGTGGATCGATTCATACAAATCGGCGGACATAGGAATCTTGAAAAACTTTTTACTGATTTTACAAAAACTAATGATGCCATTGTGTTTATCTTAGTAATTGTAGTCGAAAACAATATCACACAATTTTGATTAAACTTCAATTTTAAAAAATATTCGACAAAAACTGATTTCAATGTATGGAAAAGCACATTAAAAAAGGAATAGCTTGCGATTTTCTCATGTTTTCTGATTTTAACGCTTATAGTGACTTTTAATGGGTTGTTAGCAAAATATCTGCCAAACATTTTAGGTACCCCTAGGCACCCCTCTGGGAGCTATGTAGCAAAATATCATTTTTCTCATTTTCTTTAAGAAAATATGTCTTGTTCGTTTTTTTTACAGTTATAATTGTTGATAAACTACATTTTGGCTTAGTACTGACCTACCCACATCAAAAATAATATGACTAGCATACGGGATCGGGACTTTTTGAGAGATACTTGTAAGCAGGCGATTATAAGTTTATCCTACTTTTTTAGCAACATTTATGTATTTTATAGTTATTTACCATTAATATTTGAAGAAAATAATGTATTAACAAAAAAAAAAACAACAACGCGTTATATAAAACATATTTCATAGTTATAAAAATACAAAAACTTACTTATAAAATAAAAAGTTGTAAAATAATAGCTTAAAATAAATAAAATATGGAACAGAAACGATTCAATTAACATGTATGTACATTAAATAATCAAACAAAATTAGAATTACATAAACTTTAAAAAAATAGTAGCTAAAAATAAACAAAAATATAAAACAAAGACAATTAATGATTCTGAGGAATTCTACGACGCATGTATGTAATTATGTATGTATGTGTTACATATTATGATTAGTTTTTTTTTGCTTTTATTTTAATTTATGGTAAGATAGGTTCAATTTTTATTTATGATTGTACATTATTGTAAGTATTTTTTGCCAAGCCATTAAAGTTCTATTAAATTAAAACTATGTACATTAAATGATCAAACAAAATTAGAAATATGTAGACAAAAAACATCATTATCCGAAGCTTCCGTTTCTGAATCTTCTTCTGCTTGCGCTGAGACTAACAATTCAACAGTACCTATAAATTCAATTTCAGAAACTTCTAGAATTAGTAGATTTAAAGTTTCTTTAAACAATGCCTTCTTTTGCTTTTTATATATCCGTGGCCGTATTTGTGCTAAAATTGGGTTGGATGAAATCAGCAAATTATTTAGAACATCTTCATTGCAAGCAATGCTATTTATTTTACGTGAATGGTGTTCTCTGTATTTTCTGAAATCCTTATTACTTGACTCAGATAACTCTTCCGAAAGAAGTCCTATCGGAACTATAGATAAATGTTGAATAATTAACGGCCCGTGAAATAATAACTTATGAATACTTGATGTCATGTAGTACCAGGGTGGCAGAGCTTTACATAGAATTGTACCCTTGGTACTTCACGCCACAAGTATTCATAAGTTATTTTATTAGTTACTAATTCTAGAAGTTTCTGAAATTGAATACATAGATACTGATGAATAATTAGGCTCTGCACAAGCAGAAGAAGATTCAGAAACGGAAGCTTCGGATAATGATTTTTTTGTCTACATTTTTCTAATTTTTTTTGATTATTTAATGTACATACATGTTTATTGAATCGTTTCTGTTCCAGATGTTTATTTGTTTTAAGCTAATATTTTACCACTTTTTATTTTATAAGTAAGTTTTTGTATTTTTATGATTATGATATATGTTTTATATAACGCGTTATTGTTTTATTTGATTAATACATTATTTTCTACAAATAGTAATGGAAAATCACTATACAATACATAAATGTTGCTAAAAAAGTAGGATAAACTTATAGTCGCCTGCTTATAAGTATCTCTCAAAAACTTTCGATCCCGTATGTTAGTCATATTATTTTTGATGTGGGTAGGTCAGTACTAAGCTAAAATGTAGTTTATCAACAATTTTAACTGTAAAAAAAACGAACTAGACATATTTTCTTTAAGAAAATGAGAAAAATGATATTTTGTCATATAGCTCCCAGAGGGGTGCCTAGGGGTACCTAAAATGTTTGGCAGATATTTTGCTAACAACCCATTCAAAGTCACTATAAGCGTCAAAATAAGAAAACACGAGAAAATCGCAAGCCATCCCTTTTTTAATGTGCTTTTCCATACATTGAAATCATTTTTTGTCAAATATTTTTTAAAATTGAAGTCTAATCAAAATTGTGTCATATTGTTTTCGACTACAATTACTAAGATAAACACATTGGCATCATTAGTTTTTTTTAAATCAGTAAAAAGTGTTTAAAGATTCCTATGTCCGCCGATTTGTATGAATCGATCCACTGTTCAGTGTTCTGTAAACGCGCGCTCAGTGTTCTGTAAACGATCACTGCAGTAAGCAACTTTCACTATGGCCGGTCCATGGATGGGTGACCATCCACGTGATCACTTTGTGACATTTATTTGAGCGTTTCCGTGCTTCGGAAGGCACGTTAAGCCGTTGGTCCCTGTTGCCAGTAAAATGGCAGTCGTTAAGCTAAGTTGAAGGCTTTATTTCAACAGCAGGCAGTCACAACCTGCGCATGTCCATTTAAACACGGCTATACGGCTCACCACCTATTACGTGGGACAAATTATACAAAGGTGAAATGTGGGCATATAATATGCCCTGCCTAACCCTTCGGGGATAGAGGCGTGACCATATGTATGTATGTATGTATGTAGCCAAAGTGTGACGTGACATTGGTAGTCATAAAATGTGATTGATTTAGAATCCATACTTATACCTAAGTATAAATGTATAAGCATTGTATACTGTAGTTTGACTCGGCCGGATTTTAGAAATAAATGCCTACAGCCGCGCGGTACGTAAGCATGCGATAGGGCTGCCCACCTACAGCATTTTAATAATGTGTGCCTACTTTGATTTTCTATTTAGTATTGCGATTGTAAATATGTACATACATACATATTCATATAGTCACGCCTTTATCCCTGAAGGTGTAGGCAGAGGCATAGTATACGCCCACATTTTACCTTATAGTTTTACGTACGCGTATAGATAGTGAGCGTAATGTAGTTGAATTTTTTCAATCCGCCCACAAGGCCTTCAATTTGTATTAAGGATTGTCGGAAGAATCGGCTTTCATTTCGAGTAAATAATGTACCTTTTTTATTTAAACAAAAAAATACTATGTGAGTAATAATAACGGCGCAGCGCCCGTTATCTACTAACTATTGAGTGAGACGGGTATAGAAATTTGAAAACGAGTAAGCGGCGTAGACAATAATAATTGGCTCATCACATGTTTCGTCAGTGATAGAATCACGGAATTCTAGTCTTTATAATCATTGCGTTAAAGTTTTGATTTAAAAAATTAAAACTGTTTTTCGATTTGATAGTACTAGTCAGTCTCTAGTACACTAGTACTTTTCGTACATTGTCAAATTGTGTTAAATTTTGGAAGTTCATATTTGTCTCTATGCGTGTAATAAAAATCAATGGTAACAAAAATGCTGTCAATAAAAGTCATACGGTTTGTTTCTTTGTGGATGACCGATGTTACAGTACACGCTAAGTGTACTGTAACATCGGTCATCCACAAAGAAATGAATACTCTTGAAACATACCTAAATCATTGCTCTCAATTAAATAACTACGAACTGACAACGGAACTAAATGTACTACCTACACGTACTAGAGTTCTGAACTAGTTTTTTTTGGATATTGTACTAAATTGGATCGCACCGTTCACTGACTGAGCAAGCACAAGTCTAGTTTTAAACACAAACATACCTACTTCATGTAACTACCTAGTTCACTCGTGTCAATCACTTTGTTTAACTTTAGTCAACTAGTGGTATAGTACCAATTAGTACTTAAGTAAAATCAATTTATAGTCTTACCTTTCGGAGTTTCCAGGTAATCTAAAAAACGTTATCTCTGGGTGCGTTATTGACGAATTCATGCAACCAAAACAAGCAGAATAGACTCTAGTTGTCATATTAAATATTTTTAGTAAATAAACCTCGCGCGGTTACTATCTAAAAAACGAAACACCGTCCATTCGTCTACTCGGCACAATCGCCTGCTTGCGTGCTGAAAGGCCTGCCGAAAACGAGACTCGTAGGTATAGTTTGCGCTTCGTCCGTTTGTAGGGAGTTACAATACTGGTTAGTACTCTTTATACTGTTAGTACTTTTAGTTTTAGTTAGTTTTTAGTTTTAGTAGTTAGTTCTTTATACTGTTAGTACTCTTTATACTGTGGTATAAGTGTGTTTTGTAGGTATTATGTTTGTACTATTTTCAAGTTCAGGATATCAACTGAAGTCTTGGGTACCTATCCTCCCCAGGGCTTACTCGGGGCTCCCAACCGTAGGGTGTTAGGCGGGATACGTGAGGTTTCTTAGTAGGCAGGAGTTTGGCTTAGCATCCATGTAGGATTTTCTCTCATGTAAAAAAACAAAGAAAAAAGGATATCAACTGATATTGTATCAAAACAGTTTTTGATCAGTTCGGTACCTACATACTCACTATAACTCTTAATTAGGTACTGAAAAGTGTATTTTTCCCATTAAAAGTCTATTTACGTGAAAACAAAATTTCAAGCAGGGTCGGGCGCGGCGGTATAAATTTGCGAGTTACTTTTTCATTATTATTATTTATATAAACTTTCTATTAACTAGTATGACACGAAGGTTTGTGGTCATGGCGCTTTCAACAGCGACAATATATTAAAAAAACTCAATAGCACGCAATAATATTCCTTTATTTTTAACTTATGTTACTAGGATTTTCGCAGTTTATGCAGAAAAGCGCTCGTAGCACCTCGTTTAACACTGAGTGCACGTGGCACTCATCAATGTTAGTGTGTACCGAAAGATGGAAAATACGCCCAAATACCCCCTAGTATCAGTAGTCCGATTAAATAGTTCGATGGTCGAAGTACTGAGACTTTTCCGGCTCAGTAGTCCGATGATGCAGATGATTATAGATCATCGGACTACTGAGTCTTTTAGTCCGATTCGACATTCCGGAATACGAAATGGATGCAGTAGTATTACATTTGTTTTGCATATTTATTTTTTCCAACATGCTAAATGTAAAGCAATTTTATACAATAATAAGTACTTTTTCTACTTTACTTTTTTTTTCTTTTTTTTATAAATATGCAAAACAAATGTTAATACTACTGCATCCATTTCTTATTTCGGAATTTCGAATCGGACCAAAAGACTCAGTAGTGCGATGATTTATAATAATCTGCATCATCGGACTACTGAGCCGAAAAAGTCTCAGTAGTTCGATCATCGGACTATTCAATCGGACTACTGATACTAGCCCGCATGTGTAATATTGATTGCAAAGGAGATCATTCACGTTTCATACATTTTTGGGCCAATTCTGAAAGTGCCGGCCAGACAAAAAGAATGTAATATTCGCATAGAACACACAATTTCTAGCAAAAAATACTACTACATTAACCCTGTGCGTGCTATGGTTTTGTTGTTACATGCTTTTAAAATACGAGAAAAATGTTATTTTGATGATGTATTTTGATACATTTCATCACTTGAATAGTGATTTGTTTTTACGTTATTCTATTGTAATAAGAAAGAATTATCATTTTACTAATTATCTACGTACCTACGCACAAATAAAATGTACGTAACGATTCACAACAAGTCCAAACTTGTTTCAAAAAACTTAGACAAAGGTGCCGCGCGCGCTTCCCGTCAGGCTCAAGCGACAGGTACCTGGCAAATCACCCCGCCACCTCCCGAAGCCAGATGGGTGCGATGGGGCCCTACCACCAACCCCGGGGTCCAAGCCAGCCTCACCTGCGAGTGGTGCACCTCCTGATAAACGGATGAGGTCATGGCGCACAGAAAAGGAAAATTCGAAACTAAACCCTATACCAACCCGTCTGGCCAGCGTGATACAGTAAGGCCAAATATCCTCCTATGATACACACAACAAAACAACGGTCCCTAGTTCCCGGCACTCCCGCTGTTCCCGATCACGGCAGCGGTCGGAGTGATGGCGGGAGGGGGGGTGCTAAGAATCTTCGGGTCACGGGAGGCTGCCATACAAAACTGACCCTGGCTACGTTTAATGGAACTACTCTGCGCCTGGACGAGCGGCTCACCGAACTCGAGGTAGAACTAGGTCGTATTAACTGGCACATCCAGTATTGTGCGAGGTCCGAAGAAAGGGGGAGGACACGCTAACCCTTGCATCAGGTGACCTGTTTTACTTTCGGGAAGGTGACGGAAGACATTCTTCCGAGGGCGGGATTGGCTTTATGGTGAAAAAGGACCTTGTTAGCAGCTTTGTGGAGATCAGCAGTGTTTCGCCTCGGGTAGCGTACTTAATACTGAGACTCACCAACAGGTACACCCTGAAGGTGATACAAGTGTACGCCCCGACCTCGAAAAGCACTGTCGAGGCAGTTGAGACCGTGTACGAGGACATAGCAAAAGCACTACATGGTACTGCCAAGACTCACTACAGCGTTGTGATGGGGGACTTCAATGCCAAAGTGGGAGTACAAGAACGCGGCCAAACGAAGATCGTCCGCTTTGGTGTAGTGCGCAAAAATGACCGGGGCCATATGCTTGTCAGTTTTCTTGAGTCGCAGGGGCCCTTCTTGATGAATTCTTTCTTTACGAAGAAGCCCCACAGAATATGGACTTGGCGATGCCCCGACAAGGTCACAAGGAACGAGATAGACTTCATCATGACGGACAGGAAGTCTATATTCAGAGATGTCTCTGTGGTTAACAGGTTTAATACCGGTGGTGATCACCGACTTCTAAGAGCATATCTGAATATGGACTTCCGAGCTGAAAGGGCCCGTATGATGAAGCCTACTCTGCGACCTACCGCGCTCCAGTTAGCCTAAGGGGCTGAGAGGTTCCAGTTAGAACTTCAAAATCGTTTTGATCTGCTGGAAACCACTGGCAATATTCACGATAAGGCCGAGAATATGGTCAAGACGCTACAGCAAGTGTCCCGAAGATTTTTGTCCGGAAAAAGCAATAACAGGTGCTCTAAGCTCTCGCCCGAGACTCTCGAACTTATGAGAATAAGACGGAAAACGCCATCTGCGCACTCGTCTTCGTCAGACCAGCGGGATCTAAATCTCAGAATCCGAAAGCTGATACGACGCGACCTTAGACGCTATAACACCAGCATCGTCGAGGCAGCAATCGAGCAGAACAGGGGTACCAAAGTATTTGCCCAACAGCTTGGAAGACCCCATCTGATGAAACTGAAAACAGCGGATGGCAGAACTGTGACCTCAAGGTTCGAGATTCTCGAGAAAATTAAGAGCTTTTACAGAGACCTGTATGCATCACGGACAAAAAGGCCGAAGAGTAGGACCCTACTGATTGTGACCACCGAGTCCCACTATCGCGCCACTATAGCGAGGACATTCCGGACATCGGTCAGGGCGAGGTGAGGGCGGCTCTCGGGCAACTTAAAAACAACAAGTCCCCTGGGGAGGACGGAATTACAACTGAACTACTGAAGGCGGGCGGGGGGGGGGGCTCCGGTTCTCAACGAGCTGACGAGTTTGTTTATTCCGTCCTCCAACAGGGACAAACACCTGAAGCGTGAAGCGGGAGTGCGGTGGCTCTGTTCTTCAAGAAAGGTGATAAGACCTTGCTGAGGAATTACAGACTCATCTCGCTCCTGAGCCATGTTTACAAGTTGTTCTCGAGAGTAGTCACAAACCGCCTCGCCGGAAGGCTCAACGAGCTTCAGCCAAAGGAGCAAGCCGGATTTCAAAAAGGCTTCAGAACCGTGGACCACATCCATACTGTACGGCAGATTGTACAGAAAACAAACGAGTACAATCAGCCGCTGTGTATGGCTTTTGTGGACTACAGGAAGGCCTTTGACTCTGTCGAAATGAAATACTCTTTATCTATATTTTACATGCTCCTTTATGTAGGAACGAGAAATCAAAATTGGGCATAAAATATGCCTCTGCCTCACCCTTCGGAGAAACAGGTATAATTATATGTATGTGTGCTTATTATGTGTGCTGAAAGACATAATTAATAAAATAAATCATTTTTCAACTGCTCATATCAATTAGAATGACACCTTCGAAATAACATTTTTCACGAATTTTAAAAGCATGTAACAAAAAAACCATAGCACGCACAGGGTTAATGTAGTAGTATTTTTTGTTAGAAATTGTGTGTTCTATGCGAATATCACATTTTCTTTTTCTGGCCGGCACTTTCAGTTTTTGGTCCAAAATGAATGATGTCCTTTGCACTGTGATAAGGGTTTTGAAAAAAGAGTAGGGCGCGTTTTCGTAAATGGAACGGCCTATAGTAAGTAAATATCCTTTTCACTTCTTATGCTCGTAAAGTTCTTGTTTATGTTGGGTGTATGCGGACTAAAACAACATTTTATGCTCGCGTGCATAAAGTTCTTTTTCTTCTTCTAAAACAATATGGCCATACTAGACCGTAGAGACGGTACCATGAAGATCGTGTTACTCTATGAACCAAACATAATAAAACGCTATTAAATAACTTGTTTTTTTTTTGTTACATTTAATTTGTACTTTCTGTGTTCTATATAAATTAAGATACATTAAAAATCAGATAGTATTATGAGTAAAAAATATTATAAAATGAACTTATGATTAGGCAGTATAGGTCTTATGCTTCATGTAGAATGATTTAAAAAAAAACTTGAAAAAAGACATTGTTGGTTTAAGAATTCTAATTTCACATTAATTTTATTTTAAGAACATGGAATTCATTTTTCAAAAGTAGTCATTTGTTTATTGATTAGTGTGACGTTTTCATCGCATTTAAATTTTTTCGTCATCATTTTACAATATCACTGTTTCATTTCCTTGCAATCGAAGTGAAAAGCAGAGTGTATAACTCGATCATAAAACCCATTTTATCCTCGACTTAATATCCACCCTCGCCTTTGGCTCGGGCGGATAAACGTCTCGTATAAAATGGCTTTTTTTATGCACTTGTAGTACAATCTACTATTTTTTAACGTGTAAAAATCCTTCATGCATGCTATGCCAGACTCTTACCGACTAATACCACGTGGTGCCCTACCAAGAAGAAGAAGAATATTCTAGGATTATTAAACATACCTTACATGTTTACAGACGTTTTAATTTGTAATTTTAGTAGGTATCTAAAAATTACATATTTCTGTTCCAGGTCACATTTACCAAACTCACATCAATAAGTCCTCCCAACCGGCAGGTGAACGGAATGAGCTTTGTCCAATCAGGTTTCTTTCTGCACCTAACTTTGATGGCTCTTTCCACAGAAGTGGACGCCCTTTCAAAAGCTGAAATCGAGAGGACCATTGGATTTCATGCGTCGGACATGGTATGACACCTAAAGCGAACAAATTATACTGTGACATATGCCTTCTTATTTTGATAAATTTTAACCCCCTGTTTTACCCCTTTTGGGAAAGAATTTAAAACTCCTTTCTTAGCCACAAACTCCACTATACCTAACGGTAGCTTACACTAATAATTTCAAGTTTCTAGGTGCAATGTTTACGGCTGGGTGCTTGATAGGCGACTGTCAAGACTAGCTACTGTGAAAAACCTAAACAGGTTGCGTCTATACTTACTGCTGACGCTGTCTGTACCCCCTATGTACTTACAGTAGATAGATATGTAGATGTTTTTGCTTCCTAGAGGAAAGAAATCGTCCAATCTCAAGTGAATAATTCCATTGATTGTTAACAGGATATCAGGAACGTTATACAAGAATTTATATCAAGTCTACCTACTAATTCGGAGAGGTTAAAGTTCCGTAGCGCTTCCCGGCTAGTCCTGTGGCCTGGACGCAATGTATCCTCACGTTTTCGAAGCGGCCCAGCTGCTGCACTGCGACTCAACTTGGACGCATTTAAAGGAACTGAGAAACCTGACCAACTCCAAAATATTCTCAACGATATGGTTAGTAAGTTTAGTTTATTTGATAACACTAGATTTCTTCCTAAGATTCGATATCATAAGGTTAAATAACATCGGACGTTATAGGTAATGCACCTATAGACAGTGCAGAGGCATAGTATACGCCCACATTTCACTTTACAGTTCTATGTCCCACGTAACAGGTAAGGGCTTCATCTCAGCTTAAAGATTGTCATTTTACTGACAACCGAGGTTTTAATAAAAAAAATTCCTTCTTTACGAATGCATTGTTTTGCGAAAGTGTTCCCTTAGTCGCTTCTTACGACACCGTCGGAATTAAATGGGGTGGCGACATTTTGTACTTCTTCCCGTTGCCACATGAGTTCTATACCTATAATGGCAAATGGTTTGGTAACTTTTTCATAAACACTTATCTTTTTACTGAAAACGGACAATTTAGTTTAAAATGAACTTGTGTGGTAGATACTTGTATGTGGCTTTTATATAAATAAAGCTTTTCCGTAGGTAATAATCATACATTTGCTACATCACTCAGAAATATCATCAAAAACTTACAAATAAATTATAATGCAGATAGAAGCAGATTCTGGTGGTGCTATCCGTAATACATTTGATGAAGATGATTTGTCTGGCGGCGTCACCGCAGTCATGGTGACTACACTGTACTTCCGTTCACTCTGGCGAACCGCCCCCACTGTGCTGAACGGCACCTGGCCTTTCTATGACGCGGATGACGCCCCCAAACGCACCGTTCGTATGATTAAAGTCAACGATATCATGGGGTACGCCGATATCAAGGAATGGAACGCTCAGGTCAGTAACATTTTTTTTATTAATGGTTGTTTATTAGCTAGGTACTTAGAGTAAATGAAAGTAAATACAATTTAGCACGAAAGACCGACCTAAATGAATTTTGAACAAGAATGTAATCATTTAATTCGACTCTAAGCTGGTAACATAACACCGAAAATATTACATACTTAAAAGTGATTTAACAAATAAACAATAACTAGGTAAACAGTTAGAATAAAATACTATTAGCATTATTTAGGTCACTTGTGTGTTTGCTTATCTACTTGTCACGAGGTATGTAAACGCAAATTAGCACAAAATAAACCAAAAATGACACAATGAACAGAATGCTATTGAGCAGATTAGCGAAGCGTATCCAGTCACTGTGAGCACGCGCCTTTTCTTCATTTGCAGTCGAAACATCCTCGGTTACATTTTTAGTATCCAATGATTCGCCAGGTTCAAACTCCGTAAAGACTACATATTTCGCTGGTCCACTGCTAATCAGTCTGTTCAAGGACACGATCCACCCAGGCGCTGGTGTACTTAATCGCCTCAGATGCATCAACAGTAAGGTTTCAAATATTCCAACAACTGTCACAATCATAGAATCACGTAGGAACAGAAGCAATAGGGGTGTATCTGCACTGTGTTTAGGTATTTGATAGCCTATTTCAGTAAGGAAGATAAAATGTCCATAAAGACTGAAGCAAATCAATATTAATCTTATACAATCTCTTACATCCAACACCAAAGATATCAATGTGAGCATCAGTAAGATGATCGTGGGCACAACGACGATCGCGGCGGGCCCTGCCGCTATTCTCTTTAGCATAAACGTATATTTTAACATTGGATAAGTATTATTAGGACAGCATTTATATTTTCCTGGCATGCGTTCATTAATAACTTTCAGCAATTTCCACCCGGGGCCGTTTTGGAAATCGTCAAGAACAACAGGATTCGTTTTAATGAACGTATAATTTACCTGTTCTCCGTTATTCATCCACGAACCGAAATACAATGTACAATTCTGTTCATCAAAAGGCCATCTTCGTAGGGTTGTTTGACAAATGCCCGAGTGGGCGATATGAGGAACACATGAGACGCTGCCATTGTTCAGCACCAAACACGTCGTATAAATCTGATCGGACGGATATGAAGTAGCATCAGCATTCAACAACGCCATTCTTGGTGTCCAAATACGATGACTTTCCAGTTGCGTCGAATCAATGTTCCCATAGTCAGAGGGAGTCCACTTTAAGAACTCATCTTTCCAAGTCATCCCAACCCAGCTGTGAAGCGTAAACGTTTCCTCTAAAGCATCGAAGCTCATGTATTTTAGAACAAGACGCACTTTCACGGTCACTGGACTTTTATGATCTTTAACTGGTCGTGCGTCGTAGTTGTAAGCACAAAGTAAATCATTATTTAGCCTACTTTCATCGTGATCCTGCTCCTTGCGGTCGTCGGGACAATCACATGATATGAGTTTTACAGAAAATAATAATATAACACACAGCGTATAAAACGTTTTGAACTGGGACATGGTTCAAACTATAATGACAGTCAGATGAAAGGCCACTCGAATCTTACCATCGTGAAACTTGATCGCTGAAAACGCCCCTCATCATGTCAATAGTTTCGATATTTGATATTACCGTTGATATCACTGGTTGTCGTTACATAGTCGAATGACCTGAATTACATTTTGTCATTACAGTGGTTGAGTTATACTTGAATTTAATTCAAATTGAGCTGGGTGGACCTATTACCTTTTTCAACTTCATCTTCTTCACTTGTCAGTAATGGACTTTTCCTGTGTAATTTCAGAATACATTTTCTTTACAGGCTTTAGAAATACCTTACGCCACACCTGGTCTCTCTCTTGTTATCATACTGCCCCGGGAGCCTTCGCTGAGGAAATTGACCGAGCATGTAACAGCAAGTAGCATCAATAACGTCACTTCAAGAATGAAGAGAATGCGTATAGCTGCCATTTTACCGCTCTACACACTACGAATGACTTTACTGTTGCCTAATAAGCTGCAAGCAGTAAGTTTTTGTTCTTATTGAACTGTAGCTGTCTACTTAAGCTTTGTTAAA
Source organism: Miltochrista miniata (assembly GCA_933228765.1). Classification (NCBI taxonomy): domain Eukaryota; kingdom Metazoa; phylum Arthropoda; class Insecta; order Lepidoptera; family Erebidae; genus Miltochrista; species Miltochrista miniata. Next base: position 23,319,916 of record OW121749.1, on the reverse strand, counting down.
TAGGATGAATTAACCATTGATAATCAAAAATCCCATAGATTCATCAGTTTAATTTGTCATATAAACCACTAACACTTGTAAAATTGCAAATTCAAGGTATAAGCGTGTGTACTTAAGTACTATTCGCTATACACTATTGTGGCTTTAATAGGTATGAAATGCAAGCCAGCAATATCACAAACCGGTTTTTTGTCTCAAATTTAGATACCTATTATGAGACAAAAGAGATTTTTAATCGTCTACAAATCGAGCGGCGTCTGCGGTTAGTCAAGCCCTTCTACAAGCACTATCGTAGCAGGTTACGTAGTCCGTAGACCCATCGTAGCACCGTAGAAGATTTAAATTTTTGGACTACACCTCGTAGCTTTTGCAATTTTTTTTTTACCCTCAGCAGGCTATATTTGTAAGCGTACTGCCATTATTTCTCTATATAAAAATTGTATGTCACATCAGATGGGCGTATCGCGTTTGGTCGACGTCAGTAACCTGAAGCCCGGCGACCCGTTGAGGCTATCTCACATGGTGCAGAGGATCATGTTCTGGGCTGAAGCTGGCCGCAACGCTTACAAAGATGATGGTAATATTTCACTAACATATTTATTAATATCTAGCAGTTCCACGTGGCTTCGTCCGCGTAGAAGTCGTTATCGCGTAAAATCATTATCCTCCTTTTGCGCAGTCGGTTAAAAAGTAGCCTATGTCCTTCCAGGGGTCTCGAACTAACTCTATACTAAATTTCATCTCAATCGCTAAAGCAGTTTAGGCGTGAAAGTGTAACGGACAGACAGAGAGACAGAGTTACTTTCGCATTTATATTACCTAATAGGGATTTTTTTTTCTCATGGATGCTATGCCGGACTCCTACCGACTAAAAAACCTCACGTAACGCCCAATAGCCTACGGTTGAGAGCCCCGGGTAAGCCCTCGGAAGGATGTCCCAGCTAGGACTCCCAACAGACCCACGGCCCCCACTGCGGCCTCGTCTAGGGGGTGGTTCGGGTGCTATCCCGCTTCTTTGGGGGGGTTTCGGGTGTGATCCCGCTTCTAAGGGGGGGCGTGCGTGAGTTGCTCACGTCTCACGCTGCCGTCATGGGCCTGCTTCTGTAAGGACGGTGAGCAACCCTCTCAACGTCCTTAGGCCCCCGAACTACCCAATAGGGATAGCAGGGATGCTGCGTCCACATTTGTAACATTTTTAAGGCACAGTTGTCCATTTTCACTCACTGCAACTACGAGTAACATGTTGGTCACGATTACTCGTTGATATGTTACTAATATGGACGCAGCATTACGTATCCAAGAAGTGCTCGTAACCCTTCTGACTTAGTTAATGATCACGGCCGGCGTGGCGTTAAGCATCATTCACTATGGTTAAACTCAGATGGGTGACCACTAAGTGACATTTCCATTTTGGTAGCGTTTCCGTGCTTCGGAAGGAACGTTTAGTCATTGGTTTCGTTTGCATATATTATGGAGATAGTATGCTTTGCCTCTACCTAACCCTTCGGAGAGAAAAGCGTGACGAATGAATGTATGTATGTATGTATGTATAATACTATAAACATATACGAGTATGTTAAAACTAGCTGAAGCCCGCAGCTTATTTGTTCCCGCTTCCCGTAGGAAATTATTCCCGGGATAAAAAGTGGCCTATGGTGTTATTCCAGACTATAATGTATCCATGTACAAAATTTCAGCCAGATCCGTTCAGCCGTTCGAGCGTGAAAGAGTAACAAAAATCCACACTCACAAACTTTCACATTTATAATATTAGTAAGAAGTAAGAAGTACGAGAAGAAGATGTATTTGTTTTTTTATCAGTCTGTACAGTTACGTGTACGGTACAAGGGTGTAATGAATTGACATGATTGACTGAAAGGTATACGAGTAGTGTTAGATCTGGAGAGCGCGCTGGGTATTTTTGATTCAAAATGGGCATGTTATTTTCAAGGGAAAACATGTAAACCAACGATAAGGCACGTAATACAAAATTACAAGCGATAACAGACTTTCACGCGGACGCGACGGAGTCACGGGCGTCTATTTAGTAATATAGTATGGCAGAAGAAGCATGAAAGCAAAATTAATGCAGTGGAAATGAGAAGTCTGCGAAGTATAGCTGGAGTGACTTTAATGGACAAAAAAAGAAATAGCGTGATAAGGGAAAAATGTGGTATAACTAAACTGACCATTTATTTTTAATCTCAAAACGGGACACATAAGTTTTTCTGCCCGGTTGGCAGGTAAACAATTAAAATAAACATTACTTCATTATTTACAAAAAACGGCAAATTGCAAGTCTGATTTGCGCAAAAGAAAAACTGTTCGATTGGACCCCCATCCCCCACTTTTCATACCACTAAGGTGGCAGACAAGCAAAGTGTTAGGACGAACACCATGTCTACGGCGAGCGGTGCGACGATAGAAAGTAGCCATGGGCATCATATCAAACAATTCTTCACAGCACAAACCGTTGTACAGGCGGTAGAACACGCACATAGTCTGTCTCTCCTGTCGCGAAGAGGTTTCACACCGCCAGCAAGCATGGGATCCTTGACAACTCTCATGGCTTGCTTTTGCACAGAGTCGACCGGTCGAAACTGATATTCAGGTGCCCCCGCCCAAAGGTGACAGCAATAGTCCTTGCGTGGCCACACTTGCGACTTAGAGAGTAGCAGTGTTTGCGTGCGCCGCAGTAAAATTGAGCTGTTGAGCACACCGAGCTTCCTGGACGCCAGCCTGGCCTTGTTCTCCAAATGACTTCGGAACTGAACGTCACTGGAGATGTCAAAACCAAGGATACCTATACTGACAGAGATGGGAAGAGATGTGCCTTGAAATTGTGGCGCTACAGTAAATCGGTTTTTTATTTTTGTGGTGAATACGCAAACTGTTGTCTTGGTAGGGTTGAATTGAAATAGTAGATTGTACAACAAGGGGGCAAAACAGTATTTTTACGGCGAGGGCGCTACTTTGAATCACGAGCAAAGCGAAGGATTCTAGAATAGAATCCCGAGCATAGCGAGGGATTCTAACATAGAATCCTGAGCGCAGTGAGGGATTCAAAGTACACCGCCCGAGGGAAAAATAATTTGCCCTCGAGTAATATACTCTACTTTTCATTCCCTTTCTATGAGAAAAAAATAAGTTTTGTACGACGTAGTTACCTTCTAAAGTTATTGTTCCAGGAGTTCATGGATTGTCACTTTCACAACTTGACGTAGAACTTATTATATTTGCAGAATACTAACAATAAAATATGTTTACTGATTACAAGAACATTAATAAAGACGAACACGAACAGATAAATGGCGCTCTTTAGTTTTTTTTTAGTTAGCTCAGGACACCGCGCTGTGCAGCCAACACTTACCAGCCAGTAATTCATACAATTTGCGTTTGATTTCTATGAAATTTTCAAGTTCCAAATTCAAATCACTTTGCCGCCCGATAAAAAGCTCTTAACGGAAAAGAGCTATTTTGCGCCCCGTTATCGTGGTGCAAAGTGATTCTTTTCGAATAGCAGGAATGAAATAGTAGATTGTATAACAAGGGGGCAAAATAGTATTTTTACGGCGAGGGCGCTACTTTGAATCACGAGCGAAGCGAAGGATTCTAGAATAGAATCCCGAGCATAGCGAGGGATTCTAACGTAGAATCCTGAGCGCAATGAGGGATTCAGAGTACACCGCCCGAGGGAAAAATAATTTGCCCTCGAGTAATATACTCTACTTTTCATTCCCTTTCTATGAGAAAAAATAAGTTTTGTACGACGCAGTTACCTTCTATAGTTATTGTTCCAGGAGTTCATGGACTGTCACTTTCATAACTTGACGTAGAACTTATTATATTTGCAGAATACAATAAAATATGTTTAGGTACTGATTACAAGAACATTAATAATGACGAACACGAACAGATAAATGGCGCTCTTCAGTTTTTTTAGTTAGCTCAGGACACCGCGCTGTGCAGCCAACACTTACCAGCCAGTATTTCATACAATTTGCGTTCGATTTATATGAAATTTTCAAGTTCCAAATTCAAATCCTTTGCCGCCCGCTAAAAAGCTCTTAACAGAAAAGAGCTATTTTGCGCCCCGTTATCGTGGTGCAAAGTGATTCTTTTCGAATAGAAGGAATGAAAAAGTTTTTTTTCCCAATCACTCTGGTGAGAGTACTCTCGATTCCAGAAACCAATTATTCACGGTTTTCTTCCACTGCTGCCCGAGAGATATCGGGACGGGACGGCCCGTATAACAAGTGTCCCCCGTACTGTCGTCCGCATATTGTTATGCGGACGACAGTACGGGGCCGGTGCCGTTAATAATTTAGACAACATGTCATTGATATGCAGCAGAAGCAGAGTACGGATAACTTGTGGTACTCCAGCGTTTATGGCCATGCAGTCAGAAAGGCGTCAACGACGGCCTTGATGCTTCTACCAGCCAGAAAGCTGGACACCCCCCGCATAAACTTTTGGGCAGTCCATAGGAGGGCAATTTCGCAAGAAGACCATGGTGCCAGATCCGGTCAAAGGCCTTAGAAATGTCGAGTACTCACCGCTAGAGCTTCGCCCTTACTCTCGAGCCGTAGCTCGGTAGCCCAGCCGAGATCGCCTGTGGAGCGACCGTGACGGTAACCTTACTGCCGGTCACTGAGCAGGTCGTTTTCCTCAAGGTACCTTAGGAGCTGTGTATTGTTGACACGCTCTATCACCGTTGATAAAAGGGACGAAGTGTTGACTATAGGCCTGTAATTAGCCGTGTCGGTCTTGTCACCCTTCTTGGGCACAGATTGCACGTGCGCGATCTTCCACAAAGAATTTTCTTTTATCCCCCTTTTGTCTGATTTTATTACCTACTAGCTGACCCTCGCAACTTTGTTTACGTCACATGAGGTTTGCGAAAGGAGAGGCACTTCTTCATCAGACTCATCAAGCAGCGTGTGAAACGGCCCTGTTTGCTTAATCATAAAAGAGCTTAAAGATTTACCGTCACATTCAAAGGAACCCTCGAATTATAGGTTTTTAGAAAGTTGAGATGTCTCTAATTCCTGAACTACAAAACCCTCAGCACTGAAACTTGTGTGAAACAATCCTTAAAGTACTACCTTTATAACATTAAAAAAAATTTGGAATCGTACCACGCATTGTGAAGTTACAACTAAAAAACCATATTGTCTTTCATCCCCTCTCCCAAAGGAACCGCGCAAAATATCGGGATCAAAAGTATCTAAGAACCTTCCTCGGATCATAAGCTCTGATTGCACCAAGTTTCATTCAAATCGATTCAGTAGTTTCGACGTGATACTTATTCGGGATACAGACAGACAGACAGACAGACAGACAGACAGACAGACAGACAGACATGAAAAGTTTAAATTACATATTCGGCTTCAGTACCGATTAGAGAATGCCCTACAATTAAAATTTTCGAAATATCTTCCATGTACAGACTCTCGACCCTCTACAGTTTTATTATATGTATAGATTTTTGTGATAGCATCAAATCAGCCTATGGCAGGCCACTCCTTGACGTAGGCTTCTCCCAATCAACGCCACAACACACGGTCCTGCGCCTGCCGCATCCAGTCCCAGCCTGCGACCTTTTCTAGATCCGTTCCTCTCCGCTGGTCCATCTGGCGGAGGGGTCGTCGTACCCCACGTTTACTAGCAGCGATCTCTACTTAAGAACTCGTTTGCTAGATCGGCCATCGGTTGTTCTTCGACCACTTTGGTTCTCTGTTGGAAAACATAGTTTCGGATTTTATCCCTCGGAGACACCCCAAGCATAGCTCGATCCATTGCTCGCTGCGCAACTTTAAGGGTATGGACAAGCCCCACTGTAAGTTTCCACGTCTTGGCACCGTAGGTAATAATTGATAGTTTGCTCAATAAATGGTTACTTTGCTTGTATGTTGACATTAAATGAACACTTGTGTTTCGGCATTACCCTACCCATAAGTAAAATTCCAAAGCAATTTAAAACTTCAATTTAGTTATGAGTTTACCACTAAACTACTTCACGAATTTTACACAAAAACAAAACAATAGTGGAGTGAAAACACGGACTGGCTCTAACTTCCCCGACCGCGCATGCCCCACGAATTACGAAATTTTAAAAAAATCGCAAGGTTTCGGAAAACGGGACAATTTAGCGTCCCGGCGCTATGTTTGGGCCAACGGGACAAGGGACCGAGAAACGGGACAGTCCCGTTCAAAACGGGACGTATGGTCAGTTTAGGTATAACAGAAGATGTAGTGACTAAGATCGAAAAAGGGATGCTTAGATGGTTTGGACACGTGGAGAGAATGGATGAGAATAGACTGACAAAGCAGATTTATGAGGCGAGAATGAATGGGCAAACTGGTAGGGGTAAACCTCGGCGTACGCATGCCGATCAAATCAGAGACGTTCTGGAAAAAGGCAAGGTCAAGAGTACCCTTAACCGGCGAGCGTGTATGAAAACAGTTATGAAAGTAGAAGAAGCGAAAGTTGTATGTCAGGATCGTAGCAAGTGGAAAGCCATAGTCTCTGCTTACCCCGATGGGAAACAAGCGTGATTATATGTATGTATGTATAAATAATATTTAACAATACTCGCACATGCCATTGGTGCGTATTAGTATTTTATAAAACCCGCCAAGTGCGATTCGGACTTCCGCACGGGGGGTTCCGCACCAAAACACGAGTAAAAATCACTTTTGTTGAAAGACATGTTTATTTTGTTTTAATTTAATTATTTATCAATCAATCAATCAATATATCAATCAATACATATAATAAAATCGTAACAAGTCGCTGTCTGTACATGGAAGAAAAATAAGAAAAAATATTATAGGGGGGCTTCATGAACGCAATAGAACCCAAAACAATTATTTTTAGAATTTTTGTCTGTTTGTCTGTTAGTCTGTACGTTTGTGCACGCTAATCTCAGTAACCGCTTAACCGATTGCAATGCGGTTTTCTTTATTGTGTTGAGGGATTGAACTTTTACTTTCACAATAAACGTTTTAAAGAGGGGCAGTCGGGTGAGACCGTCTCACGGCTTCTTGGTTAGTATTTGTTATTATAGCGGCAACAGAAACACATAATCTGTGAAAATTTCAGGTTTCTAGCTATCACCGTTCATGAGATAGATAGAGGGACGGCGAAGTCTCATAAATAGGGTCCCGTTTTTTACCCATTGGGTACGGAATCCTAAAAAGCTTCTAAGGGATGAAAAATTGGCGTAAATTTAGTTCAGCGCACTTTCAATTATTCATGTTGTACCCACTTAGGTGAGGCGTGTAATGTTTTCCACAGTATATAGGCAGGTACTCTTTATTTTCCTTTAACTTTATCTACCTACTCATCGTTTTGCTTTTCTTTTTGAAGTAAAAGCTTCTTTATGCGAGTTGCACACTTTTCAGGTGGGAATAAATATTTGAACTCGATATGCTATAGGTAACCGTTACCAAGAGATTTAAGCTATAACAATTTGATAGTTCTGCAGATAATTACTAAAAAAACTTTTTTTCAAACGATACCTAAAGATGAAATTTCAAATGCCTACTGAAAATGACCCTTAAAAATACACAAATATTATAGAATGGTTATTATTAAGCTACACAAAAAATACCTTTCTTATGGTACCTATGGCTATTTAAAACAATGCATTAGAATGCTTATAAGTACCTATTATAAACTCACATTAAAATTATAAAATAGCACGAGAACGCCTACCTCAAATAGAGGCATGCCGTGTTTACGCTGCGTGCTATGTGCTAGCTAAGTTAGGTAGGTACATTTGTTAGTTGTTGGAGCGCATATTGCCCTTTCCAAAATTATCTTATTTGTGTCATGTACTAATTAATTGTGTTCGAAGCAAAGACGTATCATATATAGACACGTTATACACGAACATTGCGGCTTTTAAAAACAGCTAAACTTTTATAAATTTGAAACACAGTGCTAATAGAACTTTTGCTAACCCTACAGCCGCGTCACAGATTTTCAGGTAATTACCTACCTACTTTACGTGTTGCCATTTTGAAGTGTCTATAACGTATCTATAGTTTTTATATCATTGGTTCGAAGTAACTTTGTGACTCGCTTGTCTCATAATGAATGGTTTTGCTGGGACCGAGATCGGAAGTCTCAACAACTTCGCGAGCTCACACGCAACTGTTGATATTGAATCACTTTGATTCCCACCACGAACACAGGCAGGTACTTAAGTAAATTACGTATACATATCATACTGATGGGCGGCACTCTCAGTGTTACGTTAAAATTATACCTATAGAGTAAGTTTCGTCTTAATTTCGTTACAAAACCATCGAAGCGGTAACTATTAACCTAATACACAAATTTTGGTACCTACCTAGGTATGCCACAGCAGTACAGCACAAATGGGTCACAACACATCTGTATATTCTGGTCACAGCGTAGAGCATACGAGCGTGTGTGTATGTGTGTTGTGTTGGGTTGACTGTGAGGGGGTTCCCCACAGTCTTCAAATCACATCAAGAAATTCGGATGGGAAGACCCGAGTCTGAGTAAAACTACCTAAAACATTTTATAAAATTCTTTAAGGTGAATGATCATTATGCCTAAATTTTACATATTTTACCTTTTCAGGAATCGAGTGGGATAAAACACCAGATATGCAGCTTCTTGTGGATCGACCGTACATATTCTACGTGCGCTGGCACAATCTCTCACTGATGAACGGAAACTTTGTACTTTAAACATCTAAGATCGGACTTAACATGAGATAGCATAGAGACCTGCACGAATTATTAACCAATAACCAATAAAGGCTCCTGATAATATAAGGGTATCTTAAATAATAAATAGGTTAATTAAAAACAAACATAGTATTTACTTAATTTGGAATTTTTACGATGCAAAAAGTACATATCCATACCTCTACTTTATAGCATCTTATGGCCTTATAACTTCTTCTCGTGCATTTTCTTTCTGAATTGTGCGTGGTGTTAAATCATATTTCATTCGACAGATATCTTGAGGTTTACAGAGCAAATGTTTATGTGTTTGAATTGGCATACCACTGCGGTGAAACAACGCGCTTAGCTCCTGAAAGTTTGGCCAGTAGGGGAGACGCGCAAACGCAGCGACAGTTTCACCAGCACAGTCACGAGTCATCAACACTTCACTGCCTCGTCGGCCAAAAACCATCCATTGGTCCGCAGATCCGTTTTGTATATGATATTGGCCTGTAGGTATAATAATGTCTTAGGTAGGTTACACGAATTTTTCACGCAATAAATCTGCAATTTATTCAATCAATTCAGTCCAATCATCGGGCAAATGATTACCTAATACCATCTATCGTAGGTATGTCATCATTTGCCCGATTTATACTTATTTTTGGCAATAAGTAAGCTATGATGCATACCTACTTCAGAGCAGTTTACACTGAATATAAAGAATAAGTATGTATCTACATTATTCTTATTAGTTGGTTGGGGACCCCCAAGGTTTATTGGGGCGTGCCACGGTGTACTAGGATAGTACCAATGTATGCAGAGTTGTACCTACTGGTACCGGGGTGCGTTGATGCCTTACCAGGGTAGGTATACAGATGTCTTACCAGGGTGTGAAACCCCATTAATATCTACGTAGAGCCCAAACAAACTTGACCTGCGAGCGGTGCACCTGCTGAGTTACGGACAAGGCTTTATTCTTATTAGTTGGTTGTACGGGGGACCCCCCAGATTTATTGGGGCCATACCAGTAAGTCGTAGCATAATGTATTGGAGCTGTTCCATTGTGTTTAGGGGCCGTACCTACTTGTACGAGGGTGCACTGATGCTTTACCAGGGTAGGTATACGATTTCTTACCTGGGTGTGGAACCTCATTAATATCTACGGAGCCCAAACAAACTTACCCTGCACCTGCTGAGTAATGGACGAGGCGCCCTTAAGTCCAAAAGGCAGTTGCTTCCAAGTAAACCGAAAATGTTAAGAAAACTTATAATAGCTTTTAGCAGTCAATGAAAGGTCCGCAGACTGTGTAGGGGTTGGAAGCCTACGGGTCCGTTCACACAGACCGGCTCGGAGAGCAGAGCAGATTCTTATCACGTTGAAAACAGAGCTTTTATTATTTGAAGTAAGGTTTATTCTTGCATGTGCACTGCTTTTGTCAGTAAGAATGCTTGAACGCGCTTGGTGTGAAATAATAAGAGGAGCTGACCGGCTCCGATCGCGTACTTTTCTCGTTCGCGCAGCCGTACGGCTCCGATTTCCTGCTCTTTCTTGCTCGCGCAGCCGATCGGCTCCGATTGTGTGCTCTTTCCCGCTCGCGCAGCCGATCGGCTCCGATTGCATGCGCGCTGCCCCACGCCGACCGCCATTTTGATAGCACAATTTAAACAGAACAGTTGTGTGCACTTATACGAAAACATGACTGATGAAAAATTAATATATTTCTTCATCGGAGCTATCTAAAACCATGTTCCGAAAAGCACCCGTTAACACCCAAAACAAAACTTGGACTACTGGTACTGCCTTAGTAGTGAATCGATGCACTCGATGAATCCGACCGGCTGGGAGCGCATCCGACCGGCTCCGAGCGCATCCGACCGGCTCCGAGCGCATCCGACCGGCTCCGAGCGCATCCGACCGGCTCCCAGCGCATCCGACCGGCTCCGAGCGCATCCTCTTTCAGCCGGTCTGTGTGAAATAGTTGGCGGCTCCGCTCCGACCGACTCCGAGCGTATACGATCCGGTCTGTGTGAAAACAAAAGTGCGCGCCGATGCTCTCCGAGCCGGTCTGTGTGAACGGACCCTACTGGGGTATCCTTCCGATCCTGTCGTATCCTTCCGAGAGCTTACCCGGGGCTTCTAACTGTAGGCTTTTAGGTAGGATACGTGTGGTTTTTAGACGGTAGGAGTCTGGCATAGCATCCATGTAGAATTTTCCTCGCGTTAATATAAAAAAGGGGTTGGGAGCATTCGAAGGAAGGCGCTATTTCATCAAAGGCTCGTAGAAGTCGTAAGTTAGTGTGACCCAGGCGTGTGAAGGACGATCTTAATCACTTACGTAGGATTATCTCACCTAGTTTTTCCTCTATGATAATGATATTTTCCAAAAGCCCAGACATTGTTCCGTTGCCTTGTAAGAAATGTTTACCCACTGGTGTTTCCACTTGCAAGAAACATTGACTCCATTCCACAGACCCATTGAAATTGCCGTATTTTAAAACGTTTTGTTCTCTTTCCTGTTAGATAAATTAAAGTGCAGTGAATTTATTTGACAAAAACCGGCCAAATGTGAGGGTTCCATACTAAAACATACCTACCTATTTATTGTTACAAGAGAAATACAATATCTTTGAAAACTTCAGCTCTCTAGCTATCGCCGTTTATGAGATATAGCTTCGTGACGATAGGCAGGCAAACGAATAGCGAAGTCTCGGTCCCGAGGCTTCGGATACCGCACACAGGCTCCAGTAAGATCTTGTGGCCCCCTACATCGTAACGCACTCGACTCTAGCGTAGGCGTCTAGGACTTTGCAGGAAAGGGATGCCTTACAGTTGCTCCCAACAGCTTAACTACGACTAAAGACACACAACCTATATCTGTTTGGAATCGAGACAGTAAAAGATTTTTACCCCAAGTAGATACCTACATAGATATTGGCACTACCTACGTAGGACTCTAGGTACTTATAAAGGTGTTTTTTTAAAGGTATAGAACTTTGAAATGAAATAAAACAAAGGTGATTTCTTTTATTGATATGAAATTCACTTTATTCGAAAGACAATCTTCTGGCATTATAATTTAAATATGATTTCTGGCATATGACCGCCACGGCTGGCTCGGACGTAGTCTAATCTAGAGGTCCAATTTTTGATGACTTTTACCAACATTTGTGGCCGTATATCGGCAATAACGCGCCGAATGTTGTCCTCCAAGTGGTCAATCGTTTCGGGCTTATTGACGTAGACTAGCGACTTCACATATCCCCACAGAAAATAGTCAAGTGGCGTTAAATCGCACGATCTTGGAGGCCAATCCACGGGTCCAAAACGTGAAACTATGCGGTTACCAAACGTTTCCTTCAATAAATCAATAGTGGCACGAGCTGTGTGACATGTTGCGCTGTCTTGTTGAAACCACAGCTCCTGCACATCATGGTTCTTCAATTGATGAACGAAAAAGTCAGTAATCATCGCTCTATAGCGGTCATCATTGACTGTAACGTTCTGGTCAGCATCGTTTTAAAGAAGTACGGACCAATTATTACACCAGCCGATAAAGCACACCACACAGTCAGTTTTTCTGGATGTAACGGTGTCTCAACATACACTTGAGGATTATCATCACCCCAAATACGGCAGTTTTGTTTATTAACCTATCCATTCAACCAAAAGAGAGCTTCATCGCTAAACAAAATTCGCTTATGAAAATCGCGATAGGCATATTTCGAAGAGAACCATGATTTTCAAAATAAATTTGTACAATTTTGAAGCGTTGTTCAGGCGTCAGTCTATTCATGTTGAAATGCCAAACCAAACTAAAACTTAAATCACTTGACAGCTGACAAAATTACCGCCAGTTAAAAAAGTGTTGCCAACTTAAAGTTAATACCTCTAAAAAAACACCCGTTATTTCCTCAACTGGTTAAAATCGATTAGAACTGCTTCAAGGCCTTCAAGTAGCTTTGTGTTGTGACGACAGCGTATGGACTGCAACATCTTCGAATCGTATAGCGTAAAGCGCCTGGCGAGGCGGCTTCAGCATGCAAGGCAAAGGCGAAACTACTGAGTTATGGCGTTTTTCGGTCTCCGATCGCCGCCCGGTAGTACCGGTTACACGGAGCGTATAAAATAGTAATTCCTAATAAGTACCTAGTAGCACGCTTAGATTTTGGAATGATCTCCCTGCCTCGGTTTTCCCAAACGCCTACAGTACCTATGGGGTTCATAAAAAGGAGTCTGAAAGTTTTTACAGCGCAAGTGTAGCGCCTCTGGTGTTGCAAACGCCCACAGGCTACGGTGACCACCAAGTTCATCTGGTGAGCCGTATGCTTGTTTGCCACATTAGTGGTATAAAATGCAATGAATAGCACAGCAGGAAGTGAAAGGCGAAGGTTTCAGCCTCTATAATGGCGTATGGACTAGTCAGCCTCTGTGCTTTGCAAATTTGCAAACAAAAGCAACCCTTTGGAGCAACTCGGGAACATAGCTGAGCGTGCCAATTCAGAATATTTTGTACCAGAGATATTTTGTAAAACATCCAGAATGAAATTAACCCTACAAAGCGTGCCGAAGAACTCAAAGTTTGTCGGTGGTGGAGGTTGACCGAGGTCCAAGGGATTTACCTTCTCCATTCTCCTCTGTCCGAAAACTTCTTGCCTCATGTAGACAAGAGCCTAACTATTAAAAATAACGTACATCAATCGTTTAGCTTACCAACTCCGTCGTGGCTCTAATGCGGAACACAAAACAGTCAATAAGCTCTGGCTGCAAGTATACAGTCATCCAACTGCCGACTAAATCAGCCACATTGAGGCTGGGTCCTTTTTTGTATGCAGGACATATTTCTTGAAAACTTTTTGTAATATTTGTTGTGATACACCTTACGACTAATAAAAATGTGAAACAGATTGAATGAACGTATAGGTCCATTACGAACTATAGCTTAATTCAAGTGATTCGGAACTTATTAACAATCACAGCGATGAAAATTCGTGATTGAGAAATGTCAAGTAATAATATTATTGAAATTTCATACACCTATTGTTTAATCTCCAAAATATTATGTATGTTTAGTGCTGAGATGAGATGTTATATCCTTACCAAAGTATGAATGGTGAAACATTAAAGTAATCTAAAATTATTACGGTCAGTTCCTGGTAACGTTTTAAACGGATCGGATCGGTTTTATTCCTCGACTTTCTTTCGGCAATGACGTCAATAGATAGAATTTAACAGACATTCAAGTAATGTGTAATATTTATAGACATTATACTAGATGATGCTCGCAGCCTCGCCCGCGTGAAATTCGGTACCCGTTCCCGCTTCCCGTGGGAACATATTCCCGGGATGAAAAGTAGCCTATGTGTTATACCAGACTATAAGTTATATTTGTACCAAATTTCAGCCCAATCAGTTCAACCGTTAGAGCGTGAAAGAGTAACAAACAGCCACACATCCACACTCATAAACTTTCGCATTTATAATATTAAGTAAGATATGAAGTGTCTTTATAGTTCGCGAAAATTTCGAGAATTCGGAGCACAATTTAGTTCTGGCTAAGCCCGCTAATTAGTAAACAAAGATTATGTGGAATATTATATTTTATTTATACATCCAGTATGTAATATAAACACAAGTAGCGTGGATAGAATATACAGTCTCATAAAAAAACTTAACAGTCGCTAGAAACAATCTAGCTGCTAGAATTAGGCTCAGAAGAAATTTTGGATTATATAGCTACACATACACTGTACATAACTATTACACATCTATGAAAACATGCAACATGTCACATATTATATTTAAGAATGTATACTATATTCACCAATTTTTATATAAATAGCTAAACTGTGAATAGATTATACAATAAGCCACAACATTTGTAGATAAAACGCGTGGCGTCACCAACGACATAGCGTTTCTAACCCATTATACACATACATACATACAGACATAAATATTAACTAAATCCTGAACAGCAATACCTAGACTCTTGATATAATACGTTTTGAGCCAGGCCTGCTCTTGAACTGCCAAGGAACAATATTACTACACCTGTACCTATGCTCTGATAAATCAATAAAATATATTTAAATTCGTCCTTGCAATCAATCATCGAAATCGCCCCGCGATCCATCATTCTTTGCGTTCATAAGAAAATATATACACGGAACTGAAATAATTGCTGTCCAATATAAACAATACTGTTATGTAAAAAAAATGTAAAGTAATAAGAGCCTAATCAAAATAATAAAAGTATAAAAATATTCCGTAGACTGAACAATAAGTTTGTCTTACATTCGTATCTACCTATAGCCCAGTCATATTAGGTAAAAAAAGGGGTCAACCTCGGAATGAAAGATAATAAGCTGCAAATTGGTATGAACCTTTGTTTTGTCATTCTAAATGTTGTCTCAAAAGTCACAATCGTTATCGTGTCCGCGTCTCAAGATATTCAAGGTCAAAGGTCACAAAAATCGGTTTTTCGCGAATATCTGGCTTCCTATCGGTTAAATGAGATTTGCATTTATTATAAAAGTTGTAGGCTATAAAATTCCCTACAACTTTTGTTTAAACTTTTTTTTCATACGACCAACCGTTTTGAAGGTAGAGCGCGAAGAGTGCACATCGTACAGTCATATACGGCCTAATGCAAGGTCAAGCGTGAGTTATGGTTATCAGTACGTTATAAAGTCAATTATTTACTTGGAAATTATAATTATTAAACAATGCCTATTATTTATGTACTAACTATTAATTATTTATATTTAATTAAAGTAAGTAACTTGATAATTTATATATAATTATTCATATTTAACTATTTAAGTATAAAATATTATTAATTCTGGATTATATGTTTTAGTTTTATTTTAAGTTAACACGACATTATATATCTTTTCTTTAAAACGCGTACATTTCTCAATACTTATATACCTGGAAATACTTGACCTTGCATTAGGCCGTATATGACTGTACGATGTGCACTCTTCGCGCTCTACCTTCAAAACGGTTGGTCGTATGAAAAAAAATTTAAACAAAAGTTGTAGGGAATTTTATAGCCTACAACTTTCATAATAAATGCAAATCTCATTTAACCGATAGGAAGCCAGATATTCGCGAAAAACCGATTTTTGTGACCTTTGACCTTGAATATCTTGAGACGCGGACACGATAACGATTGTGACTTTTGAGACAACATTTAGAATGACAAAACAAAGGTTCATACCAATTTGCAGCTTATTATCTTTCATTCCGAGGTGAAAGCCCTAATATGACTGGGCTACTATGTCAAAGTGCGCTGGTGGTTATACAAATAAGTTCCTCGTTTCACTTACAAATTATGTTAGACTAGACGTAAATACTTCATGTGTATTTTGGAATACTGCTTCCTGCAAATAAAGAGAAAATAACAAAATTATGTATTAAGGTCAGAAAAGATAGAGGAATGTACAGGGGGTTTAACTTAGATGAACTTAGCCGGCAAGGTTAGGTTTAAAAAATATGTCTTTTAGAATGGTTTGTTTCCTAATGCAAATTAAATATATCCTGTACATGGAATTATTATCACCGGAAGCCTAAACAGAAAATATTATTTATCGTATAATTTCGATATATAATTTTATTAAGTTTGTGCTACATAGGTATAGGTATGGGTATTTTTACATATTTATACCTAAGAAATAATTTAAATTTGGCAAATCTGCTAGTCAGTGATGATGCCAATTTCAGTACAGTAGCGGCCGAATGGTTTGCGTCTTTTAGACGTATCTACAGTATCTTATTTAGTGCTGTGACAAATCGATTTTTACCGCGTTAGTTGTATGTAGTACACTATTATACCACTTAAAAGCTTGTTAATACAGCATACTTTCGCTTTTATACAGTCTTTGGATAAATGTATCTATTGTCACTAGTTAAACCCCCCATTCAACGACGGTTCTCTCAATAATAGATGTCACTTCTTATGCAGGTATTTATTTAATTGAAAGATAATAAGTGTTACATTTTAACGTCCTCCTTATTTGACAATGTCGTTATAAATACTCGTTGACTAGTACCATAACATTATAATACATATTAGATATAACAGCCCACTCTTATGCCGTAGCCTGGAGCCAGCGGAACAATTGGAAAGTTTTCAAAATAGTTACAACAACAACTACAATAATTTACAGTATCACACATATTTCAAACTAACGCCTTAAATGTATATGTGGTTGGCGATTCTTTAGCACTTTACAATAAACTGGACTAAAAATCACCAAAATTAAATTTAAAGTCGTCAAAACAACATGAACGATTGGCATCTAGTTAGTTCACATTTTGTCTTATTTTTACTATTTACGTTACTATGTTTTGACTAAATATATTTTTGTGATTTTTAGTATAATCACGTATGCCTCAGAATCGTCATTATTATTATAATTAATATAATTATGTGGTAGAATTTTAACAGTGTAATATTATAAACGTGTCGCGTAAGTAGGTAAGTAGATAAATATTTCAATCTTCAAGCTTCTGTGACTTACAAAGTGGATCTAAACTAGCTGTTTCTTCGTCTACAAGTTATTACAACAATACGTGTTAATTAACGTATCTTATGTCTTATAGCATACTTAATTTTTAAAAGCAAGAATTATATCTTAAGTAGGTATGTAATAAATGTCCTAGTGGGTGTAATTAATATTAAATTTATATTTAAAAAGTTGCACTTAATTAGAATAGTGGCCAATGTTTACGTCAAAAACTCAGGCTCCGCGCAGCTCAATGACATGTCCGCAAAGGCATCATGTTCTTATGATTTGTTTTCCGTATTAGAAGCTGAAAGTTAAAAAAATCTATCTGTTAAATTTCTAACAAATGCTATGGAAAAAAAACGTATATTTTCGAAAAAACAACTATTCGGGAAGGCAAACGTCTTATTCATTTATGAATCTAACAAGTCTACGGATTCAATTTCTATAATTCTTATAAATATACCTCATAAGTTTCGTCTTGGTCGATAACTAGTTATTTATGCTAAAAAACCTAATAAAGCCATTTCCCATTAATATAGGAATATAAATTACCGGCATCTAAGAGCAAAGAACAAATATAAGTGACTTTGTAACAATTTATAATCGGGCACAAATATAAAAATGATACTGAAAATCCGGATGAAAATGGTATAGTCATTAATACTGTTAACAAAAAAATTGGAGTATCGCACAAGCGTGCCAAAACTCTTGCGACCAAATGTTTACAACTATAGGAATAAGGATAAGTAATAGTATCTCCTTCCGTAGTACGTGTCCTGTTTAGTATCTACAGGAAGAGACATGTCGTCTAGTTATCTATGTCATGTCGTCTCAACAAAAACGGAACAATGCTTCTATGAAGGCTTCTACTGATAAAGTTTGTAAAAGAAACAACGCAGCTATGTATATAAAAGAGTTAATGATGATTGGTAACATTCAAAATTAGCAAATCTGTTGTAGTCCAGATTGCGCAGGTCAAACCCCGACTGGAGATGAAATTCACTTTCTACTTTATTAGGTCTTCGTGTCAAGTATGGCCAAAGAAATTTCATTTTATCATCTCTCTATGAAAATTTGATACCTAAAATTCTTATGCAGCATCTAACAAACTTTCTATAAAAATGTAAATTCATGTTACCTAACAACGGACTCATGCAATACAAAACAATTCTGTACAACTTCCCGCTTACAATCACGCTTTAAAAACGTAATTCGAGTCTAATAAAATAATTCTCCATTGTTTAAGCAAAAATGTTATCAATACGTTCAATATCAATTCAAATGCAATGAATACATACTGATAGCATGGTAATTTGAAGTCGATAATAACAGGTAATAATCAGTTATTATCGATAAACAGGTTCAAAATACAATACTTTGTCTCATAATACATTCGATGTCTTGTTAATTGGAATTTGGTTGTCTGAAATTCTTCGCGTGAGGTTAAGGTTATCATTTCCACAATAAGAACAATAAAACCATACACCAACCAATAGTTAGGTAGATGACAAAGTATAAGAAATTGAATATTTTACTATAAACTAGATACTTAAATAAATACACGCCTTATAAATAATACATAAACATAGTCGAAACAGGAAAGACGTCTAAACAACTCAAGTCTCGATCGATATCAGCTCGACTCACGTGGCCTGTTTATTAAAATAAATATTGTGAACGTGTTTCCTTGTTAAAGACACGTCCCATCACTTCAGTAAGATGTCAATTTCTTTATCATTAATTTCATTGGAGGACTTTATGGCTCAAGTTGGAAGACATACAATAAACTTTAAGTCACATTCTATAATCACGAGTGTATGAATAATGAATATACCGAAGTTCGAAATCCTAGTATAGAAAATGTGCGCATCTCCTTTACCAGTCGAGATATTAAATTGGCACTTATATGTATAGAAAGCGTACGCGAGCAATGCGTTTGCAGTCGTGAATCGAATCGGAATGCTGAGTAGGTACCTCCAATGTGTGGGAATATCAAGCTGGTTAGTCCCGACAATGCTTGGCTCATGTTACAATAAATTGAAACTGAATTGCGATAGTGACGGTAAGATGAGGTCTGAAGTCTGTATGATAGTCCCCGATTGGGTCTGAGAGTATCTAATGTTCCGGGGAAGTCCCTGCAGACTCGTGATTTTTTGAATCTTTAGTGCAGCTAAATGACTACTACGTACACAGGAGAAAAGTGCTCTTCTAGTATAAAAGAGCACTTTTCTCAACGAAGGTGCCTATACTTTTGGTGTAGGTACTCAGACTAAAACGATGCCGTCTTGCGTTGTCCTTAAACCGGAGGAGATCGGAAAACCGAGGCCTAATCAACGCTCACTAACGGAAGTTGACTATGAATTGTCATGGCTAGCAATGAAGCATAAATAACGGGGACTACTTGGCGCGATGCAGAACTAATGTAGGTTTCGAAATATTGTTTGCATTCTGAATACATAGAATTGCTGATTGATGAAACTTGGTGGCACTTGCATTGAATGAAACCACTTGCGTTGTTCCACAATATTGACCTACTTATTAATCTTAATTTTAACCGGGATCTAGACGTATGGCTACTTTTAATAATAATTTATGACGTCTGTTTATCTCGTTACCGCCTAGAAAGACCTCAAAAGGGAAACGGTTTTCCTAAATAGCACATCGCGTCAACTTCAACTGATGACAAATTAATTAATGACATCACCGGGGGCCTACGCTGCCCACGGAATAATGTTCCGCGATGCTGTTGCTTTAATTTAAACATGGCTCAGGCTCAATACTTATTTTTATAATTGTTAGTTCACATTGAAGAGTAAGGACTTAACTAAATTCATTTAGATGAGCGGAAAGTCAAGTCAAAGTCAACATTATTTATTTCATACAGACCACGCCTACAATACTTACAAAATGTCAAAAACCAAAAATAACTAGGTATCCATGTACGAGTATGATCAATACGGCTCACCGGGACGAAATCTAAAGGTAAAATGTGGGCATGCACCTAATATGCATCAGAGGTAACAATAACATTGATATTTTATTAATTTGGGTGTATTTCCCACTCTTTACACTCTTGATCAATGAAATCGTACAAATATGCCATGTGATCAAGATTACGTATTATCTTGCAGTCGACGTGTCTCAGAAGTGGTGATTGACTTGAATCTATTTTTGTTTTCAAACATTTTATTTAATTTTATAGTACTGGGTAGTCCTTCCAAAAATACATTAGGTATGCCGAAAACAGTTCAATATCGATCGTTTGTGAAATATTACGCTTCATGATTTTGTTTTTCAAAGTTAAATGTACCCTCAATGGCCTCAATAACGCCCCTACCCCCACCTGCTAAACGATTGGTGCTGACGTAGGAAATTGACGGTAGGTCATATTTTAACCAAAAATTGAATGGAAAGCTATTCTAAGTAGGCTTTACGATTTTATGTGTAACAATGATGGCGCTCGCGGCTTCACTCGCGTATAATTCGGTTCTCATTTCTGGAACCCATGGAAATTTATTCCGGGAATAAAATACTATAATCTATCAATCAATCAACCTTTCTCTTGAATCATTTGTGAAAACCATGTGAATATAATATGTATGTTAAAATTTAATTAGGTATGTAGATTTATGAGTTTTGTTAAAGTTTTCTCAAATTAAATGTTGCAATAATAACAAATTGATTGTTCTAATAGTAAAGAAACATTGGCTCTAATTATAATTTATTGAATAGGTATAATAAAATGGGAACAACCTGTATATAAATAGACACACATACTTAAAGATAACACAATAATACCTAATCTACGTTTGTCATTTAGATAAAATTATAATTAGGCATTTTTGGGCATAGTTTTGTAAAATAATTATAATAAGTATGTAAAATAACAACCTGATTATAAATAATGTAAAGTTATAAGTATAACATCACAAAAAATAAGTGGATTGGGTCACATTAGAAAACCATTTTCACTCAGGTTGTTATACCATGCATACTATTATTGTCATGGTATTCATAAAATATGTGACTTTCCATCAGAAGTAGGAACTTCATAGGGTTCCCCATTAAAACATATATTTGTAACTCAATGGCGCGCAAGTTTAATGAACGCATAGACCTGAAGTTGGTACAAATTATGAAGGAATGTATTACATTGAGACTGGCAAAGTTTTAAAAAGGTTTCTTCTTGGGTCCAGTCAATGAAACAACAACACACCTTGAGTATCTAAAATGTTTGATATTGGAATTTAATTGAATAACCCGACTTCCAAAAAGGTTTATTTATAGAAGAATGTAATTTGTAAGGAGACAACAAACTGTTTTCATAATTATCACAATGGTCAAAGTATCATAATATGTAGATAGATGCGACCCTCTAAATATGAATCTCAACTCACTTTCTTTGCAAAACAACCTATAACTTTGTTATATTGCATCTATAGGAGAGAATAGGATAGATAAATCATTGCAATATAGTTTCAGCAGTTTTATGTGGTTCAGTGTTTTACTGCTCCCATAAAATTTGTTCATCGTTCATCACATATTTAATACACTATTTATTTATACAATGAAATGAAACAATGGTGGAAAGAAAGAAAGAAGGCATACTTTCTCCCAACTCTCGTGACTAGCCTACTCTGAAACAAAACTTAGTAAAGCTTCATTTCTTAATTGAATTTATTTTCAATACAAAATAAGATGTCTCTTTTATTCAGGCGACATTAGCATCAGATGCTGGAATACGAGCCTACTGTATTGAATTATTAATTAACTTATGACAGTATGTAATAAATAATTATGCTCCAAATAATAAATAACTGTTCGATCGATAAAATATATGCTCATGGTGGCCAATAACCAGTATCACTAAATATTATGATTAATATCACTAGACCAAAATAATACACAAACCACTGTGATTGTACCAGATCCATGATACAACTATGTCATGATTCAATGGAAAAAAATATACTTTTTCAACTATACTGTGTTAAAATAATAGGATGTTTTGACCTTGTACCTAAACAATTAGCAATTACCATCGAAGGATGCTATTAAAGACTTGTCGTGGGACCAAACATGTTTAGGTCGAATATAATTTACTATTCATAACATTAAACAGCAATACAACACATCAATGAAACTTGAAATTCAAACTACGATTACAACGATGTTCGCACACAAGAGCTGCAAAACAATTGTAACTTTATTATGTAACAAACAGCCACATAACTTGTTCTTGAATCCAATTTACATTAAGAAATGCATTACTACCTATGATATTATGGTAGGAATACTATTTAAATACTCATTCAAGTATTAGAAGCAATGAGGAAATGAGATAAGAATAGATTACTCATCAGCAGGATCGGACACAAAGTTCCTAAAATTATAATGTAGTATGCTTAAAATATATTTCAATATGATGTATTGACATGTCTATCAGGAGCTGCATTGTTACTAAATTAATTTGAAATTCCATAATTAACCCCACCTGTGTTGAGACCTGTGTTCTCTGATGCACCGGAAGGAGCTGGAGGCGCGGGCATAGCGATGGGGGGCGCTTGTTCACCCTTTGGACGGCCTTCTGCTCCTGGCTGCACGGTTACGGCTTGCACACCGTCTGAATCATCCCTCTCCAACGTGTGATAGTCACCAGACTCTTCTGGAGGACGCGGCTTGCACTTGCCGCAGCAACAGTTACAACAACAGCACAGACAACAGCAACAGTAACATCCGGTCAAAACACCGCATATGATAAATAATGCCTTGCACCAGGTGCTTGTAACTACAAAATAGGCGTTGACGTTTTCCTCTCCAAATTGTTCGGAGATATACAGTCCAAGAGAACCGTAATTATCATATATATTCCGTTTTGTAGCATCACTAAGAATCGTATGTGCTTTATTAACTTCCTTAAATTTATCAGCAGCTTCAGGATTGTTAGGATTTTTGTCAGGATGATATTTTAGTGCTAATTTCCGATAGCTTTTCTTGACATCGTCCGCGGTTGCAGTTTTCGGGACTTGAAGTATTTCATACAGGCTATCGCCTGAAGTAGACAGCTTTCTTTTATCCATAATACAGAAATTATAACGTGACAATATGCAATAACACAGTTAACAAAACAAGTCACAGTAAAACTAAGACAATTCCTGAAGATTTTACGATTTATTTTACGATGATATCTCAGTCAGTCTACATTTTTTTTGCGCACAGTGTACGCAGTGTTACCGCTTAAAAATTTTAAAAGACAGAATTTGACAGAAAATAATATACATCTCGGTCACAAGTTGTGTTGGCTTGTGGCGTGGCGGAGGAGACATATCGCTCTAGGCCCTTTATGGGGTATTATAGCTTCCTAAAAGAATACGATTTAGGACAAGAAATTCGGTCGCCGAAGCTCTCGGTTACACGTTCACTAATTTAGGATTTTAAATCAGATTTAGAGGACGGACAAGCGACAACTACTTGACGGTAGATAAGCGGTGACTGAGTGTCTCCTGAATTAGGAAATATGATTACACTAATCCTTAGATCATCTAACCACAGGATGCGCCTTACTTAAGCATTATTTTCTGCCATTGCACATGACCATTTGGTCTTTTGGCTTTATAAAAAGCACTGTACATTAGTACATCATTTTATATGATTAAACTAGTACCTACATTTCATTGTAGTTGACTGTACAATAAAAATTAACACACAACACATTACGCGTTTGTCGATTAATACATTTTTAAATGTAATGAAATTTTATATGTCTTTGTGTTTCCCCCTTCACCCGCTATGAAAACTGGCAGAATATTTTTGTATGCGGTGGTTCGCAAAGGCTAGTCCCGTGATATATGGTCTAAGCACTAATCCGATTTAGACATTTAGGACGTCGGAAACGACACTTGTCCTAAATCATGTCCTAATTAGCATGCTACTCATCCTAAATGGGATAAAACTTTTCTGAGTTCAGGACACCCCAAATATCGGATCCTATATATTCGCTATGAACTGCAGTACCGTCGATTTCTGGGACCTTATGGGCTCGCGACACGGTCCAACTGCACTTGACTCAATACTATTGACCGTGTCACTAGCCCATTAGGTTAGGTATCCACACCATAACATACGTATGGTATGGCGTCATAGAGCAACGCGAACTGTCTAAGGGGAGACGGCATAGAACGATTGCTCGGTACAAATTTGTCTGTCATATTTTGCGGGTGACGGGGGGAAATCTTCCTCACCCACACTTTCTTAGACTCGCACTACAATAGCAATCGACTGTCAATACGAAGCCTATATATACACTATAAACAATACACTCATAAATTTTACACACACATGATACTTTTTGTGTCATATCACCCCAAGTCGCTCAACCAATCCATGTATTGATGTGACGTCCGGTAAAGTTGCTAAACAAATCTGAATATTATCTATACGTTTAAATAGGTGTAAATAATAATAACATGTTATAAAATTACTTACTTACACAAGATAATGCCATTTTTCTTCAGATATCTTTAATGACATTTCTTTTTGTATTAATATCTAATTATTTCATCATGTTTATACAATGACAATTCAACCGCTCACGCTGTCAACTAGACTTAGTCTAGTGAAAGAAACTTCAAAAAACAGTTTTTATGTACTACCCGTTCGCTCTAACTTTGCCGCTGGCGTAGAGGCGTATACCCGAATTGTTAATTAGACGAAGTAAATTGGCAGTAGCTAATGTCACTTCGTCATAGAAAATACGCAACATTGTATGAAGAAGTGACATTAGTTGCTGTCAATTTACTTCGTCTAATAAAAAAATCGACTTTAGTATGGAGCCGAGCGGCAAAGTTAGAGCGAACGAGCTGTAAGTGGGCACTTTTAGTCGTCAAAATGTCAAATTATTGCCAGAGGGGGTTTGCCAGCTTTGGCCTCTCCCTCTGTAAAGGCGCGCGATGCTCTGTGTATGGCGTTGATGAACAATTCTCAAATAAAATGTTTGGTTCAAAAATAGGTGACCTTCAACTTCAACTTTAATTTAAAAATATAATAGTGTGTAATCATTTGCCAAAAACATTTTTTTGTAAATTCAATACTTTAAATATATTTGTGAATCCTATTTTTTACCACTAGGAAGGTGAGAAAATTATGAAATTGGTTATTTACTAAAGGTCGGATAACTGACATGCTTAGACCTAAGCTGACATGTCTAGGATTTCAGATCCTACCCCTGAGCCTTAACTTTGAAACTCCATTTACATAAACGTAATATTTTTCCAAATAAATCATTTTATGTTAAACAGTCGAGTTGTTAGTTCTTCATTTCACAGCGCACTTGAAAAATAAAGTTTTAAATTTATACAGTACTACACTATAGGGTTTTTACTTTCTCCTTCGTTACCAATAGTACTTACTTAATTTTGTTACCGTCCTTACTATGCGTTTCAAATGAGTTGATAACTGTCGGAATGAGATTTTGATTCGCGGTGCTAACTTCAATATAATGTAGGGTCAGCAAACCCATTTTTTTGTTTCACTATTGACTAGAAATCTAGCCATGATTATTTGCGGAATTTCGATAGTTTTGATTGATAATGAAGTATAGGTAAGTACCTGCTTGTACAACGTGAACTACTTTATGAGTAAAGTGGCGGCCAAGGACAGATAGAACAGGAATGTATTGTATGTACCTATATGCCGAAATGTATGTAAAAACCAGCCAAGTGTGAGTCAGACTCGCGCACGGAGGGTTCCGTACCAAAAAACGCCGTACGATATCACGTTTACTGTATGGGAGCCCCCCTTAAAAATGTATATTTTGTTTTAATTTCATTATTTATATTTAATGAAAATACACATCTCGATATTCTGTGAGTACCTATTTCAAGAGTCTACTCGTTGTCCTTATTAATAGGTATTTAAAATAAAATGGCAAAAAGAATCACGTTTGTTGTACTACTAAAAGAATCACGTTTGCGTAATGCCCCTTTAATTATTATTTTTTGTTTTTAGTACCTATTTGTTGTTATAGCGGCAACAGAAACCCATAATCTGTAAAAATTTCAGCTCTCTAGCTACCACCGTCAATGAGATACAACATCGTGACCGACAGACAGACGGACGGCAAAATCTCATGAATAGGGTCCCGTTTTTTACCTACTAAAAGCATTTTTGGAATTTTTGTCTAAATCCAAAATAGACGCGATTCACTTCGTTTTATCACTTTTCAACACTAGTAAACGTAGTCGAACTTTTCTGTATAAGAATCTGCCGTTGATACACACAACACTCGAAAATATACAAATTTTGAAAAATTATACAACGGAGCGATAACTGCCCTTGTTTACTTTCCATCAAAAAGTCATGGCAGCCGACCGGCAGCCATGGTTGCCATTTTTTATGTATTGATTAAAAAAACTAATAATATAATTAGGTACTAAAAATATGCTAAGTAAGTACTTATCGAAAAGAACATCAAGATTAAGTCATTGTTACCATAATACACGTAGGTATGTACATGAACCTATCCGTTATTTTTTAGATTATTAGTTATTTTTTAAATTATTTCATTTAAAAAATAACTTTAGAGTCCTCAAACGGCATAGGTGAAAAAAAAAATGTTTTTCAGGTTATTTTGATTTAATAAAAAGTAACAAAATTGAGCTCAAATTGCTAAATGTCCAGAAAAAACAAGTTGTATACCGTAAGCGGTTGATTTACAATATTGGTGCCATATAAAAATTATTAAAAATTTAACATTAAATGAACCCAATTTTCCAATAAAATCTTTAAAACATACAGTTTTGAGAAAAACACAATTTTTTATTTAGCATAAAATTTCTATGAGAATTGCTCCGTTACAAAAACCGGTTAGGTTTTTTAAATTTCCATATTTATACATTGTGATACTATTCAAAAGACCCTAATATCAAAAACTTCTTTCCCATGGGAACTTACTTACAAAGTATTTTTTTGTTTAAATAAAAATGGTACACATATATTTACTCGAAATGAAAGCCGGTTGTCAGTAAAACAATCAACTGCATTAGGCTCACTATCTATTACACGTACGTAAAACTTTAAGGTAAAATGTGGGCGTATACCTCTGCCTACACCTTCAGGGATAAAGGCGTGACTATATGAATGTATATATGTACATATTTACAATCGCAATACTAAATAGAAAGTCAAATTAGGCACATATTATTAAAATGCTGTAGGTGGGCAGCCCTATCGCACGCTTACTTACCGCGCGACTGTAGGCATTTATTTCTAAAATCCGGCCGAGTCAAAGTGTCAGAACTGAACTTTAAAAAAACGTTGAAAGGCTGCATGGGCTCCGATTTTAACGGATTCCGTATCCAACGAATTAAAAAAGAAACAATTTGTTCAGTGTCAGTCTGTAAAGTCATACGTCAATGTCATTGTCATCAGAACATGACTCCATGGAACGTATATTAAAAGTTCCTTGCATGACTCTGATATAGATTAGACTTGCGCAAAACAGTACCCGATGATGTCCTGACATATGGCAAAGCTTTCCGAACCGTGCCATATGGCATTCGAACAGTACCCGGACCAGTACCCGATCTTTCGTACAAGTACAGTGTTCTGATTGTTCTGACAGGTGTCGGATCTTCATAAACCGTATTTAAAAAAATAGACCTTATTCGCAAGTAAATAAAGTTCTCTTGAACCCGGACCAGTACCCGGTTTTTCGTACGAGTACATACAGTGTCGTGATTGTTCTGACAGGTGCCGGACCCTCATAAATCGTATCAAGACAAATATACCTTATTTTAATGTACATAAAGTTCTTTTGAATTTGCATGCCATTATGGGCCATCTAGGGCAACCCAGGCAAAACTGATACGATGGGGTGGACGTATCCGAATTATCCCAGTTGCAGCAGATGTCGCTGTTATAAAATGTATGTGTACAAGTGTAGATAGGTACAAGACCTTGAATTATATAGAATAAGGTCTATTTTTCTTGATAAAGTCCCTTTGAGTTGCTTATGTTGGTACGATCGAATAGAACATAGAACCACAGATAATTTATAATATTTTCTATAAAAGAACTAACTCATTCGTTTCGTGAGAGTAAGAAATGCGGTCAACGTGCTCTAGATGGCGTTGGTACTGCTATCATACTAATATTATCTTTATTCAGAAAAAATAAAGCCTGACCAGCCATGACCTCAAGTACACAGTGAGAGCTGCCATAGAAAGGGAGAAACAGGCATACTTTAAAACAAATATAGATAACAATATCAATCACCCAAAGAAACTATGGAGTAAGCTCAAGTCCAGCATTTTAACAAATAACAAAAGAGGTTATGCATTGCCTGCCCTATGTGGCACTCCAGACCACTTAAACCAGCACTTTCTGGATATACCGGGAAATGGGGCAGTAAGTATTTCGGATCTGACTTTCTTTGAATTTCAGCGATTCAGCCGGAACAGCTTTCAGCTGAGGATGGTTGATGAAGCTGAGGTTTCAAGAATCATTAGAGGTATCAAAACGAATGCAATGGGGGCTGATGAGATTTCATTAGAGATGCTGAATATGACACTTCCCACAACCCTCACTGTTATAACACACATTGTCAATACATCCATAAGCACATCAACCTTTCCCAGTGCTTGGAAGACTGCTAAGGTGAGACCTATACCGAAAGTTCCAAACCCCTCTGCCGCTACAGACCTACGACCCATCAGCTTGCTGCCATACCTATCTAAGATCCTGGAAAGAGTTGTTAGTAACCAACTAATAGCATATCTGGAAAACTACAATATTCTTCCGTTAATGCAGTCAGGTTTCCGGAAGGGTCACAGCACATCGACAGCCCTGATGGACGTAGTAGATAATGTGTTGCAGGGGCGGGACCAGGGGATGAGCACAGTGCTGACACTCCTTGATTTTTCCCGTGCCTTCGAAAGTATAAATATTTCTTTGCTTCTGTCTAAGCTTGCTTATTATGGATGCAGTACAGAGGTAGTCAAATGGTTCCACAGCTACCTCAGCAGTAGGTACCAGTTTGTTCAGGTGAAAGATGATAGCACGGGCTATATGGTTGACTCTGCGCATCGCCAGGTAACCAGGGGCGTACCGCAGGGTTCGATCCTTGGTCCGTTACTCTTCATCATCTATACTGCTGATATCACCAACACAATCAAAAACTGCAGATTCCACCTTTATGCTGATGATCTTCAGCTGTATCAGTCTTTTTCTCCATCTGAGTGCTTGATATCTGTAAATAAAATTAATGAGGATTTAATAAACATAGCAGAATGGTCGAAACGCAATTGTTTAGTTTTAAATCCGAACAAGTCTAAATTCATGGTCATGGGCACAAGAAAACAAGTGGAGAATACATGTCAGCATCAAATTGACATTACTGTTGGTGGGTGTCTTGTGAAACAAGTGACAGAGGCACGAAATCTGGGTGTGGTGTTTGATCAGCAGCTGTTATTTGAGACGCATGTTCTACAGGCAGTCCGAAATTGCTTCTACAGGCTTAAAGTGCTATACAGGATCCGCCCATACATCAGTGTCAGCATCAGAAAACTACTATGTGAGTCACTTATACTCTCGAAACTCAACTATGCAGACACTGTGTATGGGAACTGTCTGCTGAGTAGAACTGAACGGGTCATCCAACGAGTGCAGAATGCTTGTGCACGGTTTTGTTTTAGGATTCCACCGAGAACGCATGTAACACCTTATCTTAATGATGGAAACTTGTTGAAAATGGAGGAGCGGAGGGAGTTGCATCTTGCAACATTACTCTTTGGTGTAGTGCTGAGACATAGACCCAAGTACCTGTACGACAGGCTGTTATGGTCGAGAGACTGCAACAGATATGGTACAAGGGCATCGGCCTACCTAATGTTGACACCGATTCACAGCACTGCCGCGTTTAGGAGGTCGTTCCGATTCGCCGCCAGTCGCGTGTGGAATGACCTGCCACCGCCGATCCGTGCTCTAAAAACAATTACCTCTTTTAGAAACAAATATCGACAACACCTGCTGCATAAACAACAAAGTAGTACTACTCACACTGGAAATGCACGCTGGAAGCGGTAGTGACAAATGCTGGGACGGTTTCGGTCGTTTGCAGGTTGTTCTTTTAAATTCATATGTTATGTGGATGACTCGGTGAGGACTCTTGGCCGCGTTTGTTGTGCTGGTCGTCCGGTGTCTTTTGGCGCCATGCGCCATGTCGCATGTGAAGCGTACTTAACTGTACGCATGACAGTATGCATACGACAATGGTACATTCTTAAACTATATTCACAAAATAAAATAAAACATGAACATATACACAATCACAGTCACAGAGAACATTTTTCATTCAAAATCGTCAACTATTTTAACATAATAATCACAATTGCAACACACACAACACAATGACAACAAACAATGATCGGCCATATTGGTGGACAGACACACACAGTACCAGGTATCAGTACGTGTAGCATCAGTACAATACGAGTACCGTAATGAAATATTAATTTGATGATAAATTGTTTACCTAAATAATTTTAAATACATTTATTGTTAAAAATTAGAAAGAAACATAATTGTTACATATCTATATTTACATTATTACATTAGTACCGTAATTGTCTATTGTTGTGTATTGTTGACTATCACCGTGAAAGTACTAGGTGTGTGATATTGGTAGACACCTGCCAATGGATACTGATACCAATCCGATGATTGGTATCAGTATTTATTGGTAAACTCAAAGTGCTAGTATTTTGAAGTGTGTTGTTCCAGAGACAATGTAAATATAAATACTCTAAACAGATTTGATAAAGGAAGGATATCGTAAAATTAAAATTTTAGATATGTCTATGGTTTGGATTTGCATTTAGTTGTTAAAGCTTCCTCCGCATTGCTCGCGAAGTTGAGCGAAGTTCGTCGGCGAAGTTGCCCGAGTCAAAGGAAATTTTTGACGAAGTAGGCCGAGAGCCCCTCCACACTATCGCATATCGTAATCGTCCAGCTTCGTTTGGCTTCGCGAGTAATGTAGAGGAAGCATTATAGTTTCTTTTTCGGTGTATTTTTTGTAATTTGTTTTCTAAATTTCTAATATTTGTCTTATTTTTTTTTTGTTGTCCCAAATGTGCGTGACGTCACAAATGGCGCCATCTGAAAACCAGCGCTGCTCATACCATCTTGCGGTTGGGCAGCATTATGCTGAGATGGCGACCTTATTTTGGGTTCGCACAGTGCCTTGTATTTTTAAGATTAGATGTTAATTTTTTATTGTTTTTAATTCATTGTGCGTGTCCTTAATAAAAATATTTTCTTTCTTTCTTCTTTCTTTCTTTAATTAGGTTTATGAAAACGGAACGGAAAGGTCCTGCTGAGTGTTAACGGTGGATTCCGAAGACTATACTTGACTTTGACTGGGACTTATAGAGGAAATGTGAAATGAAGATGAAAAAAGAAACAAGACTTGGCATTCGGTCTAAGTAACCAAAGCGTGTACAAATTAATAATAAAAAAAGAACCGGGATCTGTCAGAACTTATAGAGGAAATGTGAAATGAAGATGAAAAAAGAAACAAGACTTGGCATTCGGTCTAAGTAACCAAAGCGTGTACAAATTAATAATAAAAAAAGAACCGGGATCTGTCAGGATACACACAAAACATTTGAAAATACTCTAATTTAGAAAAAAAAATACAACGGAGCGATAACCGCCCTTGCCTGCTTCGCGCCAAAAGTCCTGATGCCGTATAAAACAGCAACAAGAAACTTAGACCATAATATATCTGCAGTTCTTATGAATGCCTTAATGTACTAATTCCCGCTTTGCAATAAATAAAGGGGGGGGGGGGAGCGAGGGTCACTTATGTTTGTATGTGTTTGCCCCTTATGGTTGGGGCTTTCTTAAAGGGGGATGAAAATTTTGGTTGTATTTGATCAGGATATCACGCACGGTTTTCGATTTAGAAAAAATAATCTACCTTGTAATCATTCTCTTCTATGAAACTGCTAGCTGATGAGGATGACTGCAACACCGCCAGCATGGACCCTTTTTGACGATTAATATCAAACCAACAAATAAACCTATACTACAGGCAACATTATGCCACCTTAGTGGTATAAAAAATCGTTATTCGTAATGTATATTTGGCGGATGGGGGGTTTCAAAGGGGGGTCAAAAATGCCATTATTTTTACGATAGCACGCACCGTTTTCGAGATAATTAATAGTAGTTTATGACACTGTTGCATAATAAGGGTTCTTATAACACGAGTGTGTTTTAAAAAAACGAGCCGTAGGCGAGTTTTTTTATAGTATCACACGAGTGTTATAAGACCAAGTTATGTACAGTGTCATACACTACTTTATCTACTCTCATACTATATTACCTGATTTCATTTTGTTGTGATATATAGTTGCTCCTTGATTTCGCCGGTAACAGGTTCATGGTCATGTTTGACGCAGTTTCCAGAATGTCTGGTGGTGTACAATTACCACCATCCTCGCTTTAAGACATGTTTTTACACAAAAACTAATTTATTTTACAAACAAAACCAAACTTTGTTTAATTTAAATGTAAAATGTTGGCGCCAAGGCGCAAACATCGATTGCGCATGCGTGTTTCTTTTTTTTTTAGGCTGCGGAGACCATAGATTTAGGATTTTTCGCTACTCTGGAGACACAATTTTTTTTTAAAGTAGAGGTTCAAACTTCTTTTTCAGCTGGAGATTGTTTATGGTGTATCGTAATGATTAAAAAGTTTTAATATGATATAGGTGTCCATACAAGACCTGTATCGTAATAAAACTTTTTTTTTGGCCTGTGCGTAATGTTTGTCATAATAGTATTGATTTCAATTTTATAATCTTTGTATTATAGTATCAGAGTAGATAAAAAAATAAAATATGTCACTTTTTCTTCATTTATCCTAATAATAAATATTATTCGTTTAATATATTATTATCTGGCAGGTGCTACACGTGCCTCGAGTAATGGGCTCTTATATGGTCAATATGCACTTGACAAGTCGATTAAAATATTAATGAAAGTAGCTTCAGTGTGCATGATTTCTTTGCACATGTGTATGCATCGACGTGTATGTACACTTGATATTGACTCAAGTCGCTTGACCATCTCCTGAGCCCATTAAGCAGGCAGGCGTGCCTCAAGTATTCAAATAACATTCATCAGTATTCGTTACTACTCGTACACGTTAAGTTGAGATACACTCGGGGGTGTCAACTTCCTAAGTCGCCAATGCCAACACACGGAGCCGGTGGCAGGATCTGTTAACAAAGGAAAGCGCTCTACAAAAGAATGAGAAAGCATTAGGTACCAAAAAAGAACTGTCAGGCAAATTGTCAATTGTGTCATGTTTGCACATTTTTCATCACAACAATTTTCATCGTTACGGATTAAATTGCTCTGTGAAGATTTCTCTATATTATTGTGATAATTGTTGTTCTTCTGCCGGAATATCTTCCAGAAGTGTTTTGAAGATCAGCGCGAGATTGAGACTCATTTGTGTGTGCGAAATTGACGCTATTCTGTTATTTTATAAAAATCGAGTCTATTGCGAAATTACGCTCACCTACTACCTACCTACTTTTTTTTATCATGGCTGGAAAAGTTAAAACTGTGAAGTGCGTGAAATGCGGCATTACTTCGAAGGACGACAGTTCTTTGACCTTTCACAGGTTTCCGCTCCCATCTATGCATGGAGCCCTTAAGTAAGTAAACTGTTATCATGCTGTCTCTACTAAAAAGAACTTAAACTTCAACACTAACAACTACCCGTATTTCAGGGCAGAAGTTTGGGCAACATATTGCTTTCCAAATGATGACTGGAAATCCGAGGAATCACTGGAAAAATTGTATAGACAACATATGATGCTATGTTCAAAGCATTTTGATGATTCTTCATTTACTACCAATGACAGGAAAAGATTGAATAAATTTGCTATACCTACTGATGCAATAAATATTTTGGCTTGTTTACGAGATGAGCCGAGTACATCCAAAGAATCTCAAGTGAGTATTATAGATTTTTATGGTACTTTGCCTCGCTGTGTTTCTTTTACCTTCAGAGTAATCGTTTGAAACGCCCACGGCTACATTCTATCATCGCACCTCTAGCCTTAGGCAGGGAGTTCATCTTCAAAAATATTTGCACTGAGCGGGAATCAAACCCACACCCCCCTGTATAGCAGCAGTCGCATGCACTACCGCCAACCCACGGAGGCTATCTGCCTCCTAAGTGGTATAAAAAAAGTAGAAGTACCTACCTAGTTATTCTCTTCATCCCAGCATTAATTGTGATTAGTTAGTTTTAGTATACCTTTAATAATACTTGATGCCCATGGTTTTTTTTTTCTACTTGATGTTGAAACAGTGTTGTTTGTATTAAACAACAAAGTTGATTCACTATTAATAGTCATCAGGTATAGTGTTACACTGATGTCAATAAAAATAAATCTATCTGTTTACATTTAATACTATATGTATTTTCAGCCTACCGCAGGGTCTGCCCTCTTGATGGAGTCACCTATGAATATTACGTCTCAACCTAGTACGTCTCAACAACCTGCTAATGACATTATGGTCATTAGACTGGATCATGATTACTTTCAGAGAAATAGCCCAACTCTTATCAAGGTAGGTAATCTCACTTAATATTGTATGAACATAAGAATAAATTAGAACATCTATTCATCTATACTTATAATAAAACTGTTGAGGGTCGAGAGTCTGTACATGGAAGATATTTTGAAAATTTTAATTGGAGGGCGTTCTATAGTCGATACTGAACCCGAAAATGTAATTTAAACTTTTCATGTCTGTCTGTCTGTCTGTCTGTCTGTGTAGGCATATACAATGTAATACTACATAATATATTATAACATTTTATTTTTCCAGCCCACGGCAGCAGAGTCTGCATTCTTGACGGAGTCAGATATGGTTATTAGGCCTAGTATGTCTCAACATCCTGCATATGACAACATAGTAGGTGACCATGAAGACCTTGAAAGAAATACCTCAACTCCAATCATGGTAATTTCATTTGTGTAGTTGTTGTTTATGTACATGTATTTTTGTATGTAACAAATAATCACAAACACTACTGGACCAATTTGAAAAATTTCTTCATTTTTTTTTTTTTTTTATATTCAGCTCGCCAAATTGACGTCGCCACCAGCCTGATGGTAAGAAAGCAGTGCCGCTTCTAGCGATTGGGGGCCACTTCTTACAGTGGTCCTCAAGTTGGCGGCCCTGTGATGTGCCTCTTCACGCTCCTCTTGAAGAACCCGGGATTGTAAGATGAGGGAAAGACGTGTGCGGGCAGGTCGTTCCATTAAGGTGCTTCCTCACCGGGAGCATTCGCGCGTAATGTAACGTTCGAGAATTACAGCCGGTGAGGGAGGTGAATCGAGCATTACAATGCGCGCCTTGTAATGATACAATGTGTATCGTTTTGATTAAACTCGTAACATCGATGCGCTTTGCGCACCTTGTAATGATACAATGTGCAATGTTTCTTTTTTTATTGCGGCTGGCCGGCTGCACACTGGTCCGTATTTAAAATAAGTGGACATACGATCTAAGATGTCAAATGCTTTTCGGAAAAAAATAGTAGTACGAGTACGCATTTCTGGTTAATTTTGCAATCCAATATGGCCGCCGCGCCACCGTTGTAAAATTTCATGTTGGATACCGTATAAGGGGTTTTTTGGTATGCTGAGTTCGAATTTTGGGTTAATTTAGAGATCCAATATGGCCGCCGCGCCGTTATCACAAAATTTCATGATGGGTATCGTTTAAGGGATTTTTTGGTATGCCGAGTACGAATTTCGGGTTAATTTAGAGAACCAAAATGGCCGCCGCGCCGTTATCACAAAATTTCATGATGGGTATCGTTTAAGGGGGTTTTTGGTATGCTGAGTACGAATTTCGGGTTAATTTAGAGATCCAATATGGCCACCGCGCCGAAATCACAAAATTTTATGATGGGTATCGTTTAAGGGGTTTTTTGATATGCTGAGTACGAATATCGGGTCAATTTAGAGATCCAATATGGTCGCCGCCCCAAAATCCCAAAATTTCATGATGGGTATCGTTAAAGGGGTTTTTTGGTATGCTGAGTACGAAATTTATGATAATTTTGCAATCCAAAATGGCCGCCGCGCCACTATCACAAAATTTCATGATGGGTATCGTTAAAGGGGTTTTTTGGTATGCTGAGTACGAAATTTATGATAATTTTGCAATCCAAAATGGCCGCCGCGCCACTATCACAAAATTTCATGATGGGTATCGTGTAAGGGGTTTTTTGGTATGCTGAGTACGAATTTCGGGTTAATTTAGAGATCCAATATGGCCGCCGCGCCGTTATCACAAAATTTCATGATGGGTATCGTTAAAGGGGTTTTTTGGTATGCTGAGTACGAAATTTATGATAATTTTGCAATCCAAAATGGCCGCCGCGCCACTATCACAAAATTTCATGATGGGTATCGTGTAAGGGGTTTTTTGGTATGCTGAGTACGAATTTCGGGTTAATTTAGAGATACAATATGGCCGCCGCGCCGTTATCACAAAATTTCATGATGGGTATCGTTTAAGGGGTTTTTTAGTATGCTGAATACGAATTTCGGGTTAATTTAGAGATCCAATATGGCCGCCGCGCCGTTATCACAAAATATCATGATGGGTATCGTTTAAGGGGTTTTTTAGTATGCTGAATACGAATTTCGGGTTAATTTAGAGATCCAATATGGCCGCCGCGCCGTTATCACAAAATTTCATGATGGGTTTCGTTTAAGGGGTTTTTTGATATGCTGAGTACGAATTTCGGGTCAATTTGGAGATCCATTATAGCCGCCGCGCCGTTATCACAAAATTTCATAATGGGTATCGTTTAAGGGGATTTTTGGTATGCTGAGTACGAATCTTAGGTCAATTTTGCAATCCAAGATGGCCGCCTTACACCGTTGTAAAATTTCATGCTGTACGTATGAGGGGTTTTTTGGTATGCTGAGTACGAATTTCAGGTTAACGTTTGCCATCCAAAATGGCCGCCGTGCCACTGTTGTGAAATTTTATGTTGTATATCGATTATCCTTTCGTCTGTGTCACTCCCCAATAGTCCCCTCCCGCGCGGAACCCGTGTCTGTGTACCCTACTCCAGAAGCGTTCGCGTTGTCGGCGCGGCGTCGGCTGATGTTCTTAAAATGGCGATTTCTCATAACTTTTCTATGGCAGCCATATAAAATACTTACCTCACTGGAATCGTTATGAAACAAGCTAATGATAAAATGATAGATAAGACCAGTTTTGCCTTGTAATGTATTACTAATTTCTATTAGAAATAAGAATTTGTAATTTTTCACCAGTTTTCTCTACAAAAGTTGTTAAAAAAAAAAGTATTGTAAAATTCCAATTTTTTTGTAATTTATTTTATTAAATACATCCTATTTCACAATATAAAAAAATAAAAAATATCAAAAAATACAACTCGTCATACATTTTTTTTCAATTTACGAGCTTCTCAAAATACGACTCATTTCGGCGACCCGACCGCCGACCGCCAAAAAAAGGTTAAGTTCATGCCATGATTCTGATAAAACTGTGCTTCAAGTGGCTTAGATTCTTTTTTCATTCGTAAGTATGATCCTTAAACTTTTTTTACACAGAGTTTTGGTTGACAAAAGTGTTTAGTTTATTAGAAATTGAACAATGAACCAAGCACTTAAAAAAAGGTCCAAAAAAAGGTACTCGTAAACTTTTTTATTTTTTGAATTTTTTTTATGTATTTTTTTTTCATAAAAAAATTACAATCTACAGCTACATGACTTTTCATAATCGATAAACACAAAAAAAAGGTATGCTGGCATACAAATATATTTCAGAAATGAACAAAGAAAGTGAACGATTTCGATCCAAAAATGATAGAGAATTTCGACCAAGTTTTACACAAAATTATTGAAATAATTTTACATTCAATGCTTGAAAACAATAAAAGAATACGTAAAAATACATAAAATAACAATAGATTGTCATCATTACAGTATTTATTCTTTGTAATTCATCCAAATGTATGGGCTTGGCGCCGCGCCGCCGTGTCGCCGACGGCGCGTAAAATTACAATGAATGTTCGTCGAAAATAACTATATTTTAGGTACAAAATCTTTATGAAATACACAATCTACGAATAAAAACTGTTCAAACACTCACCCAGTCATGATTTTGATAACGTTTGCCACTAAAAACCACTAAAAACCACTAAAAACCACCAAACACAAAAGAATTTTCACTCAACACACTCCCGGTCGCTGTCACGTAGCCGCGCGAACTGGCGCGCGATGGAGAGCACTTTTTAAACGAGAATTATGAGCTGCAGCTATTATTTAGAGACAGACATTGTACTATATACTTGTCCCGTTTCTTTCTATGAACGCTCCCTGCAAGTATGAGCCGGATAGAGAGAGTACAGTTCGCGCTACAAGAGCGCAAACTGTTTGAAGGCGAAAAATCTCCAGGAGATACCGGCACAGAAGTGCGCCATAGTGATCGATTACTCTAGGAGATATTTGCACAGTTGAAAGGTTATAGGGTTTTTTGGTATGCCAAATACGAATTTCAGATAAATTTTGCAATCCAATATGGCTGCCTCGCCACCGTTGTAAAATTTCATGTAGCATATCGTATAAATGGAATTTTGATATGCTGAGTACGAATTTAGGGTTAATTTTGCAAAATTATCTTGAAATTCGTACTCAGCATACCAAAAAACCCCTTAAACGATACCCATCATGAAATTTTGTGATAACGGCGCGGCGGCCATATTGGATATCTAAATAACCCGAAATTCGTACTCAGCATA
This sequence comes from Miltochrista miniata, assembly GCA_933228765.1. NCBI lineage: Eukaryota > Metazoa > Arthropoda > Insecta > Lepidoptera > Erebidae > Miltochrista > Miltochrista miniata. Next base: position 23,280,817 of record OW121749.1, on the reverse strand, counting down.
CCAAAAAACCCCTTAAACGATACCCATCATGAAATTGTGTGATTTCGGCGCGGCGGCCATATTGGATCTCTAAATTAACCCGAAATTCTTACTCAGCATACCAAAAACCCCCTTAAACGATACCCATCATGAAATTTTGTGATTTCGGCGCGGCGGCCATATTGGATTGCAAAATTATCATGTAATCACCTACAGAGATAGATTATAGTCTGAAATGATACAAGTTTTATCCCGGGAATAAGTTCCCATGAGAGGCGGAAAAGAGAACAAAATTTCACGCAGGCGAAGCTGCGGGCATCAGCTAGTCTATAATAAATCTTACATTACACGCGAATGCTCGTGTCGGTCAGGGAGGTAGCATCGTAACGTAATGCTTGAGTTGAATCTATAAATGTTACATTACACGCGAATGCTCGAGTCAGTCAGGGAGGTAGCATCGTAACGTAATGCTCGAATCGAATCTATAAATGTTACATTACACGCGAACGCTCGTCGGTCAGGGAGGTAGCATCGTAACGCAATGCTCGAGTCGAATCTAATTTGTTACATGACAGGCGAATGCTCCGGTGAGGGAGCACCTTTAGGAAACTCCACGCCTCAGGCTCCTATCATTACGCTTCTATCCAAGGGAATGGAGCAGTAATCATAAATGTCAATAAATCAGATAGATTTTCATTCATAATTTCAAATCGATTAAATTGCAGGCATATAATTTTAAATAGATTAAAGAAGTGCAAAGGCAGTTCAAAGTATGCCAAGATCTTGTCTCGGAGGGGGTGGCTGCAAGCAATATCTCTAGGAATAAACTGAAATAGAGGATGAAGATTTGTTATTTTTTAAGCTAGCTAACTACATGTGACTTTCATTTTCTTTTCAGGAGTCGCATAGCAGAGGAATACTTAAAGATATAAATGTGAAAAAAGTTACGGATCTTACACCTCGAAAAAGAAAATTGTATCAAAGATGCAGGAAAAATATGTCAGAAATATTAAGACTGCGAAGAAATTTCAAACGAGTGAAAAAGTGTAACAGAAATGTATTAACTGTTTTACACTCTGATTCCTCAGTTAATAGCTTATTGAAAAGCAAATTGAGCAGCTCTTTTTATTTGTTGCTGCAAAGCCAATTAAAAAATGTGCCAAAAAAACTAAATGGACGGAGATGGTCTCTAGACGACAAAGTTCTTGCATTAAGCATTTTTAAAAAATCAAGTGCTTGCTATAGATTGCTGAGTCGAATGTTTTGTTTACCCAGTATTAGTTCTTTAAAAAAATTATTGAACAGAATACCGTTGCTGTGTGGCATAAATGAGCAAGTGACTAAAACTATTAAAGAAATCACCAGAACAAGAACAGTGCAGGACAACCTATGTCTGGTGGCTTTTGACGAGATGTCAATTAGAAAAAACTTGACCTACAATTCAAAACTTGACCACTATGATGGCTACCAGGACCATGCAAGCCAGGGTCGATCCCCAGAAGTAGCAACCCATGCATTAACATTTATGGTTTTTAACATACGAAAAGCTTGGAAACAACCTATGGCCTTTTATTTTTCTGGTAATTGCGTTACAGCAGACAGATTAGCTGTACTTATTAAAGAGGTGGGTCCGTTTCTCATACATTTTTTTAATAATAAATAACTAAATATTCACGGACATTTCACACAACGCTATTTGATCCTAAAGTAAGCTAGGAATAACCTGCTTGTGTTATGGGTATCAGACCATGGATATTAATACTTATATACTTTTAAATACATACATATTATACATAGAAACACCCAGACTCTTGAGACAAACATTTATGGGGTCACACAAATATTTGTCTTCGGTGTGAATCGAACCCACGACCTGCAGCGCCGCAGGCGGTATCACTACAGACTGCGCCACTGAGGCAGTCAAAATAATAATAAAAGTAGACCAAGAGACTTCAACACTAATTTCCTGATCTATACTAATTTCCAACTATTAATAGACAGCTGATCAACTACTTAAATACTAAACATTAAAATTTTCAGGTTTTGACTGCTTGTTTTGGCGCTGGCTTGGAAGTCATGGGCGTGGTGTGTGATTTAGATGGCGTAAATATACGTGCTATTAATAAACTAGGGTCCTCGACCGAACAACCTTATTTCGTACATGACGGACACGAAATAGTAACGATCCTGGACCCACCACACTTATTAAAATGCTTTAGGAACAATTTTTTAAAGCATGATATTCAATATCTACAAGATGTACAAGTAGATGGCCAACAAAGTTTAGGTAAGTATTGAAAATAGTATTTGAAATAAATTATCTGGCAGTGGCATTGATGATGATGATAATTTTTTTTTATTGCAGGGGTAGCTAAGTGGAGTCACATCGAGAAATTCTACCACTTAGATAACAAGAATGAGAATTTCGTTTTTGCTCCAGCGTTAACCCAGCAGCATCTGCGGCCAAATGGCAAACAAAAAATGAAAGTGCGCTTAGCTGCTCAAGTTTTAAGCCATTCAGTTGCAGCCGGTTTATTTGCCAAAGTAGCACAAAGTAAGTTGTTATATTTAATTTCACTGTTTTTTTATACCACTTACGTGGCAGACAAGCACACGGCTCGCCTGATGGAAAGTGGTGTGGCTTATGTACGAGTGCAAAACCAAGGGCGCCGCGTTTACCCTCTGAAAACCAAGAAACCTTGTATTTGTCAAGGAGCTCACTGTCGTCTACCATCTATCTATCTCTCACAGTCCGCTCTGACCAGTAAATAAAAGTCTTATTAATGCTAGTGCTGTATTAAAAAATATATGAAATAATTTATTTTCAGATGAATTACCGCAAGATGCCGTAGCAACTGCAGCATTACTGTCCAAATGGACAATTTATTTGATGCAATGAATGGAGACACAGCAGACCACAAACGTGGCAAACCTTTCCTAACAAATATGTCCGAAGCCAGCCGTCATAGTGAATTGTTCACTAAAATGAGATTTTTTTTTTCAAATATGAAATTTTTAGGGGCTAGGAGCAAGCCACCATCACAAGACGGCTGGCTGAGGACACTTAACGCAATCGAGCGTATTTTTAAAAATTTAAAGAAAAGTAATGTAACAACATTGTCTGTGCGGAGGCTGAACCAAGATCCTCTCGAAAACTGTTTTGGATGCATTAGAAGCAATTGTGGTTGCAACCCAAACCCCACTTCGGTGCAATATGTTGCAGCATTAAAAACCAGTATCATAACTAATTTAATTAATAATAACAAAAACAGAAACTGTCTGGATGACAAAAATAATTTATTAAATAATTTTAAGTTTTTTTTGAACCAGGGTATTGATCAAAGAAACCCTGCGAGGGATCAGAATCCCTCACAGGGTTTCTTTGATCAGGGACCCAATATTTCCCCGGAAGAAATAGACATACCTCAGTGTTCTGGAGAAATGCAAGCTTGCGCATATGTATGCGGATACATTGCTAAGAAAATGTCACTTAGTTGCCAATTTTGCAAACGCATTATGCTTGCCGATCCAAACACTGAGGTTTGTCATATATTTACGTCATTTAAAGAGTACAGTGAAGTAAAAAGTAGTTTAAAATACATTCAGCCCAGTTTCTGTAAGCTGGTTGAAAATGCTGCAACTATAATTAATAAATTCCTTGCAGAGAATGCACACAAAGAAAATATAAAACTTATTTTAAAAAATTAATGTCTAAATCTGAATAAAGATTGGTTGATGGGTTGCGAAGAACATTTTACTAGCAACGTACAAAATATTATTAACAGTACAATTGCTATATGCACCAAAAGGTTTTCGACCTTAAAAAATCGAGGATTTGTGGAGGAAGCCTCCAAACACTCGTTAGCGCGAAAAATAAATATTTTAAGAAATATTTAAAAACCTTGTTTTATTTATTTTTAGATCATTTAGTTTTAATAAATTGAGTTGAGTTTGAGTTAACGGTCAACTAGATTTATACTGTAAAATCATGTTATACCATATTTACAGTGTAAAGGGCTAATCGTTTGCATAACTTATCGATTTGGATAAATTAATTATTTGGCCTTTACTGATAAAAATTTACACAGGGTTTATTACAGCTGTTATGTCAAAATTTTGTATGGCAATTTTCACTTCAGGGTATACCTATATTGTATATGCTGATTATGTGAAAATTTCCATGCAAAATTTTGAATTAATATGTAGCTGCTGCAACAAAAATACTAAATAAATTCAAATCTCCCGCGCTAAGAAAGTTTACTGGTGGCATAAACTGTAGCGCTAGTGTAGCCTCTGTAAGCAGTTTTGCAGTATGAAGTTGCAGTTCTTCTCTCGGAGTATAAGTCTCTCGGAGTATAAGTGTTCTGTGGATACACTACGTAGCAAAATGTTCCCAAGCGTGCATCATTCCGGTCACCCGGTCGCTCGGACCACAGATAGTATAATATATTCTATCTCGGACTCGAACGCGGCTGAGTATTTGTAATCTATCTCGGACTCGGACGCGGGCCGGCCGAACGTCGACTGTACGCGCCCGAGCGGTATATCGCGTCCGAGAAAGGTCCTGGGTCCTGCTAAATTTTGTCGCGTACTGGGTACTGAACCAGTACGCGGTTATGCCATATAGCACGTCCGGCAGTACGAACAGTACCTACCCAAGTCTAATATAGATAGATTAGTTTAGTTACTTCAGCACGCACGTCCCGTCGTCGCTTGCACGAACGAAATAATTTTGTAGGCCGGCTGAGAGGTTAGAAAAACTGGAAAAGAATTGACTTTTATTCGAATTTTAGAGGAAATAATTGCTGGCTAGCTATTACTAAGTGCATAGAAGGGAACTTATAGGTAATTATGGAAAGTTATTGTTAGGAGCTATGTATTGAGTGAATTTTTGTGTACCGGTAAATGATATTGATGGTAAACACAAGATCGATAACTTACCTTAACACGCGCGCTTGTATTATTTCAGCCTATATTACATAAATATGAATAAACTATTGCGAAATGTCTCTTTCTGTTCAAAGCGGAACTCTTATTACATGCAGAGTTTCCATAACATTATTCCCTACTAATATACTTAACATTTTTTTTCACGCCAGTGTAACGTCAACCTTTAATATTGTTTATTACAATAAGTAGTATTTAAAATTGTATGTACTTAATCAGGAACGAGCCGAAAAATGAAGAATCACATTTTTAAATTATATCAGCAAGCTCTGAATCGGAACCCATATCTAGTTCAAGCAGTCCAAACAGGAGTCTTAATGGGGGGAGGAGATCTGATTGCCCAAACATATATTGAAAAGAAATCATATCAGTCTCTCGATTTCCAAAGAACTTTAAAGTTTTCTTCAATAGGATTTTTTGTTGGGGTGAGTTTTGAGATTTGATATTATATGAGGTTTGAATAGCTTTAGTAAATTTAGAAAAGAATACTAGCAACCATAGGTTCAACTAATATAAACCCATTTACCCTTCCCTAGCTTGTTTGCCAATTATAATTTTTTCCATTATTTTTTTTTCTTTTTATAAAATTAATATTTGTGGACATTCTCACACAACATCATCTAGTCCAAATTAAGCTAATATTGTATAAGCTTGTGCTATGGGATCTAGATGACTGATAGACATTTCATTTCATTTATTTATTTTCTGATCAAAGGTGTACATGGATGTTACATAAGACATATACCTATTTCTATATACATGCATTTTATACATAGAAACACTGAAACAAACATTTGTGAATCACACAAATATTTGGACCGACCTGGGAATCAAACCCAGGACCTCAAGTGCGGCAGACGGTTACAGTACCGACTGCACCTACACTCAAATAATTTTAGTAGTTTATTATGTATTTTACACATCGACTTTTTCATTTACAGGGACCAGCATTGCGAATGTGGTATGGCATTTTAAATAAACACATAGGTTCAAAAGGAAAAGCTGTCACAATAAAAAAAGTACTTTTGGACCAAACTGTATTTGCACCATCATTTATTGGTGTACTCCTTGTCAGTGTGGCTGCCTTGCAAGGCAAAGATTGGGTCCATATTAAAAGTGATTTGAAAGTTAACTATTTAGATGTTCTTACGGCCAATTATTATCTTTGGCCTTGGGTACAACTTTTAAATTTTTACTATGTACCACTACAGTATCAGGTTTTGGTTGTACAAACAGTTGCATTGCTATGGAATACATATTTAGCTTGGAAAACAAATAAAACAATGCCATTGGATACCACATGCTATTGAAAATTTGTAGTTTTTAGTTAATAAGCACTCCAGATCTGTGGATATGTGATATTACTATTTTTAAGTAATAAATAATGGGAAATTAAATACATCTTTACACTGAGTACCTCAATTTTATCCTATTAAGTCCTCACTGCTCCCAGCCTTGGTTTTCCCAAATAGCTAGTGTGGGGTTCTTCAAAGAAGGTCTTGTTGGGTCGACAGCATGTGTGTAGCATCTCTGGTGTTGCAAAGTTCATAGGCCATGGTGACTGACCTGATTATTTGGTGGACTGTATGCTTGTCTGCCACCTCAGTGGTATAAAAAAGTTTAGTCTGATGATAGTATTGGACTCTTTTATATTGTAAACTAACTTTCTAGTAACATCCAGTACAGGCAGTAGTAGCACAGACTAGAAGGTGAAGATGGCGCTCAACTTTGTATTGCCATACTTTTTTACTTAAGTCTGCTATTCTGTCCACCTGTTCTCTACTGTATGAACAAACGGCAAACCAGACTGTTTTTGTAGTAGATTTGAAAGTATGTAAGTATGGATGGATGTGTGTTACTCTTTCACGCTTTATGGCTAAACAGATCGGACTGAAATATGCTACAGGGATACGAGGGACACGCAGGCGAAGCCGCGAGCTCTATCTAGTTTATGATAAGTCCGGCCGTACATGGAAAATTTATGTCATCTCCACTTGTGCAAGTACCTACCTACTTAAAGACTGGATCAGAGAAACCGCATCTCTTTATGCATGATGCCTACGGCCATATTCTATCATCAAATAACGCATTCTTCGCCACAGACAGACATGTTATTCCTCTAGTAGGTCACCCAGACTCCCGCGAGGCGATTCCTGGAGGCTCTCGACACGAGTCTTGGTGAGTGGAGGCGACAGGAGTGCTGCCATCCACACTATCGCGAGGCGCCTCCTGGAGGCTCTCGACACTCTCGGTTTATACAGTTCCCGCCCCGTCTTCTACAAAATGGACGTGATTCAAGTGATTGCGTTAGCGGCTTTATCTGCTTACCAATATTATAATGTCTTGCATTTACATATATCATTTAACTAAAAAATAAAGTCAAAACGGAAAAGGAATGAGCGAGAGTGTGGTCGGTCGCCTCGCCCCCTAGCTTTCTCCTTTGACTCCGTTCAAAAAACCGACACGGAGCAGAGCGCGCAGCAGGCGAGGCCGAGAACGAAGTTGCTGCATAAATCACTTCCTTCCCAACGTACACGTTGTCGAACGATATCCACTATTTTTACACAAATTAGTTTAGAAAAATTGTACAACGCAGTAAGAAATGTCCGCTTATCTTCAATTTCCCGCCTTAACCCTTTTCCTTTTTAAAACCGGCTTGCACTCTTCGATCGATGCGATGTTGCCAGTTGCCATCATCGTAATGTTGTTGTGTTGTCATCATGACCTTTAATTAAAAATCGCACAAAAATGTTCAGAGGATAAAATTCTGTAAGTTGGCTCTCCTGGTGATAAGTTATCTGTTATCAATATTGTCAAAATCTGATCTGTCAAATAAACTTGTAATTTCAAGGTTACCACGATTGCTGTCTGCCGGCTTTTTACCCCGATTCTGAGTTTCTGCCAAGCCGTTTCGCTGTGACTCTGTGAGTTATTGCTTGTGTGACTGAGGTACTTTATTTACGGCACAATACAATATCCTTCAGAAGAGGTAAAAGGAAAAAACCCTTTACTAATCACAAAGTCATCATTCACTGGTGTCGTATTCGTTTATTTACAAAAAATATGTTAAACGTGTATAATTAATTAATTACGTCACTGAGTGTTATTCAAAAATAAAATTTCTGCTTACTTCCTAGTACAAACTCAACACACTAACTTCTACAGAAAGCAACATTTCGTTCACAACTTAGGCACCTACTCCTGCTCCTGTCATTGGTATTTGTATTTGCGTATCGTGTATCAAAATATGCAATATTGTTTCAGAACTCCACCATGGAATCTTTAAAGCTCGTTTCGTCTAATAAAATTTTTGGGGGCTCCCAGAATGTGTATTCCCATCAGTCGTCAGAGCTAAAATGTAAGATGAACTTCTCAATATACCTTCCTCCTCAAGCGGAAGGTGGAGATGTCAAGTTACCTGTTATATTCTTCCTATCAGGACTTACATGCAATGAACAAAATTTTATAACCAAATCGGGATTCCAGAGGTGAGCATTAACATACTTAATGCATATTTTAACACAAAAATGTGTTTAGAGCTCTATGTTCTACAAGCATCATTGTGTATACTGTAGGTAATTATGATCACTTTTAGACACACACACACACATCACGCCTTTATCCCCGAAGGGGTAGGCAGAGGCATAGTATACACCCACTTTTCACCTTTTAGTTTTATGTCCCCCGTAATAGACTTTTAGACATCGATGACAAAATGACTAGAGTTAGATATTTTAAGATTCAAAGCAAAGATAAGGTTGATTGCTAGTATGTATTGCCTTCATTCTTCATTTTATACCCAGTAAGGCATCCTTACTGTGCTTGGGTTTCAAAGGTATCCTTCTAATAATTTGTGAAGATGTTTCTTTCATACTCAATGACACTCCTATGGTTGAACAGATTGGGCTAAATCTGAGACGGGACTATGCTACTTTCATTCCCTAAATGTATGTATACATTCCATGAAGTACAGGAAAAAGGAGAATTACACATGGGTTAAGCCGCAGGCATCAGCTAGTCATAGACTTTAAAACATTCTCATACATCTGCCATAATTATATGAACATTTTATTGATTCATATGATATAGTATATTCATAGTTGTTGTTTACAGAACATTGAGCTATAGCTTGGCAAATTCGTGCGCCATATAGTGCGTGCATTCATTCTGCGCATTCCTATTGAGTGCGCGGGGGGGGGGGGGGGGGGGGTCGGTAGACGTAGCTACACGAGTTACAATACAAATTTATCTGTAGTTTCTGGTAACACAATAGTAGATGGCGCCTTTACAAAACGAATTATTAGATAAATAATGTCGAATCTGACGCGGATGACGCCTATGGGCGTTACTGATAATATCAAAAACTTTACTAATCTATAATAATATAATAAAAAGAAAGATTTGTATTTTATACCGAATATTCAGAACTAAATGTAATGAACCGAACATTCTGCCGAACTATTCAGTTCACATTAACGTGGTAAACAGGTTAGTACAGGTCAGTCGACGAGGCTGGCGACACTCTTTCAGGACCGTCAGCACGTGGTAATAAACAGGTTAGTACAGGTCAGTCGACGAGGCTGGCGAAACTCTTTCAGGACCGTGAGCCCAGCCCTCAACCCTAGAACGCCGATTGTTTATGGAACAACTTGCAAGTATGACGAAAGTTTACTGTAGAAATGTGTTACCTATGTCTTATCTTTATACACAAATATTTCACCAGCAAACAACAATGTTTCAGAATTGGTATGACGAAGTGACATTAGCTGCTGTCACCTGACTTCGACTAATTAAAAATTCGACTTTAGTAACGAATATACTCAAAACTAATAGATCGGTTTTTTGCATTAATTTACATTATTATTAGCGAGTAAAATAGGCTACTTTTTTTTTTACTCTCCGCTCCCTTCCCGCCGTCTCTTTTACGAGCATGATCTGCTCGCAGAAAGAGGCAGTGGAGTCCCACTTACTCCCGCTGGAGATCCATGGCTCGCACCATGGTCTCCAGCGAGCGTCCACGTCCAGACCTGCCACGAGGACCTGGCGCTGTTCGGCCCACGCCGTGCACTCCACCAACGTATGGAGCGCAAAATTTGTATTTTTGCCAAGTTAAGTGTAAAAAAAACAAAGAAATTAGTTACAAGTTACAAAAAAAGGATACAAACGATTCGTTAAATTTGAAGGCTGATCAAAAGGTTTAAATTCCCTGTAAATAACTTATATTTAGACATCGGATTATATGCACTATCAAAATATTACTATTTACTTCGAAATATGCAATATTTATGAAATAGTGCTGAAATATGCAATAACGCGTTAAAAATAGAATTATATGCAATTGCATATGCAAATATGCAAATGCATATAATTCGATGTCTACTTATATAATTTTATCCAATTCACATTGATTGGAAAACACCGATCAAAAATTTTCATATTGAAATTAGGCACCTACGTGTGGAGCGCAAAATTTGTATGTTTGCCACGTTAAGTGTAAAAAGAACAAAAAACTTAGTTACAAGATTACAAAAAAAAAATACAAATAACGATTCATATAATTAGAAGGCTGATCAATAGGTTTGAATTCCCTGTAAATAACTTATATTATAGGTATTATCCAATTAACATTTATTGGAAAACGCAGATCAAAAATTTTCACATTGAAATGAGGCAGACGCCGACAGGCGTTGGTCCTTGTTCCGTTCGATATAATTTTACAATGTTTTGTCACATGTCACTGCCAGATGACAGACATTACACATTCAATACCCACTGTCAACTATATCATATTATTGATAATATATTACCTACTACCGAAAGTTTAGTCATGGAAACATTCTTGGAACTTCGCGAGTAATGTGGAGGGAGCATAAAGGGGTTTTCTATACCTGCATAACTTGTTAGTTAGCAGACCCTGCCCCGCACACAAGTTGCTCACCACCGCTGACGTCTCCCCCCATCGCCCGCAGACCATGGGAGGGTGGCGCACGAATTTGCCAAGCTATGGCTGGGGTTGACAACAACATGAGATAGGGGTTGATTTTTTAATTTCCTAGGATCATTTTGTACTTGGTGGTCGGCTAATATTATTGATGCTAACTGTGCATTCAAGTTAGCCACTTTATTAATAAATTGAAAATATCAGAAATCATCATTTTTTTTGTGATAGGTAGTTTTAGATGGTATTTTGACTGTAGTTACATCATTGAAGCGCTCGTGGCCCCGCGGACTTAGTGTTCTGTAAACGATCACTGCAGTAAGCAACTTTCACTGTGGCCAGTCCGTGGATGGGTGACCATACTGACCATCCATGTGAATACTTTGTGACATTTATTTGGGCGTTTCCGTGCTTCGAAAGGCACGTTAAGCCGTTGGTCCCGGTTGCCAGTAAAATGGCAGTCGTTAAGCCAAGTTTTTAGGTGACTTGAAAAATTGCAACAGCGGTCACTCAAAACCTGCGCTATCGCATCTCAACACGGCAATACGGCTCACCACCTATTACGTGGGACAAATTCTAAAAAGGTGAAATGTAGGCATATACTATGCCTCTGCCTACCCCTTCGGGGATAAATTATAGATATATGTATGTATATGTTAGGGTAGATGTAGGTAATGGGGATCACTTAAGCAAAAACAGAAATAAAAACATGTTTATCAATCAACTATTTATTGTTGTATTCTAATTATAAACTTCACTTTCTTAACTATCAACTGAGATCAACTTTTATCACATAAGTTTACTAATTTTGGTACAATCATCAAATTAAAAAAATATAAGTTTGATCACCATTGTCAACATCGGTTGGCAATGGTGATCAGTATGTGGGCAATGGTGATCAACACATATCGCATACATAATTGTGTGCGGAATCCCATCCAGAACAGTCGGCATGAGCCCAGCGCCCACAAGAAGTGCACCGATACCATGTCTCGTTGTCTCGCCCGAATTCACCACATACAAGACACAAGTTACCTGCATCTTCTGCATCATCATTTTCATCATCCTGACATAACTCGTCCGTATTTACGTCTGACATCGAAGTGTCATTAGAGTCCTGTAGAATTTTCTTCTTAACCTTCTCACGACTGATCATTTGTGGATTGCTCCTCTTTCCTACTCCTTTTCCTTTATTTTTCACAGCTTTTTCCTTCCTTTTATTTTCTTTATCCACTAGGGCGTCTTTGAGCGGTGTAGATGTCAAAATAGTTGCGTGCTGTTTTTTTCTTCCTCGGTTAGTCTTGACAGTTATTTTCTTAGGCATCTGAATGAAATTTTGAATAGTAGGATTAGGTGCCATGTTAGTCGTTGGTTCAGAAGTAATAAGACCAAATGTGGATGTGCTAGGAATAGGACTATTCGGATCTAGCTCAATAGTAGCAGGTAGGGGTGGTACGGAGTCATCAGCAACAGCAGAAGTCGATTCTAAAATAGAGTCAGCAACATCTTGAACAACAATTGGTTCTAACTGAAGGACTTCAGCTGGCAGAAAGTCTTCATCTGAAAAAACATTGGGATTTATAGGATATATGCCCGTTGCTCTAAATCCAGCTTCGCCTTTGCTCATGGAGGCAACATTAGAAAATGCTTTTTTGACCAATGAAGCAACATCATATGGTGTTATTCTTTGTAATAGTTGACTCTTCATAAATAAATCGCATTCTCTTCTATATGCAGCTTTAAATGGACCAAAAAAGGACACATCTAATGGCTGCATGCGATGAGAGGTGTGAGGTGGTAGAGATAACATATGGACATAGTTTTTTTTGCAATACTCATATATCGCCAGAGAAATGTAGCTCGCATGATTATCTAACACTAATAGTACTGGTTCTTAAGCAGAAGGTTTTGCATATTGAGTGAAGTGCTTGAGCCATTGAAGAAAAAGTTCCTCATTTATCCATCCGTTGTCTGAACATTTATATATTGCTCCTATTGGGTCATCCTTTTCAAGAGTCGGTGTCATCCTCTTTCTGGGGAAAATAAACATTGGTGGGACATATCCACCAGTAGCACTCATGGCGCAGAGCAGAGTTATATTCTTACCCCTTTCCCAACTTGTAATGCACCCTATTCTCTTTTGCCCTGTGGCAGCCAATACTTTTCCGGGATCTTGGACGGTTGATATGCCGGTTTCGTCACAATTAAACATATTTTTGGGTAAAAATTTGTAACGTTCCATCAGTTCTTCTAGCAGCTTATAGAACTGCGCAACTTCCCTTCTGTTGAATGCTGTATATATAAGTATACCTATATAAGTATACCCTATATAAGTCCACTTAGATTTATTACAGGTCAGTGAATTACCTACATGGGCAATGAGACGAAAAAAAAAAAACATGACAAGAAATTTTAAGTTATAATAAGGAAATGGCTGCTGGATTGCAAGCTAAAATGTTACGACTATTACATATTAGAAGTACAGAAAAAAATACTTATCATTTTGTGACTTACCTTTGTATTTACCAAGTCGAAAAATTTGATGAAAATGGCGCGAAAACTTCACACGCCTGCCACCCGCGAATGAATCGCGCGAACTAAGCCAGTCGCCGGTCGTGAACGAAACGAAGATGATGCAATACTAGCGTATAAGTACATTAGCAACGATCGCTCGCATTCGGTTTTTGTTATTTTAAGGTGATCACCATTGCCAACTGTCTCCCATTGCCTACATCATTGGTATTTTAAGAAAAGTAGACCTTAACCGTTGTATCATGGGCCTAGCCACCACCATTATTATTACTGTGGTGTAACAGCCTTTTAACTTCAACCAAAGACAATTTTTACTAGCCCGATGAGTGATGCGTGCATTGGTCCAAATGTAATATCTTTGCGTCCTCTTAAGGCGATCATAATTATCTTTATCATAAAAACCACTGTGAATGTTATTTTATTTTTTGATCATTGAACTTTTTATCGTCAATCATATCATATAAATTATGTAACACCACTCTTATCTGACCCACAGAATTTTATCTGAAGTTTTAATGGAATTACAGTAATAATAAATAAGATAAATTAACACAAGTTTTTCTCATTAGGTACCTACTAGTCATGAATAATAATATCTTCTACCAAACCTTGTAGCATAGAACTTTTGTATCCCTAGATTCTAATTTCACATTCCAAATTGATGAGGTTTGTAATATACCTAAGGAATAAAAACAAACATATCTACTATCAACTCCAGGGAGGGAAGTTTCCATTTTTTTGACGAAAGTTTAAAAGTTTAATACGTGTCAAGTTTCCCTAGCCATCATTCATGTACCTATCAGTAAACTAAGAATCGAAAGTGGTCACTTAAGTCTACGCATACTACGGAGCTACCTTCTAAGGCCCAATTTGGAGAACCTAAAACTCAGTTCCATTTTAAAACCAAGCATTGCACAACTTAGACAGAGTACTTTAGAAGATTTACGGAAGTATTGTGATTATCAGCTTGAATGATTTTGTACAGTTGCTTGTTGCACACATTGAACAAGGTTCTGATAATCCTTACATTAATTCATGTCTAAACCTTGCATGGCATGAGCCGCATATGATACCCCGTTTCTTGGTGGTCATAATGGCATTACAACTGTCCAATTCTTGGTTACCGAATCAATTTGCTTGTTCTGTGTGATTATAGATACGCCGCAGAGCATGGCATCATAGTTGTTGGTCCTGACACTTCCCCCCGTGGCGTCAAGATTGAAGGTGATGATGAATCATGGGACTTTGGAGTAGGAGCTGGCTTTTACCTGGACGCTACCAAGGACCCGTGGTCCAAAAATTATAGGATGGGTAGTTATGTGAATAAAGAATTGCACGAACTAATTCAAGCAGCATTTAGCAAAGTAGTTGATGGGGACAGGATCGGAATAATGGGCCACAGGTAAGAACAAGTTTTCTTGGCTTATAAATTAATATGAGATGGTACGAGTATAAGACAAAATCTAGTGAACTGATGTAGAAAAGTTTACCAGAGGTTTAGGCGTGCTCCTGTAGTTATTCACGGTGAGCGCGTTAACGCCGATTCGTATGGAAATTAGTTACCACTTGTTGCATAAACGATATTATAATGTTGAATTTAAAATATATATTCTCCCAAAATACTTCGACAGCTTGAGGAATAGGAAAAGGGTAGGTACTCACACGTATATCCAGGCGCAGATCTCCTGTAGTTCCCCGGGGAATACCTATGGTTCTTGAACTTGAATAATAAAGTATAGATAAACAGTTTTAGAGAATTTCGCGAATATAATTTTGAGACGAGGACACGCGCGCGCGGTTAATTTCCTTCGAATCTCGTTACAGAGTCTTTCTCCAGATGGCGCTAGTGTGTGCCATTTGTGTGAGTTATTTTTTTTTTATATATGGACGATGAGAAAAGGCGAAGGATGCATGTCGAGTACGTAACATTTCCCCCCACCGAAATCAACATTGATTTCAAAATAGATATCACAAATATTAAAGTACAATATGTGCACCTATTCAACTATAACACTGCTAAACAATGAATAGGGTTTTAAGGGAGTTCAGAAATGAACCCAATATTAAAGCAAATGGACTGTAAATAATACTTAGAACTACATTAAAATAAAATATGTATGTTATATAGATAGGTATACTTAGTTTAAATATCCTGTTCTTTTGGAAGAGGACTCAGTTTAGTGACGGGCCGTTGCAATCGTGAACTTTGAGTTCGAACCGTAACTACGCGAACTCTACCATCTGAACCGGGAAAAACTTGTTCCACACGTCCTAAACACCACTGTAGACACGGAGTGTTATCATTATGAACTAAAACTAAGTCATTGACCGCTAGATTAGGCGTATCCACAAACCACTTCTGCCTCTGTTGCAAAGTATGAAGGTATTCTGATTTCCAACGACGCCAGAAATGCATAGTGATCTGTTGAATACATTGCCATCTAGATAAATGATTAATTGATACATCTGAAAGATCGTAACTGGGGGCCGATACCAGTTGACGACCTACTAAAAAATGACCTGGCGTCAGAACATCGAACTCACCAGGATCATTAGACAAACTGCACAATGGCCGAGAATTTAATATAGCCTCTATATTCGAAAAAAGAGTACATAACTCTTCAAATGATAATGTGCGAGTGCCCATAACACGTTTTAAATGCCATTTAGCCGATTTTATACCGATCTCGTAGGCGCCACCAAAATGGCTACCGCTTGGTGGATTGAACTTCCAATACACCTTCCGGAGTGTGAATCCATCAGTTAGTTGAGATTTATTTGAATTATAAAAGAGAACTACCTCATTTAAATGTTTATTCGCAGCAACAAAGTTTTTTCCATTGTCTGACCAAACCGTGTGCGGTAGACCTCTCCGAGCAGTAAATCGATCAAATGCAGCCAAGAAACAATCACAAGATAAGGAACTGAGAATTTCGAGATGTACTGCACGAGTTGAAAAACAAATAAAAAGACACAAATACGCTTTGGATATTTTAGCATTACGCCTATTTGTCTCCTTCGTATAAAAAGGACCTCCTACATCAACGCCAACAGTGTGAAACGGATAAATATCTTGCAAACGATATTTAGGCAGCGAAGCCATTTTAGGTTGATTTATAGTCGGCTTATTTTTGAAACATGTAATGCACTTTGAAAGGCGAGACCGAATTACACATCTAGCAGCAACAATCCAATATTTTTGCGCTAGGATATTTTGCAAGTTTCTAGGCCCAACGTGTAAATAAATTTTATGATAATAATCTATAAGAATATTAGTGAAGTGTGATTTTTTAGGTAAAATTAAGGGGTGCCGTTGTGTAAACGGTAAGTCTGCTTGAGAAAGTCTACCCCCCACCATGAGGAGACCATGGCTATCAATGAAGGGGTCGAGTTTACGTAGACTTGGAGAGCAATACTTATTTTGTTTTAATGACTCAAGGTCAGTTGAAAAATATTGAGATTGGACCATTTGAATAATTAAATTGTGTGACACATTTAACTCAGACGTTAATAAAGGCCCCTTAATCTTGTCAAAGGCACGAGGCTTTGAATTAGCTATAAACCTAAGGCACCACGCCACCACACGCAATAACTTATTAAAATTTGAAAACTTGACAATTACATCATCATAAAAGTCACTGATCACAGTGGGACTTTTCGTGAGTAATGAAACCCTCTCGTTTATAGTTTTAAGTTCTAATGGTTCGCCATTGAATTCACTGAGAGACCTCACCGGCCATTGATGTGGTTGTTGGTACAGCCACTGAGGACCGTTGAACCAACCATCAGCAATATTCAATAGTTGAGCAGGAGTAACACCGCGAGAGCATACATCGGCGGGGTTACTAGTACCACTTACATGATACCATTTAACCATTGAGGAACCGTCAGCTATTTTAGCGACACGGTTAGCTACAAACGTTTTTAGCTTATATGCAGGTGTATTGATCCATGTCAGTACTACAGAACTGTCAGTGAACGCCAACACTTCATGGATGTGCACTTGCTTTGATAAAATTGATATAATGTAATTGAGCGTTTTAGATAATAAATGAGCAGCCATTAATTCAAGACGAGGGATGGATACTGTCTGTAAGGGCGCAACCTTAGATTTCGAAAACAGTAAACTCACTTTGATATTACCCTGCGCGTCTTGACTGCGAATATATATCACGACAGCGAATCCGAGGATTGACGCGTCGCAAAAACCAATAAGATGAAAATTTAAATAATTACTGATAAGAACATGCCGATTATGTTGTAATTCGGATAATAAAGGAATTTGAGATGAATAAATACGCCATTCATCACATAGGGTGTTGGGCAAGGCGTCATCCCAGTCTAAGTTTTTAGACCATAGTTTTTGCATAAAGCATTTTGCAAAAAATATACATGGCTGGACGAAACCCAACGGATCAAATAGTCTAGCAATAGCTGACAGAACAGAGCGTTTTGTAACAATAGAATCCATTTCCGTAGTACGAAATGAAAAAACATCCTCTTGTGGCAGCCAGTGAAGACCTAAAATCTTAATCGCCAATGTGCTACCATCATCAAACTGAATAGGTGGTTCAAGTTGATCGCTAGGTAAGCTACTTAAAACTAGACTGCTATTACTTGACCACTTGCGCAGTTCAAACCCACCAAGTTTCAACAATTCGACCAAGTCATGTTGTAACTGTAAGGCTTCGTCTACACTATCTACTGACCAAAGAAAATCATCGACGTAGAAGCCTGTACCAAGCGCACGGGCAGCGTGAGGAAATCGGGCGCCCTCATCAGCTGCTAGCTGCTGCAAGGTGCGAATCGCCAGAAACGGACTACTTACCACGCCGTATGTCAAGGTACCTAGTTCATATACCTTTATAGGGTCGTTTGGCGCGTTTCGCCAGTAAATATGTTGATATGTGCGCTGCCTTTCATCTATTAAAATGCATCGATACATTTTGGAGATATCAGCGCACAAACAAACTTCACGCAACCGAAAACTAATTAATAGCTCCACTAAATCAGCTTGTAATTTCGGTCCCGTATATAAAACGGAATTCAAGGATTTATTATTGGTAGTAGAACACGAAGCGTCGAAGACCACGCGAAGCTTCGTAGTGCTACTGTCAGGCTTATGAACACAATGATGGGGTATGACATATTTGGACTCCACCTCCGATATAGTACCTACACAAGTCATATGACCGAGCGAAGCATATTCATCCATGAACTTTGTATACTCGCACTTAAGTGAAGGTAGACGAGATAACTTTCGCTCTAAATTTTCAAATCTGCGTAATGCGATTTGTTGAGAATCACCCAAAATCGCATCAGGTTTAAAAGGATAACTAACAATATATCTACCGCTACTATCCCGCTTGCAGTCATTTACAAACATCTGCTCCGCGATGACGTCATTTGGGTCCTTAGGTATATCACAAAATAAAGTCTCGGTTTCCCAAAATGATTTCATCAGTTTATCAACTTTGATTGACGCGCCAGTAAACATACAGGTTGATACACTATCCCTGGAACTATCCAATGACAATTGACCAGTAATGACATACCCAAATATGCTACTTAACGCGAGTGGCAAATCCTTTCGAGATGGATAATACTTGCCACCGTCATAAATAAATGGAAACACATCACTACCAAGCAAAACATCAATACGACTTGAACTATAAAAAGTAGGGTCAGCCAACACCAAATGTTTATATTCTTGAATTATTTCTTGCGATAAATTAAGGGATGGCATATCGCTGGAAATCTTTGAAATCACAACCGCCTTAATGTCGAAAACAGGGTTACTAGACATTGTTGGTTTGATTCTGCAGGAAACCACACCCTGATCGTGTACCACTGACCCACCCAGACCGACCAACTGTGTACTACACTTGAAACGGGATAGTCCCAATCGCTGTGCACAGTCATTAGTCATGAAACTGGTTTGTGAACCACTATCGATCACAACACGCACAGGTTGATATTTGCCTAAAACATCTGATACGTGTATGACCGCCGTACCTAGAAGTACAGTAGACCCAGCTGAGCAGGACAGCGAGACGTGTTTACTTTGAACATCTTTAGAATCGGTAGTAGTACAAGGTATAGTAGGCGAGAACGATTTCTGATCTAAATGCAATGTGTGGTGGTGACGTCCTTTGCAGACCGTACATGATAGCTTGGAGGGACACTCATTAGATTCGTGACCTTGGCGCAGGCAGTTTTCACACAACTGCAAGTTATTTATTTTAGCAACGCGTTGACTAGGTGACAAAGCCATGTACTCGAAACATTTATAAATTGAATGAAATGGCTTATTGCAATATTGACAACAATTGCCTTTATTAGTATTTGTTTTAACAGGGCCTGTGTTGCTACTAGTCAAACATGTTTTTGAAATTAAAGTTTTTGAACTAGGCTTATGACTCGAATTATGAGTTATAAGTTTACTAGAACCAGATTTCAACGTACAATTTGTTGACATTTCCAACATACGTACTTGCGTTATTACAAAATCAATTAAAGTTTTGAAAATAGGTATTTCATTTTGACCTATCTTTTGTTCGAATTCACGCCTAGAAACCGGGTCTAAGTTACGCAATCCGATATAGCAAAGAATAAATCCCGACAGATCTTCGATTTGCAATAATTCAAGTGCTTGAACGCATTCTTGAAAAGTTTCTAAAAAGGTATTTAATCCGCTCACAGATTCGCCAGACAACGGCTTAAACGTAAACAACTTATCCATATACCGAGTAGCTATAGCTCGCTTATTTTCAAACCTATTCATCAATGACGACCAAACAATATCATAGTTATCACTAGATATAGGTAGGCTTTTAACAATTTGAAGGGCAGGCCCGCTTACAACCGACAGTAAATAATAAAACTTTTCGGTATTACCTATCGAATTATTCGTATGAATTAAGCTAGTAAATGTGTCACGAAATGTGATCCAATTCTCCAATTTACCATCAAAATGAACTAGTTCAATTTTAGGTAAACGGGGTTGTGCACAACTACGCTTTTTTGAGACATCATCATGTAAATTCGCAGAGTTCTTTGACGATTGTTCGTGACGTCGAAAAATATTTTTTATTCCAAAATACAAATCATCCATAGAAAGTGACTCCTGATCGCATATGACATAGTCGGGGTTTTGCTTTAATTTCAATACCGAAATCTCATCAACCACTTTCTCGAACAAATCACGGGTGCTATCAAGGTCACTGACCCGTACGTACAGTTTGTCTAACTCCGGGATACTATGTTCGACGGCCTTTGCCAAATCATATAATTGTTGAACACGTCTATAATAACGTTCCTTTTTAATAATAAGCGAATTAATTTTAATTTCAATCTCTGTTAATTTTTGTGCCATTTCGAATCACAAATATAGAAACACAAATATAACACACGAAATAGGTTATAAGTAGGTAGGTATACGGAATACGTAGAACAATAAGTACTTACGGTTTTTACAAATATTTTCACTAAAATGAGTCAATTCCAGTTTATCCAACACAGAAATAGATATAGAAATATTTGACTACACTGGTATAAACCAAAATTTGCAATATTACATCACCACAGTAGAACTATTGAATAAATACTTGCAATGTAACATCCACCCACAAGTTAGTGAAAAGTAAAATTTGAACGCGAAATTCGAAAATATCTGTTGATATCTATTTTGAACTTATAAATCCGGCTCGAAGGACCATAAATGTTGCATAAACGATATTATAATGTTGAATTTAAAATATATATTCTCCCAAAATACTTCGACAGCTTGAGGAATAGGAAAAGGGTAGGTACTCACACGTATATCCAGGCGCAGATCTCCTGTAGTTCCCCGGGGAATACCTATGGTTCTTGAACTTGAATAATAAAGTATAGATAAACAGTTTTAGAGAATTTCGCGAATATAATTTTGAGACGAGGACACGCGCGCGCGGTTAATTTCCTTCGAATCTCGTTACAGAGTCTTTCTCCAGATGGCGCTAGTGTGTGCCATTTGTGTGAGTTATTTTTTTTTTATATATGGACGATGAGAAAAGGCGAAGGATGCATGTCGAGTACGTAACACCACTTTATACCAGCTTTAAACGCGGGAATTTGTCTCGGTTCAGCAGTAATTCAAGAAAACTCGCTTCACCACTTTTTTGATTATTTTCGTGCCCCGCATGAATGAAGCCGAGTATATATTGACAAGAACTTGTTAAGAAACAAGCAATGAGGAATGGAATGCTATACTAAAAAACAGATAACTAACTAAACAGATCCTCTGTTGTTAAAATGTGACAAGTAAATTTCGACATAAAATATTCTTCTTTTTTATTTTATTTAAATACCTATTTTTGTATTTTTATTCAGCATGGGTGGTCATGGAGCTTTAGTATCTACACTGAGGAATCCTGGTCTATATAAATCAGTCAGTGCATTTGCCCCAATCTGCAACCCTATAGCCTGCCCGTGGGGAGTGAAAGGCTTTACTGGATATTTCGGAGATGACAAAAGCAAATGGGCCGAATGGGACGCCACGGAACTGGTCAAGAAATATGATGGACCTCCATTGACTTTGTTGGTGGATCAGGTAATTTTTATTGTTGGACATTCTCACACATCATCTAGCCCAAGTTAAGCTAATGTAAGCTTGTGCTATGAGATCTAGACGACTGATAGACATATACTTGTATATTTCTCAATACATATCTAAGTACGTATTGTACATAGGGAAAGGAAAGGACGTAAGACGCAGACGGGACTTCAATAAAATGTATAAAAACGTCATGAGGCAAAACATATAGAAATAATACGGAGAGCGGACGACATCGCGTCTTTCCGATATGTCGTAAAAATTCGGCACATTCTTCCTCGACTTACATCCTTTCTATGTGTCCCGCGCTTTAGATCGTGACACGTAAGAGGGCTCAAGCCATCATGAGTCTTCTACGCTTGTGTTAAAGTATGATTCCGAACTCAGCAGCACTGCTGCACTTTGATAGATGTCTATACAGAATGTATGGGACCAGTGGTGCTAACGCAGCACTGCAACGGCAGCAGTGCTGCTTGCTGACGAATTCGGAATCATACCTTTAGTCCAGTGGTGCTGTCATCGACCGCACGGCTTAATAAACGCCTAACTAAGAGTTGGGTAGTTCTTATAATCATGCAAAAAAATAAAATCCGAAGATACGATTTTCTGGTTTGATTTTTGCCTACTGACTATGTATTTTTGCTACTGACTACGTGGTAAGGCCTCCTTTTATTAGCCCCATGCTGTAGGCGTTATGATTTTTACGATTATGGCGATCTAAATGTTGCAAAAGTCTGGCAGGGACTTCGTGTCACAATCTTCGTATATTAAGCTTCATCTAATTTGGACAATACAATACTTAGATATATTTTAATTACAGGGTGCAGCAGACAAATTTTACACAGAAAAACAGTTACTTCCCGAAAACCTAGTGGAATCGTGTCGCTCAGTTGGAGTGCCGGTCATTATGAACCTGCGGGAAGGTTATGACCACTCGTACTATTACATCGCTTCGTATATCGGCGAGCACTTCGATTTTCATGCAAAAATATTAAAGGCTTAAGTATGATTTTATAGGAACTGGATGTTCTACTGTTGTTTTATCAATAAAAAGTTATTATTTTTATATTCCAAAATGTTTTTAATTCCATTACTGAAAAAAATCTCTCTCGCAGAAAATGTATCTACCTAATGTCTTTCTTACAATTAGTAAGGCCGGAGTCCGGAGAGAGCTAGTACGCGAGATCGGTTCATACGGAACGATCGCCATAAGTGTGTTCGTATGGATTGAGGAGCACATCTCTCCTTTTTAGGGTTTCGTAGCCAAATGGCAAAAACGGAACCCTTATAGATTCGTCATGTCTGTCTGTCCGTCCGTGTGTCACAGCCACTTTTCTCCGAAACTATAAGGTCTATGCTTTTGAAACTTGGTAACTAGATATATTCAGTGAACCGCATTAAGATTCTTATATAAAACTAGAAAAAAGGCAGTAAATTTTGGGGGTCCCCATACTTACTCAGAACTGAAACTCAATTTTTTTTTCATCAAGCCCATACGTGTGGGGTATCTATAGTTAGGTCTTTAAAAATGCTATTGAGGTTCCTGAAATCATTTTTTTCTAAAGTGAATAGTTTGAGCAAGAGACATCAAAAGTGGAAAAATGTCCCCCCCCCCCCAACTTCTAAACTAAGAGAATGATAAATCAAAAAAAATATATGATGTACCTACATTGCTATAAAAACTACCAACGAAAATTGGTTTGACCGAGATAGAGCTGGTAGTTTTTTTTAATACGTCATAAACCGCAATTTTCGGTTACAAAAATCACTACCACTGCGAACGTGTTAAAACATCTATCAAAGTTACAACGAACTATAAGAACTTTTCTATTATGTTACTTGCTGCAACGAAACCCTTCATGGGCGAGTCCAACTCGCACTTGGCCGGTTTTTAAATGAAACTGCTTAGTACACAATGAAATAAATACATAGCTACCGCGCTAATTTTAGTAGCTCCCGCGTAGCAGGTACACTTATCCTGGTTCTAATCATAGTGGCCAATTATTCGTAGAGGGAATCAAATCGTGTCAGTCCACTGGGCCTCTTATTTTATTAATTAAGAGCGTAAATTCGGTTTTCAAATTTCTTTACGATCGTAAAAAATCAGCGCGGCGCGGCGCACATAGCCGTATAGTGCCAATTGTTGCTACCAACAAGTTTGATACTTTTGTTTTCCTTGATGTATTACCGGTGTCATATTCTTAGTCTAAGCGTTCAATCTTTTAATTTAATTTTTATGTTAGTAACGGGTTTTTTTTTAGAGGTATAGAACTTTAAGTTGGCCTAGCTGTTTTAACCGGCGGTATTTTTGTCAGCTGTAAAGTGATATATGTTTAGTATGGTTTGGCATTTTAACATAAATAGACTGAAGCCTGAACAATGCTTCCAAATTGTGCAAATTTATTCTGAAAATCATGGTTCTGTCCGAAATGCGTATCGTGATTTTCATAAGCGAATTTTCTTTAGCGGTGCAGCTCACTTTTGGTTGAATGGATACATCAATAAACAAAACTGCCATATTTGGGGTGATGATGATCCTCAAGTGTATGTTGAGACACCGTTACATCCAGTAAAACTGACTGTGTGGTGTGCTTTATAGGCTGGTGGAATAATTGGTCCGTACTTCTTTAGAAACGATGCTGACCAGAATGTTACAGTCAATCGTGACTGCTATAGAGCGAAGATTACTGACTTTTTCGTTCATCAATTGAACAACCATGATGTGCAGGAGTAGTGGTTTCAACAAGACGGCGCAACATGTTACATAGCTCGTGCCACAATTGATTTATTGAAGGAAACGTTTGGTTACCGCATAGTTTCACGTTTTGGACACGTGGATTGGCCTCCAGAGTCGTGCGATTTTACGCCACTTGACTATTTTCTGTGGAGATATGTGAAGTCGCTCGTCTACGCCGATAAGCCCGAAACGATTGACCACTTGGAGGATAACATTCGGCGCGATATTGTC
Source organism: Miltochrista miniata (assembly GCA_933228765.1). Taxonomy (NCBI): domain Eukaryota; kingdom Metazoa; phylum Arthropoda; class Insecta; order Lepidoptera; family Erebidae; genus Miltochrista; species Miltochrista miniata. The sequence continues at coordinate 23,255,860 of OW121749.1, read as the reverse complement.
GCTATACGGCCACAAATGTTGGGAAAGTCATCGAAAATTGGACCTCTAGATTAGACTACGTCCGAGCCAGCCATGGCGGTTATATGCCAGAAATCATATTTAAATTATAATGCCAGAAGATTTCCTTTCGAATAAAGTCATTTCCATATCAATAAAAACAATCACTTTCGTTTTATTCCATTTCAAAGTTCTATACCTCGAAAAAAAACACCCTTTATATTAGTTAATAATTTTTGATTTTTTTATTGCAAATTGATTGATATTAAGTAGTGATAGACACTGACATCATAAAATTAATAAAGTTAACATTTTTTACCTAATCAATATTGCAATTAGAAATACCGAACCGAAGGAACCGACGTGCATGCATGAAAAGAAAAATGAAAGTTGAAGAAGCAAGTGAGGTGTGTGTGGAGCGTGCCGTGTGGCGCTCGGTTCTTTCTGCCTACCCCGCAAGGGATTTGGCGTGAAGATAGTATAGTATATAATACACACATACATGAAAACGGTCCATTAGTTTATTTTTAAAGTATCTAAATATACGAAAATTGTAGAAAGTAATGGACAATATTCTATTTTACACTATAAATATTTAAATTTGACAATACACATAGTTAAAAACGCGCAGGCGCTTGGCATGGTCCGATGTTTTGCTGCCGATTCAGTGCTGGCAGGAACATTAAAATATTTTTAATAACTAATCAATAAATATTGTTGGATATTCTCACACAACATCATCTAGCCCGAACTAAGCTATAAGCTTGAGCTATGGGATCTAAATCAAATTTTAATTGATAGTAGGTGTTTTTCATTTACAACAACCAAATACTAATTAAGAGGTATGTGCATAACAATGCACACCGTCACAAAAAAGCCATTCCGTATCGGCATTGATCGATTATTAGATACCTACTCAGATGAATTTTGGGAGGGACCGAACTGAGTTGCTTGGGGTGTTCTTCTCAGTTTGTAGCATTTCCCAACCCCCAGTAGAGTCACAAAAATGTTGACAAACCTATTTATTTTTTTAATTTCAAAGGGAATAAATTTTATTTTATTTTATTTTATCGGCTCTTTCTGGGCTCAATCATTTTGGGCAACAGACATTAGTCGTAAATATTTAACAATTTAGGTTTCATCCTCGTAGTCCAAAACTCGTCGTCTTTCGAAATATTTACTGTGCTTATGGGCAAATTATTTATTTATTTATTTATTTAAAACTTCAGCACTGAGTACAAGGCGGACTTAATGCCTTAGGCATTTTCTACCAGTCAACCTGGGTGATGCAGAGATAATGATTTAAGTAGGTGCTCCAAAATCTCACGGAAAATATTGAATAATGGAATATTCCTAAATTATAATATTTAAGTAATTAATCAATACATATTAACACATTACCTATATATACATACATATCAATACATTACACACACACATATATATATATATATATATATTATAAAATATTCCTAGACATAAATACATGGATACATAGACATACATATATAAATAAATATATACTTATATTAATACCAATCATCATCTATGACAGTAGACTATAAGAACTATTATAGTTCTCATTACGGTACACTATAGAGCTGCCGTACTTTCTCCTTGAAAGAATCACGACTAGTGGACTTCCTAACTTCAAGAGGAAGTGCATTCCAGAAAAAAATAGATTGCACCACGAAAGAGGAACGTATGAAATTAGAACTGTGAGTAGGACAGCGAAGAAGAAGATTATTAGAAGAACGTAAGTTTCTGTCATGATTGGAACAGAGAAGTTGAAAATTAGTAGTTAAGTAAGTAGGGGCATTAGGAGAGTTTAAGATTGTATAGACCATAGTCACCGCTCGCAGACTACGACGGCGACGTATGGGCAACCAACCCAGTTCATCCCGATAAGCGGAAACGTGATCATATTTTCTGAGGTTGAAAACGAATCGAATGCAATTATTGAGAAGTCGATCAAGTTTATTGAGCAGATCTGCATTCAGGTCGAAATAGCACACATCACCATAGTCAATAATAGGGAAGATTAGCGTCTGCACAAGCGTTACCTTGGTACGAACAGGTAGAAAGTTTTTTAGTTTATAAAATGCTCGCAGAGTTCCAGTAACTTTCTGGCTGACACTAGCAACCTGAGCCCGCCAATCAAGAACTGAATCAATATACAACCCTAGATTCTTGACAGTTTGCGTAATTGGTATGGTCTGGGCTCTAAATATACAATGTGGCAGATTTACACCTTCCAGCCTACTCATCATCCGAGAACTTCCTATTATTGTACCCTGACATTTGTCTGGGTTAACTGTAAGGCCAAACCTGACACACCAGTCCCCTATAGCCACTAAATCTCGATTTAAACTATCAATTGCCTCCGTGATATTATCAACACTAGCTTGACAATATATCTGCAGGTCATCAGCATACAAGTGATACGCACACTGAAGATCAGAGGTGAGAAAATTAATAAATATAGAAAACAATAGAGGAGATAATATGCCGCCCTGAGGGACCCCAGCAGCCAGGTTACACCAACGAGACGAAGTGTCATTTACACAGACTGACTGCTGGCGATCCCGAAGATAAGAGGAAAACCATTCCAGCTCATCAGATGAGATCCCAATGCAAGCTAGGATAGCCAAGAGAATGTCGTGATTGACGCTGTTGAAAGCATTGGAAAAATCTACCAGCACCAACACTGTGACCATTCCTTTTTCCATTCCGTCTCTAAAATCCCCAGTAACTTTTAGAAGGGCAGAAGTGGTGCTATGCCCTGGTCTGAAACCAGATTGAAGTGGACTCAATATGGCGTTGCGGTGAATAAATCTAGACAATTGGCGCTGCACACAAGCTTCCAACACCTTAGATAGAAAGGGAAGTATAGAAATGGGACGAAAGTGCTTAGGAAGGGAAGGGTTTGTGATTTTGGGCAGGGGACGCACGTAGGCTTTCCGCCACAGACTAGGAAATTGACGAGAATCAAGGGAGAAATTAATAATATTACAGATAGCAGGAAGTAGTTGTTCTAGGATGGTGGTAATCATGCGGCGGTTAATATTATCACAGCCAACTGCTTTCGACTTTATCGACAGAATGGTCCTTTTGATCTCATCCTCCGAGACTGGCGAAAATTTAAAAGTAGCATAATTGGGAACAGGAAAACCAGCAAGAGAGTCTACCGTTTGACTCTTGATTTGATCTGCCATAGGTTGTGAGAAAGAGAAAATGTGCAAATTAGTGTTCAGTCTACACCGCAAATCGATAAATGTTGGCTTGACTGAAAGTAATTTTAATACAATTCATTAAAATATTTATTATATACACAAGATCACTAGAAGATAAAATAAACGCTGCTTCTCACTTGATTTGAAGTTGGTCTTGGATTTTAAAATACCAGTCATGCTTTGTAAACAGATCCGTTTTTCTCCATAATTTAATTTTACCATCTGCTATGGCTTGTTCCACATTCATGTATATAGGGACTGTTCTAGGTTAAATTGATTGATTGATTGGTTATTAGGTCGTCTACAACAAGGTTCTTTAGCAGTGGTGAGACCACGACCCCTTGTTGACAACCTTCGGCCATGGCTGCGCACTGGTTTCTGCTTGTCTGTAGCTTTAAAATAAGTTTGTTTAGCATGTTATCTATCCATTCACTGACTACCGTGTATTCTCGGTGTTTTGCCAGTGCCGTAGTTATGCTTCTTCTGTCGAAAGCTCCCTCTATGTTTATGAAAGTGCCGAGGCACATTGATTGATTGATTCTGGATGACCTCTTCTATTTTGTGTACCACTGCATGTAGTGCTGAGTCTGTAGACTTGCCGGGGGCATTATGCGCGTTGGTTGGAATGCAGTGGTTTATTTTGAAGGGCCGTCCCTCGATTGTCTCTGTCACACAATCTTTCCAGAGTTTTTAGCAGGAAAGACGAAGGGCTTATCGGTCTGTATAACCAGAGGTCTGAATCACAAACATAATCCCTTTACCGGGTTTTGGTATAAAGATCACTTCGACCTCTCTCCACAGTCTGGGTCACAGTCCCATTCATTGTCTGGCGTATAGATACTATGTAACTGACAATATCAACTTGTGTCCTCCCCCATTTTATCACTGCAGGGAAGACTTCATCCTGTCCTGGAGATTTGAAGGACTTGAAGCTGTTAATTACCCATTCAGTTTTTTGTAAGTTGACAGAATAGATTAGAACAGGTCTTGCGAGCTCCCACTGGACTTCTTCTGTGGATACGTTTTCCACCAGCCACATGAGTGTCTGCAGCAATTGGCATTCTGGGAAGTGCGTTTCTATCAAAATTCTCTCGGCTTCTTTTCATGATAGTTAACGTTAGTAGAATGATGTAGTGGTAATTTATATGTTATTATTTTATTGTTTTCGAGTAATTAAGTGATTTAGTGGTCATTATATAATGTTAATTTGCCTTTGAAAATGCCGAAAGGTTCCACCAAGTGCCATCAATCAACAGTATAAATATTTTTTTTCATGTGTGGGTCAGACCGCCGCGCCGTCAGGTTTCTTTATAGATACGGACAGTTCTGTCCCTTGTTTGGCTAGTATTAGTCTGACTATATCAGAGGTTTCTCCAAGACTTGGTACTTTTGTATCTCAGTCGCTACTTGTATTTTGCTTTAGCGGCTTTATAGCCGTCCCAATCCTGGTCTGGTTCCTCACAGGTGTTCCATAATTACCACTTATGAAAATGGTGTGTTAATATGTTATTATCAATACCACACGAATAGTGACTACCTGCCTTGCGTATAATACCTACACCTACGCTGTTCGTGCAGAAAATAGTGCAACTGTAAAAGCTTATAACTTGGTCAGATTTCGTTAGTTTCATTTAATTTTTTTTATACAGTATTTTGAAGCGAAACTCTAGTTTGGGTGTCTGAGCTTTGCACTATACAAAAGTTCACGTTGTATATCGACCATAAATATTTATATATATTATATTATACGTCACAAAGTACTAAGATTGTGTGGTCACGCTAGAATTAGACTATTTTTGTTAATTTTTACGTATTCAAAAATGGAACATCGAGCGACATGACCACTCTCTGAGAGCCTCTCGGCGGTACTAAATCGTATTTGTTCGCGTATCTGCATTTATAGGGGTTCACAAAATACTTTGTAAAAAAAAATCTGTATCTAGTTACTTAAAAATAAATATTTTTATTGTCAAAGGACAAGTTCTGACATAATATTACATAATTATCATAATGATTTAAACTACAGAAGCTGGTGAAAAGACTACTTTATTTTGGTGAAATTTCTCAGTATTTGAGCAAACTTTACAGTCATTTTTCTCTAAAAAAAGGAACCTACCTGATATCAGGTTATTCTACAAACAGATAGCCAACGCCCTTTGCAATTGCTTCGTATCCCTTGTTTATTAAATTTATCAGTAATTTGACATGAATTTAAGCATCGAAATCTATGCAAATCGTATGATTTGAAAAACCTGTTTCACTTTCCTTGATATTAACCATATGTAATCCGTTGTTAGGTAAAATATGTTTTATGAAACGTTTAGAGAGCAAAATTTACTAAGTATGTTAATGAATACCATGCTGCTACGATAAATATTTAATGACTTTAAATGCAATGAAAAGTATGGTTTCTGAGCAATATGTGGCGCGAAATATGTTAGCCCTCTTAATACTCACCCTAAAAGTTGCTTAGCAGGAAATGTTTGAAACTAAGGCCCTAATACTCTTGTTTTCTCATGGTCCCACTAGTAGGACTAGGACCACGAGGGAGAACTGTTTCTTGTGGTCCGATTACATTATACGGCTGTAAATTTTTTCATCTGTAGATATTATATCAGTAGGTACATAATACAAATCGATGTTCACTTGTTTTGTCAATCTTCATTTGTTTGGTCGATCTTCATTTTTATTTGGTCGTTCTTCATTGGTTTGTCGACCTTCATTTGTTTAGTTCATTTGTATCGGCGATCTTCATTTATTCCTTCTGGTGCATACGGTCCATAGTATCATTACGTCAAGAGTATCAAAATGTCCATAGTATCACAACGTCTACAGTATAATTTCGTCCATAGTATCATTACGTCTACAGTATCAAAATGTCCATAGTATCATTACGTCTAGGTTTTCGTATAGTTTAAGTAGAAACTTTTTACAAACTTTACTGCCCATTTCAGTTTTCGATGACTTATATGTATAGGTAGGTACTTACAAAGTAAGTTACGATATATAAAAAATACATGAAATTATTAAAAGTGTTTTCATTTTGAAGTAAGTAGGTATATCTATAATATACATAGCTAGACGAATTGATGTTATGAACGAAATGATACTATGGTCCATTTGATGAAAAAGACGAAATTATACTGGTCTTTATGATACAATGGACATTTTGATACTCTTGACGTAATGATATTATGGACCATATGCACCGAAAGGGCTTTGCGCAAAAATGTAAACAAACACATTTGTTGTAAGTAACTAAATTGACTCTCCAAATTTCGTCACGTGACGTGGCATCAGTCAAGAAACATTACAAAAATGAAGAAAAAAAAAATCACATGAATACTTTAACCGTAAATCCGTTTTAAAGGTCCTATAAATTTTCATTATCACCCTTTCTATCGCTACTGAGCAGCAGTAGAAAGCGACAACGACAGCCAGACGGGTGCTCCGTGTTTGTTTTGCCACGGCGACCATGTTACCTTCAATTGCCGCGGTAAAAATGAATTCTTAATGTGCGACAAAAAAAAATGAAAAAATTTACCCCCCTTTTTAACACGCTTTTATTAGCTTCACTTGTAACTATGTATGTAAGGAAATCTTGGAATGTTAATTTGACCCACTTCCCGTCCTTCGATCAGGCTGAAATTTTGCACACGCTCTGAGTTCTGATGACAATACATGACTAGCTAAAAAACATCATTCCAAATCCAATATGGCGGCCTCCCCAAAAAGGGCGAACTGGCTGTTTGAAATCCACCCCCATGATATGGGTATGGAATGAAAGGGTTTGCTGTCAGGAATACGAAAAAAATAGTCACGTGACTTAAATCCAATATGGCGGACATCCAAGATGGCGGACAGGCTATTTGAAATGCACCTCCATGATATGAGTATCAAATGAAAGGGTTTGCTGTTAGGAATACGAAAAAAATTGTCACGTGACTTAAATCCAACATGGCGGACATCCAAGATGGCGGATTAGCTATTTGAAATGCACCCCCATGATATGGGTATTAAATAAAAGGGTTTGAAGCGTGTTTTTTAGTTTTTTAAACTATTTTACAATTATTTATTAAATATTTGTATTTGATTTCCGATGCCACGTCATCTCCTGAAATTTGGAGAGGTAATTTTAGGTAATTTTGTTACACCCAGTATATCCATAGTTACTTGCAATTGAATATTTACCCTGATTATATTCGAGTATCCAGGAGTCAAACAGTGTTCTTACAATCATTTCGAAACCAAATAACTTCTGTATGACAGTTTATTTTCATTAAAAATACCTACTCAGGATAGTAAAAAAGAAAGAAGAAGAAACAGTTCTCTCTCGTGGTCCCTAGTGGGACAAAATGGTGGAAACCACGAGAATAGGTACAAGAAAATGCAAAATTCCAAATTCAAGAGTCCCAAGTTCCAATGTAGCTCCAATGTAGTATGTAGTGTAGAAATATTTGAGTTGGTGCAAGGAAGGTTTTAAAGGTGAGAAAATATAAAGAAATTGCAAGTAGAAAAACAACAATTTTATTTTCCCATACTAACTGTTCGTATTGTTGACCCCGTCGAACTGGGTGTGATATTGAATTTTGGACATTAGATTGTTTCTGAGGCGTTACGAAGTTCGCCGAGTCAGCTATAGTACCCATAGGTTAAGAAGTATATTTTGACACTTGCTGCCTATAAAAATTTCCTTTCGGCCCCCATTTCCGTTCACTGGCCGCCCTCGAAACAGTGATTTGTAACCATTTACAGAAAATTCTCAACTTGTCATAACCAAGTTACAAACTGATATAATATGTTATGTCTACAATGAAAATATGTATTTCTTTTAAAACAAACAAAGATCTGTAGATCAAACAAATGAAGATCGAAGAAGGTCGACAAAATAAATGAAGATTAATATAACTAATGAAAATCAAATAATGGTGTGGTTACTAAGGGTCCGTTCACACAGACCGGCTCGGAGAGGTGAGCAGATTATGATCAGTATTTGTAGTAAGGTTTATGTTTGCATGTGCACTGCTTTTGTCATTAAGAATGTTTGAACGCGCTTGGTGTGAAATAATAAGAGGAGCTGACCGGCTCCGATCTTGTACTTTTTCTCGTTCGCGCAGCCGTTCTGCTCCGATTGCATGTTCTTTCTCGCTCGCGCAGCCTTTCGGCTTCAATTGCATGCTCTTTGACGCTCGCGCAGCCGATCGGCTACGATTGCGTGCTCTTTCTCGCTCGCGCAGCCGATCGGCTCCGATTGCGTGCGCGCCGCTCGACGCCGACTGCCAATTTTGATAGCACAATTTAAAAAGTACAGTTGTGTGAGCACTTGTACGAAAACATGACTGATGAAAAATTAATATATTTCTTCATCGGAGCTATCGAAATCCATGTTCCGTAAAGCACACGTTAATACCGAAAACAAAACTTAGACTGCGTGGAATACTGGTACTGCCTTTTTAGTGTATCCACCCGGCCCCGAGCGCATCCACACGGCTGCGAGAGCATGTGACCCTCTGCGAGTGCATCCGACCGGCTGCGAGCGCATCCGACCCGCTGCGAGTGCAACCGACCGGCTGCCAGCGCATCCGACTGGCTCCGAGCGCATCCGCTTTCAGATCTCTTCCAGCCGGTCTATGTGAAATAGTTGGCGGCTCCGCTCCGACCAACAAGCGTATACGATCCGGTCTGTGTGAAAAGAAATGTTCGCGACGATGCTCTCCGAGCCGGTCTGTGTGAACGGGCCCTTAATAGTTTCGACGACAGAACTGAACATCTTGGTTTGTAACTTGGTTACGAGACAAGATAACAATTTCTTTTTGGGTAATTGATTACAGACACGGTTACACTTCATAATATATCATACATCTACAATCTGTCAAAATTTACTTCATAATCTACGCTACGCGTAGGTACTATAGTGATAAATAAAATATATAATCTGTATATTATGAACACCATATTCAGATAATAGATTTAATATATTTTCTTAACAAATCCGTCTCAATATATTTCCACTACATTCGGATCCTACTATCTGTTCGAATCACTTTTCCTAATCGCATGGTAATACTGTAGGAATTTGTCTCTGTTACCCCATATTGTATCGCACCCCCATCGACACCAGTACCTGAAACAAACAAATATTTATTTTATAGGTACTCTACTAGCTGTTTCCCGCGGCTTCGGCCGCTTAGAAGTCGTTATCGCGTAAAATCATAACCCTTCTTTTGCGCAGTCGGTTAAAAAGCAGCTGTCTTTCCCAGAGCCTCGAACTATCCCTATACCAAATTTCATCTCAATCGCTCCAGCCGTTTAGGCGTGAAAGCGTAACAGACAGACCGAGTTACTTTCGCATTTATAATATTATTAGGCATACTACTATAGGTATTAGACTCATTGGCCGTCGAATTTCGACAATAGTTCATCAAAACAAAATATTTATTTATGCATGTCATTCCCATATAAACTTTAACAATGTAATTTTTTTACATTTATACGTTTGCGCAACTTTCTTAAAATGGCGTAACGTATAAAGTAGTGGGCACATTTAGTCTGTAAAATATACAGAGACAGTTTATTAACTTTAACGAATAGACCTTATTTCAAAGGCATAAAGTAGTTATATTTAGTTTATACCCTGTGTTCTTACTCTTTGTCGGGAAACACAACCAGAAATGCTCTTTGCCTTTGAAATAAAAAGTCTATTTTTGTTTCCATGAATACCTACTACTGTCATTTGAATCCAGCTATATTTTACAGACTAAAGTACCTATCTATTATTTTTAAATGTTACTCGGATAGCGAAGAGTTCGGGGATCAACTTCTAATGGATAGTAAAGTACATGCGGAAGGCTTACAGTAAAAAAATATTTTGTATGGCGACCCGGATACAGAAAACATAAGGCTTCTCTGCAAAGATGCTGGAATGCGAAGACCCAGGACCGTGTGTTATGACGCAAATGGTGAAACGCTTATTTTGAGCTATAAGCTGATTTGAACGGAGGTAACTTGTAGTAATTACTTACATTCCGAACAAAGCGCCGCCAAGATGTGCCGCGTGGTCGAAGAACTTCCATCCAAACACCACACCCGCCAGATCTATGCTCATTATCACTTTAATAGCCTGGAAAATTAAAAATAAATTACATTATCTTGCTCCCTGATTCTCGAGCTGTTTGTAAAAGCAAATTTTCGGTTTGCATCAAAATCTGCTCTAAAGCTCGCATCATGCCCATCGTCTACAAACTTTTCAGGCAAGTTGAAGAGGCGGTTCTATGTAGTTCATGCCTTAAAATGCCTTAGTTGAATTGGCAGTCTGAGGAGGCTGGTTTGATAACGTTTTTTTTTATACCACTAATGTGGCAGACAAGCATACGGCCCACCAGGAGGACTGGTGGTCACCGCAGCCTATGAACGTTTGCAACACCAGAGGCGCCACACTCGCGCTGCCGACCCTGTAAAAACCTTCTTAGACCCCTTTTGAACAACCCCATACTGTAGGCGTTTGGGAAAACCGAGGCAGGAAGATCATTCCACAACCTAAGCGTTCGCGGAAGAAAACCCCTATCGTTCTATCAATCGTATCGTATCGTTATGTCAATAACTGAGACTACCTCCTGTGACAACTACCAACAAGGATTAAGTGCGAGGTTTCTAACCTCAAAATGTCAAACCTTGACTTAATTTCATTGATTTTGACAGTTTGATGACACTTTGAGGTTAGAAACCGCCGCGGAAAAACGCAAGTGCGGCCTCGCACTGACTATTGTTTGTTGTGTTACTCACCGTCCCAGCGGCAAATGTGTACATTGGCAAGAATATGATACTCAATCGAGTGTCGGGATACTGCACACATACATACGCTAGAACTGACATTATCGCACCAGACTGAAACAAAATACACATTGTAAGCATTACACATCATGGCGTCAAGGAATTCTCTCAGACAGATAGCGGTCAAGCGTTCAGACCTCTGCCCCCTTAGACAAGTGGCACAAGCGTAAATCGCAAACGAAAGGATAGAATATATCAACCAATCTCACGTGATGCCGCCGCGGCGCGCGATTCGTACGGCGGCGAAGAGCTTGGATTTGATTGGTCGACCAATTCTATTCCTTTCGTTTGCGATTTACGCTTGAGCCACTTGTCTAAGGGGGCTGGAACGCTGTTTCAGTTTTGCGTTCTTTGTGCTGCATTACGTTACATAGATGTATAGCTCGCTCGCGCTAAGTTTTCCGCTGGCGTAGAGGCGTAGTAGGAGAGACGACCGGCAAACTTAGCGCGAACGGGTAGATAGCAGGCGTTTGAGCAGTACGTGAGCAACTGCAAGCTAAAACGCAAAATGCGTCAGACCATTCTCTGTCTGATAGAACCTTAACCACTTGATTTAAAATCCTCCATACAAACTAGTGGCTTTAGGCAAGTGACCTCGCGAACAGGGCTTTATCTTATTTATAACCCCATCTATTGAGGAAAATAATCTCACAAAAAATATTTAATTTTCTTTCTGCGACTTATTAAAGCACACCACATTATTTTTTACCATTCATAGTCGTAATAGAGATTGTGTTGCTTGTAAATCTTGTAATACATTCAAAAGAGAAGCGTACTTACCGCCCCAAGACTGAGTCCAGGTTGGTTAAGAAGCACCTTGTATAGGAAGCTTGTGAAGCTGCTTACGACACCGGCACTAAGGTACATAGCCGTAAATTGTTCCTTCCCTAGAGATGCTACTGCAGCTGTGAAGTAATACCAAAGATAATTTATTAGTATTTCATACAGATAGGCAACTCCCGAACTACCGCCACAGCTGTCATATAGTTGGCGTTTTGGCGGGTATTTTGAGGGAACCTTTTTTTTTATGCTATCTAATCCCAAAGTAAGCTAGGAATAACCTGCTTGTGTTATGGGTATCAGACCACGGATATTAATACTTATATACTTTTAAATACATACATATTATACATAGAAACACCCAGACTCTTGAGACAAACATTTATGGGTCACACAAATATTTGTCTCCGGTGGGAATCGAACCCACGACCTTCAGCGCCGCAGGCGGTATCACTACCGACTGCGCCACAGAGGCAGTCATATAGAGTTTTGCTTAACCTTAGTGGTCACACACACATTCAAGCTCTGTACAAACATTTTTTTAGTAGGTGACAGAAATGTAAAAAAAAAACATTTGTATGTTGAGTTTCCGCCCTGTGGTTTAATACATTACTCTTTTAAGGCCGCGTGGGTCAGATTTTGAGTTTTTTGAAACAATCCTAGTCAAAAAGTAAAGGGTTTTTAAATCTGAAAAATATATATATAATAGTTAAGGATATAAGCTAAACATATTCCGAGCCCGTTACACGATCCAATAAATTTCACTAGATAGAAAAAAATCCCAAAGTTGACTCTCTCAGAAAAGTTTTTTCAATACTGTGGCTGAACTATTAACATTTTATACATTTTTTTTGCACTCAATTAAAGGTATTAGGTTTTTATACACATTTTCCGAGCGTTTTTCTATAAACAACTATTTACATAGTTATCATGTACGAATATCTACCAAACGCAATAGAATTGCGCCGCTGACGGCCGATCAGTCTCGCCCTGGCGCTTGTGGAGGCAGGACCTGTGTCAGTTTTTTTCGCAACTATTTCGTAATTATTATGCCAAATTACGTTGAAATCGCGCCACAGTATAAAAATATCAGTAATGGGCAAAATGTAATTAGATTAACCGTTACAAATACATACGCGACTCTTGGTAAAAATGTGGTGATCTTTTACTTTTTAAGTGTTTTCACGACATGGTAACCAGCTACCTAATGCATTAAAATGTCTACGAATTACATGATAATTTCGCAATCCAACATGGCGGCCACGCCGTAATCACAAAATTTCATGATGGGTATCGTTTAAGGGTTTTTTTGGTATGCTGAGTACGAAGTACGTGATAATTTTGCAATCCAATATGGCCGCCGCGCCGTAATCACAAAATTTCATGATGGGTATCGTTTAAGGGGTTTGTTCGTATGCTGAGTACGAATCACGTGATAATTTTGCAATCGAATATAGCCGCCGCGCCGTAATCATAAAATTTCATGATGGGTATCGTTTAAGGGGTTTTTTTGGTATGCTGAGTACGAATCGCGTACTAATTTTGCAATACAAGATGGCCGCCGCGCCGTTATCACAAAATTTCATGATGGGTATAGTTTAAGGGGTTTTTTGGTATGCTGAGTACGAATCACGTGATAATTTTGCAATCCAATATGCCCGCCGCGCTGTAATCACAAAATTTCATGATGGGTATCGTTTATAGGGTTTTATGGTATGCTGAATACGAATCACGTACTAATTTTGCAATCCACAAAGGCCACCGCGCCATAATCACAAAATTTCATGATGGGTATCGTTTAAGGGGTTTTTTGGTATGCTGAGTACGAAGTACGTGATAATTTTGCAATCCAATATGGCCGCCGCGCCGTATTCACAAAATTTCATGATGGGCATCGTTTAAGGGGTTTGTTCGTATGCTGAGTACGAATCACGTGAAAATTTTGCAATCGAATATAGCCGCCGCGCCGTAATCATAAAATTTCATGATGGGTATCGTTTAAGGGGTTTTTTGGTATGCTGAGTACGAATCGCGTACTAATTTTGCAATACAAGATGGCCGCCGCGCCGTAATCACAAAATTTCATGATGGGTATCGTTTAAGGGGTTTTTTGGTATGCTGAGTACGAATCGCGTACTAATTTTGCAATACAAGATGGCCGCCGCGCCGTAATCACAAAATTTCATGATGGGTATCGTTTAAGGGGTTTTTTTGGTATGCTGAGTACGAATCACGTGATAATTTTGCAATCCAATATGGCCGCCGTGCCATAATCACAAAATTTCATGATGTGTATCGTTTAAGGGTTTTTTTGGTATGCTGAGTACGAATCACGTGATAATTTTGCAATCCAATATGCCCGCCGCGCTGTAATCACAAAATTTCATGATGGGTATCGTTTATAGGGTTTTTATGGTATGCTGAATACGAATCACTTACTAATTTTGCAATCTAAAAAGGCCACCGCGCCATAATCACAAAATTTCATGATGGGTATCGTTTAAGGGGTTTTTTGGTATGCTGAGTACGAATCACGTGATAATTTTGCAATCCAATGTGCCCACCGCGCCGTAATCACAAAATTTTATGATTGGTATCGTAAATGGTAGTATCGTAAGTATGGTAGTATCGTAAATCATACGTAGCAGACTGTAGTGTAAAAGAGATAGAGACACATGTTCCATTCTTCGTTCTAACATTTGTGTGTGGTTGGATTGCATGGAACGACATAGACTAAAAAAACTTGTTCGGTTTACTGTGAGTTAGTTAACCGCGTGCCAATTTGCAACTGTGCAAGACGTGGTCAGAGTTAAGAAGTTATTTATTTAACTCAGAGCTTACTAACTTTATATTTATATATTTAACTCGACTCTCCGCGCAAGTGGGCATAAATAGCTTAGGCGGCCAAATTTAATTCCAAAATGATCATGTTATTCGTACTCAGCATTCGAAAAAACCCATTAAACGATATTCATTACGAAATTATGCGATTACGGCGCGGTGGCCATTTTGGATTGCAAAATTATCATGTGATTCGTCCTCAGCATACCAAAAAACCCCTTAAACGATAACCATCATGGATTTTCGCGATTACGGCGCGGCAGCCATATTGCATTTCAAAATTATCACAGGATTTGTACTCAGCATACCAATACACCCCTTAAACGATACCCATCATGATATTTTGTGATTACGGCGCGGCGGCCATATTGTATTGCAAAATTATCACGTTATTCGTACTCAGCATACCAAAAACCCTTTAAACGATACCCATCATGAAATTTTGTGATTACACCGAGGCGGCCATTTTGGATTGCGAAATTATCACGTGATTCGTACTCAGCATACCAAGAAACCCCTTAAACGATACCCATCATAAAATTTTGTGATTACGGCGCGGCGCCCATATTGGATTGCAAAATTAGTACGTGATTCGTACTCAGCATACCAAAAAACCCTTAAAACGATACCCATCATGAAATTTTGTGATTACGGCGCGGCGCCCATATTGTATTGCAAAATTATCACGTGATTCGTACTCAGCATACCAAGAAACCCCTTAAACGATACCCATCATGACATTTTGTGATTACGGCGCGGCGGCCATATTGTATTGCAAAATTATCACGTTATTCGTACTCAGCATACCAAAAACCCTTTAAACGATACCCATCATGAAATTTTGTGATTACACCGAGGCGGCCATTTTGGATTGCGAAATTATCACGTGATTCGTACTCAGCATACCAACTTTAGAAATTTTTATGACCAGCTATTATGTAATTTACAATTTTTACGCAACTGTAGCAAACGTACGCAACGGAAACTCTCAAAAGAAATGAAATATCCTAGTTGTCAAAAAATGTTTCGTTGCTGCTAAGCTCTTATTCGCCTTAGCGTGATGTTATATATTTTGGTATTTTTCAAAAATCGACATTCTGTTAAGAAACTCTTGAAATTCAACTAGCAGTCTGGCGGCCCTTTTGGATTGCACAATGATCCCGTGATTCATACTTAGCATACCAACTTTAGAAAACTTTAGAAATTTTTATGACCAGCTATTATGTAATTTACATTTTTTACGCAACTGTAGCAAACGCACGCAACGAAAACTCTCAAAAGAAATAAAATATCCTAGTTGTCGAAAAATGTTTCGTTGCTGCTAAGCTCTTATTCGCCTTAGCGTGATGTTATATATTTTGGTATTTTTCAAAAATGGACATTCTGTTAAGAAACTCTTGAAATTCAACTAGCAGTCTCTTAGACTCTAGAGTTAGAACAACTAAACAAACAAACAAACTCTTTAGCTTAAAAATAATAGTAGGTATAATATACATAATTTATTTACGATTAACTCATTTATTTTTATTTACGAAACTAATAAATCACTACACTTAATAAAGTTAGATGCATTTACTACGTCAAACAAAGTTAGCATGCTGTTTCTTCCTACTCTACTGTATACTGTGGCATGAGAGTTCACTGCCGCTGCCGGCGCGCGGTGTGTCTTACGCCCGGGGCGAGGGGAGCGCCAAATGCCTACTTGTGCGCTATAACCGCCCCTTAATAAAAGAAAACACGTGGGTAGATTTAAAGGTTAAGTTTGAATTAGGAACTCAAATCCCGCAGCATAAGGTTGAAAGTGAAATGACTACCAGATCATCAAAGGAACTAAAGTGTCCGTCAAAACGCCATGTTCCATTACGTCGATCAGTTTTCAGCTCTATACTAAAACGAATATCCAATACTGTATTGATAGGATCTTACCAAATCTAGTTAGGCAGAGGGGGGAACATTGTGAACGGTGGAAGGTGAGCGCTAACGCGTCTTAAGGTGGCCACCCTAAACTTACTCAAATGGGTCGCAAGTCCCAGACACCCTCACCGTGTTTCCCTCTGTACCACGCTATGGACCCGCACGGTGAATTCATGGAATGCTGAGGAAATGGTCTCACTCAATTGTATACTCTAAGCTTTTTTCTATGTCGGACTTTTTCCGACTAAAACCTACTACTACCTATGGCCAGGAGATACTCTAAGACCTACCAGTTAGGCGCATATCAATTCTAATTTACATTTCATGAAAATTTATATAAGTACATACCTGGCATGAAGCTATAAAGAACGTACATATTTGCAGCCAAATGCATTACTGAGTAGTGGCTGAATGTTGACAGTAACATCGGAATGCATTTTGAAGCTGTGAACAAAAATTGTGCCATTAAACTCATCCTGTGGTAGAGGTACTTACTCTTACTTATTAGAGTGAAAGCCCAGACCCCAGACTAAAACTTTCTATAGGATAAAATAAGGGGTGTCAGGTTAATGCTCATTGATCCATGATTGCTAGTAGAAGCAATGAAGAAAATGATCTAAACTCCATCAACCAAATACTTCTGATTCCTATGGGAGGACACTTTAGCGAGATAAATATTTAACGCATTTTACTTGACCGGAGCAGATGGCGTCGTATAGTCATTATGGGAATCAGTAAACGCCGCCAGGATGATTTCAAGGGGGATGCATCAGCATATGCACATACTACCCGGCGGAAATATCTGCGAATCTGGCTTCCCCTCGCTTCCCCGCACCTCGCCGCCTTTTCGCATATCCAGTATAACTCGCGATTGAAATATACTTGTAATCGGCCATTTTCCATTGACTTTGACAAGGTTCCGCACATTTTCATTGCGCTTGAATTATACCGTACAGTTTGCATGACGTTGTTATGACAGGTTCGCAGGTATTTCCGCTGGGCTGTACTAAAATATATAATTCTTCTATGCACTTTCTTGCCTGCCTGGTGGTTGTGATGGCACATTTTTCCAGCAAGGGAGGTGCAAGTATACACACTAGCACCCCCCTGCCGGCGCTCATCAGTACAGGAAAGATAAACGTATTGTCGAGTCCCCCCAAACAACACAAACGGTGGATTTACTTACTGCCTGAAGGATTTGAGCAGAAGTACTTTATCATGTAGGGTTGGAGTTGCCTTACACGCCATGCTCCGAACACCAAAACATTTGCTGCTAATATTGGATAGAATACTTTTTCACTATCCCTCAGTGAGCTCCACCATTTTCTTATAGGGCCAGGTTCTGATCTCTGCAAACATATAAGTAAGTATTTTTTATATAAGTACATACGAATGTAATTTTGTTACACATTTTTTTTGTAATGCAGAAAATATAAATGTGGAATCTATCTCTACTATAAATAATGCGTCCCTCCTATTCTTTAGCTTTCTTAATTACCTAGCTACAAAATAGCTGTCAGGGTTATTTAATTTGTTTGTTCACAATTTGTACAAAGTATATCAAGTCAAACGCAAAAGCCATCACAGCTTCATCATACACCATAATGTTTTGCCTATACAGCTTGCCTTTCTTGAACATGCGGACACACTCAAGTGAACAGTGAAAGGGTATCCAATCCAATTGTTTGATACAGAATTAGGTGAATGACTGCTAAGCCTAGGTAAGCTTGTAAATGTGACATAATACAACTTTGTCTCTTTCCTGAATAGATTTGATATACAAAAAAATGCCAAGATGCACTGTCACCACGGAGAAAAAAAAACATACATTGCAGCCTGAATTAAGTTGTATTTACAAAAGCGATACATTTTCTACATTGAAGAATATTCTATTGAAGTATTTGACACTAGCGACCGTCTGGCGGTTACACCCGCATAGCTCCCGTTCCCGTGTATATTTAGCCTATGTTCACCGCAAAGAGTGTGGCTTCCCAACAGTGAAAGAATTTTTCAAATCGGTCCAGTAGTTTCGGAGCCTATGCGATGCAAACAAACAAACAATCAAATCTTTCCTCCTTATAATATTATTATTATATTTCACATGTAAAGGAGTGCTTGCACATTTTTTATGCAAACATTTGTAGATGCTGATTGTGTTTCTTGGGTTTTTGTATGACAACGCTTTTGTTGTAGGTATGATTTTTGTCTTTTCTTTTTAACAAATACAAACACAGCTAAAAAGAGTTCAAAGCAGGTAGGCATATGAGATAAGTACCTATATCTAATTCAATGAGTTTTTGAGCTTACCGTTTTAATTTTTCTTTGCTGCGTACTTAACCATGCTCCCGATTTTCTAAGAAAGGATGATGCATGATACCGGACAGATTCATATTCCCAAATCATACATCCTCCAAGACTTAATGTGGAAACCTTTAAAATGTAAATATTCAAGTTAGTATTCAGTAAGTATTAATTTTTATTAACAAATAATTATAATAACAAATTGCATCTCTTATTTACTAGCACTTAAAGTACATAAATAACTCAATAATATGTAATTAGCTTATGATTCCATTGGTATTGGACTTTTATATTGATTAAACTACTAAAATAATTGATTTAAACAGGCAATTTGAATGGTTTAACACTATTATTATAAATGTGAAAGATTGTTTGGATGAATGTTACTCTTTCAAAAAACCTAAGTACTAAATGGATTTTAATGTAACTAGCTAACTGAACTTACAAAATAAAATATAATTTAAATAGTAGCTTATATAATAAATAAATTAATGTTTATTTCAGGCAAAATAACACCCATAGTTTACATTACATTGGTAACATGTCAAATTGATTGTTTCAAATATAAAATTACATAGGTACTGATTAACTTAAAAATAAATTTAAGTCAGTAATCATCACATACGATATCATCATTATTATTATAGTTATATTGGTAACCAATAGGTACCATCAGGATATTCATTAACAATAATAATCATTATTATTACTATTGCGAAAAAGTCAATAGTAATATTATGCATTAATTAAATTTTATTACACATACAAATGTACTTACATTACAATTTGATTGATAGTTATAATTGAATTATTCATATTACTTACATTTTGATTAGATGGTTATAATTGAATTGAAGTATAATTATATAATTTAAACTCAGTCAATATATTGTAGGTTATAACAAGTGTCAAACCTATAAATATGTCCGTACACCGTGCGAACCAATTCGTTTTTAGAGGAGCAAACACGCTTGTGAAATGAAACTTTCAAACCTTTCAACAAGTCCCCCATATTTTTAATTTTGTTCTCCTCAAACATGCCAGACGCGCTACACCGCCATGGCAGACCGAGCATCACTCTAAGAGCGTTGTTGTACTGTACACGTAGGGTGTTGTAGGCACCCTTCGAGTAGTTACTCCGCAGCTGGCTGGTGTAGAACGCCTGGCAGTACGCCTGGAATAGGGTCAATTTTGTCAGCTTGGAGCAGTGCACAAACCGCCTCGCCAGCATGTTACTGCGAACTGAGAGGGCCCGACGCTGTCTTTCAATATCGTTGTTATCATCAAGTGTACTGTTGACAATGTGTCCTAGATATTTAAATTCGGGAACTATTCTAAGGGAGCTGTTACAAAGTTCGAAAGCGGGTATCCTTTCCGGACCCCGTCGAGACTTAAAAATCATTATTTCCGTCTTCTTAACATTATAGGTAAGGCCGTGTGCACATGCATAGCTTTCACATATACCTAGCAATTTTCGAAGACCAGCAGGGGAGGGGCTCAGCAGCACCATGTCGTCCGCGTAGCTCAAGTTATTGACGCAAGCGCCACCGACGTGGCAGCCGACCCTCGTGCTGCTGAGCTCCTCCATCAGCTCGTTCACATACAGATTGAACAGCACCGTCGACGTCAACCCGCCCTGCCTAACACCACAGTCGAGCTTATATAATTCCGACAGGGCCTCACCCCATCTGACCTGGTATGTCAGAATGAGTTAATTTTATCCCAAAAACAAGTTGTGGGAAACGGGTACAGTGTTGAGTGCATGAATGTCTCTAAACATATTATTTCAAAAATACCACTGTACATAAATGGAATTCATGTTGGGTAGTGGTTCTTGTTAATTTTTGCAGTAATAAAAAATGTTGATGTCTTACCCCAACCGTAAAAAAGAAGGGTCTTATCAAAACATTAGGTTTCAATGGCCTAGAGTCAATCTTTAGATGTTCCAAGGGATTTGGATCTATGTTATTCCTTGAGCTGCGCCTACTATTGTGAAGAGTATTGCGTTGTTGTATTCGTACATTGTGGCCGGAATTTCGAAATCGTAGAAGCCCAGATCTGCTAAAATACAAAATAAAACAGTAAGCGCAGCACCGATTGTTGGTGCTAATATAACCTCATTATTTTCATTAAGCGTACTAAGTATTTGTCAGCTCTGCCGCACACCAAACATTTCTGAAAAACATTCTATATCTTTCATATGCTATTGTTACATTATTAATAAAATTAGTTCAGTAATGGAAACGTATTACAAATTATTTTTGCAAAATCTCAACACTGACAAATGATTTTAAAAATTTATGACATTTCAATTTCATTAGGTACACTGACAGTGACAGTTGACAGTCAACCGATTGTCTAAGGGGGTACCGACACGGTCAAACAGGCAATTGTCATGCACGTTTAAAATGAATGGAAGTTGCTTCGTGTGCGTGATTTCGTTTGCATGTTTGTGTGCATCGACGTATATTACACATGATATTTAATGGGCTCCCGACACGATCATGCCTTGCAATTGTCAAGCACGTTAAATATGAATGGAAGTTGCTTCAGTGTGCGTGATTTCTTTGCATGTGTGTGTGTGCATCGACGTGTACGTGCACATAATATTGTACGTGCTTGACAATTGCAGTTTGACCGTGTCGGGACCCCTTAACGTGCATGGCAATTGGCAATTGATCATGTCGGGACCCCTTGACAGATATGACAGTGACAGATAGCCATAGACAAGAGTTACTAATAACTCCCACTGACGACGCCGGCGCGGCGGGCGGCGGCGCCGAGATAATAAAATTATCTAAATAACTATGTAAATGTACATACCTATTTATAACAAATTAAAAAAAAACCGGCCAAGTTTGTTTTTTTTTATATTCAGCTCGCCAAATTGACGTCGCCACCAGCCTGATGGAAAGCCGTGGCGCAGCTAGCGATTGGGGATCACTTCTGACAGTGGTCCTCAAGTTGGCGGCCCTATGATGTGCCTCTTCACGCTCTTCATAAAGAACCCGGGATTGTAAGATGAGGGAAACACGTGTGCGGGCAGGTCGTTCCAAGTTTTTATAGTTCGACAGAGTAACGATCTTTTGAAACGCTCGGTTCTGGCGAAGATTCTCTCCACTGTGTATGAGTGGCATCTCTGTCCGCACGCGTCGTTCGGGATCGGAAGGAAGATGGTGGGATCAGGTTGAAGAGCTCTTTAGAACATTCGCCGTGAAACATTCGGTAGAAGGCAGCCAAGGACGCTATGGTTCTTCGCTGCGCCAACGGTTCGACGCCTTCCGTCACCTCAGGACAACCGATTATTCGGATAGCACGTCTCTGCATAGCGTCAAGCGCGTTTAGTAAATACCTTGCGGAGTCATCCCAAAGGTGAGAACAGTATTCGACCCAGGGACGAATTTGCGTCTTGTACAGTAAACATCTCTGATGTGGGGTGAAATACCGTCTCACCTTATTTAAGACTCCTAGTTTCCGCGAGGCCAGCCCAACACAACTCTCTATGTAGTTTTCGTGCCGGACGTCTATACCGAGGTTCTCCAGGTTGTCCTTTAGTGGAACCGTAATGCTCTAAAGAGAGGGTAGGGGTAGGAATAGGGACTTCTTAGCTGTAAACGCACACGCCTGCGTTTTTCTGGCATTGAACTCGACCAGGTTGTCTGAACCCCATTGGGCAATGTGACCCAGGTCCCGATCGAGATCCGCCACGAGTTGCCTTCTCTTCTCCTCCACGTCGCCTCGCCCCTCCGCTGGACGGCTAGAATAGCTTCCATGTACAGTACTATCATTTGCATAACAATGAATGCACCCAAGGGACAGCATGTCATTGATATGCAGAAGAAAGAGAGTTGGGGACAATACCGATCCCTGTGGTACTCCAGCATTTACCTGCAAAAAGCAGGAAGCCTGACCATCACAGAGAACCCGTACCTATACGTCGCCCGTGAAGGAAGCTGGCCAACCAGCGGCATAACTGAGGCGATAAACCATATGCCGGCAGCTTGGAAAGAAGCGACGCATGCCATATCCTATCAAAGGCTTTAGCGATTAGGCCAATGGCCAGAGCTTCGCTGTGTCTCTCCATAGCCTCACCCCAGGTGTGCGTTATGTACCTACGCTAGGAGCTTAGGAGGTCATCCGTTGATCGTTTCGGCCTAAAGCCATATTGGCGATCGCTAATTAACGAGTGATCCTCCAGATAGCGCATGAGCTGTTTGTTGAGCAAGTGCTAGTCGTACTCGCACATGAAGGGTTCCATAGCAGCATAAGGTTTATATTCATGAAATGAAATGTTATTTCTAGGTGAGTTAATTAAGTGAAAGGCGAAATTGCGGTTTATGACGTATTAAAATAAAAAATTAATAAAAAAGAAGCCGACTTCAAACAAAACTAAAAACTGAAAAATAAAATTTACTTAGCACACAGTTAGTATATTCTGATTTATCGGATAGCATGAAAAATAATACAGAAATCGGTGCCCAGTAAAACTATGTATGCTTAGGTAGGCATTATTAATCTCTCTCATAGTCATAATGGCACCGACTTCAGTATTAACTATATTTAATGATATCTGATTAATCAGAATATACTAACTGTGTGCTTAGTAAATTTTATTTTTCAGTTTTTAGAGTTGTTCGAAGTCGGTTTCTGTTTTATTATTGGAGTTAACGGGATATTTACCATGTATTATTGAGTTTTTCCGATATTTCGACGCTGTTGCAAGCGCCATGATCACGGTGGAACTCAAGTACTGGCGGTATGAACAAATAACAGCAAACATATCCAACCGAAACCGCGCGAAGATACGGTAAGCGTTGTATGTCGCGACGGAGGCTCAGTGCGAATTCACAGTGAAAGTGAGAGTGAATCCAATAGTAATGGTGTTGAACGACACAAACGCGTGCGAGGGAGGGTAGATCGATATAATATGTGCTCCTAAGACTATAACTTTTAACCGCCTGTATTTCAGTTCCACCGTGATCATGGCGCTTGCAACAGCGTCGAAATATCGGAAAAACTCAATAATAGTGACTATGAAAGTTTAAATACAGGTTTCTGTTTTGTAATTTTTTTTTTTTCACTATTTTTAGTGACGTATAGTCTGAAAATCTATCTATCTAGGTGTAAAGTTCTCGACAGTACAAATTAATCAAGCCCAAACACAAGGTAACTGCTGTATATCGTTAGGGAATTCTCTCTATACTGTCTTTCGTCTCCATCATCAGATCGACTCCAGATCTTCATTAATTTGTACTACTTTAAAGACCTTAATAAAAAAAATTACAAATGCCCTAGATGCCACTACGATTTCTCCAGGATGCCATCATTAGATCCTGACTTCCTTAAAATGGGACCACTTTGGGAGTATCTATTATTGAACGAAAAAAAAAATTTCTAATCGCTCTATAAACGACGGAGTTCTGCGCGAACAAACATATAAAAAAAATATATGGTCGAATTGAGTAACCTCCTCCTTTTTTGAAGTCGGTTTAAATAACCTCCTCCTTTTTTGAAGTCTGTTTAAAAAAACTACCTACTTACTTTTCGGTGAAAGTGTGCATGGCAATCTTCGATCAAGAATAACAACTTTTATTTTTTTACTATCTGACCCGCGCAACTTCGTTTGCGTTACATGAGAGTGAGAAAGAGAGAAGTATAGTATTAATATTTCCCGTTGCATTTACTCCCGTCGCTTCGCTTGCCTATATTCATTAGAGCTGACCCGCATAACTTCGTTTGCGTCACATGAGAGTAAGAAGGAGAGAGGAGTTAAATTGACGTAATGTTTCCCGTCGCTTTTACTTCCGCCCATCTGTTTTTTGGTATGAAACTCATCGTGTGCAAGTCCGACTCGCACTTGGCCGGTTTTTATCGTTCAGTTGACTGGCTACCACTGCAGACCACGTTTACTCCCGTCGCGTCGCTCATACTTTAAAGTTAAATTAAATTGTAAGTGAACCTTAAAAGATAGGCATTTGCTGTTGAGGACTTTTTTCTGTAACTTTTTAAGAGGAACAAATTTGTGATACACTATTTTTACGTAACTTTAACGATATATGCAGCGTACGCAATGCAAGCTCTCAAAAGAAAGAAATTTTTGCCCGTTCTCGAAACATTACTTATGGCTGCTCCGCTCCTATTCGTCTTAGCGTAATGTTAAATCACCATTGGCCATCCTCAATAAATGGACTATTAAACTGTATAACAATTTTTGAAATGCAACCAGTAGTTTCTGAGATCCTAGCACAAATAAACTCTTCTGTTCTATAATATCGCGAACGAACCTTAAGAGATAGACAAATTGGGTTATTGTGAGCGAACCTTAAAAGATAGACATTATGCTGTCGCGGACTTTTTTTTAGAACTTTTTAAAAGAAACAATTTAGTAGTACACAGTTTTACGTAACTTTAACCATTTACTACCCGTTCGCTTTAACTTTGCCGCTGGCGTAGAGGCGTATACCCGAATTGTTAATTAGACGAAGTAAATTGACAGTAGCTAATGTCACTTCGTCACACTACAAGAAGAAGTGACATTAGTTGCTGTCAATTTACTTCGTCTAATCAAAAATTCGACTTTAGTATGGAGCCGAACGGCAAAGTTAGAGCGAACGAGCAGTACGCAGCGTACGCCTCGGAAGCTCTCAGACGGTAAAAAATATTCCCCGTTTTAAAAACGTTATTGACTGCTGATCCGCTCCTATTCGTCTTAGCGTGATGTTATATGTATAGCCTATAGCCATCCTTGATAAATGGACTATGAAACTGTAAAAGAATTTTCGAAATCCAACCAGTAGTTCCTGAGATCCCAGCGTTCAAACAAACAAACAAACAAACAAACTCTTCAGCTTTATAATATTAGTATGGATTAGGTATTGGTTATTCTTGATCGAAGATGGCAATGAACATCATATATTTTTTTTAGATTTATTATTCTCTTATTTTAGAAGTTAGAGGGAGGGGGGGAGAGATTTTGTAAGTTTAGCAGAATCTGGAGATGCCTGTTGTCAACTACAACGACAGCACAAAAGCGTTTAAATCTATTAATGTTAAAAAAAAACCGCCGACCTTTGGGGGTTATCAGTGAAATTGTGTCGTCATGCCATTACCCCCACTTGGCGTGTTTAACGATTGCGTCTCACTCAAGTGGTGTATTTCCTGTGAAACACAGTAGAGTCATACCACTGTTCAAGGCTGGCAGTGCTTCAGATCCGGGTAGGTAATTTCAGTACATATTTATGTATGTGTCTAAGAAGTGATAAAAGTTTGTGGTTCTTCAATACGATCTTGTCACCATTTTGAAGAACATAGTCTTTCAAACGCATCCACTCTCCACGCTTTGGTTTTTTGACTGCTGGAGGACGGAGTACGAAATACTTGGCAGCTCTGTTAAGACCAGAGTCTTGTCTATTGTAAAAACTCAGCGGTAATTGCCTCCTCTCCAGGGAATTTATTATTTTCAAGTTGCTCGAGAGAACCTCGAATTGGTCAATATTCGATATTATGTCCTCTATGTAGTGGCGCTTTAATGGAGGCCTGTGGCCATCTGCGCCTTTTGCCCCGTTGTTTATTGTAGTGTCCGACCGAAACTGGTTTTTCAGCCGAAACCGAAACCGAACTTTCGGCTCGTGGTTCAGTTTCGGCCGAAACCGAAACCGTAACTCACGTGTTCTTATTGAAAAAAAAACCGGCTAAGTGCGAGTCGGATTTGCGCACACAGGGACCCCGTTACCCGTTACAAAAAACGCCAGATATTTATGTTTGTTTAGGGTTTTCTGCTTTTAGTACATCATACAAACACCTGTGAAAAATTTAGCTCTGTCTATCATTGATTTCATAGAAGTTTCTTTCAAATTCTACTTACTGACTAAAACCACACTGCGCCGTGCTACTGCCTACGAAGGGAGTCCCGGGTAAGTGCTCGGAAGGATATAGAGCGGGGACCGGTAGGTCTCGATTAAGCGGGGCGCTGACCTATGGCCTCAATCCAGCGCCTTTTAAATAACGAGCAAGGGCTCTCGCTTCCCATTTTTTAAATATAATTAGGCTATGAACTTCCCATTGTTAAATGGTCCCTACAAGGAGATATGACGCCTCAACGGAGACAATGCTATACCCTCTTATCGCGACATCAAATGAATCTAAGATGGGGTTGGAAATATTAAGAAATGGAATCCTGTGTCCTAGCTCTTTAAATTTTAGGTTAGTAACATTTTAACTGGTTGGGCTGACCGCAACCACTTCACAAGCTAATTAAGCAGAACGATCGTCCCAAAATTCACGAACACGTGAGTTTCGGCCCGGCCGAAAGTTTCGGGCCATTTTGGCCGAAACCGAAACTGCGGCCGAAACTCGATTTTTTGGCTGAAACTGGCCGAAACCGAAACTGAAACTTCGGTCGGTCACTATTTTTTAGTACGTGAGTCCTGTGTAAAAGCAAGTGCTTTTACTTACAAAGGCCTCATTTTAGATGTATGTAGCGCAAAGCAGTGACATTGTTGCCATCATATCACAGTATTGCCATTAGCTTTCAGTTTCATCAGATGTGGTTTTTCTGAGCTGTTTGGCAGACTTAATTACAAAGGTATAGGGGAGAGATGCTAAAGCGGGCACCTTAAGGGAAAGTGAAAAAAAAGTTGGTTTATAATATGTATAGCCGGATTACTTTTTTGATTTTTCCAAAGATGCTTTACTTAACGCTTTCGAATGGAGTATAGTTTGATTGATCGGAAATAGAAAAACGGCTGACTTATAAGCAAAATACGAAACCTCAACTAATGTCCGCTTAGCCCAATAGGGGGGAGGGGGCACTTGTTCAGGCTAAAGAGGACATGGCACAAAATCATGGAAAAAATACACGGTATCAGGTTTTTACTTCAATTTCTGTATATACAGTTGTAAATCTTCCTAGTTTCACTTCACACGGCCCAGATTTAAGATGCCTTTGCAGCTTCGTTCTAGGTATCCCAAATTTAGCTGCTACGCTTTTATAGTTCTTCCAAATTAATGTACTTCTAGGAGTGCTTGTCACATCGGTGAGGGAGTGCATGAGGCTTGCAAAGTTCTTCGTTTGTAAATATTGACGAATCGAGGGTGTGAGACGGGTTCCTCTCCCTCCCCTCCTTTATTATCGTTCTGGAATGGCTATTTGGTTAAACTATAATATGCGATAGAACTAGGAGCGAGGGGAATTCCAGCCAAACCCTTGTATATTTTTTTTAAAACCTTGGATCGCCAAGTGGCTCAGTGAGTTCTTTACTAAATGGAATACTCAAAGCGGTATCGATCTTACTTCACACAGGATCTTACCAAGTCTGATTACGCAGGAGGGGGGGGGGGGGGGGGGACATTGTTGACGGTGGAAGGTAAGGCCACCCCAAAACCTACAAATTCTGTCGCAAGTGTAAGACTCCGTCGGTGCGGCGGCGTCGGGTTGTTCCTCCTTTTGCCTCTCTAAATTTAACTCTCTGTGAAAATTTCAGCTCTCTAGCAATCACGGTTCCTGAGATACAGCCTAATGACAGACGGACAGCAAAGTTTCAGTAATAGGGTCCCGTTTTTATCCTTTAGGTATTGAATCTTAAAAAGGAAGGGTGCCCTAGGTTCCGAGGTAGAGGCACCAGATGGCCCGGATTCAATCAGGAGTAGTACCTAAGTACTTGGGTGTTGATTATAGTGACGTAATGCAGAAGCTTGGCTATTTGAGTGGAGCTGTGGTAGTGTGTGCGACTGGCCGTTACTGAGCTCACGGGTTCAAATCTCAGGTTAGAACTAATCTATACTAATATTATAAAGAGGAAAGATTTGTTTTTTTGTTTGTAACGAATAGGCTCCGGAACTACTGGACCGATTTGAAAAATTATTTCACTGTTGGAAAGCTACACTCTTTGCGGTGAACATATTTTATTCCCGTATCCCGTATTCCAACAAGAACGGGAACTACGCGGGTGAAATCGCGTGACGTCCGCTAGTTTTTAATAAATAAATAAACAAATATTTGTGGACATTCACACACAACATCATCTAGCCCAAATTAAGCTAATATAAGCTTGTGCTATGGGATCTAGCCGACTGATATACATACTTATATATCATACATATTATAACGGGTGTTTTTTTTAGAGGTATAGAACTTTAAGTTGGCGTAACTGTTTTAACTGGCGTCATTTTTGTCAGCTGTAAAGTGATTTATGTTTAGTTTGGTTTGGCATTTCAACATGAATAGACTGACGCCTGAACAATGCTTCCAAATTGTGCAAATTTATTTTGAAAATCATGGTTCTGTCCGAAATACGTATCGTAATTTTCATAAGCAAATTTTGTTTAGCGGTGCAGCTCACTTTTGGTTGAATTGACGTATCAATAAACAAAACTGCCATATTTGGGGTGATGATAATCCTCAAGTGTATGTTGAGACACCATTACATCCAGAAAAACTGACTGCGTGGTGTGCTTTATGGGCTGGTGGAATAATTGGTCCGTACTTCTTTAGAAACGATGCTGACCAGAACGTTACAGTCAATCGTGACTGCTATAGAGCGATGATTACTGACTTTTTCGTTCATCAATTGAACAACCATGATGTGCAGGAGTAGTGGTTTCAACAAGACGGCGCAACATGTCACATAGCTCGTGCCACAATTGATTTATTGAAGGAAACGTTTGGTTACCGCATTGTTTCACGTTTTGGACCCGTGGATTGGCCTCCAGGGTCGTGCGATTTTACGCCACTTGACTACTTTCTGTGGAGATATGTGAAGTCGCTCGTCTACGCCGCTAAGCCCGAAACGACTGACCACTTGGAGGACAACATTCGGCGCGTTATTGCCGATATACGGCCACAATTATTGGGAAAGTCATCGAAAATTGGACCTCTAGATTAGACTACGCCCGAGCCAGCCGTGGCGGTTATATGCCAGAAATCAAATTTAAATTATAATGCCAGAAGATTTTCTTTCGAATAAAGTCATTTTCATATTAATAAAAACAATCACCTTCGTTTTATTCCATTTCAAAGTTCTATACCTCTAAAAGAAACACCCAAACCCCGAAACATACATTTGTGGATCACACAAATATTTGGACTGACCCAGGATTCGAACCCAGGACCTCCAGCGCGGCAGGTGGTATCACTACCGACTGCGCCACAGAGGAAGTCATAATATCAATCAATCAATCAATACATATAATAAAATCGTAACAGGTCGCTGTCTGTACATGGAAGATAAATAAGAAAAAATATTATAGGGGGGCTTTATGAACGCAATAGAACCCAAAACAATGATTTTTAGAATTTTTGTCTGTTTGTCTGTATGTCTGTATGTCTGTATGTCTGTATATCTGTTTGTCTGTACGGTTGTGCACGCTAATCTCAGCAACCGCTCAACCGATTGCAATGCGGTTTTTTTTATTGTGTTGAGGTTTGCTCCAGTTAACATTTAGCGTTTGTTTTATGTAAATCGGTTTAGAAATAAAAGAGTTATAACACTTTTAAGAATCAGATATTTTGAAAATTTTAATTGTAGGGGTTTCTTTGAATGTGAGTGAACCTAAACTGGCGTGTTGGCTTAATCATAAAAGAGCTTAATGATTAAGACTATTTTTAAACAATTCAGTCCGCGCCGAAGGCGTGGACTGAATTGTTTTAAAATAGACTTAATCATTAAGCTCTTTTATGATTAAGCAAACAGGGCAGTTTCAGACGCTGCTTGATGACTCTGATGAAGAAATACCTTTCCTTTCATACACCTTATGTGACGTAAACGAAGTTGCGGGCTCAGCTAGTACATATAATAAAATCGTAACAGGTCGCTGTCTGTACATGGAAGATAAATAAGAAAAAATATTATACGGGGGCTTTATGAACGCAATAGTACCCAAAACAATGATTTTTAGAATTTTTGTCTGTTTGTCTGTATGTCTGTATGTCTGTATATCTGTTTGTCTGTACGGTTGTGCACGCTAATCTCAGCAACCGCTCAACCGATTGCAATGCGGTTTTTTTAATTGTGTTGAGGTTTGCTCCAGTTAACATTTAGCAGTTGTTTTATGTAAATCGGTTTAGAAATAAAAGAGTTATAACACTTTTAAGAATTAGATATTTTGAAAATTTTAATTGTAGGGGTTTCTTTGAATGTGAGTGATCCTAAATTGGCGTGTTGGCTTAATCATAAAAGAGCTTAATGATTAAGACTATTTTTAAACAATTCAGTCCGCGCCGAAGGCGTGGACTGAATTGTTTTAAAATAGACTTAATCATTAAGCTCTTTTATGATTAAGCAAACAGGGCAGTTTCAGACGCTGCTTGATGACTCTGATGAAGAAATACCTTTCCTTTCATACACCTTATGTGACGTAAACGAAGTTGCGGGCTCAGCTAGTAATCTATATATATAAAAATCAATGCCACTTTTCGTTGTAACTTTATAACTCGAGATCGGGCTCACCTATCCAAACCAAATGTTTAGGCTTTGTTCGGACTATTTAGTAGATGGTTTATGTGAAGTTTGCACAAAATCGGTCGAGCGGTCCTTGATTTATCACGCAAACGAAGTTGCGCGGGTCAGCTAGTAGATTATAATAATAATAATGTTATTTGGAAATAATAATATGTATGTGTTTCAGATGTCTGGATCCTATAGCACAGACTTATATTGGCTTGGCACAGACTTTTATAGAGTCCAACTCGCCTTTTTCAGGCTTGTGGTCACGGAGGCCCTAGTAATCTCTTAGAAAGTACGAAAGTTACGTACGAAATATATTTGTAATCAAATCAATTTCGATATAAATTAAGTAATATTATTTATCATGGAAAAGTGTATTATTCTTGCAATGTATCACATCTCATATCAATATTTCTATTGTTGAATGTGTTATAGTTATGCCTAAGACTATGACGTCATCCTAAGGCTTATGGGTAAGTACCTACAAAAGTAATTGAATTTCAGCTTCTAGGTAATGCCAATAGGTACCTATACTAAAACAGTCTACTAGCTAAGACGGTAGAGCAGTGGTTCCCAACCAGTGGTCCGCAGGAGCAAAAATATGGTCCCTGAAGGATTTTAAATTTATCGGGTGGTGAGCCGTTAGTCGCCGTGCAATGAGCGAGAAGAGCGCGAGTAGTGGGAGCGGTTGGTACGCCCATTGGCTCGGCAAGCAAACACAACACAAAGTCTGCGATTTGCCCACGACTGAATGTGTTTCCAGGCCGAACGTGGATCCTGGCTCAAGACCAGTTTCCTAAAGTCTAAAGTGTGGGAAACTGGTTCTGATCCGAAAGGCCGGGCGGACGGTGGACACGCCATCGGGGTACCGACCGATGGTGTTCCTCGTCGAGGTTTGCAAGCTTGAGCGTATCATTACAGAGCGACACCATTTCCGAAGTTAAGTCTTAAAACAGAGGGGGCAACAGCTGCGCTCTCGCGGTTGGTACCCAACATAAGAGTACCCAACGCTCCCTGCAAGAGACCTTCGGGGTCGTGCGGAATATGGCACTATACGGGACCGCCGTATGGGCGGAGGCCCTGACGACTGGCAACGTGGCTAGACTGCATAGCCCGCTAAAGGCGATGGCCGTCAGGAGAGGGTACCGCACGATATCCGTTGAGGCGGCATGTCTCCTAGCCAAGACCCCTCCATGGGACCTGGAAAACAGGGCTCTTGCCCTTGTGGCACGGTCGTCCACCATGACCGAGAGTCTGAGAGCGGCCCCCCTTCCTAATTCTTTTAGCACGGACGCTGGTGAAGTTAATGAAGGAATCCAGGAAGAACACAAAAAAATCACTTGAGTGGTTTGGTGTTTAAAAGCAATTTCTTATACGAAACTCCAGGTTAGCAGATCTCGTGAAGAAGATGCAAGCCAGAAATCACATTAATAGATACAAAAATACGAAAGTTTTCTGTTTATGCAATTTCCTACTGCGTTTTTTTAAGTTTCAGATTGATATCACAGTTTGTTTAAATTATGCCTTTATAGTGGTCCCTGTTAACAAGAAAAATATAAAAGTGGTCCCTGACCACGAAAAGGTTGGGAACCCCTGCGGTAGAGCGTTATCCCTTCTTTTTTGTTACCTATATACATAAATGTTTGTTTATTGTTCACGCTGCATTTTTTCAAGTTCTAAATCGAAAAATTTTCAATAAAAAATAAAACCGACTTAAACAAATCTTGAAAAATAAAATTTAATTAGCACAAAGTAATATGCATTTTGATTTATCAGATTTATTCAATAACATATTGAAGTCGGCGCCAAGTAAACCCATAGGTAGGTATTATTCATGGCACCAACTTCAATAATATATTGAATAAATCGGAATAAATCAAAATACATATTATTTTGTGGCGTGCTAAGTAAATTTTATTTTTCAAGATTTGTTGAAGTCGGTTTTATTTTTTATTGATTTTTTTTCTTTATTTCAAGTGATGGTTGAACCGAAAAATCTATCTATCTAGGTGAAAGTTCTCATCAATACAAATCAATCAAGCTCAAACACAAGGTAACTGCAAATTGTAGTACCTACCTACATTAAAACACTGAATTAAAAAATGTAACAAACGCACTAGTCGTCCCTACAATTTCCGGTGGTTGCCCTCGATTTCTCCTGGATCCCATCATCAGATCCTGACCTGGTGAAAATAGGACTACCTCAGAAGTGAACTCTATTCAACAAAAAACAAATTTGAAATTCGTCTATAATTGACGGAAATATCGGTGAACGGGATCGGGAAATATAGATACATAAAACATTGAGAACTTCCTTTTTTTTTGAAGTCGGATCTATCAATCTAGGTGTAAAGTTCTCATCAATACAAATCAATCAAGCCCAAACACAAGGTAATGCTGTAAATTGTTAAGGAATGCCCTCGACTGTCTTTCGACTCTATCATCAGATCGATTCCAGACTTTCATTATAGTCTTATTATAGTGTAGATTGTAGAACATTAAAGCACTTAATTAAAAAGTTTACAAGCGCACTAGTTGTCCCTACAATTTTCATGGTTGCCCTCGTTTTCCCTTGGATCCCATCATCAGGTCCTGACCTGGTGAAAATGGGACCACCTCAGAAGCAGACCCTATTCTACAAAAAAACGTTTTTGAAATCCGTCAATAATTGACGGAAATATCGCTTCACATACATAAAAAAAAACATACAGAAAAATTGAGAACCTCCTCCTTTTTTTGAAGTCGGTTAAAAATGACTGGGTTTTTAGCATTAGAAGTCGGTTAAAAGCAGGCATTTTCAGCAGATATATAGCTAGGATGAATCTTGTTTAGTAAGGGAATTTAATAGCACAAAAAGAATGATAGAGCCGGCAATGTAGGAAAACATGGGTACGTACATGGCTACGTTAGTAGTTGAATAAATATTTATCGCAATTTGTAATCCCAAGAAAGCATAAGTCTCTTATTGGAAAAGTATCTATGTACTATTTCTTTAAAGGCGATAACCTAGTTAGCTTATAAGTATCGCCATACAGCATACAGTTAGGGTCGTTAAGGACTGTTTTGCTAAAGAACAAACATTTTTATTGTATTCGGATCAGGGGTTAGTCGGAGCGGGGTGGCGGTACCCTACGCGCATGCTCCATTCAGTCGGAGGCCCGGTGCGACCCTTGTCAACTTCAGTGCACAGCTGAGGAACTCAAGGTGATACCTCACAATTTTTAGCACAGTTTATTCTAGGACCACAAAATCCTACTTTATTCAAAAGTAAGTGCAATTTTTATAACTATCGTGAAAATTAACAGTCCTTGATTTGTGTTTCATATTGTATTTTATATCTAGTTATCATCAACTAACGTTACCTAATATTTCAACACGTGTTGTAAGCAAAAACCCGTGACATCGCTCACCAATTTTATAAATAAGTATATGCCGATGATGGACACAGAATGCCTATGACGCAACTTGTTCATTTTCAGCAAATCAAGGCTAGGAATTATCGCGCGGATCATCTTTATAAATTGTCATTATGTCAGATTTTTGCGTTTCCTGGTGATTTTACGTTCGAATATTTAATGTTTCGTTAATCAATATGAGTGTTTCTGTGATTGATGTCTGTGGAATGGGATGGAACCACGTGTAAAAATTATTCTATCTATTGCCATTAATATTTTAATATCACGTTATCACCTAGTGGGAGATGGCGGAAAAACCTATGTAACTTCAGGGTTCCTAGTTTTCCCACTAAAGTTAGGTAGGTACATCGGATTTGACCGTCGTTCTATAGACTACATCGGACTTGGTAGTAAATGAAAAAAAAAAAGCAGAAATAGTACCTAACATGCCTTAAAAAAGTACATAGGTATTCTCTTTTACAGAAATGATGAAGCGAAGACTATTCAATCGTCATCGTTTATGCGAAAGGCTACGTAAAGACCTAACATTCTGACGCACAAATAGTACATACTTTTGAAATTACATTACTTACCTATTACACTAATATTTTAAATGTACCTATAACTAATTTATTGATTACTTTTCGTATTGTAATTTATGCATAGTTACGGTTATATCGTCGTCTAATAATTAAAGTTATTTATTTTTATATAGAAAATTTTCCAAGGAATGAAAATTCGATAATTCGAATTTACACGGATTGTTTTCTGAAAGTGTTAAGAAAATTAAAAATAAAATATAGAGCGAAGCTTATTGTTAACGTTTGCGAAAAGTAGGTGCTAAAGATGTTGTTGTATATGAATATTGGTCTCTGAGTTCGAATATTAAAGAAGCAACGATGGAACCATTTGCTGATGATTTGCTATGGCTGGTTGTAAGCGGATTTGTGGTGGCATTCGTCCTGGCTTTCGGCATTGGCGCCAACGATGTAGCCAACTCATTTGGAACCAGCGTTGGCTCGAAGGTGCTCACACTGACACAAGCTTGTATACTGGCTACAATTTTTGAGATAGCTGGAGCAGTTCTTATAGGTGAGTGAATTTTTTATGAGTACTTCCATTGTTTCTAATTCGTATTGTACGACATGGTAAAAGAGATTATGTTTAAAAGATACTGGTTACAATCATGATCAGACTATCGCGTATCGCGCATTATTTGGTTGCTTAATTACAATGTTCTACAAATGTAAGGTGAGTGGTAGAGCCCTGGATCTACTATTAAACTCTGCTACTGAGTAGTAGCAGAGTAACGAACGCAATCGACTGTAAGCGGATTAACCTGAATCGGCAATCACTTCGAACAGAGAAAAATTGAAGCATTCATTAAAACTTCTGAATCCTATCGGAAATTCTATTCTTGCTACATTTTATTAGAGCCGCAGTGCAACGCGGGAATGTGTATTTTACCAAGAATATTGAGAGGCTATTGTTGCGCCGTGGACTGCTCGACTGTTAGTCTAATAATGTTTGATTAAATTTTTAGGGTTCCGTACCCAAGGGTGAAAACGGGACCCTATTAACTTCGCTGTCCGTCTTTGAAACATTGTCATCATCCATACACGTCAATCCACTTCCTACACTTTATAGTCTACATAATTAATGGCGTTTCATGGAATCGCGATGTCACTATCCCAATCGAATTAGTATTCAAGAGTTATTTTCTTTTATTTCTGTATGCCCTATAGACTCTTAATTTGAGATAAATTTCTATCGGTGTTTGAATAAAGTATCTGTCTAGAAAAGTCCAGGTAATGGTGAAATGAAAACTGCGATGATCAAGAGAATTCAGTACTTTATATAATGACTTGTTACAATGATGGTTTCGAAGTGAGCCTTTTACTTAGAACTAGAACCCCTATATATAGTTATGGAGCATCCTAATTACTAAACTCACTTGCTATAATAATTTTTGTAGGCGTTTCGCAACAGTATCTATCCCCAATCACAAAATCTTTTGACACGTATTTCTTCTTCTACTAATTAGATACATCAAGATAACAGTTTTAGAAACTTTCGCGGCGATCCGGCCTGGCCTATTTTAAATCTGATGATTCTTAAAACTTGGCCACATCAGCGAAAACGACTTTCCAAAAACTCTACTTTCTCTCTGTCACTCGACTCTACATATTATTATCCTGTGCTCCTGTATGGGTTGTTATAGCATTAGGTATACCTACTTTAATAATTATACCTACTGGTAGCACTCGGGGAGTGCCGACTAAAGTGAAAACTTGAACAATTAAATGTGTATTTTTGGGTACTTAGTCATTTATTGTCAAAATCGAAATCCGACTTTCGAGTTTCCAACACCCCATTCTCTGTTTTCAATATCTCCGGTTCCCTGATCCGGGTTTTC
This sequence comes from Miltochrista miniata, assembly GCA_933228765.1. Classification (NCBI taxonomy): domain Eukaryota; kingdom Metazoa; phylum Arthropoda; class Insecta; order Lepidoptera; family Erebidae; genus Miltochrista; species Miltochrista miniata. Next base: position 23,218,710 of record OW121749.1, on the reverse strand, counting down.
GGTTCTCTTTTTGCGGTTTCTTTTGCACGGTTCTTGTTTCCCGCTTTCAGGTTTAAAGTCCCAAGTTTTTGGTTTACAGTTATCGGTCCCCTGTCCGTTTTCCTGTTCCTGGTTTTAATTTCCGGGTTCCGAGTTCCAAGATCCGAGATCCGATCGATTTCAAATCGCAATAGAAACCATTTCCTCCAACAGTTCGAGCCAGTTACTGTTTCGAGTTTCTTGCCTGTTCTTCTCATCAATAGTTCTCAGGTGGGTCCCGTTGTGAACTGGTGATAATTCTTTGGTTAATATTCGGGACGTTTTACAAGTGCAGGTATAGGTACCTACCTATATGCCAAAGTGAAATAAATTTATTTATATTTGTTTGTCGGTAAGCGTGATGGTCGCGTTTTCAAGTACAGTTTACCTTTCAGGGTATAAAGTATCGGATACAATGCGCAAGGGTATCCTGGATGTATCACTGTACGCGGATGGTGGGGAGAAGCTTCTTGCAGCAGGATGTCTTTCAGCCTTACTATCTGGCGCCATCTGGCTGATCGCGGCTACAGCGTTGCGACTGCCGGTCTCGGGAACCCATTCTATGGTTGGAGCAACTGTTGGGTTTACTTTGACGGCTAAAGGGCCGATTGGAGTGCGTTGGTCGACACTTGGAGCCATAGGTAAGTTTCTATGTTTAGTATTTCAGTTATAATCACTTTTTGCTGTTGTATTGTGTACTAGCTAATGCCCGCTGCTTCGCAAGCGTAAAATTTGTTCCCGTGGGAACTTCTTCCCGGGATAAAAAGTAGCCTATGTGTTATTCCAGACTATAATGTATCTCTGTATCAAATTTCAGCCAGATCCGTTCAGCGGTTTAAGCGTGAAAGAGTAACAAACATCCACACTCACAAACTTTCGCATTTATAATATTAGTAAGATTATGGTGGCTCGTACACAGGGGTTCACAGTTTTAACTTAACCTAACCTAATTGAATCTTCTTTTGCTCTTGTCACTCCAGGTAAGGACCACTGTGAGTCGGATTTTAACTTAATTTTATGTTAGACGAATACCTACTCTATTTAATTACAAAATCATCCAATATTCTTATTTATTATGAAACTCTGCATAATGTGAATTTTAACTTTAACCTGTTTTTAGTAGAAAATTATAATTTAACATTGGATTTTCGGGGAAAATAACGGTACGAACTTTTGATTATTCTTACCAACTAATGAAATTAGGAAAAATAAAAATTCGTACTTATGACTTTCGAATAAGTAAATTTATATCGTGCTTTTGAATATTTGGAGCTTTGTTTCTTAGAAATTATGCCGTATCTTCGGAATTTTGAATTTCGGGAAAAACATAATTATGTAGATATTTGGAATTTTTGGGTGTCCCCTCGTACTTAGCAGCTTTTTCAAATAAAGCAAAACTGAAACTCTCTAAGAAATTTTACAACAGAGCCTAATTAATAGGCACTGTTTGGTTTTCATAGCATTCAACCTTGAGCTTAACGGGCATCAAAATGTTATAGGTCATGTTATTTTTAAACTATCGCGGTTTTTAACACTCATACTTATAGAATTCGGGACTTCACGCGAAATACTATTTACTTACATTCTACCGACGTTTCGAGCACGTTGCAGCGCCCGTGGTCGCGGTTGGACTGAGGCGAGGATCGACAAAAACCACGAAGTTATTTCTTGTCGAACTACCCTCCGCTGCGCGTTGTTATTACAACGAAGGATAAGGCCGGCGACACACTACACTCACTACGTCAGTTTTAATTGGCACAGTTTTACGTTCAAGTTTATTAATCACTGAATTCCACATCCCGGAGAGCTTGTATCCATCATCCCTATTGAAATTTTTGTGTTTTCTGATTTCAATGGCTTCACGCACCATACGTGGATAATAATGGCGATCAGTGGAGAGGACTTTCGGTTGGTGAAGTTCGATCCAGTGATTAATGCCCGAATCAAGGTGTTCTGCTATTGCCGATTTGTTCAACTGACGATTTTTTACAGCTGCAATATGTTCTTTGACCCTTTCCGCTATGGTCCGCTTGGTTTGGCCTATGTAGGAACTACCGCAGCTGCAATCTACTTTGTAGACACCTGGTGTTTGCAGAGGAATGATGTCCTTTGGTGTTCGCACGTACCTAGCCACTTTGGTTAATGGTTTAAAGATCGCCCGAATGGAGAACCGCCGTAAACACGACCCGATCTTGTCCGTTATTCCCTTTACATATGGCAGATAAGCTGGTTGGCGTTCCACCTCCGGTCTCACTCTCCTCGGTGCACGTCGTGCCTTTCTACTACTCGCTGCATACCCATTCATCTTCAGTATCTCCTGAACATAGTCTAACTCCTGCTGTAAATGCTCAGGGTCGCAGAGGTCATTGGCTCGCTTGATGAGCGTGGAGCTGACTGATTTCAAATGAAGTGGGTGATGATGCGAGGAGGCGTGCAGGTATCTGTTTGTGTGAGTGGGTTTGCGATACACAGTGTGGGCCAAGGAACCGTCTGTTCTCACCATTAATTTGACGTCAAGGAAAGGCAATGACCTGTTGTTCTCAATTTCATACGTAAACCGTGTTTTCACATGTAATGAGTTGAGATACTCGTTAAAACAAACCACCTGCTCCCTGTTGCCTTTAAATATGCAGAATATATCATCTACATACCTTTTCCACAACCTGATCTGACCTTGGACATCCTGGAATACCATGTCTTCTATATGCTCCATCCAAATATTTGCCACTACTGGTGCTAATGGACTTCCCATAGCTACGCCGTCTATCTGGAGGTAGTATTGGTTGTGGTAAAGGAAGTAGTTTCCTTCTATGCAACTTCGAAGCAACGTTGTATAACCAATTGGCAGGCCATTCTCTCTTACCTTGGTCTCGACTATCCGCAGACAATCCTGTATTGGAACGTTGGTAAATAAAGACTCCACGTCAAAACTTACCAAGAGCTCGTCCGGTTCCAGCTTAATGTCTTGAATAATGTCCACAAAATGGCGAGAGTCTTTGACAAAGGACGGTGTTTTCCCCACCAATGGCTGCAGTGCTTTGGCAATGTGTTTTGCTAGATCGTAAGTGGGAGAGTTAATTTGACTCACAATTGGTCGCAGTGGCACATTGGGCTTATGCACTTTGGGCAAGCCATATAGTTTAGGTGGTTGCGTGATCTTTGGTCTGTGTAAATGGTTGAACTCATCCTCTGTAAAATCTTCTTCGTGTTCCTTAATCAATTTCCGTATACTACGTGTTACTCTGGCAGTGGGATTGTAATTTACCAGCTTATATGTCTGTGTGTCCTCGAGCAAAGCGCGTACCTTGTCCTCATAGTCCGTGGTTTGAATCACTACGGTGGCGTTGCCTTTATCCGCTTTAAGTACCAGTACCTCATCATTGCTTCTCAAAGCAGCAAGTGCCTCGCGCTCTTCTCTGGAAGTGTTGCTTTTGGGCAGGCGTGCCTTACGTAAGACGTGTGAAACGTCTTGCCGTAGTATCTCAGCCTCCCCATAAGGCACTTTGTTTCGGGCGATGGCCTCCTCCACACCACATATGATATTTTCATACGGCACTTTACTCGGTGTGATCGCGTAATTTAATCCCTTCTGCAGTACGTTCAAGGTTGGCTGGTCTAAGTTAACATTTGACAAATTGATCACTGTGTCATTAAAATTTGATAGTGTGGAACAAGCCTTATTTTGTGAGTGCGTATTTTTCTTCTGAGAAGCCGTTAATTTGCTAAATTTCTTTTCGTGTGTTGCACTGCTTAGTTCGTATGTTCTCTCCGCTTGTTTATATGTTATGCGATCAACTAAGTCGAAATCACTCCCGGTCAACACTTCACTGCATTCCAAATGTAACACATACAACGCACTGTGTATCTTGTCTAACTCTGCATGGTTGTTTTTTATTAATTGTCGTAGTAAACGACCACTCGCGTGTCTTAGAATCCTATCCGAGAAAGCAATGTCCTCACGCGGCCTAATCTGAACGCACTTAGGAATAATATTCCAATCACGGCACTTTTTTAAAAATGTGAGTGAGGTAGTTATACGCGCACACTTTCTCCGATAACACTCAGAACTCAGAAGAAAAATACGCACTCACAAAATAAGGCTTGTTCCACACTATCAAATTTTAATGACACAGTGATCAATTTGTCAAATGTTAACTTAGACCAGCCAACCTTGAACGTACTGCAGAAGGGATTAAATTACGCGATCACACCGAGTAAAGTGCCGTATGAAAATATCATATGTGGTGTGGAGGAGGCCATCGCCCGAAACAAAGTGCCTTATGGGGAGGCTGAGATACTACGGCAAGACGTTTCACACGTCTTACGTAAGGCACGCCTGCCCAAAAGCAACACTTCCAGAGAAGAGCGCGAGGCACTTGCTGCTTTGAGAAGCAATGATGAGGTACTGGTACTTAAAGCGGATAAAGGCAACGCCACCGTAGTGATTCAAACCACGGACTATGAGGACAAGGTACGCGCTTTGCTCGAGGACACACAGACATATAAGCTGGTAAATTACAATCCCACTGCCAGAGTAACACGTAGTATACGGAAATTGATTAAGGAACACGAAGAAGATTTTACAGAGGATGAGTTCAACCATTTACACAGACCAAAGATCACGCAACCACCTAAACTATATGGCTTGCCCAAAGTGCATAAGCCCAATGTGCCACTGCGACCAATTGTGAGTCAAATTAACTCTCCCACTTACGATCTAGCAAAACACATTGCCAAAGCACTGCAGCCATTGGTGGGGAAAACACCGTCCTTTGTCAAAGACTCTCGCCATTTTGTGGACATTATTCAAGACATTAAGCTGGAACCGGACGAGCTCTTGGTAAGTTTTGACGTGGAGTCTTTATTTACCAACGTTCCAATACAGGATTGTCTGCGGATAGTCGAGACGAAGGTAAGAGAGAATGGCCTGCCAATTGGTTATACAACGTTGCTTCGAAGTTGCATAGAAGGAAACTACTTCCTTTACCACAACCAATACTACCTCCAGATAGACGGCGTAGCTATGGGAAGTCCATTAGCACCAGTAGTGGCAAATATTTGGATGGAGCATATAGAAGACATGGTATTCCAGGATGTCCAAGGTCAGATCAGGTTGTGGAAAAGGTATGTAGATGATATATTCTGCATATTTAAAGGCAACAGGGAGCAGGTGGTTTGTTTTAACGAGTATCTCAACTCATTACATGTGAAAACACGGTTTACGTATGAAATTGAGAACAACAGGTCATTGCCTTTCCTTGACGTCAAATTAATGGTGAGAACAGACGGTTCCTTGGCCCACACTGTGTATCGCAAACCCACTCACACAAACAGATACCTGCACGCCTCCTCGCATCATCACCCACTTCATTTGAAATCAGTCAGCTCCACGCTCATCAAGCGAGCCAATGACCTCTGCGACCCTGAGCATTTACAGCAGGAGTTAGACTATGTTCAGGAGATACTGAAGATGAATGGGTATGCAGCGAGTAGTAGAAAGGCACGACGTGCACCGAGGAGAGTGAGACCGGAGGTGGAACGCCAACCAGCTTATCTGCCATATGTAAAGGGAATAACGGACAAGATCGGGTCGTGTTTACGGCGGTTCTCCATTCGGGCGATCTTTAAACCATTAACCAAAGTGGCTAGGTACGTGCGAACACCAAAGGACATCATTCCTCTGCAAACACCAGGTGTCTACAAAGTAGATTGCAGCTGCGGTAGTTCCTACATAGGCCAAACCAAGCGGACCATAGCGGAAAGGGTCAAAGAACATATTGCAGCTGTAAAAAATCGTCAGTTGAACAAATCGGCAATAGCAGAACACCTTGATTCGGGCATTAATCACTGGATCGAACTTCACCAACCGAAAGTCCTCTCCACTGATCGCCATTATTATCCACGTATGGTGCGTGAAGCCATTGAAATCAGAAAACACAAAAATTTCAATAGGGATGATGGATACAAGCTCTCCGGGATGTGGAATTCAGTGATTAATAAACTTGAACGTAAAACTGTGCCAATTAAAACTGACGTAGTGAGTGTAGTGTGTCGCCGGCCTTATCCTTCGTTGTAATAACAACGCGCAGCGGAGGGTAGTTCGACAAGAAATAACTTCGTGGTTTTTGTCGATCCTCGCCTCAGTCCAACCGCGACCACGGGCGCTGCAACGTGCTCGAAACGTCGGTAGAATGTAAGTAAATAGTATTTCGCGTGAAGTCCCGAATTCTATAAGTATGAGTGTTATAGGTCACTAAAACTGTTTTCACTTTACGATTTATTGCCATAAATAAAATTAGCGTCTAATATTTATGTTGAGACGTAAATATGTGAAATAACAGATTTAATTGAAGCTATTTCGACAACTTGTTAGACAAGACCTCTCAATATATAAAAAAATTTTTCAATAAAAAATACAACCGACTTCCAAGAAATCCTGAACAATAAAATTTACTTAGCACAAAGTAATATGTATTTTGATTTATCTCATTTTTTATTCAATATCATATTGAAGTCGGCGCCAAGTAAATTCATTAGGTTTAGGGAGGTATTATTCATGGCACCAACTTCAATATTATATTGAATAAAATCTGATAAATCAACTACATATTACTTTGTGCTAAGTAAATTTTATTGTTCAGGATTTCTTGGAAGTCGGTTGTATTTTTTATTGAATATTTTTTTTTCATTATTTTAAGTGACGGGTGAACCGAAAAACATATCTATCTAGGTGAAAGTTCTCATCAAAACAAATTAATCAAGCCCCAACACAAGGTAGCTGCTGTAAATCGTTAAGGAATTCCCTCGAATCACGTTTGGTTCCATCATCAGATCGACTCCAGACCTTTATTAATGGTAGTACATTAAAGCACTGAATTAAAAAGTTAACAAACGCACTAGTTGTGCCTATAATTTTCGGTGGTTGCCCTCGATTTCTCCAGGATCCCATCATCAGATCCCACCCTGGTTATAATGGGACCACCTCAAAAGTAAACCCTATTCAACAAAAAAAATTGAAATCCGTCTATAATTGACGGTGAACATACATAAAACATTGAGGCCTTTCTTTTTTTTTTAAGTTGGATCTATCAATCTGGGTGTAAAGTTCTCATCAATACAAATCAATCAAGCCTAAACACAAGATAACTGCTGTAAATTGTTTAGGAATGCCCTCGACTGTCTTTCGACTCTATCATCAGATCGACGCCATACCTTCATTAAAATGTAGAACATTAAAGCACTTAATTAAAAAGTTAACAAGCACACTAGTTGTCCCTACAATTTTCGGTGGTTGCCCTCGTGTTCTCCTAGATCCCTTCATCAGATCCTGACTTGGTGAAAATGGGACCACCTCAGAAGTAACCCCTATTCAACAAAAAAAAAATTTTTGAAATCCGTCTATAATTGACGGAATTATCGCTTGACATACATAAAAAAAAATACATACAGACGAATTGAGAACCTCCTCCTTTTTTTGAAGTCGGTTAAAAATAGAACTATAGGTATAGTAACTGTGACGTCTTAACGATTTCTAATAGTTTCTTTCTTAATATGACGTATTAAACGATGTCCCTACAGTATATACTCCAGAAAAGTTTCAAATTAGCTTTTGACACAAAAAAAACTGGATTATTCCCCGGATTACGCTCAAGTGTATTTTGAGATTTGAGAAACATTCTGTGACAAGTAGGATCCATATTTTTTTAGTTGATCTGTTTCCATCAACTGCCAACTATCAATTCTCTATGTAATTTATTGCCGACTCTTGGTCTATTTGTATGATTTTGCCGCCTTCATGACCAAATTATGTTTTGAGCAATAAGCTTTAGCTAGACCTGCTGTCTCTGTTTTTCCGAGGGCTTACCCGGGGCTCCTAACCGTAGGCTGTTAGGCAGGATACGTGTGTTTTTAGTCGGTAGGAGTCCAGCACAGCATTCCTGTAGGATTTTCCTCACGTAAAAAAAAGCCTGCTGTCTTTATCTCTGTGCCAAATTTGATCAGAATCGATTCAAAATTTCCGATATGAAAGCATAACAGACAAACAGAGTTACTTTCGCATTTAGGTTTATATTAGTAGGAATTCGTGAAATGTAGAGATGAATTTTGTCAAACCAAAGTTAAAGTTATGTTTTAAGAGTCCATATGACGCCAAATAGGCTATTACTTTGATCTAGATCTCAGGACTAGTGAGGTCTGCTGAATTAAAATTTGAACACTGATAACTTCAGTTAATGAACTAAAAACGCCCTAGGCTCGAAACACGATAACTGATAAAATCCTCGATAGATTTTTATGTTGATAATACCTCGATTTCGTGAAATTTTAATCTAGATCTCGTATTTTATAAGTTGTTTTTATAATATAAAATATTTATAAGAAAGACAATAGTAAAATCTTCATTTGCACTAGAGCATTTTTTTCATATTGGTTATAGTTTTTTTATAATTAATTTATTTAGTTAAAAACGCACAAAAACCGATCGCATCTCTCTCTTTCTTGCTCGCTAAAATGTATATCTTCTATCTTCTTTTAACAATTTGGCGTCTGGTAGGCTCTTAGAGAAAGTTCTTTCTCTTTCCTTTAATGAATAATGATGTATTTGGTTTCCACAGTGTTATCGTGGTTCATTTCTCCGGTACTGAGTGGTACAGCATCAGCGCTTCTGTTCTGGTTGGTGCGTCGGTACATCTTACGCTCACCTCAACCTGTGAATGCTGGTCTCATATCCTTGCCGTTCTTCTATGGAGCCACCATCGCTGTTAACGTGTTAAGTGTCGTACACGACGGCCCTAAATGTAAGTAAATGTAAAATATTTATTGATATAGGTACTTACTACAACAGGCTGGCAGTGTGTAATCTAGGTATTGCTCTGTACTTCATCCACCTTTGAACGCTACAACTACCCTTATTTTAGATGTACTGAGAGAGTTTTTTCAATATAAATCGTTACCTAAATCAGTCAATCAGGCAAATCATACTATCGCAGTCCTCTTAGTTCTCTCTATTTTTTTATTGGTAAGATGGTAAACTTATTTGTTTCGAAGTTTCCTTCTCTTTGTCATGAACTCGTCCGTTAGTCAACAGCCACAGATGCACCCTTGTAGGTCAGGTTAGCTCAAAGATTTTGGTATAGTAAAGTCTCATCGCATCCAGCGCAAAACACAATAATAGGTACCTAAGTACAGTCACGACAGCACAGAAAACTGCAAAAGAAGTGCTGGCTCAAATCAATTATGTGAGTTTTTTCCTATTTATAGTATTGGGCATGGACAACATTCCACTTTGGCTGGCGTTGGTGGCTTCCCTGACATTCGGAGCCTTAGTAGCGGTTTGCGTTCGTGGTTTCCTTGTGCCGTACTACCGTCGCCGGCTGACTGCACCTCCCGTCAACTTTTCTCTTGGATTATCAAATGGTATGGTACCCTTTTGCTTAAAGGATGTATAGGTATAGACGTAGAGTTATTAATAAAGGTTTTTGGATATTTCAGAAACGACTCCAGCAAACACTCCAACACATTCCAACAAGAGCAGCGTACCACAACGTCCAACTTCCCTGATATCTGAAGACGGAAAAGTCCTTGAAGCTATCGAGGAATGTGCCGAGATGGTTACCTTGAGTGACGCCGACAAATGCTCTACTGGAGTCAAAGAGATGAACTTGAGGAATCGAGCGCTACTCGCCACAATGGACGACTGTAGCATCTTGTCCAGGAGTCTAAGCCCACCAAACAAGTCTCGCTTGCAGTTGATAGATGCCGATCCCCAGCTTAACACCCTCAAATACATAGATGAAACATGGAGCTACTGTAAAAGTTTGGATTCTGCCCAAATGGCGGGTATGGGCGAGAGTTATGATTCCAAGAACGGGTTTTTAGGAGATTCTTGTGATACGATAGCACGCTGTGAATTCGACAGGCTGGCTGCTGCGAGGGCAGTGACCCACTGTGTGGAGTTTCAAACACCACCTCCGCGAATTGATAAGGTAATTTTTCTATTTACAGCCTTGATTACTTTTCTAATGAACTTTTCATAAATTTAGATTTTCTCATACTACCAGATTTCTGTACTTCAGAAGGGATGATAATATAATCGTTGGTCACGGTTGCCATTAATATGACAATTGTTAATTTAGGAGAATTTTGTAACCTGCGTGTGTCCATTTCAACACGGCAATACGCTCACAACTCAGAACCTAATATTGGGACAAAATGCGAATGGTGAAAAGTGGCCGTATATTATGTCTCTAGCTACCTTTGGGAATAAAGAAGAGACAATATGTTTGTAGTTTGGGTTTTTAAATTTAGGTCCGAAACCTAAATTTAAAAAACCGGCCTTTAGCTATCACGGTTTCTAAAATATATCCTGGAGACAGACGGACTGCGCAGTCTCAGAAATAAGGTCCCGTTTTTACCTTTTGGATATGGAACCTTTAAAATCCTATCTTCTAGGCCCTGGACGGAGGCAGCGCTTGGAGCATAGAGCGTTGCGGCGGTACTGACATGCTCAGTAATGTCCGCGTTCCTCCCATCACACCCAACTCTAGCGCCGCGCCACTCCTGCGCACGACCACCCCACCGGCTGTGCCCGCGCCACCGCCTCCGGCTGACGCACTGCGGTTGTTCTCTTTCTTGCAAGTGCTGACTGCCACGTTTGGCGCGTTCGCTCATGGTGGTAATGATGTTAGGTAAGTTTTTAAATGAACACAGTAACTTAAAAGATCTGTATCTGAAGAAGTGATTGGTACCTTTTTTGAACCTTCGTAGAGCTGACGTTCGAAAACGCCCAGACAAAAACTAGGAAGATCTACCGCTAGGTGGATAGACGACGTTGTTAGGACACAGAAACCTGGTTAACACAGTTGGCACAAAACCGAATGTTACGCAGCAGTGGTTCAACCTGCTGAGGTAATGACCTGGCTGGGAGATATCCCTATCCGTTTGTTAAGTAACCGTTTTCACACTAGAATTCGTATATGGCGAAATAAATTAGGTCACCACCCGTCAGTTTCTCTAATTGGTAATTTTCCCTAAACTCTCAGTTTCCTTATTCGTCAGTTTTTTTTAGATTTCGTTAGGTGGTCAGTTTCGATATTTCGTCAGTCTCCCTAATTCGTCAGTTTCTCTAACTAAACATATCATCCTTAAAATGATCTCTACTTTTTAAAAACATGGTACACAGCTACTTTCAAGAGACAGTGACTTAGAAGTTGAGGCTGTTCTAAACCTGTTTCTATTCCAAACCCAAAAAGCAGCACAGACAGCGCCTTTGGGTTTGCGAGGAGAAAAGCCCCCATGTGCAGTTTAGTGGCTTGCGTCGTAGGTTGGCTCATTCAGTTGTAGGGCAGAGATTTGCCCAATAGCGAAGGAAGCCCCAAATGGTCTAAATTGAAAATTGAGAGTTCTACTCGTATACCTACTTTATGCAATGAAAGACATTCTAAAAACCTATGTACTAAATTGTATTCTTATGTATTTCACAGTAACGCAATAGGGCCTCTAGTTGCTCTTTGGTTGCTGTACTCAGAAGGTGGTGCCCAATCTCGAGCAGAAACGCCTCTGGGTATTCTGGTGTTCGGCGGTGTGGGCATCGCGCTTGGTCTCTGGTTGTGGGGTCGACGTGTCATTCAGACCGTTGGAGAAGATCTTACTAGCATTACTCCTGACACGTAAGTATAAGACATTTAGTTCCTTACAAGTTTTAATTTAATCACTAGATAATTCATGAAAGTGAGTACCTATGGTTACTGGTGTAAGAGGCTCCATCGAGTTCTCCAACGAGTTCTCCAAAATAGACGAGACAACTTACAGGTTGGGAGCTCAGATGAAAGTCGCTCCTACCCAACGCATACTCCGAAAATAAAACAAAACAAACAATAGCCGCTTCTAATTCCGATAAAAGCAAACCTCATTCCAGGTAGGAATTGGAAGCAACTGTGAATACGATAAGTTAAAGAGAGACGTAATCATACGTATGACTGCTAACTTTAATTTGCGATACTACCTTATCGCAATGTGAAGACATTTTCCCCTTGATACCGTCTATACTTTATCATTGGTTATGTGTCTAATAAATTGATGATACCTACTCGGTAAGTTAACACGTTTATATTTTGGTACTCCTCAGAGGTTTCACCATCGAACTGGGTGCTGCGCTGACCGTTCTGGTGGCGAGCAAGGCCGGTTTGCCAGTCTCTACGACCCACTGCAAAGTCGGCTCAGTCGTTTGCATAGGATACTTATCCGAGAAGGCTGTTGATTGGAGTTTATTTCGGTAAGAATAAGTTTATTTCTGAGCAAAAATTCTAAATCATACCTATGTCTTGAAAGTTTAGTCTAAAATTTACGGGTATGTCCACTGTCTCATATTTTGCCAGTTCTAATTATTATGAGACAGAAAACTTCCGTAAATAATAAGATTTCTTGTTGTATGATTGATAATTGCTGCCCGATTTACCTTCAGTAAAGTCATGTTAAAAATTTCTTTGCGCCTATGTGTATTCATGTATTTTTGCTATCATGGATGTAATTATGAGGGTTCTAGGAAGTCTACGCACGGTAATTATGTAAAACATTACCGTGATCCAGTAATAGATGATAGATAGACCATTATGTCTACAAAAACTGAGAGAAATGAAAACGTAGGTAAAATGTGTAGGTAAGTTCATGACTTCGATTGTCACGCTGTGGGTGGGTCAGCCACCTCATCAAGTGCAAATATAGGTATATTTACCAAGGAGATAAATATGAACGATGTGGTAATAGTAGAACTGCAGTTATCTGCGTTTATTCTTCAGAGAATCGATATATTACAATAATAACAGTGGACTTTCGTCCCTTTAATCAATTAACGAGAGAGGTTTCTTAGTACTAGACCACCAGTCCCAGCGATGTGCACAGATGGAGAGTGGCACATCACCTGAACAGCCGCAGGCCGGAACAGAGACCCGTCGTAGTCGCGCAGCTGTTTATATAGGCACCGGTAGTGGAGGCTGCGGCGGGGATGAGAGTGCGGGGACGCGCGCCTGGCACGACGCTCGCGCGTGGTGGTGGCGTGACATGACGTCACACACGTCACACACCCCCCTTTTAGGGCGAGAATTTTTCTTAAAAAATTCCGCTTCTCCAGTCTTCAAGGTCCGCTCCCCTTAACGCTCCAGGGACTTGGCTTCCACCCTGGAACAATTCAAAGATAGTGGGGTACATAAGGGGTACAAGGGTGCTTAGGGTAGTAGGGGTAGAAGGTCAATAGCTAGGTAAGCTCAGATATAGGACGTGGCTAGACCGCGTAGCATAATTTTAGTAAGATTACAAGAAAAATTATAAGTACAATTTCAGATAACATAGATAGGTAGCAGACGGCATTCGGCGCGTTGTTAGCTAGCTATAGGCTTGTGTGAGCGCAGCTGATAACCAGTACCTACACACGTAAGCTGTGAGCGAGAGAAATCGAAGTATGATTTGACTTCTTAGAAAAGATAAGATTGCAAAACGTAGATAACAAAGTATATATCTTCATAGCAAAACAATAATACACCTGACTATCCTGCGACGTAGTCTTGGAATCGGAATATTAGCCCATAGTCAGGTGGAATGCAGTATTATACCGTAGCATACCTATAGATACAAGTACATGCATAAAATTTTAGTTAACAGCGAATACTAAGTAAGTATGTATAATGATTGCGCCGCTCGCACAATGCACTGTAGTAAACATGATGCCAGGCGTCACAGTCATGTCGGTCTGTTTGTCACGGTTCAACGCTATAACTAGAGAATGGCTGAACCGATTTTGACAAGTTTTAGTTTAAAAATAGATAATTATTTTAAGACATTAGTAATTTTTTTAGAAATATGTTATAGTTACCACAGAATAATATTTTTAGTTTAAGATTGTAGGAACAACTATTGCAATGATGTGGCGCTATTAGGGCTGATTTTACCCTCTAGTGTAGAAGGTAAATAGCTTAGCGATTTGTCGTAGCTGTACGTGCTCATCACCGCTCATCAACCATATGAGAGTAGGATATATGGTGTGAACTGTAGCTTTTAGTTTTATGAATAGAAACAACGATGAATGAATCAATTGACTGATTTGCGATCTAGTCTCCGCTTGTTAGAAGATGTTTCATTAAATTAGGAAAAATGTAAGCGTCGCACTCAGATCGACTGTTAGAAACACAAAAGAATTTTTTTTATTCTCGACGTAGGAACTTAGGTTTACAACGCCGAAACACTTTATGATTAGAAACCAAGATTGATTCTAAATTTTTAGGGAAGAGATTATATTTTCTCCAAAAGTCCATTCCTAAAATAAGGTTATTTTTTATATTAGGTACAATGTGAGCAACGAGAGATACAGTTTTATTTAGTAATTTGAAAGAAATATTGGCCGAGCCAAATGAAGAAAAATTATCACCACTAGCCGTGAAAAAATTTAAGGGTTTAGAATTATTTATTTTTAGATTTTTTAAGATTTTATGGGAACCATTACCCAGAATAGTAACAGCTGAACCAGAGTCAAGTAAACCAACAGTATCAATCCCGTTCAGAGTAACAGGGATATAGGGGATACGAGGAATATGATTTATTGTAGTATTTTTAGTTTTAGAATTTCGCAGTGAATTTGAAAATTTTGAAACAAAATTTAGCCAACTTTGCCAATCAGCCGGGTCAAATTTATTATTTACTTTAGTCGTAATATAAACGGGACTTACGATGTTAATTGGTATTTTATTCGAGGCTTGATTGCATTTAGGGCAGTCAGTAGTGCGAAAATCCTTTAAACCGCACTTAAAACATACTAGATAACGAGGTTCAGTGCATGTTTTTAATGAATGCGAGTAAGTACGACATCTCGGGCAGTATTGTTTAGCGGTCGCAGCCGCGTTGACCTTGAACGCTGTGGGGCTAGTGTTAGAGGGAGATGGCATGTCAGATGCGATAACATTATTATAAGTTGAGTTAGATAACTTATAATTTCTGTTAGTGGAATAAGTATGCAAGTTAGAATTATTTTTAGAGCATTTATATGCGAATTCAGGGGCTATCGTATCTGAAGTTATTGTTGGAGGTTCAACAAAGTACTTAGTGCGACTGTGGTATTGTTCAAATCTTCTACAGACGCTCAATAAAGAAGGAACATCTACTACATTCGATGTTAGAAGCGAATTTACATAACAAGGCCTGATATTATTTAGTAAAATTTCAAGCTTATCAGACTCGCTGATTGGAGTATCGAGACGAGAAAATAACCCTTGCATTTTAGAGATGTAAATGGTTATATTTTCTACTTCGCCTTGAGAACGGCGTCTAATTTCCGACATTAGTTTATAGTCGTAATTATGGGGACTGAAGTCTCGTTTTAGTAGTATACATAACTCGTCCCAAGATTTCACACTGTCCTTTACAGCGCGATACCAGTGGAGGGAGTCGTCAGAAAAGATTTCGAAAGCAAAGGATAGTACCTTTTCCGAAGGAATATTCCTACAGGCAATGAATTCATTAAGATTTTGTATGAAAGCACGCACACAAGTCTTTCCGTTATATTTAAATTTAGCTAATTCAGAAAAAAGTTTACGTTCATAATAAAGATCAGAGGAAATCGGAACGCGCGAGTCAAGAGTAGGTTTGGCCACGTCCGTAACCTTGGCATCCGTAGGGGACAAACGGGTCAATCTAGTATAGTAATCATGGAACTGATCCCATAGGGGCTTGATTACTTCTACATCAGACAATGAGGTTAAGTCAATTCGAGATAATCTAAAGTAAACGTGGTGTAAGACCGATTCAGTTCTAGCAAAAATGTTACTATCAAATTTACATTCTAGCGAGTTGATGTTATTAGATACTTTAAACAAAGAAACTTTACAGGCAGATATATCGTCATCCGCTTTATAGGGAGATGTAGCAATGTCCTCCGAGGACACGGTTAGGGAAAGTTTAGTAATTTGCTTCCGGAGCTCATCGACCGTATTCGACTTAGTTCCCCCGCGAATTAAAACTTCGTATTCTAATTCATTTTTACCTAAATGTGTATACTTAATGGGGTAAGACATTTTTACGGTGGATGGTATCCGTAGCGAAAATAGACACAAAAATAATGAGTTAGGTTCAAGAAATTAATTTCAGTGCAGAATAAATAGGAGCGCGTTAGGCCGGCCGACGCAGCGACTCGCTCAAGGTCATGCGGCGAGCCAATTTGAAGGACACGCACGACTCGAGTGCGCGCTGTATTTAGTACGGTTTGGAAGATTAACCTCGCTTATGTTATTACTTGAATAAATAAAGCGAAGTTAAGATCGAATTTACCTTCTGCACTGAAAAAAAATATGTATTAGTAACAAAAAATACACGTCCTGGTATTGGTGGTCTAGGGGTTTTCTATTCCCGTGGGCGCCATTGTCACGCTGTGGGTGGGTCAGCCACCTCATCAAGTGCAAATATAGGTATATTTACCAAGGAGATAAATATGAACGATGTGGTAATAGTAGAACTGCAGTTATCTGCGTTTATTCTTCAGAGAATCGATATATTACAATAATAACAGTGGACTTTCGTCCCTTTAATCAATTAACGAGAGAGGTTTCTTAGTACTAGACCACCAGTCCCAGCGATGTGCACAGATGGAGAGTGGCACATCACCTGAACAGCCGCAGGCCGGAACAGAGACCCGTCGTAGTCGCGCAGCTGTTTATATAGGCACCGGTAGTGGAGGCTGCGGCGGGGATGAGAGTGCGGGGACGCGCGCCTGGCACGACGCTCGCGCGTGGTGGTGGCGTGACATGACGTCACACACGTCACACGATCAATAATTGTATTATTGATCGAAGGTTCATGAGCATCATTATGTTTGAAAAACCTTATAACTTGAACAGATATATTTTCAAACAACTTCTAAAACATTTTTGTAGTTTCCAAATTACCATTCAAACTGGGGACTCTGGGATCGCTGGAGATCCTGAGACATTGTTCCGAGGGGTTGCCCTGGGCCACCGGCCATAGAAAGAGGGGATTTCACACGGGCAAAAAGCTAAGGTATCGGCGGATCTTAAAGTAATATACATATAAGTCATTTGGCGTTCATAAGTGTTACTTTGCGACCTATATGAATAAAGATTTTACATTTTCATATTCCTGTTATACAGAAACATCATATTCGCATGGGTGGTGACAGTTCCTGTCGTGGCAGCGATTGCAGCATTGGCTATGTTGGCGCTGGAAGCATTCGTAGTATAATTTCCGCTTATAATCGTAATTGTCATGTAATACTAGCATGTAATATTACTATTATACCTCACAAATGTCAAATTATTTTCTTTCAGTGTTCTTTAAAAATTAATTCGATAAGATCTTATAATTGTCTTGAGGTTCTGTTTTATATTCATATGAATAATGTTATCAAGAACGAGTAAACATGATGTCTACGCCCTCATTGTGTATAATTTTATACTTCGTTTCATTATGGGTTAGATATACAAAAATAAGTGCTTTACGAATGTATTCAGTTAGGTATTGGTATAACGAAGATCAACAAGAAGAAAGCGTTCTTCTATCTCATTCACACAGTAAACAAATTTCGCCAATCTCTACCCAATTCATATCAGTTTTAAAACAATATTTTATTATACATTCATGCTTACGTCATAGTATAAAATAAAGATTTCGCCGCATCTGTCCGCTTGAATGCAACAAACTCTGAAACGAATTTTGATAAAGTTTTCTTAAATAGATAGACTGATTTAAGAGGAAGGCTTATGTTTATTAAGCTGCAGTCGTCCGCTAGTTATAAAAAAAGGTCTAAGTACATGTTTTGGTATCAATTACTTACCTGTTTATTCTTTAGATATTATGTACTTAAGCGGTTATAGCTTACTTAGTACCATGACAGATTTATCTATGTGTAAAATATTTTTGATACTCACTAGTACTAGATACGCGCTATCCTAGTTTATTCTTAAAAAGGTAGAACTCTGTTTACTATGTGATGTAGCCTTAACTTGATTTTATAAGCTAATATTGTAGGAAATCAGAAAAAATATTGATTTTATCGTCATAGAACCGGACTGGTACCAACCTCTTTACTGTTGTGTGTATAAATTATAAACCTCTTTGAAACTTGGTAGATATGTCTTAATTTATTTTTTGAATATTTTTCCTTGTTTGTTACTTGGTAGATAAGTGTTTAAAGATACATGTATTGTAGTAGGTCCGCAAATTATTTGGACATTCTGCACATTATTGGAATGAAGATGAAATAAAACTCTTAATGGTTTTTATTTAATTTCCAAAACCAAGGTGTATTAAGGTTTCAATTTCAAACTAATTCAATAATTTACTAATAAGTCACACCTTACAAATCAGAATAACAAGGGAAAAGACTACTCTTCTTATTCTGATTTATAAAGTGGGTCGACGATTATAAAGTTAGATATTCTAGATAATTGGAGAGTTGCAGACGACGACACAATATACTTACCTACCTAATAAACTTTTTAAGATACATAGGTAGTTACCTATATTTACAGTCGCGCCCTATTCCTGACAACGTAGGTAGTGGAATGTTAAACATTCACATTGAACCAGTAATATTTTGTCAAATTAAAGGAAAATAATATACCTTTTTTTACGTGGAAATCCGAAATGCTATCCGACTTCTACCGACTAAAACCACAACTGTCACAACTCAGTCTTACAACTGTCTACGGCTGGGAGTCCCGGGTAAGCCCTCGGAAGGATGTTCCAACTTAACGTACCTACCTACCTAAATAAAGTGAAGTGATATGTAGAGTCGATTTCGTGCTGATGTTAAGAATTTAAGATTATGGTCTTAATATGAGTACCTACCAAATCGACTCTACATTTAATGACTTAACATTGTAAAGAAATTTTACTCTCATGCAATGAACAGGTACCTACTTAAAATAAAAGTGAATGTTTTTTTTTCTCTGCCTTCCTATAACTTGGCACTTTCTACCAGCAAGAGTAGGACATAATTTCTGGCCTACTATAACAACGGGTGACGGGTAGACACTGTAGTTGGATATGGATATTCCCATGACTTCCCATCAAGAAACTGTTTTTTTTTATAACAATACAAGAAAAATTGGACAGCATCATGCGCTTGATAAAGCAGAATACCTTTTACATCATAATGCATATCAGTGGTAGGTAAACTGAATACTGATTGTGAACATCTATTATAAACATACCTACAGTAGGTACGCCCATTACGCCATATCATGTTAATAAATGTATGCAAAAAAAGTTGAAGTTTGGTCTGATGCCACGCCAATGCGTACATAGTGTTTGTTGCGGCTTTGTAGATTGCACTACTTTAGTTGCGAGTGCTTGTAATATACCTAGGTACATTTATTTTAAAGATCTTCACAATTAATTTCAATCAAATAAACTAACCAATCAATTAATTTCTGATAACATACAGTAGGCATAATTCAGGTAAAATAATCATAGTTCGCAATATTGTGATTGTGTCTGACCTGCAGCACAATCACAATATTGCAAACTATGTTTATTTTAAGATTTTCTTTTTTTGTGTGAAGTGACGCTGCGTTTACAGAGAACGTTGGTGAATAATTTCGATCAACAATCCCTGAAAATGTACGAGTCTCAGGATTTCAGGTAAGAATTTGCATTACTATTTAAATAAATGACTTGTGATAGGTATCGTTAATATGTAGTTAGAACTGCATTATAAAAAGTGGCAATAGCATTGTTTGATACATTCTTAAAATGTACGTAGGTACCTACCTACATCTTTAGCTTCGTACCTATTTGTAAAATATAATGGATAAAACTGGAGGGAGACAACAGATTTTTTACTCAGTCAATTGACTGGCATACAATACCTATATAATTTCATTATGAGCGACATGTGTAGGTAGTATCTCTCAATTATTTAATGTATGCAACCTAAATATTGTATTACTGAAAATGATATTTTACTAATTTAGGGGTGGCCAACTTCATTAGAACCAAGATCTACTGTTTAGTAATGAGAGCTGTGCGATCTACCAATGACACATGGTCGGAGGTGTTTTGCTCGACGCACCTCTTCTCGTTACCTAGGTACCTACTAACACGTCAATCGACGGGGGGAATCTCGGGGGTAGAAAGACACCCTAATGCAGTAGGCAAGTTGTTAAAGGCGTTGGCGATGTCAAGAGACTACGCCATCACCACCTCGCCCGCGATATTGTCACGCAATATCGCGTCCACGGTGGAACGAACGCGACCAAGGAAACCAAATTTGTTATCCGCCATATCCAGCCCTACGCAAGTTAGGTGCTCTACGAGGCGCTCTGCCATTATACGCTCAAAGAGCTTTGCACACGTCGTCGACCAGCACGATCGGCTGGTACCCGGATGGAGAGTCCACCGGCCGCCCCACCTTTTCAGTTCAGAACCCAAGACCCTCCTCAGCTGCTCCCACTGGAGGCTCTGGGTCAATGGGGGCGCCTTAGGGCGAAATTTGCCTTTTATCATCGGGTAAGGGCACAACCATGGGTTTTGCTCCGGGATCCCCAGCAGCTTTTCCAGCTCCTTGCCTCGCTTTGTGGATACTTTGTACTCAGTCTCTCGGGCTGTCGCATCATCTGGGCAATTAATCCTCCCCTTGGAAAGATTTTTCTGTTTTGGAGTTTCCAATCTTGAAGGAATTTTTTTTTTTTTTTTTTTTTTTTTTTTAAATATAATATATCTTTATTTTCATCATCATAGTATTGTAGTACATAAATACATTTCTATCACAAGTAGGTACAAGACACAATTTCAATGTTGAAAAGACTACAATCTTATAGTGGTATAGCATACTGTCTTCCTAGCTAGGTTATAATTAACCTGTGGTAAGGATGACAGTGCCGACCCCCTTAAATTAGTCATACAGAACCAAGGATACAAAGTTAATCAAAATTAAAGGAAATAAATTACAATTCAGGTTTAGGTTTAAAGAACTTTATTTTCATTAAGACAAATTAACAATGTCACTTACATGAAAATATTATTTTTCGTTTTGCTATATAAAAGTGATCGTCGAACACTGCATCAGCTTCATAGCCTCAGTTAGGTCTTACAGAAGGTTGCGTTATGTGCTGTAATAATCTGGACTTAAAACTGCTTAGGGTGCTTGTATCTCTTACTTCAGATGGTAGTTGATTATACAGCTGTGCTCCTTCAAAAGTTATATTCTTTCTACCATAGTTAGTACGAACCCGTGGTAGAACAAGTAGGCTAGGTCGGCGAAGACTACGTTTACTAATTTGTGATTTTTTCAAGAATGATAGGTTAGTGTGAATAGCTTTATTTATTATTTTCTTAATCAGTACGCAAGTATTAAATCTATACAGTTGTTTGATATTTAATAATTTAGTTTGTTTATATATTGTTTCTGTTGGCGTTCGGGGTGGATAACGAAAAAGTATTTTAATTATTTTATTTTGTATTCTTTGTAACTTCTGTAATTTTGTTTTTGCTGCGTTACCCCAGCATTCATACTATAGATTTAGTATTTTTCGCTACTCTCATTCATTACATTACATTCATTACATTACATTTCAGTACATTCTAAATCTATGATTCATACTAAAATTAGATAACCATGAAATTAAATTAAATTAAAGAAAATAAATAACAATTCAAGCTAAAACTAGATAATCATAAAATTAAATTAAATTAAAGAAATTAACCAACAATTCAGTCCAAAATTAGATAACCATAAAATTAAATTAAATTAAACAAAATAAATAATTAAAGTTAAAATTAGATTTAATTTAAAACTAGCTTGCGACAGTTCAGTGTGTGTGTGTGTGTGTGTGTGTGTGTGTGTGTGTGTGTGTGTGTGTGTGTGTGTGTGTGTGTGTGTGTGTGTGTGTGTGTGTGTGTGTGCATGTGTTTTTGTGATTGTGTTTGAGTGTATGTGGGTGCTCTGATTTGCCAACATAATACTGTGCGTTAATTTGAATTTCCACTTATGAGATTTTCCGTTTCATTAAAGCTTTTATTTTGTAAGAACATTGAGATGGTCTTTGCACAGGCGTAATACGACAGGCTATATATTTCACAGTGACGACTCAGAGAATTGTAAAGACGTGGACCCTGATACTGTGAAAATCTTTTGATGAAGGAAGTGCGATACCTAGGAAGTGAAAAGACCCGGTCCCTTCGCCTCTTTGCCACCTTCTTGTATTCCGTTTTCGAATGCTGCAGCAAGACCGTCTGCAGAATAAAATTCTGTCTCACATTGAGAACGCCCCAATCCTTATATAGCATATCAGTCGGAAACATAATAGAACGAAATGTTGAGACTTTTAATATAGCTCTGTGGGCGATTTCTAATGGCATTAGAATAGTCTTTGCAGCACCACCCCAACTAGTGATACAGTATGTAACAATAGATAAGCAAAGAGCAAAGTAGACGAGACGAATAGTTTTTAGATCGCTTACGTGCCGCAGGGCTTTAAATATGTAGATTAATTTACGGACTCTCCCAGTAAGTAGATCTATATGAGTCTTAAAATTTAAATTTGTGTCTAATACCACTCCCAGATATTTAATATGGTCGACAGACTCTATAGAAGAGCAGCCACAGGAATCGCTCTCACTACAATAGTGAACTTTTAGTGTTATTGGGGTGTCTGGCTGGGAAGTTTCACGTATTGAGTAGGTAATAAATTTTGTTTTGCTGGTGTTTAGGGTCAGTGTGTGAGCATTTAGCCATTTAAGCGCTGCGCTTAGGCCATACTGTGCAATGCATTCCAGTTCTTCCCAGGTGTCCGCAGTAAAGGTCAAAGCCGTGTCGTCTGCAAATGCAACAATTTTGGCACCAGGAATGTCAAGATTACAAAAGTCATTTATATAAATAAGGAAGAGGGTAGGGCCCAGAATGCTACCCTGGGGAACTCCATAACTAATAGGTAGCTCATCGCTCTGATGGTTATCAATGGTAACTATTTGTGAACGCTTAGTGAGATAGCTTCGAAATAGATCTAGTTGTGCTCCTCTAACGCCCATACTTTCAAGTTTGAGTAGAAGGGTGGAGATTGGGACGGTGTCAAAGGCTTTGGTGAGATCCAAAAACACTGTGAGAGTTTTTTTATTTTGGTCTAAGCTTTTAGCCACATGGGTCGTTAAGTCTAGAACAGCGTCACGGGTAGATTTCTTTTTCCGGAATCCATACTGTTGGGGCGATAACAAATGGTAGTGTTCTAAGTAATGGATAAGCCTTTTGTTGATGGCACGTTCCAGTATCTTGGATAATGTGCTCAATACCGCAATTGGACGGTAATTGTTTGGTATGTTTCCATCTCCACCCTTGAAAACTGGATAGATTATTGCCTTTTTCATAGAATTTGGAAATATAGAAGTTTCGAAACAGAGATTAAACAGGTGGCTTAATATGGGCGCTAAAGTCTGAGCATATCTCTTCAGGAATTGTGTGGAGATGTTATCCCAACCAGTGGCCGCACCTGTTCTCAATGACCCTATAATTGAGACAATCTCCTCAGGATCCGTGAGGTCTAAAACAAAAGATGTTAGAGGAGATGATTTTTGTGTTATCTGTGTGGGTGATTGTGGGTGTGTAGCAATATTTAAATTGTCAGCAAGATTCTTTCCAACATTTACGAAGAAAGAGTTTGCAAAATTGCATGATTGGACATTCGTTGTCGAACATGTTAGAAGTTGCGAGGACGGGTTTCGGGGTTTAGTGGTATTCGTAACTCGTTTAATGGTGTCCCAGAGGGCCTTCGAATTTCGACCAGCCCTGTTTAGCTCCTCTATGTCGAATTGTCTCTTAGCCCTTTTCAAAACGTTGGTACAAAAGTTTCTGTATCGTCTGTAGGTTATTGCCAGGACTTCATTTTCAGGAGACCGTCTAACTTTTTTGTGCAATTCGTCCCGGTTTCGCATGCAGCGCAACAGGCCTGGGGTAATCCATGGCTTTAGTATTTTCCTCCTTGCTGGTACCCTCTTCACAGTTGTGTTGCTAGAAATAGCTGACGTCAGCAAACCTATCAAACCATCAGTGGCCCCATTTACATCCCGCATAAGCGGAATATTACTCATATCCAGTTGGAATATCGATTTATCGAGTGCTTCATAATCGATTTTACGAATCATGGTATTTGTTTCATTTTTTACAGTTTGTTTGTTCAAGCAGAACAAAGAGGATCCATGATCCGTGATAGTGGTTCCGTACACGAAAGTAATAGAGGGACATTTTGATCGAATTATCAAATGATCTAAGCAATTTTTGTCTCTGGTGGGCAGAGTGTGTGCAGGAAGGAAACCATGAGAAGCCAGACAAGTCAGATATTCGTTGCAGCGCGTATCGATCGTATTTGGTTTTATGTCTATATTTATATCGCCGGTCATGATCACGGATTTAAATTGACTCAAAGACGGAAGCACGTTATTCAAGGCATCAACAAAACCATGAATTTCGTTTATCGAAGGTGAGCGATACACACATAATATAGCTACGTCTCTGTTTATTTTAACTATAAGACCTGATGCAGTTTGTCTAAAATCCAGTTCCACACAGGTTGCCAAAATGTCCGATCTCACATAGACCACCACCCCATCATTCTTGTTGAGATGTTTCGTCGTCCTAGCCATAGTGTAATTCTTTGGTGTTGGAACATAGTAGTTGGAGGAGCAAGGTAGCCAACATTCCGTCAGCACCATTACGTCACACACATAAGCACTTCTTGCGTTTCACGGGTTTTGCCCTTTGCGTTACTACAGTTTTAGATATTTGTGAATTGTTCGAACTTAACAGCTGTTGTAAATCCGACTCGGAACGGGAAACGGTACTTTGGCAGTAATATCCATCACGTATTTTGTATTAAATATTTTACCACTAGCCAGTGGTGGTTGATGAATTATAAACTGGCAGCTAATGGAAGACTGCGCGATATTCAATCGTCGGAAAAAATTGAAACGGAAGGCAATCAAGGTTGATGACGCGAGGTAGCCTATAGCGAGGGTATGGGCTAGCTGTCGCCCTAGCAAAGACCCTTCAGTCCACGTTCGTGACTGAAGTTCCTCGTATACAGGAGCGTGTGCCATGTGGCTTTAGTCAGTTTGAATTCGACTTGACCCTAATCGAATCGTCAAATAGTTGTTATTTTCGCAAAGGTGCTAAGGTGGCAAAACGCAAGCCTAGCAAGCCCAGTTGGTTACGGTAACTTTGATAAAATTTGTTACTTTGGGGAACACTTTCTGTAATATTGCTAAATGGGTGACACCTGCAGGCTTATAAACTAATGCCCCGTCTGTCTGTCCTTGTGTTTGTCTCCTATTGATATTGAGCCTCTTATCAACACAATGTTTTACTATCAAGAACGGTCTAAAGCCAATTATGAGCTCGTTGGAAACATTTAGTTCTCTTGAAGTCAAAATTGGTCGTCAGTTAGATTATGATTCGTTGTCTCTCACGTGCTATAAGCGCCACGGTAAATTACAGTTCCTAAATCATTTCATTAACCTGGCAATGACACTTTTCCCTGTAGAGAACCGGCCAAAGGTCAACAAAAATAATGTTAGTTGAACCTCATGATATTAATTATGACGCACTGCAATAAAATGACTTAGGTAGGTATTTAGTAGGTATCTACCTTAAAGAAAAAGTTTTTCCTTGTATCTTGAGGTAAATATTGAACCTAAAAAGCATTTACGCATGAGATCATCATCCTAAAGTTTATTTCATAATACCTATGTCTATACAAGATAAAAACTAATCTGACTAAAAAGATGAAAGGTCATCTGACGCCATAATGGTTTTTGATGACGTCCCCATATTAGACGACCTGGGGGCCAAGTCTGCTATTTTACATCAAAAAGCCGTTCTAGTGCGATTCTATTACGATAATATAACGATTGGTCCTAAACTTGGTAGTCGCGTAAAATTTTTATAACGTTTTATATAACATCACTAAAATAGAAGTAGAGTAGAATCGCAATACCTTTTTTTTAGGCAGAGGTAAGGTGAGTGAAGATGAGGTAAGGTAGGGTTTAAGGAGGGGGGGTTAATAAGGCTGTGTTTAAGGTGGGGCGTTGATGTGGGGGGATTAGGGGGGGTTAAGGTGGGGGTGACGGTGGTGGGGGTAACGGTCGTGGGGATGACGGTGGGGGGTTAAGATGTTTGGGTTAAGGGGGGGGGTGGCGGTGGGGGGGGTTAAGATATTTGGGTTAAGGGGGGGTGACGGACGGTGGGGGGTTAAGATGGGTGGGTTAAGGGGGAGGTGGATGTTGTGGTGGGGGTAAGGGGGGGTTAAGAGGGGGGGGGGGTTTGTGCCCCTTAACACCCACCACAACCCCCCCTTAATCTGGTAGAGGTAAAGGAGGGGGGTTTATGTGCCTCTTAACTCCCACCATAATACAAACCTCAAACCCCCCTTAACCTGTTGGGGGTTAAGGGCGGGGGAGGTAATGACCCCCCCTTAACCCGCCCACCTTAACTCGCTATCTTAACCCCCCCCCCCAAGCCCCCTTAACCCTACAATAAACCCCGCACATTAACCCACCCAACCTAACACCCCCCACCCACCTTAACCCCCCCCCCCCCCTACGAAAGCCCCCCCCCCACCTGAACCCATTACGAAACCACATTACGAGACTACGCATATAGGTCGATAGAACCGGCGAGCGAACATCGGTCGACCAGTAGACTTCTACCGGTCTTACAATAGAGCTCTAGTGACTACGCGACTACCAAAATTGACAAATTGCACCGACGACCTTATATTTTGCCACGATTTCTATTCTATTCTTACTTCTCGGAACCCTTATAGATTCGTTATGTCTGTCTGTCCGTCCGTGTGTCACAGCCACTTTTCTCCGAAACTATAAGGCCTATGCTATTGAAACTTGGTAACTAGATGTATTCTGTAAACCGCATTAAGATTCTCATATAAAACTAGAAAAAAAGCAGTAAATTTTGGTGGTCCCCATACTCAGAACTGAAACTCAAAATTTTTTTTTTCATCAAACCCATACATGTGCGGTATCTGTAGATAGGTCTTTAAAAATGCTATCGAGGTTCATAACATCATTTT
The DNA here is from genome assembly GCA_933228765.1 of Miltochrista miniata. Classification (NCBI taxonomy): domain Eukaryota; kingdom Metazoa; phylum Arthropoda; class Insecta; order Lepidoptera; family Erebidae; genus Miltochrista; species Miltochrista miniata. The sequence continues at coordinate 23,191,621 of OW121749.1, read as the reverse complement.
TTTCTAAAGTGAATAGTTTGCGCAAGAGACACTTCCAAAGTGGAAAAATGTGTGTGTGTCCCCCTCTAACTTCTAAACTAAGAGAATGATAAGTCTAAAAAGAATATATGATGTACATTGCCATAAAAACTACCAACAAAAATTGGTTTGAACGAGATAGAGCTGGTACTTTTTTTTTAATACGTCATAAACCGCAATTTTCGGTTAGAAAAATCACTACCACTGCGAACGTGTTAAAACATCAATCAAAGTTACAACGAACTATAAGAACATTTATAATATGTTACTTGCTGCTACGAAACCCTTCATGGGCGTGTCCAACTCGCACTTGGCCGGTTTTTATAAAAAAAATAATAATACAAATAGAACCGACAACAAATCCTGAAAAATAAAATTTACTAAGCACAAAGTTCTATGTATTTTGATTTATCAGATTTTATTCAATATCCATATTGAAGTCGGCGCCACGTAAATCCATAGGTTTAGGTAGGTAAATATTAATGGCACCAACTTCACTAATTAGGTAGGTACCTCTATTAAATAAAATCAGATAGGTAAGTACTTAAATCAAAATACATACCTATTACTTTGTGCTAAGTAAATTTTATTTTTCAGGATTTGTTTGAAGTCGGTTCTTTTTCATTAAGTATTTTAAGTTTTTAAGTGACGAGTGGACTGAAAAATATATCTATTTAGGTGTAAAGTTCTTATCAAAACATAACAATCAAGCCCAAACACAAGGTAACTGCTATATATTGTTAAGGTATTCCCCCGACTGTCTTTCGGTTCCATCATCAGATCGACCCCAGACCTTCATTAAATTTTAGTATAGTGGAATTCAACAGATGTAAATAATATAGTAAACAAAGCAATTGGATCTTGACTGCTCCATAATTACTTACATTTAATTATCAATCCTGATCATAGTCGTTTCAAGGAACTCTAGTTAGATTTATGCGGACATTTCGACACTAATAAACCTTTAGATTATAGAATAATTTCATGAAAAATACTCGGATGGTAAAAATTTAAGACTGTCATTTTTGCTTGTCATTAAATTATTTTTTCTCAGACTTGTTTGTCTTTGCCATAGTGTTGTAAAACTGTTGTACTGGCCAATTGATTTTAAATGGAGGTCATTGTTTTATCAATCTGTCAGTTCGAAAAAATGTACTTACTTTAATAATATAACTTATTGACCCAGAGAGCGACGAGTGCGAGTCTTTGCCCCTTTCACACGTACCGGTTGCCGGGTGCCGGGTACCCGGGTGTATGGCCGTGTACTATAGCTTTCACACGTAACGGCGTCATTTGCCCGGCTACCGCTTGCATTCGCCGCCGGTTACCCGGCACCGGCTACCCGGCAACCGGTACGTGTGAAAAGGCACTTTGAGTTTGGGTCTTCGATTCTACAGTATAGACGATTTTGCTTTCGTCCGTATGTGTGTGTGCATGTCAGTTACGGTCTAGAAGACGCATTTGTTAACCAATTTTCTCCAAACTTGGCACACATGTTCTTTGATTTAAAATCATTGATCTACGAAAAGATAAAAATACAACTTTTGTAAAGAGGAAGAGGAACACATGAAAAAATTAATTGAGATTATGGAACATGCTAGCGATTCCGTAACAAACACTTTTATAATTACTGTTTCCGGCGACACATCTAGTGACTATTACGATTCAGACACAAATGAATGATGCGCGCGACGCTGCCAAGCTGCCATAAGACCGTAGTAGGTGCTAGATGCAATTCTTCATGGAAGTCATGCCAGACTTTTCCCAGTGATTATAAAGTGCGTTGTTACAGCCTCGCTAACCAAATGCTTAATTTCTAGTCATTTCTACACATTTTATTATCCCTAAACTAATATATTATTGTAAATAAATGATTATACTATTAAATTTTCTAAATATTTCTTTTTTTTAAAAGATCCTTTAATTAAATTAATATAAAAAGTTATTGCACATAATATATATAGATATACCGAATTACATGATTTGATGAATTTGGTGATTGATTAACCGAAGTAAATGAATGTACGGTGAACTAGATATAACTCAATGATTACTTACATAATTAGAATCAGTTTAGTTACAACACTATGATCATAGACAACTTCTGTCAAAACATGACATGTTTACATGATTGCTGAGCTGTCCAGAGAAAGACTATACATTAAAGCACTTAATTAAAAGTTCACAAGCGCCCTAGTTGTCCCTACAATTTTTAGTGGTTGCCCTCAGTTTCTCCTGGATCCCATCATCAGGTCCTGACCTGGTGAAAATGGGACCACCTCAGAAGTAAACCCTATTACCTAAACAAAAGAAAAAAAATGAAATTCGTCCCTAATTGGCGGAAATATCGGTGAACATACATAAAAAAACATACAGACGAATTGAGATGAGAACCTCCTCCTTTTTTGAAGTCGTTTAAAAACTAGCGGACGTCACGCCGTTTCACCGGCGTAGCTTCCCGTTCCTGTGGGATACGGAAGTAAAGTATAGCCACAGATTACTAAATAGTTGTATAGCATAGGTTACTCAGGGTAACGTAACTTTCCAATGGTGAATTACTTTCTGAAATCGGCACAGTAGTTTTTGAGTTTATTTATTACAAACATACATACACACAAATAGTGTACAAAAGAGACGTGAATTTATTTGCAATTTTTTTGATCAACATACCTAGCCCGCATTGCATGCCAATTCAGTCCGTTGTTTATTTTTTTGTACACGCGGAGCTCCCGAACGGTATGACCGATCCGGGAAGTTGATACAACATAATTGTTCAGGTTAATTAAGAGAGAAGTACCGGTATTTACAGTTTGCCTTCGGTCAACCAAAACTCTCAGGAGGCCATTTAGAGACATGGACATGATCTTGTATATACACAATAGTCAAGCTCAGAGTTTCCTCGAATACAGTTGCTAGGTAATCTAGGTATATGATATTTCGCGAATAGGCACACACAACCCCACATTGCAATGTGGGAATGAATGTCGCATTTCATTGCGACAATTGGTAAATTGTTTATGTGGTGCCAGACAGAGCTAAATGAGACTGACAAACAGATAGTTCTATTGTACGTAACTATAGTAAGCAATTCGCCGAATTTAGTAATTTGTATCCAAAATGAAATAATACAGAAGTACATACTTAGCTAAGTCAATATTTAAAATACACTCATTTGCAAAAAAAACGGGCACCTAAGCAATGAACCATTTCAAATGTTAATATTGCTTTGTTTGATAATTATAGGTAGTTTTATCCTCACAATTTGGTAAATTAATAAGAAAATAATCGTTTTCATCAGTATTTCATAAAATTTTGTTACAATTTATGGGAAATAATGCTAAACCTCGCTATTAGTGTATGTTCGCTAGTAGTGCAAAGGCTCATGAAGTAAAAATAAAAAGTTTTTTTGTTTGTTTTTCTTTAATAAAGTAAAAGCAGATAAATGTTTAGTATCGAGTGTGACCCCCTCTAGCTAAAATCACAGCTTGAATTCGTCTGGGCATGCTAGCGAGTATATCCCGGATACTTGCTTGCGGAATACGTTCCCACTCCGCAGTAATCACATTCTTCAGCTCTCTGATGGTCTGCGGAGCCGGGTGTACTGATCTCACACGCCGGTTTAGAACGTCCCAGATATGTTCTATGGGATTGAGGTCGGGACTTCGAGCTGGCCAATCCAAACGACGAATGCCGACCTCTTGCACATACGCATTAACATCGCGGGATCGGTGGGCGCGAGCATTGTCGTCCATAAAAATCGAGTCTTGACCTAGAGCGGCCAATGCGGGTTGTGCATGAGGAATTAGAACTTCCGTTATGTATCGATGCCCAGTCAGTGAGCCGTTTTCAAAGAAAGATTAACTCTGTACGTTCCATTGAATTTATTCCTGCCCAAAACATAACAGTGCCCCCACCATAAGGCGTGATTTCTTCGAAACATGCATCTGCAAAGCGCTCTCCTTGTCTTCTTAGCACTCGCCGACGCACGTAGGAGTATTTTCGTGTAAAATCCGGTCAAAAGTCAAATTTTAAGATCAAAATAAAGGTCTACTAATTTCACATATTTTTGCAGCTTATTAGCCGGTCTATCGACAAGCACACAGATTTATAACGTAACTAGTAGTGCCTTCTCGTACAATTAGTCGGAACCCAGTCGTTATCTAAACCGCATGACTTAATTCTCGACGTTCGTAATTTTTAACCGTATTTGAGTTGTAAACTACACTTTTATGTGATTTACTATGGACAAACAACAGTGCTGATATGGAAGTACAAGGTGTGTAGATTATTTCAATATAAAAATTAATAACTTAATGTTTCGTGTTAATATTTAAAAAATATCAGAAAGGTAAACAGAATATGTGAAATAAATTTCATAAAATGTATTTTTTTAAATCGTGTTTTTGTTTATTTGTCGGGCCTTGTCGCACTTTTATTTTGCGATTAATATATTGCCTAGGGTTTGTTTTAATAAACACAATTAGATTTTGCTTCACTTATGTTCACCATTTTTGTTTTCAATGATTTGAAGATGGCATTGTGAAATATGGATATTATATTTGACTTGAATGTTGTTTTCATTTTTATTTTCAGATTTTATAGAATCTAATGTTATTTTCATCAGAAGAGCTTTGTTTGACATTATGCGTAACTGGAAATGTAATAAAATCGAAGAAAATGTGAAAAAATTGAAATAAAGTCAATTGAAATCAGTGAATGCCCTTCACGTGCTCTCAGGTATTTTAAGATCGAATTTAAACAAAGCCAGTGGCAACAAGGAGCGTTTTCTGCGTAATAACAGTAAATGGCAAACATCATTCATCCATTTACTGAATATTAGTAGGTACAGAGCTAACATCAAATCTGTTTGGTCAGCAAAAACACCTCAAAAACACCTGAAAGCTTAATTAAGCGTTGTAAGCGACGAATTGTGGAGGCAAATATCCGCTGAAGAACTTACATAATATATGCAGCTAGCATCAGGCAACGCATTAATGGAAACACTGATACTTCAGTAATCATAAAAGCAATAGTGGCAACGCCAACAAGAGCTAGGCCCAAACCACAATTACGGAAAGATTCTCGAAAGAGGCGCATGATCTGATGGTGGCAATTGAGCGACCATCAACAGTTTTTTACCATCTTTACCACTAACATCAACAACAGAATATAAACAGCTACGAAAACACAGAGGAAGACGATGCGAAAGAAAAAAAATTAAAGTGAAAAATATACATGTTTTGTACATTTTACTATTATTAAACATAACAGTATATAATATTACCATGTTTTATTATTAAATAAGCCATTAAATAATTTTGACCGGATTTTACATGAAAATACTCCTATGTGCGACGTCGATCTTCACCGAACAGAGATATCCTGGCTTCATCAGAGAACAAAACCCTATTCCAATCTTCTTGAGTCCATGATTCACAATTTCTAGCGAACCTAAGCCTGTGAACTCTGTGCTCACGGAGTAATTTGGGGCCGCGGGCCGGGCGGTTACTGCGTATATTGGCAGCGAGAAGCCTCCTCCTGACCGTCCATAGACTAATATGCACATTTCTTACTTCTTGGAGGTTGTTCTTAAGATCCACATACGAAGATTTGCGATTTCTCAATGCGCGACTCACAAGAAAACGATCATTCCGTGGTTGGGTACATGGTTTTCTTCCAGAACCAGGCCTTCTCTCGACGGAACCAGTCTCCTGATATCGCTGCCAGGTCCTTTGGACCGTCGAGCGACTAACATTTAGCCTCCTAGCCACGAAACATTGGCTGCAACCCTCTTCAAGCAGCGCGATAATTTTGGTAGCTTTTACCACTTTATCTACCATTTTTGATACAGCCAAACAGCAATAAATAAAGCTTTGACAGTCAAGGATATGAAATTAATCGATAAAAATTGAATAAAAGTTGTGAAAGTCGATGTTAACTTCTGGAACTTCGCGCCAAAAATGTAGGATAAAAAGGGATTTTCTGTAAAAATGAGCATTAAATGAAAATTTGAATTTAGAACGTACTTTTTTAAATACCACGGCATTTTTAAAACCGGCCAGTAACCTTTTTGGTATTTTATCTTTTTAAAGATGAATGAAAATCAAAACCGCCCGTTTTTTTTGCAAATGAGTGTACATCATACTTAGGTACCTACTCGTTTCATCGCCTATTATGAGAATAAGTAGGAAGGTGCGTTGGTCAATAGAACTAGACATATCTATGTGGGTTTTATTATTCGACTAATGCCTCATAAAGTTATCGCCTATTAATAAATGGATTGTTACTGGTTACATAAGCACAACTTATCACAATCACAACTGGTAGAAGAGGAAAGCTCCCAGGAACCGCTTAGGTATCTTTGTGATTGAAAATGTCGATCGCTTCGAAGGCGAATTCGGTAGTGTAACCGACTATCGCGCTGAGGTCCTAGGTTCGATTACCGGGTCAATCCAAATATTTATGTGATCCAAAAACGTTTGTTTCGAAGTTGGGTGTTTTCTATGTATGATATGTATGTATTTATAAATAAATAAGTATGTCTATCAGTCGTCTAGATCCCATAGCACAAGCTCATAATAGCGTGCGTGAATCCGTCAAGTCACGTTATCTTCTAGGGCCTGTTAACGTAAGGACGGTGAGCAACCCCCTCTCCGTACCTACTCTGGCCCCCGGTCATGGAGGTCGATAGTCTTGGATGAAGACACGTCTGCGGCGCCCTTGCTGCAGACTGTGGAACGCGCGTGGGACAGTTAGAGAGGAGAGTCTCCCGCTCCCTTCCCGCTTTTTTTACGAGCATGACCTGCTCGCAGAAAGAGGCAGGCGGTCCCTCTTACTCCCACTGGAGATCGCGCCATGGTCTCCAGCGAGAGAATGTCCACATCTAGACCTGCCACGAGGACCTGGCGCTGTTGCGCCCACGCCCGGCCCGTGCACTCCACCAACGTGTGGAGCGTCGTGTCCTCGCTGCGGGGGATGAGAACTTCCTAGTACTAGCATAGGCTCACTAGTATTCATTAGAAATCCTACGACTTTGTAGTAGTAGTATATGACACGGTATGCGAGATACAGCTGGGTGACAGACATACAGACAGTGGGGTCTCACTAAAAGGGCCTCGTTTTCACCCTTTGGGAGTGGAACCCTAAAATGGTGAAATACTTAGTTATAAGTACAAATTGATAGTTAGCTCAACTACTTCGACCATGACTGTGTCAACAGTCGTGTCATATCGATAAGTGCTTTAAAAACCTTTTCTTCGAACACTTAAACACTACCCACTTATCGACCTAAGAGGTATTTTTAAAGTTATTCTGAGAGTCTTATCGGGCTGCTCTTGCTATGTCAAAAATAGTCGGTCCCAATATCGGTTCGACTGATAAATAGTACAATTCATATCTTTTAAGGGCCGTCGACGATCAATAAAATGATTGATGGATGAAGCTTGAATAAAACCGGCCAAGTGCGAGTTGGACTCGCCCATGAAGGGTTTCGTAGCAGCAAGTAACATAATATAAAAGTTCTTATAGTTCGTTGTAACTTTGATTGATTTCTAACCGAGAATTGCGGTTTATGACGTATTAAAAAAAACTACCAGCTCTATCTCGTATGGCAATGTACATCATATATTCATTTTAGATTTATCATTCTCTTAGTTTAGAAGTTAGGGGGGGGGGGGCACATTTTTCCACTTTGGAAGTGTCTCTTGCGCATACTATTCACTTTAGAAGAAAACAATGTTAGAAACCTCAATATCATTTTTGAAGACCTATCTATCTACACGTATGGATTTGATGAAAAAAAAAATTGAGTTTCAGTTCTGAGTATGGAGACCCCAAAAATTTACTGCTTTTTTCTAGTTTTATATAAGAATCTTAATGCGGTTTACAGAATACATCCAGTTACCAAGTTTCAATAGCATAGGTCGTATAGTTTTGGAGAAAAGTGGCTGTGACACACGGACGGACAGACAGACAGACATGACGAATCTATAAGGGTTCCGTTTTTGCCATTTGGCTACGAAACCATAAAAATGGCGGTAATAAAAGCGTGTTCAATAAAAAACAAGTGCGAGTCGAACTAGCGCACGGAGGATTCCAAAAAAGAGAAAAGAATAACGTTCGTTGTTTAGGAGTATTTTTCTGATTTTAGTATTTGCTGTTATAGCGGCAACAGAAATAGATAAGTACATCATTTGTGAAAATTTCATCTCAACCTCTGTCGAACTGTAAAAACATGGAACGACCTGCCCCCACACGTTTTTCCCTCATCACGGGTTCTTTAAGAGGAGCGTGAAGAGGCACATCACAGGGCCGTCAACTTGAGGACCACTGTCGGAAGTGGCCCTCAATCGCTAGATGCGCCACGGCTTTCCATCTCGTGACGGACCGACAGACAGACAGGCAGTCAGACAGATAGACCGATAGACGGACAGTGACGTCTCATGAGAAGGGTCTCGTTTTTACCCTTTGGGTACGGAACCCTTAAAACAACTGCAAGATTAGGATCGAACTTCTTGTGATGTACATGTGCATGATTCGATTTTCCTAAACATCTTGTTCCTAAACAAGATTTTTTTTCAAATCAAAAAGTTCAGGAAAATTGAATCATGCCAATCATCCATTTTATTTACCCCTCGGGGTTTAGGGGTCATGCGTTACTTCTCATGGAGCTAACGTTACACCCTGAGGGTACAGTAGTGGCTTCTTCAATCAGATCCCTAAGATTCAATATCTTAGGGATTAACGAAAAAGCCCACATTAGGAGGAAGGGCATAACGGTACGCCGTTCGGTGAGCAGCCCGCCTGGAGCAGTACCTCCGCCCTGCAGAAGACCGCGGTAATAGTAACCTGACTCCGGTTGGGGTATGTTCTCCGTCGGTTAGCAGGGATCCAGAGCTCATTGGGGTGACTCTGTGCCGGTGACGGTGAGACCAGAGGCTTAATCTGTCTCCATTGGCAGATAGAGGCGCGGAATATTGGTACGGCGGTCAGGGAGACCCGGTGAAACGGTTGACCGCTGACCGCCCGCAGGCTGTACGGAACCCGAACCTGGGGATTACATAATCTCCGCCCCAGGAGGCTGAACCAGCAGCCTGTGTAAAGTCCCTGGTGCTGTGGTCGTGCCGGAGGAGGATACCGGAGTGGACGCGGCCACTGCATCGGGGGGGGACCGGGGGCCCTTCCGTACGCCGTGCCAATCTACCGCACTACCTCTGTCTGCCTTTGGTTAGTTAGAGTCTCGCTTAGTCTCTTGCGCCACCGGCACACAGGCTCCTCTTTACTTTTTTAACCCCCTTTTTTAAAAAAACATGGCTAAAGGAAGAAAAAGAAGAAAAGTATACACAGCGGCTTCGTCGTCCACACTTTACATGGACCTTTGCAACATCAGAGGTATGCACAAGAACCTCAACGTAGTCCACCACCATCTGGAAACTGCGAAGCCGACCCTTTTTTTCCTGACGGAGACGCAGATTTCATGCCCGGGCGATACATCCTACTTAATGTACCCTGGCTATAAGCTTGAGTACAACTTCAAGCCGAAAGCCGGGGTATGTATGTACGTCCGTGATGATGTCTGCTGTCGCCGTCTTACAAGCCTTGAAGACAGGGACCTGTCTACGTTATGGGCGCGCGTGGATCACGGGGGCCACACTCGGATCTACGCGTGCGTGTACAGGTCTCACAGCGGTAACACGGACACAGTTCGACTTTTTGACCACCTGCAACAATCGACTGACAAGGTGATTGAGCAGTATCCTTCTGCGGAGATTGTGATTCTGGGGGACTTCAACGGTCATCATGTTGACTGGTTGGGCTCCCGGATGACCAACTTTGCGGGGAACGCTGCACACGAATTTGCCCTGACCTATGGGTTCTCCCAACTGGTTAAATCCCATACGAGGATACCAGATAAGGAGAACGAGCATAGTGCATTGCTGGACCTCCTGCTGACAACGCGTCCGGATGGATACAACGTCTCAGTGGATGCTCCGCTCGGATCGTCGGACCACTGTATCATTCGGGCGCATGTGCCTCTCGCAAGGCCTGAACCACCTCGGCCCAAGGAGTGGCGACATGTGTGGCACTATAAGTCAGCAGACTGGGATGGACTGCGGGAGTTCTTCGCGTCGTACCCGTGGAGGCGGCTTTGTTTTGCCTCAGACGATCTGGATTCCTGCGCTGCGGCAGTCGCTGAGGGGATCTTGGAGGGCATGGAGTGCTATATTCCCAACCGCTGGATCCCTGTAGGAGCAAAAAAGCGACCGTGGTTCAATCGGCTCTGCAGAGAAGCTTTGATACTGAAAGAATCTGCCTACAGAGCCTTGACCACGGCTCGTGCAAATTCAGATCCTAACATCTCTGAGGTGAAACGCAAATTAAATGCCGCCTCGAGGGCCAGCAAAAGAGCAATTGTCAGGGCTAAATTCGATTTCGTCGGCAGAATTGGTGAGCGGCTAGCAGGGTACCCTTCAGGGAGTCGTGAATTCTGGTCGCTTGCCAAAGCTGCCGAGGGAAACTTCTGTCAGTCAGGTTTACCACCTTTGCTTAGACCCGACGGTAGTCTGGCCCAGAGTGCCAGGGAGAAGGCCGACCTTTTGGGTTCTCTCTTTGCCTCTAACTCGACCATGAGCGACGGGGGTGCTGTGCCGCCGGACGTTCCGTGGTGTGGAACTTCCATGCCGGAAGTTAAATTTACGCAGCGGGACGTCCGACGGGAGCTTCGTTCTCTGGACGTTCATAAGTCGAGTGGGCCAGACGGTATACCCGCGGTAGTACTTAAGCAGTGTGGTCCAGAGTTGTGTCCGGTACTGACACGTCTTTTATTTATTTATTTATTTAAAACTTTATGCACAAAATTGTACAAAGGTGGACTTAATGCCATAGGCATTTTCTTCCAGTCAACCTTAGGGTGATGCAGAGATGAGTAAGTTAAGGAAGGTGCTCAAAGTTAGTATATAACAATTTGCGATGAACATATCTATTGCATTTACCATACATAAATAAGTATACATATATTATTTAACATAAAAATAAATATATATACCTACACACAAATACATATATAAATATATATGTAATAAATATATATATATATATACACATATAATAAATACATTACACATAAAATAACTACTATTTTAAAGATTCGTTACTGAAATGAGAATGCTTTACTAAGGGGTACTCGTATACAGTTCACGCACTTTATTTTTAAAGGTATTTCGGTTTTTGCACGTTCTGACTTCCACTGGAAGTGCATTCCAGAGGAGGGCTGATTGCACTAGGAAAGATGAATGACTCATACTTGAAGTGTGAGAGGGACAGAGGAGAAGGCGGTTGTTAGATGAGCGTAAATTTTTATCATGAATTGAACACAGCAATTGAAGTTGAGATGTCAAATACGAAGGAGCATTAGAGTAATTCATAAGAGAAAAGAGCATCATTACCGCACGTAAATTACGACGCTGACGTATAGGCAACCAACCCAATTCAGAACGGTAAACCGAAACATGATCGTATTTTCGAAGATTATAAACGAATCGAATGCAATTATTGAGAAGCCGATCGAGCTTATTGAGTAGATCTGCATTCAGGTCGAGATAGCACACATCACCATAGTCTATGACGGGAAATAAAAGGGTCTGAACAAGCATTGCCTTGGTTTTGGGTGGAAGAAAGTTCTTTAGCCGATAAAAGGCACGCAACGTACCAGTAACCTTCTGACATACATTAGTGACTTGAGCTTTCCAATTAAGGTTTTCATCAAGGTATAATCCCAGATTCTTTACTTTTAGAGTAACTGGAATAGTTCGTGCGTTGTAAGTTATTGACGGCAAATCTACCCCATCCAGTCTACTCAGCATTTGACTAGTTCCGATTATGATGCCTTGACATTTGTCTGGGTTAATGGTAAGTCCAAAGCGTTCACACCAGTGGCCCATGGCATTGAGATCTATGTTTATTTTAGCAATGGCTTCCGGAAGATTCTCCACCCTTGCCTGACTATACAACTGCAGATCGTCTGCATACAGATGATACGCACACTGAAGCTCTTGGGTTATGAGGTTAATAAACAAAGAAAACAGAAGAGGAGAGAGTATACCGCCTTGAGGAACACCAGCGTCTAAGTCGCACCAAGTCGATGAATTCTCATCAACGCGAACCGACTGCTGACGACCCCGAAGATAAGATGAGAACCATTCCAATACGTCAGATGAAATCTTCAGATGGGCGAGGACAGATAAAAGGATATCGTGATTGACACAGTTAAAAGCGTTTGAAAAGTCTACTAAGACCAGCACTGTAACTTCACCCTTCTCCATTCCACCCCTGATATCACCTGTTACTTTTAAAAGAGCTGTAGTTGTACTGTGGCCAGCCCTGAAACCAGATTGTAGTGGACTCAGGATGTTATTGAGCCGTACGTATTTAGTCAGCTGACTATGAACACAAGATTCCAGGACTTTTGATAAAAATGGGAGGATAGATATAGGGCGATAGTGACTAGGCAAGGAGGGATTGGAAATTTTGGGAAGAGGAATAACGTGGGCTTTACGCCAAATGGTAGGAAATTGACCAGACTCAAGGGAAAAGTTAATAATGTAGGAAATGGCAGGAAGGAGCTGGTCAAGAATGGTTGTAATCATACGACGACTTATGTTGTCGCAACCTACTGCTTTTGATGTAATGGTCATAATAATCCTTTTAACTTCACCCGACGTAACTGGAGAAAATTGAAATGGATTATAATTGGGCCCGGCAAGACCGGCCACGAAGCTAACCGTATGACGCTTGGTTAGATCATCAATTTGAGATGAGGTGGAGAAATGACGATTAATGATATCCAACTCAAGTGTCCCAGGCAGCTCCATCTGCCTTGGTCTACCAATGCCCAATGACCTGAGAAACTTCCATATATCAGCTGGTGATGAGGAAGAAATGTTAGTCAAGATATGTCGGCGTTTGGCGTTGCGTATCATCTGGTTACAGCGATTCCTAGCAGTTTTATAAGCGCTCCAATCACATTCCTTACGATGTTTCTTGAATATTCGAAACGCCTTGTCTCTACGTCTCATAGCTTTACGAACCTCATCCGTTATCCACGGAGCTGATGGACGCTTCAACTTGACTTTCCTAACAGGAGCGTGAATGTCGTAAAGTTTATGAACTGTTTCATTAAATACAAGAACCTTCTCGTCAATAGTATCGGCTTCTAGTAGTGGATCCCAGTCAATGACAGATGCGTCATCACGTAGTTTAGTAATGTCCATCCGGCCAAAGCAACGCTTGTGCAGTATTTTGGGTTTATGTTTAGGAGGTTTGAGGTTATATGAGACAAATATAAGGTCGTGATGAGAGAAAGCTGGAGCAAGATACTGACCATGTGAAGAAACAAGAGAAGGAGAAGAAGTGAGGATTAAATCAAGCCAAGTGTCAGGCACATCCACATTATGGTGCGTGGCCTGAAGTGTTAGCACATGAAGACTGGCAGATTCAATTATATGCCGAAGTTTAGCAGCTCGGGTTCGAACCGTAGATGAGCTGCTCGGAAGAAGGTTAGTATTAAAGTCACCCATGATGATGTGATGCTCATAATCAGACCCCAAAGATTCTAAAACCGATTCGATATCAGTGAAATAGTTGACAGTAGGGGGACAATAAACCACGCCGAGTACTATTTTGACACCTTCAACCCATACCTCCAGAAAGAGAAATTCTGCAGTAGCAGAATACTGAGAGGGAGAGGAAGCAATTATTTTAAAGGGAAAATCGCTTCGAAGATATATTGCCACACCCCCTCTCTCCTTGCCCATTCTGTCATTTCGGATAAGTATGAAACCAGGAAGTGGATATGAAGTAGAGTGAAGATGAGGCTTTAGAAAAGTCTCGGAGACCAAAACCGCATGGACGTTGGAGTCAGCGAACGTTTCAAACAGGTCACTATAATGCCAAGGTATACTTTCTGCATTTATATGACAGACGTTGAGTGACCTGCCGTGTTCCTGCTCAAATTTGTTTTTCAGTATATCACCTAGTGTATTCGTTGCCGAGGAAAAGCTAGCATTCCCTGAAAATGAATCCGAATCGTTGATCGAAAAATAGAAAGAATTATCATCCGATACGCTACTCATTAATATAGTAATAAATAAATAATATAAAATAATAAATAGATATAATATAAATACGGACCCACTAGTATTAGGTAAACAACAACAAAACAAACAAAAATGTACCCACCGGTATACAACAACACTAAAATTGATGCAGTTGTCAATCTCTGCACCACCCGCCAGCAAACTCTCACAAAAGAAAATAAAATAAAAAATTAAAAAGTAACAATAGGTAGGTTGGATGAGTCATGACATTAATAGTAAGTATGAAGCAAAATGAAGTTCAAAATAAAAACATAATTAAGTCAGGCTGTATGGTCGATTGCCATTGCCTACGAGTTTTGATAAAAGTATCAGTGGCTGATGTCAGATTACCAACCACTGTCTGACAGTAGTGACAGTCCTAAACAAATTTAATCTGCTTCCCCTTTGTTTACAAATCCAACCTTTATCACTATCATTTTTCACTTCCAATGAACATAACCAAATCTAAATATTAAAATTACGTTACATCATGAGAAAAAGCACTAAAAACTTGGAAAACACAATTATTATCTAAAGAAATAACCAAAAAGACACAGTTCACTAATTTAAGTTCGTATTCATAGAAGATGACGACTTGGGATACTTCTCTGTAAGTCTGTCGAGCTGCTCTGGAGTAGTGATTCTGTGCCTGTTGCCATCACGTGTTCTCACCATAACAACACCGTCCTGAGTCCAGCAGCAACGCATCCCAAAGTGCAGACGCGCCTTTGTAAACACTAGCTGTCGCGATCTGGTCAAGAACTCCTTCACTGTAACAGCGCACCCTTTAAGCTTAGTCTTAGCGTTCCACACCAGCGACTTCACTGTCATTGCACTAAATCTGACAAGAATGGGACGAGTACGGCCAGCACTAACAGCTCCAAGACGATGACAGGATTTTATTGACTCAGCTGTGATCTCCTTCAAGGCCATTTTACTCTGAAGAATCTCAACAATTCTGCTTGTGCAGTTCTCCCTTTCAGCTTCAGGAATACCGGAGAATACAAGGCCCTTCCTACGCTGCCAAGAATCCACCATATCAACAGACTTGGCACATTCCGCTATCTGCTTGCGTAGTAAGCCAAGAATGTTATAAATCAGTTCACGGAATGTGCGAAACTCCTCGGCAATCCTGGCCACAGTGTCTTTTGAAGAACCGCTAATATTTAATTGTGCATGCAGCTCATCCATTCGCCTGCTGAAACTCTCCTCCAGGGTCTTCTGCGCAGTCTGGATATCTTCAAGATGTTGTGACATTGTGCTTGTTTGACAACAAAGTTGATTATATTCAGCAATTAATGTTGTGATTGTGAAAAGTTCTGAAGCTGGCAGGTGGTTTCAAATTAGTGCATTAGGATGTCACATATATTGTCACCAATGTGAGTACACTTTATCTGCTAACTATAGATCACTAATTACTAAAATAATTTGGTAAAATTACTTTAAAACCAATTAAATTTAAATCTGTAAAATTTTCTTTGTGTTAACTTTTTCACACCTACCGCCCAAAACTTTCTCGCTTTCTTATTCCATGCGACAAGTCCCGGCGTCGTGGAAGATCGCGTATGTGCATCCTGTGCCCAAGAAGGGTGATAGGACCGACCCGGCCAATTACAGGCCTATAGCCGTCACCTCACTATTGTCTAAGGTGATGGAGCGTGTAATTAATACACAGCTCCTGAGGTACCTTGAGGAAAACGACCTGCTCAGTGACCGGCAGTACGGTTTCCGTCACGGTCGCTCGACGGGCGATCTTCTCGTGTGCCTCACACACCGATGGGCGACGGCTATCGAGAGTAAGGGCGAGGCTCTAGCAGTGAGCCTCGACATTTCTAAAGCCTTTGACCGGGTCTGGCACCGTGGTCTTCTTAAAAAATTGCCCTCCTACGGACTGACCGAGAGATTTTGCGGATGGGTGTCCAGCTTTTTGGCCGATAGAAGCATCAGGGCTGTTGTCGACGGCAGCTGTTCTGACTGCATGGCCATAAACGCTGGAGTACCGCAAGGCTCAGTGTTGTCCCCCACCCTGTTTCTGCTGCATATCAATGACATGTTGTCTATTGACGGCATTCATTGTTATGCAGACGACAGTACAGGGGACACTTGTTACACAGGCCGTCCCGGTATCTCTCGGGACGCAGTGGAGGAAAGTCGTGAACAGCTTGTGTCTGAAATCGAGGCTACTCTTACTAGAGTGTCCGATTGGGGTAGACAAAACCTTGTCCAGTTCAATCCCTCCAAGACACAGGCGTGTTTCTTCACCGCTAAGAAAGCCCCAATTACTGTAGCGCCACGATTCCAGGGCACATCTCTTTCCATCTCTAAAAGTATAGGGATCCTTGGTGTTGACATCTCCAGTGACGTTCAGTTCCGCAGTCATTTGGAGGATAAGGCCAGGCTGGCGTCCAAGAAGCTCGGTGTGCTCAACAGGGCGCGGCGGTACTTTACTGCGGCGCAAACACTGCTTCTCTATAAGTCGCAAGTGCGTCCACACATGGAGTACTGCTGTCACCTCTGGGCGGGGGCACCTGAATATCAGCTTCGCCCATTTGACTCGGTGCAGAGGCGAGCCGTGAGAGTTGTCAACGATCCTATACTGACAGGTGGTGTGGAACCTCTTCGCGACAGGAGAGACTATGCCTCCTTATGCGTGTTCTACCGCCTGTACAATGGTATGTGCTCCGAGGAATTGTTTGACATGATGCCCACGGCTACCTTCTATCATCGCACCGCTCGCCATAGACAGGGATTTCATCCTCACACCCTGCGTCCGGAGCGTTTGAGCACGGTTAGATCCAGTAGGGGTTTTCTTCCGCGCACGCTTAGGTTGTGGAATGATCTTCCTGCCTCGGTTTTCCCAAACGCCTACAGTACGGGGTTCTTCAAAAGGGGTCTAAGAGGGTTTTTACAGGGTCGGCAGCGCGAGTGTGGCGCCTCTGGTGTTGCAAACGTTCATAGGCTGCGGTGACCACCGGTTCTTCTGGTGGGCCGTGTGCTTGTCTGCCACCTTAGTGGTATAAAAAAAAAAAAAAAAAAAAAAAAAAATGCAGTTGAACTAAATTCAGTCGTTAAAAACCGTATATTTTAAAGAACGTAAGTACCCTTTTTAGATTGTCTTCAATAGGTATTTGTGGTATAGATAGGGTTGCCAACTTTCGAAAGGACGAATCCGGGAGATTTTGATCTTTTTTTGCCCTGCCCTGGTTTAGGCAAAGGTTATGGGTTCAAAACTTCAAATCCCATATGGGATTATTTATTACTATTCATTATTACTTATTAAATTTATATTTATTTGGTTCAGTAGCAGCAATTAGCAATTCGTGATTTTTTACCAACTTCAAAAAAGAACGAGGTTCTGTTTCTTTTTTTATGTTAGTTACCTCATAATTTTTGAACTTTTTTTTCTTTTAGTTTGAATGCTGATGCTGATGCTTTCCTTTTGATCTTATATTACAAGGAAGTCAGGATCTAAAGATGGCATCCTGGAGATATCGAGTAAAACTTTCTAAAATTGTAGAGATAACAAGTGCATTTATTAACTACTAGCTGAGCCCGCAACTTCGTTTACGTCACATAAGGTGTATGAAAGGAAAGGTATTTCTTCATCAGAGTCATCAAGCAGCGTCTGAAACTGCCCTGTTTGCTTAATCATAAAAGAGCTTAATGATTAAGTCTATTTTAAAACAATTCAGTCCACGCCTTCGGCGCGGACTGAATTGTTTAAAAATAGTCTTGATCATTAAGCTCTTTTATGATTAAGCCAACACGCCAGTTTAGGTTCACTCACATTCAAAGAAACCCCTTTTTTTTTTTTTTTTTTTTTTTTTTTAACGTGAGGGAAAATCCTCGTAGGATGCTATGCCGGACTCTTACCGACTAAAAAACCTCACGTTACGCCCAACAGCCTATGGTTGAGAGCCCCGGGTAAGCCCTCAGGAAGGATGTCCCGTGACTCCCAACAGACCTACGGCCGCCAATGCGGCCTCACCCAGGGGGTGGTTCGGGTGCAATCCCGCGTCTATGGGGGGTTTCGGGTGTGACCCCGCTTCTAAGGGGGGGGCGTGCGTGAGTGCTCACGTCACGCTGCCGTCATGGGCCTGCTTCTGTAAGGACGGTGAGCGGCCCTCTCACCGTCCTCAGACCCCCGGTCATGGAGGCCGATAGTCCTCGGCGAAGACACGTCGGCGGCGCCCGGGGCGCCGACTGCGGAACTCGGGTGGGAGAGTTCTCTCCCGGCCCGCCGCCTCCTTCGCGAGCATGACCTGCTCGCAGAAAGAGGCGGCGCAGTCCCACTTACTCCCGCTGGAGAGCATGGCTCGCACCATGGCCTCAAGCGAGAGAGTGTCCACGCCCAGACCCACTACGAGGACCTGTCGTTGTTGTGCCCACGCCGTGCACTCCACCAGCGTGTGGAGCGCCGTGTCATCGCTGCGGTCCTCGCAGTGCTGACACTCGGCCGTGGTTTCCCGGTGTTTTCGCCACAGATACCTACCGAAGCTACCGTGCCCGGCAAGCATCTGTGTCAACCGGTAGGAGAGAGCACCGTGTCTTCTCTCCAGCCACTCGTCCATGACCGGTCTGACGGCCGCGATTGTGGCGAATCCCCCCTTTGGTTGCTCAAGTCGCACCTTCCATGTCTCCACGGTTTCCTGGTGGAGCAGGGTCCGCTGGGCCTCGATTTCTCGAGACGCAGGCCTTTGGCCCCGCTCCAGCGCCTCCTTGCGCCATCTGAACAGTGACGCAAGGGCTCTCGCTTCCAGGTCCCATGGAGGGGTCCCGGCTAGGAGACATGCCGCCTCACCGGAGATCGTGCGGTATCCTCTTATCACCCTGACGGCCATCACTCTCTGCGGGCTCAGCAGTCTAGCCTCATTGCTGGCCGTCAGGGTCTCCGCCCATACGGGAGCCCCGTACAGAGCCATGCTTCGCACGATCCCCAGGTACAGCCTCCTGTAGGGAGCGTTGGGTCCCCTGATGTTGGGCATCAACCGCGCGAGTGCGGCCGATGCTCCCCTCAGTTTTGGAACCAAACTTCGGAAGTGATGTCCGAAGTTCCACCGGCCATCGAGTACGAGCCCCAGATACTTCATCGAGGGCTCGATGCCGATGCTGACGCCCCCTACCTGTAGGCTGGATCCCGCAGGTGGCCCCATCCGAGGTCCGTGGAAGCACAGAGCCTCGGATTTGTGAAGGGCGACCTCGAGACCCAGCCGCCGAATCCGACCCACGACCTGAGCAACCCCTGCCGTGGCCTTAAGTGCTGCGGCACGGTGCGTTGCTCCCCGCGCCGTAACGAGGGTGTCGTCGGCGTAGCACGTTACGCCGACCCCTCTGAGCAACGGACCACGCAGCACCCAGTCGTAACCGATGTTCCACAGGAGCGGCCCTAAAACCGATCCCTGTGGAACACCGCACGACACATCTCGCCGACCCGGCCCTAGCCAGCTCGGGTAAGTTATGGCTCTCTCGGAGAGATAAGCCCCGACAATTCGACGGAGGTAGGGAGGCACTCCATGATAGATAAGCGCCTCCCTGACGCAGCTCCAGGGCAAGGTGTTGAATGCGTTGGCGATGTCGAGAGACACCGCCACCACCACCTCACCCTGTGAGACTGCTTCCTCCGTCAGTCAAAGAAACCCCTACAATTAAAATTTTCAAAATATCAGATTCTTAAAAGTGTTATAACTCTTTTATTTCTAAACCGATTTACATAAAACAAACGCTAAATGTTAACTGGAGCAAACCTCAACACAATAAACAAAACCGCATTGCAATGGGTTAAGCGGTTACTGAGATTAGCGTGCACAACCGTACAGACAAACAGATATACAGACATACAGACATACAGACAAACAGACAAAAATTCTAAAAATCATTGCTTTGGGTTCTATTGCGTTCATAAAGCCCCCCTATAATATTTTTTCTTATTTATCTTTCATGTACAGACAGCGACCTGTTACGATTTTATTATATGTATTGATTGATGTATCTACCTGTTTAATTAAGTGTTTTGAAGCATTACAATTTCCTGGAGTCGATCTGATGATGGACCCGGTTGACAGTTGACGGAATTTCTTAACTTTGTAAAATTTTAGAACATCCGGGAGAAATCGTCGCATCTCGGGAGGGTCATAATTATTACCGGAGTCTCCCGGGCAATCCGGGAGGGTTGGCAACCCTAGGTATAGAGGATATTAGGTACTTGCCAAATTTCATAGTTCTAGGCTAACGGGAATGGGCGCAACAGCGCCAGGTCCTCGTGGTGGGTCTGGACGTGGACACTCTCTCGCTCGAGACCATGGTGCGAGCCATGCTCTCTAGCGGGAGTAAATGGGACTGCGCCGCCTCTTTCTGCGAGCAGGTCATGCTCGTGAAAGAGGCGGCGGAGCGGGAACGGGAGAGTACTACCCCACCCGAGTTCCGCAGTCGGCGGCTTGGGCGCCGCCGACGTGTCTTCGCCGAGGACTATCGGCCTCCATAACCGGGGGCCTGAGGACGGTGACAGGGCGGCTCACCATTCTTACAGAAGCAGGCCCATGACGGCAGCGTGACGTGAGGAACTCACGCACGTCCTCCCTTAGAAGCGGGATCACACCCGAAACCCCCGACGACGCGGGATAGCACCCGAACCTCCCCCTGGGCGTGGCCGCAGTGGCGGCCGTGGGTCTGTTGGGAGTCCTGGGACATCCTTCCGAGGGCTTACCCGTGGCTCCCTAAGAAACTCACGCACGTCCCCCCTTAGAAGCGGGATCACACCCGATACCCCCGACGACGCGGGATAGCACCCGAATCTCCCCCTGGGCGTGACCGCAGTGGCGGCCGTGGGTCTGTTGGGAGTCCTGGAACATCCTTCCGAGGGCTTACCCGGGGCTCCCAACCATAGGCGGTTGGGCGTTACGTGAGGTTTTTAGTCGGTAGGAGTCCGGCATAACATCCATGAGGATTTTCCCTCACGTTAAACAAAAAAAAATGGCTAACGGGAAGTACCCTGTTAATTTTAAATCTCTTTTAATCCCTTATACATGCAAAAATAGATTCCGTAGATATTCCCCCATAACTCCATGTCATTTAGTCTTCCCCAGGTACGTACACGCAATCACAATTATGTCCAACGACGCGTAACGCTGATTGATAAATGTGACGAACGACGCCGCGGGCACAAGCTAGTATTTATATACCTATGAGTTTAATCTTGCATGCATGAAATACAACACCCAAACACTTGACTTATGACATCACCCAGTTGTTAAAAGCGAAGCAAAAACTTATCGCTCGCGCTGTTCCGTTACCTCGCAAGCGTAGGAGTTTTGTTTTCAAACTGGTTCCGAAGTGGTTGCAGGAATTCATTTTATTACACTGTATCTATGCTATTATGAATTTTAGTTTGTTGTTTTTGTTTATAGTAACGTATAGTATAAAACCTCATGAACTCCTATCAACCCAAACCACATGTAGGTAGCCATTCCATCTTACGGCCGAGAGTCCTGGGTAAGCCCTCGGAAGAATAACCCTAAAGCTGCGGATAATGCTTCAGAGCCTAAATATATTTTTTTACTAGTCTCTAGTTTACATAATTATGTACTTACGACAGTCTTGACTGGGGGTTAGAGGGAGTTAGGACAGTCTGCTCATCCTACTGATGAGTGAAAGTTATGTATTTTAAGAATTTTAAGTTTGTTCAGCTGAGGTTTTATATTATGACGCAACTATAGACTACGAATTACATTCATTGGAAATTTCAATGTTTATACTAATCCGATCAGATGTTATTGAGCATTTTGAGATGACTATCTATTAACATTGTCTTAATATATACCTATGCATAATATAAGATTTTTACATATTAACCAATTACGTTGTAAAACGAGCTCTATAACTTAATATTATATATTATATAAATAACGTATCACATTGTTTGTCCGGGATGAACGCTTAAACTAGGTACTTAACTGTTTTAAATACCTATACTTACTGGTTGTGACCAAATTTGCACACCGTGTGCAGTCTTAGATCATCTAACCACAGGATGCGCCTTACTTAAGCATTGTTTTCTGCCATTGCACATGACTCTTTTTCGGTCTTTTGGCTTTATGAAAAGCCTGTACATCAGTACATCATTTTATATGATTAAACTAGTACATTACATTGTAGTTGACTGTACAATAACAATTAACACACAACAGCCATTACGCGTTTGTCGATAAATACATTTTTAAATGCAATGAAATTTTATATGTCTTTGTGTTTCCCCCTTCATTTGTATGAAAACTGGCAGAATATTTTTGTATGCGGTGGTTCGCAAAGGCTAGTCCCGTGTTATATGGTCTAAGTGTGCAGTATGATCCAACTTGGAGATAGGATACTTTTTTTTGGAAGGCCTACATGGCTACGTCTGGGAGTACCGGGTTACAAAAACCAACAGAGGTCTGATACCCATAACATAACACAAGCAGGTTAATTCTAGTTTACTTTGGGATCAGACAGCGTTTTGTGTGAAATAATTTCTGTGAATATTTTATTATAACTAGATACTAGTTAAATATATATATACTGTGCTACTACTATGTGGCCCTCACCTGTACCCGTGTTATTTTGTATTGCCTACTTTAATCAATATACCTAGGTACTTTAATAAATTATAAGTTTTTAAGTAGGAGCTGGAAGTGGCAGCCGTGGGTCTGTTGGTAGTCCTGGGACATCCTTCCGAGGGCTTACCCGGGGCTCCCAATCACAGGCTGTAGGGCGTTACGTGAGGTTATTTAGTCGGTAGAGTCCCGCATAGCATCCATGAGGACTTCCCCTCACGTAAAAAAAAATGTAGGAAGAAATTTCTATGTTTTATTAGTTCTGTGTAAAAATATTGTCAATATTTATAGGGAGGACACTAAAATCTGCAACACAGTTTGTACTAGTGCAGGTGTCAGGGAATCCTAATTTCATATTATTATATTATTATTATTATAAATGTAGGGTACCTAAAGTAATAGGACTAGTCTGCCGAATATGTTGAAATCTGTCCGTATGAAGTTACTCCTTTCAATAGTAGCGTGATGATGAGATCAGCTATTATAGTGAATGTCGGATTTGCTGAGATTAGCATACTACCCATTTAAAGAACATCGAACAGACAAACTCTACCTCTAGTCTAGATTTGGTTAAAAAAACTAAATTCGAATTGATGTGCCGGTCCCGATTCGCTATAGGAGGCAATGCGGGGGCAATAATGAACCCAGTTGGTAATGCTAAACTGCCAAGCCAAAACGCCAAAAGTAATTTCAATTCAAGTTTCGAACTGGAACGGTGCGGTCGAGTCGATGAATCGTGTCGCGTTTCTCTCCTCAAATAGTGTTGTGAAATTTGTGAATAAATTTTAAATACAATACGAAAGTTTCTGCATAAGTTACTAACAGGATCTTAAGCATTGGTAAGCCTGTTGATTTTTATAATACGTAGTGAATATTCTAAAAAGTGCGATTTGACCTTGAAATGGCGAAGTTTATTTACCGATTTAGCTCCTTCCAAGAAGATCGTTCACCGCTTTGCGCTTTGTTTATGTATTGCACAGACTAAAATTATTATACAGATGTCTGTGACTTATACAAATGACTTCTGATATAAGATGTTTATAGTAGGTACTTATGTACCTATCTACTTTAATTATGTTAATCCAATTTTAATTTATATTAGGTGGTTAGTTTAGGCCGCTAATTATGCATTTGTTGGCTTCACCGAAAAAAGTAATAAGTATTCACGAGCTGTTGCACTTGTAGAACTAGGTATCTATAACTTCAAATAAAAACATTTATAGTAAAAGTTAATTACGATAGTGTTCGCTGGCGGCGGCGTTATGAAGATCCAAATGATTAAGTTCCGATAGGGGCAATGAGTTTTTAAGCACATAATATTAAGCATTTGTAATAGGCATTTATCAGAAAAAGAAATTATATAAGTGTCAAGAATTAATTTAGGAAATATTGTATTTATAGTTACCTATATTTAGTAGGTATTTACCTTAAAGTTAACTACAGAATTTCCCATGCTTGATAGCAAGATAATTGGCTCACTACATTATTAAGTAGGACCTTCGATAAAATTTATTATGTGGGACTAAATTTAGTTTACAACAGGTGAAATGTGGGCGTTCAATTTCGAATTTATTTTGTAATTAATAGAATTGAGGATTTTAACGAAAAATGTGGGAGGACCTATACCATGCCTCTGCCTAGCCCTTCGGGGATAAAGGCGTGACTATAATATAATTTATGGGCCTGGGCCTACCTAAGTACTTACTTTAATTATTCTAGTTGTTTTATATCGACTGTGAATTTCAAAAAAGCTTTTTGGATTTTTAAATACTTCCGTTTTGATCTTTTCAGGTACTCTAATTCCACAATGGCTTCTGGACCTGGATATCACACTGGGTGCGATAAATATACTTTTTTAAGGGTTGAATAATTTACCATTTAACAAAATCACAACATAAGTAGAGCTCCGTGTTGTAAATTAATGTAACTTTTTAATTAGCTTAATTAGCCAACTGCAGAAATAACTGTGTAATTTCATGGAAATCATATCGAATTACAAAGTTATTTATGCAGTTAGTTTATCTAGAAAACTGAACCTAAATTCTGTTCTATATTATAATTTTTCCTTAATTTACTAAATTTATAGGTTCTATGTCTGCTAGAAGCGCCTTAGAGATTTGATGATTCAGTCAGTGAGTGACTGGGTCTAGGAAGACTTCCTATATCATAATCATATCATAAATAATTATTAGAGATTTATAAGAAGCCTGCTTAGTTAATAAAAATTTAATTGTCTAGTTTTATCCACAATTAAAATTATAAGAAGTCGAAAACGGACCGAGTGGGTTCGAGAAAAGATAGTGCCGTTGTTGCTCGACTTGGTGGGGGCACTACCGTATCCCCAGATTTTAACGACCCGCTCAAATACCTAACCAATTATTGGTCGCATTAATTATGAACGGTGTCTTGGGAGTTTCTTCCGTGGCTCAACAAACGGTAACAACAACTGAACAGGAAAGTCTACCGTTAAGTGGCGGCGTAAGGCGTGGGCGACGTGGGCCACCGCCCACGGCCTCGCGGAACAAGGGGCCTCGCGCCTCAAAAATTTTTATGCATTGCTTCAAAGCGAGAATAAAATAAAAAAAGATATAAATTAATTTTGTTGTGAAAATTATGTTTTTTTAGTCTGGCAAATTATGCTTACGTTGCGTAACTATTATATATATAACTAGCTAACCCGCGCAACTTCGTTTGCGTGATAAATGAAGAACCACTCGACCGATTTTGTGCAAACTTCACATATACCATCTAATAAATAGTCCGAACAAAGCTAAAACATAAAAGTTTGGATAGGTGACCCCGTTCTTGAGTTATAAAATTACAACGAAAAGTGGCATTGATTTTTATATATATAGATTGTACTATGATAATATACACTTGGGTGTAGTGGGGCCCTACCAACACCTCCGGGCCCAAGTCAACCTCACGTGCAAGCTCGTGCACCTGCTGAACAACGGACGAGGCTCTGACGTCGGCGGTCCATTTCAACACGGCGATGGGCTCACCACCTGTTACGTGGGACCGAATTGTACACGGTGAAATGTGGGCCGGTATAGGCCTCTGCCTACCCCTTCGGGGATAAAGGCGTGAGTATATGTCTGTATGTATGTATGATTATATACCGAGTAGGTAATCCTTGCCGCCGCACAGTGGATCGATTCATACAAATCGGCGGACGGAAAAAGGTTTTCAAGATTCCTAATCTTGAAAAACTTTTTACTGATTTTACAAAAAACTAATGATGCCAATGTCTTTATCTTAATAATTGTAGTTGAAAACATTGAGACACAATTTTAATTAGACTTCAATTTTAAAAAATATTCGTCAAAAACTGATTTCAATGTATGGAAAAGTACATTAAAAAAGGGATAGCTTGCGATTTTCTCGTGTTTTCTTATTTTAACGCTTATAGTGACTTTTAATAAGTTGTTAGCAATATATCTGCCAAACATTTAGGTACCCCTAGGCACCGCTCTGGAAGCTATATGGCCAAATATCATTTTTCTTATTTTCTTTAAGAAAATATGTCCAATTCGCTTTTTTTTACAGTTATAATTGTTAATAAACTAAATTTTAGCTTAGTACTGTCCTACCCACATCAAAAATAATATGACTAGCATACGGGATCGGGAGTTTTTGAGAAAGGCGGTTTGCGCTGTACAAAACTTCATGTTGCAAACAAAGACAATTAATTAAAACTATGTATGTACATTCAAAAATCAAACCAAATTAGAAATATACATACATACATACATACATACATACATATGGTCACGCCTTTATCCCCGAAGGGGTAGGCAGAGGCATATTATATGCCCACATTTCACCTTTGTATAATTTGTCCCACGTAATAGGTGGTGAGCCGTATTGCCGTGTTTAAATGGACAGGCGCAGGTTGTGACTGCCTGCTGTTGAAATAAAGCCTTCAACTTAGCTTAACGACTGCCATTTTACTGGCAACCGGGACCAATGGCTTAACGTGCCTTCCGAAGCACGAAAGCGCTCAAATAAATGTCACAAAGTGATCACATGGATGGTCACCCATCCATGGACCGGCCATAGTGAAAGTTGCTTACTGCAGTGATCGTTTACAGAACACTGAGTCCGCGGGGCCGCGAGCGCTTCTATTAGAAATATGTAGACAAAAAATAAGCGTTAAAATAAGAAAACACGAGAAAATCGCAAGCTATCCCTTTTTTAATTCAGTTTTGTCGAATATTTTTTAAAATTGAAGTCTAATCAAAATTGTGTCTCTATGTTTTCGACTACAATTATTAAGATAAACACATTGGCATCATAAGTTTTTGTAAAAACAGTAAAAAGTTTTTTAAGATTCCTATGTCCGCCGATTTGTATGAATTGATCCACTGTGCGCCGCCGACCAGTGCGGGAATCCCTTGTTTTATTCCTTCCGGACAGTTGGTTCCACTAAGGGGTCCACCAGGATTTACAAATACTCATGGTCCCATTTAGGTAGTGGAACCAACAATATTTATGTTTTATCCTGGATTTTTTATGACGAGTGACCCCACTAACCACATTTGACGTGAACCTCTGTGGTTTAAAGAATTTTTTTTTCCTTATGGCGATACTATTATTATTGGCGCCACAGAACAGGGCCTCGCGAAATCTGTCTTGCCCACACCAAATTTAGGTCTTGCCCCGCCACTGCCGTTACATCACACCCAATCATAGGCGTAGATGATACAATAAATAAATATTGCTTAAACTAAAGTATTCGTACGTGGGTCTCACTTTAGTAGGTGGCATTCTTACTTTATAATATTCCATCGAAACTCAACGTGGTCGAATAAGTGTTGCAATCTATACTAATATTATAAAGAGGAAAGATTTGTTTTTTTGTTTGTAACGAATAGACTCCGGAACTACTGGACCGATTTTAAAAATTCTTTCACTGTTGGAAAGCTACACTCTTTGCGGTGAACATAGGCTATATTTTATTCCCATATTCCCACGGGAACGGGAATTACGCGGGTGAAACCGCGTGACGTCCGCTAGTGATGTATAATTATGCAACCCTCTCAAAATAAATAAATAGGAAAGGTAGTGTTCGTGTTCGTATAGTGCGACTGCTGCATATGTGGGTTCGATTAATATTTGTCTTGAGAGTCTGGGTGTTTCTATGTTTTAAAAATATGTATTTACAAAAGTATCCATATAAGTACATTATAGTACCTATACTAGCTGATGCCCGCAGCTTCGCCCGCGTAAAAGTTGTTCCCATTCCTGCTTCCCTAAGAGCAACTTATTCCCGGGATAAAAAGTAGCCTATGTATTATTCCAGACTATAATGTATCCCTGTACCAAATTTCAGCTAGATCCGTTCAGTCGTTCGAGCGTGAAAGAGTAACAAACATCCACACTCACAAATTTTCGCATTTATAATATTAGTAAGATTATCTGTCGTCAGGTACCTATTACACAAGCAGGTTAATCCTAGCTTAGGTACCTACCTTACCTACCTACTTTCAAATTAGACGGGTAGTTGATGGTAGGATGGCGATGTGTAAAAAATATTCGGAAATATTTATTGAACTTAATTCAAGCAAATCCAAACGGCACAGTAAATAAAATAGCTACTTTAAATAAAAAGCCGTCTGCAAAGAATTTAAGAGATATAAAAACCAAGGCACGCCATTGAACGTCATCGTCAGGTAATGAACCGCGTTTTTTGACCGCGGACACCACATGGTTAGCCTTGACCTTCATGGTCAAGGCTAACCATGTGGTGGTGGGCACATTTTGTTATTTTACTAGGTAAATGACATAACATAAGATTTGCATAACAATAATTGTGTACCTATGGATTAGGTATAATGGGATACTGTAACATAGGTAGGAAACATCCTGAAGAAAGTTTATTGCAAATGTTCTATGCGGGGTACATTTTTATATCAACGTTCATTAGTTAAGAAATTAAACTGAACTGCACACACACACACACATAAAAGTAAATTTGGCCGTGCTGAAACGGAGACTCATTTGCAACGCTCACTCTGACAAAACAATACGATAGGGATAGAACGTGCATTGTCCATAATGCTGTAAATGTAACTCTTTGGAGAGTTAAACCTTTTTGAACTCGGTAAAATGTTAAGAATCTTGCGGTGGACGACGCGGAATACATGTATTTATTTGCGTTTACTTATCTTCTACATACCTAAGTACTTGAAAACCAACTTAGAGATCAAACCCATATACTTTGACTACGCAAAGATATG
Source organism: Miltochrista miniata (assembly GCA_933228765.1). Taxonomy (NCBI): domain Eukaryota; kingdom Metazoa; phylum Arthropoda; class Insecta; order Lepidoptera; family Erebidae; genus Miltochrista; species Miltochrista miniata. The sequence continues at coordinate 23,162,644 of OW121749.1, read as the reverse complement.
CCTCTCTTTATTGCCCTCTTACGACGTACCGCGTCGGTAGTCTTACGTACACAAAAGAACAATTTAATTTCCGAAGACAATCTCCTGTAATAATTGAGGGGCTGAAATTAATGGAATAAATCGTCTAGAAGAACTTAATTATGTACCTACATAAGTAGTTACATCACTTTCACTCCACAGGATTTGAACCCACAACTTTTGCCTAAACCCACAACTAATGCTATCCCAATTGAGCTACCGGGACCGCACTGAAAAATAATAAAATATTATGAAAATGTCAGCATACTAATTGCTCTAAATATTGTATCAAACGATTAGGTACTTCGATGAAACGCCAAGATATTTGCCAAAAGTCTGAAAACCAAAACACCCAGTACCGACCACCTGATGACTGTGTGTTTGTTTTAGGCAGACGTGCTCTGCGCATTAGAGGCCTGACGGAGAAAGCAGTCTCACAGGGTGAGGTGGTGGTGGCGGTGTCTCTCGACATCGCCAACGCATTCAACACCTTGCCCTGGAGCTGCGTCAGGGAGGCGCTTATCTATCAAGGAGTGCCTCCCTACCTCCGTCGAATTGTCGGGGCTTATCTCTCCGAGAGAGCCATAACTTACCCGAGCTGGCTAGGGCCAGGTCGGCGAGATGTGTCGTGCGGTGTTCCACAGGGATCGGTTTTAGGGCCGCTCCTGTGGAACATCGGTTACGACTGGGTGCTGCGTGGTCCGTTGCTCAGAGGAGTCGGCGTAACGTGTTACGCCGACGACACCCTCGTTACGGCGCGGGGAGCAACGCACCGTGCCGCAGCACTTAAGGCCACGGCAGGGGTTGCTCAGGTCGTGGGTCGGATTCGGCGGCTGGGTCTCGAGGTCGCCCTTCACAAATCCGAGGCTCTGTGCTTCCACGGACCTCGGATGGGGCCACCTGCGGGATCCAGCCTAAAGGTAGGGGGCGTCAGCATCGGCATCGAGCCCTCGATGAAGTATCTGGGGCTCGTACTCGATGGCCGGTGGAACTTCGGACATCACTTCCGAAGTTTGGTCCCAAAACTAAGCTCTCGCTCGAGGCCATGGTGCGAGCCATGCTCTCCAGCGGGAGTAAGTGGGACTGCGCCGCCTCTTTCTGCGAGCAGGTCATGCTCGCGAAAGAGGCGGCGGGCCGGGTGCGGGAGAGAACTCTCCCACCCGAGTTCCGCAGTCGGCGCCCTGGGCGCCGCCGACGTGTCTTTGCCGAGGACTATCGGCCTCCATGACCGGGGGTCTGAGGACGGTGAGAGGGCCGCTCACCGTCCTTACAGAAGCAGGCCCATGACGGCAGCGTGACGTGAGCAACTCACGCACGCCCCCCCCCCCCTTTTTTTTTTTTTTTTTTTTTTTTTTAACGTGAGGGAAAATCCTCGTAGGATGCTATGCCGGACTCTTACCGACTAAAAAACCTCACGTAACGCCCAACAGCCTATGGTTGAGAGCCCCGGGTAAGCCCTCAGGAAGGATGTCCCGTGACTCCCAACAGACCTACGGCCGCCAATGCGGCCTCGCCCAGGGGGTGGTTCGGGTGCAATCCCGCGTCTATGGGGGATTTCGGGTGTGACCCCGCTTCTAAGGGGGGGCGTGCGTGAGTGCTCACGTCACGCTGCCGTCATGGGCCTGCTTCTGTAAGGACGGTGAGCGGCCCTCTCACCGTCCTCAGACCCCCGGTTATGGAGGCCGATAGTCCTCGGCGAAGACACGTCGGCGGCGCCCAGGGCGCCGACTGCGGAACTCGGGTGGGAGAGTTCTCTCCCGCACCCGGCCCGCCGCCTCCTTCGCGAGCATGACCTGCTCGCAGAAAGAGGCAGCGCAGTCCCACTTACTCCCGCTGGAGAGCATGGCTCGCACCATGGCCTCAAGCGAGAGAGTGTCCACGCCCAGACCCACTACGAGGACCTGTCGCTGTTGTGCCCACGCCGCGCACTCCACCAGCGTGTGGAGCGCCGTGTCATCGCTGCGGTCCTCGCAGTGCTGACATTCGGCCGTGGTTTCCCGGTGTTTTCGCCACAGATACCTACCGAAGCTACCGTGCCCGGCAAGCATCTGTGTCAACCGGTAGGAGAGAGCACCGTGTCTTCTCTCCAGCCACTCGTCCATGACCGGTCTGACGGCCGCGATTGTGGCGAATCCCCCCTTTGGTTGCTCAAGTCGCATCTTCCATGTCTCCAGGGTTTCCTGGTGGAGCAGGGTCCGCTGGGCCTCGATTTCTCGAGACGCAGGCCTTTGGCCCCGCTCCAGCGCCTCCTTGAACAGTGACGCAAGGGCTCTCGCTTCCAGGTCCCATGGAGGGGTCCCGGCTAGGAGACATGCCGCCTCACCGGAGATCGTGCGGTATCCTCTTATCACCCTGACGGCCATCACTCTCTGCGGGCTCATCAGTCTAGCCTCATTGCTGGCCGTCAGGGTCTCCGCCCATACGGGAGCCCCGTACAGGGCCATGCTTCGCACGATCCCAAGGTACAGCCTCCTGTAGGGAGCGTTGGGTCCCCTGATGTTGGGCATCAGCCGCGCGAGTGCGGCCGATGCTCCCCTCAGTTTTGGGACCAAACTTCGGAAATGATGTCCGAAGTTCCACCGGCCATCGAGTACGAGCCCCAGATACTTCATCGAGGGCTCGATGCCGATGCTGACGCCCCCCACCTGTAGGCTGAATCCCGCAGGTGGCCCCATCCGAGGTCCGTGGAAGCACGGAGCCTCGGATTTGTGAAGGGCGACCTCAAGACCCAGCCGCCGAATCCGACCCACGACCTGAGCAACCCCTGCCGTGGCCTTAAGTGCTGCGGCACGGTGCGTTGCTCCCCGCGCCGTAAACGCCCCCCCCCCCCCCTTAGAAGCGGGGTCACACCCGAAACCCCCCATAGACGCGGGATTGCACCCGAACCACCCCCTGGGCGAGGCCGCAGCGGCGGCCGTAGGTCTGTTGGGAGTCACGGGACATCCTTCCTGAGGGCTTACCCGGGGCTCTCAACCATAGGCTGTTAGGCGTGGCGTGAGGTTTTTTAGTCGGTAAGAGTCCGGCATAACATCCTATGAGAATTTTCCCTCACGTTAAACAAAAAAAAAAAAAAAAAAGGCAGACGTGCTCTTAGCAAATAAGTTTCAGCGTTCCATCAAAATAATTTGACAACTGCCTGCGAGCACCAAAACAAGGACATATTGTCAGTAGGTAAATGGGTCTATTACGTACGGGCTACTAAATTGACTTTTTCCTTTTTCCAGCTACAATGTAGAGCACGATGGAATCAAGCTAGTCCCGTCGGACAGAGATATGCCAATTCAGGTACGATACAATACATTTCAGTTGGTACGAGCATTTGTAATACAGGGCTACAATAAGGTATAGCAGTTTTCAAATGATGTTCCATATTAGCAGCTCTATTTAAAAATACGTTTTCTGGTAGGTATTTGGACAGAGATATTGATTGATTAATGATGCAGTCTATTCTTTATCAAAATCGTGACTTTTTATTAGTGACCGACCGAAGTTTCGGTTTCGGTTTCGGTTTCGGCCAGTTTCGGCCAAAAAATCGAGTTTCGGCCGCAGTTTCGGTTTCGGCCAAAATGGGCCGAAACTTTCGGCCGAGCCGAAACTCACGTGTTCGTGAATTTTGAGTGCCTGGCTCTGCTTCTGACGTGGTTGGGGTCAGCCCAACCAGTTAATATGTTACTAACTTAAGATTTAGATATTAACAAACAACTTTCAATCAATAAGTAGCTACAATAATACAATTTTATTCAAACCACAAGCAATTACAGTCATTGAGAAGTATTAGACAGTCACCCCTGTGTGTTATGTCTTAGACCGTCTCTTTAGGGTCACGTTTTTACTTTTGGTTAAGGAATCCTAAAAAATTGATCTAGGACATTACATGAACCTACCCCTTGGTAGTCGGTTCCGTACAAAAAGGGTAAAAATAGAGCCTGCTGACAGGCAGACAGACGAACAACGAAGTCTTCGTTGGTCGTCTGTCTGCCTGTCAGCAGGCTGTTACTAATGCACTGTGATAGTTAGTTAAAATTTTCACAGATGAAAAAGGAAGAAAGAAAGAAAAATTGATGTATTTCTGTTCCGCTACAGCAATTTCACAGATGATAAAGAAAGAAAGAAAGAAAAATTTATTTCTGTTCCGCTATAGCAACAAATAATAAAAACACAAAATAACAATATTAAAGGGGGCCTCCCGTAACACAAACGTGATTTTTGCCGCTTTTCTTGTACGGAAACCTACGTGCGCGAGTCCGGCTCGCTCTTGTCCAGTTTTAGTTATATTCTTAATGTAACCAAAACCGGCCAAGAGCGTTTTTAAATACACTCGAGAGCAATGAATCCGGGTCACTTAAAGAATGTTAAAAATCTCGGAAACTAAAAATGATAGGTTAATGCAATAAATTGTATTTAATAGACAATGTAATACTCCTTAAATGAAAGTAAAAAAAATATGAGTCACCATATATTTTATTAACACAAAATTACATAAAGAAAAAACTGCTGATCTCTCCTTAAAACAAAAATAGGAAACATTAAATTTTTGAACTTTATTACGATTTTCTTGAATTTTAATACTTCGTATTGCCTCCTCGTGCTTCCATTACTGCGTTTACGCGGTTTGGCATGCTGTACACCAAGTTCCTTATACGATTTTGGGGAATATTCTCCCATTCCTCTGTGAGAGCAATTTTGAGCTCACGAAGCGTGATTGGGGGAGGGTTTCGTTGTTTTACGCATCTGCCTAGCTCGTCCCAAGCATGCTCGATCGGGTTGATATCCGGGCTGCGCGCTGGCCACTCCATACGAGTAATGTTCATCTCTTGAAGGTAGTCATTCACAATCCTACCTGTATGAGGTCGGGCATTGTCATGCATAAATATAGCATCCTCACCTAAATTGACCATAAATGGACCAACGTGATCATTGAGGATTTCTTCCACATATCTTACGCTAGTTAAAGAGCCGTTTTCTATGATCACCAGCTCTGTGCGACTTTCAGAAGAAATTCCGGCCCACACAAGTACAGACCCACCACCGTAGGCTACTTTTTCTTCGATGCATGCTTGCTTGAATCTTTCCCCTGGTCTTCGATACACTCTGTGTCTTCCATCGTGCTTGTAGAGCATAAATTTTGATTCGTCGGAGAACATAACTTTTGACCAATCTTCAATACTCCAATTTACGTGGCTCTGGGCATACCTTAGTCTCGAAATACGATGCCCACGCTCCAGTTTAGGGCCGTTTGCAGGTCTAAGGGGTTTTAAGTTAGATTCAGCAAGCCGACGTCTTACTGTCCATGCACTTGGGTTACTTCCTCCGAGGCGTCGAAACTGATTGGTGAGTTCAGTTCCTGTGAGAAAGCGATTTCGAAGCATGGTGTTCACCAAGTATCGGTCTTCTCGTGCTGTGGTACACCTGGTTCTGCCCGTTCCTGGTCTGCGTAGGTTAGAACCAGTTTCTTCGTAACGTCGGAGAACTCTTTGTACTGTTGACAGCGACACACCGACAGTCCTGGCTGTATCGCGCTGACTCCGGCCGGTTTCCAGCATTGTAAGTATTCTGGTGCATTCTTCAGGCGTAAGCGACATGATTTCAGCTTGATTAATGAATATAGAGCACTATCAACATGGTTTATGTACCCACATAAATGACAGATTACAAACAAAAGCAACACCAAATGCTGTAATTTCGTAGTTCCATCTTCGAAAGTGGCCCTTTTTCAAATTTGATTTTTTTATGATATAACTTTACAATAACTAAGAAGTTTTAATACCTTCATTTAAGGAGTATTACATTGTCTATTAAATACAATTTATTGCATTAACCTAGCATTTTTAGTTTCCGAGATTTTTAGGATTCTTTAAGTGACCCGGATTCATTGCTCTCGAGTGTAGTTAAATATTTATAAATTATTGTTGTTTCTTAATTTTTCTAACCCCATCTTCGATTTCGATCCATCCGATGCAGTGATAAAAGGGGTACAGAATTGTCTCCGTTGAGGTGGTATGTCTCCTTGTAGGGTCCACTTAATGGGAAATTCATAGCCTAATACATTAAAACAAAATGAAAGCGAGAGCCATTGCCTCGTTATTTAAAAGGCGCAAGGAGGCGCTAGTGCCGGGCCATAGGCCTGCGTCTCGAAAAATCGAGGCTCGGCGGTCCCAGCTCCACCAGGAAACCAAGGAGACTTAAGCAACCAAGAGGGAAAATCGCCATAATCGAGGCGGTCAGACCGGTCATGGACGTGTGGTTGGAGACGAGCCAGATGCTATGCCGGGTCCCGGGACCAAACTTCGGAAGAGGTATCCGAAGTTCCATCGTCTATCGAGTACGAGCCTCAGATACTTCATCGAGGGCTCGATGTCAATGCCGACGCCCCTACCTGTAAGCTGGATCCCGCAGGTGGCCACTTCCTAGGTCTGTGAAAGCATAGAGCCTTGGATTTGTGAAGGGCGACCGCTAGAATCAGCCGTCGTATTCGACCCACGACTTGAGCAACCCGTGCCCTGGCCTTTAGGGCAATGTCTCGGTGCGTTGCTCCTCATGCCGTAACGAGGGTGTCATCGGCGTATCACTTTACGCCGACACCTCTGAGCAATGGACCACGCAGCACCCAATAACCGCTGTTCCACAGAAGCGGTTCTAAGACCGATTCCTGTAGAAAACCGAACGCCACATCTCACTGACCCGGCCCTAGCCAGCTCGGGTAAGTTATGGCCCTCTCGGAAAGATAGACCCCGACAATTCGACGGAGGTAGGGAGGCATTTCATGGTAAATAAGCGACTCCCTAACGCAGCTACAATACAAGGTGCTGAAGGCGTGGGTAATGTCAAGAGACACTGCCACCACCACCTCACCCTTAAAAAATCCACAAACAACAAACGTAATTTTTGTGCCCAATTTTTGTAACGGAACCCTCTGTGCGCGAATTCGACTCGCACTTGGCTGGTTTTTTTTTTAATATGAACACGTGAGTTTCGATTTCGGTTTCGGTTTCGGCCGAAACTGACCCCGAGGCCGAAAGTTCGGTTTCGGTTTCTGCCGAAAAACCAGTTTCGGTCGGACACTACTTTTTATTACACCCCAGCACAGTATGCGATTCAGTCATGTTCACCCATTGCATATAGGTAGTGTAGTGTAGGTATACCAATAATTCTTTAACTTTACCTTCGGGGCCCAAACCACAACCCAAACTAAACTCACATGCTAACTGGCCGTAAATACTTATACCTAGTTATAGAATAGAATTATAGTTATAGAATTTCGGACTTCATTCTTACGAGCAAATTTATTATATTTTATTTAATAAAGCTTTTTCATAATTATTTCAGTTTCAAAAGCAACAAGTTTCTCCAACTGCGCCCACAACTGACGGCAGGATAGTCCAAATGCAACTTGAAAGGGTAAGTATGTCTATCACTTTTTAAATTACTGATTATTTGGTCTATGGGTGTAGGGGATTCCGCACCGTTCAAGGGACTAATAACAATCATTTTATCTTTCACTAGCGGACGTCACGCGGTTTCACCCGCGTAGTTCCCGTTCCCGTGGGAATACGGGAATAATATATAGCCTATGTTCACCGCAAAGAGTGTAGCTTCCCAACAGTGAAAGAATTTTTCAAATCGGTCCAGTAGTTCCGGAGCCTATTCGTTACAAACAAACAAATAAAAAAACAAAAACAAATCTTTCCTCTTTATAATATTAGTACCTATAGATTTCGAATTTCCAAGGATAGCACCAAGAGCTTTCCTGGCTGCTAAATCTGAAATAATGATCTCCACGCATTCAAGTCGTATGATCGACAATCGGGTCGCAATGCGCCAAGCTACTTGCTTGTAGAGTCTACTCTGCTACGTCATGAAAACCAAAATTAGAGCTAGAGCTACAAATTGTAATTTGGCGATACCAAATTACAATATATATTTCTAGCTCCAATTTGGAATTTGGCAAAGTATTAATCTACCTATCTATTTCCTCAGCGGTTTGCGCTGTAAATACGGTGTCGATATACAGAGTCAGTCACTTCTTCATCTGAGATCGTCGATACTGCCGCGGAGAAACCCTTATTGTTCGAAATGTGTTTCTTCGCGGCAGTATCGACGTATTATCAAACGGTATACTTATTAGACTCGGTTTTAAGATAAAGTTCAATCATAGGTTGGTAACCTCAAATCGATTGTCAGTTTGTGTAAAAAACAACATCTGGTTTTTTCTCCACCTCGCAATGTCAACTGTATCCTTGATAGTGAATTATATTGACCCGCATCTCTGTTCTACATTGTTTTATCGTTTGCTACTTTGAATGTAGGCAAGAGCAAAAGAGATAAACTTTAAGTATAGGAATTGGAAGTATAACTAAAACACTCTTCCAAATTATATTACTTATACCTACAACGAAAATTGACATTGAAATGCACGGTTGTCTCAGAGCGCGCCAAAGGTATTATTTTTACTACCTTCCTAGTCTACCTACATATACCTAGGTAGGTTCTTGCTTTTTGAATTAAAAGCAGAGTTTAAAAGTTTTATTTCCAAAAGTAAGAACCACATTTAGGTTTTATAATAAAACCAAAAGATGTGGCGAGTAGGTACTGTGCTCCATATTAGGTCATCATAGAAATCAACAAAGCAGCAAGCCAAATGCCCTTCCTTTTTTTGTACCTATTTTGTTTTGAATGCCTTGCACGTGTTCGCCAAGTGTCAAGGGGCCCACAAATCACAGTTTATGATGTCCTTGATTGCGTTTGTTCTCAATAGAGACTACCTACTACATATGACGTGAATTTCCTTTTTTCATTTTTTTTTGTATCTTTTTAATGCCCTGCATGTGTCTGCGGACAGAACACACATGGACACAACAATTCATAGATTATGACGTTCTTCATCCCAGAAACTTTCACATAGAAGTGCTTACATGTAAATATACCTACTTACTTTTTGTTTACAGTCATTGCTGGGTCCTGATAACACAGTGACCACGTGTCAGTTCTGCCGGGCATCCATCAAGACTGCGGTCAAGTACACGACCACTTCGAGGACTCATATGGCTGCGGCATTGTGGGGAATGATTTGGTATGTTTTTTTGTGAATGCACAGTTGTGTCCTGGGGAATCTTACGAATTAAGTTTCATTGTACTGAATACAATGAAACTTTATTCGTGAGATTCCTCGAAAACTCGATTACAATAATTTTATGACTAGGAGGGAGACTCATAAACTACAAGAAAATAGTGCTCTATAATGTAGAGCCCTGTCTTATTTTTACTTACAAGTGATTTTATCATAATTTCGTCATCTTTTATTACTAGGTAATACCTACCTTAGGTAATATTTATGCTGTGTATGGTTGATGGCACTTGGTGGAAATAATTACCTACTTGCATTGCAAGTTTTCCAAATTTTGTATATTTTTAAACTTACCGGTTTCGCGTCACAGCATTTTTAAAGGTTAACACAGATGTGTGCAAATAAAATGTAGAAAACCTGTTTCATTTAAATTATTCAACATACATTTTTGGAGGGCTCTGTGAGTCTGGGAGTTCTTTTGTACTCATTACCTACCTACTGCTTTTATACCATTAAGGTGGCAGAAAAGCTTAAGGCCCACGCCACCTGATGAAAACTGAAATAGACGTCGTAGCCTATGGACGTTTTACCAGAGGCGCTACGCTACACTCACGGTGTCGCCGCCGCTAGAACCTTCTAAGGACCTTTTTAGGGTTTCGTAGCCAAATGGCAAAAACGGAACCCTTATAGATTCGTCATGTCTGTCTGTCTGTCTGTCTGTCTGTCCGTCCGTGTGTCACAGCTACTTTTCTCCGAAACTATAAGGCCTATGCTGTTGAAACTTGGTAACTAGATGTATTCTGTGAACCGCATTAGGATTCTTATATAAAACTAGAAAAAAAGCAGTAAATTTTGTGGGTCCCCATACTCAGAACTGAAACTCAAAAATTTTATTTTCATCAAATCCATACGCGTGGGGTATCAATAGATAGGTCTTTAAAAATGCCATTGAGGTTCCTAAAATCATTTTTTTCTAAAGTGAATAGTTTGAGCAATAGACACTTCCAAAGTGAAAAAATGTGTGTCCCCCCCCCCTCTAACTTCTAAACTAAGAGAATGATAAATCTAAAAAAAATATATGATGTACATTGCCACAAAAACTACCAACGAAAATTAGTTTGAACGAGATAGAGCTGGTAGTTTTTTTTTAATACGTCATAAACTAAAATTTTCAAACATCAATCAAAGTTACAAAGAACTAAAAGAACTTTTATATTATGTTACTTGCTGCTACGAAACCCTTCATGGGCGAGTCCAACTCGCACTTGGCCGGTTTATTACTTTTACTGTAGGTAGATGTTTGGAAAAACTTAAGCAGGGAGATCTTTTTTTATTTTTTATTCTTCAATATACAGCATATAACACACTCATTTTTAACCGACTTCAAAAAAAGGAGGAGGTTCTCAATTCGTCTGTATGTATTTTTTTTTATGTATGTCAAGCGATAATTCCGTCAATTATAGACGGATTTCAAAAATTTTTTTTTTGTTGAATAGGGGTTACTTCTGAGGTGGTCCCATTTTCACCAAGTCAGGATCTGATGAAGGGATCTAGGAGAAAACGAGGGCAACCACCGAAAATTGTAGGGACAACTAGTGTGCTTGTTAACTTTTTAATTAAGTGCTTTAATGTTCTACATTTTAATGAAGGTATGGCGTCGATCTGATGATAGAGTCGAAAGACAGTCGAGGGCATTCCTAAACAATTTACAGCAGTTATCTTGTGTTTAGGCTTGATTGATTTGTATTGATGAGAACTTTACACCCAGATTGATAGATCCAACTTAAAAAAAAAAAGAAAGGCCTCAATGTTTTATGTATGTTCACCGTCAATTATAGACGGATTTCAATTTTTTTTGTTGAATAGGGTTTACTTTTGAGGTGGTCCCATTATAACCAGGGTGGGATCTGATGATGGGATCCTGGAGAAACCGAGGGCAACCACCGAAAATTATAGGCACAACTAGTGCGTTTGTTAACTTTTTAATTCAGTGCTTTAATGTACTACCATTAATAAAGGTCTGGAGTCGATCTGATGATGGAACCAAACGAGATTCGAGGGAATTCCTTAACGATTTACAGCAGCTACCTTGTGTTGGGGCTTGATTAATTTGTTTTGATGAGAACTTTCACCTAGATAGATATGTTTTTCGGTTCACCCGTCACTTAAAATAATGAAAAAAAATTTTTCAATAAAAAATACAACCGACTTCCAAGAAATCCTGAACAATAAAATTTACTTAGCACAAAGTAATATGTAGTTGATTTATCAGATTTTATTCAATATAATATTGAAGTTGGTGCCATGAATAATACCTCCCTAAACCTATGAATTTACTTGGCGCCGACTTCAATATGATATTGAATAAAAAATGAGATAAATCAAAATACATATTACTTTGTGCTAAGTAAATTTTATTGTTCAGGATTTCTTGGAAGTCGGTTGTATTTTTTATTGAAAAATTTTTTGTAGACAGAAGTTATCATTTAGTACTTTGTGAGAGACTGGTATCTGAACTAGGAATAAATTCCTGTCATACAGATTACCAGGCCCCACCCTCCGACAAGGTCAATTACATCACTGCTTAATGTTAAATTATTCCACAATGTACCCAAAATATTCACATTAGGTATTAGGTACTAAGAAGGTTACTTCTTAGTACCTAATAATGTGAATATTTTGGGTACATTGTGGAATAACCACTTGAGGGAGAGTTGGGCGGCATTTTCTCATATCTTGTAACGACCTTTAAATCGTAATTTATACAGTAGGCACATATGGGCCTTTTTTTAACGTGAGGAAAATCCTACATGGATGCTATGCCGGACTCCCACCGCCTAATGACCACACGTACGAGTATCCTACCTAATAGCCCAGCCCCGGATCTAGAGATTTTTTTAGGCGGGGCAAAATGTGAAAATGCCGCCCCCATTAACCTCCCCCCTATTTTTTTAGATTCCGCAGTTCAAAGTTGAGACTAGTATTAGCGAAGGCACAAATCTGCGTCTTGTACAGCATACACCTCTATGCTGGAGTAATCTGCATAAAAACCACCTCACCTAATTAAGAGCTCCTATTTTCCGCGAGAGATGAATTCGGAAATCGCAGTGGACGTCTTGGCCAAGAATGTCTAGATTCTAGATAGTCCTTCAGTAGTATTATCGCATCCTGAAGATAGGGATTTTTTAGATACGTATGGAAATCCGTCATGGATGCTATGCCGAACTCTAAACGACGAAAGCACGCAAATCCTACCACTGCTTACGGTCTGGAGCCCCGGGTAAGCCATCGGAAGAATATCCCAGGATTCCCAACAGGCTTTGGATACCATTGCGAACATACCTAGGGAGTTCGGGTCCTCTCCCGCATTTTTTGGGATTGTACAGGTGTTATGCCGCTTTTTAGGCCGTGTGGCGTGTGTGAAACGTTCACGTCACACTGTCTTCTTGGGCCTGCTTCTGTTAAGAAGGTGAGCAGGCCCCCGCCGTCCGCAGGGCCCCGGTCATGGAGACCGAGAGTCTTGGGCGAAGACAAGTCTGCGGCGGGGGCGCCCCAGTTATCTCCAGTTTCCCGCTTCCTCCCCGATACTCCACGCCATTCAGAATGTCCACGACCAGGCCTGCTAATAGGACCTGGCGCAGTTGCGCTCACGCTGTGCACCAATGTGTGCACCACTGTGTCCTGGCTGCGTTCCTCGCAGTGCTGTCACTAAGCTGTAGTTTCCCGGTGTATTCGTCACACAGAAGGTCCCGTGCTCTGTAATCTTCTGCGACAACCGGTAGAAGAGGTTGCCATTGCTCCTCTTCTTCTGAAGAGAGGGTAGAGAAGAAAAGGAAATCTTTCAGCTGGAAACGAACATTCTTGTATTTCCTGGCATTTAAATCTACCAGGTTTAAATTAAATTGGAAAATACGTTCAGGCCCGGTCGAGATCAGCCACGAGCTGCCGCGTCTTTTCTTCTACATCGGACCGCCCCCCTCTGGACGGTCACATGATGTCTAGATAGTCCTTCAGTAGTGTTATCGCATTTTGAAGAGAGGGTAGAGGACGAAAAGAAGATCTTTCAGCTGTAAACGCACACGCCTTTATTGCCTGGCATTTAAATCTACCAGGTTTTCTGAATCTCATTAGTATATGCGGTCAGACCCGGTCGAGATACGCTACGAGCTGCCGCCTTTTTTCCTCCAGGTTGGGCCGCCCCTCCATCGGACGGCCAGACTAACTCTCCTGTATAGTACCGTCGTCTGCATAACAATGAGTGCACCCAAGGGATAATATGCCGAAGAAATAGTGTTGGACAACACAGATCCCTGTGGTACTCTTTAATTAAACTGCAGAAACAGGGAACCTGGTCAGCATAAAGGACTAGTAGATATGACTGCCTGTGGCGCAGTCGGTAGTGATACCGCCTGCGGCGCTGGAGGTCGTGGGTTCGATTCCCACCGTAGACAAATATTTGTGTGACCCATAAATGTTTGTCTCAAGAGTCTGGGTGTTTCTATATATAATATGTATGTATTTAAAGGTATATAAGTATTAATATCCGTGGTCTGATACCCATAACACAAGCAGGTTATTCCTAGCTTACTTTGGGATCAGATAGCGTTGTGTGACATGTCCGTGAATATTTATTATTTATTATACGGCACCCGTGCAGGATACTGGCCATCCAGCGGCCTAATTGAGACGGTCAGCGCAAAAGTACCCAATCCTCAATCTAATCGAATAAAAAATGGCCTAACTATACAACGCTATCCGTTGACGTATGGTGCAACAAGAGATATTTAAAGAACAACACAACAACTTTTCAAAAATCAAAATATGACATAGGCACCTAGGCTGTGGCCGCCCGTGGCTGCGTTGGCCGCCTCCACAACAAGCTGCAAGTTTGTAAAGAAGTGATGCATGCATCTTGGGATTGTTAGCTTCCTTTTAAGCATCTAGCATTATTGAGCCAATACTGTAATTATATCTTGTGAAAAGAGTTGAATAAGTTGGAGTGTTTATTATTAGGTAGGTAATTAATCTACTATTGTCAAGGTTATTAACTGATGATTTGTGCATTTGTATGCAAAGTTTGAATTTGTCGCCCTCTGATTTGCCGCCCCCCTGATTTTGCCGCCCGGGGCACGGGCCCCGGCTTGCCCCCCCTAGATCCGGGGCTGTAATAGCCTACGGTTGGGAGCCCTCGAAAGTATACCCCAGGACTCCCAACAGACCTACGGTTACCACTGCGGCCTCACCTAGCTTAGGGGTCTATTAGGTAGCTACACGCTCAGGCTACTTACGCTTAGCCCTTTCTATCTGGGCAAACCGTTTTGTACGTGTTAGAGAGGGGCAGTCTGGTGAGAACGATCTCACGGCTTTCTTGATACCTTTGTACAAATCGGTTTGCGCATGCAGAACTGTGATGAAGTTTGTTGAGCATGTATAGGCCCTAGGTAGGTATACTATTTGACTGCGACTTTGAACCTAAGTAGATTGTGTCATCTATTTAGCGTCCAAGGCAAAAATGTGGGCAAAAAATTGGTGTTGTCTGTAAGTCGGTTTACTAATGATAATTTCACCAGATAACGTTACAAGAAAACATAAACGTACCTAAGTACCTAATTGGCCAATGGCGTAGATAGAGGAGATAGCTACGACACAAGCCGCTAAGACTGATCGAGCCTCTTTATCGCTAACGATAATAAAGGAGGGGAGGGAGAGGAACCCGCCTCTCGGCCTCACACACACCCTCGATTCGTCAATCCTACAACAACTAAAGTACAACAGTCAAGGATAATGGCAACTAATTGTAAGGGCCGGCGCCCATTATCGGCATCGGCAAGGAAAAGGATTTTTTGGTGGCAAATAGCAATATACTATAATATACCTAATGGCAATAAAGTAGAAATTTCCGTGATATGTGGTCGTAATAACAAAAATACTGCTTCGGTATGCTTGAGGCTGTTGTATCGGCAGCCTTGAGAATGCTTCGGGATGCTTCGGCATCCTTCGGTACGCCGCCGGCGCCGAGGCGAGGGGAGGCATCCGCCATTTGTATCAAAGGTTGTTCACCCAAAATCTTCTTGATTGATTAGATTTCTCTTCTTCTTCAGCAAGAGTTGCTATGAACACTAGATCCCAGTCCACCATATTAAATACAATTTAGACATCTAGCTTGTAACAACTCTGAGACTGTTATGACGAGAAATACGATATTAAGACGCTTCGGCAAGCTGCAGGACGGTGCGGCATCCTTAAGGACGCCTCGTCATCCCTAAGAACGTTGCAGCATGCCAAAGCATAATTGACGATAGTGTGCGCTTGCATGTAGGATGCTGAAGGATCCTTTTCCTTGCCGATGCCGATAATGGGCGCCGGCCCTTAGGGAGGAATGACGAACCGAATTCCTCTTGGATGTTGGATAGGAAAATAACCTGTACCCGAGTGTACCCTACAGATTGTTAATAATGAGCACTACTCCGCATAACAACGTGACTAATAAGTCGACTCGTGTTTCGCCTACACACGAAGCATCTTCAGGACTGCATGGCAGCAAAAAAATGTTATCTCTATCGCCTGTTCCGCGCTCTGACTCACACGCTAGACTCAAGTGGAATGTCACACTCAAGTCATCCATATCCTTATAAACATAATTTTTTTGTTTATTTCAGCTGTCTTTGCTGTGTTCCGTATGGTGCTGAGTCGGCGAAGAATAGCGACCATTACTGCCCTGCCTGCCAGAGATACCTTGGCACTTACGTGAAGTAGGGAACCAAAGTTACGAATTGAATTTTAATTTCGGTATCTTTTATTTTTTTCTCTAAAAAGTATCTAGATAAGTATTTTAATCTTTGTATTCAATCAGCCATGTTATGAAGCAAGTTTGATGATTACACTTAGGTAGCCTTTTTCTCTTGAAAGCAGTGGCGAAACTACAGGGTGGCAAAATGCCACGGGCCCCGTACCTTAGGGGGCCCCGACTCGAGAGCATATTTTAAAAATATATTTACAGTTTCATAGTTTGTTTGGATGTAAAGAGACTCGCCTACAAACACTTCAACAGCTTACTAACAGAGGAGCGAGCTCTGACGCGATTCAGTCTCCACGTGGCTGGTGTTGGTCTGGGGGTGGGGGGGTGACACCGTGGTTGGGTAGCTTTCAGGCTTCAACAACTGCAGAATCGGGCTCGGGGCACGCAACTTTTATACATAGAAAACACCCAAACTCCCCAACCCCAACAGGTTTATTAGAAAAACACTAAACCTAACTTCAGAATTTTCACTGAGGGGGCCCCATCCCGACGAATTTGCCATGGGCCCCGGATGGTCTAGGTACGCCACTGCTTGAAAGGGTAGTCAAAAGGTATAGGTTACTACTAGCATACTACACGTCTGGGCTTCACTCAATTGTATTTGATTTCATATACCTATTATCAATCGTCATAACCTCTATCTGTATCATAAGTACCTATAGACGTTGCTCATAGTTCCAGACTAACAGCGCTTTTAACTTCATTACTTCTAAGACTGTTCGCGACAATAATCGAATCCCTAACTTCATCACCTTAAAAATTGAACAAAGGTAGGTACCTACTTAGATACATAAGTATTTTTGCATTTGAATCTCTTTTATATACAACTTTATTATAAGAATGATATAGAATTACGTTCAATGTTTTGTATTCCTTTTATATGACATATTTTTAAATAAAGCGTTGCAAGTGATATTACGATTACCTTAGTGTTTTAATTAACACCTGAAGTACTTACCTACCTAATAACCATTTTATTCCCTCTTTTACTAAATCTAGTCAATTGAAATGCAAAAGGACATAACGATCTTTACCTGTCGAGAGCCCCGCTGAGGTATACCTTAGCAGGGGTCTGAAGGCCGTCAGGGCATCTATACCCATACATTAATTTCCACAGTCGAGAGCCAAGAGCACAGGTCAATAAGTAGTTGTATCTATTGCGATGCGATGTTGTTCTATTTGCTGATGATACATCACTTATTTTTAAAGTTGATCGCAATCCAAGTACTTTTGACAACGTAAATAGTGCACTAGCCCAAGTTGTAGATTGGTTCACAACCAATAATCTGCTATTGAACGCTAAAAAGACAAAATGTATTAGATTTACCATGCCCAATGTCAAAAATTATGAAACAAATATAACATTGAACAGTGACACCCTTCATCTTGTAGAATCAACCGTATTCTTGGGGATCACTTTAGATAGTAAATTACAGTGGACTGCCCAAATATCGTGTCTAGCAGCAAAACTCAGTTCGGCGGCTTTTGCCGTTACCAAGATCAGACAGCTCACTGATGTCCAAACAGCCAGGCTGGTTTATTTTAGTTATTTTCATAGCGTCATGTCTTACGGCATTTTGCTGTGGGGCAAGGCAGCAGATATACAAATAATTTTTGTACTTCAGAAAAGAGCTATACGTGCAATTTATAAATTAAATGCTCGAGAATCGCTTAAAGAGAAGTTTAAAGAAATAGGAATTTTAACGGTTGCATCGCAATACATATTTGAGAACATCATGTCTGTTAAAAATAACATACATCTATATCTTAAGAACAGTGACGTACATTCAATAAATACTAGAAATAAGCATAAATTGATTGGAAAGGTTTTCCGATTACATAAGGTACACGACTCATTCGAAGGACTTGGTGTACGCCTATTCAATAAAATTCCTTTAAATATTATGAACCTTCCTTTATATAGATTCAAAAGGGAAATCAAGACACATCTTATAAAAAGGGCATACTATACTATTGATGACTATTTTAATGATACAGAGACATGGACATGAGTTGCTTGCTCCTCACTTAATTAGGCGCGATTGTAAATGTCGCTTGTGTAGACCCCTCGGGGTTTAGGGGATACGCGTTACTTCTCATGAAGCTAACGTAATACCCTGAGGGCACAGTGTTTGGCTTCTTCAATTCGGTCTCTAAGATCTAATATCCTAGGGATTAATGAAGGAGCCTACATTAGGAGGAAGGGCATAACGGAATTCCGTTCGGTGAGCAGCCCGCCTGGGGCAGTACCTCCACCCTGCAGAAGACCGCGGTAATAGTAACCTGGCTTCGTGCTGGGTTATGTTCTCCGTCGGTTAGCAGGGTTCCAGTGCTCATTGGGGTGACTTTGTGCCGGTGGCGGTGAGACCAGAGGCTCATATGTCTCCATTGGCTAGCATAGGCGCGGAATATTGGTACGGCGGTCAGGGAGACCCGGTGAAACGGTTGACCGCTGACCGCCCGCAGGCTGTACGGGACCCGAACCTGGGGATTACGTAATCTCCGCCCCAGGAGGCTGAACCAGCAGCCTGTGTAAAGTCCCTGGTGCTGTGGTCGTGCCGGAGGAGGATACCGGAGTGGACGCGGCTACTGCATTGGGGGGGGACCGGGGGCCCTTCCGTACGCCGTGCCAATCTACCGCACTACCTGTGCCTGCCTTTGGGGAATTAGAGCCTCGCTTAGTCTCTTGCGTCACCGACACACAGGCACCCCCTACCTTCTTTTATCCCCTTACACATAACATCATGGCAAAAGGTTTAAAGAGAAAAAAGGTTTCCACAGCGGTTTCGTCGTCGTCCACACTAAATGTGGACTTTTGCAACATTAGAGGAATGCACTCAAACATCAACGTGATCCACCGCCATCTGGAATCTGCGAGGCCGTACTTATTTTTCCTGACGGAGACTAAGATATGCCCGAAGGACACATCTTACTTGATGTACCCTGGCTATAAGCTTGAGGCTAATTTCAGGCGTCAAGCTGGGGTATGCATGTTCGTTCGGGAGGATATCTGCTGTCGCCGTCTCAGTGACCTGGAAGACAGGAACCTGTCTACATTATGGGCGCGCGTGGATCATGGGGGCCACACTCGGATCTACGCGTGCATTTACAGGTCCCATAGCGGTGATACGGAGACAGTTCGCCTTTTTGACCACCTGAAACAATCAACCGACAAGGCTATTGAGCGGTATCCCTCCGCAGAGATAGTGATTGTGGGGGACTTTAATGGTCACCATATTGACTGGTTGGGTTCCGTGCGCACTGACTTTGCGGGGAGGGCTGCTTACGAATTTGCCCTGACCTACGGTTTCTCCCAACTGGTAAAATCTCATACGAGAATACCAGATAGGGAGAACGAGCAGAGTGCATTGCTGGACCTTCTGCTGACTACGCGGCCCGACGGATACACCACTTCAGTGGATGCACCACTTGGTTCATCGGACCACTGCCTCGTTCGGTCGCGAGTGCCTCTCGCAAGGCCTGAACCACCTCGGCCCAAGGAGTGGCGTCATGTGTGGCACTACAAGTCAGCAGATTGGGATGGACTTCGAGAGTTCTTTGCGTCGTACCCGTGGAGGCGGCTTTGCTTCACTTCAGATGATTTGGACTCCTGCGCTGCAGCAGTAGCTGAGGGGATCTTGGCGGGCATGGAATGTTTTATTCCTAACCGGTGGATCCCAGCAGGAGCTAGGAAACGACCGTGGTTTAATCGGCTTTGTAGAGAAACTAGGATGTTGAAAGAAACTGCCTACAGAGCTTGGACCACGGCTCGCGCTAACTCAGATCCTAGCATCTCTGAAGTGAAACGCAAACTGAATGCCGCTTCGAGGGCCAGTAAAAGAGCGGTTGCCAGGGCTAAATTCGATTTCGTCGGCAGAATTGGTCAGCGACTAGCCGGCTACCCTTCTGGAAGTCGTGAATTCTGGTCGCTCGCCAAAGCTGCCGAAGGAAACTTTTGTCGGTCGGGATTACCACCTCTACATAGACTGGATGGTAGTCTGGCCCAGAGTGCCAAGGAGAAGGCCGACCTTTTGGGTTCTCTCTTTGCCTCCAACTCGACCATGGACGATGGAGGTGTGCTTCCGCCTGGTATCCCTCGGTGTGGCACTTCCATGCCAGAAATTAAGTTCAAGCAACGGGACGTCAGGCGGGAGCTTCAATCCCTAGATATTCATAAGTCGAGTGGGCCGGACGGCATTCCAGCGGTGGTACTTAAGCGGTGTGGTCCGGAGTTGTGCCCGGTACTTACACGTCTTTTCACGCTTTCATACTCCATGAAGCAAGTCCCGGCGTCGTGGAAGATCGCGCACGTGCATCCTGTGCCCAAGAAGGGTGACAGGACCGACCCGGCCAATTATAGGCCTATAGCCGTCACCTCCCTTTTATCTAAGGTGATGGAGCGTGTAATTAATACACAGCTCCTGAGGTACCTTGAGGAACATGACCTGCTCAGTGACCGGCAGTACGGTTTCCGTCACAGTCGCTCGACGGGCGATCTTCTTGTGTACCTCACACACCGCTGGGCGGCGGCTATCGAGAGTAAAGGTGAGGCTCTAGCAGTGAGCCTCGACATCTCGAAAGCCTTTGACCGAGTCTGGCACCGTGGTCTTCTTACGAAATTGCCCTGCTATGGACTGCCCGAGAGTTTATGCGGATGGGTGTCCAGCTTTTTGGCCGGTAGAAGCATCAGGGCCGTCGTTGACGGCAGCTGTTCTGACTGTATGGCCATAAACGCTGGAGTACCACAAGGCTCAGTGTTGTCCCCTACTTTGTTTCTGCTGCATATCAATGACATGTTGTCTATTGACGGCATTCATTGTTATGCGGACGACAGTACGGGCGACACGTATTACACGGGCCGCCCCGGTATCTCTCGGGTTGCAATGGAAGAAAGTCGTGAACAACTTGTGTCTGAAGTCGAGGCTACTCTCAATAGGGTGTCCGATTGGGGTCGACAAAATCTTGTCCAATTCAACCCTTCCAAGACACAAGTTTGTGTTTTCACCGCAAAAAAGACCCCATTCACTGTGGCGCCACAATTTCAGAGCACATCTCTCACCATCTCTGAAAGTATAGGGATCCTTGGTGTTGACATCTCCAGTGATGTGCAGTTCCGCAGTCACTTGGAGGGCAAGGCCAAGCTGGCGTCCAGGAAGCTCGGAGTGCTCAGAAGGGCGCGGCGATACTTTACTGCGGCGCAAGCGCTGCTTCTCTATAAGTCGCAAGTGCGTCCGCATATGGAGTACTGCTGTCACCTCTGGGCGGGGGCACCCGAATACCAGCTTCGTCCATTTGACTCGGTGCAAAGGCGAGCTATGAGAGTTGTCAGCGATCCCATACTTGCAGGTGGTGTGGAACCTCTTAGTGACAGGAGAGACTTTGCTTCTCTGTGTGTGTTCTACCGCCTGTACAACGGTTTGTGCTCTGAAGAATTGTTTGATATGATGCCTACGGCTACATTCTATCATCGCACCGCTCGCCATAGACAGGGTGTTCATCCTCACACGTTGCGTCCTGAGCGCTCGAGCACGGTGAGATCTAATAGAGGCTTTCTTCCACGTACGCTTAGGTTGTGGAATGATCTCCCTGCTTCGGTTTTCCCAAACACCTACAGTATGGGGTTCTTCAAAAGGGGACTTAGAAGGTTTTTAAAGAGTCGGCAGCGCGATTGTGGCGCCTCTGGTGTTGCAAACGTCCATAGGCTGCGGTGACCACCGGTACATCTGGTGGGGCCGTATGCTTGTCTGCCACTCTAGTGGTATAAAAAAAAAAAAAAAAAAAAAAAAAAGACAAAATTGTTGATCTTTATTGCATGACAAACGAATGTACTAAGACTATTTGAAAAGAGTGGCCGTGAGTTTTCTTGCCAGGTTCTTCCTCACAGGCTCTACCTATTGCTTTGCGAATCTGGCAGTAAATGTAAATGTAGAAGCAAAAATTTTGACGTTCATAGGTGTTACTTTGTAACCTAAATGAATAAAGATATTTTCATTTCATTTTCATTTCATTTATCCTGACGCTGTCCACCTGGTGGAAATTTTAGCGAATTGGGTTTATTATCACAGTGTACCAGACTTCAGAGCCTTAAGATGGGAACATGTGAGCTGGCAGTAAGTTCCAAATTACTATGATTCGACAGAGACAAAATCTTGAATCGCTCGGTTCTGGCATGATTGTCTCTTGTCTCCACTGTAAGAGTGGCACCTATGCTTGGCACGCGTCTACGAAAAAAAAAAACAATATCTGAAAAGTTCGTAGCGTCTCACAGTGTTTTATAATCGCTCAGTAGCGGTCACTCTTTTTTTATGGCCAATAACGATAGATATAAACGTAGTACAGCATAATATGACACACCAAAAATTGAAAAAAAAAAATAGTTTTGAAATATGAAGCTTTTCTTAAAAGGTCATTGAACTTTGACAAAAACATTTTTACGGATTTTGCTCGAAATAATCAAAATTTATGGTGGTTAAAATTAGCAACGAATGGAGGAATATATTCGTAATGATGTGTAGAAATTACAAGTCTGCACCTGCCCTAGCATACGAAATAAAAATTCATTTTCAAATTTTAGAAAAATAAATATAAAAACTTTTCTAGTGAACGGTCGCATTTTTTTTCACTATCTAACTGATGTCCAGTTATGTAGCTTATTCTTCATAAATTTTTAATTTTTTTCAATGCAGGACAGCTGAGATAAGACGTTTCTAAGTTTTTTATAATTTTCTATGGAAATAGGGTTGTCACAAAAAATTTTGATGTCTGAAATTTATAATATTTAGAATGATGATACAATTGAGATATAATTGAAATGAAATGAAATTTTGGCTTAAAAGATTTGGAATGGGTTAGTGATATTGTAGATAACAATTAATATAAAAAGTGTACTTGTTTATTTTAGCGAGATTTTTAAAATTATATCTTTTTTTTTTCATAGGAATTCCTTGACGGCCGCATTTTTTAAAAATGTTTTTGTTAATTGCGCTGATTACTACCACAAAAAAAATTACACGCTACAAGCACAGGACAGCTGCGATATTCAGTTTTTAAGATTTGAGTTAGTGTTGTATCTCAAGTCAATGGTATTGTTCAGTTGTGGTCTTTATATTTTTTGTGTTAGGAATCAAAAAGAAATCCAAATTTATTCATTGATATTACACTTATCTTCTTGCGATATGGCAAACTGAACTATACCATAGAAATGAGTGACAACCCTTACCCCTCAAAACTTTAAAATTGAATTTCAGAGCTATCCTGGGCTTGTAGCGTCTATTTTTTTTTTGGTAGTAGTACTATCCACAATTAACAATTCGGCATCTAAAAAAATGCGACCGTCAAGGGATGCCCCTAGAAAAAAATAAATAAAATAATTACAAAAAAAAATATTTTCGCTAAAATAGACAACATACCTACGTTCATTTTTTTTATAAAAATTCTCTCTAAAATAGTTTCGCATTATACACCATTGCGGTTATACACCATTAAAATCGTTACTACTTAGTTTCTTTTGATAAACGTTTTATTTAATTGAAATTTAGGATTGTTATTATTATTTCAGTTAAATGTAGTTTACTCTTCATATACGTAAACATATAATTAATACAAAAGAACAGGCTGTTTTGATTCATAATCATAACACATAAAAAATTTAAGGACCACATCTGAACTATACCATAGATTTGAGTGACAACCCTAACTCAAAACTTTAGAGCTGAATATCCCAGCTGTCCTGGGCTTGTAGCGTCTAATTTTTTTTGTGGTAATAGTACTATTCACAATTATCAATTCGGCATCTAATAAAAATGCGACCGTCAAGGGATGCCCCTAGAAAAAAATAAATAAAATATTTACAAAAAAAAAATTCTCGCTAAACTAGACAACATTCGTTCATTTTTTTTTTATAAATCGATGCCAAGACTATAACTTAATCATGGAAAAATGAAACAACGAAAATAATACGAATAACAAAGGAGATGAAGGGTTTCTATGGTTTCTATGGACTTTTCTCGATTTCTTAATTTTTCTAAAACTATGGGTGATAAACATTTTGGAGTTTAACTATCTGCTTAGTTTGGCTATTATCCATCATAAAACATAAAAAGAAGAGAGTGACCGCTACTGAGCGATTATAAGACACTGTGCGTCTGTGTGGAAAAAAAAACCACAGCGTATAAGGTACCTACTAAATGAAAAGAATATCCGTAAGTACATTTATCATGTAATTGTTTATTAATAAAAATATGTATGTACAGTAAAACTTAGAAAAAAGTATTTACATTGATCTGTTTCTTATTCTAAACTAGTACTTATTTTTAATACCATAAAGGTGACAGACAAATAGACAGCCCACCTGAGCGAAAGTGGGTACCGTGTAGCCTATGGACGCTTGTAACACCAAATGAATTACTGTTATAGTCGCGATGTCGACCCTGCTAATACCTTCTAGACCCTTTTGGCAGAACCCATGTTGTAGAAGTTTGGGAAAACCGAGGGGCTCATTCCATAGTCTAAACGTACGCGGAAGGAAGATATATCGGACCTCACCGTATACGAGCTCTGCAGACGCAAAATTTGACAACACTGGTCTGTGGCACGAATTAGAGATAGTACAGATAGAAAACTTATGTACTTATGTGCTTTTTTTCACACCTACCCTCTGCTACACACACTCGCGCACAAATCAGTATCGATAATTCGGATGAGACCGCCTGACCGTGCTGTGAATGAGTTGTCTATGTGTGCGTAGCCTCAGCGAATTTAGTATTTAGGTTTCCATCTGTACTATCTCTAATTTGTGTCTGTGGCGACCTGAGCTATGACAAGAAGTAGCCGTGGGCTTAATTTTAAAGAAAGCATATTATTGCACAAGCAGTACCCGACGTGCCTTGTTCAGCGCCGTTTTAGCCTTGACCTCTGAATGACCACGGTACTGGTCACTACTACATATATTAGTTATTCTGTGCTACAGATCTCAACATCAAGGTATCCTATACTGTTCAAGACGGTGAGAGGTGTCTTCTGTAAATGCGGTGAAATAACATAGCAGTTAAATAGGTACTGCTTGGTAAGTGTCTGGAGAAGTCTTGTTTGTTCAAGTAAAGTAGACGACTGTCAAGTTCGACGTCATTTTCTTCGATTAGATATAGCAGAAAAATTTAAGTGATCGATCGATGTTTTTTGTCCAGAATAAAATACGATTAACGCAATCCAGGTGCCTGAGGTGGGCTACGGGCGAGAAGGAATTCCATGCGTTGGTCTAAGGGGCTCCGGACGATCAATGCGACGGCGACGTGACATGTCTCATGTGTACATACACCCGACGCACACACACGTGCAAAGAAAACACGCACACGAAGTTAGTTTCAGTCACATTATCTCCGGAGGCAATCAATGCGACTTGACAAGTCGCATTGATCGTCTCCGGAGCCCATTAAACACTCGATCAAGTAGTACTGCGTAGGTAGTATCTGGAGAAGTCTTTATCTATTCTGTAGTCTCTGTTCATAGAGACGGCTTCGCTTCAAATCACTATATTTATCCAAAAAGTACACACAGCTAGTTCAAGCAACATATTGCTTGGTGAGAGCCCGAAGAAGTCTTCCCCGTCGTACTGAGGCGGCTTCGCGTTGTATATCTTCACTGTTATTGGCGTTCAGTTCGAGGGCCCCAGCTGCCCTTTGGCGCGAGTGCCACCCCCACTTCTAGTAGCAACCGTAGTAAGCGTCCATTGTATCAATTGCGTTACCCGGCTGTTGACAATAAGTATATCTGGGTAATCAAGACGATGATAGCACGCTTAAGCAACATATTGCTTTGTAAGAGCCCGAAGGAGTCTTCCCCGTCGTACTGAGGCAGCTTCACGTTGAATATCTTCACTGTTATTGGCGTTCAGTTCGAGAGCCCCCGCAGCCCTAACGGCGCGGGCTCTACGGCCTCCCTCCCCGCGGCGCGAGTGTAGAGCCACCCCCACTTCCAGGAGGGTACCGTCCCATATGCAACCGTAGTAGGCGTCCATCGCGTCCGTTGCGTTGCCCGGCTGTTGACAATAAGTATATTTCAGGGAAAACCATTTATTAACAATCTTATCGTCTCTTCTCTCTCTCTCTCGTAACATTCGTTTTAGTAAATCAGAACGTTTACTAACTAAAACTAAGGTTGTGCATAACACAATAATGTGAAGTGAACCGAAACACCCCACTAAGAATCCAAAAAAAAAACAATTTCAAGAATTATTGAAACCTAAAACTTCTTTTACATTTTTTATCTGCTTACGTAAGCTTACACAATGTAAAAAAAATAAACAACTAGAATCTTACCTTTTCAGCAAGACATTTGAAGGCCGTAGCATAATCAGGTTCCTCAGGCAGTTGACAAAGAGCCGCAGCTTGTGTATAAGCACCCAATGCTTGGCAACAACGGGCCGCTCTACGAACGATGCCGGCTTCGTCCGGGGTTCGATTCTGGAACAGCCACGACCCTACCGCCAGTCCACACAAGTAGCGGCGTAATGCTGCCCCCCAACGGCTGTTTATCATTTCTACATCACCGTATAAACGTAGCCTGGAATATGAGCATTTCAAAAGTAAGTAACGCATACATACATACATACACGAGCACGTAACCACGCGCACGTGTACGCACACATAAGTGCATAGAACAACACAAGTGAACTAAATCAGACTGTCAATATTAATAATTATAGAGCTCCTTTATGATTTTAATATTGTAATAAAATTATTTATTTGTAATAATTAAGTAATTATTATACATTGCAAGCCACTATATTTCTATAGGCATTTCTTTGACAAAAGCTTTTTCTTGCAATGGCAATACCTAATTCTTTTCTGACATACTAGACAAAAATAATTGAGAAAGTAAAATCGAATACATACCAAGAAGCATTGTAGGGATGCAGTTTCAAACTTCTTTCTAGTAAATCAGTGAGCGATTCGAGAACAAGCGTCCGGTTATAGTTGTTCATATTAGATATATTCGAGGGCCAGAGATTCGTGTATTCCACGACAAGTTCCAACGAACTGTCGTCTAGTAAGTAGTTGTGGATACGAGCGAGTAGTGACAGCATAACACTGAAAACAAAATTAATTATCTGTGAATTTTATGTTTATCGTTTTATAAAACGAAGAAGGCCGGCTGCACGTTAGAAAACGTGTCACGTTCGAGTGTGCAAGAGAGAGCGCAGAACAAGCAACAGAGAGGCACGATCGTCCTAAGCGTTCGGCTTGTGTCTCATCTATCTCTCTTCCCCTCTTACGGCATTCAGTTTATGTATTTTAATGAGTTTATCGTCTTATAAAACGAAGAAGGCCGGCTGCATGTAAGAAAAAGTGTCACGTTCGAATGTGAAAGAGAGAGGCACGATCGGTCTAAGCGTTCGGCTTGTGGCGCATCTATCTTTCTTCCACTCATCGGTCGATTAAGTTTGTTTTTTATGACGTTATCACTAATATTATTACGCGTAAACCAACATTTTCTTTTAGATTTCAAATGTGTCGTGACTACTACTGAGAGGTTTAAAATGCAACGAGATTGAGTAGAACTTCTCAAGAAAGTCAGACCGGGTCTTATAAAAAGTTATTAATCTAATATCGTTTTTTATTTAAATATCTAGAAAGGAAAATTCGTGTCATAACCAATCCGCTTAGTTATTTAGAAAATCATCAATGGCACAATTTACACCTTACAAGTCTTTAAAATATATTTGCTGACAAACCTGATGGCAAGCGGTGCCTTTAGCGTGGTCAAGAAGCTGTTGAAAGCGATCCGAGCCTCGTTCGATGCTCTGTCGTTGTCTCTTGAATGGGTGGGCATACCTCCCGCGTTTCTCTTTACAGGCCCTGTTGTGTTGTTCGTGTATACTGATAAGGCTGAAAAAAAACATGAACGGTATTTGTAGGCAGTTCGTGAAATAACAATGGGGCTCTTTTTTTTAACGTGAGGAAAATTCTACATGGATGCTATGCCGGATTCCTACTGACTAAAAACCATATGTTCCCTACCAAATGCCTACGGTTAGGACCATGATAACGACGATGGGTAATACCTAAATATCTTGTATAAATCACAAGTATTATTTCCAGAGGTCGAAATGTGCAACTGCGGATCACGAGGTCGTGGGTTCGATTTCCACTGGAGACAAAAAATTGCGTGACCCATAAATGTTTGTCACAAGAGTCTGGGTTTCTATGTATGATAAGTTTGTATTTAAAGTATTAATATCCGTCGTCTGATACCCTTAACACAAGCAGGTTATTCCTAGCCTACTTTGGGATCAGATAGCGTTGTGTGAAATGTCCGTTAATATTAATATTAATAATAATATACATACGGTTTAATGAACTTTAATGTATATTTATAGCTTGACTCCAGCTTTTTTTTACGTCTGGAAATCCATCATGGATGCTATGTCGGACTCTTACCTACTAAAATCACACGGTCTACGGGGGCCCCGGGTAATCCGTCAAAAGGATGTACCAGGATTCCCGACAGCTTAAATCTAACTTATCAATGACCAGTAGAAACTCACTCAACGACATTTAATAGTTTTTTTTGTCACTTACCATAATCCCACAGAGGTCTCGGAAACTTCCTAGTCGGTTTGTCCTGCAGTTCATAGCAGGCGGCATATAGAGCCGCAGCTATTTCCCCCGGACTGGTCGCCACGCCCGCCCCTTTCCATTCCAGAGCGTGTGCGATGGCCATCTCGCCTGGACTCGAGTTCAGTTTACCTTCGCACGCGTTTACGAGGAACATCCAACATGTTTCGATTACCTGTAAAAAGTTTGGCATATTTTGGAAAGCAGTATTTGAGGATGGTTTGTAATGGTGGTGCGAGTGATGGTTTGGAAAGCAGTATTTGAGGTGCTTATAGACTTGAGCGCCCTTGTACGGGTCACTGAGCATTCGTCGTTTTTTAATTTGTCGAATTGAGCAACAAACATAGTCAAGTATCGAGCCAAACATCCCTGCGAACATTTTATTATCATTTATTTTTATCAAACTGATGAAGCTGGGCTCGGCAAAAAACTCAAAGGTTTACTGTTCTTTAGCTAGGATGCTCGCTAAAACATTCTCGTAAAATTATCTGTAAAATAACATTTGCAAGAATTGCTAAGTGGTATGTCAATTCAAAACCGATACTTGGCTTCAAATAGGAGATTTTAGAAGTATTTCGAACGTGGAAACTAAGATAAGATGATTATTACCTGTGGTCTCGGAACAATGCCATCAGCAGAATTGATTTCACCAATACAAGCTTTGCATTTGTTGATAATATTCGTTAATTCCAGGCTATGTAGGGGCCACTCGCTGAGCACAACGATGATTTGTAATAACAACTCTTCCCACGCCAGATGCCGACACAAGCGGTACAGATTTGGATCATTACCGCCACCTAGCTGACTTCGTACTTCGGTATTCAACGAAGAAATAAACGACAACGCAGTGCTGGTACATCCTGCTTCGACCCTAGAACGCGCTACACCCGAAACTATGTAACCAAAGTCTTGTAAAAACCCTCTCGGTAAAGAAACTAAAGCGTTACACAATTCTCCAGCGGGTTTCCACGAAGGACTCAGCTTCCACAAAGTCGATTGCGGCGATTCTCTAGCAACTTCCACTAAACATTTTCGTATCTCATCAGACGAGGAGGCTTCAATCAGGCGCTTTCTAAAGTTACCAATTTTTAAATCGGGAACAGCTTGGAGTTCGTTTTCAAACTCAGGAATTTCCCAACTATCTGTAAGTAACTCTCTAGGAATTTGCATGTTTTTGTCATCGACGTTCACCGGATCTTCAAGTATAGTATTCAAATTCTCATCAGGAATTAATATATTTCTGTCACCAATACGATCTTTTAAATATCTAAGTATTCTAGTAATTGGAAATTTATATTGAGATGTGGCCAAAAGTGTGTGAAGAATAAATGTCCTTATACAATACCAGTCAGCGTTTGTCAAATCTTGCTTCAAAACTGGAGCAAGCGCCTTGAAAATGTAATCGAAGAATTTGATGCCAACTGTTTTGAATTTGTTTAAAAATTCAGGATGAGTAGAAGGTAAGCCGCCTTCTAAAGCATATCGAACAGCATTGAGAGCTGCCACTTCGTTTAGGAGATCAGGAGCTATAGTAAATGCTCCACTAGAGGCCGCTCCTTGCATATCTAATTCCAGAACCTGTCTGTGAACTAAATCAATTTCTCTAGCTATGTTATCAGCTTGTAAAACGTCTATTATCCCACTGTAAAGATTTGATTCACTTTCTTGAAGCCTTTGTAGTAATGTCGGCTTTTCATTTAACACTTCAAAGCCCAAATTCAAAGCTCTTATATACCCTAATATCTCGTCTTTCTTCATGCTAGCATAGTGAAACTCTCCCCATGGCATTGTCTTATGAGAGCCATAGCCATATTTCTGTACTTCATTTTCAAGGATAATGGAATTCTCCCTGCAACCTAAGATGTGTTTCTTGGCTAAATTATGCTGACAGTAGAAAAAGTAGTTATAACAGAGATCAAAATGAATTTGCATTGCCATCTCGTGTTGGCTTATGAGGATATCACCAGCATTCCAATTGTGATGCATATCACATGTGTCTTCACAGAGATGGACGAAAGTCTCCATGACGGGAACTTTTATTTTTTTCGATTCCCTGCGTCCTGTAGCAGGCGTAGGTTCATAATAAGACAACATTTCGTCTAAAAACACTAGACTCTGCATACGCAGCGCGTCGCACATTCGTAGAATCTTTTCATAGTTTTGGTTTAAAGGGCTGTAACCATTATCAAGTTGCAGGCCAGGTCTGTGAAAAGAAAGTTCTTACTTAAAACAAGTTTTTGGGAAACAAAGAAACGAAAAATAGATATTTAATACTATTGATTACTAAGGAAGGCGCAAGATCGTGTATTGTGGCGAAGTGTGGGAGAGGTCCAGCAGTAGACTGCCATAAGCGGTAATTAAATAGCAGTTATTTTCAAACCACTGATAAGTACCTACCTTTTCAAGACGCGGTAAGTCAGGGATATTGAACATTGTTGACGATTTCGTTTGTTGCAATATAGAATCATAGACTGCAAAGTTTGGCAAAAACGTTTGGAAGTAAACACTTTCAACTTAGGTTCGGTAGCGCGAGTGTAGCACCTCTGGTGTTCTACATCCACAGGCTACGGTGACCACCAGTACACCTGATAGGCCGTATGATAGTCAGCCACCTTAGTCATATAAAAAATAACTTACATGTGGATATAAGACATTTTGTTGAACTTAGCATGGAGCGCAGCTTTGACTGGGAACCTGACAACCCATCTGTGGTACAAGATCAAAGCGAACTGAACTTGTGGCTGCTGCAACAACTCTACTGGTATATCCTGCAAGTACAATATTGATTGATTATAAAAATGATATTTGTTTATGAATTAAGTGTCTATCTTGTTTGGACTTTTAGATTGAAACAATTTACAGTATTTATTATTTACATAAAATTACAGTTAGAACTTAGGACTATATCAACTAAAAATATTACAGAGTAAACCCTACCTCCCTGTAGCGCTTGTGGCCCCGCGGACTCAGTGTTCTGTAAATGATCACTGTAGTAGGCAATTTTCAGACCTATTGTCACCTACGGGGCTGTGGTTTGGTGGCCACGCACAAGCCTAACCACAGTCAAAGACACCTTGCAAAAATTTCAAAGACTAGCCTGCATGGCAACCACCGGAGGGATGAGAACTACGCCCACCGCCGCCATGGAGGCGATGCTGGGTCTCCCGCCATTACACGTCTTCATCAAACAAGAAGCCACGGCTACAGCTACCAGACTGAAAAGTCTAGGACTTTGGAAACCAACAAAGGTAGCACATACGGAGATATAGAGGAACATGGTGGATTCGGAGCCACTAACTGAAGCGATCACCGACACAATACCAAAGCAGTTTGTGTTCGACAAAAAGTACAAAATACAACTACATGAGTGCCCCCAAGAGGGACTCAATATCAGGGAGTTGAGGATATTTACGGATGGATCCAAGACGAGGCTGGGTACATGAACATTAATATCGCAACACCCCTAGGCACCCATGGCACAGTATACCAGGCGGAGTGCATGGGCATAATTAAGGCGACTGAGGCTATCAAAGCCAGGACTGTACAGAATCAGTGCATCAGGATACTACCTGATAGTAGATCGGTCCTACAGGCGTTACAAAGCCATACAATAACGTCAGGCCTTATCATGGAGTGCCACAAAGGTCTGATGGATATATGCGTAAAGAACAATGTTACCCTACAATGGATAAAAGGACACAGTGGCTCACGAGGTAATGACGCAGCGGACGAGCTGGCAAGAAGAGGCTCATCGCTGACTGCAATGGGCCCGGAACCTATTCTGCCCCTCCCATCTGGATGGGTACGAAACCTGTTAAAACAGCAGACAAGGAGCCAGCACCAGGACTACTGGACCGGTATTGATACATGCAGACAGGCGAGAGAGGCATTGCCGACAATCAACACCAGATTCTCTCGCAAAATTCTGCAGCTAAACAGGACTAAGATAAGTATATTAACAGGTATAGTTACAGGTCACAGTCCACTTAACAAACATCTCTTTAATTTAGGAGTCACAGACAGCCCCCTTTGCAGAGCCTGAATGGAGACGGACGAAACTGCCAGTCACATTCTTATGGAATGCTCGGAACTGGCAAGATACAGGGCTACACACCTCGGCACACCGAGGTCGCTCCAGGAAGTCGTCAGCAACGTGAAGAGTCTGCTAGACTTCCTGGAGGAACTGGGATGGCAATAGCCATACCACAACCCCTCACGCAAAATAGGCGCATTAAATGACGTCGAGTTGCGGAAACCAGCCCGTGTAAACCTAGAACCTAGAAGCAATTTTCACTATGACCAGTCCTTGGATGGGTGACCATTCATGTGATCGCTTTGTGAGATTTATTAGAGTGTTTCCGTGCTTCGGAACGCACGTTAAGCCAAGTTGAAGGCCTTTTTAGGCGGCTTGAGAAATTTCAATAGCAGGCAGTCACAACCTGCCCCTGTAATACGTCTCACCACCTATTATGTGCGACAAATTCTAAAAAGGGGGAAATGTGGGCATATAATATGCCTCTGCCTACCCCTTCGGGGATAAAGGCGTGACCATATGTATGTATGTAAACCCTACCAGAATTAAGGGCCTAGTTAGAAAATAATCTTACTAATATTATAAATGCAAAAGTTAGAGAGTGTAGATTACTGAATATCTGGATGTTTCTTACTCTTTCACGCTCTAATAAACCAAACGAATCTGACTTAAATTTGGTAATAGAGTACATTCTTAAATAAACACAATCTACTTTTAGTCCCCCAAATAAGTACCCATGGGAAGCGGAAACAATATTGTATGCGAGTGGGGTCGCGGACGCCATTTATAGTGTTTTATACCTATCCCTACTAATAATATAAATGCGAAAGTACCTCTGCTTCTGTCTGATACGTTTTCACACATAAGCTGCTGAACCGATTGAGTTCAGGGGAAGGACATAGGCTACTGTTTAACTGACTGCACAAAAGAAATGTAATGATATTACGCAATAACAACCTCTACGCAGACGAAGCCACGGGGAACAGCTAGTGAGGTTAGTTTCAATTTTACAGACTACATTCAAGTGTTTCTTAACTTATCAATAACTTTTTATAATACACTGAAGATATAACAAACTAAGTATAACAGTTACTAACCTGTGGTGGCACAGCAAAAGCTGTATCAGTTGCCATATACACAAGATCCTGCATCAATTGTTGTTGAATTTGTGGTGGCAGCTTACTTTCAAATATATCTGGAACCATAATATTCAATACTTTTTGTGGATTCCGTTTCTTGCGATAACATTTAATACTTTTAGCCTCATTATAGGACTAGCCTCACAGTAATATGTAACCAAGCTCCTAATATCCAAGGGATCCCATATTACAACATTGGAGGAGCTCAAAATTTACAAGGAATGCATAAAAGTAAAAAACCTTATTATTCATGCAATGACAAAGAACTCAAACACCACCAAGGCAGTTTTTTAGTTTTCTACAAGCTCTAAAAAAAGAGATTTTGCTGTACTGCATTCCACACTCATATCTTACTAATATTATAAATGCGAAAGTTTGTGAGTGTGGATGTTTGTTACACTTTCACACTCTAGCGGCTGAACGGATCTCGCTGAAACTTGGTACAGGGATAAATTATGGTCTGGAACAACACATAGGCTACTTTTTATATCGGGAATAAGTTCCCACGGGAAGCGGTAACGGTAATAAAATTTACGCGGGCGAAGCTGCGGGCATCAGCTAGTAAATAATAAACTTCATACCTAGGTTCCAGTGCAAAGTGGCTGCAACTTTCAAGGCTAGAATTTTCAGAGCTAGCTGTTTCCGTGTGAACTGTGCTGCTGGTATATTAGGTGATGGAGGCGTCAGTGGTGCGTCAAGATCCACCACTCTCTCACTGGTGGGCTTTGAGTTGTTAACATTTTTTGTCGCTACTGATACAAATTCTGCGATAAGTTCGCATGCTGTGGGTTCTGTAAAAAATGTTTCGGTATTATTGTAAGTTGTGTTTATATTATATCTCAAAAACCCAACTCCCTTGTTAACTATTAAAGGTACCTTATACTTCATACCTTTCTATGTATAAAATAGTTTATTTAATTTAAATATAAATAAGTTAGGATTTCATTATGTTTCACCAAGTGTCAACAATCAAGAATGTTGAGATGTTATAATTAAGCACTAATCTAAACCTACAAGTTTAAATGTTCAGGATTTTCTTTCTTGACTTAGGCAGTTGTCTCACCGGCAACGATGAACGAGAAACGAGTAGAGCTAGAATTAGAAACGAGTTGGCCAGCCGCGGAAAGCGAGTGTGTAGTTCCGATAGTTGTGTAGCTCGGCTATAAGCGAGTATGCGAGTGAGACGAGCGATTACTCGTATAACTCGCTCGCACTGTAGAGAAATGACCGCTGGTTGCTCTCTCGGCGTGTTCTAATCGCTTAGCGAGTATCACTGAACTAGTGTTGTCTTTCATAGCTCTTGTCCCTCGGCGACAAACTAGTGAAGCGAGTGCTCGCCGGGGCAGTGTGAACAGTCAGCAATCAACTATTTGTATATGCATCTCTTTTGTTTACACGGAATGTATATCTATTGTACGTTTCTTGAGAGATAAAATAGTTTACAGATTTGTGAAACACATAAACTTAAAGCCAATTCACACTATCAGTAATGATGACACTAATGTAGTAGTAAGGTCGTTGGATTGAAGTCTTCATTAAAAGCTAAAGGAAGAAATGAAGTAATATTGCTGTAATCATAACTAAAAGTGTCTGGTCTGCAAAGGACTGTTTAGGGTCAAGGGCAAAAATTTAAAAGCAGCTTAGCGTAAAAATAAATGTACATAATAGATCTTACCTGGGTTAGGTTTACTCAGATGCTTTTTTAGAAGTTTTGGGTCTAAGAGAAATTCAAACCACAGTATTGTATCTGGAGATATAGGTACAGTGCCTGGTCTCAATAAGTCCACATCCATTGTAACGGTAGAATTTCAAGAGCTTCGAGTGAATCACAAAAAGTTCGAACATTCAATAGATAGCATTCATTTAATATAATCTGCAGGCCATATCCCTCTCATATACGTGAAGATATACACTGAAAACAACACAACACTTTAATTGAGATCTCGAAATTTAAAGACATCACAAAATGCCATCTCTAGAGAAATATTACTCGGCCATGTAAACATTGTAAACGCAGTTTTGATTTTTTAATGGAAAATGGCGAGAAGCCTACATTCAGCAGCAGACAGTCATGGGTGGATTTAATTGACTGCTTATTACCTATTAATACCTTTGTAAAACAAACGGTGGAAAACAATATTAACGATATAAATTCATCAAAACATCCAGAGACAAACATAACATAACCTACAAAACGACCGTACGCGTAGAGCGAAGTTTACTGACACTGACATTTATGACGGCTGTAATTTTTAAAATTATCTTCATTATATCCGTGGCTGGCGTGAACAACTTGACATCTCGACTTGTATGATTTTCTTTTTATTAGCTTGATACGACCCTAACGGTATGAATATATATATAAAAAAATTACAAATGAATATGTACATAATTTTTTTTGTAATCACGCTTGGTAGTATGTTGACATCTCGCATTTTATCGTCTCTAATTTGATAAATCTACATGCCTAGTTATCGATTATTTATTTTTTGTGAACGAAGATTGAAATGTGGTTATATCAAGATATACTTAGCTACCAGGATAATGTCGGTTTCTGGATATCTCCACTTACACACTTATGACTGTCTGAAAAAATGAGAGATTAAAAATGACAAATTGATATATTAAGTTATGTCGAACTGAATATTCTGTTTGAATTCTGACATAATGAGATATCAAGTTATAGACAGCCGTCTTCCTCAAATTAAGTCATGATAAGTTATGATGTCAAGTTATGAACAGTTTGAATATTTCTGTTCAATACGTGACATATCGAGATGTCCAGTTATGGCCGCACATTCCTAGCTCGCAATTTGGTAAACAAACTAAAAATAAAAAATCAATTCAAGATTTAAAGCTTGTCACAGAGGCCACATTTCCCAGCTATGAGAGCCATTATTGTAGAAAGTCGACTGGTAAGAAATATTTAGGCGTTGAACAGCGTTTATTTAGCAAAAATGTATAGAGTTTTTTTTTTAACGTGACTGAAAATCCTCTTGGATGCTATGCCGGACTCCTACCGACTAAAAAACGCTCAACAGCCTATGGTTGGGAGCCCCGGGTAAGCCCTCGGAAGGATGTCCCAGGACTCCCAACAGACCAACGGCCGCCGCTACGGCCTCGCCTAGGGGGTGGTTCGGGTGCTATCCCGCGTCTTTGAGGGGTTTTAGGGTGTTCTTCTAAGGGGGAAGTGCATCCCTCACGTCACGCTGCCTTCATGGGCCTGCTTCTATAAGGACGGTGAGCAGCCCTCTCACCGTCCTCAGGCCCCCGGTCATGGAGGCCGATAGTCTTCGGCGAAGACACGTCGGCGGCGCCCAAGCCGCCGACTGCGGATCTCGGGTGGGAGAGTTCTCTCCCGTACCCACCCCGCCGGCTTCTTCACGAGCATGACCTGCTCGCAGAAAGAGGCGGCGCAGTCCCACTTACTTCCGCTGGAGATCATGGCTCGCACCATGGTCTCGAGCGAGAAAGTGTCCACGTCCAGACCCACTGCGAGGACCTGGCGCTGTTGCGCCCACGCCATGCACTCCACCAGCGTGTGGAGCGCTGTGTCATCGCTGCGATCCTCGCAGTGCTGACACTCGGCCGTGGTTTCCCGGTGGGTTCGCCACAAATACCTACCGAAGCTACCGTGCCCGGTAAGTATTTGTGACAACCGGTAGGAGAGAGCACCGTGTCTCCTCTCCAGCCACTCGTCCATGACCGGTCTGATGGCCGCGATTGTGGCGAATCCCCCCTTTGGTTGCTCAAGTCGCACCTTCATATCTCCACGGTTTCCTGGTGGAGCAGGGACCGCTGGGCCTCGATTTCCCGAGACGCAGGCACTTGACTTCGCCCCAGCGCCTCCTTGCGCCATCTAAACAGTGACGCAAGGGCTCTCGCTTCCAGGTCCCATGGAGGGGTCCCGGCTAGGAGACATTCCTCCTCACCTGAGATCGTGCGGCCCCCAAGTTGAAGGGAGTGGCGTTTTCGTTATCACGACTACTGCCTAACTTAAGGGGGCCTGACACCTCTTGCAGAAGACTATGCTGTGTTCGTGCGATCCATGGCTCTTTACGGGGCTCCGGTATGGGCATGGAATCTAACGGCCAGTAACGTGGCAATACTGCGACGTCCACTGCGGCTGCTGGCCGTCAGGATTGTAAGGGGATACCGCACGGTCTCTTTTGAAGCGGCAACTCTTTTAGCCGGTACACCTCCATGGGACCTGGAAGCGAGGACCCTTGCAGCACTATACCTGTGGTGCAAAGAGGCAGGGGAGCGAGATCTGAGACTTGCTTCACAGGAAATCGAGGGACAGAGGTCTCAGCTCCGCCAGGTAGTCGTGGAGGAGTGGAAGGAGCGACTTGGACAACCAACAGCCGGGCATGATATAGTTGAGGCGATAAGGCCTGTAATGTAGGACTGGCTGGAGAGGCGCCATTGCTGCCTCTCCTATCGGCTGAGGCAGCTACTCACCGGGCATGGTTGCTTCGGTGTGTACCTGGATCGGATAAGGCGGGAGCCAACGCCAGAGTGCCACTACTGTTCTGGCTGCTTACCGGATACGGTGCTCCACACTCTGGCAGATTGCCCAGAGTGGACGGATCAACGATGTGGCCTTTCAGTGGCCTTAGGAGTGATAAATATCACGCTCCAGGCCATGGTTCAGGCTATAGTCAGCAGCGAAAGTTTATGGAACTCCGCCGCCTTGTTTTGTGAGGAGGTGATGGTTGCAAAAGAGGCGGCGGAGAAGGAACGGGAGAGGAACAGCAATCTTCCGAGCCGCAGGAGAAGACGCGCTGGGAATCGGAGATCTCAGAACGATCTCCGTCCCCCATAAGTGTGAGCCTGGGGCGACACTCAAGGCTAGCTGTCGCCCTGGCAGAGACAGGCCCAGGGTGGTAACGCTTGACGTATTCTGGCACGCACCTCAATTAGACAGAAGAGGCAATGTGTGGTCTCTCTCCACTAGGAGGGGTCGCCGGTGAATGGCGACCAGGGCTGGTCAGGGTCCCTGAGATTTCCTTTCGAGGGTGCACCAGGTACCCTGGCAACATACAGCCAAGACGGAGTAAGAAAAAAAAAGAAAAAGGGACCTTTTGTAATCAAAAAGCTAGACGACTCCCCTGAGTCGTCTCTGAGAAATATCTCTGGCAACCAATTCAATGGCTCCAGTACGATGAAAATTGACTTTACCAATAAGTAATGAAAAAAAAAGGACTTGTTGGATGTCCTTGATTTAATCGACGAGTCTTTTAAAGACTTTTATTTGCAACTTAAAACAGTCAATGACCCCTTGACATCTAACACTGATCCAGATTTGGACGAAGCAATTGATTATTCTACAGTGATTACTCCTTTTACCATATGAAACTAATAGAATCATAGCATTTGATTTTAATATTTATCCAGTTACCCCTTTTTTTTTAAATTTTTAAAAATTTTGTTTAAATAGTAAGTACCTACCTCCCTTATTTTTGTCAGTTAGGTATCATGTATTATAAAAAACATTGCTTGCCCAAGAAAACAATACTTATTTTGATGGTGCCTAAGTTGATAACTACTGTAAACAATTTTATAGTTGCTGCGAACAAGTTGATAATTCGGTGATTAACTTGATAACTCGTCGGTGAACAACTTGACAAGTCTAATATTGCCAAAACTGTAAGGATTTTGTCTCATTTACTATCATAGTTTTAAAATAGGCCTGAAATAATATGGAAAACAATACATACTCTTAAATTTAACTAATTTACCGATTTACCAGAAACGGTCAAACTTTTAAATGGCCGCCCTCTAAAATTGACATTTTATACTTGTCAACTTATTCACGCCAGCCACGGATATATTGGGTAGGCAAAGAATCTAAATTCATTCAGCCTGACTATCGTACTGAAAAGAGACTTTTCATTCTTCCTTTTTAGAGTTCCGTACCCAAAGGATAAACAACGTGATCCTATTCATGAGACCTTGCTGTCCGTCTGTCTGTCTGTCCGACGGCTCCGAGGCTGTA
The DNA here is from genome assembly GCA_933228765.1 of Miltochrista miniata. Classification (NCBI taxonomy): domain Eukaryota; kingdom Metazoa; phylum Arthropoda; class Insecta; order Lepidoptera; family Erebidae; genus Miltochrista; species Miltochrista miniata. The sequence continues at coordinate 23,122,979 of OW121749.1, read as the reverse complement.
TCTTATGAACGGTGATGGCAAGACATTTCACACTACGCTATCTGATCCCAAAGTAAGCCAGCAATAACCCGGTTTACCACTGTTGACCGAAATTCATTTGATCATTTGACGTGTGACCGAAAAAACATTAGGCTATTCTACTACTGATCGAATGAACAATTGACCAAAAGAGTTTTTATCGAACAAACATTTGGTATTTTTACTACTGATCGAATGAACGTTTGGCCGAAAAACAGTTGGCTAAAGAATATTTTAACAGGGACTGAATCAAAATGGCTAGGTTAGGTTAGGTTAGAACTGCGACCACAACGCACGAGCCGAGCGAGCGAAGCGAGCGTGCCGCGGCAGCGGCCGGCGAGTGCCAGTACCGAATTCTACTTATTTCGCTTTTGTTTGTTAAAAAATTCTTTAGTCAACTGTTTTTCGGTCAAACGTTCATTCGATCAGTAGTAAAAGTACCAAATGTTTGTTCGATAAAAACGCTTTTGGTCAATTGTTCATTCGATCAGTAGTAGAATGGCCTAATGTTTTTTCGGTCACACGTCAAATGATCAAATGAATTTCGGTCAACAGTGGTAAACCCGCAATAACCTGCTTGTGTTATGGGTATCAGGCCACGTATATTAATACTTACCTATATACTTTTTAAATACATACATATCCACTAGCTGACCCCGCAACTTCGTTTACGTCTAATAAGGTGTATGAAAGTAGAGGTATTTCTCCATCAGACTCATCAAGCAGCGTGTGAAACTGCCCTGTTTGCTTAATCATAAAAGATACTGAATTGTTTTAAAATAGCCTTAATCATTAAGCTCTTTTATGACTAAGCCAACACGTCAGTTTCGATTTACCCATTTTTAGATTCCAGCGGGAGTAAGTGGGACTGCGCCGCCTCTTTCTGCGAGCAGGTCATGCTCGCGAAGGAGGCGGCGGGCTGGGTGCGGGAGAGAACTCTCCCACCCGAGTTCCGCAGTTGGCGCCCTGGGCGCCGCCGACGTGTTTTCGCCGAGGACTATCGGCCTCCATGACCGGGGGTCTGAGGACGGTGAGAGGGCCGCTTACCATCCTTACAGAAGCAGGCCCATGGGCATGACGGCAGCGTGACGTGAGCAACTCACGCACGCCCCCCCTTAGAAGCGGGGTCACACCCGAAACCCCCCATAGACGCGGGATTGCACCCGAACCACCCCCTGGGCGAGGCCGCATTGGTGGCCGTAGGTCTGTTGGAAGTCACGGGACATCCTTCCTGAGGGCTTACCCGGGGCTCTCAACCATAGGCTGTTAGGCGTTACGTGAGGTTTTTTAGTCGGTAAGAGTCCGGCATAGCATCCTACGAGGATTTTCCCTCACAATAAAAAAAAAAAAAACCCATTTTTAGATTCATATGTCTATGTATGATTCTTTTCAGTGATATAACTTTTTTATTTCTAAACCGATTGACACGAAATAAACACTAAATATTAAGTGGAGGAAACCTCAACACAAAGAAAACCGCATTGCAATCGGTTAAGCAGTTACTGAGATTAGCGTGCACAAACGTACAGACAAGCAGATATACAGACAAACAGACAAAAATTCTAAAAATCATTGTTTTGGGGTCTACTGCGTTCATTAAGCCCACCTATAATATTTTTTCTTATTTATCTTCCATGTACAGACAGCGACCTGTTACGATTTTATTATATCTATGTATTGATGATGATTGATAGAAACACCCAGACTCTTGAGACAAACATTTATGGGTCACACAAATATTTGTCTCTGGTATCGAACCCACGACCTCCAGCGCCGCAGGCGGTATCACTTCTCCATATCGATACCTCTGGGCTCAAAGGTCGTAAAGGACATTTGGGCGAAAATGACTTTTTGATACAGTTTTACTCAATTTTTAATTCCCTATCGATCTGTATATTCCGTTTTACGAAATTTGCAAAAAAAATGCCTTTACGACCCACATAATCTGAGACTTTAAGCCAAGAGTACCGTGAAAATATGGAAGTAAATAACACTTACCTACTAGAGTGAAATTATTTTGGTAGTAAAGGAAAATATAAAGAAAATGTTGGGTGTAAAACACATAAAAAATTTAAATGGTCCTATACTCCCTATAAGTCACCTCAAAAATATGGATGTAAAGGACATCAGGACCTGTCCTGATGTCCTTTACATCCATACTGCTACTTGTAACAGTGTGTTAAAGTGGGTAACTTTAAAAGTGAGCTAGATACAATCGACTTTGGAGACCCACAGGGTGACGTGCTTGGTCCAACGCTTTTTATAATGTATATGGATAATATAATATGCTATGCCGATGACACTGTTGTTATATTTGATGGTGCAAGTTGAGCTGAAAAATTTACGAAAGCCGAGTTGGGCCTGGGGCAAGTGTCAACATGGTTGCGTTATAATTTAGTGACACTGAATGCCAGTAAAACTAAATATGTATGTTTTCATAAAACAGCTAGATCGGCCCATTACACATCTCTTGGTATCAAATTACACTAGTGCAAAGAAATGAAAGGTTGCAAATGTGAATTCATCCAAAGGACAGACAGCATTAAATACCTTGGCGTAATTATTGACGTAAACTTGTTAAAAAACACATCATCGCTTTGTCAAACGGAGTGCGAAAACCGCAAATATAATGAAATTTCTTCGTTCTTCAGCGCCAACGGACGACCTGAAATCCGTTTACTTTGCCCTGAGTCCTCCTGAGTCAGTCGGCCGTCCCGTGGAGTCAGCGCTGCTTTGCAGGGAGGGCTTCGTCATTGAGATTACATTCCATACATTGATGTCGCCAGCATCCGCAAAGCCCGCCCCTTGTTCGGGCGTGAGTGCGCCGTAGCTATTCAACAAAAACAGGCGGCTTACCGCGCCTGGATCAGGGCTCGGTCTGTGCGCGACCAGAAAGTGGCCCGCCTCAAAGCAGCGTACAACAGAGACACTAGGTCCAGTAAGAGAGCCTTCAAGAGAGTGGACGCCCAGCGCATCTCGCGGCTTGGTCAGGAGCTCACGTAACATCCGACGGGCAGACGTGAGTACTGGCAACTGACCAAAGCGGTGCAGGCCAACTTTTGCAAGCTCTTGTTACCGCCGCGCCGCTGCGCTATCTTGACGGATGACTGGCTCACAAGGCCCTAGAGAAATCAGAAATGCTGGCCAATCTCTTTGCGGCTAATTCCCGGGTCGATGACTGTGGCAAGCAACCTCCCACTATCGCCGACTGTGGAACCACGACGCCGGATATTGTATTCCGGCAGTGCGGCATTGGTGCTGAAGAAGTGTGCAGCTGAATTATGTCCAACGCTAACACGCCTGTATCGTCTTTCCTATTCGTCGAGAGAAGAGTAGGTAGGAGTAGTAGAGTAGTAGAGTAGTAGTGGTAGGAGGCGAACGTTCAGCCGATCCCCAAGAAAGGGGATCGGTCGGATCCGGCCAACTATCGCACCATAGCCGTAACCACCGTAATCTGCAAAGTGTTCGAGCTAATTATCAACAAACAGCTCATGCGCTATCTGAAGGATCACTCGTTAATTACGAATGTCAATATGGCTTTAGGCCGAAACGATCAACGGGTGACCACTTAGCGTACATTACACACACCTGGGGTGAGGCTATGGAGAAGCACGGTGAATCTCTGGCTATTGGCCTAGACATGGCTAAAGCCTTTGATAGGGTATGACATGCGTCGCATCTTTCCAAGCTGCCGGCATATGGTCTATCGCCTCAGTTGTGCCGATGGTTGGCCAGATTCCTGCACGGGCGACGTACACGGGTCCTCTGTGATAGTCAGGCTTCCTGCTTTTTGCAGGTATATGCCGGAGTACCAAAGGGATCGGTATTTTCCCCAACTCTCTTTCTTTTGCATATCAATGACATGCTGTCCCTTGGGTGCATTCATTGCTATGCGGATGATAGTACTCTGCATGGGAGCTATTCTGGCCGTCCAGCGGAGGGGCGAGGCGACGTGGAAGGAAAGAGACGACAACTCGTGGCGGATCTTCACCGGGACCTGGGTCGCATTGCTCAATGGGGTTCGGAGAACCTGGTCGAGTTCAATGCCAGAAAAACACACAGTTTACAACTAAGAAGTCCCCATTCCTATCCCTACCCTGTCTTCGGAACATTACGGTTCCACTTAAAGAAAGCTCAATCACAAAACCTACGTAGAGAGATGTATTGGGCTGGCCTCGTGGAAACTAGAATTCCTGAATAAGCTGAGGCTATTTCACGTCACATCAGAGATGTTTACTGTACAAGACGAAGATTCGCCCCTGCGTCGAATTCTGTTCTCACATTTGGGATGACTCCGCAAGACACCTACTAGCGTCAACGCTATGCAGCGACTTTCTATCCGAATAATTGGTTGTCCTGAGGTGACGGGAGGCCTCGAACCGTTAGCGCAACGAAGAACCATAGCGTCCTTGGCTGCCTTCTACCGAATGTATTACGGTGAATGTTCTGAAGAGCTCGATTCAACCTAATCCTACCATCTCCTTTCCAAACCCGAACAACGCGTGCCGGGGCAGAGATGCCACTCATACACAGTGGAGAGAATTTTCGCCTGAACCAAGCATTTCAAAAGATCGTTCATCTGTCGAACTATAAGAACATGGAACGAACTGCCCGCATACGTTTTTCCCTCATCTTACAATCCCGGGTTCTTCAAGAGGAGCGTGAAGAGGCACATCACAGGGCCGGCAACTTGAGGAACCACTGTCGAAAGTCTTACAGACTGTGAGACTGGCCCCCAATCGTTAGATGCACCACGGCTTACCATCAGGGTGGTGGCGACGTCAATTTGACGAGCTTACTATTAAAAAATATAAGTTTATTTAATAATGTAGCCCTTAAAAATGAGTTAGCAAGTGATCCTTATGACCTAAAAATTATTACACTAGTCGATTATTACCTTATTTACTTCAGAATTGCGCAGTGAAGTAGATTTACACCCTTCGGTAAAATCTTAGGATGGAAATTTGACGGGTGTAAAGGACTTTTATTTTCAAATTTATGGTCGTAAAGGAAATCTATCTCGGTAAATACAGCACTAGGGTATTTTTTTTAATCTGCCTTAGAAAATACTATAAATTCTAAGCACTTTCTTCCTTGGTTTTATTAAAATAGCTCAAGAAACAAAAAAGTTAGAGTACAAAATATTTTTTTTCTTTTGTTTTTTGCTTCTCCTGAAAAGTCCCATTTTGTCCTTTACGACCTTTGAGCCCAGAGGTATCGATATATTCAATACTAGCTGTTGCCCGCGACTTCGTACGCGTGAAAATTATGTAATAATGCCAATTTGATTGCTCTCTGCTTAGCCCCTAGGATATGTGGCGTGATACTATATAGCCTATTTTAAGACCCTACCCCTAGTGAATATTTGTGCAAAATTTGAATCAAATGTATTGAGTACTTTTCGAGATCCTTCCGGACAAAGCAAATCAAACAGACAAACAGACAAACAGACAAACCGACAAACAGACAAAAAAAAATCTAACTATATTTTCGACTTTGGTATCTTATGTTGAACACCCAGCGAGTTTTTTTTTAAATATTTCTAATGTACAGTTTTGACTTTTCTATCATTTTATTATATGTATAGATACTCTGTGGTATCACTACTGACTGCCCCACAGAGGCAATCAAATATGTGTTTCTGTTGCCGCTACAAATCAAAGACTTCCATATAAACTGAGGTAGACGCGCCGTACTGTTTACAAATGAGATTTCAAAAGCAATCCTCACACACACACACACACATTGCTAAGACTGCACTTCACTTATAAATAATATTTAGGTACGTAATTGTCACCACAATAGCAATATACCAATAGAACAAGAGTAAAAGTGAAAGCCTATGAACTCCGATTGCAAGCTGAGTACTTAGGTACTCTCGAAGTTTTGACTCACTACAGTGCGAGCAACGCTGCCAATTGGCACAGTTTATAGGTTTCAAAAATCGGTGTGTAGAGCATGTCTACCTTAGCTTCTCAAATTTCGTACAGAGATACCTTATAGTCTGGAATAACCCATAGGCTACTTTTACTCCCGGGAATATGTGCCCACGGAAAGCAGGAACGGGTACCGAATTTCACGCGGGCGAAGCCGCGAGCATCATCTAGTTTTTAATATCAATAACGGCAACAAGTATACGCTTGAAATGCTCGCCGAACAGCGAGCGAGCATGTACATAATCATTTAATATAAATATTTAAAAAGGACATTTAAGGGGGGCTCTCATACAATAAACGTGATTTTTTCTCGTTTTTTTGGCACGGAATACGGAATCCTACGCGCGAGTCCGACTCGCACTTGGCTGGTTTTATTTGTATTTTATTTATAATAGGGATATAGATAATAAATGTTATTTTCATCCTTTAAAATATGGCTACTATAAAATATGACTCTTTAAGGAGTAGGTACAGCGGTGGAGGGGCGCTAGAAAGCACCCCTGGAACATGAATTGCGAAACCCCCGATCCTTCCTTCACTGCCTTAGCGGCCAGGACTAGAGCTGACATTCTTCCGCCGTCCCTGCAGTAGAAGGTACCTACCCCAGCCCAGCTGTCTGACTTTAGTTCCTCCGAGCAATCCTGAAATATTAGTAGATAGCTATATAGGTAGATACTTATTGAAATATTTATACATAGGTAGGTACTTACCTACATAACAACTTTGTTGTATCACCTACCCAATATTTATTCAAATTGTTTACACGAACACTATCAGTAAACCAATTCGGTAGGTAATGACCGTTCATGAGATACAGCCTCCTGACGGACAGACAGACATGAACCATCACAAAAGAAATTATCAATTTAAAGTTAGATACTAAGTACATTTTTAGGGTTCCGTACCCAAAGGGTAAAGAACGGGACCCTATTCATGAGACTTCGCTGTCCGTCTGTCTGTCTGTCTGTCTGTCTGTCTGTCTGTCTGTCCGTCAGGAGGCTGTATCTCATGAACGGTGATAGCTAGAGAGTTGAAATTTCCACAGATTATGTGTTTTTGTTGCCGCTATAACAACAAATACTGAAAACAAAAACATAATAATATTTAAGGGGGGCTCCCATACAACAAACGTGTTTTTAGCGATTTTGTCTTATATATTCGGCAATAAGGTATCCTTCACAATTTAAATACGTTAGTTAATTTGAACATTTCATCAAGATCATTCATTCCCTTTACACCATGCAAATTAAATGAATACTTTAGGAGGTATAGCACAATCAAATGTTGCTCAATGAAGTTAATTTCGTGGCGCCATGATTGAACATTATACGGGTCACATACTAACTTATTTTTCGACTTTCATCGTAAATATTTGTTCTTTAAAAAGTGAACAACGCTTTCAGCAGATTACTTTAGGTAGGTGTAATATTTCAAAGATAGCTATTTCATAGGAAATAGTAAACAAATAGTCCATATTTTAGATTTTTCTCCAGTATAAACAATTTACGTACAAACACACAATTTATGTTGTAGCCGTAGATATCGTGTTTATAATGTCATCATTCAAATGTCATCAATATTCTGAAAAAGAAATTAAACGTAGAGTTCACAAACTCTTTTTGAAATATATACTGTACCTACCGTAGAGGATACAAGGATAGTTAACACTATAGAGCAACGCGACCTGTATAAAGGACCCGCGTTGTATAACACTATAGAGCAACGCGAACTGTCTGAAGGGCCCCACTCACTAACAGTTTACCGGACGATATTAATCGGTCAGTTAATTGCAATAGCCCACACACTAACAGTTCTGTTGAAGGTTTTGGACGGACGACTAATACGAACTGATAGTGTGTGGCCGCTCGACGATTTCGTTCAGCGCCGACAGATGTCGGCCGGACAGTTACTACGCCTTGCGCGCGATTGAACACACATTAGCAGGTAATGGGCCGGTGGCCTGTCGATCGAAGTCTTGTATCAGTTGCAGGCCGACAGTTTTAAGTTTTTCGACTTGTTTAATTTTACCGTCAAAATGGACAACAAACTTCAATTTGAGTCTACGTTTATTGAGCTAAATAGAAGTTTCCCATGTTTATGGCAGGTGAAAAATGATTGTTATCACCAAATAAACGATGATGATGCTTACAACAAATTATTAGCATATTATCAAACCACAATACCTTCGACAAAAATTGACAATGTGAAAAGAAAAAATAATAATCTTAAAAGCACATTCAGAAAAGATTGATTTTACTCTAATTTGAAAAATGAAAATCGCTAAAAACGCTTTTTGGTAGGTAGTTATCTAGAGGGATAAACCTATATATCTTATAACTATCTATAATTTACACAGATTAAAAATACATACCTACATACTTTTAAATTATTATAAAATTTAAATATATATTTATTGATTTATTCTCTTTATTTAATAAATTAACTAACAAATTACATTTTTAAATATAGATATAAAAACAAATACATTTAAAAATATAAGATATAGTATCCCACCGGCATCGGGTACAGGGACCAAGCTACCGATGGTCAGGGCTCCAGAGACAGGAACCTCCGCACAATGCGTGCCGTGTCCAGTAGCACTGCCTTTTGCATCACGCCCTTGATCCAGCTGCCCAACGCGAGCCTCTGAAGGTGTTGGTCGAGGCTCTTAGCTATAAGACCATTAACGGAAATAACTATTGGAACAATGATTGCCGCATCAAACTCCCACATGTCGACAATCTCGCGAGCTAAGTCAATATATTTTAATTTTTTTATCGCTCTCAGCTTTCACAAGATTCTCGTCATGGGGGATGGTGATGTCAATAATCATTGCTCGCCGCTCAGATCGATCTATGACCACAATATCAGGCTTGTTGGCAACAACAGTCCTGTCTGTGATAATAGATCGATCCCAGTACAATGTGATATGACCATTTTCAAGAACTGGCTCAGCTACATACCTGTAATATGGAACCTCAATCTCCACCAGGCGATACTTCAGAGCAAGTTGCTGATGGATGATCCTAGCTACTAGGTTGTGCCTGTGCAAGTACTCGCCGTTAGCAAGACGAGAACAACCAGAAATAATATGCCTGAGGGACTCACCAGGATGATGACATGCTCGACATACATCGATCGTGCCATCCCTCAGTATATACTTCCGGTAGTTGTTCGTCATGATAACTTCATCTGCAATTGCACAGGCAAAACCCTCGGTCTCTCCAAAGAGATCACCGAACCGTAGCCAGGCCACAGAGGCTATAAGGTCTACATGAGATCCATGCAGAGCCTTATAAAACCTACCGTGAAGCTCCTTGCCCTTCCATATCTCCTGCCGGTCATCAATACCCATTATTACAGGTTTGTGCCAGTTCTCTTTAGCCAAGGCAAGCGGGGTGAGTCCATTATCCACTTTGACAACATCCCGATGCACATCCGCGTTCATGTGTAGAAAATATTCTCTAAGGTTGTACACCTCGCGGCTATGTAGTGTTTTAGCATTCAGGAAGCCTCGACCACCACATTTCCGCGGGATGTACATCCTCATCACCGATGAACGCGGATGATGCATTCGATATGATGTCAATAGGGTACGAACTCTTCGGTCCAAGGCATCTAGTTCAGTTTGAGTCCACTTGAGTATGCCAAAGGAGTACATCAAGAGTGGCATGACCCAGCCGTTATAAGCACGCACCTTGTTCCCGCCTGATAAAAGACTATTTAAGACTTTTCTCAGACGAGAAAGGAAACGCTCTCGTAACGACTGTTTCATGTCAGCTTCATTGATGCCCAACGCCTGTGACATACCCAAGTACTTATAGGTGTCAGATACGAGAAGAAACGTCAGATGAATGGAATCAGAAAGTTGAATACCTTCTGATTCCACCATCCGTCCTCGCTTAACATGCATAACTGCGCATTTATCCATACCAAATTCCATTCTGATTGAATTACTAAAGGTTTCAGTTATCTTTAGTAAATCAATCAAATGAGAATTTGTTGTGGCAAATAGCTTTAAGTCATCCATGTAAAGCAAGTGAGATATGACCTGACCTCCTTTCCGTAATCTGTAACCTAGCCCTGAACTCTCTAGTAAAGTACTAAGGGGGTTCAGTGCTAAGCAAAACCAAAGAGGACTCAAACTGTCACCTTGAAAGATGCCCCGCTCGATCCTAATCGGCTCGCCGCCGCCGCCACCGTAGAACCCCCGACATCCTGGATAGGTAAGAAGAGTCCTCCATTGCCTCATACATGACTTTAAAAAGGTGCATAGAGTTGTATCAACTTTGTACAACTCCAGCACCCATAAGAGCCACGTATGAGGCACAGAATCAAACGCCTTCTTATAATCTATCCAACATGTCGATAGATTCTTCCGGTTACGACGAACTTGTTGGCTAATGGCCATATCAATGAGGAGAAGCTCCTTAGTACCTCGAGCCCCACTTCTACATCCATTTTGAGAGCCACTCATAATATTATTAACATTAATATGTTTATTTATCTTATCTCTCAAAATGGATGTTAAAAGTTTATAGATCGATGGTAGACACATGATCGGTCTGTAATTGCTGGGGTTCGAGGTACTTCCTGATTTATGGAGCAGATGAGTCACACCAGTTGTCATAAAAATTGGTAACGATCCAGATTCAAGAGCAGATTGGAAATGAGATGCCAATCGAGCATGTGAACTGCGTAGCCATTTAAGCCAAAAATTGTGCAGTCCGTCCGGTCCTGGAGATTTCCAATTAGATAACGGACGAACTGCACTAGCTACATCAGAGGTGTCTATCATTACTTGCTCCATGTTTGGAGTTTTGTCACATGCGCGCTTGACATCACACATCCAATCCCCCTCGGTGTGACTGACGGGTACCGACCAGATACTTTGCCAAAATTTATTTGTATCATCAGCATCCGGTAGATGCCCGTCACTCACACCTTGATCTAGTCGTTCCCAATTTCTATAAACCCATCTCTGGTCGCTTTCGAATCTACGATTAATAGTATAACGGTCTACGCGTTTTTTGTATCTACGTATTCGATGTGCCCATGCATAAACTTTTTGATTCAGGAAGTCAATGCGCTCTGTGACCCGAGTTACATATTCATTAGAACTGAAACCAGTTCCTGAAAATGCTCGGTTCACAAAGCGCATCACCTTCGGTCTAGTATTACCAGATCTGAAGCAATATAACTTGCTGATGAGTACTCTTGTCTCGGCGATACGTCGTCCAATCCTACGCTGCCACCCCGGCACGGTAGGTCTTGTCGGTCGTGTATCATGGTTTTCCGCCAAAGGCGGAACACCTGCTACACGACATGTTGTCATAGCAGCGCAATACAGGATTGAATGAGGATTGAATGAGTATCGTGTCAAGTTCTTTCTATGCATGGGCAGTCGAGGTAGACGTGGCCTAATATTAGTGGGCATAGTCCGATATTCTTCAATCGCACACTCTAAAGCCACCAGTATCTCCTCATTGTACCTAGTATCTGTTGATACAACCATGTCATCTACTGCGGTATTTTGATTAACCTCGAAATCAATTGGGGTACTTACGTCGTTCCTTAGCGGCGGATTGTGGATGACATGGTCATTCCCCAGATACTCTAAGCGTAGTCTCTCAAGTACGCTACTATCCAACATATGATTACGTTGGATAGCACGTACTTGATCCGATAATCTTTGAGCCGAAACGTCGACAGCTGGTTCAAGTTCGCGAAACAAGTGCAGCATACGATCACGATACGCAGTGCGGATTGTTCCTCCCTCTGTAGCCGCATAATATGCCCGCATGACACTCTCATTAACTAAAGCAGTCCATCTCATGCGGCGCACATCACCACCGGTAGCGGGGGCCCTATTCGAAGCCGGTGGGCGTCGGGGTCCCAAGCATAGCGGTGGCCGGCCTCTCCCCGGCCGACGTACTGGTGTTGGCGACGTCGGCGGAGAGAAAAACTCATCGCTTGAAGTAGAGCTCGACGCCTCTACAATTCCTGTTGGCGCTGGTACACTTGGAAGAGAGGCGGAGCTGGGCGATGAGTCCGGAGGTGTTGGTTGTGCTCTTTGTATTCTGGACCGGGTCAACATTTCTATTTTAAGCTAAAATGAAAACATTGTACAACATTGTGTAACATTTTCGCAATTCTTGACATCATCTGTCATAGACTTTCCAATCTTCAGTAGGTACACACATTGAGTATTTTTATGATTTTCTCCGGAATTTAGACATGTTTCATAAATCCTTCCTTTTTTTTGATTTATTATTATTATCCAGTTTATAATAGTTTTGTCAAGAATTTTGGATAAAAATATGGTACGTGAGTCGTGAGTACGTACCATATTTTTATTTAATACTTATTCATTAAATATTCATCTATAAAAAATAACATGTTGACTTGTGAACATTTGCTGAATGTAGTGTATGGACCCTCAAACCGATATCAGACCATCTCCGACGGGCGATCGTACGGTGGGAAACTGCCGACTCTCAACTGTTAGTGTGTGGTCGCAAGACTGACAGCAGGGCCTTGCCGGCAGGCCAAAATCGCTTTAGTGTGTTGGCGCTATTGGTCTAGGACGGCAGGCCGTCCGATAGGAACAGAGACTGCAGGCGGACTGTTAGTGAGTGGGGCCCTTAAGGCGCGCGTTGCTCTGTGTTAATAGGTAATGAGGGCAACCAGTAGACGCTTGAAATACGCACAGAATATCGAGCATTGTATTTTCATAAAAAAATAATAATTGAAACAAAATGGACCTTTACGGGGACATCCTTTCGAGAGCTTGTTGAGAGAGAGGAGTCCGGCATATCATCCATTAAGAATTCTCCATCTCGTTAAATAAAAAGAAAAAAGTGGGGCTCCCATGCAACAAATAGGTACGACTGTTTGTTGTTTTTTGGTACGGAACCCTCCGTACGGGAGTCCGACTCGCACTTGGCCGGTTATTTATAAAGTTCGGCAACCAATGAAATTTAAATCTATGAGTCATCATAAAACAGTTCATTGAATCATGCCCCGAAATTTTACGTGACTAACACTCACCTAAAATTTGATTTATTTATGAAGAAATACCTACTTGGAAGAAGATTTTAAAAGAACAATAGCAAATATTTTCCAAAATAATAATCTGCGCATTAAATTAGGCACACATCTGGGAAATCCTATCTACATAAATATCTACCGTTTGCAAAAAATACACTCTACAGTTACCTACATAGGTAGGTAGGTACACCTACACCTACTTGTGTGCTCTTATTAGTTTTCAGGTATTATTTTATGCATTATCAGAAAGATAACTAATAGATATCGACACATTTCATTGTTATCATACCAACGTACCTACTAGTCCCGATAACTTGTTATTGTAACAGCTAAAACTCTTCACGCACAAAAAATAAAATAAAATAGTTTCTACATACTTCCTCACGTGACTAATTAGGTTCACTCTTTTAGTATTCTTCAAATAGTTTAGTTCATGTTTGTAGAAAGATACCTTTTAAATAACTAGGTAACTTTTGAAAGTGATATCAACAGTTCCAGTAAGTGTGACACTGCGTGTTATCGGATTATATCCAACGAATTTTGTAAACAAGTAAGCAATTTCTTTGTTAAAGCGTTTGTTAGATCTTTATTTGTGACTTTTCTATGTAATTCTTATTTAATTTGTTTTCAGGAATGTCTGCGAGCGTATATGAAGCGACTAGTGAAAAGAAATTAATAGGTAAGTAATTAGGTAATTCCTTACTACATATTTAGCGATGACCTAATTTCCTGGCCCGTGTGGCGACGGTAAAAATTACAAAATATCGCCACCTCAATTCATCCCGGGCATATAATGTAAGTATGTATGTACCGATGTAATTTCATAAGCCATAGGTGCCTATGGGAAAAGACAAGCCAAGAGCGAGTCGGACTCGTACCTACCACAAAACGTCAATTATTTACTTTTCTTATAGGCTAAACCCTAAAAATATTTTTCTGTTTTTAGTAAGTAGGTATGTGTTGTTATAGCGGCAACAGAAATACAGCGTCTGTGAAAAATTCAACAGCCTAGCTAGCACGGTCCATGAGAAACGTAGGCACAGCCTGATGACAGCGAAGTCTCAATAATAGCGTCCCGTGTGTTAACTTCTGGTAAAGATAGGTATCTACCTACTAAAGAATAATTCAAGGTCCACTCAAAAGGAAATGGCTTTTTTTAACGTGAGGAAAACCTACATGGATGCTATGCTATGACTCCTACCGACTAAAAACCACACGTATCCTAACTAACAGCTTACGGTTTGGAGCCCCGGGTAAGCCCTCGGAAGGACAACCCAAGACTCCCAACAGACCTACGGCCACCACTGCGGCCTCGCCCTTGTTCGAGTGCTATCCCGCGTCTTTGGGGGGTTGTTCGGGTGTTATCCCGCTAGTTGGGGGGCCGTGCGTGAATCCCTCACGTCACACTGTCGTCTAGGGCCTGCTTCTGTAAGGACGGTGAGCAGCCCCCTTACCGTCCTCAGGCACCCGGTCATGGAGGCCGATAGTCTTGGGCAAAGACACGTCTGCGGCGCCCCGCCACAGACTGCGGAAATCGGGTGGAAGAGTTCTCTCCAGCTCCCTACCCGCCTTCTCTACCACGAGTATGACCTGCTCACAGAAAGACCTGGAGATCATGGCTCGCACCATGGTCTCCAGCGAGAGAATGTCCACGTCTAGACCTGCCACGAGGACCTAGAGTAATGGCTAATTCTAGCAATATTTTTAGTCGCTGAATACTGTCATTTGAGCTAGCATGATGCTGTTGCTGCCACATTCTACTTATTATTTATTATACTTATCAATGTTACAGTTGATTCTCCAACGGCATATCACCAGATAGGACAAAGCACAGATAATGCAGTGTGTATCGAAATGGACCTTCTGCAGGTCGGATCTGAACCCATCGGCATGCGTTGCCCGTACTGTAAGGAAGATGTGATGACCAAGGCTCTTTACAGGAATACTAACATCACGCATACCGTTGCGTTAATCCTCGGCGTATTGTTTTGGTAAGTACATATCTTTTTTTTAAAAGCCTGGTCATGAGATGGTGGTGAAACTAGAAATTCACTCATATTTTCGATTTAGCTGACTATTTTATATAGGACCGATAGTCGATATTCCTCCAGACGATAGGTATTCTGCCTAACTCTAAAACCTAACCTCATCTAGTTTTTGATTTGGATTGCGATCAATTTCTTCAGGGTTAAACAAAGTAACCTCCTTTGTTTGACCCTGAAGAAATTGAAAATGAAATGACTTTAGAATAGATTCCCAGCTAATTTTAAGCTACCTATAAAATTTTGGTAATTTATACTAAAGATGGCATTTTAAATTCAAAATTCAACTACATTTGCAATGCCATTCTGTTGTTCCTCTTAGTATATGTCCGTTAATTAGTGAGGTACCTATGTTAATGCTTGCATACTAATTAAGTCTCGTAGCTAATTTTGAAGGTCTCCTCACTTCTGTCAAACATTTCAACCAAGTTAGTAGGTAAGTACCTACCTAGTTCATGGAGAAGAATTTACGAACTTCACAAAGAGTCATAAAATTGTCTACTGTATTTCAATAGCTTTGCGCAAAAATGTAAACAAACACATTTGATCCTATATATCCATAGTTACTTGCAATTGAGTAGGTATTTACCCTGATTATATTCCAGTACCCAGGAGTCATACAGTGTTCTTACAATCATTTCTCAGGATAGTAAAAATTCAATGATTTGTCATATTATATTTTACCTACTACTCATCTGTCTTAGACAACGAATGTTTACATTATTGCCAGATCGGGCAGGATTGGACTGTACCCATCTTATCTAAGGAAGGGGCTACAATGCAACAGGGAAAAAGACTTGGATGATGATGGTGCAAAGGTTTAGGTACCGCTTGTCAAAAAAGTCTAGAACGGGAACTAATATTTTGCCTGTTGACGCTATTCACTTAGGTACCTATGTCAGTTAATAAAAGAAATGCCTACTACCATACGATTTGTGTGAAATCTTACTAATATTATAAATGCGAAAGTTTGTGAGTGTGGATGTTTGTTACTCTTTCACGCTCTAACGGCTGAACGGATTTGGCTTAAATTTGGTACAGGGATACATTATCTGGATGAAGTTCCCACGGGAAGCGGGAACGAGAACAAATTTCACGCGGGCGAAGCAGCGGGCATCAGCTAGTAAATATAGTTAAAGAAGCGCTCGTGACCCCGCGGACTCAGTGTTCCGTAAACGATCACTGCAGTAAGCAACTTTCACTATAGCCACTCCTTAGATGGGTGACCATTCATGAGACCACTTTGTGACATTTATTTGAACGTTTCCGTACTTCTTAAGGCACGTTTAGCCGTTGGTCCCGGTTGTCAGTAAAATGGCAGTTGTTAAGTCAAGTTGAAGGCCTTTTTAGACGGCTTGAGAAATTTCAACAGCGGGCAATCATAACCTGCGCCTGTTCATCTCAACACGGCAATACGGCTCACCACCTATTAGAAACCTACGTGGGACAAATGCTAAAAAATGCCTCTGCATACCCCTTCGGGGATAAAGGCGTGACTGTATGTAGGTATGTGATATAAATATTTTGGTTTTTATTTTTTTCTACCGGGCTGCAATAATAACAGCACAGTGCCGCCGCCATTATTTTCTACTCTTTTTTGCCAAGCTGTGAGAGGCTTCATCGTGATGTAAAAGGTCCTAGGCAAGTTTACCTGCTGACTAATGGGTGTTTGGCAGTCCGACAGACGACGACGAGTCGCTAAAATAATAAAAAGTTTAAAGAATTACGTGACTGTTATTGTTTTGTGTAGACCGTAAAATGTCGGCGAGGTGGGGAAGAAGAGGCTTGTGTTCGTGTTTTACCCACTCACGTAACAATTCAACACATAATTTGTTATTGTGTTCAGGATAAGTATATCTATTTTATTATCACATTTCCAGGTGGCTGTGCTGCTGCTTAATCCCATACATAACCAAGAGATGGAGGAACGTAGAACATTACTGCCCTAACTGTCGTCGGTATTTGGGCATGTATTCGAGGTCAACTGTGTTTTGAGAATTAGCCATGATTCCTGAAATAACTACTATTAGGTCTATAACTACCTACTATTAAGTCACGATAACATATTAGGGGAAGATCTACAGTTTATATGTCATTTTGTATTATGCACAATTTGTAAAGCTTAATCCATTTGCTGAGAATGTGCTGGATTATTTGTGACCATTGCATGATCCTATCCTATACCTTATAGGTAATTACTAATATAATAAAAAGTCCGCGATAGCTTCAGCATCATGTAGCATGGTGCTAACTGGGTTCTCATGGACTGCAAAGTGAGTATGCACTCGCTATTAGTATAATATTATTATTTCCATTACGCGTTTGACTGTTGTAACTATATCAAAAGCCATTGAAGACAGCATGTTTCTATTTTCAATAATGTACAGTTCAACCAATTTTCTGTGATTTATAACCTTGTTTGCTAATATAATGTAGAAATAGCGGTCAAATACCAAAACAAAAAAAAATTAAGTGAGGTGTTCCACAAGGAAGCATTCTAGGGCCTTGCATTTTATAATATTTATGAACTTTCGTAACTACTTTAGGCCACGAAAAATATTATAAATATTGGTAGTGGAACATCTGGACCTATTGGACTATATATGAGAATGCTGGTGCGGTCGAATCCCTTATTTTTTGATACTCGGGATAATAAATCTATGTCAACAACTTCATGAGACGGTACGTTTTAATATGCAAATAGGTTCAGTAGTTTGTGTTGTTTTACTGTCGCATACCGGCATGGGCTACTGTGGTCATTGTCGGAGGTTCGTATGCTTGGCTGAAATGTTTGAAAATTATTCACGGTAACCTACAAATATTTAGAATATGCTACTATCATGTATCTTATGTGTATTGTTAACAGTCATTTAATTAAATATTATAATATTCAGTAATTTCAGTTTCATTTACGAATGGAAGGGACCGCATGATTATGTTAGAAAACTCTGAAAATAGAACAGAAATCGAAGAACAAAAATTAAAGAAAACAGATCAGTTCAGATAAGTATTACCTAGTAGTAGTTGTTCGGTCCGAAATTTTAAAACTACGAATAATAGATGTTTCATACACAAGTGAATCGGTGAAATAAATGATTTTTACAAGTTTTAACTTTATTTTATAGAATGTTTATAAAATACTTAACCTAGAAAAGTATATCACAGAATTTAATATACTTATTCAAATAAAATACAGATATAAATAAGTCTAGAACTCTACATAATAGTATATTAACAAAACATAGTAGATTGAGAAGAAGAGAATCCTAATATATATTATATTGCATAACATTATCACAAAAAGCTACTTAGGTATATTTGAAACTATTTTTTATATATCTATAGTATTTAGTTATAAATAATAAATTCGATATTCCTGGGATGGATAAAAACTGGCTTTAAACAGATAAAAGGCAGACGGCTGAAACGCTACATATCACTGATAGTTAGATATTTAGCTTAATTATGGAATAAATTTCTAGGGACTAATAAATAGTGTAATATAATATTAAAAATTATTTGATAACATTTCTATACATTAATATAATTTATATGTTAAAATTAATAGCTCCCTTCACTTCACTTCTTTAATATACTTAATATCTGTAAGTGAGATGATACACAGGTTTTAAATAATACAGGCATAGCTATAGCAGTCATAGCAGTATAGACACGAATACAGAACCTCCTTTAAGAGTCGGGTTGATTAACGAGAGCACCTAGCTTCCGTATTTTCCTGTGTATAAAGCTAACTGCCCTGGTAAAACTATTACATTTAGACACTCTCAATTGAAGCTTCGTAATATCGAGATATTTTTGAGATCCTAGCGTTCAAACAAAGCAAACCCATCAGCTTTACAATGTTAGTTTCTATATTAGTTTAGAGTTAGATGGCGCTGTACAAAATATGTCCCGATATGAATTTTTTGTGCGTAATGTGAGTATGCACGTGATCACTGTGTAATAGGCCTAATAAGCTTTATTACCCAATTAACGTCAATTCGGTGTTATGTCAAGGAGATGAACACGAAGATTCCTCTGAGAATAGCATCATAGGTAGGTATTTAAAAATAGCTGCGTATGAGTAACTTAGTATACATAACATAGATAGGTAGCTATAGCTATCTAGGCATAGTACGTTTATTAGATCTTGGCGTTGTGACTTGTGACAGATTTAAACTAAATACTAAATATTATAAATACAGGTATTACAATTTAACCACAGAAGTGTTATATTATCTCTTTTATAAAGTCCCATTAAAATTGGATCAAATAAGCTACCGATATAATTACCAACGTTCAAAGAAATATGTTGAAGTATTTATAAACGTATTGTGATTATAATAAACTGAAAAAAAAACTGTACTTAAATAATTAACCGCCATTTTAATTATAAGTGGGTACCAGTTAGGTACTTACCAGTATTAGATAAATTACCCTAAAATTACCAATTAAATGTAGTTTTAACATTATTTGAGAAAGTACATATTTCTTAAAAGATTTCGGAAGAGGCTTTAGACATTAGGCGTTTCAGACTCTCAACAGCAGCACTTACAGATCGCGATGAAGTAAGTTGTGAGTGCTTCAGTAACCATCGACATTGCGAGAAAGTGAGGCGTGCGATTAACTGTCGTTAGATATGAACAGTTCCGCTTGCAGAGCTGCTGTAGAGACACTAATACGCCTATTTGTGAAAGTGCTCCTAATCATGTGAGTCACAAAATTACACTTACGATAGTCATAAGTTATGACTCAACACTTTTGATGTAAATAAACACCTACATTAGGAGACTTTTAGGCAAAGAGTTTATGTTATAGATTCGAGTAGGACATGCAATACCTCATTATTATTTACTGCGTATCTTTTACGTCAATTACATTAATTGGAACAAAAACATATCCAAAATAAGGAATGGTATACCTCTGCTTAGAACTTCAGAGTTAAAGGCGTATCTAGTATGTAGGTATCTATTCTTTGCATTATTTCTAAGTTTAAATTTGACAGTTGTCACAGATGTAAAAGCCTTATTAATTCGTGTGAAATTCACCTCTTTCAAGCTTCAGCCCACCCACGGGGCCAGACCGACTATAAAGCTGTGCTCTCTCCTAAGCTAGGAAACGGGTATAGCTTCAAAAGGAAATCCCCAAGCATTGAAGTAGTAGGCAAAGGAGTTATAATAGGCATTCACATCTTAGGTCTACCAGTTCTGCTAGAAATTTAAGATGGTCTATATGAACCGATAAAAGCTTTACATTGAGGGCAGTAATGGTTGGCCGTCTTGCAAGATCTCATGCAGTAAGGGACAAAGCAGCCGCAACAGCACCTGAAAAGAAAATAAAAATGGAATAAGAAAAAGGTTCAGAAAATGTTTGGTTCAGTAATTTACAAGGATAGATTTTGAGTAAATAACTTTTTAATGTGAGTTATTTTTCTAAATCCGAAGTTAATGCCTATTGGTCTTAGTGTAACGATGAGTGGCAATAGCGGCGATAGCGCCACCGGTGGCGACGTGTATGAAGAGTGAAGTGAACCCCACGGCCATATGTTTACTTAAAGCTCAGCTGGTTTTGGGAGTCCTGGGATATCCTTACGAGGGCTTACCCGGGGCTCCCAACCTTAGGCTGTTGGGCGTAACGTGAGGTTTTTTAGTCGGTAGGAGTCCGGAATAGCATCCATGAGGATTTTCCGTCACGTTAAAAAAAAAGCTCAGCTGGTTTTGCCTACCTTGCCTTAAATAGTCATAGGGTTTTCCCAAAAGCAGTTTATAGAAGAACAGTAATTTTATTATTGCATCAGCTGTCGCATTTTTATCTCATAGGAAAATACAGAGTGGGAGATTAATGAAAATAAACAAAGGTGTGTAGTGAGTCGTGTAGGCTGTTAGTAGGTTTTGTAGGTGTTTGGATAGGTAAAACAAAACCATTAATATGGCCAGTATACTACGGTAAAGTCAATAACCTTCCCAAAATGATTGATAAAGGTCTTCGTCCAGTAGAGGACAGTGAAAGTGTAGATTGAATTATCAGGATTCTCATTTAAAATCATATAAAACGGGAATTTGCTTGTATGTACAAGACGTGTATCATAATGTCAACGTGATATGTGTATCTTATAAATTTACTCTTTTTCCTATCATCAGTTAGACTGTTTAGCAGTGATGTATAAGTTTATCAATTGACCTCACATAACAAACTATTAAGATAAAAATATAGCACAGTAAATTTGATTCATCTTATTCAGTAAATTAGATTCATCTTATTTATAGGCATTGGACATAGCAGCGTGTACAACCACAGATAACATAATACAAATCGGTTAAATAATTAACTTTCATATAAATCATCAATATGGTCCACAAAACGCTTTTTTAAAACACTAGGTATATATTTTTTTACCAAACTATGGCATACGAAAAGATGTTTTGATATTGTGTAATTCGTTACTTGGTGATAGGAACAGGCTGACGTGAATATCACACAGCTTCATGAAATCCGTCGCAAACCAGCTGTGTTATTCGCTCGACAATATTGAACGCGAGCTGTCAAATTTCCATACAAAATTTAAAGTTTCACCGCTAGCTGAATCCCGATTTTAAATTATCCTTACAGAATTGTACAGATATAAATTCTGACCATCACATACTTTTATTTGAAATGGGAAAACTGATCTACAAGTTACCGTCTTATGGTCTATACCAGCTTAATTTTATTTTATTTCTAACTGGTACCAACCAATAGTCTTTTTTCTGTACTTAGTTCTAAAGTGATTGGTTTTAAATGCTTCATATAATAGTAAATTAAATAATAATTTTATTTTATTCTTACCCCGCTAAAATACACAGCGCTGCAGAAACTATATGCGTGCGGTTGTTGGGAACATATTCCACATTGGTGACAATAGTCTTGTTACATGTTGCACACGTGGTCCCTGTCGGGCCGGGTCCCATTTTTCCTTGGTGAGGTCTCCCTTGTCCAGCTGAAGGCGCGGTGATGACTGTAGTCCGCTGGTTAGCAGGCGGTGGTACGTTGAAACCGGGTGTGAACCCAGCCGGCGGTGGAGGGTTATCTCCGAAATATGACGGAGGTGGCGCAGGGTTAGGTCTTGCTTGTTCATAAGGCGGTGGCAGTCCCATTTTGTTTTCCACTGGAATAAAGAAGGTTTTGGTTTATGAAATTGACTCAAATTTCAATTAGATTTGATGGAAATGTTGTGTCTAATGACTGCTTAAGTTTGTTTCTGATAATTGGAAGGAATTTGTGAAAAATTGATGTAAAAGAAATATTATACTTATTTTACTGCAATAATTTAGTCTCTAGTATAAATGGTACTTAGGTACCTACATCGATAGAACCAGTTGCTAGTCCATTAATGTCCTGTATGCCAACAGTCTTAATCATCATTCATGAATAAGACTGTTGACCACCAACCAAGCCATTAGTACATACATAAATACAATTAGGTTGGTGGTCAGTTGAAATAGAAAAAAAAAGAAACCTCTTTTTCAAAATTTTACATATTATCATGCTATCATGGGTGAAGCATTTCAATGGAAGAATTTAAAAAAGATTGGTTAGATATCACCCTCTGGCTCTTACACAAGATGCAATGGCGTCAATGTGACACGCTTTTGTTATCGGTGTGAGTACAGTTCTCGGAAGACAATGTAAATTAATTTGTATTACAGATTCAAGTACGTGTCAATAAAATGTTTTCGTCCGTGATTAAACCATGTACTTGAATTGTATTTACTTAAATGGCTGAGTCACTGTTACTTGTCTCAAGAACATGGTTGTTCTTGAGACAAGTAACAGTGACTCAGCCATTTAAGTACTGGTGTACGAGGTAAAGGGCAACTGGTTAGAGAGTCGAGTCACAGTATATAGAGTAGTGGTCGAGTCAATGAATTGCTTTTAAGAAGAGTAAAATGAACTAGGTACAGCTATTTTTATTTTTTTACAATTTACAATCTATTTTTTGACATTTCGTCAAACCTGTAAGTATACCTTTTTTTTTAAATATTTTCGAATAAATGTATCATTTATAAGTACGTGACATTCTAATTTTTTTTTTTACTTGACAACGTCTTATAATTCGATGGAGCCGGCTGCACGCACGAAAAAACATGATGTATGCGGCGTTACCTCGCTCTGAGGCGTTCCATTTCAGGCTGAGTTGTCACGTTCAACTATCGTCAGTAAACCGACTTTAAAGACAACCGATTTTTTTAATAAGATTATCCTCCTAAGATTTGGATCGTTTCCGCTATTACATAGGTATAAGCCCCGCACGTTGATATTGCGCTTGGCGGCCATATTGGTGACCACTTGGTGACCTATGTCCGTCGAGCAGTCAGTACTAAAACTCCTCCTTTTTTTGAAGTCGGTTAAAAAATACCGTACGCAACTTCGCTAGGCCAGCGCGCGCTCGCGCCACGTCACGATGACGTCACTTAGCTGTCATTATGACAAGGTTCCAGCGCATTACCAACTTGCGGGGCTTATACCATGGGGGATATTAACTATGTGGATGGATTGTGTCGATCTAATCAGATGATGACATTATGCCAGTAGCGGCAATTATTGCTACTGCTTAGCCATCAGTTAGCAAATCACGAAAAACATTATTAATAAATGGACCTTTTATGATTAACAAATATAATCCCTACTAATATTATAAATGCGAAAGTTACTCTGTCTGTCTGTCTGTTACGCTTTCACGCCTAAACGGCAGGAGCGATTGAGATGAAATTTGGCATAGGGATAGTTCGAGACCCTGGGAAGGACATGGGCTACTTTTTAACCGACTGCGCAAAAGGTGGGTTATGATTTTACGCGATAACGACTTCTACGTGGTCGAAGCTGCGGGGAACAGCTAGTTAGGTAAGTATATTGTAAACACTATTCTTATCAAAAGATATTAAATGTTACTACCTATTTATTTGATAAACCATTCATTTGCGAGATACTAGATTTATGGATCATCAACTATTGTTAGATACTATTAGGAATATGGCACAGGTGACAGTCACATTCACACTAATAAGTATAACAATTTAGCAACATGAACTGATCAAAAGTCTTGGTTAAGGGATCATTTGAAAGACCTGACTATCCTATTTATGACCTATAATAAAAAAAATCAAGACTCTGTTCTGTCCTGCATAACAGTGGGCGCACACTAGGCGACAGTCGCGGCGACATGTCGCGGCGTCTTGTCACTTGCTTGTCGCGGAGTCGCGGCGACATGTCGCCTAGTGTGCGGAGCTTAGAACAAAATGGACCTTTTATGATTAACAAATATAATCCCTACTAATATTATAAATGCGAAAGTTACTCTGTCTGTCTGTCTGTTACGCTTTCACGCCTAAACGGCAGGAGCGATTGAGATGAAATTTGGCATAGGGATAGTTCGAGACCCTGGGAAGGACATGGGCTACTTTTTAACCGACTGCGCAAAAGGTGGGTTATGATTTTACGCGATAACGACTTCTACGTGGTCGAAGCTGCGGGGAACAGCTAGTTAGGTAAGTATATTGTAAACACTATTCTTATCAAAAGATATTAAATGTTACTACCTATTTATTTGATAAACCATTCATTTGCGAGATACTAGATTTATGGATCATCAACTATTGTTAGATAGTCCGCGACATGTCGCCGCGACAAGACGCCTAGTGTGCGCCCACTGTTAGACTTGCGCACGGAGGGTTTCGTAACAGGCCAAAATTTTTTTTTTGTGAAAATGTCTGCTGTCTATCTAGCACTGTTCCTGATACAGACGGTGGAGACAGACGGATATCAGAGTCTCAGTGATAGAACCCCGCTTTTTACCCTTTGGATACGAAACCCTTAAAATTGGCATAATATCGTGTTGTCATACCTAATGTTAGTTTATCCTTGACATTTAAGACATAATTCAACAGACTGACAAAATAAACCAAATAGTAAAGAGTGCAGTCGAGTCGAGTGTTGGTATGTAGGTACTCTACGTGCGTAACTGTGTGTAAACATTTTAGTTGCATGGAAATAGATTATGACGACAATTTTAGGTGTGTCATGAACGGTTTAGTGCAATTTAAGAGTTTCTTCTTAATTCTTAGAATTCATTTTGCCATTTTATGACCACTCTAAATTAAATTAATGTTCGATAGTCTCACTAAAACTGGAGAACTACTAAATCAATTTGAAAAACTTAGGTTTTTAAATATTTGTTAAGTCCAAGGAAAGTTTTAAATGTAAAAACGTGTACTATCTGCACTGGAATCTAGCACTAAGTTCATCAAGTTCTTAAGAAAATCATCGTTATAATAATATAGTGATGAGGCAATTTTAAATTAGGTACCTACATTAACTTTGAGAATATCTGATATCTAACTATTCTGATAAAATCAAGAAGTAAACGGCATGTTTTAGAGTGACAGCGAAATATCAGTGGTTTGCAACAATGTCATCATCGAGTTCTTAAAAAAATTACCGTTATATAGTGAAGAAGCAATCTAAAATATTACATTAACTTTGATAATTTTACGCTATTCTGATAAAATCAAGAAGTAAACGGCATGTTTTGGAGTGACAGCGAAATATCAGTGGTTTGCAATAATGTCATCATCGAGTTCTTAAAAAAAATACCGGTATATAGTGAAGAAGCAATCTAAAATATTACATTAACTTTGATAATTTTACGCTATTCTGATAAAATCAAGAAGTAAAATATAAGTATATAAGTGTGTATATATAAGTAAAATTATCAAAGTTAATGTAATTTTAGTTACATTAACTTTGATAATTTTACGCTATTCTGATAAAATCAAGAAGTAAACGGCATGTTTTTAGAGTGACAGTAAAATATCAGGGTTTGCAATAGGTAATGTCCTACATAAATCTTGTGAATTCCTTTGAATTTTATTATGACTATTCATTTGGCTCGGCGGACAGTATAAGGCTGTTCAATGCAACAAAAGATAACTCGATTAGGGAAGATTCTTTACACAATGAAAAAAATGCGAAATTTCATGGCACGCTACTAGCACAACTAGTAAACATTTATGCTTAGCTCCATTATCTAACACTGCTGCTTACCATTCTTATAACTCATAATTGGTATTTCAAACTTTACGGACATCTTACTGATTGAAATATGTATGTGGTAAGTTATCTTTATTGTCATTTGAAAATATTTTTAAATTATTTGAACCAGTGTTTATTCCTTTTGTGTCAAAACTTCTTAAGTAAACAACCAATATAACGAGTCAATAATGTTCTGAAACATATTCTGATTTATGGTGATGCAGAATTTAGGTAAGTAAGTAGATAATTAAGTACTACTATAAAGGTTTTTCTTTTAAGCTGTATTGGTATAGATTTTGGAAAATATTTACAAACAAGATAAAATAGAACTCAATTTAATTTTGCTTTAAACAAGTATTTCGCATTGTAGATATAAGTGGAATAAATTAAAATAGCATGCATATGCAATTAGTATTGCACAGCCTTGAAATAACAGACAATAAAAGAGTAAAAAGGACTTAAAAATATAAAACTCAGTATCAAAAACACACGAACTATCACTATTTCGAATCATATAATTTACTTTGGGTATGAAACATACAAGGTCATGATGGCAACATACTGTGACCGATTAGCAAAGGATTTTTTTGAGTGTAAATTTCTGTCGTTATTTTATGTGATATATTTGTGTTAGGATTTGATTTGGTCTAAGCATGTGTGGCCGTAGGCAGATGAAAAAGCACCGTGTGGTGTTAGTAAGTAGGCATCGCATCTTTGAAGATTTTCACAAGTAAAGAAAAACACAGTTAAGGGGTGTAATGGAACCAAGTTCTTCGGAGCGCAAGCCAGTCTCATTTGTGCATATGCTTGACCAACGACGATGCTTTGACGAAAGAATGAATAGCTGCCAGGGTGAAAGGAGTACCCTCTTAATACCCTTAATGAGCCATCGCCTTTAGTGGCCTCTGTAATCTAGCCGCATTGAAGGCCGTCACGGTCTCGTATGCTTAACCACTGACGATGCTTCGACGAAAGAAAGAATAGCTGCCAGGGTAATAGGAGTACCCTCTTAATACCCTTAGTGAGCCATCGCCTTTAGTGGCCTCTGTAATCTAGCCGCATTGAAGGCCATCACGGTCTCCCCAGTGCTCCATGAAGAGCCATGGTCCGCACGATCCCGAGGTACAGTCTCCTGAAGGCGTTATGCCCCCTTATGTTGGGCAGTAGCCGCAAGAGCGCAGCTGTTGCCCCCATTCAGTTATGAGACTATACTTTGGAAATGAGTGTGGTACTCTCAGGTCAATCACCCTCTTAAAAAGAAATTGAGTAATACATTTAACTATAGGTTACAGAGGATTTGTGTGAACGGATATACGTTCCTGCTCACCGACCGAATCGATGTTACTAGTAACACAGTCGAAAGTGCAGGTTTAGTGTACACAAATACTATGCTAGGTGACCGAGCAAACGTAGCGGAGTGTGTGTTTGGTCTATTCAACTTTAATCTACTGAACAAATCCACTGGAAATGTTTCTATTTTTGTTCCACTCTACTCTGTGCTACTAACCACAAGCCGCGAGGGATTATTATTTATTATTATTATTATTGATTAATAGACGAGCAGCTTTTTTTTTTTCAAAATTCAAAATTTATTTTATTTTGCGAAATACAGGTTTACAGGATGTTGTCTTAAATATTATTGTATCACTATACTCGACCGCCAAGGCAGCATGCAAAATTTATTTATTATTATTATATGCTTGACAGGAATAAATAATAAATATTCTCGGACACTTCTATATATAAATCTTGTCATGTCATTAATACAATTTCAAAATTCAATTATATATAGTTACAAATTTAGATGTCTCTGTTTCATATATCTAGTAATAAATTTCCATGTCAGCAAAATTTCCCAGTCATAATATTCAAATTATATAATACTCATTTACTATTCATATTTGCACTAAGACACCATTGATAAATAATTAAAATAAATAATAAATAATTTCAAATTCAAATGTCATAATTTATACACACGATTGAGTCCGTAATGTCCCAAAATTAGAAGATGTCAGCAAATATTTACAGTGTCATTATTACAGATTTGATTGCAGGTACATACTCATTTATTTTCATTAATACAGGACAGAGATCATTGGCAAAAAATATTATAAGTTATCTTGTAAGAATTCATTTATTGAGTAGTAACATTTATTTACCAAGAGTAATTGCAAGGACTTCTTGAATTTAAATATGGGCATTATTCTTATTTCCAAAGGTATTTTGTTAAATATTTTTGGTGCCATGGCAAATACACTTTTTTTTCATTAAAGCTGTGTTACAGTTTACATTGCACAGCATTCCAGCGTATTGACGGCGCAATGGACCCCTTCGAACTTCAGACAATTTTTTAAAGAGACTCGAGTTTGTCTTGACAAATAAAGCCATTTCTAATATGTATAGGCCCGGTAGTGTCAAAAGCCTAAATCTTCTGAAGTAAGGTACACAAGTATCTGTTTTGTATAAGCCCCACATGTGTCGGATACATCTCTTTTGCATTCTAAATACCGAATCCCTATCTGTTGAATGACCCCAGAATATAATTCCATATCTAAGGATTGATACTACCAATCCATGATAGGCAACAAGAAGCGTTTCTTGACCAACCTTTTTTGATAGTTGCAAAAGAGCATAGGCCGCCTGACTTAGCCTTTTGCATAATTGATCTGTATGTGGCTTCCAAGTTAGTTTATTGTCAATTATTAAACCCAAGAATTTTACTTTCACGGTTTCATCTATTTCAGATTCATTAAAAGTAATGCGTACATCTGGAATTACACATCTTTGATGGAAATGCATTATTTTAGTTTTCATCAAATTAATTACTAGGTTATTTTTATTCAGCCAATTAATAATGTCAGATAGGGAATTGTATATGTCACTTTTGTATGTGTCAGGGTTCGTACACTTTACAATTGCTGTACTGTCGTCTGCGAAGAGGACCATCTTACTAGTTGTTGCTTTTGGAAGGTCGTTAATATAGATTAAGAACAACAATGGTCCCAGAACACTGCATTGTGGCACGCCGTGTTTTACGACTCTTGGCTTTGACAGATAACAGGTTTCTCGTTTATTTAGTGGGCATACTCTTGAAATTTCTGTGTATTGTATACGGTTAGTGATATATGACTCTAAGAGGCTTAGGATATTTCCTCTTATTCCATATGCCTGCATTTTATTCAATAGTATTCTATGATCTACGTAGTCGAAAGCCTTAGTCATATCTGTATAAATGGCACAAACAGGCGTTTTTTGGTCAACAAAAGTCATAATATGAGAGAGAAAGTCGAATATTGCCATATTGATTGTTCGGTTTTGACGAAAACCCTTTTGTTCGTTGCAAAATAATTGATGTTTATTAAGATACTTATTTAATGACTGATGGATCAATTTCTCAAAAATCTTTGAAAAAATTGGAATTTTCGCTATCGGTCGGTAATTTTTTAAGTCAGTTTTTGTTTCTTTTTTATAGATTGGTTTAATAACAACACGACGAACATTGGTGGAAAAAATGGAGAGAATTGGCATAAGGGGAACTCAGTTGAAACTCATGACTTCGTACTTGACTGATAGGCTGCAGTGCGTTAAAGTAGGTCCATTACTAGTTCAGAGCTTCCTGTGTGTTATGGAGTTCCACAGGGAAGTATTCTTGGACCGACGCTCTTCCTTATATATATAAACGACTTGCTATGCCTTCAACCATTCCCAGGGAAACTGATCTCCTATGCCGACGACACTTCAATGATCTTCACAGGTGAGAATTGGGCTCAAACGTATAATTCCGCTCAAGCGGGGTTTGATATGGTCAGACGGTGGCTGCATGATAACGTTCTCACTTTAAATGCAGAAAAAACTAAATATATCGCTTTTTCTCTTCGTGGCTCTCCATCGAATGACTATCAGCTGATGCTGCACAATTGTGTTGGCCCTTGTCATTCTGAACCTCTACAACGTACCACGACCATCAAATACCTGGGTGTTGTTTTGGATGAAAACTGTAGTTTTAAACCACACATTCAACTTCTTACTAAAAGGGTACGGAAACTTAAATTTATAATTAAAACAATTAGACACTTACTTCCACTGCCTACTTTAAAAGGGGTTTACTTTGCTCTCTGTCAATCGTTACTTACCTACTGTATTTCCTCATGGGGAGGAGTACCCAAGTCAACTCTATTGCAACTAGAGGTTGCTCAGAGATGCATTTTAAAACTCTGTATTTTTAAGCCTTTCTTCTATCCAACTAAGCTTTTGTATGAGTCTTGTGAGGTTTTATCTGTCCGACAGCTGTTTGTAAGTAGCATTCTGCTAAAACAGCACTCTCTACTAGAATATCACCCAGACCTGCCTAAGAAACGAAGATTCCATAGTGTCTGTGACCGTAATTTGAAATCTAGGACTTCATTTATTCGCAGATTCCGACCATTTCTAGGCCCTTTTCTTTACAATCGGATAAATAAAACAAATGAAATTTACCATTTGACTAAAAAGGCACTCAAATAATCCCTGTTCAAATTACTTGGTAAGATGACATATCATGATGTCGAAAAGCTATTGGTTGTACCTCAGTAGTACATACCTATTCTAAGTTGTAATTACTCTATATACCTACTTATACTTTCTTCAGGTGAAGTCTATGTTTGACCATTTAATGATATTACCTACATCTTCACTCATGGATTTCACACGAATTCACATAGGTACACATACACCCACCCACACACAACACTCACACACCCACACACACAACACACACACCCTCTCACTCAAATTCAACATCACAAAGAAATGCTCAATGTTATGCTCAAATCGAATCCACCATGTATTACCATTATACCATACTTTACTTTATAATTATAATGCATGCTTAATTTTCTAATATATTATCAATATTGTCATAGATAGTAATTTAAAATTTAATCTCAGTCCTATTGTAAATTACTTACCATGTAATCAGGGTGGGAGCAGCTGCTTACTGAAATACAGGCATTTAGCCTAGCTCAGAAGCAGAGGCTACAATTAGATTTAAAAATAATAATTAATTTTGTAATAACTAAGTATAGGACAATATTTGTAATCTCCATAATGTGTTTAAATTGAATTAATTTGAGATAATAATGAATGCTGTAATAATTAAGTATAGGACAATATTTGTAATCTCCATAATGTATTTAAATTGAATTAAAATTGAATTGAATTCTGTGAGCTACTAGCTGATGTGTCTATATCACAGTGTTGGAAAAGTCACTACACTTAATTGTTTCTTAAATTACACAGTTTATTTGTCCGTAACCAGTGGTCTAGTTTATTCTTGAACCCGTTCACTGAGGCTGCTGTTACAATGTCATCGGACAGTCTGTTCCAGTTGTGAACTACCCGGTTGCCAAGGAAGTGCTGTGCAGTATTCGCATTTGATGGTGAGCGGTGATTTTTCACACAAATTCCGCACTTGGTCAAATACATAGTCAAATTTTCTTTTGTGTACCTACCTACCTATGTGCTTTATTATGAAAATAGTTATTATCAATGCTCGCTCGTATCCGCATTCTTTTCTGCTTTCAAATATTCGGTAAAAGCCGAGAAAGGCTATTATAAACAAAAAAATTAAAATAAATCGATGAATAGCCGAGATACCGTGAAAAAACAAGAAGTAACTAAATCGACCAATTAATTGTAAAACTAGCGGAAGTCACGTGGTTTCACCCGCATAGCTCCCGTTCCCGGGAATAAAATATAGCCTATGTTCACTGGGAATAGTGTAGCTTCCCAACACTGAAAGAATTTTTTAAATCGGTCCAGTAGTTCCGGAGCCTATTCGATGCAAACAAACAGACAATCAAATCTTTCCTCTTTATAATATTAGTATAGATAAATATACTACGGACATGGGGAAGGGAAGTTGGAAGTACGTTTCACGAGCAAAGTTGCAGTACAAAGCTAGTCTGATATAAAATTAGAAATCGTTGACGAAGGTGTACACGTTCGTGGAACATAGATGACGTGACTGATTTAAATTATGTTCGATGATTCATAGTTGATGCTACGGGTAAATAAAATTGTAAAAAAAAATATCTAGTAGGTCAATTTATAATCATTGAATTTTGCACGGGTAAACTGGAAATGTAAATATTTCTATTTAAAATAACAATGTTGCGTTTTAAAGCTCCAGTAATGATTCTAGAATTTATATAATTTATTTTTATTCGTTGAAATCATAAATAAATGTTGAAATATAGGTAGGTACATATATGAAACGTAGCCTTGTAATAACACTTTGAGAGGAAGCACTGCGAATGTTCAAATACACAATTATACTTGTGTGTTACGAGGTTAAATTATAAAAAGAGTTCCTGAACAGTGACGACAGCAAAGATATGTATGGTCAGCTCGAAAGTAGCTAAACACAAATAAGGTTTATTTAGTAAGTACCTAACCTATACTTTTTATAAATACAAAAGTGTAGGTGCATGCAGGTCCAAAAGTCCAGTTTCAGACTAGAATCGCGTATGAGTGAACACGAAGTAAAGTGCGACAGATTTTGCTCATTGGGTTTCCACATTATACTAAGTAGGTACAATGGCAAAGTACATTTGCCATTGTACCTACTTGGTATGGGTAACTTTTCTGAGCTAAGGGCATAAATCTGGGACTGAATAAGGTCGCGGCTCATTAAGGGGGTTTGTCCATATTATATGCTGTTACAATCAAGTAATAACTTGCAGTTTTTCAGTTTCCATATTTTTTTACCCGACTGCGCGACGTAAAGAAAGGTTAATGCCTCCGAAGCCTCAGAAGAATCTAAAGTTACTATTAGTAACTTTGGATTGTGCTAATCTACTTCTTAGGCTGACTGTACAAAGATTAAAGACTTTGTCCGTCAGTCGTGAGCGATTATGTTGAAACAACTGCCTGCCGGTAAATGAAACTATAACTCGCGGTATTCAGGGCGTGACTTTACAAGGCTTCATAGGAACTGAAAGTATCAACTGTCACGATTATAAACGATATTATAATTTGGTGGAAGTTATAATAAAAAAAAAATCATCCGAACTTGCTTGTTTCTGTAGATACGCGTTTTTGTAACATGATTTTTAAATTGGCTACCGTACCGAGGACGACCGGCTGCCACCTGGCTAAGCACCATCCAGAAGGGTCTGAAGGCGATACAGACTAAGACTACATAAAATACGATGCTGAGGCATAGACGTAGGAGGAGGGCCGACCCCAAATGAATTGGGATTAAGGCCAGGAAATAGAAGAGGAACTATTACAGTGTACCTAAATGTGATAAACCTACTCCTTCAAGTATTATAAGATTTAGCGGTTCTTTTAAAGGGTATCGTTTTATACATATAGGTACGTACCTAAGTGAATTCGGTATGTTACTGGTAGGAAGTTAAAATATGCTTATCTGACTAGAGAAAACCTTCACAACGTAACAATGTATATTTACATAAAGATTACATTAGCTAAGAACAAATAAAAAATGATTATATTTACTGAGTGTCAGAAATGAGGTACTAAAAGTATTTATGCAGTCTTTTTTTAAAATAAACTGTTTATCTTATAGTCTAAAACAGCTTGAAAATAGTTTACTAAAGGAATAAGTAGATGTTAAAAGTTCTGTTTTTACGCTGCGCTTAAACCAGTTTGGTGGATACTTACTTGTGGCGTCCATCGTTTTGTGATGAAATTCAACCTTGGGTTGGTTTCTAAATCCCTTGTTTAGTTTTAGCACTGCACTTTTACAATCACAAATTATTATGTACTTTTTACGAATAGGAACTTCGATTAGGTAGGTACTAAAAATATGTGATGTCACAAAGTATTACAATCGATCCTTTTAGTGAAAAACGAGTATACGCTACGTTGTGGTCTTGCGCTGGTAACTCAGCGAGTGAATGCACTTAGAGAGCGCGCGCGCACGTTACGTCATTATGAGGGACAGCAATAACGCGTAAAAGCTAAGTTACGAGGGAGATAGATGATTTTGACGTCAGGTAACTTGTTGTTTACGCGAATCAAGTCACTCATATTCTATTATTTATTCGTATGCTGCCTAATTACAATTAAAATTAATGCGCAATACTTATATTACACACAGCATAAAACAAGAGTTAAGGCTCTCGCGTCGCGCCTCAAAAATGTTGAATAATAAGACTGAAAAAACCGGTCAAGTGCGAGGCGGACTCGCGCATGGAGGGTTCTGTACCAAACAATGGAAACAAATAAGAATTTTTGTAAAGCAGCCCCTTTTTTTTTTTTTGTTTAACGTGAGGGAAAATCCTCATAGGATGTTATGCCGGACTCTTACCGACTAAAAAACCTCACGCCACGCCTAACAGTCTATGGTTGAGAGCCCCGGGTAAGCCCTCAGGAAGGATGTCCCGTGACTCCCAACAGACCTACGGCCGCCAATGCGGCCTCGCCCAGGGGGTGGTTCGGGTGCAATCCCGCGTCTATGGGGGGTTTCGGGTGTGACCCCGCTTCTAAGGGGGGGGGGGGGGGCGTGCGTGAGTTGCTCACGTCACGCTGATGTCATGGGCCTGCTTCTGTAAGGACGGTGAGCAGCCCTCTCACCGTCCCCAGACCCCCGGTCATGGAGGCCGATAGTCCTCGGCGAAGACACGTCGGCGGCGCCCAGGGCGCCGACTGCGGAACTCGGGTGGGAGAGTTCTCTCCCGCACCCGGCCCGCCGCCTCCTTCGCGAGCATGACCTGCTCGTAGAAAGAGGCGGCGCAGTCCCACTTACTCCCGCTGGAGAGCATGGCTCGCACCATGGCCTCGAGCGAGAGAGTGTTCACGCCCAGACCCACTGCGAGGACCTGGCGCTCTTGTGCCCACGCCGTGCACTCCACCAGAGTGTGGAGCGCCGTGTCATCGCTGCGGTCCTCGCAGTGCTGACACTCGGCCGTAGTTTCCCGGTGTTTTCGCCACAGATACCTACCGAAGCTACCGTGCCCGGCAAGCATCTGTGTCAACCGGTAGGAGAGAGCACCGTGTCTTCTCTCCAGCCACTCGTCCATGACCGGTCTGACGGCCGCGATTGTGGCGAATCCCCCCTTTGGTTGCTCAAGTCGCACCTTCCATGTCTCCACGGTTTCCTGGTGGAGCAGGGTCCGCTGGGCCTCGATTTCTCGAGACGCAGGCCTTTGGCCCCGCTCCAGCGCCTCCTTGCGCCATCTGAACAGTGACGCAAGGGCTCTCGCTTCCAGGTCCCATGGAGGGGTCCCGGCTAGGAGATATGCCGCCTCACCGGAGATCGTGCGGTATCCTCTTATCACCCTGACGGCCATCACTCTCTGCGGGCTCAGCAGTCGAGCCTCATTGCTGGCCGTCAGGGTCTCCGCCCATACGGGAGCCCCGTACAGGGCCATGCTTCGCACGATCCCCAGGTACAGCCTTCTGTAGGGAGCGTTGGGTCCCCTGATGTTGGGCATCAACCGCGCGAGTGCGGCCGATGCTCCTCTCAGTTTTGGGACCAAACTTCGGAAGTGATGTCCGAAGTTCCACCGGCCATCGAGTACGAGCCCCAGATACTTCATCGAGGGCTCGATGCCGATGCTGACGCCCCCTACCTGTAGGCTGGATACCGCAGGTGGCCCCATCCGAGGTCCGTGGAAGCACAGAGCCTCGGATTTGTGAAGGGCGACCTCGAGACCCAGTCGCCGAATCCGACCTACGACCTGAGCAACCCCTGCCGTGGCCTTAAGTGCTGCGTCACGGTGCGTTGCTCCCCGCGCCGTAACGAGGGTGTCGTCGGCGTAACACGTTACGCCGACCCCTCTGAGCAACGGACCACGCAGCACCCAGTCGTAACCGATGTTCCACAGGAGCGGTCCTAACACCGATCCCTGTGGAACACCGCACGACACATCTCGCCGACCCGGCCCTAGCCAGCTCGGGTAAGTTATGGCTCTCTCGGAGAGATAAGCCCCGACAATTCGACGGAGGTAGGGAGGCACTCCATGATAGATAAGCGCCTCCCTGACGCAGCTCCAGGGCAAGGTGTTGAATGCGTTGGCGATGTCGAGGGACACCGCCACCACCACCTCACCCTGTGAGACTGCTTCCTCCGTCAGGCCTCTAATGCGCATGATCGCGTCCACGGTGGAGCGTCCCTGACGGAAGCCAAACTGACTATCCGCCAGATCAGGCCCCACGCGTGTGAGGTGCCCGACGAGGCGTTGTGCAATAATGCGCTCAAAGAGCTTGCACACCTCGTCGAGCAACACGATCGGCCGGTACCCTGATGGGGAATTTGCCGGCCGCCCCGCCTTTCGAATCAAGACCAGTTTCCCTGTCTTCCAGACCTTGGGAAACTGGCCTTTCTCGAGGCATGCGCTATAAAGACCCATAAGTCGAGGCCCAAGCTCCTCGAGAGCCAGGACCCATGCACGGCCTGGAATGCCGTCGGGTCCAGGGGCGGTGTTTCTGCGGGATTTAAGCCGCAGGACAGCCGCCCCTAACTCACCCTCGCTGACTACGGGCACGTCGTTCTCGCTGCCTTCCGCGTTAGGCGCCTGAGACAGAGCCATGCGCGGAGGAACGTGTTCCTCCGCCCTCGACGGGAACAAGGAGTCCAGGACCCCCTCCAGCCGCTCCGGCTGGAGACTCTGGGTTAGTGGGGGCGCCTTAGGGCGTAATTTGCCTCTTACCATGAGGTACGGGCGCCCCCACGGGTTCCGCTCCAGATGTATAGCAGCCCCTTAAATTATAATTACTCGTATCTTTCTGATTTTAGTATTTGTTGTTATAGTGGCAACAGAAATTCTTAGTGGTTCCTGAGATAAAGCCTCATGACGGACAGACTGACAGACAGATGAACAGCGAAGTCTCATGAATGGGTTTCCGTTTTTACCCTTTAGGTACGAAGCCCTAAAAAAACGAAATGTCTATATGACATGGTTTAGCGTTCGTAAAAACGAGAAAAATAATATTTTTGTAGCAAATTTTCGTCTACGCTTTTTTCTCATAAAACTGAAGAAAGTAGACAAAATTTTACTGGTGAAATAGGTATGTCCGCTGTCTATGTTTTGCCATTTCTAAATATGGCACTAAAAACATAATAAGTATCACCGGTGTTCCCCTTGCGGTTTAATTCGTTTGGTTGAGAAATACCGCCGCGCCGACAACTTATATTTCGGGTAGGTATTGTGTGTTTCCTTAATAATTATTAGATATGTTAAAAGTATTTGATGTTATTTTATTTTTAATAATTTTGGTAACTAAGTATATAAAAAAATATAGATTATCAATCATAACATTATATTTAAGCTTCAGCTTCAATTTGGGAGTCACGGGACATCCTTCCTGAGGGCTTACCCGGGGCTCTCAACCATAGGCTGTTAGGCGTGGCGTGAGGTTTTTTATTCGGTAAGAGTCCGGCATAACATCCTATGAGGATTTTCCCTCACGTTAAACAAAAAAAAAAAAAAAGCTTCAGCTTCAAAACTTAGGTAGGTACCTACATCAAATGATTTATTTCCGGCAATCCGACATTGTCACAGGGTAACAGATATTCGTAAAGGTCTTAATATAGGTACCTAATACTAAAGAAGGATGTCATTTCGTAAAATTAAATTTAAAATATAACAAATAAATTAAATAAATTAAAAATCTTTGACATTGGAAATATATTTTTGACATTTTGAAAATTTAATTTTATTTATTATTAATCCAATTTTGTTCAAATCAAATTAAAACCTGTCAATTAAGTAAAGTAAATCCTACTAATATTTTAAATCTGAAAGTTTGAGTAGTTGTTTGGATGTTCAGATGTTTCCTATGTTACTCAATCACGCTATAACGGCTGGACGGATTGGGCTAATAGTCTGGAAAAACACATAGGCTACTTTTCTCTTTGGAAAAAAAATCCACAGAAAGTGTATCAATTTTCACACGGGCGAAGCCGCGAGCATCATCTAGTATTCTATAGGATAGACAGGCCCAAAATATAAATCGAGAAAAATAAAACCATAAATTATTTTTTAAATACTACCTGCAATAAAATTGTCGGTCTAACTAAAACTACAATAAAATACCGATACCCCACGACCATGTCACCCATCCTAGATGGGTGACATGGTCGTGGGGTATCCCACCGAGGGCTTACCCGGGGCTCCCAATCGTAGGCTGGATACATGAGATTTTTTAGTCGGTAGGAGTCCGGCATAGCATCCATGCAGGATTTTCCCTCACGTTAAAAAAAAAGAAGAAGAATGAAGTGCTCGTGACTCCGCAGACTCAGTGACAGCCTCGGTTTTCCCAAACGCCTACAGTATGGGGTTCTTCAAAAGGGGTCTTAGAGGGTTTTCACAGGGTCGGCAGCGCGAGAGGGGCGCCTCTGGTGTTGCAAACGTTCATAGGCTGCGGTGACCACCAGTCCTCCTGGTGGGCCGTGTGCTTGTCTGCCACCTTAGTGGTATAAAAAAAAGTGGTCTGTAACCGATCACTGCAGTAAGCAACTTTCACTATGGCCGGCTCTTGGATGGGTGACCACTTTGTGACATTTTTTTGAGCGTTCTCGTGCTTCGGAAGGCACGTTAAGCCGTTGGTCCCGGTTGCCAGTAAAATGCCAGTCGTTAAGCCAAGTTGAAGACCTATTTAAGCGGCTTGTAAAATTTCAACAGTAGGCAGTCACAACCTGCGCCTGTCCATCTCAACACGACAAAACGGCTTACCACCTATTACGTGGGACAAAATATAAAGAAAGGTGAAATGTGGGTAGGTATATAATATACCTCTGCCTACCACTTCGGAGATAAAGGTGTGACTATGTAGGTATGAAAGGTGTGAAATGTATGTATGTTAAAAAAGGATGGGTGACATTTAGATATTTACGAGCGTTTTTATGCTTCGGAAGGCACTTGAAGCCGCTGGAACCAGATGTCAGGACCATGACAGCCGTTAAGCCAAGTTGAAGGTCTTACGTGCGGCTTGAAAATTTTCAGTCAGCAGTGGGTTGTCACAACCGGCGCATGTCCATTCCAACACAGCAATAGGCTCAACAGGGATTACGCCCTCACGTGGTACAAAAAAATATTTGGTTAAAGGTGGGCGTAGGTCCACCTACGTACGTACATATGTAGTAGTAACCTACCTATGCCTCTGCCTACCCCTACTTGGTTAAAGACGTGACTATTATGTATGTATGTAAGTTTGTACCTTGCGACATGGTTTAGTGACAGTTAAGTACCTACAAGCTTAGTACTGACATTGTCAATGCGATGCCAATAGGTCGTTAAACTTAATAAAGTATGCGCATCTATTCATTAGCCACAATCGAGTTAGGACCACCCACTGGGACTTAGGTAGGTACTCTCGATATATTAAGCTTTTTGTATACAAACATATTATATTATGTTATTGTCGACACAGACGGGGTGTTAATCCTCACATCTTGCATCCGGAGCGTTAGATCACGTCAAGGTCCGATAGGGGTTTTCTACCGCGAATGCTTTTGGCGAGCTAAAAAAAAAAATATGCAAAAAAAGTTCCCATGGAGTGCGAGAGCAGGAACGGATTCCGTAAATGTGAATTAAGCTATCGGTTTTATTCTCAACAAGAATAGGGTTCTAAAATAGGGACTAAATTCAAATTAAAGCAAGCTTTAAAATAGAATGCTTTCTTTTTAGGGTTTCGTAGCCAAATGGCAAAAACGGAACCCTTATAGATTCGTCATGTCTGTCTGTCTGTCTGTCTGTCTGTCTGTCTGTCCGTCCGTGTGTCACAGCCATTTTTCTCCGAAGCTATAAGACCTAAGCCATTGAAACTTGGTAACTAGATGTATTCTGTGAACCGCATTAAGATTCTTATATAAAACAAGAAAAAAAGTAGTAAATTTCGGGGGTCCCCATACTCAGAACTGAAACTCAAAAATTTTTTTTTCATCAAACCCATATGTGTGGGGTATCTATAGATAGGTCTTTAAAAATGCTATTGAGGTTCCTAACATCATTTTTTTCTAAAAAGAATAGTTTGCGCAAGAGACACTTCCAAAGTGGAAAAATGTGTGTCCCCCCCCCTCTAACTTCTAAACTAAGAGAATGATAAATCTAAAAAAACTATATGATGTACATTGCCATAAAAACTACCAACGAAAATTAGTTCGAACTAGATAGGGCTGGTAGTTTTTTTTTAATACGTCATAAACCGCACTTTTCGGTTTGAAATATCACTACCACTGCGAACGTGTTAAAACATCAATCAAAGTTACAACGAACTATAAGAACTTTTATATTATGTTACTTGCTGCTACGAAACCCTTCATGGGCGAGTCCAACTCGCACTTGGCCAGTTTATTATTTCCTTTAGTGAAAAATGATTTGTGGAGTGTGACATGCTGACATTTCGATTGCAATATTATTGCGGTCATTATCAAGGTCAATTTGCTAATGGAAAGGAAGAAATTTTTATGGTAATGCAAACGTTCGTATCAAACGTTCACAAAACAACTAAACAAGCACTCACGAACCGGGCTCTTCATGGGTCACCGGCCGTTACTTCAGTTATGTGCTAGGTCTCCTTTCTGCGCCGCCTCCTTCTGCGAGCAGGTCGTGCTCGTGATAGAGGCGACGGGGCGGGAACGGGAGAGAACTCTCCCACCCGAGTTCCGCGGTCGGCTTCTTGGGCGCCGCCAACGTGTCTTCGCCAAGGACTATCGGCCTCCATGACCGGGGGCTTAAGGAAGGTGAGAGGGTTGCTCACCGTCCTTACAGAAGCTTGCCCATGACGGCAGCGTGACGTGAGGGTTCACGCACGCCCCCCCTTAGAAGCGGGATCACACCCGAAACCCCCCAAAGACGCGGGATAGCACCCAAACCACCCCCTTGGCCAAGCCGCAGTAGCGGCCGTGGCTCTGTTGGGAGTCCTGGGACATCCTTTCAAGGGCTTACCCGGGGCTCCCAACCATAGGCTGTTGGGCATTACGTGAGGTTTTTTAGTCGGTAGGAGTCCGGCATAGCATTTGCCTTTCTGAGACATCCTTCCGTAGGTTAACCCGGGGCGCCCGGCCTTGGGCAAAGGTAGGGCAACGAGTGGTTTAAGTGGTAGGTAAGAGACTGGCATTGCATCCATGAGGAATTTCCACACATAAGGAAACACATTCTTTGCATTTATAGGAGCTTCAAATCATAGCTACAGCGGAAGTTTGGGGGGTCGATCAGCT
The DNA here is from genome assembly GCA_933228765.1 of Miltochrista miniata. Taxonomy (NCBI): domain Eukaryota; kingdom Metazoa; phylum Arthropoda; class Insecta; order Lepidoptera; family Erebidae; genus Miltochrista; species Miltochrista miniata. The sequence continues at coordinate 23,081,694 of OW121749.1, read as the reverse complement.
GACCCCCCGAAGAGACTGCCATTTCAGGCACAGCGATTTAACCTTCGGCCCTGCGGCTCGATAGACGCGAAGCGAAACACCTTAGAAGTTTAACGGGTAGTCTGATCCCTCTTCAGTACTGGGAGTCCTATAGGATGAAGTACTTACTTACTTGTTCAGACTGCATGGCCATAAATGCTGGAGTACCGCAAGGCTCAGTGTTGTCCCCTACTCTGTTTCTGCTGCATATCAATGACATGTTGTCTATTGACGGCATTCATTGTTATGCGGACGACAGTACGCGGGAAACTTGTTACACGGGCCGCCCCGGTATCTCTCGGGACACAGTTGAGGAAAATCGTGAACAGCTTGTGTCTGAAATCGAGGCTACTCTTACTAGAGTGTCCGATTGTCCAGTTAATCCCTTCCAAGACACAAGTTTGTTTTTTCACCGCTAAGCAAACCCCATTTACTGTAGCGCCGCAATTTCAGGGCACATCTCTTTCCATCTCCAAAAGTATAGGGATCCTTGGCCAGGACAAGGCTAAGCTGGCGTCCAAGAAGCTAGGTGTGCTCAACAGGGCGCGGCGGTACTTCACTGCGGCGCAAACACTGCTTCTCTATAAGTCGCAAGTGCGGCCGCATATGGAGTACTGCTGTCACCTCTGGGTGGGAGCACCTGAATATCAGCTTCGTCCATTTGACTCGGTGCAAAGACGAGCTGTAAAAGTTGTCAACGATCCTGTACTTACAGCTGGTGTGGAACCTCTTCGCGACAGGAGAGACTTTGCCTCCTTATGCGTGTTCTACCGCCTGTACAATGGTATATGTGCTCTGAGGAATTGTTTGATATGATGCAGGGAGTTCATCCTCACACTCTGCGTCCGGTGCGTTCCACGCACGGTTAGATCCGATAGGTGTTTTCTTCCGCGCACGCTTAGGTTGTGGAATGACCTCCCTGCTTTGGTTTTCCCAAACGCCAACAGTATGGGGTCATTCAAAAGGGGTCTTAGAAGGTTTTTGCAAGGTCGGCAGCGCGAGTGTGGCACCTCTGGTGTTGCAAACGTTCATAGGCTGCGGTGACCACCGGTCCTTCTGGTGGGCCGTATGCTTGTCTGTTACTTAGTGGTATAAAAAATAGTAGTTTTCGATACAAGTGTGGGATTTCTGTTATTACAACGAGTTACGACAGGTGTTGACCCGAGCCGAAGGCGAGGGTAGACAGGTCGGAACGAGTTTAAATAACAGTCCCACACGTTGTATTGAACAACTATTTTTAATACAGTTGCGAAAAAATTTGAAAATTAAGCAATTTTATAAAATAATAAAAACACAATAAACCTGAATATCCAAAATGGCGCCAACCGTAAAAGAATATTATAACTTCCTAAGCAGAGACTATGGCTGTGCACTTCATACAGCCAACTTTTTGAAGTGAAACTTCTTTATTGGCGTTGGAAAAAAATTAGCGTCACGTCACGTCACGATTTTTGGTTACGCGCCATCTTTGTTCTGTTCCCCACCACGGTGGATTCGAATTAAGAGTACTTTATCCAGGGATAGCATGTCATTTAAGGGTTTTTGGACGTTTGGACTTTTGGGCTTTTGGACTTTTGGATGGGACATTGGTACTTTGGGTCTTTGGGACTTTGGAACTTTGAGACTTTGGGACTTTTGAACTTTTGAACTTTTGAACTTTTGGACTTTTGGACTTTTGGACTTTTGGACTTTTGTACTTTTGTACTTTTTGACTTAATTTAAGGTGAGGTGAAAATTAAGTTTATGAAGAAGTTTCACTTCTTACGTGTGTACACTAAGTACCTACACGCAATTTTTTTTATATTTATAAATTTAATTTGGCCGATACTTATATTAATTTATGCTTAAATTTTAAGTAAAATTACTTTTAATCTGATATTGAAACAAGTTAGTATCTTTTTTTAGAAATATTTGCATGAATCACAGACATTATTTTGAAAACGCATGAGTGCGGGAATGGTAAAGAAAAAGCACGAGTGTGTAATAGCCCACATCCCGAACGCTATACGTCCCTGTAATACGCCACTTTTTGAGCAACTGTATTAAAAAAAACTATTCAACACCAGGCAACTTTTTTTTTAACGTGATGGAACATCCTTCATGTATACTATCGACTAAAAAACCTTACGTAACGCCCAGCAGCCTACGGTTGGGAGCCCCGAGCAAGTCCTCGGAAGGATGTCCCAGGACGCCCTACAGAACTACGGCTACCACTGCGCCCTTGCCAATCTTCTTTATCTATAATTTTATACTAATATTATAAAGAGGAAAGCAGCTGATACTATTAAAAAACCGGTCAAGTGCGAGTCGCCCATGAAGGGTTCCGTAGCAGCAAGTGCCATAATATTAAAGTTTTTGTAGTTCGTTGTAACTTTGATTGATGTTTTAAACACTTTCGCTGTGGTAGTGATTTTTCTGGGCGAAAATTTCGATTACGACATTTAAAAAAAACTACTTACTAGATCTCGTTCAAACCAATTTTTGTTGAAAGTTTTTACGGCAATATAGATCCCACCAAAAACATCCCTGTTGAAAAGGAGGCCAAGTTCTTATGGGCTAATTGTTCGCCTAAAAAAGGGTTGAAATCCAATCCAATGCCAAGTTTAGATGTACTTTAAAATCGATCATAATCATCTTCATCAACAGCCTAAGCCACTGGTAAACATTTGCCATTCCCAAGACTCGCCACCACACTCAGACCTCCACCTTTCGCATCCAGCCATTACCCACCACCGCATTCACGTCAACGGTCCATCTGGCCGAAATTCACTTTACCATACACCCAACTTAAAATATGGTGTAGTTGTGAAAATACGTATTTACCTACTTGGTTAAAAATATCTAAAATAATGTTACTTCTAAATTTGAACTTGGCAGGGTTCTAATTGCCTGCCAAGTTCTAATTTGGCGAGTCTTGGGAATGGCAAATGTTTACCAGTGGCTTAGGCTGTTGATGAAGATGATTATGATCGATTTTAAAGTACATCTAAACTTGGCATTGGATTGGATTTCAACCCTTTTTTAGGCGAACAATTAGCCCATAGGAACTTGGCCTCCTTTTCAACAGGGAAGTTTTTGGTGGGATTTCAATACTTTTTTTCAAGAAACCGTACCTATTTTTTCTTTAATAAGCTTTAAAGTGTGCATTATGTATACATGACATTATTTTATACCCCCTCCCCCTCTCCTCCCCCCTCCTCATTGTATTCTCATTTTATCACTGATTCATAAATATTTTTATAAAATAATCGATTTTCGATTAAGCCAACTTAAGCGTTATAATATGCAGTCCACGTTTAAAGCTTACATACTTCATAATAATATTCGTGCAAAATTTTCAGTTTAATCAATCCAATAGGTTAATTCCCAATTTACATAGTTTATTAGCCTTCTGCTTACCCCCAAGGTTATTTAGTGTGATTATATATAAATGTATATTAATGTCATTACATTAAAATATAGCTTATGTTTAGAATATAACCGGCCAAGTGCGAGTCGGACTCCCGCACGGAGGGTTCCGTACCAAAAAACAACAAAAAGTCGTACCTATTTGTTGCGTGGGAGACCCCCTTTTTTCTTTTTAACCGACTTCAAAAAAAAGGAGGAGGTTCTCAATTCGTACGCTATGTTTTTTTTTTTTGTGTATGTATGTTACGCGATAGCGGCGCCAATTATGGATGGATTTTGAAAATTCTTTATTTGTTTGAAAGAGGCTACTTCTGAGGTGGTCCCATATCCAGGGTATCAGGATCTGATGCTGGGATCCAGGAGAAATCGAGGGCAACCACCGAAAATTGTAGGGACAACTAGTGCGTTTGTTAACTTTTTGATTAAGTGCTTTAATGTACTAAAATTTAATGAAGGTCTGGAGTCGATCTGATGATGGAACCGAAAGACAGTCGAGGGAATTCCTTAACGATTTACAGCAGTTACCTTGTGTTTCGGCTTGATTGATTTGTGTTGATGAGAACTTTACACCTAGATAGAAATACTTTTCGGTCCACCCGTCACTTAAAATAAATAAATAAAAATTTTAAATAAAAAATAGAACCGACTTCATACAAATTCTTAAAAATAAAATTTACCTAGCACATTGTAATTTGTATTTTGATTTATCCGATTTTATTCAATATAATATTGAAGTTGGTGCCATTAATAATACCTACCTAAACCTATGAGTTTACTTGGCACCGACTTCAATATGATGTTGAATAAAATCTGATAAATCAAAATACAAATTACAATGTGCTAGGTAAATTTTATTTTTAAGGATTTGTATGAAGTCGGTTCTATTTTTTATTTAAAATTTTTATTATTTAACGAGATGGAAAATTCTTAATGGATAATTGAGAGAGGGGAGTCGGGCACTCCCCTCTCTCAATAAGACAAGCTCTCGAAAGGATGTCCCAGTAAAGGTCCATTTTGTTTCAATTTTTTTTTTTATGAAAATACAATGCTCGATATTCTCTGAGTATTTCAAGCGTCTACTGGTTGCCCTCATTGCCTATTAACACAGAGCAACGCGCGCCTTAGACAGTTCGTGTTGCTCTATAGTGTTATACAATGCGCGTCTTCAGACAGTTCGCGTTGCTCTATAGTGTTATACAACGCGCGTCTTTAGACAATTCGCGTTGCTCTATAGTGTTATACAACGCGCGTCTTTAGACAGGTCGAGGTGCTCTATAGTGTTAACTATCCTTGTACAGATCCTCTACGGTAGGTACAGTATATATTTCGCCAAATGTTAGGCTCGTTAACACCAGTATTAAGATTAGGGATGATCAAGTAGTATTGGTCGATAAAACTGTCTTTCTGGGCATAAAGTTAGACTCCAACTTGCAGTGGGGGCCTCATATCGAGAAAGTCTCGGGCAGACTGAGCTCTGCAGCCTATGCCGTTAAAAAGATCCGACAACTGACAGACATTAGAACAGCGCGTCTTGTCTACTTTAGCTATTTCCACAGTGTCATGACCTATGGCATTCTATTATGGGGTAACGCTGCCGACATCGAAACTATCTTTGTGTTGCAGAAAAGGGCTGTCCGGGCTATTTATGGTATGGGGATTCGGGAGTCATTAAGAGAAAAGTTTAAGGATATCAACCTTACTGTGTATTCACAGTACATATATGAAAACCTATTATATACTCATAAAAATAACAGTAAATTTATTAAAAATAGTGATATCCATAATCTAAACTTAAGAAATAAGAATAAATTGGCTGTACCTAGATTTAGGCTTAATAAAATAAGCAATTCCTTTGCGGGCAATTGTATTCGAATGTACAATACATTGCCGACAAACATAACAGGTTTGTCAGTTAATAAATTTAAAAAACTAATAAAACTTAAATTGTGCCAGAAAGCTTATTATAGCATTAAAGACTTTCTAGAAGACAAGGCTGCCTGGCAGTGACACGAATTGCTCTTTTCTACATAAAAAAAAACTGTATTAGATACTAAGATACTAGAAGAGAAGGGACCGGACTGAGTTTCTTGGGGTGTTCTTCTCAGTCTGTAGTATTTCCGAACCCCCGGTAGAGTCACAAAAATTTTGACAAACCTAAATATTTTTTTTTTAAATTTCAAAGGGAATAAATTTTATTTTATTTTATTTTTTATTTTATTTATTTCAAAAAGAGTTTGTGAACTCTGTTTAATTTCTTTTTCAGAATATTGATGACATTTGAGGATGACATTATAAACACGATATCTACGTCTACAACATAAATTGTGTGTTTGTACGTAAATTGTTTATACTGGAGAAAAATCTAAAATATGGTCTATTTGTTTACTATTTCCTATGAAATAGCTATCTTTGAAATATTACACCTACCTAAAGTAATCTGCTGAAAGCGTTGTTCACTTTTTAAAGATCAAATATTTACGATGAAAGTCGAAAAATAAGTTAGTATGTGACCCGTATAATGTTCAATCATGGCGACACGAAATTAATTGCATTGAGCAACATTTGATTGTGCTATACCTCCTAAAGTATTCATTTAATTTGCTTGATTTAAAGGGAATGAATGATCTTGATGAAATGTTTAAATTAACTAACGTACTTAAATTGTGAAGGATACCTTGTTACCGAATATATAAGACAAAATCGCTAAAAAACACGTTTGTTGTATGAAAGCCGCCCTTAATTATTATTATGTTTTTGTTTTCAGTATTTGTTGTTATAGCGGCAACAAAAACACATATCTGTGAAAATTTCAACTCTCTAGCTATGACCGTTCATGAGATACAGCCTCCTGACGGACAGACAGACAGACAGACAGACTCTCAGAATAGGGTCCCGTTCTTTACCCTTTGGGTGCGGAACCCTAAAAAGGATGACTCACGCTACGCCGTGCCGGGTCCGAGCCGAGTGCCGGCCGCAGCTAGGTCAATATTATATATATTTTGTGTGAACAAACTCACGTTAAACCATAGATTTAGAATTTTTCGCGCTAAATCTATGCGTCAAACCAAGCGGCAACTGAGTGACAGCCGAACTACGGAAAGCGATCGGAAACAACTCGGTCCCGCCTCGGCTCGGCCACGGCCCGTTGCATGAATACAGTGCCGCCGAGCTTCGCCCGAGCAGTCGTAAATGCAACCGGCTCGGTGACCGTGCTACAGCCGACACTCGGCTCGGACCCGGCACGGTCTAGCGTGAGTCATCCTTTAGAATGCTTGCTGATCTCTAAACTACTGGACGGATTTGATCCAAATATTTCACAAGTATGAATAACAATATTCAATGTCCAGTATTGACTTTTCCATAATTTGTATGTATAGAGCATTTCGTCTGCTTACTGGTAAAACATAATAAATGCATTTTTTATCTAAAATGACTTATGTATGCACATACATGTAATTTTCGATGCTCTATCTACTGGCAAAACAAAATAACTGCTAGGACCGTTTAATACAAAGATACCTTAGTTAACAATATGATAAACAACAATGAAATAGTAATATTCATTCAGATAAACAGAGGTAAATCACCTTAACATCGAATTAAAACTAAACAGCACAAGTAAATGACAATATATCACTGTATGATTTTTTCGATGTAGAAAGATGTAGTACTTACGTTCCCATGAACTTTAAGCTAAAATAAGTTAAATGCATTTATTTACGATCATAGTAACATAATGTATTTAAATTCCTACAAGTAAAATGAGATAAATGCAGAGTTTTACCCAAATTACTGAGCATTTATGGCAAATAAAGGTATCTATTATATCTGATTTTTTCAATTACAGGTAAAACCAGTTAAGTGCATGACCTAGGACAATAATAACTGATTTATTGCCTGATTTTCTGAAAAAAGTGTTGCTGTAATTTAAATGAGATACAGTTGAATATTTTATTTATCATTTGGCATTAAAGAATTAAAAAAATATATATTTTAATGATAGTTTTAAAGCGATGAAACTTTCAAAGCTTATTATCTCAGTTTAAGGAAATGTGCAGTTAACATATTTTACCAGTAAGCAAACGATTGATGGACATTAATCAAAACATTGACAACATTTTTCTCAAATCTGATTGAGTTTTTAAACATGACATGTGTGAAAATAAAAAGTAAATTAAATCAAAAGAGCCCTCTCATCACTAAGAAGTATTGATACAAATTCGAATCAAAACCCCCCGAAGAAAACAATTGTTACCCCCTTTTAGCCATGTTCTGGAATGAATTTCAATAAAATCCGAAACAAATCTTCCATCAATTATGTTAGAGATGATTTATGCAAAATTTGAAGAAGATCCGACCAAGGAATCCTGTGGTCCCATACAAACTTTGTAACCCTTTTACAACCCACGCTTGACCGATTTCTCAAATTTCTCAATTTTTCGTTTATCTACATATAACACCCGATCTGTGTGCCAAATTTCATAACGCTTGGACAATTGGAAGTGGCCTAGAGGTTTTGATGACCGGTCAGTTAGTGAGTCAGTCAGTGCCAAAATTAGCTATATTCACAGGGTCATATTTCAGGATCTACTAAAGCTAAATCTATGAAATTTGGTACACTGCCTAAGTACTAGTATATGATTACGTACGTACAATTTTATTTCTGTACTTGCAATAGGCACTGAGCTACAGGGGGGTCAAAAGTGGGTCGAAGCGGTTCGTGTAAATAGAGTACGGCATGCGCTCGGCCTGTTGCTGGAACTTGGCCTGCGCACTACCGTGCGCTTAGATTATACATATTTTTTAGATTTATCACTCTCTTAGTTTAGAAGTTAGAGGGGGGAAGGGGGGGGGGGGACATTTTTCCACTTTGGAAGTGTCTCTTGCGCAAACTATTCAGTTTAGAAAAAAATGATCTTAGAATAACTTTCAATAGCACTCAATAGCATTTTTGAAGACCTATCTATAGATACCCCACACGTAGGTATACCTAAGTTTGATGGAAAAAAAATTATGAGTTTCAGTTCTGAGTATGGGGAACCCCAAAATTTATTGCATTTTTTCTAGTTTTATGTAAAAATCTTAATGCGATTCACAGAATACATCTAGTTACCAAGCCTTAATAGCATAGGTCTGATGGTTTCGGAGAAAAGTGGCTGTGACAGACGGACGGACAGCCAGGTAGACAGACATGACGAATCTATAAGGGTTCCTTTTTTTGCCATTTGTCTACGGAACCCTAAAAAAACTGGCCAAGTTCGGCCTCGCGCACGAAAAAATGGCAAAAACTTGTTGTATGGAAGCCTCCTTAAATATTATATTTTTTCTGATTTTAGTATTTGTTGTTACAGCAGCAACAGAAATACATCATCTGAGAAAATTTCAGCTCTCAAGCTATCACGGTTCCAGAGATACAGCCTCGTGACGGACAGACAGATAGACAGACAGACAGACATACAGACATACAGACATACAGACAGACAGACAGTCAGACAGACAGACAGACGGACAGCGTTTTTACCCTTTGGACACGGAACCCTGAAAAGCATCGAATAGGCTCCGAAACTACTGAACAGATATGAAAATTCTGTAATTGTTGGGAAGTTACACTATCCCCCTGTGACATAGACTATATTTTGCTCCCGTGTGAACGCGGCGGGAGCTTCGCGGGTGAAACCTCATGACGTCAGCTAGTATAGTATAAATAAATAAATGGTTTAAAAAACCCTAGAAAATTACGCTTTTATAATGCACGAAAAAACCAAAAATAAACTATGGATCGTTCAAGTTGCCTCTATTTCTAGGCTAAAGTGTAAACTATGTGCTTTTAGTTATAATATTTGATTGCAAAAGCGTGGGGCGCTGGAACAGGAAAGACTTTCCTGGCGGAAGCTGCATGTTTATAAATGTGACCTAATGTCACATTTATAAAAGCGTGTTTTTCTCGTGTTTTTAAACTATTAATTTACACTGACACGCTTTTATATATCTATTGTGACTTTTACTATTATTAATATCATTTTAAATTTCGGAAATGTATTAATGATGATAGGCTTTAATTGAAATGAAAGTAGTTAATCACGCCTACGCGTTTTCAACACCCACTTTTGCCAGTTTTTCGTGACGCCCGCGTAATAGGAGCAGGCCTATTACCGTTACGGATCTCTATTAGATAATTCATAGGTAGGTCCTTAAAGTTTCGGCATTCCGAGATATTTAGTACAATATGTAGTAATCATGTAATAAGAATACAAACGCATATATCCCCAAGCGGGTTTTTAACGGTAACCAAAGATATCTCGTTCTCGAACAAGAACTCTATATTCTGCGACTGTTAACGTATTCCATGTATCTACTTAATTGCCTAAAGGAGAGGCGTTACCTCTGGCAGCATAAACGTTATGCTCTTGTGCGACCTCATGCAGCTTTCGCCAGGATTTTTATTATAAAAGGATTAGTATTACCTAATAGGAATTTTCTTACAAAAAAATCTTTCTTGTTCTAGCGCCCCACGCTTTTACAATCAAATATTATAACTAAAAGCACATAGTTTACACTTTAGCCTAGAAATAGAGGCAACTTGAACGATCCATAGTTTATTTTTGGTTTTTTCGTGCATTATAAAAGCGTAATTTTCTAGGGTTTTTTAAACCATTTATTTATTTTATACTTTTTAGTCACAACATTTAGACCTTTACTAGCTGTTCCCTGCGGCTTCATCCGCGTAGAAGTCGTTATCCCATAAAATCATTACCCTCCTTTTGCGCAGTCAGTTAAAAAGTAGCCTATGTCCTTCCCTTAAACTTAAACTATCTTTATAACAAATCTCATCAAAATTGGTTCCGTGGTTTAGGCGAGAAAACGTAACAGACAGACAGACAGAGTTACTTTCGCATTTATAATATTACTTAGTAGGGATTTCTGTATTACACAGTGTTTTGTCTGAGTTCGACTAATGTGAAAATATTTCATTATTACTCTAATACAATATACATTTTAAGCAGGTACCTATGTCTATATTTACACTCAATGTTAACTTCAATATATAACAGGTTTGATATAACCTTAAACACTAATCGTGGTCAAGACTTTTCTAACAAATCCAAACACAGCTATAATACGATGTTCAATCATGAAGTTACAGTTCATATCCATCCATCCATCAGACTCCATCATCAGATCAGTTTGACAGCACCATATTATTGTATTGTTATCAGAACTACAAACATCTGCCAATTTTCATGACGCTACGATCCTTGGAAGATGGTTAAATTAGTAGTTACCTGAGATTCCATTGCATAGTTTTACAAGTCAATTAAAAAAATTTTTGTTGTAACCCTGAAACCTAAGCCTAGTCAAAATTCATTACAAGACTTTTCTGACGAATCCAAAAACAGATATAATACGATATTCCATCATGAAGTTCCGGTGCATATCTTCCGGCTCCATCATTAGATCAGTTCGACAGTACCATATTATTGTATTTTCATCAGAACTACATACAGCTGCCAATTTTCATGACGCTACGATCCTTGGAAGCTGGTTAAATTAGCTACCTTAGATTCCACTTTTTCCATCAAAGTTTCTGTGCCTATCTTCCGGCTCCATCATCAGATCAGTTTGACAGTACCATATTATTGTATTGTCATCAGAACTACATACAGCTGCCAGTTTTCATGACCCTACGATCTTTGGAAGCTGGTTAATTTAGCTACCTTAGATTCCACTTGTTTTCTGTACCTATCTTCCGGCTCCATCATCATATCAGTTTGACAGTACCATATTATTGTATTGTCATCAGAACTACATACAGCTGCCAATTTTCATCACGCTACGGTCCTTGGAAGCTGGTTAAATTAGCTACCTTAGATTCCACTTTTTCCATCGAAGTTTCAGTGCCTATCTTCCGGCTCCATCATCATATCAGTTTGACAGTACCATATTATTGTATTGTCATCAGAACTACATACAGCTGCCAGTTTTCATGACCCTACGATCCTCGGAAGCTGGTTAAATTAGCTACCTTAGATTCCACTTGTTTTCTGTACCTATCTTCCGGCTCCATCATCATATCAGTTTGACAGTACCATATTATTGTATTGTCATCAGAACTACATACATCTGCCAATTTTCATGACGCTACGATCCTTGGAAGATGGTTAAATTAGTTTCCTTAGATTCCATTACATTGTTAGTTACATACACGACGACCTAATAAAAGCGTATTAAAAATAAAAACGCTTTTTCTTACTGTGCTCCTCATAAAAAAAAATTGCAACAGATAGTGTCAAGAGGAAGGTTTACATGTAAATTATATAAACCTTTCTATTCATAATAAATACATAATTATAAAACAGAAAATCCGAGCTTGTGACGTAAAGAAAGCTGCGCGGGTCCTGGTTGGATTTCAAATTCTAATCATGATAGTAGTGATTAATCGCGTTCTGATTGAACGCTCTGTGCTAATGCCCTCTGTGTTTATTTATCACGAACAGTTTCTTCGTAAGTAGAGTCAAAAGTTACTGGGCGGGCGGAAAATGGTGCCGTGTCACTAGAGGGCGGGCGCGTCGGCGGGCGGGATGGCAGGGTGCGCGCGCACGGTTACATAATGGAGCGGAGGATGTGGGGGCGCGCGCAGCGGCGTGCGCGGGGCGCGGGGCGATCGATGCGCACCCGGGGGGTGTCAGTCGAGCGGCGAGCGAGCGACATGGCGGCGCGCCCAACCCGCGCGGCGGCCCCGCGGCCCGGGCCGCGCGAGTAGGTCGCCATGCGCGATGCGGTATGAGGCAGCGCCGCGCCCGGCGGGCCGGCCCCCGCTAGCGGCGCCGCCCCCGCCATGCGAGCGCCGCCGCTGCTGCTGCTGCTGCTGATGGCGGCCGCGGGCTCGGCCGTGAGTCCCCTGGCGCGCCTCAACCCCTGGCTGAGCGCGTGCGACCTGGAGGAGGAGGGCGCGCGCGGCGGGCGGGCGTGCGGCGCGGCGTGCGGCGGCGGCGGCGCGGGCGAGGCGCTGGCGGCGCGCGACGTGCCGGCGCTGTGCGCGCTGGGCGCGGGGGCGCGCGCGCGGCGCCTGGCCCAGCTGCGGCTGCGCGCGTGCTGCGAGCGCTCGCCCGCCTCCGCGCTCGACGTGCCCGCGCGCGCGCTGGTCGAGCGCGGCGGGGAGCGCTGCGAGCGCGCGCTGCACGACCTCCTCGACCTGGACGCGATGGTCGCGCGCGTTCACTGCGACTTCGTCGACGTCCTCCGGCGCTACGACTGCGATCAGCCCTACTCCGTACACACGTGTCACGAGTGCCAGGTGAGTGTCACCGTGAAACCGTACAGTGCGATCGTTACCTCTGCTTCTGTTTATACTTGGATGCGGCCGCTATGGAATACGTTTTGAGAGCGAACCTATTGATCTGGATTATGTAGTGCTTTCAACGGTACGTTTTGTACGTTCAAAACAATCGTCTCAATGCAGATTCTCATTATTACTTTCCAGAGTCAGAGCTTTGACGTAAATCAAATCTAAAAGTACACCAAAGATCTGTAAAGAAGTGTTAATCTACGAATGTATGGCTGTACTTACAGTTCATAGGATGATTACCTACATGCGTGTATCGATCGCTCTGGGCACGACACGTTTCTTAACCTAAGTATATAGTGAGTCAGAGCTGACGGGTAGCACAATAGTTAGTGAGATGTCAGTGTGGGTGATGGATCCGTTAACCGACCATTTATCAGTGTGTAGTGTTGGTGACAGGCGGCCACAGACATGCCGCTACTGCGTCTGGAATTCTAAACTAACACACAAAGAGCGACAAACTATTTGACGACTAATTGTTATGTTATGTATTGTTGTCTATAGGGTATTTTGTGCTATAAGTGCCCATTTAGATATTTAGCAGCACAAGACGTCGTTAAGAGTTTAATTTTGTAGGTTTGCAATACATCAAGCAAAGAAGGTAAACGAAAATAACTAGTCGCACACATCGGCAATTGAGCATTTTTAACCAAACATACTCGTATTATGTTCACATTTTAAATACCCATACTGTTAATGCAGACTTTTTGCGGACGGCAGTCTCCCCTCGCCCCTGTCACTAGCCTAGTTGACTAAGTGGGTCCCGAGCCACAAGGAGCTTTACTTTTTTTCGAGAAAAGCGGTCGGTAGTTCAGATATTCTCACACATAACAGAACGATTACTTGGGTTTTGAATGAAGTCTACTCCAACAATGATCGTATAGTTCTTATTCTCTAGATGCCGCCACATAATATCATCAGGGGATTATGACATTTTTACGTTCTAAAACTAAATAGAAGTGAGTTTGCTAAACTGTAATGAGTGTGCCTAGCCATTATACTTGACTAGTAATGTGGACGAAGGGCTGTGATGTTCCTCCAACACACAAAGGGAGAATCCTCCGACCAGGCAAGGTGATCGCGCCTGGTGGGCCGAAGCCCAACGGTTGATGTTAGACTGTTATAGATAGCCGCGAGAACTTTGATATCGCGATGCAGGATTCATTCATTTTTCATCGTGAGAACTTTCATATCGCGATCCAGGACTGCTATTGATCTTCTCTAAAGTATCATCATTATTTTAGTCGTATGTTTTTACAGAAACTTTTAATTCACTCATGTGAATATTGATAACTTTGTGGAATCCTCATGGAATTTACGCAGTTAGGACTGTTTACTAAAACTACACAAATAACAAACAAATAACAAATATTCCCGGACATCTCACACAACGCTATCTGATCCCAAAGTAAGCTAGGAATAAACTGCTTGTGTTATGGGTATCAGACCACGGATATTAATACTTATATACTTTTAAATACATTCATATTATACATAGAAACACCCAGACTCTTGAGACAAACATTTATGGGTCACACAAATATTTGTCTCCGGTGGGAATCGAACCCACGACCTCCAGCGCCGCAGGCGGTATCTCTACCGACTGCGCCACAGCGGCAGTCAAGGCAAGTACACGGCCCTTCTGTACCTACCTTGTTTTATGGTACCCGGGTACGCTTCAGAGAGTATGATTATAGGGGTTGTGGCCGTTGAGGCCATCAGTTTTACGCTTTGGGACTTTCTCATTAAGTGTGACAAAATATCTTTCTTTGATAGGGACAGTTAGAAATTACCAAGATTCTGTACCTACATTGTAAGTGCATTTCACGGCACAAATATAATGTTGCATCGTTTGTATACACACACACACAAAAGTAATAAAAATAAAGAAGTTTCTTATAGAAATAAGCAGTGCCATTGTAGGTGCCCTTTTTTTCTAACTACATCTCTTTGTAATATACGTATGTGTAGTCATAAATGGCTAAATAAATAAAATAAACGTCATGAAAATAGAAGCAAATTTTCACGAATTTCATTCCTGATATTCTCCGATAAGGTCACTGATGTTGACAGAGGACTCTCAGAAGTGGGTGGTATGTGGGAGTCACTGTAATAATATATAGTCGTTTTAAATTAATTTATGATTAGGTTCAAAGAACAGATCTTACTGTGTATTCCTGGCAATTAAGTAATGTACATTAGTTACATTAGGTACAACCGCGCGTCATTTCGAGTTTTCCTTTTCTACGCAATGTATTTTTTTATGTTCTCTTAGTCGCCTCTTACGATATCCTAGGGGTGTATTAGCGTGGTGACTGTTTGTACTCTTGCCCGTCGCAACACTGGACCCCGTCGCCACACGGGGCGATATAAAATCAGCCTGTAGTAGTCCACTGCCGAACAATTTTCGCTCTTACACACTCATGTACCCTTTTGGTAAAGGCAAAAATAATTTTGCTGGGTTATTTGTTTGCAAATAAATAGAAACATTATTTTATCAAATAATATATAGATAATATTCGTATTTTCATTTTGCCTAATAAAAAATGTATTATCAAAGCAATCTCCAGCCAATTATTTTAATGAATCTAATTTAATTTTTATACGTTTGACGTCATAGTATTTACATGGTGTTCCGAAGAAAATATAAGGCACTTCCCTCTTAAAATTATTTAGGTTATATTTATTAATTTTAACAAATACATATAGTCACGCCTTTCTCCCCGAAGGGGTAGGCAGAGGCATATTTTATGCCCATATTTCGCATTTTTAGAATTAGTCCCTCGTAATAGGTGGTGAGCCGTATTGCCGTGGTGAGATGGACAGACGCAGGTTGTGACTGCCTGCTGTTGAAATTTAGCATTTATAGAATTTTTTTTTTTTTTTTTTTAATACCACTAAGGTGGCAGACAAGCATACGGCCCACCAGGAGGACTGGTGGTCACCGCAGCCTATGAACGTTTGCAACACCAGAGGCGCCACACTCGCGCTGCCGACCCTGTAAAAACCTTCTTAGACCCCTTTTGAAGAACCCCATACTGGGCGTTTGGGAAAACCGAGGCAGGAAGATCATTCCACAACCTAAGCGTGCGCGGAAGAAATCCCCTATCGGATCTAACCGTGCTCGAACGCTCCGGACGTAGGGTGTGAGGATGAAATCCCAGTCTATGGCGAGCGGTGCGATGATAGAACGTAGCCGTGGGCATCATGTCAAACAATTCCTCAGAGCAGATACCATTGTACAGGCGGTAGAACACGCATAAGGAGGCAAAGTCTCTCCTGTCGCAAAGAGGTTCAACACCACCTGTCAGTAAAGGATCGTTGACAACTCTCACAGCTCGCCTCTGCACCGAGTCAAATGGACGAAGCTGATATTCAGGTGCCCCACCCAGAGGTGACAGCAGTACTCCATGTGTGGCCGCACTTGCGACTTATAGAGAAGCAGTGTTTGCGCCGCAGTAAAGTACCGCCGCACCCTGTTGAGCACACCGAGCTTCTTGGACGCTAGCTTGGCCTTGTCCTCCAAATGACTGCGGAACTGAACGTCACTGGAGATATCAACACCAAGGATCCCTATACATTTAGAGATGGAAAGAGATGTGCCCTGGAATTGTGGCGCTACAGTAATTGGGGCTTTCTTAGCGGTGAAGAAACACGCCTGTGTCTTGGAGGGGTTGAACTGAACAAGATTTTGTCTACCCCAATCGGACACTCTAGTAAGAGTAGCCTCGATTTATAGAAATATAAATTATGTCTGTTTCCTTAGATTCTCTCGAATTTTTCTTTTTCAACATGATTTTATGTTTTCAGAATCACTCGTATCCCTCTGGTTTAGCGTGTTCTGTAAAAGGTTACTGCGATATTTAAATAAAATTGAAATTGAAGCATCTTTTGCTGCGCCTGGTCCTCCGATGTGTGGTTTTAGGCCCTTATTCGCATAATATCAGATTCGCAAAATATGAGATTCTGAAAATATGAGATTCTCAAAATAGCAGATTCGCAATATAGCCGAAATTGTACACATAAGTTAAAAAGTATAAAGTAATCAAGAAACAAATGAAGGTTTACACGGACTGGTTACCGCAACTCGACGTCATTTAATGCGTCTTTTTGCGTGGGGGGTTGTGGTGTGACTATTGCCATCCCAGTTCCTCCAGGAAGTCTAGCAGACTCTTCACGTTGCCGACGACTTCCTGGAGTGACCTCGGTGTGCCGAGGTGTGTAGCCCTGTATCTTGTCAGTTCCGGGCATTAAATAAGAATGTGACTGGCAGTTTCGTCCGTCTCCATGCAGGCTCTGCAAAGGGGGCTGTCTGTGACACCTGTAACTATACCTGTTATTATACTTATCTTAGCCCTGTTTAGCTGCATAATTTTGCGAGAGAATCTGGTGTTGATTGTCAGCAATGCCTCTCTCGCCTGTCTGCATGTATCAAGGTCGACCTAGTAATCCTGGTGCTGGCTCCTTGTCTGCTGTTTTAACAGGTTTTGTACCCATCCAGATGGGAGGTGCAGAATAGGTTCAGGGCCCATAGCTGTTAACATAGAGACTCTTCTTGTAGGGCCAAGTTGTGACATTTCCACTTTCGAGCGGTTTCGTGCTATGAACTTTTGCCTTTGATCCCGGTTGTCAGTAGCATGGCAGTCATTAAGTCAAGTTCAAAGCCTTTTAACAGCGGTCAGTCACAAAATACATCTGTCGAAAACATGGCAATAGGATTACGTCCTCAAGGTACCAAAAATGGTGAAATGTGGACGTATAGCATGCTTCTGGATACCCCTTAGTTAGGGGGTAAAGCGTGACGTATGGATGTATGAAATGTAATACCTTTTAAAGTATCCGTATTTGATTTATAAACTCAGTGACTAATACACACAAACACTCAACCAAAATTAAGTGCTTGGAGAGTTTTTAAAATTGCATTTGGCTCCATACCAACTTTGTGTAATGCTATCATAACCATTTTGTTATTTTTATCACCCTACTCCATTACAATATAAAAACAATATTAGACTATGTACTATAGCAGAGTTTATATTTCTACTATGACTATAGGGTTTTTTTTAGAACAAAATATACCTACCTACAGCTGAATTTATAAAAAGCGGTTTAGAAGTGAACATTTTTAAAATGTACCTACCTATTGAATCAATCAATCAAATGAGCCAATAGCGGTCTACTGCTAAACATAGGTCTCTCCCAGTCAACTCCACAATACACGGTTCCGCTCCTTCCGTACTCAGTTCCTGCCTGCGACCTTTTCGATAATCGGTCCATCTAACGGTTGAGCGACCTACCCCACGTTTACCAAAATGTTTAAAAAGTGTAAAAAAATCGTAAAATTTACTTGTAAGAGTGCGATGGGGTCTCTTACCTCGTCTTCGGGGTCTGCAAATGGCATCTGCTGACCTGAGGGACGAGGTCATGGCACCGAGAAGGTTTATTAAAATGTGTACGTGAGTTACAAGTCAGTCACATGTTGTGCAGATTGTTTGACCACAAACCGCGACCGCTTATGCCTAAATAACAACAAATATAATTAAATTCATATTTATTAATTAATCATTATATTTCCAATGATGAATGACAGTTTATTACTCAACTGCTTATGCCCATGGCACCGTCTGCGTGGTGAAACAGAAACTATAGGTAGTTACTGGGATAAAAACTTAATAAAAAGTAACCTATGGGTTTACCCAAGGTAGAGGTTTATTCACAGTAAAATTAAGAGGATCTCTGCAAGAAAGTAGCAAAATAGGTATTTGAATTTAGGTATTGCCATCGCAATGCACGTGGTCAACTCCGCACAGTGTTCTATGTTCCTATTACTATTTTTTAAAGTTAAAAGCCTGTCTGATTTGCCTGGTAGTCCTATAAACATGGCGATAACAAAATCCTGCTTAACATTACAAATGTGCAAGTTTGTGCAGATGTTTGTTACTTAATCACGCTCTATCAGCTGAACGATCTGACTGAAATGAGATATAATGATGGATCCTCAATAACACAAGCTTTTCTGCCAAAAATGTGTAGCGGAACAAAATTTGAGAGCACACTCGAGTAATACAATTTCAAAGTAGCTTAAAAGGTACTTAAATATTTAAATCAAATACTGGAAACATACCTGAAACATTTTGTATTAGGTACGTGTATTATATAGACTATAGAGGTTATTAAACGTTTGCCAGAAAATGGCGTGTCGGGGGCTATTTCCAGCTAACAACAACATCACCTGCACTTGAAATATTTGAAAGCTTTCAACCATTTACCACTCCGTTAACCGTACCTTCTAACGCAATAAAACCAAAGGGAAGAAACTTGAATTCTCTAGAATATCTTTCTGGACACTTATTTGTTTATTATCCATTTCCGCAAAAGTCATAAGGAAGGGTAACGAACTTAGCGGTCTATCTATATTTTTACCTATGTTCCACTTTGGTATCTAATATAAACAACTAAATATTTTTTGACTAACAAGAAAAAACGATTAAATACCACATAAAAGTAATAAGAATCATGACAATCTTTGATTTCTTGCTGAATCCTCTTAAACACAAATGAACAAAAAGACAAATAACCAGACACATGAAACTTCCCATAGTGTATATATTCATGTTACTACAATTTTCTCGTAACGTGTAGTTTTCAATTTTCTCTATCTCATTCAGTGAACCCCATTCTAACTAGGTACATAGACATTTATTGTGTTAGTGCGAGGCCGCGCATTTGCGTTTTTCCGCGGCGGTTTCTAACCTCAAAATGTCATCAAACTGTCAAAATCAATGAAATCAAGTCAATGTTTTGATATTTTGAGGTTAGAAACCGCCGCGATAACCGCAAGTGCGGCCTCGCCCTTAAAGGATACCTTACTGTCAGTAACGGAATAATGAAACCTATTTTGGATTTTTAGGGTTTCGATTTTTTTTTCATCAAAACCATACATGTGGGGTATCTATAGATAGGTCTTCAAAAATGCTTATGAGGTTTATAACATCATTTTTTCCTAAAGTGAATAGTTTGTGCAAGAGTCACTTCCAAAGTGGAAAAATGTGTGTCCCCCCCCCTCTAACTTCTAAACTAAGAGAATGATAAGTCTAACAAGAATATATCATGTACATTGCCATAAAAACTACCAACGAAAATTGGTTTGAACGAGATAGAGCTGGTAGTTTTTTTTTTAATACGTCATAAACCGCAACTTTTATATTATGTTACTTGCTGCTACGAAACCCTTCATGGGCGAGTCCAACTCGCACTTGGCCGGTTTTTTTGGAATGAAGAAGAGAGAAGCAAATATTTTTATTATGAAAGGACTTATTTCGAACAAACTTATAGCAGGTAAAGGTATAATATGAGGTTGTAAAAATGTAAACCTGAGCCACTTCGTAGGTTACTGTATTTGTTTCACCATCAAGGTTTAAAAAAGGCTCTTAAAATAAATTGGGGACGCAAAAGGGGACGGTGAAAAATACGTTCGTGTCAGGAATAAGGATGGCTGAGGGTAGCCTGCTAACGTTCACTACGATATTTTGATTCTGACAGTTTGAAATAGCACCGACGTCACCTCTTTCCTGTACATATTTCACACTTTCCTGCGATGAGAAAAGGGATAATTCCTTGTTGTTGTTCTTATTTTGACTTTTGAAATAATACTTGAACAGCATTCTTTGCATGCAGAGAATAAAATCGGAAAAATAAATTAATTTCTTGTTTGCCACTAACTAAATGTTAGCCTTTTTAAAGATACTGATATAGACGATTCATGTACAAAATACATAAAATTTAGCATAAGTATTTAGTTAGAATGCTGTAAGGTATAATTTACGAATAGAAAATTTGATAACCTCAAATCGGAACATAATAATTTAAGAACACAAGATCCAAAATAAAGTCCACTTTTCACGCGATAAATTTACATCTCATAATGATTGGCATTGTTTGTATAGACGGAAGGTGGTTTCGTTACTAAATATACATCGCAGGTGAACGTGATATCATAAAATATTTACATACATTAACGGTGCTACGAATACTAACACAAATGCCTCTATAGAACGCTAGTCATTGATTAATGAGCAAAACAATATGTATGGTATTCGAAAGACGTGTGTTTTGTCATTCAGATATTTTGCTTAAGTATTGTTTTGATTTTATTAATTATGATTAGATATTTATGATAAAGCAACCTCGTACAGCCAACCATCAGATGGCAAGGAAAGATATTTAACAACATTTTTATTCAAATTTTATTATTTCTGTAGTGATAAAGTTTTAGTGAACTAAGTTTCAATATGATTCTAGAACTAAATGTATAAGACAAAGTTAGTAGCGTAGACTTTAAACATGTAAACAGCTCAACTCGTTTTAGGACATTGAGAATGTTCACGTAAGTACGAATTACCTACCTACCTACAGGGAAACTGGTAACTTGCTACACATCGTATCATACAAGGAAATCACATACCTAGCTAGTTTTTCATGAATCTTTTGACATACCCAATTTCACTTCAGGGCATTTTCTAACGATTGCGTAACCGATCAAGTTTAAAAAGTTAGTAAATGTTTAATAAGTGATTTCATCTATATATATAAAAATCAATGCCACTTTTCGTTGTAATTTTATAACTCGAGATCGGGCTCACCTATCCAAACCAAATGTTTAGGCTTTGTTCGGACTATTTAGTAGATGGTTTATGTAAAGTTTGCACAAAATCGGTCGAGCGGTTCTAGATTTGTCACGCAAACGAAGTTGCGCGGGTCAGCTAGTTCAATATAAACCTTACCGTATACTAAACAGTGACGGCTTTTGATCTATGAATGAGCGCAAGTCAAAAACATAATATTCCAAAATTCCCAACCACCACAATTCAATTTGTGTATGCTCATCAACCTGTCAAAGAGCAGCTGCTACGAATTAATTTGACTTTACTTCACTTTATTATTAATAAGCTTTTATTAGGTCGTCGTGTATGTAACTAACAATGTAATGGAATCTAAGGATACTAATTTAACCATCTTCCAAGGATCGTAGCGTCATGAAAATTGGCAGATGTATGTAGTTCTGATGACAATACAATAATATGGTACTGTCAAACTGATATGATGATGGAGCCGGAAGATAGACCCAGAAAACCAGTGGAATCTAAGGTAGCTAATTTAACCAGCTTCCAAGGATCGTAGGGTCATGAAAATTGGCAGTTGTATGTAGTTCTGATGACAATACAATAATATGGTACTGTCAAACTGATATGATGATGGAGCCGAAAGATAGGCACTGAAACTTCGACGGAAAAAGTGGAATCTAAGGATACTAATTTAACCATCTTCCAAGGATTGTAGCGTCATGAAAATTGGCAGATGTATGTAGTTCTGATGACAATACAATAATATGGTACTGTCAAACTGATATGATGATGGAGCCAGAAGATATGCACAGAAAACAAGTGGAATCTAAGGTAGCTAGTTTAACCAGCTTCCAAGGATCGTAGGGTCATGAAAATTGACAGCTGTATGTAGTTCTGACGACAATACAATAATATGGTACTGTCAAACTTATATGATGATGGAGCCTTAAGATAGGCACTGAAACTTCGATGGAAAAAGTGGAATCTAAGGTAGCTAATTTAACAAGCTTCCAAGGATCGTAGCGTCATGAAAATTGGCAGCTGTATGTAGTTCTGATGACAATACAATAATATGGTACTGTCGAACTGATCTGATGATGGAGCCGGAAGATATGCACTGGAACTTCATGATGGAATATCGTATTATATCTGTTTTTGGATTCGTCAGAAAAGTCTTGTAATGAACTTTGACCAGGCTTAGGTTTCAAGGTTATAACAAACCTTTTTTTAATTGACATGTAAAACTATGCAATGGAATCTCAGGGAACTAATTTAAGCCGCTACGATCGTTGGAAGATCCAAGGATCGTAGCGTCATAAAAAATGGCAGATGTTTGTAGTTCTGATAACAACACAATAATATGGTGCTGTCAAACTGATCTGATGATGGAGTCGTAAGATATGAACTGTAACTTCATGATTGAACATCGTATCATAGCGGTGTTTGGATTTGTTAGAAAGGTCGTGTAATGAGTTTAGACCACGATTAGGGTTTAAGGTTATAACAAACCTGTTATATATTGAAGTTAATATTGAGTGTAAATATTGTGTAAATATTGACATAGGTACCTTCAGAAAATGTATATGTATTAGAGTAATAATGAAATATTTTCACATTAGTCGAACTCAGACAAAACACCATGTAATACAGAAATCCCTACTAATATTATAAATGCGAAAGTAACTCTGTCTGTCTGCCTGTTACGTTTTCATGCCTAAACCACTAAACTGATTTGATGAAATTTGTTATAAAGATAGTTTGAGTTTAAGAGAAGGGCATAG
Source organism: Miltochrista miniata (assembly GCA_933228765.1). Classification (NCBI taxonomy): domain Eukaryota; kingdom Metazoa; phylum Arthropoda; class Insecta; order Lepidoptera; family Erebidae; genus Miltochrista; species Miltochrista miniata. Next base: position 23,058,520 of record OW121749.1, on the reverse strand, counting down.
GTTACTTTTTAACTGACTGCGCGAAAGTAGGGTTATGATTTTATGCGATAACGACTTCTACGCGGATGAAGCCGCAGGGCACATCTAGTTAAGGTATAAATGTTGTGACTAAAAAGTATAAAATAAATAAATGGTTTAAAAAACCCTAGAAAAATACGCTTTTATAATGCACGAAAAAACCCAAAAATAAATTATGGATCGTTCAAGTTGCCTCTATTTCTGGGCTGAAGTGTAAACTATGTGCTTTTAGTTATAATATTTGATTATAAAAGCGTGGGGTGCAAGAACAAGAAAGACTTTTTTGTAAGCATATTCCTATTAATACTAATCCTAATATAATAAAAATCCTGACGAAAGCTGCATGAGGTCGCACAAGAGCATAACGTTTATGCTGCCAAAGGGAACGCCTTTTCTTTCAGGCATTTAAGTAGATACATGAAGGGAATACGTTAACGGTGGCAAAATGTAGAGTTCTTGTTCGAGAACGAGATATCTTTGGTTACCGTTAAAAACCCGCTTGGGGATATATGCGTTTGTATTCCTATTACGTGATCACTACATATTGTACTAAATATCTCGGAATGCCGAAACTTTAAGGACCTACCAATGAATTATCTAATAGAGATTCGTAACGGTAATAGGTTTGCTCCTATTACGCGGCGTCACGAAAAACTGGCAAAAGTGGGTGTTGAAAATGCGTAGACTACTTTACTTTTCAAGTAAGTATGTTATGTATTTCAATTAAAGCCTATCATCGTTAATACATTTTCGAAATTAAAAATGATATTAATAATAGTAAAAGTCACAATAGATATATAAAAGCGTGACAGTGTAAATTAATAGTTTAAAAACACGAGAAAAACACGCTTTTATAAATGTGACCTTAGCCTTAATCTGACAAGACATCATGCATCTTCCGCCAGGAAAGTCTTTCCTGTTCCAGCGCCCCACGCTTTTATAATCAAATATTATAACTAAAAGCACATAGTTTACACTTCAGCCCAGAAATAGAGGCAACTTGAACGATCCATAATTTATTTTTGGGTTTTTTCGTGCATTATAAAAGCGTATTTTTCTAGGGTTTTTTAAACCATTTATTTATTTTCTTTACGCATGATTTATCATGGTAATTTCTTCTGGCTGTAGTGAACCTATGCGACTGTCGTTACAGGTGTCGGGTTCAAATCCTGGGTCGGATCAATTATTTGTGTAACCCGCATTATGTTTTCTTGTATAATGTTATGTTCTATTAAGATAAAAGTATGTTTATCAGTTGTTTAGATCACATAGCACGAACTTTTCATAGGCCCCTTAAGTTTGGAAAAATAGTGGCACAGTTTTTATATTTATTTATTTATTTTTTACATTGAGGGTTGGTTCAATGTCTATGTACACAAATATCAAGATATCGAATTTTATAGTATTAGAGTTAACTGGATATTTTCACTATGTTCCTGTGTTTCCGATATTTCGTTATCGTCGCAAACGTCATAGTCGCGTAGGAGTTCTCTTTCAACGGAGAACTTTTAATTTCACGGAGAAATTCTTCCTGATCGGGTCACACACAATATAATACGTGGCAAATAAACTCTACTTGAAATATAATAATATGATAAAGGTACAAATACTAACATACCTACCTACTTTTAAAATTAGCAGTCTTGGCAATCTTTCATATTCTTTTTTTCTTTATTTTGGATATTTTAATTACACTGAAACTGACTGACCACTGGTTTAGTTTTATGCAATGTACATGTAGGCATGTCACATTTACATTTATTTTTAACTAGCTGATGCCCGCAGCTTTGCTTGCGTGAAATTTAGTTCCTACACTGTCTCTAACCTATCTCTGTAGGTACCAAATTTCAGCCAGATCCGTTCAGCCGTTACAGCGTGAAAGAGTAACGAACATTCACACTCACAAATGAGTTGTTCTGATTAACAAATTCATAAAACATATTATATGAGTTATGTAAATTTATTTATTAAATACATTTCTTAATTCATTGGCCAGACTACTACTTGACTCAAATTCTCTTCTAAGCAATTGACATCGTAACTTAGTTCCTTCTTCAGGTAGCCCCAGTCATACTGTAAGGATACAACGTTTGGGAAAACCGAACTACGGTAGACTTTGTCCTCATAATACAGATGGTCCAACCAAGACCTGTTAACTTAATAACCATGTAAATTTCATCTGCTAGGCGTTCATGTTCATTTTAATGGCTCTTTTTACTTGTCCAATGTGATCTTCGTAGAGGCCATTCCCGTATTTTACAAAGACTTAGTGAGTCTGTGTCCTGCACCGAATGCAGCCAGAACTATAGAATAAAGTTCATACCTTCCATGACCAGTCGCTTAGGATTGCTGACAATCTTTCATTCTAATGCACAGTGGACACTACCTGAAGCGTGGTCTTTCATTATTCCTGGCTTCTTCGAATTTTCTTCTACTTTCACATATTTATTTTTTGTACAAAATTTAAAAAAAAATAACAACAATATTTACGATAGTATGTACTTTAAAGCAAAATCATGAATATGATAATGTCATTCGGATTGAACTTCCACAAATGTGTCAAAATAAAAAGTAATTTAAATCAAAAATAAGAGTATTTAAGGAGTATTGATATCAACTCCGGAGAAAATCAGCTCCAAAATAATTTACATTCCCTTTTTAGGTCGATAATGTATAAATTTCAATAAAATAAGGAACACGTCTTCCATCAGTTATGCTAATAATGCTATATGCCAAATTTTAATCAGATCGGACCAAGGAATCGCGTTGTCCCATACAAACTTGACCCTCCTTTTTTATACCTTTGGAGGTGGGATTTGCAAAAATGGTAAAATTACTTATTTCAAATTGTAACAAACAACGCTCATGCTGAATTTCATCATCGTACCATTAACCGTTTAAGCAATAATTGATAATAACTTTATACAACTTAAGTTCGTTTTTTATTTTATAATAAGTATAGATACTTTTCCGGGATAAAAAGTACCCAGTGTGGTGCCCAGGATATTAAAGAATAATGATACCAAGTTTCATCGTAATCGAACCGGTAGATTTTGCGTGATGCCTGAACAAACAGACAGACAGACAGACAGACAAAAAAAATTTTTAATCACATTGTTGGGTTCGGTGTCGGTCTAGTAACACCCCCTGCTATTTATTTTTTTTATATATTTTCAATGTACAGAATTTTCACTTCTACAGATTTATTATAAGTATAGATTAAAAGTAATTAATGAACGTGTACCTGTTTTTCTGCAAAATATTTTTTATTTATGCCTTATGTATGTACGACGTACGTATTTTGTCACATCTGTGCATCAAATTATTATTTCATAATTTAATTCAGATTAATTGATTATTGTACGCAAAATCTTTCAAAATATTTAGTAAGTACCTACATAACTTACCAATATAGATCAGTACCGCTACTCCGCCTGCACGTTGAACTTTGCCTGTATGCGTTTCCCCCAAGAACTGAACTTTAGCAGTAAACGCCTAAGTCGTTGCCTACTAGGCGTGAGTACGAAAGGCGAGGCCGCAGTGATAGCCGTAGATGTGTTGGGGGAGTCCTGGATATTCTTCCGAGGGCTTACCCGGGGCTCCCGACCATAGGCTGTTGGCAGTTGGGCAGAATACGTGAGGTTTTTTGGTAGGTATAATACATGAGAATTTTCCCTCACGTTAAAAAAAAAGGTGTGAGTACCTACGTTGATTCCTTTGATCGTTTACAGCAAGTGCAACCTTTCATATTCCGTAGCAATCAAGATTGTTACGGATCTATCGTATACGTTATCTCTTAATTATGCTCGAAAGTTTCTTGACGGAACGGTAATTTGTGTCAAACCAGAACTATCTGCTTCGTCTGAGGGTTATTTTTAGGTGCCGTAATTTTTTAGCGAAGATCTATCGATCGAAACTTCCAGACGGTCCGTCCGAGAGAGTCGTGCTAAGGGTTGGTGAACTTGCTAGGAAATAATGGACTTTATAATGATGGTATTCAATATGAAACACAGAACAAAAAAAAGTGTGTGCGTGGAACCTTTACGCGCGATTGAAGTAAAACTGCTTTGCCATTGACGGCATCAAATGTTATATTAATATTATTCATTCGAATTTTGAAAAGCGGAAACTAAGTTTACGCTATTCAGGAGGCGGCGGGCCGGGTGCGGGAGAGAACTCTCCCACCCGAGTTCCGCAGACGGCGCCCTGGGCGCCGCCGACGTGTCTTCGCCGAGGACTATCGGCCTCCATGACCGGGGGTCTGAGGACGGTGAGAGGGCCGCTCACCGTCCTTACAGAAGCAGGCCCATGACGGCAGCGTGACGTGAGCACTCACGCACGCCCCCCCTGAGAAGCGGGGTCACACCCAAAACCCCCCCATAGACGCGGGATTGCACCCGAACCACCCCTGGGCGAGGCCACATTGGCGGCCGTAGGTCTGTTGGGAGTCACGGGACATCCTTCCTGAGGGCTTACCCGGGGCTCTCAACCATAGGCTGTTGGGCGTTACGTGAGGTTTTTTAGTCGGTAAGAGTCCGGCATAGCATCCTACGAGGATTTTCCCTCACGTTAAAAAAAAAAAAAAAAAGTTTACGAAAAAAAAAAAAGAAAAAAAGTTTACGCTATTCAAAATTCAAATAGTAAGCGTTACTTCCGTCAGAAAAAAATTCTGAGTTACACCCTAGTCGCGCCTAAAGAAGTTTTACTTCAAAAGGTTTTAGCCACCGAAACCTGTCTCCTGCTACGGTCTCTATGGGCCTCAGCTCCTCCGAGGCCCTCTATACATACGCGTAGCTATAATAAGTAATAACAGGCGGCAAATGAAGAATTCGATTTTCAAAAGATAGAGATTAGAAAAAAGAACTTTGACTGCAATAGAATTCTAAAATGTATTGTTTATTGAAGTAAAACTTCTTACAGCTTACATTTGAACGCGACTAAAACGAAAGTGATGGTATTCGAAAGAGAAGAGGACAGAACGAATGCCAGGATAACTGTAAATGATGTAGTGCTGGAACAGGTGGATGAGTTTGTATATCTTGGATGTGCATTTAGCAGGGATGGACGGTACACCGCTGATGTAGAAAAGAGGGTAACTGCGGGCAATAGTGTGAATGGAGCGTTAGGCAAACTTTTAGGTACCAAGGGCTTAAGTCAAAAGGCCCAGCTCGCAGTACACAATGCGGTGCTGATACCTACGCTAACGTATGGAAGCGAGAGTTGGGTATGGCAGGAAACGCATGAAAGTAGAATAAACGCGGTCGAGATGCGCGCGCTACGCAAAATCTGCGGAGTAACGCTCGCAGATCGAGTTCGGAATGAAGATGTAAGAAAGAGAGTTGGTCTGAAAGAGAGTGTCGGTGTTAAAGTAAGGAAGGGCATGCTACGATGGTTCGGGCATGTGGAACGAATGGGAGATGAAAGAATGACAAAACAGATATACAACGCGAAAGTGGATGGACGTAGGAGTCGGGGAAGGCCACGACACACCTACCACGACCAAATTAATCGTGTGTTAGTTGAAGGTGGTGTCAAGAGCCGTACGAACCGACGTGCATGCATGAAAAGAAAAATGAAAGTTGAAGAAGCAAGTGAGGTGTGTATGGACCGTGCCGTGTGGCGCTCGGTTCTTTCTGCCTACCCCGCAAGGGATTTGGCGTGAAGATAGTTAGTTAGTTAGTTAGTAAAACTTCTTTAGGCGCTACAAGGCAGTAACTCAGATTTTTTCTGACAGAAGCAACGCTATTTGAATTTTGAAAAGCGAAAACGTAGTTTCCGCTATTCAAAATTTGATGAATGATATTAATATAACATTTGATGCCGTCAATGGCAAAGAAGTTTTACTTCAATCGCGCGTAAAGGTTACACGCACACACTTTTTTGGACGAGTTATAAATTCTTACTTATATAAGTACTATATTATACTATACTGAGCAAATACCATAAGAGAGAGCTACCTATGTCTACCTTTATTAAACTGAAATCAACAGTAACTTTCAGTGAGACTGCTTACGTTCTAGATGGCTCGGCTGAGTTGTTTGGAGTACCGAAATTACCTAAAAGCAAAGTACTATCGTCGGGGCCGGCTACGAATGAAGTTTCATTCAAAAACATGTCTCGGATTGAGGTTAAGTGCTGGTGCGCAGGCGTGAGTTCCACGCATGCGCTGTATCCGCCCGTCTCGCAATGATTTCATCTACCTCCCTTAGTAGTTGAATTTTACATATGTTCAGACTTGTCATAAATATCACCAATTTGTTCTTCAATGTGACTTACAGCATTAACATTGACGTATTAAATTAATGATTAATTTTAATGGCTACGGATTTCAATTTCCGAATACGTTCTAGAATGCTCGAGTTAAAGTAGGTAATCGGTTTTATCTTAATGGTTCTGGGTGGCAGACATAAGCTCTTAAAACGTTCTTATTTTGCTCTTGAGTCATGGAAAGAAAGGGACAAGTTATAACGGGTGTTTTTTTTAGAGGTATAGAACTTTAAGTTGCCACCACTTTTTTAACTGGCGGTAATTTTGTCAACTGTCAAGTGATTTATGTTTAGTTTGGTTTGGCATTTCAACATGAATAGACTGACGCCGGAACAACGCTTCCAAATTGTGCAAATTTATTTTGAAAAGCATGGTTCTGTCCGAGAAACGTATTGCGATTTTCATAAGCAAATTTTGTTGAGCGATGAAGCCTACTTTTGGATGAATGGATACGTCAATAAACAAAATTGCCGTATTTGGGGTGATGATAATCCTCAAGCGTATGTTGAGACACCGTTACATCCAGAAAATCTGACTGTGTGGTGTGCTTTATGGGCTGGTGAAATAATTGGTCCGTACTTCTTTAAAAACGATGCTGACCAGAACGTTACAGTTAATGGTGACCGCTATAGAGCGATGATTACTGACTTTTTCGTTCATCAATTGAACAACCATGATGTGCAGGAGTTGTGGTTTTAACAAGACGGTGCAACATGGCACACAGCTCGTGTCACAATTGATTTATTGAAGGAAACGTTTGGTAACCGCATAGTTTCACGTTTTGGTACCGTGGTTTGGCCTACAGGATCGTGCAATTTAACGCCACTTGACTATTTTCTGTGGGGATATGTGAAGTCGCTAGTCTACGCCGATAAACCCGAAACGATTGACCCCTTGCAGGACAACATTCGGCGCGTTATTGCCGATATACGGCCACAAATGTTGGAAAATGTCATCGAAAATTGGACCTCTGGATTAGACTACGTCTGAGCCAGCCGTGTCGGTCATATGCCAGAAATCATATTTAAATTATAATGCCAGAAAATTGTCTTTCGAATAAAGTCAATTTCATATCAATAAAAAAAATCCCTTTTGTTTTATTCCATTTCAAAGTTCTATACCTCTAAAAAAAACACCCTTTACATACATGCAATAATTACAGCGCTCGATACTTAAGTGGGTGTTGTATCTGTCGTTGAGTGTTTAAAGTTTCTAGATAAATAAATTAAAGTGACAGTTCCACATATCACTATTTTTTTAGATGTTGCACACTGTTAAGTATAGTTTTGTAAACAGCTCAATTTAGTCGTCATCGATTAGGTATTGCATTTGAATAGAAAAGTGTTTTTTCTAAATTGAAACATTTATAAAATCTTGCCACAACAATAGGCACCAAGAATGCCTATATCATGGAAATGCTTAAAATATTATAAATTATTTTTGAAAATAGTTTTTAATGCAATGCAAGTGTCGAATTTCTGTGCATGATAAATTGTCTGATCACTGATGTTACTGCGTGACTAGGATAGTAACTAATTTAAGTATATTTCACATGCCTGTGTGGCTAAATAGAAGATCTGTAATCTAACTAGTGAACACTTAATGTACCTACTCTATTTATCTATACTTATAATAAATCTGTAGAAGTGAAAATTCTGTACATTCAAAATATCAAAAAAATAAATAGCAGGGGACGTTACTAGACCGACCGAACCCAAAAATGTGATTAAAATTTTTTTTGTCTGTCTGTCTGTCTGTTTGTCCGTCTGTCTGTCTGTCTGTCTGTCTGTTTGTTCAGGAATCACGCAAAAACTACCGGTTCGATTACGATGAAACTTGGTATAATTATTCTTTAATAGCCTGGGCACCACACTGGGTACTTTTTATCCCGGAAAAGTATATAGAATTCAAACCAAACTTAATTTTGCGGTTCGATCCCTAGACCCAAAGTTATTATCAATTATTACTTAAACGGTTAAGGGAATGTAAATTATTTTGGGGCCGATTTTCTCCGCAGTTGATATCAATACTCCTTAACACCTTACGTGCCACGTGAAAAATTGAGTCTTTCCATTGGTGAGCCTTCTCTAACTGTTACATTCACGCCGCGCGGGTCACCCGTGAGCCTAATGACTGGTTTAGCGAAAATGCTTCCTACAGGCCGAATTCTACAGATATCGAACAAAACCTTTATGGACGTGAGCCGCAAGGCCCCGTAGTTTAACCGATGTAGCGTGGTTTTCAAATCCATTAGATTTTTTTTGTTTTATGAAGGTTATTGTAATGACACCAGTGTTGTTCTTATCGTAACAGGGAATATTTTAGTTTCACGTATTACTTATATAATATTATTATAATAAAATACAACCATAATAATGAAACATTTATTTAAATTCTAGAACATTTATTTTTGCTCTTTACCGCCAAATAAAAATACCACTTTAAATTATGTCACAAAGTAGGTATCTAATTACTTTTAATCACATTTGCAGCTTTTTTCAATATCACATTAATTAGTCTTCTATTCATATCATTAAAATTAAAAGGAACTTAAAAATAATACCTCTTTCTATGTATATATATATATATATATATATATATATGTATATAGTTCAGTGTTATAGTTAACGTTTCAGTGGATGCTCCGTTAGGATCGTCGGACCACTGAGTCGTTCGGACGCATGTGCCTCTCGCAAGGCCTGAACCACCTCGGCCCAAGGAGTGGCGACATGTGTGGCACTACAAGTCAGCAGACTGGGATGGACTGCGAGAGTTCTATGCGTCGTACCCGTGGTGGCGGCTTTGTTTTGCCTCAGAGGATCTGGATTCTTGTGCTGTAGCAGTCGCTGAGGGGATCTTGGAGGGTATGGAATGCTACATTCCCAACCGATGGATCCCTGTAGGTGCAAAAAAGCGACCGTGGTTCAATCGGCTCTGCAGAGAAGCTCTAATGCAGAAAGAATCTGCCTACAGAGCTTGGACCACGGCTCGTGCAAATTCAGATCCAAACATCTCTGAGGTGAAACGCAAATTAAACGCCGCCTCGAGGTCCAGTAAAAGAGCAATTGTCAAGGCCAAGTTCGATTTCGTCGGCAGAATTGGCGAACGGCTAGCAGGCTACCCTTCAGGAAGTCGTGAATTTTGGTCGCTTGCCAAAGCTGCCGAGGGAAACTTCTGTCGGTCAGGATTACCACCCTTGCTTAAACCCGATGGTAGTTTGGCCCAGAGTGCCAAGGAGAAAGCCGACCTTTTGGGTAATCTCTTTGCCTCTAACTCGACCATGAGCGACGGGGGTGCTTTACCGCCGGGCATTCCGAGTTGTGGCACTTCCATGCCGGAAGTTAAATTTACACAGCGAAATGTCTGGCGGGAGTTTCAATCCCTGGACGTTCATAGGTCGAGTGGGCCAGACGGCATTCCCGCGGTGGTACTTAAGCATTGTGGTCCAGAGTTGTGTCCGGTACTTACACGTCTTTTCACACTTTCCTATTCTATGCAACAAGTCCCGGCGTCGTGGAAGATCGCGTATGTACATCCTGTACCCAAAAAGGGTGACAGGACCGACCCGGCCAATTACAGGCCTATAGCCGTCACCTCCCTTTTATCCAAGGTGATGGAGCGTGTAATTAATACACAGCTCCTGGGGTACCTTGAGGAACACGACCTGCTCAGCGACCGGCAGTACGGTTTCCGTCACGGCCGCTCGACGGGCGATCTTCTTGTGTACCTAACACACCGATGGGCGGCGACTATCGAGAGTAAGGGTGAGGCTCTAGCTGTGAGCCTCAACATCTCTAAAGCCTTTGACCGGGTCTGGCACCGTGGTCTTCTTACGAAACCGCCCTCATATGGACTACCCGAGAGATTATGCGGATGGGTGTCCAGCTTCTTGGCCGGTAGAAGCATCAGGGCCGTCGTTGACGGCAGCTGTTCAGACTGCATGGCTATAAACGCTGGAGTACCGCAAGGCTCAGTGTTGTCCCCTACTCTGTTTCTGCTGCATATCAATGACATGTTGTCTATTGACGGCATTCATTGTTATGCTGACGACAGTACGGGGGACACTTGTTACACGGGCCGCCCCGGTATCTCTCGGGACACAGTGGAGGAAAATCGTGAACAGCTTGTGTCTGAAATCGAGGCTACTCTTACTAGAGTGTCCGATTGGGGTGGACAAAATCTTGTCCAGTTCAACCCTTCCAAGACACAAGCGTGTTTTTTCACCGCTAAGCAAACCCCAATTACTGCAGCGCCGCAATTTCAGGGCACATCTCTTTCCATCTCCAAAAGTATAGGGATCCTTGGCGTTGACATCTCCAGTGACGTTCAGTTCCGTAGTCATTTGGAGGACAAGGCTAAACTGGCGTCCAAAAAGCTAGGTGTGCTCAACAGGGCGCGGCGGTACTTCACTGCGGCGCAAACACTGCTTCTCTATAAGTCGCAAGTGCGGCCGCATATGGAGTACTGCTGTCACCTTTGGGCGGGAGCTGATAGCTCGCGATACTGACTAGAAACTACAGATGAGGCGCGCGGTGAGGCGCGCGGTGAGGTGCGCGGTGAGCCGCGTTGTGACCCCGCGGCCTCCGCCAACGGAAAATACGTTTTCGTTCGTAAGACGCCACGCGACCCACTCGTGAGCCTTTTGTTATATCTCGTAAACTAGACGGTAGAAGTCATTGATTTTTATTTTCTGTACGAATTATCACATTTTATAAACTTAGGGGTAAAAATCTTAAGTTGAAAAAAATTACGGATTTCGTGATTTGGGCTTGGCCTGAACGGAAAGATACGAAAGGCTCACCGGTGGGTCGTACGGCACGCAAGGTGTTAAATACTCTTATTTTAAACTTAAATTACTTTTTATGTTGACACATTATTTGTGAAAGTTCAATAAAATTGACGTTTTTATTTATGTTTTATTTCAAACTTCAAACAGATGATATTACTACATAGCCCATAGAGTTATACATATATAACATAGCCATAAAGTTAAAAAGAAGAGCTGTTTTGGTATAATATTAACCAAATTTGCTATAAGGAAGTATTATTGCTAATTTATTTAAATTTTGTTTGACAAAAATACAATTGTTCAAAAAAAGATGAAGAAAATTCTAAGTTGTAAGCCTGAAAGAATGAAAGACCACGCTTCAGGTAGTATCCACTGGTCAAGTTACCATCTACGCTCAATCCTTACGACAAAGGTCGTCAGCTGCCCTAAGCAACTGGTCATGGAAGGCATGAACTTTATTCTACATTATAGTGCCGACTGCATTCTGTCAGGAAGCAGACTCACTAAGTCTTTGTAAAATACGGGAATGGCCTCTACGTAGACTACATTCGACAGGACTGAAAAGAGCAATCAAGTATTGTGTATTGTTATTACGTTACCAGGTCTTGGTTGGACCATCTGTATTAGGAGGACAAAGCCTACAGTAGTTCTTAGTACCTGAAGAAGGAATTAAGTTACGATGTCAATTGCTTAGAAGAGAAGTTGTGTCACGTGGTTGTTTAGCCATTGAATTAAGAAATGTATTTAATAAATAAATTTACTTAGCTCATATTATTATGCATTATGAATTTGTTAATCAGAAATCTATCTAACTAGGTATTATACATGCGAATGTTTGTGTATGTTTGTTACTCTTTCACGCTGTAACGGCAGAACGGATCTGGCTGAAATTTGGTCCTACAGAGATAACCATTCAATGGATTTTAGTGGACATAGAGGATATGTTATAGTCTAGGAACAAAATTTCACGCAAGCGAAGCTGCGGGCATCAGCTAGTATGTGAATAATTGTTATCATTATCATTTAATTCGGTAAGAATATAACCTTTTCTTTGGATAGCCATTACGATAATCTGAAAAGGTTTAAAGTCCATCCTATTCACTGAGTTTTCATCAACACATTTTGAAACTAATTAACTAACTACCTACCTATTAATTTAGGTCACAACACAATATATATTTGTTATGACAAAGCGTCTACCCACTAAATGTTATTTTGGTCCTTACACTCGTAATCAGAATACAGAGTACACTGAGCTATACTGAGTATAAATTATATTCTGTGATGAAAAACAAGCAGGCGACATACAACAGACGCTTTTTCACCTGCGCCTTATAATGTAAGCATTTATAGATACTGTTACTTATATCATTATCTCGAGGGAGAGAGGTATATTATACCTACTCTCGAGAGGGAGCTAATTTATCTTAGCTCAGCGGGTTTTTGATGCATAAATTGTATATTCGCCGTATCTTAAGCGACAGTAACACAACCATAAGAAAAATTTAGGCTCAGTGTGTTATAAAATCTGTGTTAAGCGTCATAGTCTACAGGTGATAGCCGTAGGTAGGTCTGTTGGGATTCCTGCGGACATCCTTCCGAGGACTTACCCAGGGCTCCCAATGTAATTTGTTAGGTAGGATACGTGTGGTTTTTAGTACGCAGGAGTCCGGCATTGCATCCATGTAGAATTTTCCTCACGTTAAAAAGGGCGCTATGGATCGATTGGATAAAAATCTTTGTTGCCGAAGACAAGCTGGACCGTTGTTCCTGGCCATCATTAAAATAATAGTCGCCAAGCTAAGTTGAAGGCCTTAAGCGGCTTGAGTAATTTAAAAAACAGTCAGCCACAACCTACGAACTCTCGACTCACTGCCTGTAGGAGTTTATTATTCCTATAACCACCCCTTCAGGGAACAAGGCGGGACAGTATATTACAACTAAATGTTAGTTTATATGTTGTCAAATTTAGCACATACTTACCGCTAGCTCGTATAACCTTAATTTGCGCTGTGTAAAAATGTCCTAAGATATTTTTTTCCCTACTGTCAACGCCACGACACTAACCATAAAGATTCAAGCAGTGCTATACGAGACAAAGGCTTCAAAAGTAGTAATTATGAACTCTCGAGTATTTCACAGGAGAAATTCTTGGGGAGCCTTCATTAAAATCTGCGCTTAGGTAATTAGATGGATAGATACATATACGTAAAAATGTGCGTTTAGTATTTGCCTCGTATGAAGTTGCTCAGATAATTACAGGTGTAGTTTGTATGTATGTTATATTGGGAACTACAGTTTAGAATACAAAATAATTATACAAAACGGCTTAAAACAAAATTTACAAAAAATGTAAGTACAAACGAAAGTCTCTACACTAGTAAACATAAAATAAAAATAAAAAAACATTTCTTCTTTCTTTCTAGTATTATAGATATACTGATTACGGCAATGCTTAATAGAAGGGTACTTAGTCATATTGGTAATACCTGTAGTGATTTATTGTTAAAAATTACAGAGAAACATAATTATTACATATCTATATTTACATTATTACTATCTAAACTAAACCTAAATAAGGCCCCCGTGGCATTGTGCCCAAAAGACTAGCAGCATTCCCCCTTTGAATAGCAATGCCTATTCGTTGAGCGAGAAAACTGCCAGCCCTTGGGTCACCAGTTATGTAGTGATTCATGTAGGTATGTAAGATTATAAAATTAATACCACGTAGTAACTGTATCATGGCAGTATTTTACTCAATGTTTATTTGATTAAAATCATTTAATAATTAACATAAAACTGACATTATAATTATCTAACAAATGATCACTTTAAAATACGTGACCACTTTAAAAGTTTATGAAAACTTAATATTTGAATCGGGTCTCGCTGTTTAAATTGGATTAGTTTTAAAGTTAAAAAAAAGTTTTAACTTATTTATCCCTTAACAAGAAAACATCATAGTTTTAGCAACGATTATGAAGTTTAAGAAAAAAATGAAAGTTGGTAATGTTTTGAGTGCAAAATAACACTTGAATAATAGTTTACAATTATCTATATATATAAAAATCAATGCCACTTTTCGTTGTAATTTTATAACTCGAGATCGGGCTCACCTGTCCAAACCAAATGTTTAGGCTTTGTTCGGACTATTTAGTAGATGATTTATGTGAAGTTTTCACAACATCGGTCGAGCGGTTCTTGATTTATCACGCAAACGAAGTTGCGCGGGTCAGCTAGTATTCTATAACAATGTCTCAAAGACACAATAAAGGAGTCTACAGCGTCAAAAGTTTCTCAATTATCCTAATAATAGTTAGGTAGTAGAAGCAGACGGGGTGCTACCTTAAGTGGCGTATTCTATACAACACACATATTTGTATGATAGATGGATTCCCTTCTCATTTGTAGCATGATAAAAGTATTTCATCATTATCATATTAAATCTTAATAACATTTTTATTTTTCGGTTTTTTTTATGTAGTATTTAAAATTGTGAAGATAAGTGAAAGACTATGATAGCAGTTAACAAGTTAAATTGAATAAATCATATAGGTATATCCTCAAGAAGTCACTTTGAGTTCTGCAGGTATTTGATTCCAATAGGATTCTTTCAAATTCCTTAGCATCAAGGGAACCGATTTCAGAATAGGCTAATATAGGAAGCAAGAGGATTTTGCAAGAATAATATCTAACTTTAGCAACATAATGATAAGGCGCTTAATTTAGCTTCAAACACATACCTATTAATACTGGGAACGTGTACCTTCAGTCAGAGTGTGGTATGAAATCCGTTGGGATCTAAAGGTCTAGGATCTAGGTTTACTGTTTATTAGATCTTTCCATTAAATATTCACAGTATTTTCATTTCAACTGTCGGCCGGCATTGCTGAACATTTAGAAACAATTTTAGTATTAGAGTGAACGGAGTATTATGTACCTACCATGTGTCCTGGGACATCCTTCCCTTCCGAGGGCTTAGCCGGGGCTACCAAGCGTAGGCTGTTGGGCGTTACGTTAGGTTTTTAGTGGGTAGGAGACCGGAATAGCATCCATGAAGGATTTTCCCTCACCTTAAAAAAAGGTACATACCGTGTTTATTTTTTTTATTATGTCTTATTTTTAATTTCTTTCTTTTCATTTACTCCTATTATTAGTTACAGTCCTTCAGTTCCTCCACGATCATAGCACTTGCAACAGAGTGCCGAAATATCAGTAACACTCATTCGTACGTATATATTTTGTTAATTCTGATACTAATGTCAGTGACCATGAATCTATACTAGTATTATAAAGAGGAAAGATTTGTTTGTTTGTTTGTAACGAATAGGCTTCGGAACTCCTGGACCGATTTGGAAAATTCTTTCACTGTTGGAAAGCAACACTCTTTGCGGTGAACATAGGCTATATTTTATTCCCGTATTCCCACGGGAACGGGAACTACGCGGGTGAAACCGCGAAACGTCCGCTGGTGTTTAAATAAACCTATAGTTTATAACCAATCCACACGAGCTATTAGTAAAGCAATCATAACACAAAAAAACGAAACCGCCCAAGTTGGGAGTCGAATTTGCTCATGAATGATTCCGTACCTAAAAACGACAAAAAAAAATACGTTTATTGTATGGGTCTCCTGAACTATTTTTTGTTAATTATAGCAGCAACAGAAATGTATCATCTATGAAAATTTCAGCTTCATAGTTATCACGGTTCCTGAGATATAGCCTCGTGTGACGTACAGACGGCGGAGTTTCATGAATTGGGTCCAGTTTGTGCCCTAAAAATCATATCTAAAGTACGATTATTAATCTCAGTCAGTAAAATGACAAGTGCAACTGTCACTTATACTGAACTAGCTGACCCGCGCAACTTCGTTCACGTGATAAATGAAGAACCGCTCAACCGATTCTTTGCAAACTTCACATAAACCGTCTACTAAATAGTCCGAACATAGCCTAAACATTTGGTTTGGATAGGTGAGCCCGTTCTTGAGTTATAAAATTACAACGAAAAGTGGCATTGATTTTTATATATATAGATTTAGTACTGAATTTTCATTCAAGAAATGTCATTTACTGACTGAAATTAATAATCATAGTTTACTTTTATGCGATCTTGAAACGTCAAGTAAAAGTTTCGCCTAGTAAATTCCAGTATGAAAGTATTCATAAAGGACGATAGACAAATTTTCCTGCCAGTGAATCTGTGGAGCAATGAAGCCTCCTTTCCTCGGCTCATCGCGTGGCGTCTGACTGACCTACTTGCATAATACGATCTATATTTTACACACACAACTGGGAATGTTAATATGACTTTTCGCCATTCAGTGTACAGAATTACGGTCTTATATTATTATTACGAGTTGGTCAGTTGTGTATATTTTCATGGTTAATAAACATTTTTTACATATAATGTGTATAAAAAGATTACAATCTAAATTATTCTTTATACTTGATGGAACTTGTTGTAATATATTATGGGAAATCATTCGATCTATTCTATAACTTTTATCTTAATTTTAAAGGTCTGAAACCTTTAATAATGAATGCGAAACCAGTCAGGTATTGCAAACAAATTATATTGTATCAAAAAGTCGTTTAGGAAAATAAACGAATAAAGTATCAATTATGAAAATGATGTCATGCTATGATATATTTTATGTAGATAGAATTTTTCTAAAAAAGACGACATTAAAAGGACAGAGCTATGGCTGTCGGATGTTGTTTTGGTCCAACGTCACTTCCAGTCACTCATAAATCAATTGGAAGTGGCAAATTGTTGGAAAAAATGACAGAAGGGTCAAGTACATAACAAAAGTGAAGGGCTTGGTATGGGGTAAGAAGTAGAGATTTAGCATTAATTTGATTACCACTAGAAAGCATGGAATATCTATATATATAAAAATCAATGCCACTTTTCGTTATAATTTTATAACTCAAGAACGGGCTCACTTATCCAAACCAAATGTTTAGGCTTTGTTCGGACTATTTAGTAGATGGTTTATGTGAAGTTTGCACAAAATCGGTCAAGTGGCTCTTCATTTATCACGCAAACAAAGTTGCGCGGGTCAGCTAGTAAATTATATTTCTAGGGTTTTGTACTCCAAGAGTAAGTACGTGATAGACATACTGTCCGCCTGTCTATCAGTCTATCAGTCTGTCAGGACCAGGAGTCATGAACCGTGATAGCTAGAGAGCTGTAAATTTTATAGATAATGCATTTCTGTTGTCTCTATAGCAACAAATGCAAAAACAGAAAAATTATAATATTTTAGGCTTGGCTCCCATACAGCAAACGTATTTTTTATCGTTTATTTGGTACGTAACCCTCTGTAAGCAAATCCGACTCGTACTTGGCCGATTTTTAACCGTCAACAGAAAAGGTTAATTAATAAATTGTAACACTTCGTACCGTAACGCCTTTGTACCATATATTTGAAGCATTAGAAATAAATGAAAGAAATTACTGCTATTCCAATAGCCATGACAGTGCAAATATAAGATGCAATCGTAGGATAAATTTTGATGAGACTATTGATATCACGATAATATAGGCATGTTAAGGTGTCTTCTTGGCAGCGATTTATTCCAATCTCGAATGCAGCTAAGCCGCAGTCGGTTCCTATTTCGTCGCATGCGAGATTATTCCACTTGAGTTCCTTAATATTTTGTATGATTTGAAGATTCGTGCTTCAGAATTGCAGCTCTCTTATCCCAGACTATCCGCGAGTAGGTCATTATAATGGAAGAGATTGTTACATTTTTTTAAATAAAAATTTGGATAAAAGTACTTATAATATAATATGCTTGTACTATGGGCAGGTTATGTTATACAAACATTTGTAAACCTAAAGTTTTTACTTGGAAATTTTGTGTTAATAGGCACGAAAACAATTATGAAAAACATTGAACAAAATGGCAATATATATTTGCACAAACAAACGAACAAACACCTCACCACCCAAACGCATATACCGTCTCCGTTCCGTCGTGGGTAAAAATAAATTAAATAAAAAATATAGGCATCAACACTTTCGATAGCCAAGCTATCATAAATGTATTTATTAAAGTATGAAATTTTATAAAAGAATATGCCTCGTCAAATGGTTATCAGATGGTTGAAGAACTTTAGCGTGTCTCTTAGATTAATTGTACAACCTACTTCGAGTAGCTCCTCACTAGCACCCGTGATTTAAAAAGATAAATTTCTATACTCATTAGAACATTATGCGGTAACAGATGCACTCATAGGAAATAGTTTCATGCTCCATACAATATATTTGAGTGTTAATGAGGCCCTGCATCATTGCTATTACAAAGCTATGTTTTATTAATGTGATGCATAAATTATTTTGTGCAGCGCTCGTTTAGTACGAAGTAAATTATCCGAGCTTTAGACTCAGCAAAATTAACTTTAGAAGGCTTCTACGAGACGGGCCGTCGGCACTTTGATTGTAAATTTACACTACTAAGGCTTGGATAAATTGGTATGGGTTAGCGGTTAGCTTTAAATACGTCAATAATAGAGTTATTGTTCTCATCTTGACGATATAAAGCTTCGTATTATATATTGAAATGCGTCCTTGCGTAGTTTTATTAGTTGGTGAGTGAACACTACTGTATGTGCGTTCGCAATTGTATTTTGCTCGTTTTGAAGTTATGGCTCTCATTAATTGTATGTATAACATATACGAATGTGTACCTACTTCATGTCTTGTTTATGTTTGTATAATTTCGCAAAACAGGTTTCCTATAAAGACTATTTGTATTTACTTTTTACTACTGGACATAACACAGCATACTTGCATAGTAGCATTATCATCGTATTCTATGTCATAGCTTTTTGTCCGTTGTTTTGTAAATGTAATTTGCATGGAATGATAGAAATAGTCTGTTCATAAGTAAAGTGCACACGCTATCTATATTCATCCTTTGTTTTTCTTCTCTTAGAAATAATAAATAGATTTACAAATTTACTAATGAATTTAAGAGGTAAAGAAGAATAATTGTAAGGATCCATGTGTGCAGCTAGACTGTGGATACACGTAGAAAAAGACGTAGTAACGATCTCAGTAATTATTATAAAACAAATTTAAAACTTGAAAATTTGAACAAAGACTAACTGAGCTATATGTAATACGAGCTAAGTTACTGAAAGTTGCTCATTAATTACGGGCCGGTCGTGAAAATTAATACCTTCCCGCTGGTGTCGGCCGCGAGGTGAGACTGTACGGGCTAGCGAAGTGGCGAAGCACCCCTTTGAGTTTTACACCAAGAGCAGTCATTAATATTGTATGTAACAACTACATCTTGTAGTACAATGTGTAACAAATTTGTGGAACATCTATTTAGGGGTGCAATGCTGTGGCGTAGCCCTTCGTAGCACCCCGTAGGCATAGTAATGCTAGTCGTGTGGTTGGTTGATATTTAATAATCTTCACAATTTAAATGATTTAGTACGAATAAATCGTCGTGGTGAATGCATTGGCATAACAAATAGTAGCATCATGGGAGTATGATTTTAATCCAAGTGATCTATACTTTGAGTCAAGTTAAGCCTCTTGAACGATTATTGAAACTTTTTGGAAATTTAAAGTGTAGCAATTCAAATTTCTGAGCATATTGTGAAGAAGTGTAACAATTAGTTGCACTTTAGGCTTAGTGCAGAAAATTATGTAAGTACATAGTTGGTGCTTCGAGTTGAGTAAAGAATCTTGAACGAGGTTAAAATGTGCGGTAAATTGTACAAAAGCGTAGGCCTTTGTAGCACCTTGTATGTATTTGGTGCTTTCGTAATCTTGAACTCAGATTTTAACCAATCTGTGGGAATACACATTTGTGCATAGCATAGTATTGAAAGTCTCGTGTTTAATGCTTCCCTTCCAATAATGTATCTTAAATGGATATATCAATTAATTTATGGGATGGATGTTCCATTGGAGCGAATTTTGCAGCACCGTTGTAGCCATTCGTAGCACTACAGGGACATCATAGAGAGTCTCATTATTATTGTATTGTTGTCAATCATTTTAGTATTAGGTATCTGTTTAATGTAGTAAAAGTACAGTCGAAAAGAAGACAGATATGTACAGACACCCTGTAAATTTTGTTTATTTTTTTAAATATTTTTTATGAAATTTCCTATAGTACCTAATGAATGTAATTCTGTAACCATACAAAACCTCATAAAATAAAGAAACAGCTATGAAAAAAGAAGACCTATTTTTATACGACGGCCCAGTATTCCTATCTTCTTTGCTCACCGTACATACATACTGCATTTGATAACAAAATACCCGCAGTTTATTACAGACAACGATACCTGATTGGAAATTCTGTAGTTATAAAATGTATGTGCGCCTCCGATGACCTGACATAGGCGCAGAGGTCGGTGGTATTTGGCACAGCTCCAACAGAAGCACTAATTCGCTGGCGTTATTACATAATTGCTTCGTTTTTATAAGCCGGGATGCATATTTTGAAAGTACCTACCGTCAATTTAGTGACGCTGATTGCTGAAGTACGTAATGAATGAGGTGCGGTGTATCTTGGGGACCTCGTACTAACTCTGCAATGGCAAACAAGGGTAAACGTGTACACTTTAAGTTACAAAGAATTAGCGTAGTACAAGGTTGTTATCGCGAAAATTAAAAAAAAAAATGGATTGTATATTGGAGGTGGCATGGAGCATCCATGTTTAGTTTATATCTATCGCGTTCCACTCTTTAAGCATAATAATTTTTCGGTTATAAATTATAGACTGCCTGCTAGCCTGTTACCATGACCAATGCGACCAAAAAATTACGAGGTCAGGTAACAAAAAAATATAAAACAACAGCGTTTATCCTGATACAAATAATGACATATTATTATATGCCAAAGATTTATCATTATTGACTGTTTGAGATGTTTTATGATGAATGTGTGTATACCGTATATTTCTGTTCCCTGTTCCTTGTAAACAGTTCCAATACAATGTTAGGTAATTTTCCACCCCACTGATCCATGGTGGATTAGCATACTTTACAAACTTTCGAGTGTTTACAATATGGGAAAGTTTCAGGTAGGGATGCAGGATTCCTTACAATGTTTTCCATCACTGTTAAAACATTAACTTATACAAATTCTTACTAAACGAACTTTGGGGTATAAAAAGTAAACTGACACGATAATCTTTTGCATGCTACATGTCAACGACTTTGTTGACGGCCCGTTGCCAGTGGAACGAGAGTGATACCTGCCATTTGTAAGGTTTGGTTGTCTTTGCCTAAATTTCCGTAATACCTAGCAATGAAGGTAGATTGAATACTAAGCGGCAACGCCATTTTGTGCGGCTCAGTCGCAAACTACCGGTCGCTAGATAGACACGTGAAAGTAAATGGGCAATGAAGAATATTGTTAGCGGTCGAAGGTGAGCGTTTATGCGCATAGTAAGGGGGCGCCACCTCAAACCTGCAGATTGGGTACCAAGTCCCAGACACTGTTGCAATGTTCTTCCTTGTGTCACGCGGTAGTGGGTTTAGTGGTTTTTGATTAATGCCTGGTTGGTTATGTGTGCTGTGACATGTTCATAATTGTTATCTGGTGATTGCTTTGTCCGTTTCTCGCCCCAATGTCCACGTGGCAAGCTTTGGCCGATCCTAACCTGAGCGTGGAATCGCCTACATATTTGTTCAGTGACTATTTTGAAAAAGTTTAAATAATAAACCGTCAGCCCCTTATCCTCAATTTGCTCGATGCAATGAGGATATTATTAAAGCTAGGCATCATTTCAACACTCACACCTTTTCATTGCAAAGTTAGATTAATATCGTGGCGATGAGCTGAGAGCCAGTGGCCTCTTCTTAATCGAAAGTTGTCTTTCAGAAACCTAAGCATAGGAGATCTGATTCAATTCTACAAGAAGAATGAAAATATGAGTACCTCTGACTGGCGTTGATTGCTCCAGGTCTTTGAGTAGTTATAGTGAACTGAATCTAACTATTGATAATCGCACCGTCCTACATCTAACTAACTCAATGACTTTAAAAGACCAGGCGGTGGAAATATAAGGTCAAAAGTGTTCACAAGATATCACCGGTCAGACAAAGATGCGGACTACAAGCCTGGAATCGCTTTGCCCATTTTCGAAATATTGAGCAAGGTTGGAAGTTCTCATTTATAATTGTAAACATCGACATAGTAATCCGCTACACGCCTGACATAAGACCCCAGGGGCCAGCCTTACTCGTTATATGAAGATAACCAGAATGATTGAGGTCCTCTTGAGAGTGTCCCGTGCAAAATAATGTAACATTGCACAGGCATTCGTTGTCAAAGGATTCAATCGGAACCTTAGTCTTAAAATTTTGATAAAACTATAGATTTAGAACAAAAATTCTAATTCTATGGATAAAACGTTCAGAAATTATAAATATAGAAGATGATAATAATGTATATTAGCTACTTAAATGACTGCCTCGGTGGCGCATTCGGTAGTGGAAGTCCTGGGTTCGATTCCCGTGTCGGTTCAAATATTTGTATGATTCACAAATGTTGGTTTCAGAGTTTTGGTGTTTCTATGTATAATTGAAAGAAATATATTAGTATGTTTTCAGATATAGCACGAGCTTATATTTGCTTAATTTGGGCTAGACGATGTTGTATGAGAATGTCTACAAATATTTTATTCATATGCATATTTTGATCTTGTTCATGAGCAATATAAATGAAGCAATTGTATTGAGTTTGGATCTATAAAGATCGCATCTACGATTTATTGTCTTCTTAAAAATCTATTGCATCCATATTAAATTTAAAACAGTAACATTTTCTATAGATGCTTAATGTTAAGAAAATCATAACACTTCGGTATATTTCCCCGTATCCATGTAAAAAGTCACAAGAAATCGTTACATATCCCAATGTAACGAGTATAAACGAGTATATACCTACTATAAACACGCCTTATCCATATCTTACATTTTTATACCTACATCTTTCATTTCAAGAGTCTGATGAAACCACTTTCGCCGTCAAATTAAAAGGATTCGAGCTTTTTGAACGCCATTGTGAGATGTACTTTGATATTGTGAAGTATGGAGTATATAGGTATAAGCTTCTTGTCCGGAGAAAAGCTTATAATATTGAGAATCTTGTGACAAGAGAGCAGGATGACTGAGAACAGCTACAAACAACGGTAGTAAGATTTATCACAAGCTTGTTATTATCTTGCTTGGTTCGGACCTACCGAAAAATTACAAAATATATAATATTTTTACCACTGCTGGTATTTGAGAGTGCTGAATTTTGGCAAATTTATGTAATCAGGGTTGTCGAGTATGTTGTGTGGAGGAAGAGTTGGTATGTTCCTTCTACACCCTAAGGGAGGATCCTCCGACCAGGCTAGATGATCGCACCTGGCGGGCCGAAGCCCCACGGTTCATGTTGGACTGATGGTTATATCATTCATCACCGTGGGAACTCTGATATCGCGATGCAGGATTTATTCCATCTTCGTTGCGAGAACTTTCAGAATGCGATGCAGGACTTCTATTGGTTTTTGCTATGTGGCGGGCGCCACATCCGCACAGTGGACACTAGTACCGTCGTTAACTCAATGTCTCTGTATGTAAATTTGAAAATGTACATAAGGACTTACTCAGTACATAAAGTACTTACTTGAAGTAAAACTTCTTTGCCATTGACGGCATCAAGTGATGCCGTCAATGGCAAAGAAGTTTTACTTCAATCGCGCGTAAAGGTTACACGCACACACTTTTTTTAAAATACTTTTGTGACTGTGGCCAGACCTAAAATCAGAAAATGTTAACACTTTTATAACCTGAATAAGCTCGATACCATTAGTTGCCAGGAAGGTCCTTCGGATCTGACGCTGGATCTGCCTGCAAGAAGACAATTATGAAATTAGCCCACTGACCGACGAATATATTTTAATGAACTAAAAACTCTCTTTGAAACTTTATTATCATAGATGAGATGCATTTTTAAGAACCATGGACTTAAACATTTTTGTATGAAAAATATAATTTTCTAATGGGTAATTACTGCGTAACTCGCAGTACGACAGAAGCTCGTAACTCTCGTCCTAACCAGCAGCATCGTACACCGCCCCCTTAATTGAGTGCTTAATGTACCAAGCCATGTGTGATGTCAACATAATTGGAAGAGTTACATACTTCGTTTATATAGTAATTATAATGATTGAGCGATTGGATTTTCTTGTGTGATTTTGCTTGAGGTTTATAATTATATGCAGTACGATTCCTGGGTCGAATCATATTCGCAAACGTTTGCCCCATGTGGCGACCGGAAAGTGTAGATTTTAATACGTCATAAACCGCAATTTTCGCCTAGAAAAATCAGTACCACTGCGAACGCGTTAAAACATCAATCAAAGTTACAACGAACTACAAGAACCTTTATATTATATTACTTGCTGCTACGGAACCCTTCATGGACGAGTCCAACTCGCACTTGGCCGGTTTTTATCAATGTCTTTGTGATCTTGTCAAATCAGAGATGTTTAACGGTTACAAAAAAAAAGTCAAAAGCTTAGTTTAGTTTCTTATGGTCCTGTAATTGTTCAAATAGATACACGTTTCGTTTGCAGTCAAAATTTTATAGGAAACTAGCTGATGCCCGCAGCTTCGCCCGCGATGGCGCTGTATGTGAAAAATAATTTTCCCGCTTTTCTGTTGAAATTTTTCCTGAATTTTCTTTGCTATAAACCTCACGGAGCCCGAGACCTATCCAACGAATGCAAAACCGTGGAAATCGGTTCTTGCGTTCTGGAGTTATAGCGTCAGGAAGGAAAACCCGACTTATTTTTATATAATAGACTAGCTGAGCCCGCAACTTCGTTTACGTCACATAAGGTGTATGAAAGGAAAGGTATTTCTTCATCAGAGTCATCAAGCAGCGTCTGAAACTGCCCTGTTTGCTTAATCATAAAAGAGCTTAATGATTAAGTCTATTTTAAAACAATTCATACCACGCCTTCGGCGCGGTTCTTTTATGATTAAGCCAACACACCAGTTTAGGTTCACTCACATTCAAAGAAACCCCTACAATTAAAATCTTCAAAAATCTGATTCTTAAAAGTGTTATAACTCTTTTATTTCTAAACCGATTTACATAAAACAAACGCTAAATGTTAACTGGAGCAAACCTCAACACAATAAAAAAAACCGCATTGCAATCGGTTGAGCGGTTACTGAGATTAGCGTGCACAACCGTACAGACAAACAGATATACAGACATACAGACAAACAGACAAAAATTCTAAAAATCATTGTTTTGGGTTCTATTGTGTTCATAAAGCCCCCCTATAATATTTTTTCTTATTTATCTTCCATGTACAGACAGCGACCTGTTACGATTTTATTATATGTATTGATTATATAAAAAATTGTTCTATGTATGTCTGCTAAATATGAACTTTAACGTTTGAAATTTTATATTCATGCGTTTGCGTAACTTTCGTGATGTAAAAAACGTACCTAGAAAGTTTTCACTTCACGTATTCATTTACAATACATACCTACCTATGAATTAGGTCGCCACCCGTCAGTTTCTCTAATTGGTCATTTTCCCTAAATCGTCAGTTTCCTTATTCGTCAGTTTTTTAGATTTCGTTAAGTGGTCAGTTTCGCTATCTCGTCAGTCTCCCTAATTCGTCAGTTTCCCTAACTAGTCAGTTTACCTGATTCGTCACTTTTATCATATTAGTCAGTAAATGTACAGTCATTAATAAATGTTTATTGTGTAATCAATTTACATAAGTAATGATTTATTTTATATCTATTCTGTTCTATTAAATTCTCATTTTCGAGGAAGGTGCCAACACTATGGATATCTACGACCTCGTTAAAAGGAAAATATAATACTTTTTCTGTATGACTGATTTTTTTTCTTGGTAGACGATATATTTGAGGCTGACAATTGCTTATGGACTTGTCTTTCAAAATTAAGCCTAATCAATACGGTAAAATATATGAAACGTGTAAAGTAAAGTAGCTTATTAAATATAAAAAAAAATGTTATTTCTTTTCGTTCCGAATGTACCCCACTGACGAATCATGTAAACTGACTAGTTAGGGAAACTGACGAATTAGGGAGACTGACGAGATAGCGAAACTGACCACTTAACGAAATCTAAAAAACTGACGAATTAGGAAACTGACGATTTAGGGAAAATGACCAATTAGAGAAACTGACGAGTGGCGACCTAACATAAAGTTATACTACTTACTACCACATTATAGATTTTTCATAAATTGTGTAGATATAGATCCATTTTCAATGAGTGTCTCAGGGTGAGGTGTATGAGCCTTAACTTATTTAAGAATAAAATTTAATACAATAAATTAAAAACCGGTCAAGTGCGAGTTGAACTCGCCCATGAAGGGTTCCAAAGCAGCAAGTAACAAAATATAAAAGTTCTTATAAGGTAAATGCAGGTATTACCGACCCTGTTAAGACAATTTTAAAATTGATGATAGTTATTAAGAATGGTGATTGAGTTCACACCCAATGTTTTGATTTTATATGAAACTTTAGTTTGTCTAGTCCTAAATTGCCCTTAAACACAATACTAATAAAATAAAAAAATAATTAAGTGATCAAGTCCATTGTTTGTATTACCGACCCATACGAAAGGCTATAAAGCTATTTACCGATTTTTATGAACCTATTACCGACTGTTAAAAACAAGAAGAATGTATAGGCAGGTATTTTGTTTAATTAAGAAGAAACACATTATGGTGTTTTTGCAGAAAATCATGTAGGTTTGCTCTAAGTCCTTTCATACTACCTTTCATACACTTTCATATTATACTTCATAGGAAAAGTCACTTAGATACTCTGGTCCATGCTATTTGACTAAGACATTATGTTGTAAAAGAGCTTTTATGGTTTTTTTATCTTCAAAATATTGTTTGGATAATAAGCTAATATTTCATTAAACTAGTGTTATGTCTCATAAACGACCAGGATTTGTATAGAATCGGCAATAGGTTCCCGTACTTGCTATCACCGACTCATATGGATCGGTAATAGTCAATATAATACATAATTACGAAATTGTATGGCCGACTCATAAAAAGTAGATTATATGTATTTATTTGATTTTTGTAGCCATAGCAGAGATTTAAAAAAAATCGTGTTGCAAATTATATTAATTAATGCAAACATTGTAATGCAATAAAAAGTAATTTTATAATGCTCCTTTATAATGACAATGAATGATTAAAGTTGTATTTCGGAGTAAACAAAAAACGATTAAATAAGAAAACTAGACCAAATAGTATAGATCGGTAATTGTGTGTTACAAAGGCTGACTGTATTAGATTAAGATGTCATATTAAAATAATTGCTTTACTGTCACATATCGACGAGAAAGAGGTAAAACAAAATTTAATATGCATCGCAATCACCGGCCCATGAGTCGGCAATAGCTGCTACTATTAAAATAATTGAAGGTATTACCGCTTTAATTAAATGTGAAGTTTTATAATATTTAATTTATCAAACTTTATGAAATACTGTAAGAAATTAAGACCTTACATCTAAATGAACACATTCAATAATACAGAACAATCATAGGTTTCATACAATTCTTTAAAAACTATTAAACGAAGTTCTGGTGTGCTTATCTGTAAGATTAAGGATTTGTACCACACGATCGGCAAGTTTACTATTGTCATAGAAACAAACGAATTTCCTCTCTTTCTCGGAATGCCACGCACACTAACGTAAGTATTTGCGACACTCAATGAACAAATGTGCGTATTTCGTCAAATTTCTCTAGCATAAACTGTTCCTGTAACGTAAAAATTGCAGGTTAATGAAATGGATCGGTAATACCTGCGAATTTTCGATGGGTCGTTAATAGCTGCGTTTACTTAGTTCGTTGTAACTTTCATTGATGTTTTAACACGTGGTAGTGATTTTTCTAGGCGAAAATTGCGGTTTATGACGTATTACAAAAAAACTACCAACTCGATTTCGTTGAACCCAATTTTCGTTGGTAGATTTTATGACAATGTACATTATATATGTTTTTAAGAGTTATCATTCTCTTAGTTAGAGGGGGGGGGGGGGACACATTTTTCCACTTTGAAAGTGTCTCTTGCGCAAACTATTCACTTTAGAAAAAAATGATATTAGAAACCTTAATAGCATTATTGAAGACCTATCTATAGATACCCCACACGTATGGGTTTGATGAAATAAAAAATTTTGAGTTTCAGTTCTGAGTATGGGGACCCTCAAAATTAACTGCTTTTTTTCTAGTTTTATATAAAAATCTTAATGCGATTCACAGAATACATCTACTTACCAAGTTTCAACAGCATAGGCCTTATAGTTTCGGAGAAAAGTGGGTGTGACACACGGACGGACAGACAGACAGACAGACATGACGAATCTATAAGGGGGTTCCGATTTTGCCATTTGGCTACGGAACCCTAAAAAGGAAAAGCAATACACTATGTAACATTTAATTGCATGTCTTTGTGTTACTATACTTAAGTAATTTTTATTTTTGGTAACACACAAAGTATTGTTTAACCTATTGCTACAAGCGAGGACTTTGTCATTGGCATTCTGTTTTTATGTGATCTGCAATCTTAAATGTAAGCTGTAAGTCCTCCATAACTTAAATAAAATAAAAGGCTTACAAATTGAAAAATTAGACTACCAAGTCTGAATAAAGGTAGCTGTAGTCGTCTCATTTGGCGCGAGCAACGCTCCATCGACGCCCGCTACTCGTGCACGCGCCACTTCTTCACGGCAAAGAAACACTTCAAATTCGTCTACGTCACCTCAGACCCTCGCCTCCTTTACACACCGCTCAATTTGTAGGGCTAATGTTTAGCTATGCACGTTCCGAATCTTCCAATACATTGATTACCTTTTTATTTTTTCGATTCTTTTAAAATGTGAATGTATACAGGGTCGTTTATAAATGTTACCACCAACCACCTACTGGGACTCGATAGCTAACATCATAACAACCAACGTTTGTTCTACGACTTTTGAAAATTCGTTGAATTTTACTTTCACACAATAATTGACGCCACTATCGCGTAACATCATCAATTCAGCCTATAGCAGTCCACTGCTGGACATAGGCCTCTCCCAAACCTCGCCACAACACACGATCTTGCGCTTTGCGGATCCAATCAATCCCTGCAACCTGCTTTACGTCGTCGCTCCATCTGGCAGGGGGTCGTCCTACACCACGTTTAACACCACGCGTAACATACATACAAAAATAAAACATAGCTTACGAATTGAGAACCTCCTCCTTTTTGAAGTCGGTTAAAAATAAAGGCCCTAAAAAACTACGCGTAGGTATCACCAAGATAAATCAATTATTAGGTAAACAAGACTGTTCTACTAAGTACGCAACGAATTAGATATGCCCTGCATTACGCAAGCAACCATGGCATTCCAGAAATTTATGTCATCACAACTTTACTAATAATGATAAAGAGAGATAACTTGATTGTTTTCATTGAATAAGCTCCGAAACTAGTGGACCGATTAGAAAAATTCTTTCACTGTTATAAAGCTACACTATCCCCGGTGAACAAAGGCTATATTTTATTTCCGTCTTCCCTCGGGAACCGGGTGAAACCACGTGACGTACGCTAGTCTCAAGTAATTGAAAGGTTCAAACTTGCTAACTGCGTCTTAAAGTTACTACGTGACACCACTTTCAGGTGAAGCCTGAAGATCTGGGTAGGATTCCGTAGCATCCAAAACTTTTATTTTTTGTGAAAACTATAATGTTGAAACTACAAATTTAAAATGTTCATAACTAGGATGCTGTATATACGTAACAACGAATGTTATCATTGTTTTATCCAGCTCCGACTGTCACAGACATCCGTATCTATTAATTAAATCTCGTTCAATACGCAGATGTTGATGCGTAGTATAAAACTACGGGTGTGTTCAGTTTTAATGAACCTAGCTACATACCTATATATTTAAAATGTGTACAGTAGGGTAAGGTTTGTTTGTTTTATGAGAACTACCGTTTTTTATGGACTTCATGGTGAAGTTATGTCACATGTAAACTGTGACATTTTAGTCGATTTGAGCTGTCCATATTATTGTGGTATGGAAATTTCAACGGACATCAAGTCGGACATGTGTCAACTAAAATCACGGGGTCCCTACCTATTTGTCTATCGTCGGTACTCATCGGAAGTATGGTCATAACCTTCATTCGAGACAATATAGACAATTGTTACGAGTATTTTTAAGACAGGTAGTTACATGGTTCTGAACCTCAAATGAACTAAAACGGAAGGAACCCTTATAGGATCACTCGTGTGTCTGAATGTCTCTCGTTCACGGGCAATTTGCCTCGATCTACAAAACCGTTTACGTTGAAATACGTATAGAACACGTGAGTCTAAATATTGTATTCCGAACTAACTTTAAACTGCAAAGATGGTTCTTTTTGTGAAGGCTCGTAAATGAAATCAAAAGTAAATAAAAATTGTAAACAATACCGTTGTGCCATTCAAAAGGAAGGAGATGTCCCATTATGTTGAAATTTGGCACACGTATTTCCGTGGTCCAAATTCGGAAAATGTGTGCATTATATTCTGTGAATGTTGTTTGAATTTAGGGCAGTGTGTCTTTTTACTTCAACTGAAGTACGTACATACCTAATATTTTAAGCATTTTCCACTTGTGAAACCCTTACCATGCGAGTCGCATTTGTCCGATTCTTATATTGAATAGAGCAAAAGTCTTGAACCATTGATTACCTCATCATGGCGCGGTTTATTTGCTTCCATTCAATGATATTTTAATAATTAAAAGGTATGTCAAAAAGATAAAAGTGCTTGCTTCAATCTTGTTTGGAAATTCATTACTAGTCTGAACTCATAATTATCCCTGTGAACAGTGACCAAGCCTACCTAAATCTCAATAGTTAAAATGGAATTTTACTTCATCATAGAAAGTAAACAAAAGAGCCTAGGTTTATTCAATCAGTTGACGAAAATCAAGAACTTGAACGAAAATAGGTAGGTAATTCCGTTATAATATTTTAAAAGCCCACAACAGTCCTTTTGCAAAGCAAAGGGAAATGTATACTCTATGGATACTTGTCAGGATTTCAGTGTCTGACTTCCTCTATAGTCGGATAGGTCGGATATTGGAGGATGGTAACTTCCTATTGTCGTAGGCATTTGTATTTATCACAGCCGGGCCCGAGGGTACTCGAGGGTCAAAGTGGTGTGAATTTTAGTGAATAGCAAACTATTTATCAAACCGGTTGTGATAGACTTATGGAAAAAATGACAATGTGTCGGAAACTGGCAAATAAAGTTACGATCTGTCACGGGTGTAACTGCGGAGTATATTTTATCATTCGGGTACAATGTGTATATGTAGTAACGAAATCAGTGTGACCAAATGTAAATACCCCGATAAAATAGTTCCTGTTCTAGGTGATAAACTCTAATAAGACATACATTTTATCTAATTTTATATCTGAAGAGTAGGCAGAGGCATAGTATACTTCCACTCAAATTTCACCATATAGTTTTATGTCCCACGTAATAGGTGGTAAGTCTATTGCCGTGTACTACATTAATTCGATCTCATAAATTTTATTTAAAAGTAAAAAACGAATTTGGTTCAGACCAGGGCCATTTATTGAGCTGTTTAGCTACTCACATATCAATGAATGGTTATCAAAGTCCCCACTCTCTCCACCTCACCACAGGATAAATGTTAAAGCAATTTACTATGCAAATTTTTTTATTACATTTTTTTTATTTAGAATAGAATAAACTTAATATTAATATTTGTACACCATGTTAAAATCTTGTTTAAAATGTTGTACAAAGGGCGGCCTTCTAGCTGTCAAGCAATTTCTCACAGATAACTTTAATCGTGAATTGAATTATAGTTACGCAGAGTATTAGTTATCTGTACACTTAGTACACTGTCGTCCAAACACTTTCTAATCTTACTAATATTATAAATGCGAAAGTTTGTGAGTGTGGATGTTTGTTATTCTTTCACGCTCAAACGGCTGAACGGATCTGGCTGAAACAGATCTGGCTGATACAGATATACATTATAGTCTGGAATAACACATAGGCTACTTTTTATCCCGGGAATAAGTTCTCACGGGAACAAATTTTCTGCGGGCGAACCTGCGGGCATCAGCTAGTCCTTAATAATACCAAGTGTTAAAAACTTGATCTTAAAGCGAGCAATTTCGTCATGAATATACTAAAACTCACTCATGGAACTTTAAGCAAGTAGAGCCGATGTACAGTCACCCTGTATAATCCCTTCCTGACTCTTTTAATATTACAGAAAAAAATAAAAACATTAAATGCTACGCACTTAAATTTACTCGTTCTAGTCCAGTCATTATATACATTTGGAAATGCAAATGAACCGAGAAAGCCAAATTTTGGATATTACGTGTGGAGGGGCTAGAAAAGCTTAAGTTCAAATTGTCGACCAAAATAATCTGGTGGGTTTTCCGCCATCTTGAAAAAAGGGTTATATTCAGTTTTTTCATCATAATTCGGTTCCCCGTTGAGATACGAAAATTTTTAAAAAAGTTTTTTGTTGCTCTTTGTACGATCTACAATTAAGGTCTACACATTTTTCACGTATCGATCACAGTTATCGAAATATCGATCCAAAAAGCAAAAAGATCGATAAAAGTAGAGCAGGCTTATGAGGATGCTGATACCCTCATTGTAACCACAGCAATTAGAGAAGCATCGTTTCATGACTCTGTTGAAATCGTTGGCGAAGATATCGATCTTTTGGTTTTAATTTCCGGACTTGCACAGGACAAAAAAAAAAATATTTTTCGCAAACCAGCTAAAGGCAAAACAACGGCAAAACTATACTCTCCGAATAGTTTCAAGCATGATAAGTCTGTTCTTGAGAACATTCTTTTCATACATGCTTTCAGCGGTTGTGACACCACGTCATCTTTTTATAATATTGGAAAGTCGAAATTCATCAGCACCCTCGAGAAGAACCCGAACCTCCGGTCATCGGTAGAACTATTCAAGCAAGAAGAGGTCGATCCGGAGATGCTAGCTTGCGCGGGAAAACTATTCCTTATCGCTCTGTGTGGTGGTCGTAAAGAGGATACAACGATGGATAGTTTGCGATTCCACCGCTTTGCAAAATCAATGACGACAAATAAGACGAATAATGTTTCACTACTCCCACCAACGGAAAGCGCAGTCCGCCAACACGTTTTCCGGACATATCTACAGGTACAAACGTGGCTCGGAATTTTCAAAGATCCTCAGGAATGGGGTTGGCGACAGACGAATTACGGGCTTGAACCAATTTGCACCACAGCCGCACCTGAACTTTTAAAACTCATTTCGTGCAAATGTAAAGGAAAGTGTGGGGGGTTGTGGGTGCAGGAAAGCAGGAATTAGTTGCTCCGTTATTTGCCTGCACTGTAGTGGACAGACATGCAACAATGTCGCCAGAGTCGACATTTTATTCAACGACGATCACGATAATGATGATTATATTTTTTCAACCGTCCCAGCATCATTTACTGCGATTCAAGAGTTTTCACGACTCGAAGAGTCTACCGAGGAAGAACTTCTACAGCCAGTACCATCGAAACGGCGAAAACATGTGAAAAAAATTACCACCTGTAATTATTGTTTTTTTCTGCATAAAAATTATTTAATCAATAATTTTCATGTGTTTGATTTATAATTAGGCTGGTTTATTAATTTATTTTGTATTGCAATAATTGCTTGAACAACCATTCATCCATTTTGACGTATGGATACAACCGTGCGAGCGGCTAAATCAAAACCGGGCACAGTCTTACTGACTTTGCGCCGCGCTAGAGGTCGTAATTCTTATCAATCAATCAATCAATACATATAATAAAATCGTAACAGGTCGCTGTCTGTACATGGAAGATAAATAAGAAAAAATATTATAGGGGGGCTTTATGAACGCAATAGAACCCAAAATAATGATTTTTAGAATTTTTTTCTGTTTGTCTGTATGTCTGTATGTCTGTATGTCTGTATATCTGTTTGTCTGTACGGTTGTGCACGCTAATCTCAGTAACCGCTCAACCGATTGCAATGCGGTTTTTTGTATTGTGTTGAGGTTTGCTCCAGTTAACATTTAGCGTTTGTTTTATGTAAATCGGTTTAGAAATAAGAGAGTTATAACACTTTTAAGAATCAGATATTTTGAAAATTTTAATTGTAGGGGTTTCTTTGAATGTCAGTGAACCTAAACTGGCGTGTCCGCGCCGATGGCGTGGACTGAATTGTTTTAAAATAGACTTAATCATTAAGCTCTTTTATGATTAAGCAAACAGGGCAGTTTCAGACGCTGCTTGATGACTCTGATGAAGAAATACCTTTCCTTTCATACACCTTATGTGACGTAAACGAAGTTGCGGGCTCAGCTAGTCGAAAATAAAAAATAAAAAAACGAATTTGTAGGTCTGAACACGATCACCAAATTTCATATTGGACATTTTTCGATATCTTTCACGAGAAAGAAGGAAATAGCTAAAAACATTTTTTTCTCCACAAATTTATGGCTTTTTGGATCGATATTTCGATAACGGTGATCGATACGTGAAAAATGTGTAGACCTTAATTGTAGATCGTACAAAGAGCAACAAAAAACTTTTCACAAAAATTTTCGTATCTCAACGGGGAACCGAATTATGATGAAAAAACTGAATATAACCCTTTTTTCAAGATGGCGGAAAACCCACCAGGTTATTTTGGTCGACAATTTGAACTTAAGCTTTTCTAGCCCCTCCCCACGTAACATTCAAAATGTGGCTTTCTCGGTTCATTTGCATTTCTAACCCGATTTTTTCGACGTAATGACTGGACTATTCATTTCAATTAGAAAATTTCCTTGACCAAATCAGACCGGTGCGGTCCGAGGTAATTTAAAATATTGTATTTGTGATGATTCCTTTTAATAAACCAACGTTGTTAGCGGTTGCTATGGTTGCGTAAATTTCCCTCAAAATTTCTGCAGTCATTAATTTCAATCATTATGATTTGGGCCATATTGGGTACTCTTAAGCACCCTAACGATTAATTGTACAAACTATGTCGAACAATTTCAGTTGATAAAAATACGTAGCGTCCAGATTTAAAAATATGCAATCACACATGTATGTTTTGAACAATTTCTCACTTTACCGGTAACATTAAATAGGCCATCGTTCTGTTTGAGTTGAAATCATAAAAGTTGTTCTCGTCTATTAATCCGGGGAGCGGGTGTGAGAGCGGGGAGGTCGGGGGCGGGTGGCGCCGATCAAACAGGCCGGGGAATCAATATGGCCGCCGCCCAGCTGATCCGTGACCTCCGCAGGCCGCGTCCCCCGCACCTCCCTTTTACCGTCCTAGAGTCTCCCTGCCGCCTGCCGACAAACTTGACGCTTCTCTTCGCAAGTTTTCTCATGACGATCTCGATGTTGCTTACTGATTATACTTATTTGGCACTTACTTATATTTTTTCCTCTAGAGCCCGCATATTAATTAGTAGTCACTTGAATAATTTTTTGTTTGTGCGCTGGTAGTAATAAATTCTATGTAGTCCTTTGCTTACTTGTTTCTATCAGTCATGTAATATACATGTTTAAAAACCTAAATATGAAATATTGTTAATTTAACATTATACTTTATGTACAGCCATATAGTGACGCCTTTAACCCTTAAGGGGGACGCAGAGGACTGGAGACTCTACGCTCACATTTCACATTAATTTGTAATTCACATATTTTTTCAAGTATCTACCTAATAATAGCTCTAAATAATAGCTATTGAGTCTATTGCCGTGTTGAAATAAACAGGCGCAGGTTTGTAGCAAGCTGAAATTTTCAGGCTGCTCTAAACTTGTGATATATGATAATAAACATTCCTACTGATTCATAATAAAATCATAGTAAATAATATAAGGCTTATAAATATAAAACTCCCAAACGCTGAATCAAACATTTGATAATCACAAACCTGCTTCTTACACTAACTTCTTCTTCTTTCTTCTTATGTTTTTTTGAGTTCACTTGACTATTCACGCTACAAAAATTACAAAACCAATAAAAGCTTACAGTTGACACCAAAATGCTTAGGTGCCTACATGTTGCCCTTATGTATTAAAATTCAGTTTTATGTATTCGGCAAAACTATAATTCCAACTTAATTCAATTTGAATACAGTCTAAATTTGGCAGCAGTAGGTATGTCAGGCCGATCATTAATATCTTTTTTTTACGTGTGGATGCTAAATCGTCATGGATGCTAAACCACACAAATCCTAGCACTGCCTACGGACGGGTGCCCCGGGTAAGCCTTTGGAAGGATGTCCTTTTTTTTCTTTTTAGGGTTTCGTAGCCAAATGGCAAAAACGGAACCCTTATAGATTCGTCATGTCTGTCTGTCTGTCCGTCCGTGTGTCACAGTCACTTTTCTCCGAGACTATAAGGCCTGTGCTATTGATACTTGGTAAGTAGATGTCTTCTGTGAACCGCATTAAGATTCTTAAATAAAACTAGAAATAGCAGTAAATTTTGGGGGTCCCCATACTCAGAACTGAAACTGAAAATTTTTATTATCATCAAACCCATACGCGTGGGGTATCTATAGATAGGTCTTCAAAAATGCTATTGAGGTTTCTACGTAACTGACGTACGTAAAAACCTTACGTAACGCCAAACAGCCTACGTTTGAGAGCCCCGGGTAAGCCCTCGGAAGGATGTCCCAGGACTCCCATCAGATATGATTACCTACATGCATAATATATCTGGCATTTACCACTTTTCATTGAGTAACCTGAATTGAACAAGTTGTATTGAATAAAAGATATCCTGATTCATGAATTCCTAATTTAACGTACCTAATCCTCTTGTTGTTTACATTATGGCTTGAATTTTTTAAATTAGAGCCAAGTGGATGAGCCATAAAGGCCTGTGGGAAGATTAAACAACAAGTAAGATCTGTTTGCCCTTGTCCATCTTAACACGGCGAGGGCTCACCACCTATTTATGGCTTTCGTAAGAGTAACACTTTCATAAATGATATCGAAAATGTTTGGCAGAGCTGTACCTATTTAATGAGGTAATAGTATCTACCTAGTTACTACTAACTCTTGTTTTTAGGGTTTCGTAGCCAAATGGCAAAAACGGAACCCTTATAGATTCGTCATGTCTGTCTGTCTGTCTGTCTGTCTGTCTGTCTGTCCGTCCGTGTGTCACAGCCATTTTTCTCCGAAACTATAAGGCCTATGCCATTGAAACTTGGTAACTAGATGAATTCTGTGAACCGCATTAAGATTCTTATATAAAACTAGAAAAAAGGTAGTAAATTTCGGGGGTCCCCATACTCAGAATTGAAACTCGAAATTTTTTTTTTCATCAAACCCGTACGTGTGGGTTATCTATAGATAGGTCTTCAAAAATGCTATTGAGGTTCCTAACATCATTTTTTTCTAAAAAGAATAGTTTGCGCAAGAGACACTTCCAAAGTGGAAAAATGTGTGTCGCCCCCCCCTTTAACTTCTAAACTAAGAGAATGATAAATCTAAAAAAAATATATGATGTACATTGCCATAAAAACTACCAACGAAAATTAGTTCGAACGAGATAGAGCTGGTAGTTTTTTTTTAATACGTCATAAACCGCAATTTTCGGTTAGAAAAATCACTACCACTGCGAACGTGTTAAAACATCAATCAAAGTTACAACGAACTATAAGAACCTTTATATTATGTTACTTGCTGCTACGAAACCCTTCATGGGCGAGTCCAACTCGCACTTGGCCGGTTTTTTTAAAAACATGTGGTTATGGTTATCAAACATAATAAAAAGATGAAGCACATTAATCTATACTAATATTATAAAGAGGAAAGATTTGATTGTTTGTTGCTAGAGGGTTCAGAGCCTATTCGATGCAAACAGCATCGAAAAGGCTCCGAACTACTGGACCGATTTGAAAAATCCTTTCACTGTTGGGAAGCTACACTCTAACTCTAACATAGGCTATATTTTACTCCCGTATTCCCACGGAAACGGGAGATAAGCGGGTGAAACGTGACGTCCTCTAGTTATTCAATAAAATTAGGCTATGGCATTCCACTGCTGGACGTACTGGACGTAGGATCCTCCTTAATACGTAAATGTAACTAAAAGCTACTCCGTACTAATACCGAATAACAAACACTATGAAAATATAAACTCTCACCAAGATCTAAAAGGTCAATAGCATAACGTAGACTTTGAAGGTCAGATGGTTGCCAATCCTCCCCCACCGAAGTCGCGACGCTAACCTGAACTGTATTTAATGTATCCTAATGCAACCGCAATCAACCAAAAAAAATAAGTAGGTATTAATAAAAATGAAAAAGCCTTTTACACCTTTTTGAGTTCACCTAGAACAATAATCTTGATTTGTATTTCATTCGTTTCATTGTTACTTGTTTACGTGAGAAATGCAGAAGAGGCTGGTCAAATCTGGATTTTATCCAAGGTTCTCACGAAGACAGGGTCTGCTTTTTAAGGGTTCCGTACCACAAAAGAAATAAACAGAACCTTTATAAGTTCCCTTTGTTTACGCCCGCTTATCTGTCAGAAACGCAAAATCCCGGAACAGCAAAACCCAGAGCCATCTCTCCCTGTACCGTCGTGTAGCGACATAGCACAATGACTTTTTTATCAGTTTTGAATTCACGAGCGATAAAGCAAATACCTATGTGAGGTGGACTTCTGCATTAGAGATCTTCGTAGGGCCTGGTTACAACGATTCGTATCTATAGGAAACGTGTTGCCAGCATTTTCCTATCAATACAATTATTTGCTAGAGCACTCTTGAAGAAAACTAGTAAGCATCAAATCAACACCGTCACACATGTCCCCATACAACTAAATATTGTGCTGCTAGATGTGTCGACTATACAAAGTATCCTTGTTGTCACAAGCACAACACCTTTAGTTTCACAAACCTACTCTACGCTCTCAGATAGCTCTCCGGAGTAGCAGGCGAGTAACAATTATGAATGAGCATTGGGACATATAAGACGATTAGCAAAGGTTCGTTGGTAAAGTGTGGTTAATTAAAAGTTTGGAGAGACTGGCAGCGACTGCAAGCCTAAAAGTTTTGTAAACGTACTGGACAAACATTTTAAAGAGTATATTTTGTAATACAAGTTAGGTACGGAAGGAAAATATTTTCTTCTAGTTATCAGATATGCTTATGATAAACTCTTCTTTCTATTTTCTCCATTCATTAGAAACCAGAGTCCAGATTTTGATCGACCTTTGTTTAATAAATGAGTACATTCACCAAGTTTTTGATGCCGACGCTATAGTAAATCTTACCTATTCAGTAATTCTTTAGCCTTCGTTATATTGTATTAGTTTTAAACAAAGGATACATTGGGTAAAGCGGCGGTCCTAGTTCAGACAGGTGAACTGTTTGTTCCAGCGGGCATTAACCCCAGTCTGGTAGAGAAAACTTTGTAAGGGGAGGTAAACAGTTAGAACTCCCTACGCAGATTCTTTCTCACCTACACATAACTTATGCACTTACACAGTACATTGATACCACTCGAGTCTCAATCCTAGGGTGTGAAAGCACTAGCGACCACGGACACCATGGCCCACCATTTCCTTCATCATCATCATAATCATAATCATCATTTATTTGACTTAAGTGTTGTACATAAGTGGTCTTAAATATAATTACAATAGAACCTAACACTTAGTCAGTAGTTCGACATGCAAAATTTTGTAATTCTTTGAATCAAATATTAAATTAACACAA
The DNA here is from genome assembly GCA_933228765.1 of Miltochrista miniata. Taxonomy (NCBI): domain Eukaryota; kingdom Metazoa; phylum Arthropoda; class Insecta; order Lepidoptera; family Erebidae; genus Miltochrista; species Miltochrista miniata. The sequence continues at coordinate 23,018,607 of OW121749.1, read as the reverse complement.
ATTACATTATAATCGTAAATAGAATAAGATGTCAAAAGTTAAAATGTCAAAAGATAAAATGTCAAAAATAATATGTCCCAAAAATTCATTAAATAGATAAAACTTATATTAACCATTACAATTTTTATTATTACAATATTAATAATTATACATAATTTTCAAAATATAAAAATGTCAGACAGGACAGATCTAGAACCAATTTACCGATTAAAATAGCTTTCCAAAGAGTAAAAGGATTTCTCAACCAACCAACATTTTAGTTCTCTAGTAAATCGATTCAGAGGCATGTCTTTTATTTGTTGAGGGAGTGCATTATAAATGCGTCCACACATTCTAGCACAGTTCTTCATATATAGCGCAGTGTAGTGTTAGGTGCCTTTGCTAGAACTATTCTATCTGTATGTCTAGTACTACGAGGGAATATGTCCTTGGCAGTTTTAAATAACTTAGGATGTTGCTTAACGAATTTGGCTGCCTCTAGAATGTACATGCATGGTAAAGTCAGTACGCGGTACGATTCAAATAGTGGCTTACAAGATTCCCAGGGTGGAATTCCAGCTATTGCCCTGACACATTTCTTTTGCGCAAGGAAGACCTTATGCACCTCTGTAGAATTTCCCCATAAAACAATACCGTAGTTAAGAGTGGAGGAAACGTAGCCATGGTAAGCCGTCAGCACTGCTTCTATCGTAGATGTCTTGCGCAAAGCATAAAGAACATACACAAATCTATTAACCCTACTACATACCTTTGCAATATGAGACTTCCAATTCAAATATTTGTCAACTGTGATGCCTAAAAATGTAGTTTCATTGACCTCATTTATATAATTATCGTTATGTTTTATTTTTAAAGATGTCAATGGGCTATTATATGTACTAAATTGAATGAACGCTGTTTTCTTTAAATTGATTTGAAAGTTATTACTATTAAGCCAATTTACTATACAATTAATGGAATTATTTATGTCAGTAGTGAATTCATTAATGTCATTATTTTTATTACTAGTCATAATTAGAGACACGTCATCAGCAAAAAGGATGCAAGAATTTTTTGTAACCGTTGGAAGGTCATTAATGTACAGCAAGAATAACAAAGGGCCAAGTACACTGCCTTGCGGCACTCCAAACTTATTTATAAGAGGAGGAGATTTGTATGCCACAAGATCATTTTTATCATTCAGAGATTCTATCTCTACAGATTGTCTTCTGTCCCGTAGATAGCTACCAAGCCATTCCAATGCTGGGCCTCTAATTCCATTTTGGTTTAGTTTTTCTTGTAAAACTTTATGGGACACCAGATCGAATGCCCTGGACATATCGAAAAAGATAACAGCTACTCTTTTGCGATTATCCAGGTTGTCCAAGACCTTTGTAATCAAATCGTAGCATGCCAACGTTGTAGATTTGCCCTTCCGAAATCCGTACTGTTCGCTTCTCAAAACGCTTTCCTTTTCAAAAAAATCACTAAGACGTTTATACATTGCTACTTCGAATATTTTAGACAAGACAGGTAATAGAGATATAGGTCTATAGTTTCTCAAGCATGTTTTTTCACCTTTTTTGTACAGTGGTTTAACAATTGAAAACTTAAGTATGCTTGGGAAACAACCCTCACTAAATGATTGATTGATTAAGTGTGTTAATACTGGGGTAATTTCTAGTGCACAGTATTTAATTACTTTCGTAGCTATTTCGTCGTAACCCTCTGCTTTTGTATTTCTCAGTGACAAAATAATGTTGAAAACGTCTTGACAGAGAAACGGATTTAGGAAAATACTACACAATACACTAGTTTGGGATGTATTTCTTATTAAGTTACTGTTTGTACATGTATGGCTTGTATAGCATTCATTAAAAGTCTCCGCGATACGACATGGGTCTGTCAACAACTCACCGTTCCGATTTATACAAGCTATTGTGTCCAGCTGTTTATAAGGTTGACTAACGTTGGTCTCTGGTCGCTAATGCTAAGGCTCTATAATGTTCTTAGCTAGGTGGTATGTATGTATGTAGGTGGTGTGGTAGGAGCTAAACAACTCGCTTAGTGAGTTGATCCTGGCGAACAGTGCCTCGAGTGTCTGCCACATTGCGTGTGTCGAGGTTTGCCAAGTGCCTGAAGGCTAATGCAAGTCATTTGGCTCTTGGCAAGCTTCAGCTCCAGAAGTGCGACTTTAGCCCAAAAGTCGCTGTTCTGGAGATAAGAAGCGATTGCTTTGCAAGGAGTGCGTTTGAGCTAATAAATAACACATGAATTTATAGCAATTCTATCACAAAAAAAGTGTTCCAATTTAAACATTACTCGTACAGTGCTGTATGGCTATAGTTAGGTCTTAAGGTGTCCTGGTTAATCTTTGGCCGCCAGCTATTCGTACCTATCTAGTTATAGTCTTAGTTCAAACACTTTACGACGGAACTTCCAACAAGACTTCCGCGTTCAGCTCCTATCACTAGAGTAACTTTTAAAATGGATGTTTTTCTATCCATTTACTTTACAGCTTTAGTTTTAAAATGTGTTATCGTAGAGTAAAACCGATTAACGATCTGACACACCCATATAACATCGATTCGTATCGATCGTAATGTTTTCTACGTATTTCCTTTATGTCACATGGGTCTGTTCTATATTCAAGATTTTATATGCGTCATTAAACACAAAGAGACATTTGCAAAGAGGATTTTCTTTTTAAATATTCATCGGAATCGAGTGGATGGATCAAGAAGGTACGATATGTTCGCCTTCGTACGCGATCTCGATGGATTATTGTATTACGTGAGCTTTTAGTAATCGATATGATAATTTAACGATGATTATGTAGAGTCACATCTGATACTAAAGGTTTATCCCAGCCTACACGAACACTTGGTATTTTTTTCAACGTTTTGATTCAGGCAAGGGTTTCATTAAAATGACTTTATGTGCCATTTAGAACCTTATTAGGAGCAAGTTGACTATTTGAGAGCTGTTTCCAGATGTTATCTATTAGTTTGGAGTCCTAGACTCGATGAAGCTTTCACGAAATATTGGTTAGGCCTCTTTACACTCTTTCTTTGATTGTGATAGTTACCTATGATATGCTTGCACTCGAAGTCACTTATCGCTTTGCAGTTCTGCTTTCCAGGTGTTTTTTTCTCACACAGGTACAGAATACCTTTCATTGTTACTTATAGTAGGTACCTAATGAGCTGAGGTCGACTGGCATGAGTGCATTTGGAGTTCAAATCTGATAAACTGTTCATTCATTTAAGTAATCAGTCAGTCAAGAACACTGACAGTTTGGTACTTATGTACTTGTACATCGCGTATTTATTTACCTCTAGGAAGCTACACAAGTTTAACATTTTTTAACCATAAAACTTCTACATATATTCTATTCTGATTCCACATAAATCTAATCATTTACTATTTCGTTTTTCTGTGAAGTAAAAGCGAAAAAATGCGAGCTTAAAGATCATATCTTCGACATAGCTGTGCGAAGATTTCCATCTTAGCTCATTACGGCTTTCATCTATCTGTACGTTTGTCTTCTTAACAGGTCTCATTTTTCAAGATTTAGTCACTTAACGTACACACGACCGCGACATTACGAATGTATAAAGTCGAGGGGCGTTTACCTTGTGATAAGCCCTAAAATGATTTTCCTTTTAGATTTCGCATTTTATGACTCACTGAAATGAAGGTCACCAAAAGGAAAACTCTTTATTTAACTAATAAAGTAATCCGAACCTTCAGGCTCTATTTCGTTGAAAGTTGAAAGCAAAAAAACAGGACCAATGAATTTAATAGATGTTGATAAATTAAATTAATATTTCCCAAAAGTATTAGAAATTGATATCCCTATCGGTGGCGTTAATTAATCCTGATAATACCTATTATTCCAATCAAAAACTTTCCTTGTGACTTTTGTAAGATATAAATTCATACAGCCTTGGTTTGTGGTGGATGGTGCGACGCTTCTTATCTATAGAGCAATACGACCTATGACTTTGATCGGAAGGGGAGGTGCCATACGAAGTCTATGTTTAACACACTAGGACGGAGTCTATCTTACTAATATTATAATTGCGAAAGTTTGAGAGTGTGGATGTTTGTTACTCTTTCACGCTCAAACCGCTGAACGGATCGGGCTGAAATTTGGTACAGAGATACATTATAGTCTGGAATAACACATAGGCTACCTTTTATCCCGGGAATAACTTCCCGCGGGAACAAATTTTACGCGGGCGAAGCTGCGGGCATCAGCTAGTATACAAATATATGAGCGTGTCTACAATCATGAGGGTACTGTTTTAATTGTTTTGTGCAAGCTCCAGAGTGGCAGCTGAATTCATTTGAGGTGTTCTAGTAAAACGAATACGATTTCCCCCTGCAACATTTATCAGATATGTATAGATAAACATACTATATTATTATGTCTACTCTCATTGTACTGGTCGTGTTGCTCTATGGTCTTAATTCATCTTGTGATGCCTTTCGAAGCGAAAGAGTGAACAGTTTAAATGCAAATGAGATTACAATTAGATATTTAGATCCGCTCTCAAACCACTTATTTTGAAACAAGATTTTTAATACTGGGCTTGTTTAATTAAGTATTTAACAACTGCTTGTAAAAAGGTAACTTCTTTGCGCCACGTTGAGGTTTTATCTGAAATATTCAACACGAGGTTTTTAAAAAATGTTTTTTACATTAAGAATCGGTATATTATTTTTGCTTTCGATTGGATTATTATTTCATTGTTTATGTTAATATTAATAATTAAGTATTAGACCTTATTTTGATTACTTGTATAACTCAAGAACAGGCTCACGTATCCAAACCAAATGTTTGGGCTTTGTTCGGACGTTTTAGTAGATGGTTTGTGTGAATTTTGCACAAAATCGGTCGAGGTTCTTCATTCATCAAGCAAACGAAATTGCGCGGGTCAGCTAGTACGAATATAAGTTTGTGTTGTTAAATAGTTTTAAAATAAGGTTGCGAATTCGAGTGCAGCGGTAAATAGTATCGCCACTAGCGAAAACAAAAACTCGAATGTAACATTTCTTGTATTGCAAACTTCCATAGAATAGAATTGACTGCCTCTGTGGCGCAGTCGGTAGTGATACCGCCTGCGGCGCTGTAGGTCGTGGGTTCGATTCCCACCGGAGACAAATATTTGTGTGACCCATAAATGTTTGTCTCAAGAGTCTGGCTGTTTCTATGTATAATATGTATGTATTTAAAAGTATATAAGTATTTATATCCGTGGTCTGATGCCCATAACACAAGCAGGTTATTCCTAGCTTACTTTGGGATCAGAATGATAGCGTTGTGTGAAATGTCCGTGAATATTTATTTAAATAAAAAATAAAAGAAAAATACGGTAACTACTCTACCAGGTATGTCAGTTATTACCTTAACCTGTTTTTGTAAGGCTTTTATTTAACTTACTTTGTACATGTGTTTTATTCGGATATTCGGATAGAATTGTGCAAATCAATTTGAAGCAGGAACCTTTTATCGATTGTGCTGAAATTTTAAACGTTAATCCTGTATTAGGTACCTACGCATGGATAAGCCGAATTAAAAGCGATCAAATGATTTCTGAAAATTAGAGTGCGCCTGTGGCTCCTCGTGTGGGATTTCGTTCCCGTCCACGCTTTTCATGGGAAGTATGGCAACTTATTCCCGGAATAAAAGCTAACCTAAGATTAAACTAGTACATTTCATTGTAGTTGATTGTACATACCTACCAACATATTAGAAAAAATTGCTCTTGCCCGCGATCTTATTGCTCTCTGCTTAGCCCCTAGGATATGTAGCGTGATAATATATAGCCTATTTGAAGACCCTACCCCTAGTTAATATTTGTGCAAAATTTGAATCAAATCTATTGAGCACTTTTCGAGATCCTTCCGGACAAAGCAAAGCAAACAGACAGACGAAAATGTTTCTAACTATATTTTCGGCTTCGGTATCTTATGTTGAACACCCAGCGAATATTATAATATTTCCAATGTACAGTTTTGACTTTTCTATACTATACCATACTATCTTCACGCCAAATCCCTTGCGGGGTAGACAAAAGAACAATAAGACTTTTCTATCATTTTATTACAATATATGTATGTTGCCGTAGAACTCTTGTGTCGCATAATAACCATGGAACCACTAGAGAGTTACAATCTACACCCGGATTACTTGTCAAATAGCTTGAGATGTCGACAATCGTGAAACTCAACATTTGTATACGTACTTGAGATCTTACCGAGTCGCGCGCCCTTCTTTCGTTTCAATTGATTCCTGGTATTGTTTAGTTTTTTTTCGTAACTTACATAAGGCACAGATAAGATTAGATAGGTAGGTTACTCATATTGAACTACTATGTAGATGATGCTCGCGGCTTCGCCCACGTGACATTCGGTACCCGTTCCTGCTTCCCGTGGGAACATATTCCCGGGATGAACATATAGCCCATGTGTTATTTCAGACTATAAGCTAGCTCTGTAGTCCTACGGCCGAGTGTCAGCACTCCGAGGACCGCAGCGATGACACGGCGCTCCACACGCTGGTGGAGTGCACGACGTGGGCGCAACAGCGCCAGGTCCTCGTGGTGGGTCGATGAGAGGGCGGCTCACCGTCCTTACAGAAGCAGGCCCATGACGGCAGCCTGACGTGAGGAACTCACGCACGCCCCCTCCCCCTCTCCCCCTTAGAAGCGGGATCACACCCAAAACTCGCCAAAGACGCGGGATAGCACCCGAACCACCCCCTGGGCGAGGCCGCACCGGCGGCCGTGGGTCATCCTTACGAGGGCTTACCCGAGCCTCCCAACCATTGGCTGTTGGGCGTTACGTGAGGTTTTTTAGTCGGTAGGAGTCCGGCATAACATCCATGAGGATTTTTCCTCACGTTAAACAAAAAAAGCTGGCTCTGTACCAAATTTCAGCACAACCCGTTCAACCGTTAGAGCGTGATTGAGTAACAAACATCCAAACATCTTCACAAACTTTCACATTTATAATGTTAGTAGGAGTGGATTAAGATTATAAATTTTAAAATAATAGATAGTTCGTTTGAAATTTTGGGACATGTTTCAATAGATGTACTTTGATTAGGCTTTGCTCGTGTTTTTTTTATGGTCAATCAATCAATCAAAACAGCCTATCGCAGTCAACTGCTGGACGTAGGCGTCTCCTAATTTACGCCACAAGACACGGTCCTGCGCCTTTCGCATCCAGTCCCAGCCTGCGACCTTTACCAGGTCGTCGGTCCATCTGGCGGGTGAACGTCCTACCCCACGGTTGCCGAGACGCGGTCCCCACTTTAGAACCCGTTTGCTCCATCGACCGTCGGTTCTTCTGCAGATATGGCCGGCCCACTGCCACTTCAATGTGCTTATTCTGCGAGCTATGTAAACCACTTTAGTTCTCTGCCAGATAGTCTCATTTCGGAGTCTATCTCTCAGAGACACCCCAAGAATAGCCCTTTCCATAGCCCGCTGCGCAACCTTTAAAGCATTGACCAACCTCACTGTAAGTGTCCACGTCTCGGCACCGTATGTCATAACCGGTAGAACGCAATGGTTGGGGACTTTTGTCTTCAGGCATTGCGGTATAAGCGAATTGAAAACTCGACCCAGTTTGCGAAATGCTGCCCAGCCCAGCCGTATTCTTCTTGCGATTTCCTTGTCCAGGTTTCCTTTCCTCAGTGTAATAACCTGCCCAAAGTAAGTATACTCCTGGACAACCTCTAGCCTCGATCTCTCGACGTATATTGACCGTTCATGCCGAGATCCACATTTCGAGACGCTCTATAAGAATTAATACCTACTAATATTATAAATGCGAAAGTAACTCTGTCTATCTGTCTGTCTGTCTGTCTGTCTGTTACGTTTTCACGCCTAAACGGCTGGGGCGATTGAGATGAAATTTGGTATAGGGATAGTTCGAGGCCCTGGGAAAGACATAGGCTACTTTTTAACCAACTGCGCAAAAGTAGAGTTATGATTTTACGCGATAACGACTTCTACGCGGTCGAAGCCGCGGGGAACAGCTAGTATTCAATAATTCAGCCGGACCCCAGTCGGATATCAGCGTCTCCCAATTTCACTTTAGGGGTAAGATTGACCACACAGGACCAATGGCCAGACGGCTTGACACAGGGTTTGGTTTTGAGTATTCTAGGCCTTTAGGCGCGATTGGACAATTACAAAAATAATACATGAGTTATGTTATATAAACAACTAGCTGACCCGCGCAACTTCGTTTGCGTGATAAATGAAGAACCGCTCGACCGATTTTGAGCAAACTTCACATAAACCATCTACTAAATAGTCCGAATGAAACCTTAAAATTTGGTTTGGATAGGTGAGCCCGTTCTTGAGTTATAAAATTACAACGAAAAGTGGCATTGATTTTTATATATATAGATATTGAAAAACTTTACTTGTACTTTTCCACAATACAAGTGACGTTCCAAAGTACAAGTGAAGTTTTCCAATAAGTATGTAGGTATAGCAAGTTCCATCAAGAGCCATCAATCAACAGCATCAATAATTGTATAAACGATCCTGAACACATGTTTTTTTTTTAATTGTAGTCTAAATGTCGGTTAGTCTATTTATCCTTGTCTGTTTCTTCGCAAGGATGCAATAAATACTAAACGGATTTTACCACGATCTTTTTAATACAAGGTTTTAGTCAGACTTAAACCTTACATTTATTTTATCGCAATCGGTTTAGTAGAGCAGGGAGCAGAGTCATTAACAAAAATAGAATAATCAAGATTGAATTTCCGTTTAATTCTTTAGTCGCAAATAGTCGCGATAACCAAGCACGCGGTGGAGCCGCCAGCATCGGCTAGTAACTAAATAAGATTACAAAATCATTATTATCACCTACTACTCACATTTTAATTCATATTCTTTTGCAACGCAGTCATAAATTAAAAAACCAATATTAGAGAGAAAGAAAGAAAGAAGGAAATTAATACTATTTTCTACTACATTATAAAATGAAAGTGACAGATACTAAATCCTTTGGTAGTTATCAATTTTGTTTTGACGCCGAGGGTCGTTGATGTAACCCATACCTGCAAATTTAATTGATTTATGATGATATACTCTCTAAGGAATTTCCGAACTATAATTGTTCGGTAAACGGTTATTATGGCCCGTTTGTGGTATTTTCATTAACGAGGGTTTCCTTGCTTCGGAAAGCAAGTTAAGGCATTTGATTCTACAGTCAGTTACAATTAGAAAGCTTTAAAGTTGGTTTGAAAACTACAACAGGTAACTGCTTATTTTATTATACTACTAAGTTCGCAAGCAAGTTTATGGCTCGATCGAGACAAGACAGAATGCAAGAATGCAATGAACAATAGTTCATTGTATTCTTCATATACTTCATACTATTCTTCATACTGCACCATTTTGATTTGACAAATCAAAATGGTGCAGTATATGACATTTAATCGTTTGGACATTTTGAATTATCACATTCAAAAATATTAATTAACAACATTGACACTTTAAATACACTAATAATATTTTTTAAATATTTAAATTGTAATAAGGTAAACGCAGCTATTAACGACCCATCGAAAATTCGCAGGTATTACCGATCCATTTCATTAACCTGCAATTTTTACGTTACTGGAACAGTTTATGCTAGAGACATTTGACGAAATACGCACATTTGTTCATTGAGTGTCGCAAATACTTACGTTAGTGTGCGTGGCATTCCGAGAAAGAGACGAAATTCGTTTGTTTCTATGACGATAGTAAACTTGCCGATCGTGTGGTACAAATCCTTAATCTTACAGATAAGCACACCAAAACTTCGTTTAACAGTTTTTAAAGAATTGTATGAAACCTATGATTGTTCTGTATTATTGAATGTGTTCATTTAGATGTGAGGTTTTAATTTCTTACAGTATTTCATAAAGTTTGATTAATTAAATATTATAAAACTTCACATTTAATTAAAGCGGTAATACCTTCAATTATTTTAATAGTAGCAGCTATTGCCGACTCATGGGCCGGTGATTGCGATGCATATTACATTTTGTTTTACCTCTTTCTTGTCGATATGTGACAATAAAGCAATTATTTTAATATGACATCTTAATCTAATACAGTCAGCCTTTGTAACACACAATTACCGATCTATACTATTTGGTCTAGTTTTCTTATTTAATCGTTTTTTGTTTACTACGAAGTACAACTTTAATCATTCATTGTCATTATAAAGGAGCATTATAAAATTACTTTTTATTGCATTACAATATTTGTATTAATTAATATTATTTGCAACACTATTTATTTAAAATCTCTGCTATGACTACAAAAATTAAATACATACATATAATCTACTTTTTATGAGTCGGTCATACAATTTCGTAATTATGTATTATATCGACTATTACCGATCTATATGAGTCGGTGATAGCAAGTACGGGAAGCTATCGCCGATTCTATACAAATCCTGGTCGTTTATGTAACATAACACTAGCTTAATGAAATATTAGCTTATTATCCAAACAATATTTTGAAGATAAAAAAACCATAAAAGCTCTTTTACAACATAATGTCTTAGTCAAATAGCATGGACCAGAGTATCTAAGTGACTTTTCCTATGAAGTATAATATGAAAGTGTATGAAAGGTAGTATGAAAGGACTTAGAGCAAACCTACATGATTTTCTGCAAAAACACCATAATGTGTTTCTTCTTAATTAAACAAAATACCTGCCTATACATTCTTCTTGTTTTTAACAGTCGGTAATAGGTTCATAAAAATCGGTAAATAGCTTCATAGCCTTTCGTATGGGTCGGTAATACAAACAATGGACTTGATCACTTAATTATTTTTTTTATGTTATTAGTATTGTGTTTAAGGGCAATTTAGGGCTTTAAACATAAACTAGACAAACTAAAGTTTCATATAAAATCAAAACATTGGATGTGAACTCAATCACCATTCTTAATAACTAATATCAATTTTAAAATTGTCTTAACAGGGTCGGTAATACCTGCATTTACCTTAATTTTATTTTCTTTTCTGGGAAAATTGTAAACTGGCTACCCTTAAAATTGGTTAAGTATTGTAAATATGAATAGAAATAATTTAATTTTCTAAACTTTTTGATCCTTTGTATTCTCCCTAATTTTTGGGGTAAATTTGAAAACTGACAACCTTGTCTGTTGTCATACCTACATTAAAATAATTGTCATAGTTTATGCGTTCGAAGTGTAATTATGATCTAAACAAGTAAATAGCCTTTGAGAATGCCGAAAGGCGAAACCGGTTAGGTATTACAATAATAAATGTTGTGGAACAGTACAAGTGAAGTTTTTCAATATGTGTAGCAGGTTCCATCAAGTGCCATCAATCAACAGTATCAATAATATGAAGTATATTTCCACGCGCTCAAAACAAATAGCTAAAAAGAACCAATATCCGATTTTTTTTTGAAAACAATATCCTAAGTCATTATAAGTATTGAAGACCTTGAATTACTTGTGTATCAAAGCTCAGAGTATTATAATAATAATAAATATTCACAGACATTTTTACACAACGCTATCCTGATCCCCAAGTAAGCTAGGATTAACCTGCTTGTGTTATGGGATCAGACCACGGATATTAATACTTATATATACTTTCAAATAAATACTTATACATACATATATACTTAGATAGTCACGCCCTTATCCGCGAAGGGGTAAGCAGAGGCATAGTATACGCCCACATTTCACCATATGCTGGGTCCTCATTTGTGTCATATCATCGACTAGTGTAGTGTGTAATCGTGTCGAACATGTAACGCTCAATGTGGACGGGCCTAGGTTATGCCGCCTGATTGTGCTGTCAGTGTTAAGCCTGTCACAGACGTAGCTATTAGTAGTTTATGACACTGTTGCTTAATGAGGGTTCTTATAACACGAGTGTGTTTTAAAAAAACGAGCCGTAGGCGAGTTTTTTTATAGTATCACACGAGTGTTATAAGACCAAGTTATGTACAGTGTCATACACTACTTTATCTACACTCATACTATAATACCTGATTTCATTTTGTTGTGATATATGGTTGCTCCTTGATTTCGCCGGTAACAGGTTCATGGTCATGTTTGACGCAGTTTCCAGAATGTCTGGTGGTGTACAATTACCACCATCCTCGCTTTAAGACATGTTTTTACACAAAAACTATTTTATTTTACAAACAAAACCAAACTTTGTTTAATTTAAATGTAAAATGTTGGCGCCAAGGCGCAAACATCGATTGCGCATGCGTGTTTCTTTTTTTTTTAGGCTGCGGAGACCATAGATTTAGGATTTTTCGCTACTCTGGAGACACAATTTTTTTTTAAAGTAGAGGTTCAAACTTCTTTTTCAGCTGGAGATTGTTTATGGTGTATCGTAATGATTAAAAAGTTTTATTATGATACAGGTGTCCATACAAGACCTGTATCGTAATAAAACTTTTTTTTGGTCTGTGCGTAATGTTTGTCATAATAGTATTGATTTCAATTTTATAATCTTTGTATTATAGTATCAGAGTAGATAAAATATATTAACATATCGAGATACCTACACTAATATTATAAAAAGAAAAATTTGATTGTTTGTTTGTATGTTAGTTTTTTTTTGCATTGAATATGCCCAAAAGTACTGAACCGATTTGGATAATTCTTTCATTGTTTTGATGAAAGCTCGGGTGACTTATGCTATATTTTATTCCCGTATTCCCACGGAAACGGGAACCACGCCGGTGCAACCGCGGGACATTGACTATTATATTATATTATAGCAAGTAATACACACGGGAGTTAAACTTTAATATATTTTTAATCTCACTCGGTCTACACAATCGCCTTTAAAATATATCGAGATATAATCTGTCGACATATTTTGTTGAGGGCATAGAAATTTGTTATAGCTCCGTGTGTGGACTCTCGTAAATTTAGTTAGAAGATATGTCGTAATTTGCCTTGCTATGTTTCATATTCGGTATACCGTCACAATACCAGAAATTATAATGCCTTAACTCAAAATATCGTAGCCCAAAATACCCGAAATCGAAATATCAATATTCAAAAGGCAAATATTTATAATATAAATAATTTAAAATGCCTTACGGTCGAATAACCGAAACCCAAAAAATAAATTTATCAAATACCTTATCCTAAAATGTTCAAACACAAAATACCTTTTTTTTAACATGATTTAAATCCTACATGGATGCTATAATATATTATCTGTGAATGGTTAACACCCCGACTCAGAGTATCCCGACTCGGGTTTTTTTTTTATTTTTCGTTAGTCCACTGTAGTACTTTTGTAACTCTGAATCAGTGTTTTAACATGAGGTAAATCCTACATGAATACTATGCCGGACTTCTACCGACTAAAAACCACACGTATCCTACATAACAGCCTACAGTTGGGAGCCCCGGGTAAGCCCTCAGAAGGATACCCAAGGATCAACAGACCTACGGCTACAACTGCGGCTTCACTTAGGTGAGGGGGGGGGGGGGGTGTAAATAAGTTAAATCCAATTAACAAAACGTGTGAGTGACAGTGACACATTGTATTCTATTTTCGGTATTTTAAATTAAGGACATTTGAAAATTTGTATTTTGAATTCTGATATAATAATTATTTGTATTTTAAATTTAGACATTTTACGGTAAGGTGTACTGAAATAAGGTATTTTGAATGTTAAGGTATTTCGAATTCGGGTATTTTGGTCTAATGCATTTTAAGTAAAGGCATTTTGATTTCTGGTATTTTAATATATAACCTTCATATTCATTTATATTATAGTTAGGTACGTATGTGACGGGCTTTATATTGTGCAGACAGGCAGCTGCAAGTTTTAAATATCGAATGCAAGGAACGGGTCATGGCTCTTTTCTTTTTTAAAAATAAGTACATACTTCCCGTTCGCTCTAAGTTTGCCGGCCGCTTTCCCTACTACGCCTCTACACCAGCCATAAAGTCAGCAGCAAACTTGAAGCGAACGGGCTGTAGACATTATCTCATTGGTAGTAACTATGCATTTCGTACTGTGACTCATATGTATTGTAGACAATACGAGTACATACATACATATGGTCACGCCTTTATCCCCGAAGGGGTAGGCAGAGGCATTATATGCCTACATTTCACCTTATTTTTGAATTTGTGCCAGGTAATAGGTGGTGAGCCGTATTGCCATGTTGAGATGGAGAGGCGCCGGTTGTGACTGCCTGCTGTTGAAAGTTTTCAAGCTGCCTAAAAAGGCCCTCAACTTGGCTTAACGACTGCCATTTAACTGGCAACCGGGACCATCGGCTTAACGTGCCTCCCGAACCACGGAAACGCTCAAATAAATGTCACCAAGTTGTCACATGGATGGTCACCCCTCCAAGGACTGGCCGTAGTGAAAGTTGCTTACTGCTGTGATCGTTTACAGAACGCTGGGTACGCGGGGCCACTAGCGCTTCTTGTCTTGTAGATATTAATGATACAGAAAACCGGCCAAGTGCGAGTCAGACAGTCTGACTCGCATTTGGCCGGTTTTTTCCGCACGGAGGGCTCCGTTGCGGAAAATCACGTCTGTTATATGGAAGCCCCCCTTAATCATAATTTTACTAGATGATGTTTGCCCGCGTGAAATTCGGTATCCATTCCCGCTTCCCGTGGCAACATATTTTCGGGCTGACAATAGTAGTCTCTGTTATTCCAGACTATAAGCTATCTGTACCAAATTTTAGCCCAATCCGTTAGAGCGTGATTGAGTAACAAGCATCCAAACATCTTCACAAACAAACCAGGGAAGTAGGGTGTATTTGTTATAACAACAAGTACTAAAAGTAATTATTATTAAAGCGGCGAATCTAAAACTTACATCATCTGTGAAAAAGTCAACTTTCTAGCTATCACGGTTCATGAGATGCAGCCTCGTGATGGACAGACAAACAGACGGACGGAGAAATCTAATGAATAGGGTCCCATTTTTTTACCCTTTAGGTACGGAACCCTAAGAATCGTAAAATTAAATTAGATCTTAAAATCGGGCACAGCGATGAATTATAAAATTATTGTCACAAAGTAATCAGGTGGTAATCACCATCCAAAGAATTGCCATAGCTAAAGTTGTTTGCTTCAGTGATCGTTTATGGAACACAAAGTCACAGGGGCGACGCGCGCTCCAAACTCCAGTGGTTCACTCTGTACCCCGTCTCTGTGTTTGTCCCGTTCAGTGTTCCTCAACGCGGGTCATAAATGCAAGTGCGGACGTCTCCCGGTGACGCGGACAATGAACAGCACCGAATACCCTATGAAAGTACACACCAAAACCCATTTTCGATTTCACAACCCGTTCCACGTGTATTTGATGTGTGTCCGTGTACAAACAGCGTCTACACTGGGCATGACTACTAGTTAGTAACGCCATAAATCACCGTGACGTTTATTCTATGTCAAGCATTTTCTTCGGGTGTTCGGCATGGATAGCCCCGAAACTGCAGTTTTCATGGTATCAAAACGCAAGTCTGAAACAGTAGTGGAGAAACGTGCTGTCCAAATGTAACAAATGTGGACGCAGCATTATAGTTTTATGTCAGCGATGTGAAGGCAGAGGCATATTATGTGCCCGCATTTCACCTTTTTAGATTTTGTCCCACGTAATAGGTGGTGAACCTATTGCCATGTTGAAATGGACAGGCGCAGGTCGCCGCGACCCACAGTAGAAAATTTTCGAAGGCCTTCAACTTGGCTTATCGATTGTCATTTTACTGACAACCGAGTTTCATTTCGAGTTTTCCTTCTCTACGCAATGGATTTTTGCGAAAGTGTTCCTTTAGTGGCCTCTTACGACACCCTCGGGATGTATTTTCTTAATGTATCTTTATAAATTTTGCATGCAGATGAATCTGCGGTACATGCTGACCTTTAATACATGTATCTTAGGGTGGCGACATTTTGTACTCTTACCCGTCGCAATACGGGACCCCGTCGCCACACGGAGCTATCGAATAAATACTTATAATTCATAAAAACACCCAGACTCTTGAAATAAATACTTATGGATCACACAAATTTATGTCTCCGATGGGAATCGAACCCTCGTGCTCTACAGTCCCACATTTCGACCTCTAGACCAACGAGTCAGTATTATAACACTTTACTTATTTTATGAACAATTTTGCAGAAACATGGCATAATGGGGTGTCATTTTTCAAGGACCCCTCTACCTTAACTGGTGATTAGGGGTTATAAGTATATGTATAAGGTATGTCAGGTATACTCGTACGTGGATCTCATTTGTTTACCCATTCGTATTCGTATTTTTATATCCATATATGATACTTCATAGTTTAACCCGTTTAGCTTTCGTTCCCTTGGGAATACGGGAATAAAATATAGCCTATGTTCACTGGGAAGAGTGTAGCTTCCCAACAGTGAAAGAATTTTTTTAATCGGTCTATTAATTTGGAGCCTATTCGTGCAAACAAACAATGAAATCTTTCCTCTTAATAATATTAGTATAAATATTATAAATATCTATTATCTACTCTGATACTATAATACAAAGATTATAAAATTGAAATCAATACTCTTATGACAAACATTACGCACAGGCCAAAAAAAAGTTTTATTACGATACAGGTATTGTATGGACACCTATATCATAATAAAACTTTTTAATCATTACGATACACCATAAACAATCTCCAGCTGGAAAAAGAAGTTTGAACCTCTACTTTTAAAAAAAAATTGTGCCCGCAGCCTGAAAAAAAAAAGAAACACGCATGCGCAATCGATGTTTGCGCCTTGGCGCCAACATTTTACATTTAAATTAAACAAAGTTTGATTTTGTTTGTAAAATAAATTAGTTTTTGTGTAAAAACATGTCTTAAAGCGAGAATGGTGGTAATTGTACACCACCAGACATTCTGGAAACTGCGTCAAACATGACCATGAACCTGTAACCGGCGAAATCAAGGAACAACTATATATCACAAAATGAAATCAGGTATTATAGTATGAGAGTAGATAAAGTAGTGTATGACACTGTACATAACTTGGTCTTATAACACTCGTGTGATACTATAAAAAAACTCGCCTACGGCTCGTTTTTTTAAAAAACACTCGTGTTATAAGAACCCTTACTATGCAACAGTGTCATAAACTACTATTATGAAATACTATTTATGCCTTTATGGCCCTTTATGAGCGGCATGAAATTTCAACAGAAGGCAGTCACAACCTGCGCCTGTCCATATCAATACGGTAATACGGTTCACCACCTTATTACGAGGGACAAAATCTAAAAAAGTGAAATGTGGGCATGTAATATACCTCTGCCTACCCCTTCGGGGATAAATGTGTGATCATATATATGTATGTATGAGTTACAAGCATCGCCTGTGACACGCTACGAACACCGTAGCACCCATTCAACTGCAACATTTTACTACAATTTTACGGAAATATTTTTTTACATTTATTATTTACTTTCTTGATCCCTTGGGTAGTACCTTATTGCTTATTAGCCTGATGACCGTTTAAGTAGCAAGGAAAAATATAGATAATGTAGTGTCATTTCCACGAGCTAAGCATTTATAAGAACCAATAAACTAAATTTGCTTCTTGAAAACAAACCCTTTAACTTCATTTTTAACCTACTTCAAAAAAGGAGGAGGTTACTCAATTCGACCGGTTCGCGCTGAACTCCGTCGTTTATGGACCGATTTGAAAAATTCATAAGGAGAAATTGAAGGGAACTTTTAAAAATTGTAGGGACATCTAGAGCATTTGCATTTTTTTTATTAAGGGCTGAGTAATACAACTTAATGAAGGTTTTTTTTTTTAAATAAATATTCGCGGACATTACACACAACGCTATCTGATCCCAAAGTAAGCTAGGAATAACCTGCTTGTGTTATGGGTATCCGACCACGGATATTAATACTTATATACTTTTAAATACATACATATTATACATAGAAACACCCAGACTCTTGAGACAAACATTTATGGGTCACACAAATTTTTGTCTCCGGTGGGAATCGAACCCACGACCTCCAGCGCCGCAAGCGGTATCACTACCGACTGCGCCACAGAGGCAGTCAATCTGATGATGGAGACGAAAGACAGTAGAGAGAATTCCCTAACGATAAACAGCAGTTACCTTGTGTTTGGGCTTGATTAATTTGTACTGTCGAGAACTTTACACCTAGATAGATAGATTATCAGTCTCTAAAAATAGTAAAAAAAAAAAAATTAACAAAAAAGAAACCGATTTCAAACAAAACTATAAAATGAAAAATAAAGTTAACTTAGCACAAAGCTAGTATATTCTCCATTATCAGATACTCATTAAATATAATACTGAAGTCGGTGCCAATATGACTATGAGAGAGATTAATAATGCCTACCTAAGCCTACATAGTTTTACTGGGCACCGATTTCTGTGTTATATTTAATGATATCTGATAAATGAGAATATACTAGCTTTGTGCTAAGTAAACTTTGTTTTTCAGTTTTTAGTTTTCTTTGAAGTCGGTTTCTTTTTTGTTATTTTTTTTTGTTGTTTCAATTTCAACGTCAATTCAAGGTCTTTAATATTTATAGTATTGAAAACCTTGAATTCTTAGTCTTTCAAAGCCCAGAGTATTCTAAAACTGCTCCAATTTTACAAACAAATTTGCAGAAACATGGCGTAATGGGGTTTTATGTTTCAAGGACCTTAACTGGTGATTATAATTATGAGATATGTCTGGTATACTCGTATGTGCATCTCATTTGTTTATCAACCCTACTCGTCTTCTCATCGACAATTATTTTTGATTACGAATATAAATAAATACATGTTATTAATTTTATTACTATCATCACCTGTGACGTGGTACGAACTCCATAGCAGTCTTTCAACTTGAGAGTAACGATAAAATCTATATCTATGCTTTCAACCCATACATTATATTCAACTAGCTGATGCGCGCGGCTTCGCTCGCGTGAAATTTGGTTCCCGTTCCCGCTTCCCATGGGTACATATTCCCGAGATAAAAAGTAGCCTATGTGTTATTCCAGACTATAATCTACCCCAATACAAAATTTCAGCCCGATCCGTTCAGCCGTTAGAGCGTGATTGAGTAACAAACATCCAAACATCTAAACATCCAAACATGTTCACAAACTTTCACATTTATAATATTAGTAGGATAGTAGGATAATGTATAATAATATCTCGTTTTTTTTACATACATATATACATATATATAGTCACGCCTTTATCCCCGAAGGGGTAGGTAGAGGCATAGTATACACATTTCACCTTATAGTTTATTGTCCCACGTAATAGGTGGTAAACCACGAAACAACACGGCATTAGACTCACCTATTGCCGTGTTGAAACGGACAGACGCAGGTCGCCGCGACCCGCTGTTGAAATGTTTCAAGTCGCCCATAAGGCCTTCAACTTGGCCTAACGATTATCATTTAAATATAACCGGGTTTCATTTCGAGTTTACCTTCTCTACGCAATGGATTTTTTTTGCCAAAGTATTCCCTTAGTCGCCTTTAGCAGCATTAAACTCATTGAATAAATTAATTCAGAATAATTTGATTTGCTATGGTAAAGGGTTTTAAAAAAGGGTTTAGTAGTTTCTGAGTTCATTGATTACATTCAAAAAAATCTTTCTAATTGCATAAATTTGGTTACTCGCCAAGGTACCTCATACCTACATGGTCAGTTCAATGAACTTTTAAAGAAGGTTTATCCCACAGGCACATACGGAACAAGACATTCAGGAACTAAAATGTTTCCACGACGATGTGATAAAAACTGTAGAATGTTGGTCAAAACCGTCTGGAAACAGTCTTTGTCGCAACTTGTTAACTTGGAATTCTTTTCCAACACACACTATAACCTGCTTCTGCAATGAGTTCTTGTAAAAAGGACATAAAAGTAGATATTTTAATATAAATAAGACGGTGCGACTTTGAAGGAAGTTTAATATTAGCGTAGCCTATGAATATATTTACACAGATTTATTTAGATCTCATATCACCAATTATGGTTAAAACCATCATAGGTGATTGCCAAAACACTCATAAATTGCTCGCCTCGCAACCCTTTCTAATACCCTTATTAATCGACTTCTGACTGTCGACAGTTAGGAAAACTACGGCGGGGATCATAAATGCAATCTCCATGCAATATTGATAACTTGAATTTCAAAAAGAGCTCTACAGGCCTTTTTTTTTCAAGCTGTGCTGCCATGCAGAACTGCTTAAACCTCTTCGTTGTTTTAGATTAATATAAACAATCCTCATTTAAACAAACTTTTTTAAAAATATTTTTCCACAATGGAAATGTAAAGTTTAAGATTACCATAAAAGTTTAAATACTGCAGTGTTCAGTTTAATTAGAATATTGATTAACTAACACTTTTATCAAATAGCACTTTTCTCCATTTATCTGTTGCTTATCAATATGTTGTTTAGTTTTATTCCACGTGTCCCTGTACACAGATTAGTGTTACATAACCGAATCAAACAATAAATTCGAGAGCGATCCTCAGTGCAGTGACTGTAACACCGGTCACAGTCCGCTTGACCCAAAAACCCGGTCGAGTGCTACGGGAGGCGGACGATCGTGCCGATAGCGCGCGACTCGCCTTCTACACAGGCACAGCTGATATTACTATCGGCTTTTAAGCCGGTGAAACTAATATGGGTTTTAATTTATAAATATTGTTCGACATTTTTTTGGATATCGCCATCTAACCCTAAGCAACTAAAAAACAATCTAGACAACTGACAAACATATTTACTTACTAACTGTAGCCCGTGACTTCGTACGCTGCATTATCTTTAGATTGATATAACTTTTTTATTTATGAACCGATTGACATAAAACAAACACTAAATGTTAAGTGGAGCAAACCGCAACGCAATAAAGAAAACCTCATTACAATCGGTTGAGCGGTTGCTGAGATTAGCGTGCACAAACGTACAGACAAACAGATATACAGACATACAGACAAAAATTTTAAAAATCGTTGTTTTGGGTTCTATTGCGTTCATAAAGCCCTCATATAATATTTTTTCTTATTTATCTGCCATGTACAGACAGCGACCTGTTACGATTTTATTATATGTATTGATGATTGATATTGATTGATATTGGTTATATTTTTTAATACATTATTTTACTTACATTTTAATTAAATTATGCATAGAAACTCTGGTACAACATTTATGGATATTTGTTCCGACTGAATCGAACCCAGAACCTCAGCGTGGCATTCACTACCTTATATTGACCGAGGCTTTTCCAAATTGCAGTATGAATTACTTCCAAATTTTATTGCAAAGATTTACAGGTTACGATATCACTTCCCTATCGAAGGAACAAACAACAAACATACCGCCATGCTCATTTGCAACCTTATTGGTATGAATTACAAGAAATAAAACAATACGAAAGAAGAAAAAATAATACTCATCATTTATTAAACTGATTATTGTAGATCCTTTGTGATTACACTTCAATTTCTTACAACGGTACCTTTTATTTTCTTTTTAATGGGCGGGTTTTGTTGTTTTTATATAGACTTGATTGTTTTGTTGACTAATTATTTCTTTGCAGATAAAATCTTTGCGTATTTTTTTGTTCTGACCGACTCTCAATATAAGGAAAAAGCTACTGTTTTAATTTCATGTTTGCAGCAATATTGGGTTATCGACTTGAAATGTTAATGAAAGTAATATTTACGCATGTCGTTGATATTACTTTCATTGATTTTTTACGTGGAAGTCCTCATGGATGCCATGCCGGACTCCTACTGGCTTAAATCACATGGTACCCGACAATCTGCATATGGCCATATTATTATCTCCTTGTGTGCATTACCCCGGACCTCTCCAAGGGATGGGTTTGGGTATCCCAGCAACTCGACGACAGACGGCACCCCGTCGAATCTTTTGGTGTCTTTGCAGAACCTTACAATCTGATCCACCTTCAGATGTTCCAGGTCTTCTTGTTCTATTCTGCCTGTGCCCATAATCTCCCATCTGCTCAGCGAGTACATTGGGCACTCAGCTAGTAGGTGGATGCTGGTTTCCTCCTCTTCCAAGCATTCCGAGAATTTCGGGTCGTCCTGCACTCCTATTACTGTCAAGAAAATCATCCGTTCTGTTTAGTTAGGCGACAGTGTCCTGTGTGTTTAACAGTTGGCTAGATCTCTTCCCGTCCATTCCTTTGATGAAAATCTTTGACTATCTCATGTCATCCGAAGATCTCCATCTATAATAATAAATAGCCTATGGCCGTAAATTCTCGGGTCTGCTCTCGGAAAGGTCTCTCCGGATATATCAATCATCTATCTTCTATCTATCGATCTATCGATACTAGACTGAAAGTGTCGTTAAGTTATCACGCCTTTTCATCATTTGTAATTTGGTCCACGTAAAATAAAGCCTATTGTTGGACAAGGTAAGGTTGCAGCAACTTGTTTTAGTGAAAATACCGTTCAAAGCGTTGTATACGTTCGTGAACGAAAATGTCGCAAAAGATATGTCATTTTGGAACTAACTGTATCGTAAAATACTTAACGTAGTGGTACTTTACAAAACGCTGAACTATTAACCCGGCGTCTGCTAGGTTGGGTCATAATGACCCGTGATGTTTTTAAATGCGGGTATTTATGAAAATAATAGTGTAACGTTACCACGCTTCTCAGTAGCTGCGGTGAGTACCCCGCCTCCCTCGTTTCTTATGTCAACTTAGACGGTGTGCGCCTGCGCAGGCAGATAGACGCGGTCAAATAACAAAAAGGTAAATATGACCCAACTATACATTCGATGATACCATTTCGTGCCAATTACGTTGAGTTCATTATTTGATTATTTCGTTTATTTATTTATACCGTCATTACGTATTGCATTATATTTTGTTATTCTTAGGTTATATTTGAATAATGGATAAAGAGAAACGCGAAAGGCAGCGAATTCTGTAAATATTAGAAGAAGCGGCTCGGAAGAGGGTGATAATTCTTCAGAATACGAGGAAGATGATCACGTTAGCGAGAAACATCAGAGGAGCTCCCTGCTAAATGCCGTGGTGTTTGTAAAGAAATGCCAGATATTTCCCGCTATAAAAGACAGGAAAACTACCCATACCTGTCAAAGATGCAACAAAATCATCTGCCCTGAAGACATAATTTGCTTCTGTGGCGGTTGCGCAGGTGACGGTGCCAATAGTGATTAACACTAAGATTCTTTATGATTTTTACATATATTTACTTAAATATCTGACATTTGTCATACCAAAAAGTTAAAAACAAGTGATAATTAGTCATTTTTTGTTATTTTATTAGTAAGTTTCTAGATGTTGATTTTTTTTTGTAAATTTTATTCTGATTTCTTGAATACATAAAAAAATCTATAAATAACTTAATTTTTTTATTTTATCTCCAAAATATTATAATTTAAGAACTATTTATCAAGTTCAACACAAATTTGCACTAAATTTCATTGAAATGGTAAAAATCAGCTACGGTTTAAAATCGGGTAATTATGACCCACCATGCAGTTGCTGTACCTATTTTCTACCATGCTGACGCCGGGTTAAACTCCTTTTGGCAGAATAGTGTGATATCAACCTTTCATTCA
Organism: Miltochrista miniata; assembly: GCA_933228765.1. NCBI lineage: Eukaryota > Metazoa > Arthropoda > Insecta > Lepidoptera > Erebidae > Miltochrista > Miltochrista miniata. The sequence goes on along the minus strand of OW121749.1, from coordinate 22,994,959 downwards.
TAGGAATAAAATAGTAAGAAAATCATCCCGTCCTACAAAACGTATTTCAAATCTTACTCATACCAAAAAGACTATAAAAATATCAGTACACAATTTATTACAATATCTAAACGAAGAAATCAGTAAAGGATTTCTTTGAATACTTTAAGTTATATTTCAATTGTTCGGATAAGAGAATCAATGGGTCCTATTCTGCATTAGCTAGCGATTGTTATCTTCGAATTTTCAATAAACATGTCACGAAGACATATGGTGTGAGGGCGAGGTAGCCTCGGCGTTCGCGAGCCTGCGATATCCTACTTCGTCTGGAAATCCCGTTGCGAAGCCGGCTGCGGGGGTTGGGACGTTGACCTACCCTTTGAACCCCGCCTCACTTCCCCACGTCCCCGAAAATATATGAATGTCGACCTTAAACTCATTTTTATAAAGATAATTTTCCCAGATCATGTGCTCGTAAGTGAAGGTTTATCGGAAAAATTGTCGTGCGCCATTCGCAATAGTATTTGGAGTGAGCTTGGGGTAAATTATTTTGTCAAGCTCGCGTCTACGGAGATGTAAGCTCTGATTTCAATTGTCAAGACATCACGTGAAGTAATGTAGGGGGTAATAATGTAAACCTTTTAACATGGCAGTAATGAGTCATGATTTTCAGATATATGTGATGTTCTTTTTATTATTAAGGCGTGGTCGTACTGAAGTCGAGATGTTCGTTTGTTTCACACAACTTTTAACTTTTACATATCTACAAATAGTATAAATGCGAAAGTTTGTGAGTTTGGACTTCAGGATGTTTTTGACTCTTTTACGATTCTAATGGCAGAACAGATCTGGCTAAAATTTGGTATAGGAATAGTAGCTAGTTATTAAAATAAGGTTTATCTACGCCCCTGTTTATCTGTTTGTTATAAACTTAAAAACGACGGAACGGGTTTGGATTCGGGTTTAACCAATGAATCGAGGGGTTTAAAAAAGAAGGATCAGCGTATCATTCACCGCGGGTGAAACCGCTTGTTCAGTACATTTGAGTAGATGTTTAAGTTTTGATGACGAAACATTTTAACTGTATAAAAATTTAAGTATCTGATTGTAATTTACGAGTACCTACAGCTTTTTACATAAAATATATATTCTATACATAAAGTTTTTTGATAGTCTGTGTAGATAGACATTTTTTCAATCTTCAGAATGGATGAACCAATTTTAATTTGATGTTACAGAGTATAGCTGACCTTGTGCTATTTATATGTTAGGTGTAGAGAATTACATTTCCAGGTTTTGTTCAAAGTCCCGGATATAAGTCTCGGCTACTTCTACATAAAGTTTATCTGTTATAGTCTTCCGACTAGTTACCAGTACCTATAATGTATTTATCTGCAGAATGAGTTCTCGAGTGAACAATATAACAGTATCTTTTATATTCACCAAAGCTATTTTTATATACACTAGAATTTACATATAAACAAAATGTTGACCATTATTAGCCATGCACTTCTCTCGACTCTATAAAGTAAAACACAAATATTAACCCTCTCCCCCAAAGTGAAAGCTTCAGATATTACGGAAAATTAACGCTAAGATGATGACGATATCGCTTGCAGCACCCCAAGTGTCACTGGCACTGAGCCAACAAAAACTTCCCTCAAGGAAATCTACCCCTTTACCAACAGCAACGTAATACTAGGCAAAGGTTTAATTAAGGATTTCTGTCGGGTCAATCTACTTCCTCAATCGCACACCTTTGTACATCATAAGAGAAAGAGAGACAGATATATTACAATTACCTACAACGTTATTTACAATAAGCCTTGTTTTGGCAGCTACTAAAATCCGTGTACCAATAACATTTAGGTCAAATAGTATCGTTTGGCATCGCAATTTGCTAATTAGCTGAAACCAGCTGAGACTTATATTATGTAAAATTGCATCCGTTGTTTAATGTAGTTGCACTTGCCGTTGAGAGTATGTGCCTCGGTATTGGATCGATAGATTGGCGAAGGTCCACGTGCAACGGCGCGTCGCGTCGTGCAATGTTACCCCAACCACAACGTGACGCCTGCTCACCACGTGACGTTACCCCTCTCGCAACTCGGCTACTGTTTCGTACCTGGGGCTTCTTTATGCCGAGTTCCGTCTCTGTTCTCATTACCAATAAGCATTTGACTGTACAATACAGTAAGTTGTGTAATTTGGAAACAAAGTTTGTGTTTTCCGTTTGAAACTTATTTAGAAAACCTTGTTACCAATTAATTCTGTCAAGTACCATAGCGTCGCTGCGCTTGCAAAAGTCGCTATGTATTTTTAACCTACTTTTCAGGAGGAAGTAAAAACCGATTTACTCGAAATATAATTGTGATAGAGAAAGCACATAATTTTTTTATAATGTAAATATTATATTTACGTTGTGGAAAATGACTTTTAGGAAGATAACGTTTAAAACCAAAATACCAAAAAACAAATATTGTGAATCTGACACATAGCTAAAATTGTTTGGGTCACAAATATCGCCATGTGTTGTTGAGCACATAGCGGGAACGAATAAAACATAATTCACGTTGTTTAATTACACATAGCTATTTAATAAAAGGTGTCAATTGAAAATAATATCAAATTTTATTAAGAAACTGGCAAACATGGTGTTCTCTGCCATAAAACTCTGCTGCCTTGATGTGTGAGGATATGTTGTACGCAATAAAGGCGCCGAGGTAGGAACGGGAGCGCAACAGTTCTCTCCCGTACTGCAGCAGAAACACTGGTCGCCGGGGATCCCAGAACGATCTCCATAACACTGGGCTGGCTACAACCTTTCCTTTTTTTTAACGTGAGGGAAAAATCCTCATTAATGCTATGCCAGACTTTTACCGACTAAAAACCTCACGTATAATGCCGAACAGCCTACGGCTGGGAACTCCAGGTAAGCCCACGGAAAGATACCCCAGGACTCCCAACAGACCTTCGGCTACCATTGCGGCCTCACCCAGGGGGGAGGGGGTTCAGGTGCCATCACGCGTCTTTAGGGGCTTTTTGGATGCTATCCCGCTTTTAAAGGGAGGCGTGCGTGAATCCCATACGTCACGCTGACATCTATAAGGACGGCGCCCTACTTCGGTAAGGACAGTGGGCAGCCCCCTTACCGTCCTCAGGACCCCGGTCATGGAGACCGATAGTCTTGGGCAAAGATATGTCGGCGGCGACCCCGCCGACTGTGGAACTAGGTTGGGAGAGTTCTTTCCCGTTCCCAAACCTCTACAAACTCTTTCACGAGCATGACATGCTTGCAGAAACAGGCAGCGCAGTCCCACTTACTCCCGCTAGGGTTCATGGCTTGTACCATGGTCTCCAGCGAGAGATCCACATCCATACCTGCCACGAAATACTTCCAGCCTAGTAAGACGTGGTTTCCACGACAACCGTGGCGAAAGGTCGCCGCAGCTTGGCGACCACGGCTGGTGAGGGTGCCTGGGATTTCCTCTCGATAGTGCACCAAAATCCCTGGCTACATACAGCCGGGAAGGAGACTACGAAAAGGCGTGCCGTCCCAATTATTTACCTCTACCAACTCCTTTAAAGCAACCAAAGAATATTACAATTTTTTAAGTAACCCTGGTAGGTATGTACGTACCACCTATAATACTAGTACCTACCGTTTTAGATACTTGTCTGTAAATGTATGCGACTGTTGTGCTAAGATCCCGTAAGGAGGTTGATTCCCGATTAGACTCAAATATTTGTGTGATTCAAAAAAATATTGGCTGAAAAGGAATGAGTGCAGAGCTCGGATTTGAGAAAAACAGGCTTAAGTAAAGGAGATTGGGATTTTATGGGGTAATGAATAAACTAGACATTGAAGTGATCCAGCGAAGACGAAAGGAAGCTACTTGAGTTTTAGGCGAATATAGAAAATTCAGCGAGGCCACAGCACTTCCCACAAATAGGGAGTACATAGCGTGGGCGCAGCAGTGCTAGGTTCTTGTTGCAGGTCTGGGCGTGTACATTGTCTCGACTATGGTGTGAGCAATCATCTCCAGCGGGATTAATTAGGACGCCGCCGCATCTTTCTTTGAGCAGGTTATACTTGTAAAAGAGGCAGCGCGGAGGTAGCAGACTATGGAGAGGCATTGTGAATCTCTGGCTATTGGCCTAGACATCGTTAAACCCTTTGATAGGGTATGGCATGCGTTGCTTCTTTCCAATTTGCCGGCATACAGTCTATCGTCTCAGTTGTGCCGCTGGTTGGCCAGCTTCCTGCACGGGCGACGTGTACGGGGGTCCTTTGTACAACATTTTGTAAACATTTTTTTTGTAAAACTAGTTTTAATATGGTGTACAAATAAAGTTTATTCTATTCTATTCTATTCTATTCTCTGTGATGGTCAGGCTTCCTGCTTTTTGCAGGAAAATGCCGGAGTACCACAGGAATCGGTATTGTCTCCAACTCTCTTTCTTCTGCATATCAATGACATGCTGTCCCTTGGGTGCATTCATTGTTATGCGGATGATAGAACTCTGCATGGGAGCTATTCTGGCCGTCCAGCGGAGGGGCGAGGCGACTTGAAGGGGAAGAGAAGACAACTCGTGGCGGATCTCGACCGGGACCTGGGCTGCATTGCCCAATGGGGTTCGGACAACATGGTCGAGTTCAATGCCAGAAAAACACAGGCGAGTGCGTTTACAGCTAAGAAGTCCCCATTCCTACCCCTACCCTCTCTTCAGAGCATTACGGTTCCACTAAAGGACAACCTGGAGATCCTCGGTACAGACGTCTGACAAAAACTACATAGAGAGCTGTATTGGGCTGGCTTCGCGGAAGCTAGGAATCCTGAATAAGGTGAGACGGTATTTTACGCCACATCAGAGATGTTTACTGTACAAGACGTAGATTCGCCCCTGCGTCGAATACTGTTCTCACCTTTGCGATGACTCCGCAGAGACGTGCTATCCGAATAATTGGTTGTCCTGAGGTGGTGGGAGGCCTCGAACCGTTAGCGCAGCGAAGAACCATAGTGTCCCTGGCTGCTTTCTACCAAATGTTTAACGGTGAATGTTCTGAAGAGCTCTTCAACCTGATCCCACCCTCTCCTTTCCGATCCCGAACAACAAAAGAGGTGCCACTTATACACAGTGGAAAGAGTTTTCGCCAGAACGGAGCGTTTCAAAAGATCGTTCCTCTGTCGACCTATAAAAACATGGAACGACCTGCACGCACACGTGTTTCCCTCATCTTACAATCCCGGGTTCTTCAAGAGGAGCATGAAGAGTCCCATCACAGGGCCGCCAACTTGAGGACCACTGTCAGAAGTGGCCCCAATCGCTAGATGTGCCACGGCTTCCCATTAGGCTGGTGGCGACGTCAATTTGGCGAGCTAAATATTAAAAAAAACCTTTTTACACTTTACTGAAATATTCTAGCTCCAAAGCTGCCTTATTATTTCAATACATTCCTGAACGAATTGATGACATAAATATCCATAACGACTGGCAAATTTCATAGAAAAAGATAGCTATGTGACACTTGATTTGTGCAATGCGCGATGTTTCAGGTCAAATATTGCACACCAATATCGCTATGTGCCCGTAAACACATAGCGGGCGCAATTTCGCGCGATATTGACTATATTTTAGTTAAGGTGATTTTTTTAGCTATGTGATTTAAAGCACATAATTATTTTGAGGGCGCAAAAAAGTATTGATTTCACATAGCTATTTTTTGAAATTTCGTTAATATTAGGTTTTTTAAAATTTCGGTTTTTGCTCCTTGTGCGCCTTGAAATAAGGATCTAAATGGCATCAAAATCCAAAATTCGAAAAAAATCACATAGCGACTTTTGCAGGCGCAGCGACGATAGAATATTTAAGTCTCGGTTGGCAAATTAACTTAAAACGAAATTATAACTGACACCCATATCAACAATAGGAACAACCCCGATTTTAAACTACGCTGTGGGTACTCTACCATGCTTGCCTCGGGCTACGGCAAACCAAGAATACTAACTTTAGAAGAAAAAAATATTTTTTCTCTGCTCTGTTAGGTCTACAATAATAACCTCAGAGCATTGTACATTGACACGATCTACTTCTAGAATGCGTTACGTTCGTTCTTCAGTAATGCCTGGATACTGCAACGAAAGCCTATAAAAAAAAAGACGTGTGGCACTCGGGGACTGCCGCGGTAAAGCTATTGCATAGCATTTTTAGGGTTCCGTAACCGAATGGCAAAAAACGGAACCCTTACAGATTCGTGTCGTTATTTTACATAAACATTACCGTGTCCGTTGTGAAAAATTGTGAATTAAAAGTTAGTGGGTGATTTGCAAAGTGCTGTCAATATTCTTATCTATGACGCATTTCAATCGGAGCATCGAAATTGTTTTCACATTAAGAACTCTAAATTCGACCAGTACTCTTAATTCAACTTTGGTCGAGTGGTTAAGACGCGGATCGGTACGTAGAAGGTGCAAGATCGATTCTGGGTACAAGCGTCACTTTTTGGATTGACTTAATATATAATGACTGCAGAGTGCATAATTGACGTCAACAAAAAAAATTATGAAGTGCGAGACGAGATGTACGAGCTTGACCGAGCGTGGCCGAGAATAGCCGAGTGTTACGTGTTTTTCGTGACGGAATTTCTGGATTCGGTCTCCACGCTCAAGGCCCGCGATAGAAGCTATGCAATCGCTTAAAAAGGTCTAATTTGGTGACCGGGCGTGATATTTTTTTTTAAACAGCAGTTGCAACTTCGTAAAGCAATTCATGAAAATACAAGGTCTTATATCTATACTACCTACCTACAACATATACTAGAGCAAGTATTCTATTCTATGTATGTACACTGTCAGAACTGAAATAGTTTGAAACACATTAGAGAATATCGTGTCATGTCTTGTGCACATCGTGTCGAACTGTCTAGCTGGCAGCGTGATATCCATTTGTGCTACCGAGGTCGAATCAAGTTGCCCGCTCCAGGTGGCAAATCTATTGCATATTTGATGTGTGCCAGCCGTCGGTCGGTGATCCCATCAAGAATTCACACTTTCACTTCCCTAACCAAGCCCAAGGCGACGTTTAACTATTCGACACTAGAACTCTGATCGATGTAGCCGTTTAAGTTAGAATTAAGCAACTCTAATGAAAGGCGGAGCATTGTTTTAGAACAACTGTTCCTTAGAGACACAAGAGTTGCTGCGTTATTTAAGCGTGATTAATCGTGCCTCCCACTGTCGAAAGCTTGTCTGGCAAACGTTTAAGTGTTTTCATTGTTAATTGTGGGTGACAGCTGTCTCTTTGATAGAGCAAATTGACGTGATTGGTCACTAAAATATAGTTTCTCAGATATAGTTCAGTATTTTTGAAGCGCTCGTGGCCCCGCGGACTCAGTGTTCGGTAAACGATCACTGCAGTAAGCAACTTTCACTATGGCCGGTCCATGGATGGGTGACCATCCATGTGATCACTTTGTGACACTTATTTGAGCTTTTCCGTGCTTCGGAAGGCACGTTAAGCCGTTGGTCCCGGTTGCCAGTAAAATGGCAGTCGTTAAGCTAAGTTGAAGGCTTTATTTCAACAGCAGACAGTCACAACCTGCGCCTGTCCATTTAAACACGGCAATACGGCTCACCACCTATTACGTAGGACAAATTATACAAAGGTGAAATGTGGGCATATAATATGCCTCTGCCTACCCCTTCGGGGATAAAGGCGTGACCATATGTATGTATGTATGTTTTTCATATTCAAGATGAATTTCAATCGCCTGCCTTGGGGACAATCGATGCTGGTATAGATATTGAATCTGTGTATTACGCGTTTACGTTTAGCCATATAAATATCCCGCATTAAAATGTGAGTCCGGTGTTGGTATATTTATGTTAATAGAACGGTATTACTTCAATGAAACGATGTTAACAAAACAAAATGCACGACATGTGTTAGTTAATTTTTTATTCAGGTAACCTAGGAACTTTTTTTTATAAGCTTATATATTTGTAAATCCATAGGTACATGTTAATACATTGTTCTGGTGAATTAGGCAGATCCCAGAACACTCCCACAGGGGCAGATAGGTGTCAAGGAGTTTTAGTGAGTATTCCCAGTGCTATCGTGATGAGGTGCTGGGCGACCCGCACACGAGCCCATGCCTCGGCAGCATGGGTCCGTAAGTTGAGCTCCCTTGTAAAAAAAGGTACATGTTATACATAGAAAACATCCATACTCCGAAATAAACATTTGTGGATCACACAAATATTTGAACCGACTCGGGAATCGAACTCAGGACCTCCAGCGTGGCAGGCGGTTACAGTACCGACTACGCCACAGAGGCAGTCAACTTTGATTTCCATATTATAGGAGAATTTACGTGTTTTGAAAGACCCGTCTAGACATTGGTCCTGACAGTTATTTGCAAAGTTGTACGTTGCCTAATAGGCTTCCAACTTTGTTTAATTCTATAAGGGCTACTTGAAAATTTCATCTGCACATAGCTTCAACATAATCTCCGTTCGCTTGATAACGGCAATAGGCCACTTGAGACCAAACACAATAGTGTGCTCGAATAATATTGTCTCCCCTCCTTATGAGCATGGACGTTATTAAATTTATGTATGAATTTTGGAACTGAAATAAAAAAAAAGACGTGTGGCACTCGGGGACTGCCGCGGTAAAGCTATTGCATAGCATTTTTAGGGTTCCGTAGCCGAATGGCAAAAAACGGAACCCTTATAGATTCGTGTCGTTATTGTACATAAACAGTGTCCGTTGTGAAAAATTGTGAATATAAAGTTAGTGGGTGATTTGCAAAGTGCTGTCAATATTCTTATCTATGACGCATTTCAATCGGAGCATCAAAATTGTTTTCACATTTAGAACACTAAATTCGACCACTACTTTTAATTCAACTTTGGTCGAGCGGTTAAGACGCGGATCGGTACGCAGAAGGTGCAAGATCGATTCTGGGTACAAGCGTCACTTTTTGGATTGACTTAATATATAACGACTGCAGAGTGCATAATAGACGCAAACAAAAAAAATTATGAAGTGCGAGATGTACGAGCGTGACCGAGCGTGAAAGAAAGAAAGAAAGAAAAGAAAGAAAAGAAAGAAAAATAAATTTATTTCACATAGGCATATACAGATGCTCTTGTAAAACGTCCAGAATATAAATCAAAATCTACCACCAGTTCACAACGCGACCCACCTGAGAAGAACTGGCAAGAAACTCAGCGGGTTATTCTTTTTAGAGCTCTATTTACAAAATGAATCTAAAAACAATGCATTTTTACAATTTATTTGAGAATCCAGTAGAGCAGGTCATTTCCAGGCTTCTCCATCCAACAAATAATCACCAATTGTATAGTAGCCCCTGCAGTACAATTTACTTTTTACAACCTTTTTAAATTTATTAAGGGACATACTTTTAATTTCGTCTGGTAGCCTGTTGTAAAAGCGTATACAGTTACCCATGAAAGAATTGCTGATTTTGTGCAATCTGCTATGATAAACAGCAAGGTTACTTTTATTTCTAGTGTTGACATTGTGTCTATCACTTAACTTAGCGAAACTATGTAAATTTCTTTGTACGTACATCAGATTCTCAAAAATATATTGTGATGCTACTGTAAGAATTTTAACCTCTTTGAATTTTTCGCGCAGAGAGACCCTTGGACCTAATCTATATATAGCTCTTATGGCCCGCTTTTGTAAAATAAAAATTTTATCTATATCTGCAGCATTGCCCCACAGTAGAATACCGTAAGACATTATGCTATGAAAGTAACTGAAATAGACTATTCTAGCTGTATCTACATCCGTCAAGTGCCTTATCTTTTGTACAGCAAATGCTGCTGAACTTAATCTATTTGCTAGTTTGACAATATGTGGACCCCATTGTAAACCAGCATCGACCGTTAACCCTAGGAACGTCGTTGATTCCACAAGTTCCAACACCCGACCATTAAGTTGAACATTGGTTTCTGACTGTGTTACATTAGGCAAGGTAAATTTTATGCATTTAGTTTTATTATCATTCAGTCTATTGTTAGTGTTAAACCAATGAACCACTTTCAAGATTGCGTTGTTGACATCGTCATAGTTATCTATTTGTCTTTTAACTTTGAAAATCAAAGAAGTATCATCTGCAAACAAAACAATCCTGTTGTTGTCCCCCACGTAAAAGGGTAAGTCATTAAAATATATAAGGAATAAAAATGGTCCGAGTATTGAACCCTGTGGGACGCCCATAGTAACTACAGAGCCCTCTGAGCGTGTACCATTAACATCAACCCTCTGAATTCTATTGTTCAAATATGAAGTCAGAAGATCGAGAGCCTTGTTTCTTATGCCATAATGGTGTAATTTCCTGATTAATGTTTCATGTTGGACGCAATCAAATGCCTTAGACAAATCGCAAAACACACCAATTGCATCTTGTTTATTCTCCCAGGCCTCGTAAATACATTTCAATAACTCTACACCAGCATCGGTAGTCGAGCGTCCTTTAGTGAAGCCAAATTGTTTCTCATGAAACAATTTGTGACTATTAAAATAGATCAGCATCTGCTCTAGTATTAGTTTTTCAAATATCTTGCTCAAGGTCGGCAACACCGAGATAGGTCTGAAATTACCCGGATCTGAAGCACTGCCAGCCTTGAACAGTGGTATAACTTTACTGTGTTTCATCAAATCAGGAAATACACCACTTGAGACGCAATCGTTAAACACAGTTGCCAAGTGGGGTGCAATGACATCTATAATACTTGATACGGATTTTACTGATAGCCCATTAAGGTCAGCGGTTTTTTTAACATTAATAGATCTAAATGCTTTTAAGATGTCGTTGCAGTTGACAACTGTAAATTCGAACGCGCCCTCACAGGCAGCTACAGATTCTGCTAATAAAAGCTCGGCGGAGGTGGAAGACGACCGGAGAGTGTTAGTAATCTCTATAGGTACATTACTGAAAAATTTTTCGAACTCAGTCGCCACATCCATATCCCCCGAAACGTGGCGATTGTCTATCTTTAAATGAAACTTTCTTTCATTCGCTCTACACCTACAACATTCCGCATTTATAATGTTCCAAGTAGTTTTAATGACATTCGCAGAATCTAAAATTTTATTTCTAATGAAATTAGACTTGGCTAAGGTACAGGCCTGCTTAAATATCTTTGAATATTTTTTAACATATTCCTGAAACTCTGGGTTGAAATTATGCGATTTTTCAGAATACAGTTCATATAGTTTATGGCGACTTTTATAAATTCCGGGTGTTGCCCAGTCACTGAAAGCAGAGCTGCCTCCGATTGATAAAGTCTTAGGGGTAAAGATTTTCCCAAACACAGCATGTATCAAATTAAATAAATCAGAGTAGGATTCTTCTACACTAGTGTAATTGGGCAATTCTGTTATTTTCTTGACTAAGTTTCTTCTGAATGTTTCCAAGCGATGTGTGTTAACTGGGACAAAACTAATTATTTTCTTATTTTCCCTACTATTTCTCAGATAAGAAACAAACTGACCGCGATGATCTGATTTTACAGGGTCCACTATACTTTTTTTAATGGGATTTATATTAGTATAAATATTATCAATACAAGTAGCACTAGTGGCAGTTATACGAGTAGGTTCCAAAAATATATTATACAAACCAAATGACTTGAACAAATTTAACATTTTCTCTCTCTGTAAAGGTTCCCGTGCAGTTTCTAAAACATCTACATTGAGATCCCCACAAAATAGGACCGTTTTTTTAGTACTTTGGCATTTAAACAATGCTTCTTCAAGTTTTTCTTCGAACTGTACATATGGAGCGTCTGGGGGACTGTATATGCTTAGTACAATGAACCGCTCAAACTCTATACTGGCTATCTCAATAACTCGTTCAACAGAGAGGGCTACTATGTCTTTACGTTCTTTACACTTTATTGACTTATTAATAATAATTAAAGAGCCTCCACGTTTATATTTCAGTCTACAGAACGAGCTAGCAACCTGGTGATTTTTGAAATTGAACATGACTTGATAAGGCCTTAACCAATGTTCTGTTACACAAAAAATATCAATGCCATTCAAGTTCATGTACAATTCCAATTCCAACTCTTTTCCACCAATCAGGCCTTCAACATTTTGGTGCACCAGGTGTAAAGCATTATTTTTAAGATTAATAGATTCAACGGCCTGAGAGCGATCAGATATAAAATTATGCTGTGGCTGATGTAGAACTAAATGGCTAGATTTAACATTAATTGATTTATACATTGTGTCAAGCTTAGTGCAAGAACGTTGCTCTTTTGTCCTAAAATCTAATTTAAATTACTTGGATATAAACAACTATCCAGAGTTCTAATATCAATGTCATTTTTCTGCTCAAAAGGAGCAGGTTTGATAGCCAGATTTTTGGCTAAAGAATCTATAAAATAATGTAGCGAAATTGCTACCTGTCTTTTAAAATAATCCAGGAGCTTATGCTTTCCTTTAGTCATATAGAAATAATAATTTTTCCTAACAATAGTGTTAGTATCAATTATACTAAATTTTTTATTATGAAGTGTTAATGTGTCCAATGACAAATTTAAATAGTACCTAATCCTATTTTCCACAACTGGCATATGCTTACAGTAGGGCAGTGTGTAAATAATAATATTATTTAAATCTAATGAGTTTAATTTATTATAATATTTAATAAGTTTTTGTTTGGTTATATCAGTCCTGTTTCCTATGAAAATAACCAGATTATCTCTCTGATGAAATTTATAACTACATACGGCCTTCATTAATTGGGTATAGGATGTAGAAGGTATGCAGTGATTTATAAAGGACTGCCCCTGTGAACAAAAGTTTAATTTTGACCCCATGTCTCTCCCAATTTCATCACTAAACATAATCCAACGACTACCTTCACTGTTATCTTTTTTAAAACCTTGATTGATTTGTTTTGGTGTGTTATGCATCTGGTCACCAGATAGGGCAAGTGTACTCCCTGGCTCAGGTTGACTGCAGTCACATTGTGTTTTATCTGCTAAGGAGTTAAAACGGTCAGCATAATTAGATGTTGAATTTAAGAGTTTATCCATGGCCAAAGAATATTCTTTTATAATCAGCTGCGATTTATCATACATTGTCTTAACAGACTCCAAGGAATCTTGAAGCTGTTGTAATTTATAACTGAATTCCTGTGTATCTGCAGCATGCTGTTTTTGACTACTTTCTAACTTTTCAGTGCATAAATTTAGTTCATGTAATATATCCAATCTATTTCGGCAATTCTTAATATTTTTGGTGAAGTTTTTATTATTATTAAGCAAATTTTGATTTTTTCTTATCAACTTATTTATTTTTATATAATGTTTTAACTTTTTGTTGCTACAATGACCTAAACCTACTTTGGCCGATACTGCAGGGTGTTTAGGAGTATCATTTGTAAGGTCTATAATGTCAGTCTGTTTATGTTTTGCAGCTGTAACTAACCTTGGGGACCTATCCATGAGTTCATCGAACAATGTTTGGTTTTGTTGAGAACTAACTTGCAGAGACGCTTCTTCTAGCTGAGTTATTTGTTGGTGGGAGTCCCTAAGCTCATGTTCTAGATCAGCTATCCGTTTTAAAGCGCGTTCATACTCTAAACTCGTGGCCGAGAATAGCCGAGTGTTACGTGTTTTTCGTGACGGAATTTCTGGATTCGGTCGCCACGCTCAAGGCCCGCGATAGAAGCTATACAATAGCTTAAAAAGATCCTCAAATTTAAATGTAAAGCTTTAAAATATTAATAGATTCACAAAATCTTTGAAACAGGTCTACTTACAAAGTCGTGTTTCATCTAATTCCACCTCCTTCGGAGTAACAAGCCCGTATACGCATTGCACCAAAGTCTAGAGAATATTTACAAAATTTTGCGGCAATCCAACAAAAAATATCACAAGAGACGGACGAGTGGCGGTCACATTACAGTTAGGAGCTTGGAAAAGTTCCGAAGAACTATGTGAATTATGTCCATCTTGGGAACGGATACGCCAGACGTGAAAGAAATTACATAACAAGTACAGCAAGAACATTGAGTATACTTCCTATGTTTTTACGAGCATACTCCTCATGTGACATACAATTATGTAGCCCACCTGATTGGCAGTGTTGAAAGCAATTAGTGTAGCTCGTATATACTGGCAACGACATAAGTATTTTACTAACATGTTGAATTGAACAAAACAATGTCTGTTGAAATTTTTCGAGACACTCATAAAGCCTTTAACTTGACTTAACGTCTAGCATGACATCCGAGGACATGAACATGACATCCTGACACCCGAGGACCAAGGACTTAACGTACCTTCCGAAGCATGAAACGCTTTTAAGTAGAAATGCTACAAAAGTCATGTGTCTCAGTTCAGATACTTTTTTTTTTAACGTGAGGGAAAATCCATAATGGATGCTATGCCGGACTGTTACCGCATAGAAAACCTCACATAACGCCCAACAGCCTATGGTTGGGAGCCTCGGGTAAGCCCTCGGAAAGATGTCCCAGGACTCCCAACAGACCTACAGCCACCACTGCAGCCTTGCCCAGGGTGCGGTTAGGGTGCTATCCCGCCTCTTTGGGAGGTTTCGGGTGTGATCCCGCTTCTAAGGGGAGGCGTGCGTGAATCCCTCACACCACGCTGCCGTCATGGGCCTGCCTCTGTAAGGACGGTGAGCAGCCCTCTCACGGTCCTCGGGCCCCGGTCATGGAGGCCCATAGTCTTCGGCGAAGTCACGTCGGCGGCGCCCAGGCCGCCGACTGCGGACCTCAGTTCAGATACTTAAAGCAGAGATGGTTAATAGAAAACTGAGCTAGCGTAGCACTCGTTGTTCCATTTTGATGAGTTCAATAAACACATCTTAAAGAAATTTTTGACTAAAATATATTTTAAGAATATTGTTGAACTTTCACACACAACATCAGCTTACCTAAACTAAGCTATAAGCTTGTGCTATGGGACCTAGACGACTGATAGACATACTTTTATAATTCATTCATTTATATCAAATATAATACATATTATATCAAAATAAACACGTATAGAAAACAACTAAACTCCGAAACAAACATTAATTGTGGACTTTTCCTTCTCTCCGCAATGAATCTTTTTGCGAAAGTGTTCCCTTAGTCGCCTCTTACGATCCCCTCCATACCCTCGCCACACGGGGCAGTCCGTTTCAACCTAACAAGAATTTTATTATTCGTAGAAGTTGTAGTACCCCCTATTCCTTGTTTCTATAAACATAATTTGATGTTAATGGATCACGATATTGTTGTCGAGCAACAATTTTACCGCATGCATTATTAAATTGCGTCGCCTAGTTCGACATTGGCGGGAAAATTTTAATAAAGCCACCCGCGGGAATTTCACCCATAAACTGTATTTAGTAGATTGTGCACTGTACTGATAATTTATGTCCATCAACTATCGGTGATATGTTGCGTCGTCGTGTTTAACGGAATTTAGTAATTGCAGTTTCGTTCATAGAAATTTCTAGTGGTAAATTTCTATTGGTATTTGGCACTATGTAAAAATGTTTTTATGGATAGTCTGGATTCCTCGTCTAGTGATTTATTTCCGTGTTTAGTGTGATAAGCATGTTGATTTGGGCTTGTCTGGCTGTATTATGAAATACATTAAGTCCTACCTATATTTATCAGTTGTCTTGATCCTTCAGCTCAACCTACCGAGAGCGAACCCGAGACTACCGGCCATAATAGGCAGATGAATGAGCTCCTGGTGGTTTTAATCGGTAGGAGTTCGGCATAGCATCCATGATGATTTCCATACGTTAAAAACAAAAGTAAATATTAGCTTAAGTAAAGTTAGATGGAGCTATGGACATCATTCCAAAGTATGTATTTATACTATTTTTATATTATTTTATATTAAGGTTTTTGGACTTTAAAACCTTCTAAGACCCCTTTTGAAAATGATTAATTCTTCAAATATTAAAACTATTTATCGTATTGTCATGTCTTATTCTTGTAAATAGTTGACTCAAGTAGGTACGTAACTTGAGGTAACTGTTTTTGATAACCGTTTTTATTCATAGATAGTAGATACCCTTCCTGGGATTGATTTCATGGCTATGCAGAGAATTTCTTTATAAAATTATCGTCTGAATAGTTAATGACTACCTATACATCATGAACAACTTACCTAAATTCTACCAAAAATTATCTTCACTAATTAATTATAAGTCAAAGAAGAGTTAAATTTGTTGAGCAGTCAACGCACCTCTGCTTTGAAGATATTTCGCAAAGACAGTTGCCTCACTTTCATTCATAATTAATTCAGTGAACTTCAGCTTAAGGGTGCTTCTAAGCGCAAGGCGAAAAGTAAGGCTTAACTTATTCACTAAGAGTAAAAATTTCACATTCTGAACAAGCATCCCTTCTTGCCATAAATATAATTCATAAGACTTAGTACATCTTGACTTTAAACCGACAGTTGGGACGCTATCCGTCTTTCCGTGTGGATTTGATAAAAGCTACTTATAGAGAACGAAATGGGTGATGTTATTGAGTCAAAAAATATACATCAGTGAATGTTAAAAAGCTTCTACTAATATATAGAAGTACAAGTTTGTGAACATGTTAGATTATTTAGATGTTTGTTACTCAATCACGCTCTAAAGGCTAAACGGGTCTAGCTAAATTTCAGTACAGGAGTAAGGGTGAGGCTCTAGCAGTGAGCCTCGACATCTCGAAAGCCTTTGACCGGGTCTGGCACTGTGTTCTTCTTTCGAAACTGCCCTCCTATGGACTGCCCGAGAGTTTATGCGGATGGGTGTCCAGCTTTCTGGCCGGTAGAAGCATCAGGGCCGTCGTTGACGGCAGCTGTTCTGACTGCATGGCCATAAACGCTGGAGTACCACAAGGCTCTGTGTTGTCCCCTACTTTGTTTCTGCTGCATATCAATGACATGTTGTCTATTGACGGCATTCATTGTTATGCGGACGACAGTACGGGCGACACTTATTACACGGGCCGTCTCGGTATCTCTCGGGTTGCAGTGGAAGAAAGTCGTGAACAACTTGTGTCTGAAGTCGAGGCTACTCTCACCAGAGTGTCCGATTGGGGTCGACAAAATCTTGTCCAATTCAACCCTACCAAGACACAAGTTTGTGTTTTCACCGCAAAAAAGACCCCATTCACTATGGCGCCACAATTTCAGGGCACATTTCTCACCATCTCTGAAAGTATAGGGATCCTTGGTGTTGACATCTCCAGTGATGTGCAGTTCCGCAGTCACTTGGAGGGCAAGGCCAAGCTGGCGTCCAGGAAGCTCGGAGTGCTCAGAAGGGCGCGGCGGTACTTTACTGCGGCGCAAGCACTGCTTCTCTATAAGTCGCAAGTGCGTCCGCATATGGAGTACTGCTGTCACCTCTGGACAGGGGCACCCGAATACCAGCTTCGTCCATTTGACTCGGTGCAAAGGCGAGCTATGAGAGTTGTCAACGATCCCATACTTGCAGGTGGTGTGGAACCTCTTAGTGACAGGAGAGGATTATTTGCTTCTCTGTGTGTGTTCTACCGCCTGTACAACGGTTTGTGCTCTGAAGAATTGTTTGATATGATGCCTACGGCTACATTCTATCATCGCACCGCTCGCCATAGACAGGGTGTTCATCCTCATACGTTGCGTCCTGAGCGGTCGAGCACGGTGAGATCTAATAGAGGCTTTCTTCCGCGTACGCTTAGGTTGTGGAATGATCTCCCTGCTTCGGTTTTCCCAAACGCCTACAGTATGGGGTTCTTCAAAAGGGGACTTAGAAGGTTTTTAAAGGGTCGGCAGCGCGATTGTGGCGCCTCTGGTGTTGCATACGTCCATAGGCTGCGGTGACCACCGGTACATCTGGTGGGGCCGTATGCTTGTCTCCCACTCTAGTGGTATAAAAAAAAACAGGAGATATAGTCGGCTACTTTTTATCCCGGGATAACGTTCCTATGAAAATCAGTAACTGGTATAGAATTTCACGCAGGCGAAGCCGTGAGCATAATCTAGTAAAAAATATGAAACAAAATTTGTATTATTAGTGATGAAGAAGTTTATTTATCACTTGTACAAGTACAAGCTTATAGTTAAACGTAATTGAGGCACAATCAAATGGGAGGACCGACGACCAGCAAAAGATTGCATAGAGGGACTGAATGCGATTGGCGCAGGGCTTTACTTATATTATTGCGGCGTGAATTGGGAAGGCTTACGTCCAGCAGTGGGCTTCCATAAGCCGATTTGAAAAACTTATTTATTTATACAGTGTTTGTCTATTCGTTTTGTTACATTGGCAAACTAAGGTTAGAAAAGACTTAACACTGAATTAGACTTGTACCAAAGTTTCTTTTCGTTAAATAGCGTTTCCTTGAATTTCAATATTAAATGTTACCTCTATAGAAGATCAAATAAAATTCTACATAAAACAATATTGTATTCATAAATCGAATGAATATAGGTGCAATTCTATACATTCGTGCCGTGTAACTTTCTAAAAAGTGCCGGTAGATGGTGCCTACGTTGCCCTAAGACGTATAATAAGGTGGAAAATTTGGTTGGTTCCGAGTAGGTTTCAGTGGCGGAGTGGATAACGCGTCGGCACGGATCGCCGAAGACGCAGGTTTGAATCCTGCTCAAAACCAATTCGTCTTCCATATTTAAAAAAAATTTCAATAAAAAATAAAACCGACTTCCAACAAATCCTGTAAAATAAAATTTTCTTAGCACAAAGTAATATGTATTTTGATTTATCTGATTTTATTCAATATCATATTGAAGTCGGCGCCAAGTAAACCCATAGGTTTATGTAGGTATTATTAATGGCACCAACTTCAATACTATATTGAATAAAATCTGATAAATCAAAATACATTTTACTTTGTGCTAAGAAAATTTTATTTTACAGGATTTGTTGGAAGTCGGTTTTATTTTTATTGAAAATTTTTTTTTCATTATTTTAAGTGACGGGTGAACCGAAAAATGTATCTATCTATGTAAAAGTTTTCATCAATACAAATCAATCAAGCCCAAACACAAGGTAGCTGCTGTAAATCGTAAAGGGTTTCCCTCGACTGTCTTTCGGTTCCATAATCAGATCGACTTCAGACCTTCATTAAAGTGTAGAACATTAAAGCACTTAATTAAAAAGTTAACAAGTGCACTAGTTGTCCCTACAATTTTCGGTGGTTGCCCTCGTTTTCTCCTGGAT
This sequence comes from Miltochrista miniata, assembly GCA_933228765.1. Classification (NCBI taxonomy): domain Eukaryota; kingdom Metazoa; phylum Arthropoda; class Insecta; order Lepidoptera; family Erebidae; genus Miltochrista; species Miltochrista miniata. The sequence continues at coordinate 22,975,747 of OW121749.1, read as the reverse complement.
CCCATCATCAGATCCTGACCTGGTGAAAATGGGACCACCTCAGAAGTAAACCCTATTCAATAAAAAAATAAATTTTGAAATCCGTCTATAATTGACGGAAATATCGCTTAACATACATAAAAAAAAATACATACAGACGAATTGAGAACCTCCTCCTTTTTTTGAAGTCGGTTAAAAATTATAAACAAGATTGTGTTATGTGGTAGATAAATTATTATATCATACCTCTTTCTGCAATGATTTTTTTCCTTAATAAAACACCTGATTCCGAGGGTATCAAAAACCTTTTCACACATTTTAAACTTATAAAAAAGTGAAGACATAGTGAATGTAAATATTAAAATACTGTGAAGTTTTTTTTAAAACACCGAGTAATCTGTAAAATACCACTCGATTATTTACAACCAAATTAAGCTACGTAATCTCGTAGCAAGTCTACGCTGTCGTAGCAATACTTTCTTAATAGAAATCTAGTTATACTTCCACTATCTTTAAAGAAGCTTACGTTATATTATTCAAATTGTACAACAAATTATTATTCCTTATAATTAACGATATTTTATTAAAATTAAAAATTAGAATGAATTTAGCAAAGCAATATTAATAAATTTTATTGTAAAGTTAATAAATAAGAAAAATAAAGGCCTTTACTCTTTTTAAGTCTTTTTATTGCTAGCTAGCATCCTCCAGTCGGTATCGAAAGTTAATTTTGAAATAGCGCATAGTCAATTTGACTACCAGAACTTGGCAGTTATCTCTCTCAGCGAATAAGCACAGTAATTCAAAAGGAGAATGCTGCCAGTCATTTGAGCACAACGCCACGAGGGTTTTATTTAAATTAGTTAAATATATATTTACTAATTTAATTATTGAATTTTATATAATTAAGAATATCAGGTAATTACATGGCAATAGGAAACAAGATAACTACACAACGCTATTAATAAGTTTCCACAGATGGCACAGAAATTGTAAATATTTCATATGCTTTATTGAGTTTTCACCAACGGCAATACGGCTCACCACCTATTACGTGGGACAAATTATACAAAGGTGAAATGTGGGCATATAATATGCCTCTGCCTACCCCTTCGGGGATAAAGGCGTGACCATATGTATGTATGTATTGAGTTTTTTAATATTTCATTCATAATCATTATTTTTCGGAAAATTATATCACTGAATGGTTTTATACTAGACTGAATCTTTAAGCTCTTTTATGATTAAGCAAACAGGGTAGTTTCACACGCTCCAAGGAGTCTGATGAAGAAATACCTCTCCTTTCATAGACCTTATGTGACGTAAACGAAGTTGCGAGGGTCAGCTAGTCTGTAATAAGAGTGTCTATTAAAATTAGATTACGATTACTTTACGTGATTGGGTGAGCTCTAATATTAAGAATGTAAAGCATACTCCAAATACAACTTGCTGACACATTCTTTGTCACAGTAGATATACATTTTACATACTGCAGTACAATATTTATCAACTCGCAGTCTTTCGAATGAACTTATCAAGATTTTAAGTCGGAAGAACGATGCCGCGAAAACGGAATAAGTAAGTAGGTAGGTACTTGTGTGAATAACAACGGCTAATCTCTGTTCCGAGGCGGACAGGGATACGCTCGGTGCATGGTAGGCAGGTAACGGAGGTACCTATCTAATCTACTGGCTAAGGGCGGAAAAGATAAGGGGATTACAAGATGCTTCAGACTTGTTTGTTGATTTTGTCGAGAATTTTTTAATTCTCTTCTTATTTTTTAAACGATTTATACTTATGTATTTCGTAAAAGTATTTGTTTCTTGTATACGCCTTTTACAATTTTATTGAAATGTTATATGCAAAGATTATCTATACTAATATTCTAAAGAGGAAAGATTTGATTGTTTGTTAGCTTGTATGCTTGTTTGTTTGTTTGCATCAAATAGGCTCCGAAACTAAATTCTTTCATTGTTGGGAAGCTACACTCTTTGCGGTGAACATAGGCTATATTTTATTTCCGTATTCCCACGGGAACGGGAACTATGCGGGGGAAACCGCGTGACGTCCGCTATTGTTGAATATGTAGACGGAATAGAAGACTGCAGGCTAGCATTTTGGGATGTTTTATGCTTTACATATTGTTATAGTGATTTAGTGTGAAGATATTTCTGCGTATTTAAAGAAATTTTGTAACAATAAGACAGTTCTAAAGCGGAGTATTGCAGATTTCCAACTATTTGGATGGTAAAAGTATCTATCACCTGTTACTTCATCCCTTTTTTACGAGTTAAGAAAAAAAAATACGTAAGTATTTACAGACATTTTCACACAACATTATCTAATACCAAAGTTGACTAGGATTAACCTGCATGTGTTATAGTTATCAGACCACGGATCATCATACACAGAAACACCCAGACTCTTGACACAAACATTTGTGGATCACACAAATTTTGTCTCCTGTGGAAATCGAACCCACGACCTCGTGATCCGCAGTTGCACATTTCGTATTTTAAACCACCGAGTCGGTCGAAGTACAGTTTGTCATTCCCTTGTTGCTATAAGTTAATTACCCTTGACTGTTCTGCGTCAGGATTGACGGTTGAATACTGGGTGGTGAGTCTTCTCCCCTACCTTCTATTACAGTTTCTTCGTCTAGGCCATTCAATTTTTAAACATTAAAATAAAAATAATCATGAGCAATACAACACCAACATCAAAAAATATTAACGACCTAATTGTACATAGCCGGTTGTTGTTTTGAACCTTTTCAAAACAATTTTTGGTGCGAAATCCAATTTTTCTGTCTGTCCATAGATGCTTGATTTTATGATTCATATCATAGTCAACTTCAACGACAATTTGCATAACCACGAAAAATTTATATCCATGAGAGGCAGTAAAATCCTTTGAAAAGTTTATTGGCTCTCCTCTGGCTGAGATTTTGTGAAACACATCCATAAATTTGCCATGGCGGTGACAAAGACACATCGATAGCATGAGCGGCACCTACTTTACGATCCCTAGTATCAAAAAGTATCGAAACAGCTTTTGGTAAAAGTGCAATTTTACGGGCCTGATGAAAGAAGACTTACATATTTAGCTACTTTTTGTACACATTTCTTATGTTATTACCTTCTATTTTTACCTTTCTAAGTATGATTCAGTACCTAGTTGCCATATCCTTTTATACCACCATGGTAGCAGACAATCATACGACTCATCTTATTATAACTGGTCACCGAAGCCTATGTTTGCAATGCCAGAGGTGCTTCACTCGCTACGCCGACCCTCCAAAAATCTTCTTAGACGAAATTCACAAAAATAACTATTAAAATAATCTTAACACTCAGTACCCAGGCTCGACTTTTAAGTCAAAAAATAAAATACAAGACTTGAAAACCAGAAGCTCTTATATTTTGCTGGTTTGAAGTAGCACTTGTTACTGGTTACATAAAGGCTTTGAAGCGAGATTTCATTTGTATTTCAAATACATTTTAACGTGCTAATGGAAATGAGGTTATATTAAATATTTATTGCGCTGCGATACACTTAGTTGAGTAGACACTTATATATTTTACGGTACTATAATGGTAGCTTACATAACGTAGGAAAGGTTTCACATGATTTGATCATCGTGAGTCGACATTTGTCCAGTGGGCTCATCCATCAGAGACGACGTATCTGCAGTAATTCCTGCTAATATATTACTCGTGTCCACAACATGCTTCACGCTTGAGGTCTGAAATATATTTACTTAATATGTTAGTTTAAGATCTGAACTTATATGAAATTTAGTGCTAGCTTCGACTATTTTTTACTACCAGCGGGTATTCGCCGTTTAATATATTATATGGAACACCTCTTTTTTCAAAAGCAAAATGAAAGTAGTCTAAGTTTCTTCTATAGACTGTTTCGTTTGTACTCTAGTCAAAATTCCCACAAAATTGAACCAGAAGTTAGAGAAATTACCAAACAAATAAATACAAACAGATAAATAGACAATTCTTTTAATTTTAACAAAATATTTTGAATTCTTTCTAGTTCTCTTTCTTTATTCTTTGTTCGTTTTTACTTGTGGATTAAATTCTATCCAATGGGAAAAGGTCCACTTTTGAGTCTTTTGTCCGATGCTAATGAGAGTCGATTTCGCTGACATCATCGTGAAAAAATTCACAACTGAACAAGTTTTTAGGGAACGCCTGTTTTTACTAAGATATTTTGAAGAATTCCTGTGTTGGATAAATTTTAAGATATTTTGAAGAATTTCTGTGTTGGATTGAATACAACATTTAATTACCTATCTGGCAGAACGTATGAGTACATTTAGAACTTATAAAGTTAGACTAAATATTCTGGAGAACTTTTTTATTTTGATTTAAAAAACAAGGAATTATTTTCTAGTTTTATTTCGTTTATTTCAACATGTTAAAAAAAAAACTACAAATAATTTATAACAATAATTTCTAATTACCTATTATTCATTTGACAAGAAAAGCAAGCTTTTGCTAATTATATACTGCTTTAATTGCTTTTACACTCTGTCAGCCTATTTTCGCCCTCCGAATATAAAATTATCATTTTTTTTTGGGTATTTTTGGCGTTACTTTACCAAGCTAGTCAGAAAGGTTGGTATAAAATTATTTCCAGTTTTCTTGCTCTATTTTTTTTTTATATTCAGCACGCCAATTTGACGTCGCCACCAGCCTGATGGAAAGCCGTGGCGCATCTAGCAATTGGGGGCCACTTTTGACAGTGGTCATTAAGTTGGCGGCCCTGTGATGTGCCTCTTCACGCTCCTCTTAAAGAACCCGGGATTGTAAGATGAGGGAAAAACGTGTGCGGGCAGGTCGTTCCAAGTTTTTACAGTTCGACAGAGGAACGATCTTTTGAAACGCTCAGTTCTGGCGACGATTCTCTCCACTGTGTATGAGTGGCATCTCTGCCCGGCACGCGTTGTTCGGGATCGGAAAGGGAAGGGATCAGGTTGAAGAGCTCTTCAGAACATTCGCCGTGATACATTCGGTAGAAAGCAGCCAAGGACGCCATGGTTCTTCGCTGCGCTAACGGTTCGAGGCCTCCCGTCACCTCAGGACAACCAATTATTCGGATAGCACGTCTCTGCATAGCGTCAAGCGCGTCTAGTAAGTACCTCGCGGAGACTACCAAAGGTGAGAACAGTACTCGACGCAGGGATGAATCTGCGTCTTGTAGAGTAAACATCTCTGATGTGGCGTGAAGTACCGCCTCACCTTATTTAGGACTCCAAGTTTACGCGAGGCCAGCGCAATACAATTCTCTATGTAGTTTTTGTGATTGAGCTCACGCCGGACGTCTATACCGAGGATCTCCAGGCTGTCCTTTAGTGGAATCGTAATGCTCTGAAGGGAGGGTAGAGGAAGGAATTGGGACTTCTTAGCTGTAAACGCACACGCCTGTGTTTTTTTGGCATTGAACTCGACCACGTTGTCTAAACCCCATTGGGCAATGTGACCCAGGTCCCGGTCGAGATCCGCCACGAGTTGCCGTCTCTTCTCCTCCACGTCACCACGCCCCTCCGCTGGACGGCCAGAATAGCTCCCATGTAGCGTACTATCATCCGCATAACAATGAATGCACCCAAGGGACAGCATGTCATGGATATGCAGAAGAAAGAGAGTTGGGGACAATACCGATCCCTGTGGTACTCCGGCATTTACCTTAACGGCATTTAACAAGTACTTCTACGAAATCGTTCTCTTAGACGCCTTTTATGAAAACCAACGGTGTGAATTGGGATGATATGAATGGATGTTTGTACCTAATCTTTCGCCACACATATTCCCCCCAACTGATTCCAAAATAAAATCATTATTATAAACATTTTACGATAAACTGTAAATCACAAAAATGGCCGAGAAAGCTACTTAATAAATATTTATTTGATCGCTCAAATCGTCCGTGTTTATTGACCGACATTTGTACAACATAGATGTATCCATTAATAGTGCTTATGAGATCGTTGGGCCCATAAATACTATTACTGCGGTACTACACTCGTAAATTACAAAATGTGGTTCTTTTACCAAGTCCGTAATAAGACATAGGTATATAGGTCCGTAATAAGACAGGTGTATATGAGTGAATTAATTTTATAGCTACTCTGCAAGTTCAAAGTATTTCTTTTTTAATTATCGGTCTTGAGTAGGACTCGAACCTACGTCTGGCATATAATTATAATGGTTTTACTGCAGTAACAACTTGCACCATTTTTTTAACGTGAGGGAAAATCCCTCGTGGATGCTATGCCGAACTCCTACCGACTAAAAATCCTCACGTAACGCCAAACAGGACTCCCAACAGACCTACAGCTACCACTGCGGCCTCGCCTAGGGGGTGGATCGGATGCTATCCCGCTTCTTAGGGAGGGGAGGCGTGAATCTCTCATATCACGCTGCTGTCATGGGCCTGCTTCTGTAAGAACGGTGAGCAGCCCTCTCACCGTCCTCAGACCCTTGGTCATAGAGGCCGATAGTTTTCGGCGAAGACACATCGTCGACGCCCAGGCCGCCTCTTTCACGAGCATGACCTGCTACCAGAAAGAGGCGGCGCAGTCCCACTTACTCCCGCTGGAGATCATGGCACGCACCATGGTCTCGAGCGAGAGAGTGTCCACGTCCAGACCCACAAGGACCTGGCGCTGTTGCGCCCACGCCGTGCACTTCACCAGCGTGTGGACAACTTGAGCGCGACAACTTGCACCATTCTGTTTTAACACTGCAATAGGCTTTACTTTATTGTTTTTTTACTGTATTAGTTACTAACTCTTATATATAGGCAATTATTTACTATATTTTCCCACGTAATAGTTAATAAGCCTATTGCAGCGCACGCTCTGCCTACTCTTTCGGTGAGACACAGAAGCGCAAGGTCCACTGTCTTAATTAAAACATAATAGGAACTACTGGAATAACTTAAGAGATGCAATTCCAAAAGGATATTAGAACCAAAAGTTGAAAAAACAAACATCAGGCTCAAAAACTTGCTTCATCAATCATAATTATGACCTAAACGGTTGAAAAAATATTAATTTGGTTTAAGTAATTTATCTCTCTAGGACGAAGACGAGGGTTCAAAGAGCTTTATGTTTTAAAAGATAAAGTCGTTTACCACGACAGCATAACTTAATAAAATATGTGTTCGGTATAAACAGAAACGGCAATCTGAGGCAGATACATTTATATAGTAAGTACCTACTAACGTATAAATAAAATTGAAGTGTCTTTATTTAATTTAAAATTAACAACACTTCCCTAAACGCATATAAAACTTTATACAGCTATTAAATAAAACATCTCTTCTTAGATCTTATGAAAATGTATGGTATCGTAAAACGCAGCAAAGGATTTTTTTTTTCAAGTACAGCGTTTGGTTCTAGTACTAAAAGTCCCTGATCTGACTGACGCTGCAGACAAACGGATAAACGTACACGCAACCAATGATGTATAATGTTGTCAAATACGTCCATTTGTCTCTCCGCAGCTAATTTCAGAGACCATTAAAGCTAAAAATCACAACATTATTCAATATTCAAACTATTTTTTTATGATGGCCAGTATTTTCAGTTAAGGAACACAGACATTGACGTGAAATAGATCACGACCCAAAGAGTTTGTAATACAATTTATTTAAAACAATGATTTTACGAGATCCAGATCTATAAAAGCACTTATCAATAGCAATGGACCCTTATTTTGTTCGGAACCGTAAATACCAACCCTTATTTACGTTTTGTGAAAAGCAGGCGTTTACCAACTATTGTCAGAGTAGCTTATTTAGAGGTAATAGTATAAACAGTAATCACACATGCGGTTATCGAGCGACACCTCGCGCCCATGCTATGATTGATTGGCTACAGGGTTGGTAGGAGGTCTCCCCCCTGCCTTGTCTCCCTCACTCCCTGAGCGGCTTCGAGGCAGCCAGCCGCCGACGCCCGCTGAGACAACGTTGCTTGACATGATGTTCATTTGTTCTGATTTGTTAGACACCAGGGCGCACCGTGAACACTCCAGCATCGAACATTACTTGATTGGAAAATATTATTATGATATAATGTACCCCATGAGAGGCGGGATATTTACGTGCAGTCCCTTTTCATGTTTCGTTACACTAGAAGTTACTTTTATAGAGATTTTGACTTGATGATTAAAGAAGGAACTAGGAACATTTTCAAGTTAAATTTCTTATTTACGATTTATTATCGGATGGTAGGATTAAAATTAACATGTAACAATAGCATTAATACGGAATATGTACACAGACTTGAATTAGATAACTTGATACATAAAATAACACAGCAGGTGACATTTTTTTCTATGTTTATTTCGTATGTATTTAGAAATATATAATAATGTCCATCAGTCATCTAGATCCCATAGCACAAGCTTATGCTGGCAAAATTTGGGCTAGATGATGTTGTGTGAGAATGTCAGCAATTATTTATTATTTTGCCAATAATTTTGTTGGTCCGATGTAATAAGGACAAGTCTTATAAGGTCTCAGAGGCAAGTGTAATAAGGTCATCGGACATACAACCGTATTTCCAGCAGTCAGGGCAGATATACATGCCTATAAATAATATCTTTGCAGTACAAGCAAAAACTCGTTTATAAAGTCAGAAAATTGAACTTCATTCTACAAATCTGCTTACTGGTTCTATTGCTAAATTCATAAATCAATATCTTTAAAGATATCTTTTTTTGCACATACACCATGGAAATAAATTTAAAAAGAACAGTGTGGGCAACCATTCGATTTCTTCAAACAGTTTAAATATGAACATCACTTACGCTACGTCCTAGGTAGGCGGTTCGAAGCGAACGCGATTCTGAAGCGGTGACACGCGAATTCAACGCGACGCGGTGCGACGCGGCGGCTATGTCCTACGTGCACGCGAATCGTCTCGCACAGCCGCCACCGACCGGCGACGCTGCCGTTCAGTTGGCACTTTGCATCAGCCTAATGCAACTGCTATAGATCAAAAAAATGTATGGAGTTCTAGATTTTAGGTTTTTTTGGGGTGAAGTGAAGTGGGGTGTGGTGAGGTGAATTGGTGTGAGGTGGGGTGGGGTGAGGTTAGGTGGAGTGGAATTTTGTCCTTTTGGACTTTGGCCTTTGGGACTTTTGGACTTTTGGCCTTTTGGACTTTAGGACTTTTGGACTTTTGTACTTTTGGACTTTTGGCCTTTTGGGCTTTTGGAGTTTTTTGGACTTTTGGACATTGGTTTTTTTGGACTTTGGACTTTTTACTTTGGACTTTTGGCCTTTTGGACTTTTGGACTTTGGACTTTGGACTTTGGACTTTGGACTTTGGACTTTGGACTTTGGACTTTGGACTTTGGACTTTGGACTTTGGACTTGTGATTTTTGTACTTTTGATCCTACTTTTTGTTGGCAAGTCCAAAAGTCACAAAAGTCCCAAAAGTCCCGGAGGTCCCAAAAGTCCCAAAAGTCCCAACAGTCCAAAAGTCCAAAAGTCCAAAAGTCCAAAAGTCCAAAGTCCCAAAAGTCCTAAAGGTCCCGGAGGTCCCAAAAGTCTCAAAAGTCCCAAAAGTCCAAAAGACCAAAAGTCCAAAAGTCCAAAAGTACAAAGTCCCAAAAGTCCTAAAGGTCCCGGAGGTCTCAAAAGTCTCAAAAGTCCAAAAGTCCAAAAGTCCAAAAGTCCAAAAGTCCAAAAGTCCAAAAGTCCAAAAGTCCAAAAGTCCAAAAGTCCAAAAGTCCAAAAGTCCAAAAGGCCAAAAGTCCAAAGGCTGTTTGGTACAGAGATACATTATAGTCTGGAATAACACATAGGCTACCTTTTATCCCGGGAATGGCTTCCCGCGGGAACAAATTTTACGCGGGCGAAGCTGCGGGCATCAGCTAGTATTCTTATATAGAGGAAGTGGGACTAATTTTTAACCGACTTCAAAAAAGGAGGAGGTTCTCAATTCGTACGCTATGTTTTTTTTTTTTTTTGTATGTATGTTACGCTATAGCAGCGCCAATTATGTATGGATTTTGAAAATTTTTTTTTTGTTTGAAAGAGGTTACTCCTGAGGTGGTCCCATATCCAGGGTATCAGGATCTGATGCTGGGATCCAGGAGAAATCGAGGGCAACCACCGAAAATTGTAGGGACAACTTAAAAATTTTAAATAAAAAAATAGAACCGACTTCATACAAATCTTTAAATATAAAATTTACCTAGCACATAGTAATATGTATTTTGATTTATCAGATTTTATTCAATACTAGCTGACCCGCGCAACTTCGTTTGCGTGATAAATGAAGAACCGTTCCACCGATTTTGTGCAAACTTCACATAAACCATCTACTAAATAGCCCGAACAAAGCCTAAACATTTGGTTTGGATAGGTGAGCCCGTTCTTGAGTTATAAAATTACAACGAAAAGTGGCATTGATTTTTATATATATAGATAATATTGAAGTTGGTGCCATTAATAATACCTACCTAAGCCTTTACCTTTTGGTTTACTTGGCGCCAACTTCAATATGATATTGAATAAAATCTGATAAATCAAAATACATATTACTATGTGCTAGGTAAATTTTATATTTAAAGATTTGTATGAAGTCGGTTCTATTTTTTTATTTAAAATTTTTATGTATACTTAGAAAGGCATAATCGACGATAATAAATTTACTTCTTTTATCCCATAAATTAGGACGTTCTTGAATTACATTGATTAAAATTTCTATTTCCAACATTTTATAAAACACGGCGGCACCGCATCCAGTTCGCGCGCAAATATCAAACCAACTGATCGCGTTCGCTTCATTTCGCGCCGCCCCGCACCGCACCGCACTTGCGTTTGGTCACGTAGGACACTTCAATTAGGTTTCAACTGTTTGTTGGTATCGCGCCGCGCCGCGCCGCTTTGCGTTCGCTTACGTAGGACGTCGCCTAACATCGTAATGAATTCAATATCCTTTTCAGTCGAGTACCTGGTTCAGAATGACATCTCTCAATCTAAAATAGTCGATTGCCTGGATTATTGTTATAAATGGCTAAATATTTTCTAAGTTAAATTCTCAACACTACAGTCACGTAAACTCGATATTTTTCGCATTATTATTCGGGTTCCTTACCCAAAAGGTAAAAACGGAACCCTTTTCTTAAGACTTCGCCGTCCATCTGTCTGTCCGTCACGAGGCTGTTTCTCAGGAACTATGATAGCTTAAGAGCTGAAATTTGCACAGACGATGTGCTTCCGTGGTCGCTATAACAACAAATACCAAAATCAGAATAAGAAATTAAAGGGTGACCCACTTGGCCGGTTTTATAATACGAGAAGATTAAAAAGGGCTGTGTTCACATGTTACTAGATACCAAAAAGGCATTGTGTTGTATATTAACCTATCATCGGTCTTAATAGAGGCATCCGACTAATGTGAAACATCAATTATACCGCAAACTATGTATGCACGTGTTTTCTTCTTCATCTGATTACAGTCACTTGTAAATATTATCGAATCAGCCTATCGTAGTCTGCTGCTGAACGTAAACTCTTCCGTACTATGGTTGAGGGTGGGTGATTGATGAAGGGAGAGTTGGTACTGGTTTTGTTTTGTGCTTCCGTTCGTTGGTTAGCAGGTGCACCACTTGCAGGCGGGATTGGCTTGGGCCCCAAATACCTGAGCAGAGGCCCACTTACCATAGTTTAGGTTTATCTAACAACTGTATAGGTATCTGTTTAAATCCGTGAGTGCATATCTAAACTTTAAAAATTGATGTTCCGGCTATATTTTCTAACTTTATCATTAATTATATTAGTCAATTTGACCCGTAAGTTTGGCAACAGCTAAAAAGTTTTACCATATTGATGTTTTGAAATTGGTAGATGTGTTGATTTATAACCTGGTTGATTGAAAATGTTTAGTTCAATTTCCAATGTTTAATATTAATAATTTACATACCGTAACTACGGTGAGACATGCTGTGCCAACAACTTGTAATATGTAACATCTTTTTAGCCATGTTTTGTGTAAAATAGTAAATTTACTTATCTTATCTTATCTGATGTTATAGGAAACGTATCGTCGTTGGGCGTGCAGTACAATGGTGCCTCTTTGGGTAGAAGAAGGAGCAGAGGAAGGTAGCGAGGAAGGTGGCAGAGGGAGAAGAGCTCCCACCGAGCATGCATCGCGGTGGCACGCTCGACACTTGGAGCGTGTGGGTCACTTAGACCGGCGGCGGAGCGCGGGCGGCGTCGTCGGACGATGGGTCCGCGCCGCCGCCGCCGGTCCTGGCCGGCCCATAGTCCGGCTCAAGCCCTGCCTTTCCGTCTGCCAGCTCGTCGAGCAACACTGCCCCTACTTCCTACCGGCGGACCGGGCGCCCGCTTACCCCACGCAGTACGCCGGAGAGCCCACGTTCCTATGTCTCGGTGAGCAATCTTTCTTACCAAATGATTCAGCAAAGATCAATTTTAGAACATCTTAAATTAAATATGAAAATATTTTTGGTCTCGAGCAGGACTTGAACCTGCGTCTTCTGATTTCCCGGACTAGACCACCTACTTCCTTGTACTTCTAGCATCTTTTCATTTTCACCCTAGATGTCCACTAGTTAGAACTTCCTAGCATAGGCATAGCATAAGTAGCATCTGCTTCCAAATCTCAACCTTGGAACCCGCTAGGTTCGCTATGATTCACTAACTGGTAAGTGAAGCAGCTGCAGTAGTATTTTTTGGCCTTGTTGGAAAACTACCGTCTGAGGTGTCTACGCATTATCCTATCCTCGTCCATCAGTTAGCATGTGCTCCACTTGTAGAAGATGTTCTTTTGGGGCCCTGAGATCTTTCTGAAAAATTATATTATACGTTCCAACCTAGATGATTTCAATACTTTAGCGGCTGGGCAGAATCATGATCAGGAAAAGTTTAACTTTGATAGCCTGTATTGTCCTGTGTGATGTGATTGTATTATTGTCCTACCCTTGTATCCAAAATAAGGACAAATCGTAACTGCACTGATTTAAGAATACTTTACTAGCACAGTGCGTTGAGCTTCTGGTCTATCTCACTGCTCTGCTCTTGATTGAGGATATTATAAGACAGTATAATTAAACATATTTTTGCCATTTCCATCAGTTTTAACTAGGCACCCGTACCTTATTCTCAAAGGTATGGTTGAAGGTATCACGTAATCAACTCGGGATATTTGCATAAGAAAAATAAGGCTAAAGTTAAGCAACGACTGACGACGGAACGTTATGACACTAGTTTTCACTTAATTTTACATTCTGTACAATTGATTTCAGACCCGCGCATTCCGGAGACGGGCGCGCAGGCGAACAAGTCCAACTACGGGTGGGACGACTGTTGCTACTGGTACTGCGAGGGGCGACTGTGCTACCGGTGCGAGTCACGGCTCAGCGAGCCACCACGACCTGAAGGAGAGCGCTGTGCCGCTGTGGAGGAGCGCGTGCCGTCGTGCTCGGTGCCGTACCAAGCACCGGGCGCTGCACCAACTCTCTCCCCAGTGACAGCGCTGGTCTTCACGTCAGTACTGTTCACCCTTTCCATATACGCACGGACTCACTGGACCGCAGTCACGCCTATAGTGAAAGTGCGCGATTCAAGGTTATAGTTTTACGTTAAAGTGCGACGCGCTTCTGTGCGTCTTGCGATCGCCGGCCTGCGATCAGGACCGATGTTAGTGCTGTACTTATGATAATAAATAGCCCACGACTACGATTTCGGACGAGGCGGACGCGAGTGGCGGTGCGGAATACCTCGATTACGCCGCCGCTGCTCACGACGTCATCTCAATAGACTCTAAGTTAATATTTGTGTCCGATTGATCGATTTATCAGAAACATAAAACACCAAATAATAGTACTTGTAACTTAAAATCACTTATCACGTAAGCGCTGTTAGCCGATATTCCGGCCAGTATGTTAATATTTTTGGCAGAGAACGTTAACAATAATCTTGTCGATGTTTTGCATCGAGTGAAGTGCATATTATATATTTTACATAGTGTTTTACAGTCACATCGTTCATAAGCACAAACCTTCAGTTTGATATGTACGCTGAATTAGGTTATGCATTTTCCTAAATGAAAGGAATATTTTACATGAAATCGATAAAAAGCCAAAACACTCTGTGACGATAGATATTATTAATCAATCTTTATCATAATACATTATACATAAATAGATGCAATTGTACCAAGAGTACTCTGTTTAGGATTCGAGTGACAGAATTTTTATACCTACTGCATTATTATAGTAGACTCCGATACATCATATAACAAAACATGTACGCGCCACAGACACCATGCATGGATCTTGCCGTTCTCAATCGCCGTGGGATAAAGAGTAGGATCACGTCCCGTTTCCTTCACGTTTAATGACCAAACTTGATGATATACTAAATTATGTACATAATAAGGACACGATGTCTCTACTCTTTTGAACATGAGGCAATAGGTAGGTATACTTACTGTGGAATCGTTTCTTAGAGAATTATTTTTGTAATGTTGCACTAGAAGCGGAACACGGTTATGTGGCGGCAGGGTGTGCAGAAATTAAAGCACTAGCAAGATATTTAAGTACCGAGGGTAAATGCACCAATGAATGAACTAAGAAGGACTCTTAATGAAATAAGAAGGACTTATGTACAATAAACAAATAAAGTAATTTGACTGAGAAATTTGCGACTCTGGAAAATTGTGCAGTTTGATATTAAAATAGTTGACATTATACAAGTGACAAAATGGGCAAAGTGGTATAGAATACAGTATAACAATTTAAAACTATTTGTTCATAAGGTGCTGATTTTCAAAAAAGGGTTCTTTAATTACTAGACTACGGAAGGGAAAAAGCCCTAGATAATGAACGGTTAAAAGATCCTGGTCTGTTTTTATTACTTTGGGCTGATTTGCATCTTTCTGTAAAAGGAATTGGTTTTTAGAGTGATTGAATGAATAAAAGGATTTTTGATAAAAGATTGTCTATATATTTTGACAACTATTTTAACTGTATTATGTTCATATTATACTAGTTTACAAAGTAGAAAGACGAATGAACTAAGCTTTGCTTAGTAAATTATTAGATAAAGATTTTTTTTAGATACCAAAGACACTTTACAAATAGAATGTTGTTTTATAGAATGTTGTGACTGACTTTGTTAGTAAGAAAGTGTGGCGCAGTCACTAACGCTCACCTCCGAAAATGAGACACACGATTTGTTTACATGTGTGCTGCGTAGTACTGTGTTTGAGTTATGCAAGTGCGTATTTTTTTTAGTAATATATTATGTGTGTGCGAGTAATCTGTGTGTTGTAAGTAGTATATCTGTGTGCTATGTGTGCATGTTTGCGGGTGTATTTATGAATGCAAGTATATGAGTGTGCAAACGATGTGTGTGTATGCAAGTAATGTGATAGATGCAATCAGATCTTTCGTTTCATCATAGGTTAGACCAAGCAGCCATTAAGTGACTATTAATTTACATTCTGGTAGCCTTGTGAGAAACATCTTGCCGTCATTGACATTTCCATCCTTGCAATGGGCTTCACTCACCATTACTATAGTATTGAATCTGAGGCTATGTTAGAAAGCAAGAAGGTATTCATGATCAAATTTTTTGGGACTCATAGTCTTTCATTTGAAATGGCGACTTGAAACGCTATCAAATAGCTTGATATTGGGTCCCTACAGGAACAGCATCAACGAACGGACAAACGTTTATGAAACTCGGTGATAGAGAAAAAAGTTCATTAATTGGTGCATTTAGCCTACACAGTACGTGTTTGAGATATTTAACCAGCATTGTCGCCACGACCCTTGCGTGTACGCGCGTGGACGCCTAAATAGTTGGTTATAATGATTATGTATAAAATGAGTCAGAAAAGTACTTAATATAGGATTAATAAGTAGTTGTTGTTTTGTAAGAATTAAAATATGACTACAGCATATAATGAAAGTTATATGTAATATATCCGTCTTATGAACTAAATCAGCAGTCAGATTTAATATGGTTGAAAATGATTTTTATAGAACTTGATTTATAATATTTGTATATTGTAATGTGTGATCGTATCGAATGTTGATAATGGTAATGCAACTGTCAAGCCGAGTATCGTATCGTTCACAGTGGTAACGATATTTGTTAGTTTTATTTTTTATTTTTGGATAATATTAAATTATAGAATTATCGTTAAACATTATGTGATCAACAAGATATGGTTATTAAGACTTTATTGAACGGACATTTGTTGAGATATTGTCCTCCGTCGGGGATGTAGTTGTTGTATTCAAATGATAAATGATAATAATATTAAGTAAGTTATTTTTTACGTTTTTATCGTGTGTACATAATGTCAAAACGGTTTGTTGTTTCCACTCCCATACTTAATCGTCGTCACCGAAGGTGCTATTGGTCTATTAACGCTTCTTAAGGCTTGGTTTGTGTCAACTTTCAATATGTACTTATCTGTTTATCTGTCTGTGTGATGTTCTTGGTAGTACGTAGATGCTCGTAGCTCCTAGTGGCAGGTGCGGGCTCGACCGACATTGATACTCCTGATACTGCATTTGATGCCTCATCACTCGTATTTCTCACTCCTACCTACCTTGTGTACAGAATCTTATGGATACCAATCTTTTTAGAGGTTCTTTCTTCAAAAATATACCTTGACGTATGAGTAGATTTCCGATGACAAATCTTTATTTTTCCATCGAAGGTGTAATTTCCAGTGCCTATACTGCTGTTGAAACTTGGTCTGTCTTTAACACACACTTTACTGCAGTCATATTCTTCACACTGTGTCTCCAGTGCACAGATACTGTTTCGTTCAATAGACACTGTTAGAAGTAAAATGTTGAGAATCATAGTTATAGTCTCTTTGAAAGAGTTTATCTTGTAGGTATAGAATTGAAAGCTGTTTACATCAAAAAGTTTGAATTTAATGAACAAAAATGCTGTGGCGGTCTCAAATTCTTATAAAAATTCTATTCATTTCGTCTTTAATTCAGAATCTATACTACCTACATTGTTAAAATCGGCTATTTTTCAACGAAACGGATTCGTGCACATAAGTAAATCTTGTCTAAAGTCAATCGTCGTTCTATTACATTGGGGTTCTTTCACGGTATTTGGCTACGTGTATCTAAATATAAATTAAATTATCAAGGTGACTAAAATTTAGTAATAGAGAATGAATTACTAGAACATAATTAATTGGAACAATTTCGAGCACTCGTTAAAAGTTACACATGACCGTGGATTTCTTCTTGTCACTACTATATCGATAACTTCACTCTATCATCTTATTAGAATAGATAGTGAAAATATAAAAGGAACATTTCAAATGATAAGTACGGTTTGAGTTTCTCGTTCAACAACTCTATAACAGTGTTCGTGTTCATCTTATTTGCGTCCCATAAAAATGTTAATCAGGTGATAGCCAATTTAAACATCACACATTGCGTAGAACATTCCATGTCCATTTACGATTCAATCACCACGTTTTACCTCATGATTAGGTAAATATTTCAGAGAGATACGAAACTAGCAATAATAATATAATTAATAGTAAATCTCAGAGTAAGCGGTAGCTAGGAGTGCGAGCGCTCGGCACATAATGTACTCTGGATCCATGACGGTGTAGCTGAATAGTGTGATGTGTCTACCGCGGGGCGGAGATGAGCGGTCGCGTTCCCGTACGCTCCTACTCACTTCCCAATCCTCATTCTAGGTTTAGTATAACGGGTGTATTTTGATGTTTAGTTTAACGTTTGATGGTAGTCTAATATTATGTTTTTTTAAATAATATACGTATGTTTGGTGTACATAAATAAAGTGTAAATGTTTAACGCACAAATAATATGGAAAAGAATGCTGAATATGTTAAGCAGTGTACGAAAACTTATGTATTTAGCTGTAAAATATAACTGGAAAGTAATCGATAGTAAAAATGAGAGTCGTAACTTCCTTTCTTGGTCTTCTACAATGACGTAGTTCATTTGTGTTTTTATTCGTGTTCTGTTTTGTTATTTGGGCTTGTTCTTGTACGTTGGGTGCGGCGAGGCAGCCATTCTCACGCATCAGTCCTCGTGGCTGTTAATGCCGTCCCCAGTCAACTTTACTGCAATATCCAATACTCAGGAATCAACTAGACGTACAGTTCAATTCAGTCCCTCACAAGACACAGTTGTCTGTCACACACGCACAAAACAAACAGATATTATGTGCTTTCTGGGTCGTCCATCGAGAATTAAGCTTTTATTTATATTTATGTGTATATTATTTGTCACAATTACATGTAGAGAAGTAAGCAAAACACCAAAACGTAGCCTTTGACATACAAGCCGATAATTATTATTGAAATGTAGTAGGTTAAATAAATAGCTCGAAATATTGTATGTTATATAAGTTTCTAAGCGCTGCATTATATAATCTATGACATAGTTGCTGCCATAAGTATATATTATATAACAAATTTTTTACTTGAAATATAACATAGCCTGTTCACAACATAGTATGTTACGGTAAAATATTAGGGATGTTTTTAGATTGATTTAATCTGTATTTGAATACTGACTTAAAACAAAGTCCATCTCGTTTGTATTTAGCATATTAATTATTTGATAAATAATTTATATTTTATAATTATTAATTATGTTTTTTGTTACTTTATATGCCTATTTTGAGGTGCAATAACTACTATTCACACACAAGTAACACAGCAGCATCTATTGACCACTGCATAATATTATTACATTGTAGATTTACCTTATAAAATGTACTTAAGCACTCTATTTGCACTATATGTTGTTTTTTAATAATTATTATTAGTCCATAAAGTAATAATAATTGTGTTTTGTACGTCGTAAATTCTTTTATAAAAATTGCCATTAGATCATCTATACTTAGGGGTTTAAAATGTAAGGATAGGTTTGGCTGTGGTATTAAAAGAATATTGTTAAGTAATCAAAATTGATTCCTGTGACCTAGAGAGAAATAAATTATAAATACAGTTTCAAAGCTTGATGAGAACTCAAATAATATGATAAGCACTATAGTGTGTAAACGTTGAAAGGGAGACAATCCGTTTCTTTCATCATAAAATGACTATAGAGGCTTTCGTCAAACTTATTCGCCCCTCAGAATTTCACAAAATGCATTTTGCTCACGTTATCAACTTGGAATTTGCCGAAACAGAAAACTGAGCGAACAAGATATTTGACGCAACTGTCTAGAAGCACACCTCGAGTTAATCGTGAACCACTTAGGTGGACGAAATAGATGCACTACGAGTCACTTATCCTTGCTTAGAGTCTAGATATAAAATAGGCAAGAAAAGTTCCGCGCAATTGTTAAAGATAAAAATTCCTAAATCAAGCAGATAATTTTTTTTTACACATAATTTCAATTAATTTCGTCTTGTATTTTATTGTAATCAGCAAATATCTTGTACGCTACAAGACACGCTGGATGGAACATAGATTTGTTTGTGATTTATTTTCTTTTAATGCCACACTGAGCTATTTATGAAACAACGAATTTGATTGAGATTTTATAACTTTCTTATTCGGTTGGTTTTAAATATAAATTAATTCCAACGAATCCGAATGATTTAAACTGTCTGTGAAACTGTGAAAATCCATTGTTTTTGGCACGGACTTAAAAAGTACAGACTGTCAAACATCAAAGTATAATAATCATAGCGAAAATTCTAAATCTATGGGTATCATGACAGAGGGGAAACTCCATTCAAATGGTTCGTTTTCAATTCTGACATCTACACTAAAACATGATAATAATATGTTTGAATAGAGCTTAAATGTGTATGAGTATTAAGAGAGAGTATCCCTCAAAATACCCTCTAACTATATGACAGCTGTGGCGGGGGTGGGGTTTGCTCAGTAGGTATGTAATACTAATTATCATCTTTGGTATAATGTGAAACTGGAAACTTTAAATTAGCCATAATGTTTTGCAGGGCTTTAACATTGCCATATCTCATACACATTTAAAAACTGTGTCAAACTACCGTCTATGTAATTTTTAGTTTTATTATTGGCAGTGCTTTACACTTGCACGGCGTTCTAGGTTATGTCTGTACTTATTTAGTCCGTGATTTTGAGCACCAATTTTAGTTTACGTTTTGATGTCTTACCCAGTCCGTATTCTTGTGCGTGATGTGCTACTACTAATAGTAATAGTACTACTAATAGTATGATATGGCCTTCAATTTTTCAGACTAGAGACGAATTAAGTAAAATAAGCCACAATTACCTAATGTATCAAGGTCTTATGATGATGACAAAGTTACAGTTAAAACTAGATTTAAAAATTGGTACGTTATTTTAATCTGAATCTGTATAAGTAAATGTTTCACAATAATTCAACCCCGAAAGTTACGCTTTAGACAACACATGTCATTTTATTCTAAATCTTTGGATAAAGTAAAATTATGATTGAATTGTTTACTTCTTTTTTAAATTATTGACAAATATGTAGATAGATGTGTGTCATTTATACAAAACAAACGTTTTAGCGAAACAACACGTATGAGGTTTCAATTATGACAAACTAGTTGTCTACGTTTCGCTTTGGAATTCCGAGAGACATGCCTCAGCCTTGTGTGGCTTTCATTTAATTTTTCTCAACTGTTTATAAAAACTTCCCCCTGACAATAACGAATAGAAAAGGAATTATTCAATTTGGTACAGCCCCTCTTAAGTTATGGCATGACTAAAGGATATCGGGATTTATTATTTTTGTCAAATATGAGAAAATGGAATTTTGGTAAATGTGAAAGTACGGGAGAAGATGGATGTAAAAGTTAAAATGACAAGAATGGAATGGTAGGGACGTCTTAAATGAACTATTTTGAATTGCAAAAGACAACACAGTTCTTTCAATTTCAGTCCATCTTTGAAAGTATAGAAATTTTGATCGGTCAAAGTAGCGACAAACTTAAAATCTATGGTCAAAACTATACATTTTTAAATCTGCACATTGTCAACTAAATAGTTCCTCAACAATCATGTCAAGTACTTACCTAGTGTATAATCTACAGATCTGAATACAATGTCACATTTTAACTTAATAACAACAGTTTTTCGATTAAAAATTGTATACTATGCGACCGGTCTAAACTAAACCCTTGCTTGCTCAATACAAAAACAATACTGTAATACTAAGGAACAAAGTTTTAATGAATTTCGGCCATAAAAGACTTTATTAACTACTAATGCCAGCGGTCTATCTACTTATTTGTATGTTTTAAATGTCTGTTCATAAATTAGTATAAATATAATGTATGTAATTAGTGTTATTTCCATTTAAACTAAATGTTTTTGTATTAATTTGATAGTGTTACGTTGACTCTAGTACGGAGTTGTAGACATTCACCTGATGTATGGTTTAGTTACACTACTATAAGGACACCTCCTCGTACATTTTGTACTGTTTCCATTGAAAGTGTGATTGCGTGTTCGTATTAAGTTGTAAAGTGTTCTGTACAAAATTGCAGCGGTTCCATTTATTCCTAATGAGTTCTAGATCATATAAATATATATATATGTATATGAGGAGATAAGGCACCACACCTCAATCTAAACGTATTACGTTAATATTTTGATAAACTACCTAGTTAGGATTGCACTGTTGGAGAGTGGTTACATTTATAAATACTCAACCTGTCTACAGGACTGCTTTGAACATAATTTTAATATCTATAAATAATATCATTAAAACGGCTAATTCATAGTGAGAACGGTAGCGTAGAATAACATGTTAAATCATAATGATTGCAAAGGATAAATAGTTGACTGGGCCAGAAGAAGTGAGAAAGGGAGAGTTATAGCACAAATTAGAGATAGTACAGATGGAAAACTCATGTATGTAATTTTTATTCACACCTACCCTCTGCTACACACACTCGCCCACAAATCAGTATTGAAAATCTTTGAGACCGCCTGACCGTCCTGACCACCTGAGTGTTTGTGAATGTGTTGTCTATGTGTGCGTAGCCTCTGTGAATGAGTTGTCTATGTGTGCGTAGCCTCAGCGAATTTAGTAGTATGTTTTCATCTGTACTATCTCTAATTTGTGGTTATAGCTTGGTCAACACTGCCACCGCACTTGGGCACGATATATTGATATGATCTAGGATGTGTAGGTGTTTCTCGAGTAGTAATCGTGTAATGAACTCTTTTGTTACGCCTTCTAAATCATTATAAAGTGTTAGAATGCGGCGGGACCGCGGGTGGGTACGGCTATGCGCCTACGCGCCTACGCCGTAGAGGCCGCATCGACGATCCCACGATGCACTACCGTCGCATGTAGACTTCGTTCGACTCTCGAGGTAAAATTAATCACGTTCGAATAATCGTAGACAGATTTTGAAATTTACTATTATTTGCATTTTCCTAAGAGTTAGAACGATTGAGACAGTAGGTCACACGACCGTGTTATGATGAATTGTGGAGATGTTTATTAAAAAATACGTTTATGAAAATGGAATAAAAACGAAAAATATTGTCATATAAACTTGTAATTACTAACTTAAGAGGAATTATTGGAGAACCGAAAAACGTTAAATAAACCAATTAAAAATAAAAACGTGAGTATTATTTTTTATCCCACCAAAAACATCCCTGTTGAAAAGGAGGCCAAGTTCCTATGGGCTATTTGTTCGCCTAAAAAAAGGTTGAAATCCAATCCAATGCCAAGTTTAGATGCACTTTAAAATCGATCATAATCATCTTCATCAACAGCCTAATTCACTGGTAAACATTTGCCATTCCCAAGACTCGCCACTACACTCAGACCTCCGCCTTCCGAATCCAGCCACTACCCACCACCGCATTCACGTCAACGGTCCATCTGGCCGAAATTCACTTTGCCATACACCCAACTTAAAATATGGTGTAGTTATGAAAATACGTAGGTACCTACTTGGTTAAAAATATCTAAAATAATGATACTCTTCGGCATGCGTTCATAAGAAAGAGAGAGACAGCGAGAAAGAGCGCTATTATTTTGAAATCATGTTTCCCGTCATTTACCACCGTTGCGTTTACTCCCGTCGCATCGCTACTATTCATTATTTTAGAAATAATTAACATAACTGTGATCGAAAACCTCCCAAAAACGCGAGATAGCACCCAAACCCACTTAGGTGAGGCCATAGTGGTAGCCGTAGGTCTGTTGGAAGTTTTGGGTTGACTACCGAGGGCTTACCCGGGGCTCCCAACCGTAGGCTGTTAAGCAGGATACGTGTGATTTTTAGTCTTTAAGAGTCCGGCATAGCATATATTATGCAGGAACTTCCTCACTTTAAAAAAATGTAACTGTGAGCGAACCTTAAAAGACAAATAAATAGGTATTTTGTTTTAAAACTTTTTAAGAAGAACAATTTTGTAATAAATTATTTTTATGTAACTTCAACCATTTACGCAGAGGCGCAACGGATTCTCTTATAACGATTAAATGTTTTCCGTTTTCGAAACATTTCTCATTGCTGCACCGCTCCTATTAATCTTAGCATTATGTTATGTAGTCCTAAGCCATTCTCAATAAATGGACCTACTTACTATCGAACAGTTATATAGTTTTTTGAAACCCTACCAGTAGTTTCAGTATTGCTTGCCTTGGTATGATGTGATCATGGTCCCTTTACAGCGTGTGTCAGCTACACTTCCGACGTTTGATCTGTTGTTGGATAGGGGTCTCACTGCAGCGTTCCAATAGGGTTACGTTCGTGATTTCCTCGGGCCCGTATATACCGAGGATCCGTTGGAGGCAGCGGTTGACAAAGACTTGTAGCTGGTAGCTGGTGCGAAATGTCTTTAGTGACCTTCCATGTCTCGCATCCGTATAGCAGTTAGCAGTACAGTTTTAACGTTTACTTTGTTTTGAGTTTTACTCTTCGTGTCCATTTTTGCGACCGCCTACGGGGCGCATCTGTGTGAAGGTTGTTCTAGCCTTGGCGAGTCTCGAAATGATGTAGAATACTCTTCTATCCCATCAGTTTCTGACACGACACTCCCGAGGTTCGTAAATTAGTGCCACCACCACATCTCCTGTGTCTGTCGATTTTAATTTCAATCCAGCCATTCGCTGCCTCATCCTGCACATTATCCTGCAGACATGCATTTTTATAATAATAATACAATAATAAAATTCTTTATTGACGGCGTGTGTGTGCCTCAGCAGGCACAGGTCATCGGCATCATTTAAATCCTCCAGGATATCAGGAGAAGCCCCCATACTATGCCGCGCCGATTGTTCTTTGCGGTATTCATCATTATACCATCTATTTTCTATGGATGGTGGTTAACTATCCTGTTATCTTCATAACGATCCTCTAAGGTAGGTACAGAATGTATTTTCAAAAGAGTTTGTGAACTCTATGTTTAATTTCTTTTTCAGAATATTGATGACATTTGATTGATGTCATTTTATACACGTTACGTCTACTACATTGATACATGTAATAACACGCCGGTGTTTGTATGTAAATTGTTTATACTGAGAAAATTTCTATACTGAGGAATAGCTTTAATCATTAAGCTCTATTTTGATTAAGCAAATAGGGCAGATTCAACGCTACTTGATGAGTATGATTAATAAATACCTCTAATTTTATAGACCTTATGTGACGTAAACAAAGTTGCGAGGGTCAGCTAGTTAAAAGATAAAACAATAGGTTTCTTATTACCTAGGTACCTAAAAACAATTTTTACAAACTTTATGGTAATAATATTTGCTCCATGGTAATAATCATAGATTTAGAATGTACAAGATGAACAGTGTCAAACTGAAGACGAGACCAAAAATGAAAGATCTATGTGTGAGTTAAATAGTGTTGTTGAATGGTCACACCTATGTTATCGATAAAAGTATCTGTATAAATGGATGGAATGGAAATGAAACTTCTAAGCACTTAAAGTGCTTAGAAGTTTCATCTCCAACTTCTTGTTTTGGGGAATAAATTGTTAATTTGAATGTAACCATGTTTGACTGCCTCTGTGGCGTGGTCGGTAGTGGTACCGCCTGCGGCGCTGGAGGTCCTGGGTTCGATTCCTGGGTCGGTCCAAATATTTGTGTGATCCACAAATGTTTGTTTCGGAGTTTGGGTGTTTTCTATGTATAATATGTATGTATTTAGAAATATATAAGTATGTTTATCAGTCACCTAGATCCCATAGCACAAGCTTTATAGCTTAGTTTGGGCTAGATGATGTTATGTGAGAATGTCCAACAATATTTATTATTTATTATTATTATTATTATTAACGGACTATGAAAAAGTAAAAATGGGATTATATGGGGTAACTCGTAATATTTGAAATTCTGTAGTGATCTTACGAATTTTGATTCAGTGTGTGAATGTGAAAAAACACTTTTAACAGGTAATTTATGGCATCGTACATTGCATTGTTGCCGTACATCTATATTTTGCCAATTGAATTTGAAATTTTACTGAAAATCCAACTCTTATCGTAATACTAAACCTAGAAACTCATTTATTATTGAACCCTAGTAACACACCAGGTGGGTTACACAGGATGCCGGGTTAGCGGCACAAACACAAATAAAAGTCACTATAAAAGTTCTTACCGGTCACTAGGTCGGAGGTTTATTACTATTACTGTACTATAAAACAATACTGTTCCTAATCCTATCCTATTCTTCCTGGCTATCCTTTTATTCCTGGTATTCTTGCTGTTTCTTCCTGTTTTCCTGGTTTCCTTTTCTTCTTGTTGTTCCTGTAGTGCTGGACTGTCGACTGAATGTCGGTACAAAAGTGGCGCCTGTATTTATACTTTTTTGGCCTAAACTGTGATTCGCTATTATTACACGTCCAATCACAGTTCCTACATTGTAGCCTATCAAAAATACGAAATTATACAATTTTAGTGCAAAATTTTTAAGGCACATCCCGCAAACTTTACCGTAACGTGAGCCGTTACGCAACTATGAGCTTTATCGACAATATTTCCATACATTTTGTTCTATACAAATCAAAGTGTTTATTTTTATGATATGGAAATTCAAATCTATTTACGAATTATAAGGATCAAAAAATACTATATAATTCATTCAAAAATGGAATAAAAACCCTAATAATCGAATGTAACTATGCTATGAGACCTATACTATTCTATTTACATGTTTCGATATGCAGTCGCCGCTGTGACCCGCAGTGTTGTCCCGTACAGCCACTATAATGAACTATCGACATCCTTATCGATACCTACCCATGACTATTTTACTGTAAACAGTCCTTTTTATTCCTGCCTTATATATCCTCCAAAAATGCATTTACACATTAAATATTGTGTTATGTATGAAGGAAAATGCATAATCTACGTTATGAGTTGGACTTTCAGTGAAATTTCACATCCAATTTGGCAAAATATGTACGGCAAAAATGGAATGAACGAAGTCACAAATGACGTGTTAAACGAGTCTTTCTTCGTATAATTGCGTTTTGTAATATCCTGTTCACACACTAAACACGACACTATTGTTGAAAATATAAATTTTTCTATTTTAATAGTAAGATCACTACAGATTATTGGATATTATGAATAACATAAAGCCGCCATAGGACCCCACAGGACTCAGCGATTCAAAATACTGACATATGAGTACACAATTTGCTTTCTCTTTTCCTCTCGAGCTAAGTGCTATGGATAATGAGGTCTCGCTCGCACGCTTTGTATATCTATTGAGAGTAGCGAAAAATTCTAAATCTATGGTAATAATAGACATTCTTTGAAATGTGCATTTATGGCATTGTTGTGACTTTTATGACACGTTTAAAGTACATAGGTATGGGATAGATGGCGCTCGCGGCTACTTCAGCGTGAAATTTTACTTCCTGCTTCCCATGGAAACGTAGTCCCGGGATAAAAAGTTGCCTATATGTTATTCTAGACTATAATGTATCTCTGTACCAAATTACAGCCCGATCCGTTCAGCCGTTTGAGCAGTTGAATGAAAGAGTAACAAATATCCACACTCACAAACTTTCGCATTTATAATATTAGTAAGATGTATAGAATAAAAGGACGGACGTGCCGGGTCCGAGCCGAGTGCCGGCCGCAGCAAGGTCAACTAATATTATATATATTTTGTATGAACAAACTCACGTTAAACCATAGATTCTGAATTTTTCTAAATCTATGCGTTAAACCCAAAGTAGCGAAAAATTCTAAATCTATGGTTAAACCGAGCGGTAACTGAGTGACAGCCAAACTACTGAAAACGCTCGGAAACAAGTCGGTCCCATCTTGGCTCGGCCACGGCCCGTTGCATGAATACAGTGCCGCCGAGCTTCGCCCGAGCAGTCGTGAACGCAACCGGCTCGGTAACCGTAGTACGGCCGACACTCGGCTCGGACCCGGCACGGTCTAGCGTGAGTTATCCTTTAGAATGCTTGCTGATCTCTAAACTACTGGACAGATTTGATACAAATATTTCACAAATGTGAATAAAAATATTCAATGTGAAGTTTTGACATTTCCATAATTTGTATGTATAGAGTATTTGATTGACATTAATCAAAACATTGACAACATCTTTCTCAAATCTGATTGAGTTTTTAAACATGACATATGTGAAAATAAAAAGTAAATTAAATCAAAAGAGTCCTCTCATCACTAAAAAGTATTGATACAAATTCGAATCAAATCCCCCCGAAGAAAACAATTGTTACCCCCTTTTACACATGTTCTGGAATGAATTTCAATAAAATACGAAACACAGCTTCCATCAATTATGTTAGAGATGATTTATGCAAAATTTGAAGAAGATCCGACCAAGGAATCCTGTGGTCCCATACAAACTTTGTAACCATTTTCCAACACACACTTGACCGATTTCTTAAATTTCTCAATTTTTCGTTAATCTACATATAACACCCAATCTGTGTGCCAAATTTCATAACGCTAGGACTATTGGAAGTGGCCTAGAGGTTTTGATGACCGGTCAGTGAGTGAGTCAGTCAGTGCCAAAATTGGCTATATTCACAGGGTCGTATTTCAGGATCTACTGAAGCTACATCTATGAAATTCGGTACACTGCCTTAGTACTAGTATATAAATACGTACGTACAATTTTATTTCTGTACTTGCAATAGGCACTGAGCTACAGGGGGGTCAAAAGTGGGTCGAAGACCGAATTATTTTTGTCATATAAACCACATACTAGAAAATCTATTCTCCACCTTGACGTTGGCAGAATCGTTGGTAAACAACGCGGGGCCATTCACACAAGAAAGAAAGAAGAAGAAACATACATTTGCCATCTGTCAGAATTTACCCACTTTGATCTACTTTTTTTTTTTTTTTTTTTTTTTTTATACCACTATGGTGGCAGACAAGCATACGGCCCACCAGAAGGACCGGTGGTCACCGCAGCCTATGAACGTTTGCAACACCAGAGGCGCCACACTCGCGCTGCCGACCCTGCAAAAACCTTCTAAGACCCCTTTTGAAGAACCCCATACTGTAGGCGATTGGGAAAACCGAGGCAGGGAGATCATTCCACAACCTAAGCGTGCGCGGAAGAAAACCCCTATCGGATCTAACCGTGCTGGAACGCTCCGGACGCAGAGTGTGAGGATGAACTCCCTGTCTGTGGCGAGCGGTGCGGTGATAGAACGTAGCCGTGGGCATCATATCAAACAATTCCTCAGAGCACATACCATTGTACAGTCGGTAGAACACGCATAAGGAGGCAAAGTCTCTCCTGTCGCGAAGAGGTTCCACACCACTTGTAAGTATAGGATCGTTGACAACTCTTATAGCGCGTCTTTGCACCGAGTCAAATGGACGAAGCTGATATTCAGGTGCCCCC
This sequence comes from Miltochrista miniata, assembly GCA_933228765.1. NCBI lineage: Eukaryota > Metazoa > Arthropoda > Insecta > Lepidoptera > Erebidae > Miltochrista > Miltochrista miniata. Next base: position 22,946,892 of record OW121749.1, on the reverse strand, counting down.
GCCCAAAGGTGACAGCAGTACTCCATGTGCGGCCGCACTTGCGACTTATACAGAAGCAGTGTTTGCGCAGCAGTGAAGTACCGCCGCGCCCTGTTGAGCACACCTAGCTTCTTGGACGCCAGCTTAGCCTTGTCCTCCAAATGACTACGGAACTGAACGTCACTGGAGATGTCAACGCCAAGGATCCCTATACTTTTGGAGATGGAAAGAGATGTGCCCTGAAATAGCGGCGCTACAGTAATTGGGGTTTGTTTAGCGGTGAAAAAACACGCTTGTGTCTTGGAAGGGTTGAACTGGACAAGATTTTGTCCACCCCAATCGGACACTCTAGTAAGAGTAGCCTCGATTTCAGACACAAGCTGTTCACGATTTTCCTTCACTGTGTCCCGAGAGATACCGGGGCGGCCCGTGTAACAAGTGTCCCCCGTACTGTCGTCCGCATAACAATGAATGCCGTCAATAGACAATATGTCATTGATATGCAGCAGAAACAGAGTAGGGGACAACACTGAGCCTTGCGGTACTCCAGCGTTTATGGCCATGCAGTCTGAACAGCTGCCGTCAACGACGGCCTTGATGCTTCTACCGGCCAGGAAGCTAGACACCCATCCGCATAATCTCTCGGGCAGTCCATATGAGGGCAATTTCGTAAGAAGACCACGGTGCCAGACCCGGTCAAAGGCCTTAGAGATGTCAAGGCTTACTGCTAGAGCCTCGCCCTTACTCTCGATAGCCGTCGCCCATCGGTGTGTGAGGCACACCAGAAGATCGCCCGTCGAGCGACCGTGACGGAAACCGTACTGCCGGTCACTGAGCAGGTCGTGTTCCTCTAGGTACCTCAGGAGCTGTGTATTAATTACACGCTCCATCACCTTAGATAAAAGGGAGGTGACGGCTATAGGCCTATAATTGGCCGGGTCGGTCCTGTCACCCTTCTTGGGCACAGGATGCACATACGCGATCTTCCACGACGCCGGGACTTGTTGCTTGGAATATGAAAGCGTGAAAAGACGTGTAAGTACCGGACACAACTCTGGACCACACTGCTTCAGTACCACCGCGGGTATACCATCCGGCCCACTCGACTTATGAACGTCCAGAGATCGAAGCTCACGTCGGACATTCCGCTGTGTAAATTTTACTTCCGGCATGGAAGTTCCACACCACGGAATATCAGGCGGCAAAGCACCCCCGTCGCTCATGGTCGAGTTAGAGGCAAAGAGAAAACCCAAAAGGTCGGCTTTCTCCTTAGCGCTCTGGGCCAAATTACCGTCGGGTTTAAGTAAAGGTGGTAAACCTGACCGACAGAAATTACCCTCGGCAGCTTTGGCAAGCGACCAGAATTCGCGACTCCCTGAAGGGTAGCCTGCTAGCCGTTCACCAATTCTGCCGACGAAATCGAACTTAGCCCTGACAATTGCTCTTTTGCTGGCTCTCGAGGCGGCATTTAATTTGCGTTTCACCTCAGAGATGTTTGGATCTGAATTTGCACGAGCCGTGGTCCAAGCCCTGTAAGCAGATTCTTTCAACATCAAAGTTTCTCTGCAGAGCCGATTGAACCACGGTCGCTTTTTTGCTCCTACAGGGATCCAACGGTTAGGAATGTAACATTCCATGCCTTCCAAGATCCCCGAAGCGACTGCTGCAGCGCAAGAATCCAGATCCTCTGAGGCAAAACAAAGCCGCCTCCATGGGTACGACGCGAAAAACTCTCGCAGTCCATCCCAGTCTGCTGACTTATAGTGCCATACGTGTCGCCTCTCCTTGGGCCGCGGTGGTTCAGGCCTTGCGAGAGGCACATACGCCCGAACGACACAGTGGTCCGACGATCCGAGCGGAGCATCCACTGAGACGTTGTATCCATCCGGACGCGTTGTCAGCAGGAGGTCCAGCAATGCACTATGCTCGTTCTCCTTGTCTGGTATCCTTGTGTGGGATTTAACCAGTTGAGAGAACCCATAGGTCAGGGCAAATTCGTGAGCAGCTTTCCCCGCAAAGTCGGTGGTCCGGGAGCCCAACCAGTCAACATGATGTCCGTTGAAATCCCCCAGAATCACTATCTCCGCAGAGGGATACTGCTCAATCACCTTGTCAGTCGCTTGTTGCAGGTGGTCAAAAAGGCGAACTGTGTCCGTGTTACCACCGCTGTGAGACCTATACACGCACGCGTAGATCCGAGTGTGGCCCCCGTGATCCAAGCGTGCCCATAACGTAGACAGGTCCCTGTCTTCGAGGCTTGAAAGACGACGACAGCAGACATCATCCCGGACGTACATACATACCCCGGCTTTCTGCCTAAAGTGGTACTCAAGCTTGTAGCCAGGGTACATTAAGCAAGATGTATCGCCCGGACGTAAGATCTGCGTCTCCGTTAAGAAAAAAAGGGTCGGCTTCGCAGTTTCAAGATGGTGGTGGACTACGTTGATGTTCGTGCGCATACCTCTGATGTTGCAAAAGTCCACTCGAAGTGTGGACGACGATGCCGCTGTGGAAACCTTTTTCTTTCTCTTTGTTTTAGCCATAGTTCTTAAAAATATGGGGAATTAAGAAGGTGAAGGGGGCGCTTTTGTGCCGGTGGCGCAGGAGACTAGGCGAGGCTCGAATTCACCGAAGGCAGACAGAGGTAGTGCGGTAGATTGGCACGGCGTACGGAAGGGCCCCCGGTCCCCCCCCCCGATGCAGTAGCCGCGTCCACTCCGGTATCCTCCTCCGGCACGACCACAGCACCAGGGACTTTACACAGGCTGCTGGTTCAGCCTCCTGGGGCGGAGATTAAGTAATCCCCAGGTTCGGGTCCCGTACAGCCTGCGGGCGGTCAGCGGTCAACCGTTTCACCGGGTCTCCCTGACCGCCGTACCAATATTCCGCGCCTCGATCTGCCAATGGAGACAGATAAGCCTCTGGTCTCACCGTCACCGGCACAATGTCACCCCAATGAGCTCTGGATCCCTGCTAACCGACGGAGAACATAACCCAACCGGAGTCAGGCTACTATTACCGCGGTCTTCTGCAGGGCGGAGGTACTGCCCCAGGCGGGCTGCTCAACGAACGGAGTACCGTTAGGCCCTTCCTCCTAATGTGGGCTTTTTCGTTAATCCCTAAGATATTGGATCTTAGGGATCTGATTGAAGAAGCCACTACTGTACCCTCAGGGTGTAACGTTAACTCCATGAGAAGTAACGCATGTCCCCGAAACCCCGAGGGGTAAAAATCATCTCACTAAAATGCGATTTTACTTACCACAAGAGTGTTGTCGAGCGTGTTTGGAGAAGACTTGTGACTGGCGTATCGCTTTTTTTTTACTGATCTTATTTATATTTATTTTGCTGCTGGATATGGGCGGAATCGTTGGTATACGAAAAAAAAAAAAAAAAAAAAAAAAAAAAAAAAAAAAAAATACAAAACCTGTGGTCTTTCCTTCCGAGGGCTTGCTCGGGGCTCCCAACTTTAGGCATTAAGTTGGAAACGTGTAGTTTCTAGTCGGTAGGACGAGTCCGGTATTGCATCCCTGTATTTATCTCACGTTCAAAAACAAGGGAAGTAACTACATAAATGTTGACGGTGTGGACGATTGATTAAGGGAATCAAAATATATTGCCCTGTAATAAAATATTTTACGACCGAGTGACACACTATGTTTTTTATTACCGACTATGAGAAAATTGAACGAACAGCTCTTTGTACACTTAGGTACCAGGTTAGTTACGAACTGCTTTTTAACCTACGACGAAAGAACGATGAATGTTATAGGTTTAATCTGTGTAATATGTATGTTTGTGGCATCAGAGTTTACGAGCGGATATGATCAAGATGAATCTTAGTTTTAAATTTTGAAAATCATCAGCTCACTTGTTAGTTGAAGGGCATCTCACTAAAATGCGATGTTACTTTAATGTTATGGCTACGACATGGAAACCTAAAAGTTGCTGCTGCCTCAAGTAATCTACGGGATTCTCAATTCCTCAGAAAAAATAGCTTATTTTATTAAATAAATACATATTTTTGGAAATTTTCACACAACGGCATCTTGTCCAAATTAAGCAAATATAAGCTTGTGATATGGGATCTAGACGACTGATAGACATACTTAAACATTTCGAAATACATACATATTATACAAAGATAGAAAACACCTACACTCCGAAACAAACATTTTTGGATCACGCAAATATTCAGACCGACCCGTTAATCGAACCCATAAGCGCGGCAGGCGGTTTACTCAACCGACTACGCCACTGAGGTAGTCAAAGGTGCCATGTGGTAGCCATGTTTGCGCTTATTAGAACAGTCAGTAGAATACCTAATACTTATTCATAAAATCATTACATCATGACTCCGAGACGTGTGGTCAAGTTTTTCTGAATTACGAGTACCTAGCCTATGTAGTATGCGGCTCAACTGCCTGTCCAGCTTAATGCCCATCAATGCAAGAAAAATGGACGTGTAGACCCAGCTTATCAACTGTCGAGAAAGCGTCGTTACATATGGTACAATGGGGGGGGGGGGGGTGATGAACTGATATTTAAAGTCATGTAACATTGTTAAATATTGACTCTAAGATATCCAATCTTTAAACCAGGTGTATTGATAGATGCTATCAGGGTTAGACATTAATAAAGTACTAAATAAATTCTTTAAATATTTTAATATAAAATCATCGCTTACTTCAATATCACACTCGAGCTTACATCATCTATTTATATTAAGTATAAAAACTATGACTTCGCATTAAATTATCGTTCTCGCAATTGTATAAAAAGGGCACTCGTCATCACAATTAGAGCGTTCGCTATACACAATATACCGAACGCGAACAGGCACACACACAGATCACAGTCCGTGACGGGTCCAAATATGGTCCAGAGCTTTCAACACTAGGAAGCGCTCGAAAAAGTCCGAAGGCGAGTAAAAGCGCTAAGAGCGCTAAAGGGCGCTTGGTTTCGCTAGGCTCGTAACGCTACTACAATCGCCAAGATAGCTGCTAGTGAGGTCAGCGAAGAGCGCGACAATCCAGCGCTGTTTCCCTTGCTATTGTCACCTGAAGAGTCAGCACCATCTGTGTACATAAAAATGTTGTGTTACAAGCGAACTCATACTAGCTCGCTTTAAGTGCGTATGTGCTGTTGTGGGATAACATTTAAGTGTATTATTACAGCTATTACAAAAACGAGTGCAAGACTTTTCACATAACATTTAAAACATAAAAATGAGGTCATGAAATGGTAAAACTAACACTGGAGATTCCAATTTAATTGAAAATTTTCAGAAAATGGAATTGGCAGTGTAAACAAAACGAAATTAAAATGAACCTACAGATGCAGGTGAGTGACGTCACGGCGGAGAACCTTACGCCCTCCTATTTTATGGATGGGGCCACGTGTGAACATCATACTACAGTCTAGCCCCTTCAGATTGTACGTTGATCACTGAAACATTAACTTGCCTTTAGCAAGATAACTTTAGTTCACCGTAACCATTACCCCTACGTGCCACACTACACACAAAATAAGTACAATTTGCTATTTACTTTCTACTTTGCAAATTTTGACATGCAGTTTACCAACTCTTTCTGTACAGTGTTTAGTCGGACTTCAAATAATAATTATGTATCACATTCTAAATATATATTTAGTGATTTGTTAAAATTCATTTGGAATTACTAAAGTAACCATGCATCATACTTGGTTAGTTACAAAACGAACTCTATGCTATTTATTCTATTTTATATTATTGTTATTATTTTAGGCTCTGAAACATACCTCCGACAGAAGTTTCTCTGCCAGATGAGCCGCCGACCGAACGTTTCGATTATGAGTTGTTCACCGACAGAACCTTTCAACTACGAACGTTTCGCTGACAGAACGATTAATTCAACCAAAATAAGTGAATGGTTAACACCCACACTTTTTTTTTGTTTTGTCGGCGAGTTCTTATTTGGTAAACGATTATGTCGTCGAATTAATCATTCTGTCGGCGAAACGTTCGTAGTTGGAAGGTTCTGTCGGTGAAAAACTCATAATCAAAACGTTCTGTCGGCGGCTGATCCGGCAGAGAAACGTCTGTCGGAGGTATGTTACAGAATCATTATTTTACGTGTCAGTCAATTAATATTTGTGCAAGTATTTGATAAAACCTGTAAATAACAAGCTATTCAGTTCGAGGTTGCTAGCAGAACCTGTAATGTCTTTTTTTCCAGGTCCATGTAGCAAACATTTTGTAAGTTATTTAAAATCATTCCGTTAAAAATGTGCAGTTTTAATAAGTGCTAATAAATCTTATCTTACGCTAGTATTCGTCTTCATGTTAAATTTTCAACACGATTAAATTTACTTTGTGCGTCGATAATCCTGAAAACCGACGTACAGAATCAAGTTCTAGTAATACCAATTGTTATATTGTGTGATCAACCTAATAGTAAGTACGAACTCATGACTTAATTACCTTGTACTAACTATTAATTACCCAAGTCATTACTACAAATTACCCAAGTCCAGAACTATTGACATAATGAACTAATATTGTTATTTAAGTACGAGATAGCCTGGCTATATAATACCTTATCAAACTGAGGTAAGCAAAGCATTATTATAAGTTGCACATACCCAGCACAACTTCAAGCGATCCATGCACCACGAGCGCAAGCAAATAAAAAAAAACATGCAGAATCATGCAAATGTGAAATGAAGTAGGACGTACAGACAACGCGTGACAAGCTCGCCGGTACAAAATCACCGCTTATGTTCTATAATCTCACTGGTATTCGCTTAAATTGTATGTAACTAATTGAGTCTTTGTTCTTTAAGTAATCTATGTACAATGTTCAGGAACACTTCACCAATGTTATTTCCTGAACCAGAAGAATGATCTGGGTACGGATGATTTTACACCTAGAAACAAAACACACACACATCGAAACGTGGACACACCCAGCCACCATTTAAATAGTTTTTAACACGGTGACTGATTGCACTTGTGTCATTAACAAAATAGTGATAAACACAAATAAATCTAGGTGCTGATATACAGGACACAAAGTGAACTTCAATCCATGAAGTTTTAAAATACTACTTGCATAATATTTGCTAAATCGACTACAAATGATATTGACAGAATAAATTTTGAATAATCGATTCTTCAAATATTTTGACTAATCATTTGGGTGTTCTATTGACATTTGTGGGTAAAACTTCTTTGCTTTGTGATTGTGCCACAAAAATTGAAATTGCATTGCAAAGTGTGACTAATTACATTATTATATCTATCGGTACATTGCGCGCTAGTTCTCGTTGTAAAAACCCGTCACAAACTTTTGAGGGTAAATATTTTGTAACTTCAAAGTATACGCATTGATATCAGATTCTTTTTTTTGAGTTTGTCACTGGTTAGTACAACCGCAGGTAGTTTGGAGGCGCCCAGAAGCCGCATAGTCGTCAGGTCACAGGGACCAGCTACCGTCTGCCACTGCACGAACACCACAAGCTTCACATAAATAGCGAAGAACATCATCCTTTAACATTTGTTTGAAGCAACATAAGCAACAACATCATCCAATTTGGTTAAATGCTCAGATGAGCAAATATTAGCAGCCGCTGAACCAGAGTTAGTAAAGATTTTAATCGATTTAGCAGTTTAAGAAAGCTTGAAATTTTGTTAGTAATTTTGTTAGTTAAAATTAGTTTCTAATTATAAATCTAATTTAGTACAGGAATGTTATAAGTAAGAATGGTAAAAGTACTGTTTTAAAATTTAGTTGGATTACACCTAAATATTACAATATTATTATGATTAGTAATGACAACTAACTAATAGACAAGGACAATAAACATTTACATAGACACAACAACTAAAGTAACAGTGGAATCGACGAGCGGTCCCTTCTTGCAATACCTATCTTGAGATCAGAGTCAATAGATGTTATCAGATCAGTGTATTATCTGTCTGTTGTAATAATATTACTCTATATGCAGTATGTATTTGTACGTAGTCGTTAGTAAAATTAAATACTTTTTCAATAAATTTTCGAACTAGTAAAGTTAGTTTATGAGGGTTATTCGACTATTGATTTCATTTGGTCATGGGAACGATATCATTAAAAGATGACTTTAATGAGGTTCAGCTTATTTAAGGGATCCATTAATCCGGATATTAGTATTCATATCCTTAATTTTGCTAACCTCTTTTTTACATTAATGACAAATGAAATGCTACATTATAGCTTATTCAGGAGCTGTGTTTTAGAATTCTTATAGTAACACAATTATGTCGATTAATTTTCAAAGTCATGAAGTCATATTGTCTTGAACAAATTTAAAGTAATATAGTCGTCAAAAAGTCTTAAGTGGCGACATCCAGGCCCCCCTCATACCTGCGTCGAACAGAATATCGCCGACATCGTCGTCAGCAGAATTTGGCGCTTGTTCGAGGCGCGCATTACCTCCCACGGTGCCACGTGGCGCACTGCTGCAGCCGAGCCACCAGAACGCCGTAGACCGAGGGAATGATGGATTGTCGGTATCCACCTGCAAATGACAAAGAAATGATTATTACATTGTATTAGGATCACCGCATATAGTGTGGGATTAAATACAACTGGTGACAACCATGCAATGGGCGTACATTAAACTTCTCGGGCGTGACTATATTATTCAAACTTTTACACAAAATTTGTTATCTATTGACTAATAGCTGACCCGCGCTATACAACAGGTTAGTTTCTTTGTACTTAAGTTCAGATTAAACATAAAAATCTTTCTCTTTAATCTCTCTATCTTTTGCTTAAAATTGCATTCTAAGTTTAAAAGAACTAAGCGAACAGACTGCTAAAGCTAAATGATTTGTAACTAGTGAGAAACCACTTACAGCAAATGTTCTGTCATTAAACCGCCAATATGAGCCACCTTTGAAGAAATACGTATATCCATTGGTATACTGAAGAGCTGCGTCAATGCCATCGGGAACACCTTCCCAATTTGCTAAAGGTTTGGGGTATGTTGCCTTGACTGGGGGTTTCTGAGCAGGGTCGAACCTCCAGAATTTGGAGCCCTTGTAGAAGTAAATCTTGCCATTGCCAGACCATACCAGAGCTGCATCGATATTGTCTGGGATGCCGGTGAAACCTGGAGAAAATGCGTTGAAGAGGTTACATAAGGTCAACAATGTCTCGCGATGTGAATTGGACTCTCGTTATTCGTTTTTGTAAACTTTGTATCAGTTAATACTACATTGGAAAGCTTTATCTGAGTTTTGTCCTACCATGAATGGAGTTGCAAAGATATTATGTTGACGTTAATAATGGTGTATATAAGGGATTTCGGAAGTTAAGGCAGAATTTGCATACAATATATATTCCACTTGAATGTAATACTGTCTCACTTAATCTATGAATTTAATTGTCTTACCTTCGCTAATATCTCTAGGATAATCTCCATCCATCTTCTGTCCGTTATACCTCCAGTACTTGGAACCTTTGAAGAAGTACGTTTTGCCATTCTTGTATGTGAAAGCTGCATCGATGTTACCGGGCAGACCAGGCCAGGACCGGGTAATGAGACGAGGATAACCCGACGCAACGCCGTCCTCGGTTAAGCGCCAGTAGTGTTCTCCTGCAAAGAAAAAGTGGTAAATTGGTCATAATATGTCTACGAACATTTACAATTATAGACTCGGTATTCATCTTCACACAAACGTATAGACATACGTTCGGAGTGATCGCATGACTATTAGGTCCGGTCGACTTCGACGGCTTCATTACATTTATGCTTGAAACTTGGAATGAGCGCACAGCACTGGTTTCTCTAAGCAACTTGGCATTCTTAAAAAAGGGTTTCAGGAGGTTTTATAAGGTCAGCATTCTGATCCATGTATCCATCAAGTAGGCGCATTTGCCACTAAATTGGCTAAAATAATTAAAGGAACTTAAAACATACCTTTGAAAATAAAAGTGCCGCCATCAGCAGAATTGAATATGGTGTCAAACTTAGGATCAGCACATAGAGCAGCGTCTTCAGCTGACGGCTGTTGTGTGGTCGCACGAGGAATGGAAGGTACAGGAGCAGAGCCTCCAATGTCAGTCTGCGATTTGTGTCCGTAGAGAGCCTGTGAAGTGACATGCAATTTAGACAATTTACAACAATGTTGGATGAAATAGAATAAAGAGGGGTAGAGTCATCAAATTCTAAATAACAAGTCAATAGAAATGGCCTGGCTAGCTATCAATAAGAAGTGCTTAGGGTTAGCCTAATGGGAACTACCAAAAACAAAAGGGAACGAATCTTTCTTCTTCTTCACACATTCTTTTGATTAAATTTTTCAGAATTCTAAGGCAAACATATAGGTTACTTGAGTTTCGCATTAGTTGAGTTGGAAAATTATAAGTCTTTTTCGAATCTTTAAGGGGCGGTTAACCCGCACAAGTAGGCATTTGGCGCTCCCCTCGCCCCGGGCGCAAGACACACCGCGCGCCGGCAGCGGCAGTCAACTCTCATGCCACAGTATACAGTATAGTAGAAAGAAACAGCATGCTAACTTTGTTTGACGTAGTAAATGCATCTAACTTTATTAAGTGTAGTGATTTATTAGTTTCGTAAATAAAAATAAATGAGTTAATCGTAAATAAATTATGTATATTATACTATTATTTTTAAGCTAAAGAGTTTGTTTGTTTGTTTAGTTGTTCTAACTCTAGAGTCTAAGAGACTGCTAGGTGAATTTCAAGAGTTTCTTAACAGAATGTCCATTTTTGAAAAATACCAAAATATATAATATCACGCTAAGGCGAATAAGAGCTTAGCAGCAACGAAACATTTTTCGACAACTAGGATATTTCATTTCTTTTGAGAGGTTCCGTTGCGTACGTTTGCTATAGTTGCATAAAAAATGTAAATTACATAATAGCTGGTCATAAAAACATCTAAAGTTTTCTAAAGTTGGTATGCTAAGTATGAATCACGGGATCATTGTGCAATCCAAAATGGCCGCCGCGGTGTAATGACAAAATATCATGATGGGTGTCGTTTAAAGGGTTTTTTGGTATGCTGAGTACGAATCACGTACTAATTTTGCAATCCAATATGGACGCCGCGCCGTAATCACAAAATGTCATGATGGGTATCGTTTAAGGGGTTTCTTGGTATGCTGAGTATGAATCACGTGATAATTTTGCAATCCAATATGGGCGTCGCGCCGTAATCACAAAATTTCATGATGGGTATAGTTTAAGGGGTTTCTTGGTATGCTGAGTACGAATCACGTGATAATTTTGCAATCCAAAATGGCGGCCACGGTGTAATCACAAAAATTCATGATGGGTATCGTTTAAAGGGTTTTTTGGTATGCTGAGTACGAATTACGTACTAATTTTGCAATCCAATATGGCCACCGCGCCGTAATCACAAAATTTCGTGATGGGTATAGTTTAAGGGAATTCTTGGTATGCTAAGTATGAATCACATGATAATTTTGCAATCCAATATGGCCACCGCGGTGTGATCACAAAATTTCATGATGGGTATCGTTTAAGGGGTTTTTTGGTATGCTGAGTACGAATCACATGATAATTTTGCAATCCAATATGGGCGCCGCGCCGTAATCACAAAATTCATGATGGATATCGTTTAAGGGGTTTCTTGGTATGCTGAGTACGAATCACGTGATAATTTTGCAATCCAAAATGGCGGCCGCGGTGTAATCACAATAATTCATGATGGGTATCGTTTAAAGGGTTTTTTGGTATGCTGAGTACGAATTACGTACTAATTTTGCGATCCAATATGGCCACCGCGCCGTAATCACACAATTTCATGATGGGTATAGTTGAAGGGAATTCTTGGTATGCTAAGTATGAATCACATGATAATTTTGCAATTCAATATGGGCGCCGCGCCGTAATCACAAAATTTCATGATGGGTATCGTTTAAGAGGTGTATTGGTATGATGAGTACGAATCCTGTGATAATTTTGAAATGCAATATGGCCGCCGCGCCGTAATTGCAAAAATCCATGATGGTTATCGTTTAAGGGGTTTTTTGGTATGCTGAGTACGAATAACATGATCATTTTGGAATTCAATTTGGCCGCCTAAGCTATTTAGGCCCACTTGCGCGAAGAGTCGAGTTAAATATATAAATATAGAGTTAGTAAGCTCTGAGTTAAATAAATAACTTCTTAACTCTGACCACGTCTTGCACAATTGCAAATTGGCACGCGGTTAACTAACTCACAGTAAACCGAACAAGTTTTTTTAGTCTGTGTCGTTCCATGCAATCCAACCACACACAAATGTTAGAACGAAGAATGGAACATGTGTCTCTATCTCTTTTACACTACAGTCTGCTACGTATGATTTACGATACTACCATTTACGATACCAATCATAAAATTTTCTGATTACGGCGCGGTGGGCATATTGGATTGCAAAATTATCACGTGATTCGTACTCAGCATACCAAAAAACCCCTTAAACGATACCCATCATGAAATTTTGTGATTATGGCACGGCGGCCATATTGGATTGCAAAATTATCACGTGATTCGTACTCAGCATACCAAAAAACCCCTTAAACGATACCCATCATGAAATTTTGTGATTACGGCGCGGCGGCCATCTTGTATTGCAAAATTAGTACGCGATTCGTACTCAGCATACCAAAAAACCCCTTAAACGATACCCATCATAAAATTTTCTGATTACGGCGCGGCGGGCATATTGGATTGCAAAATTATCACGTGATTCGTACTCAGCATACCAAAAAACCCCTTAAACGATACCCATCATGAAATTTTGTGATTATGGCACGGCGGCCATATTGGATTGCAAAATTATCACGTGATTCGTACTCAGCATACCAAAAAACCCCTTAAACGATACCCATCATGAAATTTTGTGATTACGGCGCGGCAGCCATCTTGTATTGCAAAATTAGTACGCGATTCGTACTCAGCATACCAAAAAACCCCTTAAACGATACCCATCATGAAATTTTGTGATTAAGGCGCGGCGGCTATATTCGATTGCAAAAATATCACGTGATTCGTACTCAGCGTACCAAAAAACCCCTTAAACGATACCCATCATGAAATTTTGTGATTACGGCGCGGCGACCATATTGGATTGCAAAATTATCACGTACTTCGTACTCAGCATACCAAAAAACCCCTTAAACGATACCCATCATGAAATTTTGTGATTACGGCGTGGCCGCCATGTTGGATTGCGAAATTATCATGTAATTCGTAGACATTTTAATGCATTAGGTAGCTGGTTACCATGTCGTGAAAACACTTAAAAAGTAAAAGATCACCACATTTTTACCATGAGTCGCGTATGTATTTGTAACGGTTAATCTAATTACATTTTGCCCATTACTGATATTTTTATACTGTGGCGCGATTTCAACGTAATTTGGCATTATAATTACGAAATAGTTGCGAAAAAAACTGACACAGGTCCTGCCTCCACAAGCGCCAGGGCGAGACTGATCGGCCGTCAGCGGCGCAATTCTATTGCGTTTGGTAGATATTCGTACACGATAACTATGTAAATAGTTGTTTATAGAAAAACGCTCGGAAAATGTGTATAATAACTTAATACCTTTAATTGAGTGCAAAAAAAATATATAAAATGTTAATAGTTTAGCCACAGTATTGAAAAAACTTTTCTGAGAGAGTCAACTTTGGGATTTTTTTCTATCTAGTGAAATTTATTGCATCGTGTAACGGGCTCGGAATATGTTTAGCTTATATCCTTAACTATTATATATATATTTTTCAGATTTAAAAACCCTTTACTTTTTGACTAGGATTGTTTCAAAAAACTCAAAATCTGACCCACGCGGCCTTAAAAAGAACTAGTCAATCATTCTTCTACCAAATTCGCCCACAGTGGCTTCACAGACAAACATATTCGTAACTCCTGTGCTTGTATGATATGATGTGAATAAATTGTATTGAATGAGACACTAACCTGAATACCGAGTACATCATCCTGGTCAAGCTGGAAGGCGGGGTCGTATCCTCTGTAGAAAGGAGCCATGAGCGCAGATCTTACGTCACTGTGAGACAAGCCCAATGAGTGACCGAATTCGTGAGCTGCCACCTGAAAATGACGGTTAATGGGCTTGTTATTTTTATACCAAAACGTGGTAGCAAACATAGTACTGCCCACCTAATTATATTGATGATCTAAATATGTACATACCTATATTTGATCATCAAGGTAAATAATTTTAGGGAAAATATTTGAAAAGGCATTATAACAACAGATTCCGTAAATTCCATGTACTTATATTCCTGCGTATACTGTATTCGTAGGTACCCGTTTCGACATTTTGTATGTCTCGGAGATTTCGCCACTAAACGATTTCTTATAGAATGATTCCGATATCGGCCAATGACAGTGGCGCTATCTGAATTATCAACGGGCCTATAATTTTTCAAGTAGTTTAAAATATATAAAGTTTTACACTGTTAAAGTGCAGACAAGCGGCTCACCTCATTAAACGATTTTTGCTATAGACTTTCTTATAATAAAAGCGATTTCTTCTATAAAGAATACAGCTGTTATCAAAATACCGCGGATGAATAATGTCGCTGATTATTTACCTGGAATAGATTGGTTCCTCTCCTCGAGTTTATAGACCACATCTCAGCATCATCAAAGTGAGCATCACCTCCGTACACCTGCGAGCAAAAGTCACGAGATTAAGGAAATTACACATCATTATCGATGAATCAGCAATCATTGTTATTGTAGTTGTACCTTTGTCCTATTGGCAAACACAATTCTAGGTATTCAATTAACATGGGTAGCATTCAATCTATTGCTATAGCAGTAGTGGTTTGTATAAAAAGTTGGTGTCAATAAATAGGTAGTAGGTACAGTTAATCTTTTTAATCTGTATAGCGTTTAAGTTCAGCGGGTAGTCACTCATATTCAGATTTTTTAACGATTAAGATTTGACCCTCGTTATTGTTATGGGTCATTTGAACGCTATCACAGCACTACGAGTATATTCCCCTAATATTCGTTTTATTTGTTTTATTCGCGATTAAAAGAAGAAGGTAGATACCCTTGGTTTTTTAGTCCTGGGGTCATCCTTCCGAAGGGTTACCCGGGGCTCCCAACCGTAGGCATTAAATAGGTAACGTGTGGTTTTTACTCCATGTAGGATTTTCCTCATGTTAAGAAAGAGTACTAAAGATGTATATAATACGCAATTGTATTATAATATCTTAAGAATGTATCATCACACACAATTCTGTACTGTTAGTATTATGTAGAGAACATAAAAATAATCCTATGTTTGCTTTACCCATTATTATTGACTCATTCGCTTTAGTCTAAGTCTGTCAGTAAGCCAGGAGATTATTCACACTGCCTATCTAAGTAGGTACTGTAACTATAATCCTCTCTAGCATAAGATGGTAAAAGTATCTTTTCTCGGAGATATTATTTGTTGTATGCTGTCTCTTTCTTACCAAGCTGTCAACTGAATTCAAACCTAAGTTCTATCAGCCTCTACAGGTTTTACACATCCAGATGGGTACAATGTCTGCATTGCAACCTTAAGCACTTCACAATAGTAACAATCCCCAACGGCACTAAAAATAATATGCTAAACGGAATATTACCTAATCATTTGTTTCGCTCAACAAAACGCTTGATTATCACATTAAATACAGAATACACTTTCACTGTTTACGTTCATAAATATGTTACATCCGTTACATTTATTCGTCGAACCATTATGCTAACCTTATTGTTACTCTGGACCATGGCTAACATATCGAATGCACTTGTATCAGGAAGTATAATTAAACTATTCAAGGTACCATTCGTCAAAAATTCATGATTGTCATCATCCATCCATTCAAAAAACTCTAAAAGTTTATTTTATTAACATCTTCTATTCCTTTATACACTCGAGAGCAATGAATCCGGGTCACTTAAAGAATCCTAAAAATCTCGGAAACTAAAAATGCTAGGTTAATGCAATAAATTGTATTTAATAGACAATGTAATACTCCTTAAATGAAGGTATTAAAACTTCTTAGTTATTGTAAAGTTATATCATAAAAAAATCAAATTTGAAAAAGGGCCACTTTCGAAGATGGAACTACGAAATTACAGCATTTGGTGTTGCTTTTGTTTGTAATCTGTCATTTATGTGGGTACATAAACCATGTTGATAGTGCTCTATATTCATTAATCAAGCTGAAATTATGTCGCTTACGCCTGAAGAATGCACCAGAATACTTACAATGCTGGAAACCGGCCGGAGTCAGCGCGATACAGCCAGGACTGTCGGTGTGTCGCTGTCAACAGTACAAAGAGTTCTCCGACGTTACGAAGAAACTGGTTCTAACCTACGCAGACCAGGAACGGGCAGAACCAGGTGTACCACAGCACGAGAAGACCGATACTTGGTGAACACCATGCTTCGAAATCGCTTTCTCACAGGAACTGAACTCACCAATCAGTTTCGACGCCTCGGAGGAAGTAACCCAAGTGCATGGACAGTAAGACGTCGGCTTGCTGAATCTAACTTAAAACCCCTTAGACCTGCAAACGGCCCTAAACTGGAGCGTGGGCATCGTATTTCGAGACTAAGGTATGCCCAGAGCCACGTAAATTGGAGTATTGAAGATTGGTCAAAAGTTATGTTCTCCGACGAATCAAAATTTATGCTCTACAAGCACGATGGAAGACACAGAGTGTATCGAAGACCAGGGGAAAGATTCAAGCAAGCATGCATCGAAGAAAAAGTAGCCTACGGTGGTGGGTCTGTACTTGTGTGGGCCGGAATTTCTTCTGAAAGTCGCACAGAGCTGGTGATCATAGAAAACGGCTCTTTAACTAGCGTAAGATATGTGGAAGAAATCCTCAATGATCACGTTGGTGCATTTATGGTCAATTTAGGTGAGGATGCTATATTTATGCATGACAATGCCCGACCTCATACAGGTAGGATTGTGAATGACTACCTTCAAGAGATGAACATTACTCGTATGGAGTGGCCAGCGCGCAGCCCGGATATCAACCCGATCGAGCATGCTTGGGACGAGCTAGGCAGATGCGTAAAACAACGAAACCCTCCCCCAATCACGCTTCGTGAGCTCAAAATTGCTCTCACAGAGGAATGGGAGAATATTCCCCAAAATCGTATAAGGAACTTGGTGTACAGCATGCCAAACCGCGTAAACGCAGTAATGGAAGCACGAGGAGGCAATACGAAGTATTAAAATTCAAGAAAATCGTAATAAAGTTCAAAAATTTCATGTTTCCTATTTTTGTTTTAAGGAGAGATCGGCAGTTTTTTCTTTATGTAATTTTGTGTTAATAAAATGTATGGTGACTCATATTTTTTTTACTTTCATTTAAGGAGTACTACATTGTCTATTAAATACAATTTATTGCATTAACCTATCATTTTTAGTTTCCGAGATTTTTAACATTCTTTAAGTGACCCGGATTCATTGCTCTCGAGTGTATATGTTGTGCAGATTCTAACATTTAAATGCGGAAGTGTGATTACTTCACTATTATAGTAGTTTATCTCATCATTGTTATCTATGATCAAGTTGAAAAAAAAATGACAATCTGTCTATAATATTTTCAAATGACACGATATAGTCAGCTAATATACAATTGTTGGTATTAAGTTTTACAATTGAAATACGTTTGTGTGAAAACACAATATTTTTAACAGTTTTTCTTCAATACTTTTCTGTTTTTATTGGTATTGACCTCTGACATACCAATCCCAACCATAAACGATTGACAGTAACATGTGATCTTTGCCAGGTCCGTTGGTTGGCAGTTGGCAGGCACATTGTCAGTCTGCTTAGCCAACTCTTACGTAGTATTGTATTCTCTTTGACGCCAACATGCACATAAACACTATTAGTTCCAGAGTTTCGCTCACCCACCAGCGAAAGAAGTTGCTTGGAAGTTGCTGATGCACCTATAACTAAACAAAAATGAAAATGTCTACTCACTGGGAAATAAGCATGGGCAAGGGTACCGCCAGGGCCGTCAAATGGATCACCATCTCCGTGCTCGCCTTTTTCGAACCTGAGAATAAGTTTATTTTTTACATACACATGTAGTAAAACAAAACAGAAATTCCTACTTCACGTTTTTAGAGTTCCGTACCCGAAGGGTTAACAGGACCCTATTCATGAAACTTCGCTGTCCGTCTGTCTGTCTGTCTGACTGTCTGTCTGTCTGTCTGTCCGTCACGAGGCTGTATCTCAGGATCCGTGATAGCTAGAGAATGGAAATTTTCCCAGATGATGTATTTCTGTTGCTGCTATAACAACAAATACTAAAATCGGAAAAAGTTTCAATGCTTTATGCTCTAATACTAATATTATTTTCAATTTTAGTACAGTGGACTAGTGTTACAATTTTATCTCTGGGCTACCCACTATCGGGACGGTCATGGTCTATATTATATGCGTCATAAAATCCTTGGGCCACGACATTGAATAGTTATAGGAGGGTCTCCTATAATCTCGAAGACCTCCAAGTTATCTCGAATCGAGGAATGGTTATCATAAAACAACATTGATTTTTACGATATTCCTTTACTGTCAGTGGGTGAGTTATCAGGAAAATTGTTTTGAACATAGATTATGACGTGGCAAAAACTTATTGTTATGAACAGGTATAGAAATGGTCATGCTCGATATGAATTCATGGATAGAACTACATAAATTCTAAATTACCTATTTTATACACTTGCAGGTTAAACAAAATGTGCCTGATCTCTAGCTGCTAGCAAAATCAAGGAATTGAAGCCGTTGACAAAATCGTTTACAATCGTGGCAATTTGTTAGATGTACGAATATTTGATCCCGCGTATATCCATCCTATCCATATTACTGATTTATGATCAGTAGGTAGATTGTATTGGCTTGTCCAGGTCTATTAGATGTAAAATGGGGATAGTTCTAATTTGTTTGTATATGGGTATATGGTTTCAGCTTCACAGACGTGGGATTTATCCAAATTCAATTAATATTTAGTTTGCAGTTCTAGTTTCGATACAAGTTGCCACCGTGCAATGCGGTCATTCAATGACAGTCATTCAACATTGCGCAACAAAGATTACCCATGAATTGTGACGAAAAACATATTATTACCTATTCAAATAGGTAACCCTACACACAATACTACAGGGACGTATTGCGTACTAATCTGAACGTTTATCGTAAATAATTTGTCCGATCTCGAAATATATTGTACGAGAGCACATTTAATTCGTTTGACCAATCGTCACATTTTATTTTTAGTAGGTTATAATAACGAGAGCTATGATCATATTGATCATAGCATATTATATATTCAATATACCCTGCATTTTGTACACAAAAGATGTATGAAATATGAGATATGAGCGGTAAATTAATTTGCAAGTTTCAGATTTTATAGTACTTTTAATATCCTGAGAAATCCTTCAGAAATAGTCTGGCATAGCACCCATTAATGATTTCCACGTGTAAAAAACAGCCCTTTTAATATAGGTTGCAAAACAAAGAGTAAAAAATAATAATAGGTACATACCTAATTTCAATATGGACTTGTCCAGATCTCTTTTGAGTGAAGGTCAGATCGGTGTAATCGGTCCATACTGAGAAGGCTTTGGCAAGTTCAGTATCCACCTCAGCGCGGTTCAGCTTCGAAGGATATTTTGAGATTTTATATGTGAGATTTTTTACCCGCCATCTTGAACCTGAAGAAAAAGAAATGTTTACAAAATGATTTTGGTAAGAATGTTTTGATGTATTTTTGGTTCTCCAAGATCGGTATACATTAGTTACCTACATGATTTCATCTATGATGATAAAGAAATTTTCGCACATTTTTGTAAACTATTTACGTCCATGTGTGATGTGTAGATTAAATTATCCCAAACAACAATGAAAATTGTTTTTATAAAGTACGCCTACTATATATTCGTACTATCAAAAAGTTTCGTATCACTACGTAGAAGACTTTACTTTGACATAATGATAATATCTAGTTCTTACCCTGCAATGCGTATCTTTTGGCACGACTCTCTCCAAATCCAACTTTATCTCGCACGCCGCATCTTGGCAAGGACATCATTTTTGTTGTTTCTTCATCTAATTCACCTGTTAACAGTAATGAAGATCATGTTTACTAAAAGGCTCCTCAAGGAGTTCCGCAGAATCATTCTAGACACTTAGTTGATGCAACTACAACAGTTTCTATGAGTCAAAACACTTTAAATTCCAATTATTTTGTCGTTTACAGCGTAAAGCGCTATGCATGTCAAAGGACAAACATAGTTTTTTTGTAACATTCAATGATGAGGAAGTCATTAAACAAACACATAGACCAAAACCGCATGCGGAAAACGTTATATAATCAGGAACTATGGCATCGGTCGCTGGCGGTGACCACTGATCGTCAGCGTCACCGACATCTTGAAACTCATCTGTGAATTCGATTTACGTTCATAGATACATACGGGGAATAACAATAGCAGTAGTTGAATTCATATCAGAAGGAAAAATACGGTATTAGTAGGAAGAGCAATTATAGGTGACGCTGTTACATGCATAATGTAAACAGATTTTATATTCATGAGATTCATTCTTTTGTTATCTCAGTCAAATTCTCTGTGAAATGACGAAGGGAATTGATTTTAATCTTATTTTTTAAACATCGTTGTTATTGTTGTCTGAATGCCTCGGTAGGGTCGGCTGTAGTTTATGCAACAGTCGTTACCGAGGTTTTGGGTAATATTTCAATCCGGGATTAGAGGTCTAGATTCGTGTGATTCACAAATGTTTGTGTCGGAGTTTTGATGTTTTCAGTCATCTAGATCAGTTGTCTAGATCCCATAGTACAAGCGTATATAAGCTTTGTCTGAGCTAGATGTGTGGAAATGTCGCACAATATTTTATTTATTTTTATTGGTAGGACGAATTGCAACGTAAAGTCAGAGCTCGTTGGAACTCGTGCAGTGACCGATAATGAATTATGTATTTATGTATCACCAGTGCGTTATTTGCTCACATAATAACACTGCCTTCAGTCATGTCAAGACCAATAAACTACTTTTCGTGTGCAAGACACGTACGAACGACGACAATTCCAGTCTCACATAATTCTAGCGTTTTAAATACTCAGTTGAGATCATGCTGACATCAAATCGCTTAGATGTATGTGATTGTAATAACTGTTATGAGGACGAACCAAGGCTACTCGATGATTGACTAGTGACAAAGGCTAACAACCGTCTGTCAGATAATAAGGAGACGGTTTTAAAAGATACGAAGATATTCGTATTGCTAAATGAGCGATTAAAGGGACCTAAATTCATAGTATATGCAGGAAACAGAACAGAATTATTTTTTTATTGTGATATTGACTAGATACCTACATGCATAGAAGCACGCCTTTCATCCTGAAAGGGTAGGGCATTGCAAGATAGATTATACCATAAATAAATCTATGTTTGTCAACTGAATCATAAGACAAACCGAATTTAAACTGATCTATTTCAGCGGTAATCAATAGTTGTGGTCCAACTGCTCCAACCAACAGATTTTCAGAACCTGGTTAATGTCTTGCATGTTGAACATTTTCGCAATACATCTCTGGTTCATATTTGCAGACCTCTTCACATTTTCAAGTTCTTTATATATATGTCCTTGTATTTAAAAACTGAGCAACTGAACTGAAGGTATTAAACGTAATAAATCAAAATGCCCTTGTACTACTATTTTTTTCAAGGCTCATGAGCTCTAACCGTGTATTAATTAAGTAGGTAGTTATATCAACTTACGTAAGTAAAAAAATTCTCAGACACTAGTGACTAATTATATTTGTTACTGATTTATGCAATAGCAAGGAGTTATCCATTTGATTATAAAAAACCATCCAGTTATTTTTTTTTATTATAAAACTATCTATATATTAAACAAACCATAGAAATATAGAGTGGAGAGTACTTGACTGGCGATATGTCATTCGTCTCAAAGGTTTTTCAAAACAGCAAAATATGAAACGAAAGTCTTTTGACTAGTGATTTCAAGTTGGTACGTTTTTAAGAAGTGTCAGTAAGAATGGAAGGGGCAGATATGTAGAGAACTGAGGATAAACCTAATACTGGGTAGGAAACTTTATAGTCATACATTTATTGTAACAAATATCATAAAATAGCACTGTAAAAATCAACACGTGAAAGATTAAATAAGGAAAGGTATCTCTCTTAGTCCTATCTATCTATGAACCCAATCTCACAAAAGTCGGTTAGAGTTATTTATGAGCGAAAGCGTAACGAACAAACCAACATTACCAACTTAATAGAATGATTGGTTGCGGTGGCAGATTCAAATTCAATCTGTTGATATTTTAATTATATTGCTACCAATAGATATTGCAATCCGATTTTAATACATTTCCACATTGTGGTACTCATAAATTATGTATAAAATTAGGGCTATAAATAAATAAATAAATAAATAAATATTCACGGACATTTCACACAACGCTATCTGATCCCAAAGTAAGCTAGGAATAACCTGCTTGTGTTATGGGTATCAGACCACGGATATTAATACTTATATACTTTTAAATACATACTTATTATACATAGAAACACCCAGACTCTTGAGACAAACATTTATGGGTCACACAAATATTTGTCTCCGGTGGGAATCGAACCCACGACCTATTTACAACAAGTTTCGTATTCTCGGTTACGAGGTTTCGACAAAGGAATATTATTACGCCTTTCGCAAACCACAATTGATTGTCTTTTAATCAAAGTTAAATAGCCCGTGAATATTTGAGGACGGTGGAACCTTCATATAACATTTACAGAACTCTGTTATTTGTGAAAATATTGACACAGGACGTAACAGAGTAAATATTTCTTACTCCTAATGGCGTCACAAAATATATTATTAAAATCATTACTCAAATTTCTATCGTTAGCATACGTGGGTTCGATGGTATTTTTAATGTACACGGATCAATAAAGTACTATTTATAGTTATTTTTACGAAGCTTTCAACTTATATTAAATGGTTATTAATATTTCAAAACCAAAAGATCATATGTGACGGAGATAGTTCAAAGAAAATTGGAGTGTGATCTACACTTTAACAAGAGCGAATTTCTTGAAACCGCGCACATGTTTGACTATACTTTTCTAATGACCATCGAAATAATGTGATGTTGTGTGAAGATAAGCTTACCTGTGGCATTCAGTCCAGCAAAACCTTGAAACTCAGCAATAGCCTTTCGCCACGTACCTTCGTCCATGATATGACCACTTGAAGGATTTCTTACTGAAGGACTCAGGTACCCGTATTGCGCTAAATACATCTGAAAATAGGAGTCACCTTCAGCCTGCCGTATCCAAATTAGGAGTAGGCCTCTGTTCTCAGACGAAAGATGTCTAGCTACAGTTTAGTGAGTGATTTCAACTATGGTGTAAAACTACTGCTTACTTTTATCATAACAGGGAGGGTGCATAAATTATGTGTAGTTAACTTCGTTTGACTGAAAACAGAGATTACGGAATCGTACTTTTGTTTCTATATTCAATATACAAGTGTTTGAAATGGATTTCACAATACATTGTACAACATTCAATGCTAGCTTATTCTTGTGGCCAAAGCGCCTAAAGGGAAAATTATTCGATTCAATTTCTGAAAATTTTTCGATCCAATTTTGTCAGAGGAAATAATTATGATATCACCTATGTAATTCTTAAAAATATTCATTGTTGTCTACTGATTCTGAAATACCTCACCTTTTGCGTTTATTGATATCCTGCGCCTATCTACCTCGATCGACGATTCTATTTTCGTTGTTAAAATATATTGCTTGGATATGTTTATCGAAATTACTTCAAAAGTTAATTACTGATGTCGATTGTGTGGTTTTCATGGAAATAAACTTATCATACAGAAAAACAGACAAACGAACAACAGTAACAAAGTGACGTATAAGAAAATGGTTCCTGTAATCCACGAGTACCTACGTCAAACGACTAAGAAGGTAATTTGCTTTTGAACCTTAGTTATCTCTTACAATGTACTAATAAATGTAACATTATCTCATACAAGGTTATCCCATTGTTTATTGTTGACAAGTATGATAACGGACGATGAGACATGGCTAAAGGGACAGTTTCTTATCCTGATTGAACTCATCAATGAAGAAATTAGTTACAAGAAAGACGTTGAAATTAAAACCTGTTTGGTCGAAAAAAAAAGCCTCGAACTGGTCTGAACTTTAACTTTCAACCTTCTCCGTAAACAGGTTAACTTGACGCAGACATCCAGTTCTGACAAGTCAAATCCTACTAAGTAATATAATAAATGTGAAAGTTTGTGAAGATTTTTGGCTGTTAAGATGTTTGGATGTTTGTTACTCAATGACGCTCTAACGGCTGAATGTATCTCGCTGAAATTTGGTACAGAGATAGAAGGATCTAAGGCTACTTTTTATCCCCGGAAAATGTTCCCATGGGAAGCGGGAACGGAAACCAAATTTCACGCGGGCAAAGCCGCGGGCATCATCTAGTCAAATATAAATTAAATCTCAGAGATAGGTATTCCCTGTCTAAATGAATATATTTTGTTTGGTTCTCACGATTAAATTTTTTTGGTGAGTATCTTACTGAGCCAGGCTCGCATTTAAAAGTTAAGGGTTCAAATCTTAGCCACTACAGACGTGAACCACTCATAACACAAAATAAATGTTGACTCGTGTTTAAAGGAAAAGCCACTTCCCCTCGCGTTTTGCATTTCGCTGCACGAAGATGATGTTATAATGCTCGTAAAGGTGCATTACAAGCAGTCATGGTAAGACTGGAGGTATGGCGACCTTGAGCATTGACAGTGGCACCGGCGAGTGCGTGCCCTGCATCACAATGCGTCTGCGCACATATCTCCGACCGGCACCGAGCACAACGCATTCACCACCTCTCTTTGTCACCGCCTCTCACGTCGGGAAATACTCAACAATATGGCTGTTAATCTTCCAGTCAATACCCCCAAAAGCCCATGTTTACTATTATCCGTTCGATGCAACGAGAATACCAATGTCTTCTTCAATATTTCTCTTATTTGTTAAGCAAATTGAACGTGCGCTGCGGTTCGTAGATATAGTCACGATCGTGTGATTGACCTTTCTACCTGTGTCCGTTATTTATTGCTTGGTTCAATGGTTGACGTATTTATTATTATATTTCTGTAATTTGACCCACGTGGAATTAAAAGAAAGATTACCTATACATTCAACATTTTTATTTTACCCATTTTTATATTTCACGATAAAAACATATAAAACGTGAACTGCTATATATATTTTTAGTAGTTTTGGTCCGCATTGAGCCAATACCTTGTAAGGGGTACTCTATAATTATTGTAATTCAGGGCACAGCTTTCTTGTCCCTGGATCATATAGCAGGACCTTACTGATATCTGCTGTTGTTGAAATAAGAGTAGGTAGGTATTTAATAATACTCATCTTAAATTATAATATAAATAAATTCACATTTCGTTCACATCAATGAGTAATGAGCGCTATTGAACTGTTTTGGGTGCGTTCAGGCCACTGGTCAGGCCATTGACACACGCTTATTAAAAGCAGAGGCCTTTGTTTGTTACACAAACCGAAATGCATAACATGTACGAATATAAATATAGGACCTTATTTTGTACCAATATTTATGAGCAAAGCACGTTCCATTAGTGTGAGAATTCCTTGAAAACGTACATGGTCTAAATGCTCACACAACATTGTACTTGACTGCAGAAGTAACAAGTCACTGACAATTGAATGTTCAACTTAGACTTGATGTCAAAAGGCAACGGAAAGCACATATTCACAAGGATTATAGATGTAGGCGTTTAAATAATGGATTGGTATGAGCAAATCGGGGTTAGTATGTCTGAATGAGTAACGGGTATTGACGGAGTCTGGGATCGCAAATCTCGCGGCGCAGCCTGCGGCAACGCTCCACAGACCTACTTAACTCATGTAAATTTTACCGCCTCGGGGGACATCCAACGGCACGCATCACGCATCGTTGCTATGTAACAATGCTAATTGGAAAAAATATCTTGCTCTGGGCCAGTGTTTGACATCTCAACCGATACTCACTTCGTCAAATAAGATAGACAGGCGCTGATAATTCTTGTCATCATACTCTTTTTAGGGTTTCGTAGCCAAATGGCAAAAACGGAACCCTTATAGATTCGTCATGTCTGTCTGTCTGTCTGTCCGTCCGTGTGTCACAGCCATTTTACTCCGAAACTATAAGGCCTATGCCATTGAAACTTGGTAACTAGATGTATTCTGTGAACCGCATTAAGATTCTTATATAAAACTAGAAAAAAAATATTAAATTTTGGGGTTCCCCATACTCAGAACTGAAACTCAAAATTTTTTTTTCATCAAACCCATACGTGTGGGGTATCTATAGATAGGTCTTCTAAAATACTATTGAGGTTTCTAACATCATTTTTTTCTAAAATAAATGGTTTGCGCAAGAGACACTTCCAAAGTGGAAAAATGTGTGTCCCCCCCCCCCTCTAACTTCTAAACTAAGAGAATGATAAATCTAAAAAAAATATATGATGTACATTGCTATAAAAACTACCAACGAAAATTGTTTCGAACGAGATAGAGCTGGTGGTTTTTTTTTAATACGTCGTAAACCGCAATTTTCGGTTAGAAAAATCACTACCACTGCGAAAGTGTTAAAACATCAATCAAAGTTACAACGAACTATAAGAACTTTTATATTATGTTACTTGCTGCTACGAAACCCTTCATGGGCGAGTCCAGCTCGCACTTGGCCGGTTTATTTATATTGAAACAACTTACTCCGAAAATAAAACTCTACTTAAAACCAATACTCGTTAAAATACAAACGGTGAAGTGTGTAGTCCTCCGCCTATCCCTTCGGGAATAAAATCGCGAATATATTATGTAGTCGTCCAACATCGTTTCGAAACATTTGAAGTTTGAAAGGGCCTGATTTATCAGGGATAGTTTAAGGAAAAATGTGGAGTTATAATTAAAGTAAAAAATAAGGGATACGCTCAAAACACTTACTTTATGACATGTTAATGCACCAACATCAACATGACAGGTCTAATTGAAATAACGGCTCACATTAACGGTGTATTCAATAGGAACAATAACATGCAGAGTCATCAATTAAAATATTCCAAACCACGTGTTATATCTGAGTCACCGTCTTGTGCCTACATTGTTACAACACTTACAATTTGACCTTTTCTCAAGTGGAATGGCAAAGAAAATATTATAATAATATAATGCGACTTCCCATCATCACCAACTCTTATGGCAGAGTTCTATGCCAAAACTATCTAAAATTCAATGAAGGGTGAATATTGACACGAAAGAAGAAAAATATTACGTAGAGACAATTCTGAAGGAACAGTAAAATGTAAATTTTGATTTCTAAAAATAAAAGTAGGTACGATGTCAATAAACTGTATTTTAAAAGTTATGTAAACAATAACAGAATTTCTTTATTTCTGTTGTGTGAGACAGATTTATATTACGAGTAATTATGCTTGTAAAACTCTGCCCCCATTCGGCAATAGGATAGAACAGCAATGACATGCAGTTACAAAGTTCATTAATCTTTTAACTCTTCTTACTCCTATTACTGGTAACAAATAACATCACCTGATTCATAACAAACCTAGCGATTACTAAGGCTGTGAATTAGTCATGCTTAGTGTACAAGTACCTTAGTTCCGGCCACACTATTTACTTTACTTGTCATTTTGTAAAATGTTCGAAATATAGGTAACTGTAATAAGTACAATATTACGCACTTAGGTGTCTTTGTCCTTTAGGTATCAAGGACAAGTATTTGTCATATTATTATAATCTACGAATAATAGATCTTCTTTCTTTGTACACATTTTCTTTTTAAACTTTAATAAATGTCATATACCTACATAGGTATATCTAATTAAGTGCAAAATTTCTAGGTATAAATTTTGAATAAGGGTTTCAGTGGAAGATATACCTATAAGTATTTATAAACTCAGACAGATACATTTTAAAGATCAACTATTTTTAGAAATAGAAACATGACAATTGCAATGAAAAAGTAGACCTTTAACAGTACAGTACCAGTACAATGGGACAAGATTCTATCAGTAGCAGCGAATAATGTATTAGAAAAACAGTTCACTGTCAATACTGATACAACCATTATTATGACAATTTACAATTCAGAGAATCAGAATAAAATACTTCCATACAGGCTCGTGTAGAAGACCAATGGGATGATTATCAGTAGTTATGTGATTACAATGTAAATCATGCAGGCATTTAATGACATGTATGGTATTGCGTACATCGTTCATTATTGTTGGATAACTGCTGACATTGGCTCGGATTTACGTGGCATCATCATTTACTATTGCCGGGTTAAGGTGGATGCAGACTTTGCGCCGGAAACAGTAATTTTCAGGGCATTTAGTTCGAGTTAGGATCTAAATACATAGATAGATTCAACAAATAAAGTAAAGGTACATATGTAACATGTACTTAATAATGAAAGGTCAAGAAAAAGCATTAATATAACATGAGATTTGGTAAGTAATTTTTCATTTACAAGTGAACTATTTTTGGTGTATTCGTATGTACAATAAATTTGTACTTACACTTAGTTCAACAGATAGAGGAGCCCTATAAGCCATTAGACCTCTAAATTTGAAACTGAACGTTTTGCAACTAATATTACAACCTCAATATTTTTGAACATTAAGTCAAAAATATTTAGTTTGTAATATTTATAGTGGACTGTGAACCACTCAGCTATTTGTGTATGCTACTTTATAGTAAATTAACTGCATCTCTGCTACGTTATGCCATATTGCATTGTGTAATACTAGCTAGATGATTGATTTAATTCGTCCATAATGATTTTGTTCTTGGAATGAAAACAGCGTAGGGAATAATGTTAGATTAGACTTTAGTAATGCTGTAGCGCTTTATTCATTTCATACACTAAAACCCAAAATCTAAAATTGAAGGATGTGATTTCCAGCGGAACGCGGATTTGCGTCAGAACACCTATTTATTTTATTTTTAAACCTTGTAAGATTTAATTCATTAATGACTCGCTGTATTCACGTGGCTATTGTTACTCAATCGTATCAGTTAGCTAGTCACGCTGAATCAATACCTTTGAACTACTGATACTAGTAAAGTTTTTACGTAAGTCACAAAATATCTACATATAGGCAAATACTTCCCAAAAACCTAACCCAAGAACGAATGCTCTAAATCCAACCATGAATAGAAGCTAAGATACGCGTAAGAAAGCATTAAACATAGATTACATGTTTGAAACAAGTGAAGTAACAGGTTGCACTTTTAAGTTGCTTATCACCACAAGTACCAGGCTATCCGAAGAGCATAATTGGAATTGTTGTTCATGTGATTTGAGTAGTCACGCGATTTCGAGGAAGTGCATCTGTTCTCGACGATCAGCCTGATATGCCTTACCGGGAACACTACCTCTCCACGTGCAAATATTCGTAAACACGTCCTTCTGTGTGCAATGATTTCATACTCGGATAGTAGAGGCATTTTTATCCATATTAGGATTGAAACCAGATAGCTGTAAAGAGATGAGATGCCTAGTGTTGTTTTAATATTCTCTGTACGATGTAGTTTTATCCAATAAGGTATTCGGATTTTTTCACGTGTGGAAATCCTTTTGGATGCTATACCGGACTCCTGTAGGTAAAACCACACAGTACCAAACCATTTGCCTATGACTGGGAATCCCGTGTAAGCCTTGGAAAGACCCCTGGCACTAAATATTTGTGCATAACCCGTCGCACGTCGGCGCGTCACACGCGCCAACTTTCTATCCGGTAACCGGGTGACGCGAGCGACGCCCGGTAGCCCGCCCGGGTGTTCTTCAATCGACGATATCTCATAACTTTTGTATAGTACCTCTATGATACTTATATCACTAGAATCGTTATGAAACAAGCTAAAAACTGTTTTCGGCTTTTATCGTTTTGTTAAATACTAAGTACTTGCGGAAAATTTTAGTTGCGTAATATGTTTATTTAAATTTTCTGAAAATGTTTCTTCTTCTGCTACTACTTCCAAATAGCTTTTATATTTAAAAAAAATTGAGACCAATAAGATGATAAGACTATGAGTATACTGAAACTTCAAGCAAGCAAAACAGTAACACTCGTACTTAATGATAATCACGATAACAACCAGTTCCACCCACGGTTCTGAATGCACTGCTTTTGCACACATCATCTGTTATTACGATTTTCAAAATGGCTACCAAAACTTCATAATATGATCTTACTACAATCTGTATTCCATAAAAGTTATTTATTTCTTGTTAAACATATCATTTACAAAATGCATTTTATGTTTTAAAACAACACAATTTTAAACATTGATACAAGATAAGGTTGATGCAAAAAACAATTAAAGAAATATAACATGTTAACATAATTGTAAGTAGATTGGATGATTAGATGACAGCTTACAGTAATCTATTTGATCTGGGTACATTCTTTTATCGTTTTATTTTTTCTGGAAAACCAAATATAGGTAACGACTTCTCAATAAAAGCGTGTTTTTTTCTGATTTGAAAAGTCAAACCGTTAAGGCGGTTTGACTTTTCAACTCATAAATGCATTTGTAAATAATATGTTTGACAAGAAATAAATAACTTTTATGGAATACAGATTGTAGTAAGATCATTTTATGAAGGTTTGGTAGCCATTTTGAAGATTCTCAATAAAAGCATGTTTTTTTTCTGATTTGAAAAGTCAAACCGTTAACGAGGTTTGACTTTTCAACTCAGAAAAAGTGAATCTCATAGTGCATAATTTATGTAATGTCTAAAATAGAAACAAATAAGAAAGGACCTTGGCTTTGGCCTTGGGTTGAACCACGAACAACATTAAATAAATAAGTAAATAAATTAAACACATACTCGCGATAATATTGTTATATCGATGTCTTATGTTATGTAGGCATCTCAATTTGTCATACGCAATCAAATCACCACCAACTGTAATACGCAATGAAATCAGAGCATGGTATATTAATTAAGTTATATTATGCCACGCAATTGCATTAATTTGTACATTTTATTGTTGCACACGTTTCTTCTGGTATGGTGACGTTCTTTACAACGCCAACAACAACAACTCGTGGACTCCATAAGCATTAACTTACAATGTTTTTATACAGTAATAGTCCACATGATATAGATTATTTATTTCCCTCGACATCTTATTTATCACTTCTACGTAGAATCTACTGCGCACATGAAAACTCAACACTAATATAATTCAAACAACGTGCAATCACTGTGAACAAAAAATTACATGATAGATATTACTTATTTATACCTATATCGCAGGATTCTTTGTGTTCTTGTTCTAACAATAATAAGTATCATCTTACGACATGATTATACCAGCAAACTACTTATTTTTCATTCCAATGGTAGTCTGCTTTATTTATATAAGGCAAAGTAATTTAAGCACCTTTCATGCATTGCAAGGGGCATGTCAAACCGACAAACCACTTTAATTGAAATATGATAATATGAAAGAAAAGGAAACATTTGGACCTGACTCACAGAATTAAATGCCGGTTGTTATCCTAATACATATTTTAGTCCCAAAAAGCTTCTCAGTTCACTCCGTGTAGCTCGAGATTGCTGGTACCGAGTAGGCAGTAATTATTCGGAAAGATATCTTTCTCGACAATGCCCAAATAGATATTTTTCTGGCCGATCCATAACGCTTGAACTGACTTAAAATTTTTGACGTTTAGGTGTACCTAAGGATTTGTGAGTCACTCGGTAACTTTAAAAATATAGATAGTACCTACTGATAGTTTCCACCAACTTATTTTGAACAAAATTTTTACATGACAACCAATATTAAATTCTGATATATCTGTAACATGGTATAAAAATATTGTTACATCCTTGATTTCAGCTACTTTTTCACCGATTTCCTTCCATTAGACTATTTATAGGCTTCAGATAGGGGTTTCAATCAACTAGGAAGACGCTGAGATAAAAAATAATCTAAGATGGCTAACAGAGGTATGAAGGTAATCGACGCGACGACGCCAGTCCATGATGAATTGATGCGTCCGCGCACTTCAATACACGCTTGTTCGCGCGAGTAATGGATAGATAATTGATCGCGTAATTAGTTTCAATTATATAGCGATTGTCGAAGGGTTAAAATAGAGTTTATTGCGTGTGAAGCCTCACTTTTCCGTAATAGAATGTAGAAATGATTTTTTTGTGGTCCAGTAAGCCGCTCTTTGTCTGTTAGATCACGTTTGTCACGTGTCACTACACTCATACATTGTCTAGGTTTTCTGTTATAATGGACTTGAATCTAATGATGGCATGCCAATCATAGATTCATCTACACGTGTAAACTAGTCTTGTAGTTCGCTTGACTGGAAAGATGACTAAGAAAGTCTAAGTCGAATATATCATCTCTTATTTTGTAGTTTAAGGCTTTGTTAAAAGCCGTAGGTATAATACAGCACTAGATCAAATGATATATCTAATGGCTCTAGCTACAGTTACTGATAGTAACATAGATGTTTCAAACCGTTTAGTATGACCAACGCACACAAATTCTAGTTAAATTTGACGATAAAAATTCTTGTGCCTTTTATACTTTATCATCATGATCAACCGTTTAATTCGTTGGACAGAATATTAAGCGCGTTGTGAGTTCGTTGTACAATATATAGAAGACATGCAATTCATACGGAGATTTAGTACCTTAGCGTAGTACAAATGTTAATAATTAGATGTGAGCATCGTATTGGTGAACAATAAGTAGTGGCGATCAGAGGACGGTGGCCGTGGCGCGCGTGCTGAAGGTCGGCTAGCGCTTCCTGTGCGCGTGACACGCATGCACACCAACAACTCCCAACACTACCACAAACAACTCCCCAACAACACACACATGCTGAAAATACTATATATTCGTCACAGCTGCATTGTATGCATCCGAAACACGAAAATCAAACCGTTATCTCAAAGAAGTCCATCTAGATTACCGTAACATGTGACCGGGTTGCTTTTTGTCTCTACCGACCGCAAAGAGCTATTGTCTGAACACTGTCATAACACAACTTCTTTAATTCATGTCATCGGCTCGCTTTACTGTATTTAGAATACTTATATTTTAAGTATTTCTTTTTGATTCCTATAGGTATGTTTGTAACACCAAAATAAGCTACCCTATCTTTTTAAAATTCATCTCGAAAATGATGAATCATATCATACATGGAGTCAAAACATAATGTTATAATCACATTCGTTTCGGCGTCGTTATTTTCTCATAATCGTCTATGAAATCTTACGTCAGAACCTTTATTACACTGCAAATGGTCACTATTTTTAGACAACACTACCGTTACAGTGAAATATTTTGTTTATGGTCCTGTGCATTTTAAAGGTCAGTGTGATGGCAACCTTTAGTGAGATGCGTAAACATTTCGGCGAAAGGAGTTACAAGTAGGTAGTAAACACGTTTTGACAGTTAGGTAAGTATGCATGCAACATAAACATTACCAAAATACTGCGCGTAAATAAAAGTAAAGGTTTAAAACATTTATGCAAATATTTACATTATTATTATTAAAACGTTGTTGAGCACAACGGTAATGCTTCCACAGTTCATTGTTCTAAGCGTTCGAATGAAATTTTCCGAGAGTTGCTCCTGGCAGAACGCGGGACACGTCTCGAATTTTTATATCGCATTAATCGAAACAGGTAGATGAACACAAAGAGCATCACAGGTTCTTGGCACTTTCTGTTAGAGCTATTGTTCTCTGCTGAAGCGATGGTCAGGAGAATGACCCTCTACAAAAGGCTACATTTATCATAACAGTACCAGTGCTAAATGCCAGGAAATACCTTACCCATGACAAAGTACAGATCAAAGCCCATCTCGGCATCACTTAACATGGGGACAATGACCTATAAAATGTAGCCGAAATTTCCTGCGCAGTAGGCTGTATCCGATAAACATAATATCTCGTGACTGAAGTCCATGTACTACACACGACAGTTGTGGTATCCTAGTAACCATTCCTGCAGTTCAATATTCAGCTCACCGGTAGCTACAGTGCAAACATTTGTTAATAATTTCCTTGATGTTGTTTTATTTGATTCTGCGTCATATAAATTATCATTTGAACAATCAAATTTTTTATGCATTGTTTATGTAAATATGTATAATATTTTTAACAAAGTTCATGAATCAAAAGATTTATGACATGTCTTTTTACTTATCCATAAATTTTAATATTAAAGAGTACTTATAATAATTTCTAAATGACAGGCATTACCTACTGACCGTTACTTATATGAAAAATAATAATAATAACTTTCGGTTTTTATTGCATTCATTATATGTTTTCTGTCGATCCTGAATAATGTTTGACGATGAACGATGAACGTGCTTTATGATAATTATGATTACTTCTGTGTACGCTTATATTGTTACATCTACCTTCAGTGAGATACCTACTTAATGCCCAGTGTTGCTATCGTAGTATACGTTTATAACATTGGAATAAGTGGTGCCTTGTCTGTACCTAAGAAGGAAACTCGCTCCCGTCGAAGGTTTTATAAAATTTCATATAGAACGTATTTTATATTGCATTTGAGTTCTAACAATAACATATAAACAACTCATATGAAACAACAAGATCTCAACGTTTGAAACGGAATAAAATCAATAGTAGATGTAATCATTTCTTTAACGTTTAACTAATACAATGAATTATAAACTTAATTTGACTCGTGCAAATAGTACTATAAATAAAAACCGGCCAAGTGCGAGTTGGACTCGCCCATGAAGGGTTTCGTAGCAGCAAGCAACATAATAAATAAGTTCTTGTAGTTCGTTGTAACTTTGATTGATGTTTTAATACGTTCGCAGTGGTAGTGATTTTTCTAACTGAAAATTGCGGTTTATGACGTATTAAAAAAAAACTTCCAGCTCTATCTCGTTCAAACCAATTTTCGTTGGTATTTTTTATGGCAATGTACATCATATATTCTTTTTAAGCTTATCATTATCTTAGTTTAGAAGTTAGAGGGGGGGGGGGGGACACACATATTTCCACTTTGGAAGTGTCTCATGCGCAAACTATTCACTTTAGAAAAAAATGATGTAAGAAACCTCAATAGCATTTTGGAAGACCTATCTGTAGATACCCCACACGTATGGGTTTGATGAAAAAAAAATTTGAGTTTCAGTTCTGAGATTGGGACCCTCAATATTTACTGTTTTTTTTTCTAGTTTTATATAAGAATCTTAATGCGGTTCACAGAATACATCTAGTTACCAAGTTTCAATAGCATAGACCTTATAGTTTCGGAGAAAAGTGGCTGTGACACACGGACGGACAGACAGACATGATGAATCTATAAGGGTTCCGTTTTTGCCATTTGGCTACGAAACCCTAAAAACTGCTTAACAGATTAATAATGTTTGCCAAATGCTTTCACATTTCATAAATAGGTAGGCGTAGATAGAAAAATTCCGCAGTTACTTAGTTCAAGTGCGAGCAATACTGTAGTTATGAAATCCCCTATCTATGAAATGCTGTACAGTACTTGACAAATCAATCGAGTTTATCCTACTATTGCAAAAGATATCAGTATTGTATAGTACAGTCACCTTTTATCATTGTCTTCATAATCCATCTCTTAGACGACATTTTTGCGATCGCGGAACGCTTGAAAGTCTCACCGCTCTCTGTCTGATAGATCTTAGATCACTAATTACACTACTATGGAGCTTTAAGTTTACAGACTATTCTACAACATTTCTTTGGCTACATCTACAGGTACATAAAATCTCTTCTAGCTTAGACGACATTTTTGCGAACGCCGCTCTATGTCTGATAGATCTTAGATCACCAACTTACGCTTTATGAAGCTATATGGTTACAAACTACTAACTACATTTCCTTGGCCACATCTGTACCAGAGATGCTATACCAGAGAAAGTCGTAACAAAGACCTCAATACATTGTTTTAGCTGACAATACAGAGCTGCCAAAAATCCTAAACAAAGTCAAACTTTTCATTCTTTAGTTAAATTTTCGGAATAATAAAGTTCTATAGAAATCGTAAACGGGTAAGTGGGACACATTAACCTTGACATCGTTATGACCTTTTAACACCGCATTTTCTTCTATTTGGATATTACCCCATGCTTCATTAATTTAATTAGAGTTATAAATAAAAAAATTGAAATATAAGCAAAACTAATTAGAAGTATAAAGATGGATCGTAGCAACAGATAAAAATATATCAAGTAATTTAATGAGGATAGAAATGCTTTATGGAAATCTAGTGGAGACGTCCATGTCATGTCCTTTATGAATGAAATGATTTTCATAGTATCAAATTTGATGTACCTATAAAACCTTCAAAATACTTAGTAACTTTTTTATTTACAACTGTCTTCCTAGGTAGTTTAATTCTATTCATCGAACTTTTGTCTTTAACATGAAAATTTTAAGTGATGTTCTATATTTACAGTTGTTTTTTTGGTATTTCACGGGTCAGAAAAAAACATTTTGTCTATTCCTTAATAGTTGGGAAAAGTTTTGAAAACCTACTAACTTTTTCAGTAATTGGTATGTTTCATGAGGAAGTAACATCCACATTATACGACATGTGAACACGCAACTAGCGGTCACTCGCGCACTATGACCTAGAACTTGGCGGCAAGCGAGATGACGATCGGCACACTCGGCACTGACCGCCCCGGTAAGTGACTCACACTCGCACGATTCCGAGAAATATACTGATTTTATTATTAAAATGTTCTCAAGAACCTGTGAGTATAAATTATTGAGTTTTGCATGCTATGTGACTCAGAGATTAATAAAGGGGTTTCTTTCTAATTGTTCTAGGTATGATTTTCTCAAACAGGTTCATAATATAGAGAGAAGAATTTCACCATTAATACATAAGTATTTCAGTAATGGTAAGGAAAACCTGAGAGTTACCTCCAATCATCTACCTGTGTATACTAATGAAACAGAGTCTAGCTGTTTCATTCCCACTTTCACATCTTCCTCAGTTGAGCTTCCTTATTATTTAGGAGATGAAGCCTCAACTTTTAAGTTTTATACTTGAAATTTGCATAACATATCTGAATCACGAGAATTGGCTATCTTAATTACCTATTTAGAATAAAAGTGATCGTTGCCGGCTTATAAATGTTTCCTGGCCATTATGCTAATTGTAACGAGTAATCAATGATGAAATATTTAACACTGTCTTAAGTAAATAGAAAATTTTCTTTAAATACTTTTGCTGATGTTACCTACTATTATCGAACTTTTCAATTGACTAGTTTGAACTACGGTTCTGTTCTAATATAAATTATTTCAATGTACAATAATTGGGAAATCGTATTGGTCTTCACTTCGATTATATTGATGACTAGCTGACCCCGCAACTTCGTTTACGTCACATAAGGTGTATGAAAGGAGAGGTATTTCTATATCAGACTCATAAAGCGGCGTGTGAAACTGCCCTGTTTGTTTAATCATAAAAGAGGTTAAAGATTCAGTCTATTTTGAAACAGTTCAGTCCACGCCTTCGTCGCGGACTGAATTGACCAACACGCCAGTTTAGTTTTACACCCACATTCAAAGAAACCCCTACAATTAATTTTTTTTAAATATCTGATTCTTAAAAGTGTTATAACTTTTTTATTTATAAACCGATTGACATGAAATAAACGCTAAATGTTAAGTGGAGCAAACCTCAACACAATAAAAAAAATCGCATTGGAGTCGGTCAAGCGGTTATTGAGATTAGCGTGCACAACCGTACAGACAAACAGATATACAGACATACAGACAAACAGACAAAAAATCTAAAAATTATTGTTTTGGGTTCTATTGCGTTCATAAAGCCCCCCTATAATATTTTTTCTTATTTATCTTCCATGTACAGACAGCGACCTGTTACGATTTTATTATATGTATTGATTGATTGATGTAGATTTTCAGATTTTTATTATTGTTTTTTCCAGAACCATTAATTTTTGAGTCATAATCATTCTACTTGCAAGTGATTTGTTCGCCTATCAGATAATATCAAAGGTGAAGAGGATGTTCGTGATTAATTTTATAGCCATTGATTCATTCATAAGTTATAGTAGGTATTTTACAAATACTACAAAAATGACGTAACGCTCATTGAAAAACTATAATGACCAATATCTTGCTACACCCATACACATGTTTGTGACTCACGTGCTAAACAAACAATTTAAGAAGACAAACGAATCGTACCAATTCTAGCGTGAAAGGTGACCTCGCATCTTGGTTGAACTATCAGCCTTGTTTTATGAATGAATCGAATACTATATACGCCTACGAGTCTGTTCCTAGTACATTGCTTAGATTGAATGAGTTCCGGAGACGCGAGGCGGAGGTAAGCGGTGATGTTGTCTCGGACAGGCTGAGTCAACATTTGGAATTCGCTATTAATATATAAATTGAACACGTTTCTTCAACTTCCGTTGACAATTTATCGATTACTAATATTACTATACAAGGGAAATCCTTAATATGGATAATACTGAATTACACATTCTTGGTTGCTGTATCAGTGATAGTGTTTCTTTGTCTTATCTGTACTTTGATAATATGAAGAAGTTAAACTGAAGAGTTATTGTATGTAGAAATCCATTTCAAGATACAAGTTATCAAATATGAAATGAAGACACTCACCATCGCCTTATCAGTTCCACCGAAGGTTGGCGCAGCACTACTCCTTGTGAAGAATACTAGAGCTACCGTCGCTGTCCATAATATCCTTAGACTACTCTTTAAACTGACAGACGCCATGTTATCTAATAATCTATGCATTGATATGCTCATTTGATATTTACTTATAATATAAATTCTATAAAAAATATCTATTTGTCGCTATAATTGTCATTACTCTTAAGTCGATCCTTTATTCTAAGAATATTTGAGCTCCACGGTGATATGTTATCTGAAACAGAAAATGAAATTTAATTTTATTCATATTAAAAATTATTTAAGTATAAATTTTATATTATGCAAACTACATAATAATATAATTTAGGCAAAGACATTATCATCTGTTACCGCATGCTAACCTCATGTTTCAAGTTAGCACATTTAGGTTAATAAAATTACATTACATATTTTTGGCACCCATTTGAAACGAGTGTTTTTCCTATAAAAAAAATTCTTTTGAGAAATCTTCATACATAACATAATTCTTTTCCAATTTTAAACATTGAATTTATGCAATAGTATTAGTGTTTTTGCACTTCTATTCGATTTTATTCTACTTTTTAGGCCTTTCATAGTTCTGGAACTTTGTAGAACCGGTAACCACGATGTTGATAATTATTTTCTGAGTCACCGATCATTTGTACATTTATGTAACTTACTTGTATATACACACTACACACACCTAAGTTATATCGTATTATTATTGAGTGAATCATTGTGTCAATATTAAATCAGGGTTTAATAATGTTAATCGACTTTATCAGACTAATTTATAAGAAATTAACTGTTTACTGTATTTTACACTGCTATAGTCATAATAAAAATGTTATCTGAAGTATGTTTATATTGGATTATTACTTCTTGTAATGGGCTCTTATGTCAAGTAAAATCGGTAATTGCAGGTCAAAATAAAGATAGGGCTTATCCCTATGTTTATATAGAAAAGAAAAATAATAATTGGGTCAATACCGTGTTTAGCTTGAGAAACACATCTTTAAATTTGTATATTGCTAAAGTAAATGCACATCAATTTTATATCACAATAATATTACTATTCATAATAACAACTTTATAACGCATAATTTATTATAGAACTGGAATAGATCATCAGTATTTTTTTTAAATACATATTTATGAATAAGAATATTCATTTTCTTTTATAAAATATTTACAGAACATTTTATTATTTTCTTTGGACACCTAAAACGTTAAATATGTAACATTTGACAAAACATAGAACTCTTTACCGCTGTCTATTTTTATTAAACTCTTTATACCACATGGGTTTGTTACATTTCCAATGGAAACCCACAAAGGATATCAGTGACCCAGTTTACGTCACCTAAATGGGTACATTTATCTAAACTTTTCAGAGGTACAATAACATATAAAATAATTGCGCGATTATTGACCTACATATTTTTGATGTGAATGACGCTGCCGTGGGCTTGTCTATAAATATTGTTATCATCGTAATGATAAATTGTTTCTAACAAACAAGGTACAGCGCTGACACAATGTGGGGAACTGATTAGATATTCCGCTATCCGTGTACTCAAGAGATTTGTGATTCATACTTTGAAACAGTGTACCTACCTATATTAACGTTTAATAGTTAAGGTTAAGTCTATAGCATAATTTCAGTTGAACTCTGTCAGTATTATATCATCCCTCGTCCTGTTCTATCGTTTGTATTTACAGTTATTTTGGTAGTAGGTATATGTATAGAATGTAGACTTTTATTTTGTGTTTGGGAATTTAATTGGATTTTCTATTACACTCTAGTCAATAGTATGTCCTGCAACCATTACTGCAACAAGATTTGTTGTAAATACTTCTTCTTCTCTCTATTTCTGCCTGCCTTTTAAAATTACCTTCTCTGCGTTTTGTTTGTCGTTCTTTTATTATTATTCTAATCTTAGCAGCTATCCTTAGGGTATAGCTTCCATTTTTTTTTTGCATTTCTCAAAGTATATCGTACTCATCGTCACTTTCAATTTTAAATTAATCAGTTTAGGCAATCATAAGAATGATAAACCTATGAGTACATCAAAAAGCAAATTATTAAATTAAATGACTGCCTCTGTGGCGCAGTCGGTAGTGATACCGCCTGCGGCGCTGGAGGTCGTGGGTTCGATTCCCACCGGAGGAGACAAATATTTGTGTGACCCATAAATGTTTGTCTCAAGAGCCTGGGTGTTTCTATGTATAATATGTATGTATTTAAAAGTATATAAGTATTAATATCCGTGGTCTGATACCCATAACACAAGCAGGTTATTCCTAGCTTACTTTGGGATCAGATAGCGTTGTGTGAAATATGTCCGTGAATATTTATTTATTTATTTATAATTATAACGAAAAAGATGTGTCTCTGTGGCGACAAAACTCATACAAATGAAACCGAAAGTGCGATGTCAGAGGTGTCGCCAGCAATGTTCCGCTCATCGAAGCGTGTCGTGCTACGGACGCGATGCCAGTTTCACCGACATTGGGACTAGATTTCTTACCTAATATCATTTATCCAAGCATTTTTTTTCACACAATCTATTCTAATCATCGATTGCAATGTAAATAAAACTGAAAATTATCAATTATATCTAGTGAAATCGATTAAACTTTGACTATTTATTCACTTTGACCCCGTAATAAATTTGCAATAAAGCCTGCCAGCGTCTTGAGATTACTTTACTATTGTAGACCAAATTTACAGCAGATCTAACCTGTTTTGTTAATTAATGTGCTCAAAATGAATACCTACTCTTAAATTATGATGCACTAACTTATGGAATCAAGAATATTGGTATCGCAGGACAAAGAGAAAAGTAAGTACTTCAATGCCTGCAGGTCCAGATTATGTTGATAGATACTATTGCAAAGTTTAAGCAAATATATACATAAAGATCGGCAACTCCCTGTCGCGCCACAGCTGTCAGTAGAGTTGACGTGCGCGTTGACGGACAATTTGCTTACATTTTATTGATCACACGCACACATTCAAGCTGGAGTTTCCGCCCAGTGGTTTAAGGCACCAATACATATATATAATAATATAGTTTATCAAGTTCATATCATGAGCCTAAATGAGCTACACTCGAGAGCAATGAATCCGGGTCACTTAAAGAATCCTAAAAATCTCGGAAACTAAAAATGCTAGGTTAATGCAATAAATTGTATTTAATAGACAATGTAATACTCCTTAAATGAAGGTATTAAAACTTCTTAGTTATTGTAAAGTTATATCATAAAAAAATCAAATTTGAAAAAGGGCCACTTTCGAAGATGGAACTACGAAATTACAGCATTTGGTGTTGCTTTTGTTTGTAATCTGTCATTTATGTGGGTACATAAACCATGTTGATAGTGCTCTATATTCATTAATCAAGCTGAAATTATGTCGCTTACGCCTGAAGAATGCACCAGAATACTTACAATGCTGGAAACCGGCCGGAGTCAGCGCGATACAGCCAGGACTGTCGGTGTGTCGCTGTCAACAGTACAAAGAGTTCTCCGACGTTACGAAGAAACTGGTTCTAACCTACGCAGACCAGGAACGGGCAGAACCAGGTGTACCACAGCACGAGAAGACCGATACTTGGTGAACACCATGCTGCGAAATCGCTTTCTCACAGGAACTGAACTCACCAATCAGTTTCGACGCCTCGGAGGAAGTAACCCAAGTGCATGGACAGTAAGACGTCGGCTTGCTGAATCTAACTTAAAACCCCTTAGACCTGGAAACGGCCCTAAACTGGAGCGTGGGCATCGTATTTCGAGACTAAGGTATGCCCAGAGCCACGTAAATTGGAGTATTGAAGATTGGTCAAAAGTTATGTTCTCCGACGAATCAAAATTTATGCTCTACAAGCACGATGGAAGACACAGAGTGTATCGAAGACCAGGGGAAAGATTCAAGCAAGCATGCATCGAAGAAAAAGTAGCCTACGGTGGTGGGTCTGTACTTGTGTGGGCCGGAATTTCTTCTGAAAGTCGCACAGAGCTGGTGATCATAGAAAACGGCTCTTTAACTAGCGTAAGATATGTGGAAGAAATCCTCAATGATCACGTTGGTCCATTTATGGTCAATTTAGGTGAGGATGCTATATTTATGCATGACAATGCCCGACCTCATACAGGTAGGATTGTGAATGACTACCTTCAAGAGATGAACATTACTCGTATGGAGTGGCCAGCGCGCAGCCCGGATATCAACCCGATCGAGCATGCTTGGGACGAGCTAGGCAGATGCGTAAAACAACGAAACCCTCCCCCAATCACGCTTCGTGAGCTCAAAATTGCTCTCACAGAGGAATGGGAGAATATTCCCCAAAATCGTATAAGGAACTTGGTGTACAGCATGCCAAACCGCGTAAACGCAGTAATGGAAGCACGAGGAGGCAATACGAAGTATTAAAATTCAAGAAAATCGTAATAAAGTTCAAAAATTTCATGTTTCCTATTTTTGTTTTAAGGAGAGATCAGCAGTTTTTTCTTTATGTAATTTTGTGTTAATAAAATGTATGGTGACTCATATTTTTTTTACTTTCATTTAAGGAGTATTACATTGTCTATTAAATACAATTTATTGCATTAACCTATCATTTTTAGTTTCCGAGATTTTTAACATTCTTTAAGTGACCCGGATTCATTGCTCTCGAGTGTATTTGATGTATTTAGTTATTTATTCTTCTTTATTGTTAATTCACTTTTGTGAATTCATGTTTAGTCTAGTTTTATCACCTTTATTAGTCACTTTATCAAATTGTGCACAAATTATCACCTTTACATGAACTTTGTGAGTGTCTGATAACATATCGGTTTCGTGAAATACTGTTCTTCGTTGCAATTTCATAATTTTATTCATGAATTTGTAAATTTCTTTTAGATATAAATCTATCTTCATTCAGTTATAAATTTTCTGTTCTTATTCATTTTCGAATTGCCTACATACAATAATATTATCTATATGCTAGTACGTAGTCCATATTCCTAAATTTAATAAGGAATTATTGAATTGTAATTTTGAGTTTTGGCATCTCTACTTTCTATAGTAAGTCATTCATTATGGAAGAAACTGAACATTAATTACCTTTTATGGATATAATTTCTTAAGCGTTTGTAAATTACACATTGTCAGTGACTTAACTGTATCTACCTTTATCACAATTGTCAGACATTTATTGAGGTAAGATAAACAAAACGGATAATCTGCATTCGTCCTTGTAATTGTTAATAAAAAAGTATATAAATATAGTTTGAAACCTGCGTGTCCTATAAAACTGTAAAGTACTAGCGAAATTTTGCGGTTACACTCTTAAGTGATTTTATATCCCGTTCGCTCTAAGGTTGCCGCTGGCGTAGAGGCTGGTGTAGAGGCGTAATATGGGAGGCGACCAGCAAACTTAGGGCGAACGGGTAGTAATTTAAAGTCACTGATTGACATCATCGGTTCATTGTACATGCGAAGTGTCGTGACATACTGTGATCTCCTGAGATGCATCTCAATGAGTGCGCAGTGTGGTCTACGGTTAACGTGCGCACGCGCATTTTGCATTAAAACGACAATGGCGGACTTCCTACTTCCGTATCCCCACAGGTAATGCTAATAACTTGAGTACAGCTATATATTTATTGAAATTCTTTATTTGAATATTGTTATGAGTCTAAAGTACATTGAAAATAGATACGGTATCTAAGTACTGTTTAAATATTGTGCTGAAATTATTCAAAGTGAGTCTTGCTATTAATGCAAAAGCATCGTATGTA
Organism: Miltochrista miniata; assembly: GCA_933228765.1. Taxonomy (NCBI): domain Eukaryota; kingdom Metazoa; phylum Arthropoda; class Insecta; order Lepidoptera; family Erebidae; genus Miltochrista; species Miltochrista miniata. The sequence goes on along the minus strand of OW121749.1, from coordinate 22,902,235 downwards.
TTGTGCAATTCTAAACAGCTGCAGAAAACAAAAAAGTAAATGATTAAACAAATGATTTTAAAAACAAATAAAGAATTCTCAAATACTTGTTAATTGTTAAATGTAATAATATGACCTACAAATTAATATACAAACACACAAAGGTACGACAATAATAAACACATATTTTCCTTTGTCGAGCTTCACAAACAGAAATTATATTATTCATATTATATAAATTATTAAGCACTGTAGGTAGAATAAAAAGCCTTTATTAAATTATATTCATTAACAAGGAAATATTACGTTAAAGATATTATACTTTATGACACAAGAACTGCTCTTTTAAATGACTATTTATCTCTAAGATGAATAATAATAAGAATGTCATGTAGTTGTAGGTTTTAATCCTCGCTTGTAATAATAATTGCAAAACTAAGTGTGTGTGCTTGTTTATAATGCTTTCGTACTTAAACTACTTTTTGATAAGTTTTGGTATAAAAAAAAACATTTATATGTAAGTATAGGTATATGTATTTGGAACTGAGCACTCTAAGTTTACCCTAAAAGAGGCTTCTACTTACTAAAAATGTAATTTTATAAATGACGTATACATACTTCAAATATTACATAGCACTATTTTATTTACATTACAGTTGACAACTTCGGCAGTAGTAAGTTCGTTTCCCTTGTCATCAAACCGAGTTTGATGAAAACCACCAAAGCATGAGTCAAACAGTGTTTTGGTTGAATAAACTTCAGGGTCGCAGGTGACTTCCACAATACCCGTCAGTCAATTACACGAATTAGTTTAAGCATTACTAATATGCTGCTTAGATCATGCTAAATAATTTATATGTATAAATTATAATTGTGGTTTCCTTTATTTATGTTTTCATTTTCATTCGGTATGATTGGACTAATTTCCTGATTCTAGTAATATTAGAGTTGAAAATATTGAATATCTGTGTTATTTACTTTCTTTATATTCTTGTAGCTCATAATTTATAAGTACACACTCTTGAGCTTTAACAGCTTTCAATTACAACAATTAAACTACGAAAGTCCTTAAAAACTAGAGACACATGAGATAAACATTTGATAATTGTAAAATTAGTAGGTACTTCTGTGAAGAAGAGAGTTCGCGAGCACCCAGAAAATAAACGACCTGTGAAGAATCGTCCTTTATGTTTTAGCCAAAAATCATCAAGATAATAAATAAAGCAAAAACAATCTGCACCCTTTTTCCCACTATCAAAAAAACTCTCGACAAAATTAGTAATTTAAATCAAAGAACACGTGTGCAAAGTTTTGGTGAAAATCAGTTGCATACGGAGGAAAGCAAAATCGTACATACTGTTGAATCGGAGAACCTAGCTTGCTTTGCTCGCTCCGTCAAAAAAAGAACTTGATCCTCCCGTAGATGTCCAAATTGCTAAATGATTACAGATCGTATTGTTTATTGCAAGGTATTTTCTTATTTTTGAGCAATTACAAAAGATCAGGTGACTAATTGCGTTTTATTATCCGATTTAGTAATCCATAACATTTGCTCTATTTTGTATCGCGTAACAGCGAGCCCACTTCTTTATAAACTATCTAGTGTTTAACTTCTGTAATCTGTATTGATTAGGATTCACGACACAAGCTCATCATTGCTTGTTTTCTTACTTTGTGACATGAGAAAAGAATATTTCGATTTTTTATTTAGTTTCCATGGACATGCTGAACTCGAAGCAACTAAAGTTTCCTCTAGGTGCTCATCCTTTAAAAGAAGAAGTGTACTGTTTAAATATTGTGCTGAAATTATTCAAAGTGAGTCTTGCTATTAATGCAAAAGCATCGTATGTATTGTGCAATTCTAAACAGCTGCAGAAAACAAAAAAGTAAATGATTAAACAAATGATTTTAAAAACAAATAAAGAATTCTCAAATACTTGTTAATTGTTAAATGTAATAATATGACCTACAAATTAATATACAAACACACAAAGGTACGACAATAATAAACACATATTTTCCTTTGTCGAGCTTCACAAACAGAAATTATATTATTCATATTATATAAATTATTAAGCACTGTAGGTAGAATAAAAAGCCTTTATTAAATTATATTCATTAACAAGGAAATATTACGTTAAAGATATTATACTTTATGACACAAGAACTGCTCTTTTAAATGACTATTTATCTCTAAGATGAATAATAATAAGAATGTCATGTAGTTGTAGGTTTTAATCCTCGCTTGTAATAATAATTGCAAAACTAAGTGTGTGTGCTTGTTTATAATGCTTTCGTACTTAAACTACTTTTTGATAAGTTTTGGTATAAAAAAAAACATTTATATGTAAGTATAGGTATATGTATTTGGAACTGAGCACTCTAAGTTTACCCTAAAAGAGGCTTCTACTTACTAAAAATGTAATTTTATAAATGACGTATACATACTTCAAATATTACATAGCACTATTTTATTTACATTACAGTTGACAACTTCGGCAGTAGTAAGTTCGTTTCCCTTGTCATCAAACCGAGTTTGATGAAAACCACCAAAGCATGAGTCAAACAGTGTTTTGGTTGAATAAACTTCAGGGTCGCAGGTGACTTCCACAATACCCGTCAGTCAATTACACGAATTAGTTTAAGCATTACTAATATGCTGCTTAGATCATGCTAAATAATTTATATGTATAAATTATAATTGTGGTTTCCTTTATTTATGTTTTCATTTTCATTCGGTATGATTGGACTAATTTCCTGATTCTAGTAATATTAGAGTTGAAAATATTGAATATCTGTGTTATTTACTTTCTTTATATTCTTGTAGCTCATAATTTATAAGTACACACTCTTGAGCTTTAACAGCTTTCAATTACAACAATTAAACTACGAAAGTCCTTAAAAACTAGAGACACATGAGATAAACATTTGATAATTGTAAAATTAGTAGGTACTTCTGTGAAGAAGAGAGTTCGCGAGCACCCAGAAAATAAACGACCTGTGAAGAATCGTCCTTTATGTTTTAGCCAAAAATCATCAAGATAATAAATAAAGCAAAAACAATCTGCACCCTTTTTCCCACTATCAAAAAAACTCTCGACAAAATTAGTAATTTAAATCAAAGAACACGTGTGCAAAGTTTTGGTGAAAATCAGTTGCATACGGAGGAAAGCAAAATCGTACATACTGTTGAATCGGAGAACCTAGCTTGCTTTGCTCGCTCCGTCAAAAAAAGAACTTGATCCTCCCGTAGATGTCCAAATTGCTAAATGATTACAGATCGTATTGTTTATTGCAAGGTATTTTCTTATTTTTGAGCAATTACAAAAGATCAGGTGACTAATTGCGTTTTATTATCCGATTTAGTAATCCATAACATTTGCTCTATTTTGTATCGCGTAACAGTGAGCCCACTTCTTTATAAACTATCTAGTGTTTAACTTCTGTAATCTGTATTGATTAGGATTCACGACACAAGCTCATCATTGCTTGTTTTCTTACTTTGTGACATGAGAAAAGAATATTTCGATTTTTTATTTAGTTTCCATGGACATGCTGAACTCGAAGCAACTAAAGTTTCCTCTAGGTGCTCATCCTTTAAAAGAAGAAGTTGAAGTTTTACAAAACAGTGTACGACTTTCAATAACCCGATACGGACACGAAATACATAATAATAGTATATTGATATAATGTGTTTAAGCGATTTAAGGTCATAAAACGGGTAATATCTAGGTATTAGTATGGATGACGTTGTGTACCTGGTATATTAGTACCTGATATTTATCATATAAAGAAGTTCAATGCCTTTATTGACAGGTCTGAGTCACTACTAGGTATGTACGAGGTATGAATTTTGGAGCAAATTGTGAGGTGCCGCTACATTGATAGTCAAGTGTGAATAGGTACTAAGTGCATTCTTTATAGTGATTGATGGAACAATTAAAACTTTGAGAACTTTGAAAGAGTAAATTTATTTTGCGACCCATCTGACTCAGTCAATGAACTATTACAGAAATTTAAACTTTTAATATTGAATTAGGATTTACTTAAAAATATTATTACAAAGATAAAAAAAATACAAAGAAGAAAAAATGTATGGTTGCCAAATGGATTCAAGCATAACAGCAGTGAAATTTCTTTAAAACGAACGACGTTTGGGATCAGCTCAATAAAAAAAAATGAAAGAGATAAAAAGAAATGTCCGACGGTATCCTCACATGAAGTTTTGAAAAACCAAACTAAACGACCAACACGTAATATTTACCCACACCTATTAGGCTCTCAATAGGAACTGAATTTAGTAAACTTGAACTGAATCATGAACTTAACGAACTTATTGTACATGTATTTCAACGAGTGCTTTCACCTATTTGTCGTGCCAAGTTCACCGTCTCACAGCATGACTTAATCGTGACTCATGCTGATCAAACAAACTAACCAATGTTTTATGTGTACAATACTGATTAGAGATATTGGATGATCACAGGTTTGAAACTTGTGAACATATTTAACAGAATTCGTTAAGTAATGCATTGATTTGTTTTCTGTGTGCTTGGATCAAAATGAATGACACACACGGAGAACTCTCTCGATCACACAATTGCAGGGTATGATCGCACAATAAATTAAAAGGTTACGATACCTCTTGGTTTTCCAAACAACCTGTGACTGTGGTCGGAATCTGCTCGAAATGTCAAAGAATTAGGTACAAGACCAATGCCATAGTAATATGTTATTTGTCTAATTCTATTTCGATCTTTTGATTCAAGTTGACTCCTCCTATGAAAATTTTCAATAGTGACATGCAGTGTTTGAGTAGCAGTAATTGACCTATTCATCATTAGTACCTACTAAATAGCACCTTTTACGTAAGCTGTTTAAGGTTTTGTAAGAAATAATTCAATTTAGACAAATTGTTAGTAAAATAATGTAATATTGTTTTATCGGTATATCTAAAGAATAGTACAAAGAATGAGTTCATACAGATCTTAGTTATCAGATAGGTACAACGTTATCCACCAAAATTATCAGACAACAACACTGATACGCGTGGTCATAACATTCTTTTAAATAGCTGCCATCTTTAAATGCCTGTTTTGTTTTCTATTATGACTAGGTATAATCAAAGACCTAAATACATTTTCCTTAATGTTGTCCTTGACAGGGCCACAAAATACTCAGCAAAGGCCGACATTAATGAAAAAAATATGTAGGTAGTTTTAGCACCCTCTTTCTTTGTCGCCTTACTAAATTGGAATCCCTTCTTTGTCTGTACTAAAACGCGTGTATCCTTGGTCTTCTTGGAATAAAATGGCATTCATGAGACTGTTCATCTCCTTCAATAATCTCAGTCAAAAAGTACCTAATTCATAGAATGCACCACATTCTATGAATTAGGTACTTTTTGACTTAAATTTTGTTAAACAATATCAGATAAATTTATTGTTTTGCTAATCGAATCCTCTTGAGTATAATTTTTGTCTAAGGCAGTGTTCAAATTTCTGGTCTCAGCAGTAAAAGTATCAGTTGAGATTACCTCCTGCATTCATATGATAAGGTCTAGATGGGAAGCTTCGTATTTAAAACATGTAACTTTTTAATCAGATTCTGCCAGAGTTGATATCAAATCAGCGTAGATAAATGTGCCAGTCACAGTTTTCCACTGTACCGTGGCAACATTTGGGCAATGTCATTTAGTGGTGACCATGACACCAAACCATTCCAAATTACTGATTTCAAATATTGCACAGATTTCATAGATATTTTAAATGAGTGAACGGATCTCGTGAAAATTAAGCCTACCGTTACAGTTAAATAAATATTTTGCATAAATGATATTGTGTTACTAATTGCATACGAAGATTGTATTCGTCACAATCATATGACATATATGAAGTGCTCGCGTAAATCAGCTGTGTTTAAAGTAGGTACCTATGTAAGCAAGTTTAGTAAGTGGTAAAGATAGTAGTTTATTAGTTGTCATAGCCAGTAATAAAGTATATGTAGACACTTATGACATGACGTGAGTTGATCCACTGATAAGGTCTTAAATCTTACCATACCTAAGAGGTAAATATGGAAGGTATGTACTAACCTGTTAGACTGGTATAGTGCGAAGTTCACGTAATCCTCACTACTTGAAACGTTAAGGTCTTCGTCTCACTAGTGCGATCACGTCTCGTAGGCCTATTACTACTGAAGTTGATAAGAAAATAGAGTCTATGAATGATAAAACAATAATCACAAGACACTCCGACGTCACCAATAGTCCCGCTGGATTCACTTCTTTCTTTGCAATTGCGCAAATTTTCAAAGAAAATATGTGTATGTTGTATGGCGGGAATAGGCGATCGACTGCGATCGTTGCGCCACCGCGTGACACGACCTACCGCAGTCCACGAGTTTGAGTAGAGTGTGAGCCGCGGCTCCGCGCCGTGCTTATAATCACACGAAGCGTACCTGGCCGGCGCGCCCCCTCGCCCTCCCGACCGACGACCAGCGAAGCCTCCACAGTCCGCCCGCCCTAGGCTCTCGTAGGACTGTAGGACCACCTGAAGGATTAATTCATATTCTTTATTAATTTTTGTCTCAAAAAATCATAATTTTCACCAATTAAATTGGCTATAAAGTTCCTACCAGATAATAGATTCGCATTTTAAATTAAGAACCTAAATCTTTTTATTTATTTTCAGATAAAAGTTCTGCATTTCATTACGCGCTTTCGTTGAATTCCAGTATTTATTATACTACAAGTTTCCTCAAACGCTGTGATGTGTGGTTTGTGATATACGATGGCCGATAAAGCTTTCAGAGAACTGCAACTACTAAAAAACTGTTTTTGTAAAAAGCACAAAAGTAAACGTGTAGGTACAATGTGTACTGCATAATCTTATACGCTCACTTGCAAAAAAAAAAGACTTAAATGATTAAATGATCAAATCTGAATAATCAAAACCAAGGATTGTTCGCTGAAGTAAACATGAAATAAGCATATTACACAGTCAAGGGAAATCGAACGGTCCTACTTTCCTGGACTTATTTTTAAATTTTGTAACTAGATTCATACATTAGATACTAATAATGAATTTCAATTTTGACTTTTGTTTTAGAATACATTTCTAACAGTATCTAACGTAAAACACCAATCTGGTTTTAATTTTAAACGAATATAATTTTTACTGTTAATAATTACAGTGAAACACAATTATTACATTATATATTTACATTATTACTATCTAAACTAAACATTAACGAGGCCTCAGTGGCATTGTGCCCAAAAAACTAGCAGCATTCCCCCTTGGAATAGCAATACCTGTTCGCTAAGAGAGAAAACTGCCAGCCCTTGGGACACCAGTCGAAATGAAGTGAAATTGGTTTCAATATTTGAGTAAAAAACCCTGCGTCGTAATATTGTGTTAATTGAATCGGAAAGGAAAAGTCAACTCATGGAAACATTCGTCCACTACATAGGTTAAAAGACGTTAATGACCTCTGTACACTCAGTGTACTCCTTGTACAGTGTACCTTCTGTACATTGTCAAGCAGTCAAGGGCATCTTAGTGGACAAACATTCAGCGCATATCAGCGTCATCATGTCCTTATCTTAGCATTCTTCCATGAAAATTTAATAGGTACCATATTTTGGAAAAGTGATTGAGATTTGACGAAATTGTATAATTTACGAAAAATTTGCTAATTACTGCCGGAAAATTTAAAGCTAATTACTGCCGGAAAGTTAAATACAAAACAATGGTGTAAAGAAAAATAAAGAATTATTTTACGTTAGGTATTCTACAGCACGAACCTATTGATACGGTATGGCCACTTTCCCAATGCAAAAAAAATGTCTGATAAAATTGAGGCAGCAGACGTCACAAAAATGTTAAAAATTTCGTAGATAGACAATAATCTAATAGATTTCTAACATTTTTAGTACCACTTATTAGCAGATCAAAAACAACAAACAGTTTGACAGACCTATTACATCAAAGTATGTCTAAAAAAGTGAAATGATAATTGAATTATCACTCCATTGAATACAATAGAGACACAAATCAATTCCACTAGTACATGTATAATTACAAGTACCTATCTAAGTAGGTATTTACATGACTGACTACATGCGAACTTTAATACCTATGAGGAAAATCTCGGCTGCTCAGATAATCCTGCGTATTACGTAAAAAGCGGTTCGTGTTATGATGACACGTATTTTCAAGATACTAATGCTCTAATTAAACCAGTAACACTGAAATACGAAGGACTTTGTATTTTCCATTAATTTGTACCTGAATATCTTTATCTTCTTCATTTAAGGTTAAAGTCCCTCTTGCTTCCAATACACCTTGGGCCCTGTGTTCGCTTTTGTTCCATAGATTTGGCAGTGATTTCTTAAAGCTCTACAACCCAATCATGCTATCATTTCTGTATATTATTAGACTGTTAGCATCGAAAGCTTGATATGATTAAAGTGATTTATCAGTTTACTCGTATGGGCATCGAAATTTATTAGTAGCCATATAATTAGCCCGTTATATTTAAGTAGACCCTTAGGTAGAAACTATTTTAAATTAATCTATTATATAAAAATAAGTCGGGTTTTCCTTCCTGACGCTATAACTCCAGAACGCACGAACCGATTTCCACGGTTTTGCATTCGTTGGAAAGGTCTCGAGCTCCGTGAGGTTTATAGCAAAGAAAATTCAGCAAAATTTCACATACAGCGCCATCGCGGGCGAAGCTGCGGGCATCAGCTAGTTTTTAATAAAGATACCTAATGAACTTTGTTTAACATGTGAAAAACCCCACAGATATCATACCGGACTCAAACCGACTGAAACCACACGATCCTTATCTATCTGTCTAGCCATTTTTCATGAACCTAACACGCCTAAAGTAAGTAGGTACCTATAAATGATCATCATTCAGATGCGTGCAGGATTATCCTTAGTCACACAAATGCACCAGCAATTAAAAATACACATAAAGCATTACTCAAACCCAATGGTAGCAACATTGATACTTCCTGCTAGGTATATTCCAAATCTTATTGGAAATATTATATCTTCCAGTAAATCAATCTCACAAATCATATACCTCTACAAGCAAACAACTTAATTTGATAATAATTGCAACTATTATGTAGGCAGGCTCAAGAGGAATCAATATTTCTTAGTAAAAATATCATTACATCTGATCGTGTACCTGAATCTACCAACTAAGAGTAGCAAGCATTTCTCAAAATTCAGGAAACGCTCGGATGAGAACGGCTTTTCGTAAAGCTAGAATTATTATATACACACACATACTAAGTATTCATTCCCATTTATATTTTCAAGCCTTGAACTTGGCGTAGCGACTGTAGGACCAAAACACGAAACATTTGCAATCGTATATGTCACAAATTGGCTACCCATCAGAGAGACCAGTCTCAGTGTAATATGCTTAATGCAGTTCTCGTTTATAAGCGCTTGAGTATTACATATCTATCAATCTTACTAATATTATAAATGCGAACGTTTGTGAGTGTCGATGTGTGAATGTTTGTTACTCTTTCACGCTCGAACGGCTGAACGGAACTGCTAAAATTTGGTACAAAGACACATTATAGTCTGGAATAACACATAGGCTACTTTTTATCCCGGGAATAAGTTCCTACGAGAAGCAGAAACGTTAACAAATCTTACGCGAGCGAAGCTGCGGGCATCAGCTAGTTTATAATACAGCCTCGATTAACAATACTTACGGCTCTATTCCGAGACCTTACCCTGGGTTCTTAACCGTAGGCTGTTAGGTAGGATGCGTCCTTTTAGTCGGTAGAAATTCTATGTACACAAAATACCTACAGTTACAAACAGCTTTGTCAGAAAATCGGGTGACTAATCCATTTCGAACATAATCCGTTACCGGGCATTGTAAGCTCATCGAATGTAAAAAGTCTTTCGTTGAACATGAATCAATAAACTGTACCCCTTGATATTGACCTTGTCTTGCGGTAAAATAGGTTTTTTATTGTACCTACTGATAGGTATGACAACACATTGTATCGAAACAATATACCTTGAATATAATAGATATACGTAGTACATATTATGTAAATTGTATCAAGTAAAGGAAAGATACTATGATGTTATAAATTACTTCATGTGACATCTAAAAAAATATATTTAGTAAAGTTTCCTTTAAATGAGCTTTTATCTCTTGGATAATGATAAGACCTATAGCTTGTAGTTCAAGTTTTAAGTCCATACGATTAGCTCGAACAAATTTCCCTAGTTCCTACTAGTTTCCCCTAAGTTTCCTTATCCAGATGTCACCAGATTCTACATGGAGTATCACATTGTAACCCTATCGTATGCCAATTTTCGTTTACTTTGGAAAGGTCCTGCGAATCGATTACAGAAATGCAATTAAACTTTTTCAAAATATTATTTCTTATACGGGAATATTAGTAGTTTAAAATAATTTTGTAAAGAAATGCTAACTAAATCATAAATGTAGGCTCGCGATGGCTTGGCAAAGCGTCTGACACGGTATGCGACAAGACGCAGGTTCGAATCCTGCCCGAGAATGGTTTTTTTTTCTTTACATAGGTCTGGTAGTTGCATTTAGTAATAATACCAAATTCAACTACCAGAAATGACGCATGTGATCACGACGAGGCTTCACCATAATCCTTAAGTTTATCTGAACTAGTAACTGGTACACCTGTATCCTTTACCAACGGAATAGTCAATTGCTACTTTTGAGAAGACTAAATAGGACAGGACATGAGCACATCACGGTACAGACCAATTGAGCATTCAGACGTCAGTCGTGAATTTGTGCATGATTCACAGTCTTACTCGGCCCATAATTTGGCACATTATTTTTATGACAGTTTTGACACACCCCCCGAACTTTGCCCGAGTATAAATTCTCTGTCAATTAAATCTCCAATGCCAAGTATTCATCTTTGTCCGTAATATTTCTTAAAATTAAAAGATGAACTTTTTTGGATTCACTCTAAGAATACTAGATCCAGCTATCAATGCATCCAGCCTATTCATTTTTAATAAAATTCATATTTAGATACAAACATGAACTAATTTTCTTGCTTTAATAGCTGGCTGCGACGCACGAAAGTATCGTTTTCATAACCAAGTTTCATTGCCAGATGATAGATTTTTATAGCAGGTTATTAAAAATCAAAACGAAGCTGAAAATTTAATAGTAATAATATGTATTTATTTCATATAGGCAATCCTTATACATAGGTATATACATGGCCAAACTACGAAATGACAATAATAAATAAATTAAATAAAAAAACCAAATTAAATCAGGTAAAATCAAATAACATATATAAATCCAATACAATGTCATACAATAGGGTCCAAAAAATGAAAGTCTCAAGTCTCTAAGCAGATTATAGAGCATGCATGTTCTTCTCCTGACAGTTACCGGTACCGAAATTTTTCCTCACGGTCATCAAGTCATTGTTAACTGTTCATTTACCAGAAGTGTCAAAACCCCCACCTGCAGAAATGGAAGGAAAGCTACAACAAAACCCATTTGTAATATTACCAACAACTTATAAGAATTAAACTCTATAAAGATCGAAGACTCATACACAACCACAGAAGCGTGCTCAGAATGTACAATTACTATTTTAATTCATGTCAATTTCCTTTAACTGTAGGTGACAAAGGAAATCCCCGGAAATGAGCAAAAGAGACATATTGACACCTTTAAATTTATGACTATAATTTGCAATACCTCATCGAAAGATCAAAAGCATATTTGAACAACTATCTAAAATCTTATTTATACATCAGAAATAATATGACCGATAAACATAGGTCATGTGGATTTTCAACTTTTAAAATGAAGAAAATTGCATGTGGAGAAAGGGGTGAGATGTTCCTCCAACACACAAAGGGAGGATCCTCCGACCAGGCAAGGTGATCGCGCCTGGTGGGCCGAAGCCCAACGGTTGATGTTGGACTGTTGTATTATATCATTCATCGCCGCGCCGTGAGAAGAGAAATATCGCGATGCGGGATTTATGCAATCTTCGTTGCGAGAACTTTCATATCGCGATGCAGGACTTCTATTGATCATCTTCGCTATGAGGCGGTCGAAACATTGCAATGAACGCCTCCCAAAAAAGCTATAGGAACAGGAAGATAGGGAAGGAAGGACACTACTCTCTACACAGGTAACACCCACACTCCAAAGCAAATGCGGGTCATAATTTTTTTTTTGTTTTGATTCAATCGAACCGAAAACCTCGAAACAGCAATCACTTTAAATATACCCTTTAATAACAAAAGCTTTCTCAAGTATTTTTCACATACTCTATAGAGTTATGAAAACTAAGTCCTTGACTTTGAACTTTTCCATTTAAAGAAAGGAAATAGGTATCATTATTCACTAAGATAATCTTTTCTATACATAAATGTGACGGTACCAAGATGTACACCCGCTACATAAGGACGACCTCTTTAAATCTAGGCCTTGGTGGTTAAGTTTATTCTGCATGACTTCCCTTGAAGATTTACGACTTTCTTCCTCTTACATGTGCAACATTTATATATATTTAGCTTTCTAAAATTCTCAATTTAACCATAACCATATCACAATCGGATGCTGAAAAATCTCCAACAATCATCGGTAAGACTATTGGCTTTTTGTAGTCTACTTTAGTAGTATCACCTACGCTCCTGTCTCTATAAATCGAAAGTAGAGTAAGTACAGTTTCGACATGAGATCTGTACTGATATAATTCTCTGGTGACTTACTCATCTATCAAAGCCCTGCCGAAATCCTTACAGTTTACACCCATAAATTGTAAACTTTTTAGCATATAAACTACCCTTATTATATTGTGCCTACCAGCAACGACTATCAAAACATATTCAAAAATCCCACCAAGGAAGGGGATCAAAAGGGACCTAAAGTATAATCATATGTAGATTACAGTGGTCTCTGCGGGTTATACTACTTCTCGTTTCCTTTTATAGACATCATAATTCATCACTCTATGAAACATGTTATTTAACACACACATAGCGAAATAGCTATAGTCGGTATTGCTTTCAAAGTTCCGGTGATATGCTTATTTCTTATCACTTTGAACCTCGAAAAGGGCCAAGTTGAAATTGATAAGCACTATAGTTTATTTAGGTTTTAAAATCTAATCTTTAGCTCCATATTGCATTAACAAAGACCTGAATCACTATCATCAGAACCAAAACATGAAAGATAGTTTTAGTTAAACAAAGACAGTGCTAGATAATATTGATAGACTTATTGTATCATATGTGATCTAATAAACCACCCTATTTCCCGGTAACCTGTCAGCCAGCAATCGATTCGGGCAATGATATGAACTCACCAGCATGACAAAGCTGGCCTTGAGGATGACAAAGCTTTTGTTTGTGGTGGGTATGACTAAATGAGGGTAGGTAATGGGTGCCTTTTCGAGGTGAGACGAGTGGGGTGAAGGTCAGTCATGTGACAATGCAGTGCATGTGCCGTTGCACTGAGTGTAGTACTTACTATGTGTACTTCCCGCCTTTGGTATCGTGCCAGCTTTTCACTCCATGGTGTCTCATTGTTTATTGTGTCGCCTAAGTTTAACTAATTTACATGTATATCCTCATGTTGAGTCGATCACAGCTGGCTTTATGCAATTTGTTTTAATGGAACATTTCTTTTCGTTTATGGATTTTTATGAAGATAATACATATTATGTAATTTGGCGTTATTCGACGCTGGAAAGGCTAATTGCATTAACGACCATTATATGAATTGTTCAGGAGAAGCATTTAAAGTTTCAAATTTCGCAAAAAATTCATAACTAATTAACCACTTTAGTTATCCCATTGAAAATCAGAATGGTTATTATAAATAACGTTTACTATGAAATGTAGATACATAAAAAAATATATGTATCCTCCTTCCTAATATATTGGAGATAATACAATGCACAACATAATCTTGGTAAGGTAAAAATGACTTAAGTTACTGTAACATCCTTATTGCGGTTCGGTAAAGACGTTTGAATGATCAAATAGCTGTATAAAATGAACAAGATAAATGTTTTATATTCTGTTCAGTATAGCTCCACATCAAAGTAAAATGTTTCATCGGGCTGAATCAAGTCAAACGATGACAGCCAGATTATCTTATCCGGCATTAAACGTTAAGTCACTCCTAGACTTTTAGTATTATCTCCTAATATGAATGACTTATGGAAGTGATCGGTAAAATAATCTTCAAATTGCATTATATTTTTATACAGATTTTTCTTAAAAAATCACGAGCGTAACTTTATCTAAGTATTATCAAAAAAATAAAAATACACGATTCTGAAATGAATCCCTGTTATTAAAATGGAAAAGCTTTATTTTGTGCGTGTAACCATTAGGTTGTACCCATAAACTATGTGAGTGGAGTGTGGAGTAGTGAGTTATACTCACCACACCATCCGTTTTCCCAGACTTCCCCTAAGGATGAGTATGAGTATTCCAGTAGTTTTCACGGCGTCCGGTCAAATTCTCGTTTATTAACATAAAGTCAGTTATTATTTTATTTATAATTATTATTATTAACAGAATCCTACTATCTGACCCATCCAGACTGAAAATTTTCTTGGTTTTTTCTTGTCGTACCCATAACCTTAGATCTGCTAATTGTAATTATTTTATACTCAGCCATAACTTGAGACTGGTCTCCAGCAGGAGCATATCAGTCGTGGAGGTCATCCATCACTCTTAACTAGTACTGTCAAGTACTATTCAGGCTACAATGTCCTGTAATTATCTCGTTAACTAGCCTCATGTTTCCTCTTGTTAGCTTTGACTATCTCATTCCCGCTGAAAATCTCAATCTAAGATTAAACTTCTGTCATTATGCTCCTGCTGATAACGCCCTTGGTGATTTTATGAGCGATGGGAAGTTCAGTCTTAGGTCCAACCAAGCATTCATCTGCTTCCTCTGGAGCTAGATTATCTACTGTTTCGTCACCCGAAATTCCCTAGGTTCTAGGTACCCAATCTATGTACGTATACTTCGGTTTTTCCTGCCTACCTCTTAGGGGATAAAGGCGTGACCATATGTATGTATTCCCGAGTTTGTTTGGTAGTAAATTATTTGCGCGCTCTCAGTGATTGCGGTGATTTCACACATTGACATCATTTATTTTATTATTTGGACCACTTCCAGAGCGTGGTTGTTCAGTCTCACTGGTTCAGCACTGCTTTGCATTATCTTAATTTAGGTTCTTCTCTTTGCTTTACACATAGTGCCAGAGCCTTCTTCATAGAAAACAAAGAGTTCCCCAACGCCAGAATCTACCTATGTGTATTATTATGTGCATCCTCTTAATTTTATTATTATTCATCTTATTACCAGACATCACATAAGTAGCGATAGGTATCCTCCCTTACTCACGTGTATCGTGCAAGTTACGGCTGCCATCTCTGACTCCATCAGCCGGTGTCTCAGCATTTTATGTTTCACCCATTTTTATGTCTTTGTCACTTTCTCCGCAGTTCAGGGTAGTTTCTATTAAATCCGGAGAATTAAAGATTCCTTGACGTCAAGAATACCTCAACGCGAACTGCTTTGGTATTATGCCTAACAGCCTACCGTTGGGAGCCCCGGGTAAGCCCGTGAAAGGATACCCCAGGAATCCCAACAAATCTACGGCTACCACTGCGGCCTCATCTAGGGGGCGGGGGGTTCAGGTGCTATCCCGCGTCCTTGGGGGGCGTGCATGAATACCTCACATCACGCTGTCGTCTAGGGCCTGCTTCTGTAAGGATGATGAGCAAGCAAAGAGGCAGCGCAGTCCTACTTACTCCCGCTGGAGATCATGGCTCGTACCATCGTCACCAGCGAGAGAGTGTCCACGTCCAGATCTGCCCCGAGGACCTGGCGCTATTACGCCCACGCCGTGCATTCCACCAATGTGTGGAGCGCTGTGTCGTCGCTGCGATCCTCTTAGTGCTGGCACTCGGCCGTGGTTTTCCGGTGTATTTTTATGAAGATACTTACCGAAGCTCCCGTGCCCGGTAAGTATCTGTGACAACCGGTAGGAGAGAGCACCGTGGCTCCTCTCCTGCCACTCGTCCATGACCGGTCTGACCGCCACGAACGTGGCGAATCCCCCTTTGGTTACTCAAGTCGCACCTTCCAGGTCTCCATGGTTTCCTGGTGGAGCTGGAGCCGCTGAGCCTCGATTTCTCGAGACGCAGGCCGGTGGCCCCACTCCTGCGCCTCCTTGCCCCATTTGGTCCGGCTGCTAGAAAGCTAGAAAGTCTGGATATTCCATCGTAGGTGTTCTACTTTAATGATTGCGATTTTTTATATTAACCAGATCGTAAGACGCTACGCTATGTTTGCAGATGTTAAATTAAAATGTCTTATAGGTCTTGCTGCGTGTGGCTGTTTTTTAGCCCCACGAAGAACGTCAGCAATCTACTTTCATTTCTGCATTCTTAAGAAATAAACACATCCAAAGGATGTGTCACTAGTCAAATATGACTAGTGACAATGGGTGTAGTCTCCCAGTTTTACACTGTATAGGTGGCTGAAGTACCCACAGAAAGTTTGGCTCTTAGCTAACAGCCGCGGTCTAGCTGCAAACGACGACCTTGACGTATCGTCTAACCGCCATTGTTTGATATTTGTCTTTCTTTTTTGGTGGTTTTATCACACTAATAAAATGAATTATGCATTTAGCAGAGTAGCTTATGTGCTCTAAACACATCAAAATAATTTCAGGTAAAATTGTGTTATCGACCAATTCATTAGTAAGGGCCATCGACAAAATTGGTTTAACGTCCTAATTTTTACAATTAGAAGGAAGGTAAAATGGTTTATACGACAATAAACTAAAATTTATTGACCAGTAAATTGACTTATTTTGAAATTCTAAAATAATTACCAACCACTAAAATGTTTTATGCCTTGAAAATTTTAAAAAAATGGAATGGCTAAATGTATTAAAATAATGATTTCTTAAATCATGTGCAGGCTAAATGACTTATCAGTATTTAGCTGCTGTCATGGGCGCTTTATTAACCAAAATCAAAAAATGAGTGGATATAAAACACAAAAATATACTAAAATATCGAAAATCACCGATGTCTTAACGACCACCAAAGTGCTCAGATTAAATCGTTACCTAAACCATTCGAAAGAGAAAAATCAGGCGATTCTAACGATATATATATAACTCATATTCGACCAAATTGGCTGTTAATGCGGTTTGCCTTTCCAGCGTCGAATATAACAACCTACTAAGTACCTAAGCATGACTATATTTTTACACTACTAGGTATCAATTTACAAAAGCGAGCTGATTGTTGTAGCCTAATAATCATTTGCAATACTAGGAGTGTTACACTCGCGCTGCCCACCCTATTGAGGTGTTAATGAACAAGAATGAACTAACTTCCTATTGTTGAAAATGTCAATAATGCCTTTAATTTGACATTACAACTACAATGTTACTAGCGCCTGGTAGCAATGGCTTATCGTGCCTTTCAAAATGTTGCAAACGGTCACCCATCTTAGAATTAACTGTAGCGTGGGATACTTAAAGCAATCGTACAGAACATTGAGCAAGCGGTGCTGTGAGGATTTTGCGTTACTTCTCATCATAAAGGTAAGTATGCCTAACGATAACTTATCCCATTATGCTTAAACGTGTAATTAAGCACCATTGACATGACTCATTTCATTTTAACTAATAACTAAAGCTTATTTTCTCTAAAAGCTTGGCATTAAACTAAATATGTGTAATGCTCAGGTAATTAGTTCTAGATATTCGTAAAATCTTAACTATAGAGTTTCTTTGAAGACGAAATACGAGTAAATTCGGGAAAGCCGAACGTTGTGTTAGTTTCTAGGAAACCGCTGTCGAATACAGTGGGTTACGATCGAGCCCGATTACCTTAGAGGTCGGTGATTCAATCCACCCCCTACAAATGGTAATGAAATGTTATGACCTACTTAGAAATGACTATTGTAAATATATACAACTACCTACGATATAGTTCCTATAAAAATATGTCTGATATTTTCTTTATTTTCCAGAATAATTTTAGACTACGCCTTGGTCTACGTCATTGTGACGTTGTATGTACTAGACTGGTGGTTTAGAAAGAAAACAGTGCAAGAATAGTATAATAAGGATATCTCATAGAGACTAAGAAATCATTTTTAAAGCAAATCTTCTACTATTTTAGGTAGAAATCCCTGTAAATTAATAAAACTATTTTATGTATTTAAATAAAATTCATCCCGTCCCTTTAAGGCCTCATTTTCCCTCCGTCTAAATCGATGACATCAAAAAAGTCTATTCAATTAACAAACATTTTATGCCAAGTTACAGCAAAATAACCGACGGACCTGGAAAACTTCGCAGGGAAGAACTGGATGCTAAAAACGCAGGACCGTATATTGTGGCATCAATTGGGAGAATCCCTACGTCTATCAGTGAACTGTTATGCTTATTCTGATCTGATGATTGATGCTTGCTATGTAGGTATGTTGCAGTAAGCTACTTTGTCGCATAAATTCAAAGAAACAGACCAAAGGTAAGAAATCTAAATGAAGAGAATTTCCGAAATTCAAATACTTCGGTAATAATTAGTGCTGATAACCCACTGATTATCAGTACTGATATATATATCATAAAAACCCAGTGGTCAGAGGTGACTCACTAGTCACCTCTGACCACTGACGCTGACATTACAATATGCATGTTGATCTAAATGCACTGTGACTCATATTACTTGCGTTCCGAAACTCTCCGTTCCGAAACTGAGCCTCACTCATGTGTTTCAATGTTGGAAGGTAGGTACTTCCGATAATACCGTCCATATTCTTGCTACTGTGGTAAGATATTCGATGCATAGACAAGTAACGCAATTAATCTATCTTCTATCTATAATATATAAAAGAAAGTCGTGTTAGTTACACTATTTATAACTCAAGAACGGCTGTACGGATTTGGCTAAAAATTGGTGGGGAGGTAGCTTAGAACCAGGAGACGGACATAGGATACTTTTTATCCCGTTTCAGGGCGCTTTTTTACGCGGTTTTTTGGTCAATCAGAGGAAATGCGACGGGATCGGGTGGATGATTTACTCTCTCTTATGTAACGTAAACGAAGTTGCGCGGGTCAGCTAGTTAAATATATTTTAAAGAAACTGACAAAAAATATGTGAAACTATTATTATGAACAATTTTTTTTATACTTGTATTTTTTTAATGTTATTCGAGACAAGACATCGTATGATGACATAAATTCATCAGGTTATTCATAAAAATCAGCTATTCTTCACAATTTCATTTTTCCCGACTGCACGACGTAAAGAAAGGGCAATATCTTTTTGATATCTATTCACAATTTAGTGTTCAATTCAAGTAAGTGCATTATTTACCTGTAAATATAACACAACTGTTATGAAATGTACAGTTAGGTACAGAGTGATTTCGTGTCCCTTTGTTTCAGACAAATGTGGCACTGTCTCTGAAACCTAACTACAAACCCCGTTGTGCACTTTCGAGGTCACTTTTGTTTTTGTTCTAAAGGCTTAACTGTAACTCACACACATAAACAAATTGACTGTAGTTTTAAATCTTATTGTATGTTATCGGAGGTAGACAACTTATAATTAGAGTTTTTCAACTTTCGCTCATTTCCCTCTTCTATATCTATACTTATATTATAAAGAGGTAACGTTTGTGAGTTTGTGAGGTAGCGAGTTTGTGGGTTTGTGACGTTGTAAGGGGTAATCTCTGGATCTACTGAACCGATTTTCAAAATTATTTCACCAATAGAAAGCTACGTTATTGTGGAGTGTCATAGGCTATAAATCATCACGCTACAAGGAATAGGAGCTGAGCAGCAATGAAAATTGCAACACAAACGAAGTTGTGAAGGTCAGCTTGTATTTTATATACTAGTTGTGCCCCACTGCTGCGCCTGTTGATGTGTGATTTACGTGTGGAAATCTCGCGTGGATGATATGCCGGACTCTTGCTGCCTAAAACCACACGATGCTCTACCACTGCTTACGGCCCCCGTAGTCACCATTTACCTCATAATAACCCATAATAATGCATGAAATAGTCATGGTCAATGGTCATTTAAAATTCTACCATGACTGAATAGAGACGACGTTTTTAAAACAATCAAAGTACCTATTGACATAAAAATGTAGTATAATATTTGTAAGCGTGGAGTTGGACGCCCACCCACCTGATGGATCAACGATCTGACAAAGGTCGCAGACGGGAACTGGATGCGGAAGGAGCAGGACCATATTATGTTGTGGCTTAAATTGGGAGAGACCTAGGTATGTTCAGCTGTGGAATGCTATATAGTTATCAATGCTCCTTTTGTAATCATTCTGAATCTGCGATTGACTAGTTCAAAGTGGTTTTCACGTGTGTGTGTGTGAAGTGGAGGCCCCCAGCATGAACTTTTTTCTTTGTTTAAAGCTTTCGATATATCAATACCAGATGCGAGGAATAAAGAGTTTCCAGACATAGTAGCTGTAGTTCAATTTACGCAATGTATGCAACGGCAGACTTATACATTTAAGGGCTCGTCCGCCAGAGCTATCATTTTCCGCTTGGTATTTTTTTAACCGCAGGGTGATTAAACCTCCACGCTAAAATAATATCAGACCGCGGAAAATTATTCGCTAGGATAAAATAGCGCGAACTTTTCAAATGCTTTTAGAAAGGCAATTGACAAGTTGCGCTTTGGCAGCGATCTTGTCCAACACTATATTGCTTTCTTAAAGTTTTTATTAAAAGGTGCACAAAAGAGAACGTAGTGTCACTTTTTAGCCCCTCTCAATAAAATAGACTGCAGAGGGGCTTATGGCAAGACTTTGTCTATAGTCTGTGACTCTGTTCCATTAAACTACGTCACTAGGTCACGCGGATAGTCTGTTCAAAGATTGATATAAAACAAAAATGGCAACGTCAATCGGATTGAACTTTCACTTTCACAATAAACGTGTTAGAGAGGGGCAGTCTGGTGAGAACGATCTCATAAAGGCTTTCTTGTTTTATCTGAGTAAATATTTCTGAAATGCAATTTATTCCTGACAGATGGTGAGTAATAGAATTTACAAAACGAAAATATTGCTAGTATTGTTTTTATCGCTTTACACTCGCATTAAACTGATTTATTTTATCTGTTAACAAATATATGACGACAAATTCAAATAACTCTTATAAACGTTACTTTGTTCACGCATTCACTGCATATCGATTAAGTAAGATTCAAATCAAATAGTTGTTGTAGCTGTGTCAGGAGCTTTTTCTTTTTATTTCAGAACGATATTTAAAAATTAAAATTGAAAGATCTATTGGTATCTCACACAAGAATACATACATAGATACATATAGTCACGCCTTTTATCCCTGAAGGGGTAGGCAGAGGCATATTATATGCCCACATTTGGACTTTAGATTTAGTCCCACGTATTAGGCGGTGAGCCGTATTGCCATGTTGAGACGGACAAGCTGTGACTGCCCGCTTCAAGCCGCTCTTAGAAGCCTTCAACTTAGCTTAACGACTGCCATTTTACTGGCAACCGGGACCAAACGTCTTAACGTGCACGGAAACGCTCGCAAATGACTATCACAAAGTGGTCACGTGGTGGTCACCCATCCAAGGACCCACCACGGTTAATGTTGCTGACCGCAATGATCGTTTACAGAACACCGAGTCCGCGGGGTCACGAGCGCTTCAAGTTAAGTCGGCTCAAAATTAATGTAATGCCACTTTGTTATTTTAGACAAATGCGCAACATTGATATATGTTTTGAGATTGTATAAATTTGTTTAAACGTGGTTAGGGTAGAGTAGTAGAAATGCCTGTTATTTCAAAGTTTCGTGTTAAGAACCTTTCAAAGCGTGCAGGAATTCAATACCTATATTTTTTAAACATTTTATAAGGCTGACTAACGCAAGTGATCGAATAAATTTACAATACTCTTCGGTAAGTACCTACCAAAAACACGATAAAATCTTGTTCATTAGAAGTAGATGACGCCTATCAACTAGGAATATAAATAATTTAAATAATGCACATACTGCTCGTTCGCTCTAACTTGGCCGCTCGGCTCCATACTAAAGCCGAATTTTTAATTAGACGAAGTAAATTGACAGCAACTAAAGTCACTTTTTCATACAATGTTGCATATTTTCTATGACCAAGTGACATTAGCTACTGTCAATTTACTTCGTCTAATTAACAATTCGGGTATACGCCTCTACGCCAGCGGCAAAGTTAGAGCGAACGGGTAGTACATCATCGTGGACCACGATAACAATCATCGCCTTTTCAAGGCGAAAAAAAACTGCTGTGGTTCTTGTGATGAAATATGTTTGTTTATTTGCACTAATTTATAAGAACCACGGGAATATCATATTTTTTCAGGATAAAAGTAACCTCTCTCTCTCTACCTCAGACCTACAACTGTCCCATCTCAAAAATGACGATAACTAATGTAAGTTAACCTCGAGAAAGTTCTTATACCACTAAGGTGGCAGACCACCATACTGCCCATCTGATCGAATGCGGTTACCGTAGGCTATTCAAGTTTGCCTGACCTGAGGTGCCGCATAAATAAATAAATAAATATTAACGGACACTTCACGCAGCCCAAATTAGGTAGGAATAACCTGCTTGTGTTATGGGTATCAAGACCACGGATATTAATACTTAAATACTTTTAAATACATACTTATCATACATAGAAACACCCAGACTCTTGAGACAAACAATAATGGGTCACACAAATTTTAGTCTCCGGTGGGAATCGAACCCACGACTCGTGATCGACAGTCGCACATTTCGACCTCTATCTAGAGTCTAGACCAACGAGGCAGTCAAGGTTATTGTCTCAAAAAAAATTTTGCAATAAAAAATAAAACCGACTTCAAACAAATCCTGAAAAATAAAATTTACTTAGCACAAAGTAATATGTATTTTGATTTATCTGATTTTATTCAATATCATATTGAAGTCGGCGCCAAGTAAACCCATAGGTTTATGTAGGTATTAATCATGGCACCAACTTCAATACTATATTGAATAAAATGTGATAAATCAAAATACATATTACTTTGTGCTAAGTAAATTTTATTTTTCAGGATTTGTTTGAAGTCGGTTTTATTTTCAATAAAAAATTTTTTTTTCATTATTTTAAGTGACGGGTGAACCGAAAAATATATCTATCTAGGTAAAAGTTTTCATCAAAACAAATCAATCAAGCCCAAACACAAGGTAGCTGCTATAAATCGTATAGGATTTCCCTCGACTGTCTTTCGGTTCCATCATCAGATCGACTCCAGACATTCATTAAATTGTAGTACATTAAAGCACTGAATTAAAAAGTTAACAAACGCACTGGTTATCCCAACAATTTTCGGTGGTTGCCCTCGATTTCTCCTGGATCCCATTATAAGATCCTGATCTGGTTAAAATGGGACCACCTCAGAAGTAAACCCTATTCAAGAAAGAAAAAAAAAATTAAATCCGTCCATAATTGACAAAAATATCGGTAAACATACATAAAGCATTAAGAACTTCCTTTTTTTAGGGTTCCGTAGCCCAATGGCAAAAACAGAACCCTTATAGATTCGTCATGTCATGTCTGTCTGTCTGTCCGTCCGTGTGTCACAGCCATTTTTCTCCGAAACTATAAGGCCTATGCTGTTGATACTTGGTAAGTAGATGTATTCTGTGAACTGCATCAAGATTTTTATATTGAACTAGAAAAAAAGCAGTTAATTTTGGGGGTACCCATACTCAGAACTGAAACTCAAATTTTTTTTTTTATTGATAGTTCTTCAAAAATGCTATTGAGGTTCCTAACAATTTTTTTTTCTTAAGTGAATAGTTTGCTCACGAGACACTTCCAAAGTGGAAAAATGTGTCCCGTCCCGTCCCCCCTCTAACTTCTAAACTAAGTGTATGATAAATCTAAAAAAAATATGTGATGTACATTGCCATAAAAACTACCAACGAAAAATTGTTTGAACGAGATAGAGCTGGTAGTTTTTTTTAATAACTGCGAACGTGTTAAAACATCAATGAAAGTTACAACGAACTACAAGAACATTAATATCATGAAACTTCCTGCTACGGAACCCTTCATGGCCGAGTCCAACTCGCACTTGGTCGGTTTTTTTTGAAGGCGGATCTATCAATCTAGGTGTAAAGTTGTCATGAATACAAATCAATCAAGCCCAAACACAAGGTAATTGCTGTAAATTGTTAAGGAATGCCCTCGACTGTCTTTCGACTTTATTATCAGGGCACAGGGCACCGATTCTCGCTTCACACGACATGAATGCGTGGACGGAAATCGGCGGGTGACGCGTCGCCTGTCTCATATTTAGGAACGGCGAAACATGAGACGGGCGACGTTTCACCCGTAAATTTGCGTCCACGCATTCACGTCGTGTGGTCGAGAATCGGCGCCCAGGTCGACTCCAGACCTTCATTAAAGTGTGGAACATTAAAGCACTTAATGAAAAACTTAACAAGTGCACTAGTTGTCCCTACAATTTTCGGTGGTTGCCCTCGTTTTCTCCTGGATCCCATCATCAGATCCTGACCTGGTGAAAATGGGACCACGTCAGAAGTAAACCCTATTCAACAAAAAAAAAATTGAAATCCGTCTATAATTGACGGAAATATCGCTTAACATACATAAAAAAGTCGGTTAATAAATAATTTGACTCCATCCAGTCTAATATTGGCACACTGCTAAGAGAGGTAACATTACTGGCCTTCTACTTCCATGTAACTTATAGAATCAGGCGATAGCTGCATGATGGACTTTTATCGAATAACCATAACAATGGGAGGAAGGACAAAAAGGAACCCACCACACGCCATCTATCCTTTAGTTCTAGTGCTTATCCTTGTTATATTAGTCACTAGTTGCTGCCTGTGACTAAGTTTGCGTGAAAAATTTGTTATTATAATGATTTTTTTTATATTTAGCTCGCCAAATCGACGTCGCCACCAGCCTAACGGAAAGCCGTGGCGCATCTAGCGATTGAGGGCCTGTCTGACATTGGTCCTCAAGTTGGCGGCCCTGTGATGTGCTTCTTCACGCTCCTCTTAAAGAACCCGGGATTGTAAGATGAGGGAATATAAATATTTTAACAGTCACAAATTGTTTCATGAGAAACAATTTGGCTTTACTAAAGGACGTTCGACTACTGATGCTGGTGTAGAGTTATTGAAATGTATTTATGCAATTGGTGTATTTTGCGATCTGTCTAAAGCTTTTTATTGCGTCCAACATGAAACATTAATCAGGAAATTACACCATTACGGCATAAGGAGCAAGGCTCTCGATCTTCTGACTTCATATTTAAACAATAGAATTCAGAGAGTCGATGTTAATGGTACACGTTCAGAAGGATCAATAGTTACTATGGGCGTCTCGCAGGGTTCAATACTCGAGCCATTTTTATTACCTACTCTTTTATGTGGGGGACAACAACAGGATTGTTTTGTTTGCTGATGATACTTCTTTGATTTTCTAAGTTAAACGACAAATAGATAACTATGACGATGTAAACAATGCAATCTTGAAAGTGGTTCATTGGTTTAACACTAACAATGTTAGACTGAATGATAATAAAACTAAATGTATTAAGTTTACCTTGCCTAATGTAACACAATACAGTCAATGTTCAATTTAATGGTCGAGAGTTGGAACTTGTGGCATCAACGACGTTCCTAGGGTTAACGGTTGATGCTGGTTTACAATGGGATCCACATATTGTAAAACTAGCTAGTCGATTAATTTCAGCAGCATTTCCTGTACAAAAGATAAGGCCCTTGACTGATGTAGATACGGCTAGAATAGTTTATATCAGTTACTTTTACAGTATAATTTCTTACGGTAGAATACCGTGGGGCAATGCAGAAATAAGTACAATTTTTACTTTACGAAAGCGAGTCATAAGAGCTATATATAGATTAGGTCCAAGGATCTCTCTGCGCGAAACATTCAAAGAGGTTAATATTCTTACAGTAGCATCACAATACATTTTTGAAAATCTTATGTATGTAGGTACAAAGAAATTTACAAAGTTTCGCTAAGTTAAGTGATAGACACAATGTCAACACTATAAATAAAAATAACCTGGCTGTTTTTCATAGCAAATTACATAAAATCAGTAATTCTTTCAGGGGTCGGGACTGTATACGAAATTAAAAGTATGTCCCTAAATAAATTCAAAAAGATTGTTAGAAGTAAATTATACTGCAAGGGCTACTATACAGTTGGTGATTATTTGATGGATAAGGAAGCCTGGAAATGACCTGCTCTGCTGGATTCTCAAAAAACTGTTAAGATGCATCGTTTTTAGATTTATTAATACATAATTATTGTATACAGAGCATTTAAAAGAACAACCCGCTGAGTTTCTTGCCAGTTCTTCTCAAGTGGGTCGCGTTATGAACTGGTGGTTACTTTTTGATTATATAAGTGACGTTAACAAGCGCATCTGTATATGCCTAAGTAAATAAATGAATTTTGAATTTGAATTGGAAATACGTGTGCGAGCAGATCGTTCCACGTTTTTATAGTTCGACAGAGGAAAGATCTTTTGAAACGCTCCGTTCTGGCGGAAATTCTTTCCACTCTGTATGAGTGGCACCTCTTCCCGGCACGCGTTGTTCAGGATCGGAAAGGAGAGGGTGGGATCAGGTTGAAGAGCTCTTCAGAACATTCACCGTGATACATTCGGTAGAAGGCAGCCAGTGACGCTATGGTTCTTTGCTGCGCTAACGGTTCAAGACCTCCCGTCACCTCAGGACAACCAATTATTCGGATAGCACGTCTCTGCATAGCGTCAAGTGCGTCTAGTAAGTACCTCGCGGAGTCATCCCAAAGGTGAGAACAGTATTCGACGCAGGGGCAAATCTGCGTCTTGTACAGTAAACATCTCTGATGTGGCGTAAAATACCGTCTCACCTTATTCAGGATTCCTAGTTTCCGCGAGGCCCGCCTTAACAACTCTCTATGTAAATTGAATGTGAAAAAATTTTTGATCTCGAGCAGGATTTGAACCCGCGTCTTCTGGTTTGCCGGACCAGACGCCTTAACCAACTAGACCACCGAGACACTGCTCTCGACCGTCAAATTCTTTCACCTCATTACGTCTTGGGGCGACGTAGGCACCATCTACCGGTAACTTAGTTAAGTTGCACGGCTCGAATGTATAGAATTGCACCTATATAATCATTCGACTTGCGATGATACCTGCCCAAACATTAGAGATAATTTTGAAAAGCAATTAGTATGCTGACTCAATCACAAATTGAATGTGAAAAAATTTTTGATCTCGAGCAGGATTTGAACCCGCGTCTTCTGGTTTGCCGGACCAGACGCCTTAACCGGACGGTAGATGGTGCCTACGTCGCCCCAAGACGTAATGAGGTGAAAGAATTTGACGGTCGAGAGCAGTGTCTCGGTGGTCTAGTTGGTTAAGGCGTCTGGTCCGGCAAACCAGAAGACGCGGGTTCAAATCCTGCTCGAGATCAAAAATTTTTTCACATTCAATTTGTGATTGAGTCAGCATACTAATTGCTTTTCAAAATTATCTCTAACTCTCTATGTAGTTTTTGTGATTGAGCTCACGCCGGATGTCTATACCGAGGATCTCCAGGTTGTCCTTTAGTGGAACCGTAATGCTCTGAAGAGAGGGTAGGGGTAGGAATGGGGACTTCTTAGCTGTAAATGCCTGTGTTTTTCTGGCATTGAACTCGACCAGGTTGTCCGAACCCCATTGGGCAATGCAACCCAGGTCCCGGTCGAGATTGGCCACGAGTTGTCATCTCTTCCCCTCCACGTCGCCTCGCCCCTCCGCTGGGTGGCCAGAATAGCTCCCATGCAGAGTACTATCATCCGCATAACAATGAATGCACCCAAGGGACAGCATGTCATTGATATTTGGTATGCAGAAGAAAGAGAGTTGGGGACAATACCGATTCCTGTGGTACTCCGGTATTTACCTGCAAAAAGCAGAAAGTCTGACCATTCAGAGGACCTGTATACGTCGCCCGTGCAGAAAGCTGGCTAACCAGCGGCACAACTGAGACGATAGACCGTATGCCGGCAACTTGGAAAGAAGCGACGCATGCCATACCCTATCAAAGGCTTTAGCGATGTCTAGGCCAATAGCCAGAGATTCGCCGTGCCTCTCCATAGCCTCACCCCAGGCGTGTGTTATGTACGCTAGGAGGTCACCCGTTGATCGTTTCGGCCTAAAGCCATATTGACGATCGTTGAAACATAAATTGTTCTCTACCTAGTCCCTAGATAAAGTACGAATATAATATTAGACCCGCCTTCTTGTTAACATTCGTACAAATTGAATCAAATCAATTACACACCGACAAATAAAAGACGAATAGGCTGAAATATTTTTGGCTTCGCTAAATCGCTATCCTTTGTAATACAAGACAAGTTATATACAGGTACCTATACTTTTTGAAAAATACTCAATGTAGGTACATTTTTTAATTTGTTTCTATTTTTTTATACTTATGTAGTATAGGTTGCAATATAGGAATGACGAATCGCACTCCTCAAGGAAAATAAATAGGTATTAAAAGTAAACTTTAAATCTGACTCGGGATTTTTCCTCTATCATTTTCGACTTTCTTTCCTACCTATTTTAAAATAACCACTTTATTCCGTACTCTCTATTGCATTGTCAATAAACCCAACATCAAATAAAACTGTCTATTGTATACCTTAATACATTAAATAGGTGTCTAGTCATTGAAGTCAAATAATGAAAAGGAAAACCACTAAGTAGTACATTGACCAGATATCCTGCTATGAGTAATACAGGATCTTTTAAAAACTGTAATTATAATTTTCTGAAGAATAAATCATCACTATCAGTGTATAAGAAGGGAGCTTCAAAACCCGGAACTTAGATGTTTTTAGGGTTCCGTACGTAAAAGGGAAAAAGGGTCCCCCTTTGATTACCACGTCACAGGCAACCGTACTCCAGACTCTAACCTATACGTGTACCAAATTTAAAATAGATCTACAGAGCTTGATTGAATAAGAAATTCACAAATAATTTCACAAACCTTCATATTTCCATTTTTTTCTTTTTATACCACTAAGGTGGCAGACAAGCATACGGCCTACCAGATGTACCTACTGGTGGTCGCGCTGCCGACCCTGTAAAAATCTTCTAAGACCCCTTTCGAAGAACCCCATACTGTAGGAGCTTGGGAAAACCGAGGCAGGGAGATGATTCCACAATCTAGGCATGCGCGGAAGAAAGCCCTTATCGGATCTTACTGTGCTGGAACGCTACGTACGCAAAGTGCGATGGTGAACATAAATAAAAATAAAAATAAAAATATTTTATTTCCTCAACAATTTAAGTACAAATATAAAATAATTATAAAAACTTGAGAGGTGTCAAGGGACACCCGAATGGAACGAAGTTCCTTTCAATTAATTAGTGCAGGAATTGTAATAAAAATTTATTTTAATTTTAAAATTTTATTGTACTTTACTTTGCTCTGCTCTGCTCTGCTCTGCTCTGCTCTGCTCTGCTCTGCTCTGCTCTGCTCTGCTCTGCTCTGCTCTGCTCTGCTCTGCTCTGCTCTGCTCTGCTCTGCTCTGCTCTGCTCTGCTCTGCTCTGCTCTGCTCTGCTCTGCTCTGCTCTGCTCTGCTCTGCTCTGCTCTGCTCTGCTCTGCTCTGCTCTGCTCTGCTCTGCTCTGCTCTGCTCTGCTCTGCTCTGCTCTGCTCTGCTCTGCTCTGCTCTGCTCTGCTCTGCTCTGCTCTGCTCTGCTCTGCTCTGCTCTGCTCTGCTCTGCTCTGCTCTGCTCTGCTCTGCTCTGCTCTGCTCTGCTCTGCTCTGCTCTGCTCTGCTCTGCTCTGCTCTGCTCTGCTCTGCTCTGCTCTGCTCTGCTCTGCTCTGCTCTGCTCTGCTCTGCTCTGCTCTGCTCTGCTCTGCTCTGCTCTGCTCTGCTCTGCTCTGCTCTGCTCTGCTCTGCTCTGCTCTGCTCTGCTCTGCTCTGCTCTGCTCTGCTCTGCTCTGCTCTGCTCTGCTCTGCTCTGCTCTGCTCTGCTCTGCTCTGCTCTGCTCTGCTCTGCTCTGCTCTGCTCTACTCTACTCTACTCTACTCTACTCTACTCTACTTTACGCTCTGCTCTGCTCTGCTCTGCTCTGCTCTGCTCTGCTCTGCTCTGCTCTGCTCTGCTCTGCTCTGCTCTGCTCTGCTCTGCTCTGCTCTGCTCTGCTCTGCTCTGCTCTGCTCTGCTCTGCTCTGCTCTGCTCTGCTCTGCTCTGCTCTGCTCTGCTCTGCTCTGCTCTGCTCTGCTCTGCTCTGCTCTGCTCTGCTCTGCTCTGCTCTGCTCTGCTCTGCTCTGCTCTGCTCTGCTCTGCTCTGCTCTGCTCTGCTCTGCTCTGCTCTGCTCTGCTCTGCTCTGCTCTGCTCTGCTCTGCTCTGCTCTGCTCTGCTCTGCTCTGCTCTGCTCTGCTCTGCTCTGCTCTGCTCTGCTCTGCTCTGCTCTGCTCTGCTCTGCTCTGCTCTGCTCTGCTCTGCTCTGCTCTGCTCTGCTCTGCTCTGCTCTGCTCTGCTCTGCTCTGCTCTGCTCTGCTCTGCTCTGCTCTGCTCTGCTCTGCTCTGCTCTACTCTACTCTACTCTACTCTACTCTACTCTACTCTACTCTACTCTACTCTACTCTACTCTACTCTACTCTACTCTACTCTACTCTACTCTACTTTACTTTACTTTACTTTACTTTACTTTACTTTACTTTACTTTACTTTACTTTACTTTACTTTACTTTACTTTACTTTACTTTACTTTACTTTACTTTACTTTACTTTACTTTAAATGTTAATAACATTTTATTAAACAAAAATAAAATTTTATTTTTAATAATAATATTTTTTTTATTATTAACCCCCATTTTATTACCCCCCCTTCCCCCCTCACCCCCTTCCCCCCATATTAAATCCCCCCCCCATATTGCCCCCATATTAAAGGCCTCTACCCTCCATACTATAGCAAAAACATATCAACGGCCGAATTGAGTAACCTCCTCCTTTTTTGAAGTCGGTTAAAAAAGTGTCGTTACAACTTTTCGTGAGAATTTTTTCCGTCTAGCCCCCTTTCACAACGCGCGATAAGGAACTTCGTTCCAAAAAACTTATATCATTTAAGTGCATCTTAGTGGCTATACATAATCTGTTTCACGTCTAATTTCATTTAATTGTGAGACTGGTGCCTAAACTAGATACAACAGTTTGTATCTGTATTTATAGGTCACCAGGGGGCCCACGCAACCAATAGAAAAAGAATCGAGTAAAAAAAAAAATTTTCAATAAAAAATACAACCGACTTCCAAGAAATGCTGAAAAATAAAATTTACTTAGCACAAAGTAATATGTAGTTGATTTATCAGATTTTATTCAATATAATATTGAAGTTGGTGCCATGAATAATACCTCCCTAATCCTATGAATTTACTTGGCGCCGACTTCAATATGATATTGAATAAAAAATCAGATAAATCAACTACATATTACTTTGTGCTAAGTAAATTTTATTTTTCAGCATTTCTTGGAAGTCGGTTGTATTTTTTATTGAAAATTTTTTTTTTTACTCGATTCTTTTTCTATTGGTTGCGTGGGCCCCCTGGTGACCTATAAATACAGATACAAACTGTTGTATCTAGTTTAGGCACCAGTCTCACAATTAAATGAAATTAGACGTGAAACAGATTATGTATAGCCACTAAGATGCACTTAAATGATATAAGTTTTTTGGAACGAAGTTCCTTATCGCGCGTTGTGAAAGGGGGCTAGACGGAAAAAATTCTCACGAAAAGTTGTAACGACACTTTTTTAACCGACTTCAAAAAAGGAGGAGGTTACTCAATTCGGCCGTTGATATGTTTTTGCTATAGTCAGCATTTCTTGGAAGTCGGTTGTATTTTTTATTAAAAATTTTTTTTTTCATTATTTTAAGTGACGGGTGAACCGAAAAATTTATCTATCTAGGTAAAAGTTCTCATCAATACAAATCAATCAAGCCCCAACACAAGGTAGCTGCTGTAAATCGTTAAGGAATTCCCTCGAATCTCTTTTGGTTCCATCATCAGATCGACTCCAGACCTTTATTAATGGTAGTACATTAAAGCACTGAATTAAAAAGTTAACAAACGCACTAGTTGTGCCTATAATTTTCGGTGGTTGCCCTCGATTTCTCCAGGATCCCATCATCAGATCCTAACCTGGTTATAATGGGACCAACTCAGAAGTAAACCCAGTTGAAATCAGTCTATAATTGACGGTGAACATACATCAAACATTGAGACCTTTCTTTTTTTTTTTGAAGTTGGATCTATCAATCTAGGTGTAAAGTTCTCATCAATACAAATCAATCAAGCCCGAACACAAGATAACTGCTGTAAATTGTTTAGGAATGCCCTCGACTGTCTTTCGACTCTATCATCAGATCGACGCCATACCTTCATTAAAGTGTAGAACATTAAAGCACTTAATTAAAAAGTTAACAAGCACACTAGTTTCCCTACAATTTTCGGTGGTTGCCCTCGTTTTCTCCTAGATCCCTTCATCAGATCCTGACCTGTTGAAAATGGGACCACCTCAGAAGTAACCCCTATTCAACAAAAAAAAAAATTTTGAAATCAGTCTATAATTGACTGAATTATCGCTTGACATACATAAAAAAAAATACATACAGACGAATTGAGAACCTCCTCCTTTTTTTGAAGTCGGTTAAAAAGTAAACTAAGTAATTCATTGGAACAATTATTGTAATACAGAGCTTAAGAAAAAATAATATCGCCGAGAACATTACTTATTTATTTTACATTATGTAGGTAAATTAATTTAAACATAAAAATTAACTCACATTAAGGATAAAGTAGTTATTGCATTATAAAGGTTAAAATGTACATTTTAAAATTTGAAGGTACATTTGAGTTAACTGAGAACCTCGAGTAACTGTTCTGTTTCTTCATAATTTAAATGCTGCAACCAATCTGTAAGCATTCTCTTGCATTCATATCTAGATTTAGTGTACAAACGTATGCTTCTACTAGCTCTATTGTATAGTCTTGGACCCAGGACGTAACACTGGCGGGCCGCGAGCGAAGTTCTGTGCACAACTGGGTCGCAAATTGCATACTTTCTACGGGCTAAGGTGTACGCGATAGGATCATACTCGAGAAGTGTATGTGTACGGTAAATTGCTTTGAGAATAAATAGTTTACGAACTGTCAGGACTTTGTAATTGCGATATAGTTGGTCGGTCGGGTATCTAAAGGGCTTCCTATTTATCACCTTAATTACAGCTCTTTGTGCTCTTTCAAGTGGTAGCATGGTCGTTTTTGGCGCTCCTCCCCATGCCAGCATACAATATGTTAGTATAGACTGTGCAAGGGTGAAATAGACAGTTTTTAAGATGGTAGCATTCGCAGAGTTTCGTAACAATTTGAAGATGTAAATTAGCTTACGTGTGCGAGCTTTCAGTGATTCAATCTGGTGTTTCCATGAGAGTGTATCGTCTATATATACTCCTAAGTATTTTATCAAGCAAGATCTTATTAATTCTACTCCTGCACAGTCATTCGAGTCAGTCAAATTGATATGAGTCCTGATGCAGATCGAGTCCGGTGGAGGTAAGTACCTAGAAGTGGTCGCAAATGTCACGTACACTGTCTTTGATGTATTAAGAGTGAGCAAATTGTTTGATAGCCAGAGGGTAACTAGATTCATAATCTCTGTAGCCTTAATTTGGACTTCCTGCCACGTTGTTCCTTCTACTATTAGGGCAGTATCGTCTGCATAGGTAATTACAGAACACCCGGCAAAGCAAAGTTGACAAAGCTGATTTATGTAAATCAGGAAGAGTGTAGGTCCTAGAACACTTCCCTGGGGAACACCAAAGGAGATCTGAGCATACTCGCTAGTGACTTCATCGACTTTTATACACTGTGTCCGATCACTCAGGTAATCATGGAAAAGTTTGAGTGCCACTCCTCTTATTCCAATGCTCTCTAGTTTATTTAAGAGAATAGGAATCGATACTGTATCAAAGGCTTTTTTCAAATCAAGGAATATGCCAACGCATTTAAATTTTTTATCTAGTGTTTTCGAGACGGTTTCAGTCAAGTGTAGAACAGCGTCTTCCGTGGATTTATTTTTTCGAAAACCATACTGATTATTTGAGAGTATGTTCTCTTTTTCGAGGAAATCTAATAATCTCTTATTTAAAACCTTTTCCACAATTTTAGAAAAAATATTCAGCACAGATATAGGTCAGTAGTTTTCAGCGTTTACTTTATCTCCCACACCTTTATAGACGGGATGCACAATTGCTCGTTTAAGGGCTCTTGGAAAAACCCCTGCACTAATACAGAGGTTACATAGCTGAGTTATATAAGGGACCAGAACAAATCTTGCATTTTTTACAAGGGATACTGAGATATTATCCCAACCCGAAGCACAGTCGTTTTTCAGTGACAGGATCAAGTTCTCTATCTCCCTGTTGTCTGTTTCTAGAATGGCAATCGAGTTAGAATAGTTGGTGTTAGGAAAAAAGTTAGGTGGCAAAGACATCGGAGTAGTCATATTTGTGATATCACTTGCTAGTTTTTGGCCGACAGTTGCAAAATAATTATTTATCTGATTGGCAGAGATTTTGGGATTCTCACAAGCTAGCAACAAATTAGTGGACCGGCTGGATTTTGTAGGCATATTTGTAACCGACTTTATAGTTTTCCAGTTTGCCTTTGGATCTTTTCCCGCCTTTGCAAACTCTCCAGCTTCATATACTCGCTTAAGTTTACTCAAGAGTCTACAGCAAAAATTTCGGTATCGTGTATAAGTTATCTTTAAGGTCACATTATTTGGATCATTTCTGAGTTTAAGATGCAGTCTATCGCGGTTTCTTATACACTTTAAGAGACCTGGGGTTATCCATGGTTTATAGGCGGACTTTTTTAAAGATGTTAATTTTGTTTTAGTACAATTTTCTATAGTTATTTTTATCTTAGAGATCAGCACGTCAGTGTAAGTGTTAGGGTCAGTAATGTCCATCAGTTCACTAAAATCTACCTGTCGGAGTTCGTTTAGTGCCGCTTCAACGTCTAAACGCTTTGTCTTCAATGATTTTGAGTTATGTTTAGGGTAATCAATGCACAAAATGGTTCAGTAATGGTCTGTTATCGTAGATGTAACGACCAATGTTTTGGAGCTAAGCTTAGATTTTAACATAACATGATCATAGCAAGTTTTGTTATGAGTTGCAAAAAAATGCTTAGAGAGATAGCCTTGTTCTGCCAACATCTCCAAGTATTGGTCAGTATCAGGGGAGTGAATCCCCGGTAAGATGTCAATATTTATATCGCCAAGAATAGACACAGTTTTAAATGATGATAAATTGCATAATACCTCACACAAGCCATTTGTAAACACATCTGTGCTGGAAAATGATGGCGAGCGGTAAATTGCGACAACAGCAAGGTCATTTTTAAATTTGCACACTAAGACAGAACCTTCATTTAATGTAGGGCATTCAATTTGACATTGTATGTTGCTTCTCACATATACCACTACGCCATCATTTTGATTTATGTTTACATTGGTTGCATACGAATCATAGCCGGGCATAGGTGGAATGTGTAACACTTTACTTAACCAGCACTCAGATAATATTATGACGTCAAAAGTACACTTCATATCTGCTAACAAAACTAAGAGTTCACTAAAATTACAATTTAAGCTACGAATGTTCATATGAAAAATCTTAATACGCAAGTTTTTATTACCTAATTCCGATTGGCACTCACTAGGCGAACAGATGCAGGAGTCTCTATCCCCTAAGATCTCAATTTCTTTATGTACATTTTCCATAATAGTGTTTAAACTACTCTAGGGCCTGAAAAGTTTTTGTTTCGTTCGGCGCCCTAGG
This sequence comes from Miltochrista miniata, assembly GCA_933228765.1. Classification (NCBI taxonomy): domain Eukaryota; kingdom Metazoa; phylum Arthropoda; class Insecta; order Lepidoptera; family Erebidae; genus Miltochrista; species Miltochrista miniata. The sequence continues at coordinate 22,866,216 of OW121749.1, read as the reverse complement.
CGCCCTCATAGTCTGTTGATTGGAGCAGTCGTTCCTCTGCAGTTTTTCGGGCGGGGCACTGTAGGTCACCAGTTTCGTGATTGTGTGGCTTGTTGAAGCGCATGCAAGATGCACACTTAGGCGACTGACTGCGAGCAGAGCACTCCTTGACGGCGTGGCCAAGACATCCGCAATGACCACAAGTTGGTTCTGTATCCCGGCAATATTTAGCCGAGTGCCCATACTGTTGACACTTATAACACCTAGTTACAAGCGTGTAGTCTCGGACTGGGCAAGAAGTCCAGTCAATGAAAATTCGTTCCTGTTTAACAAGTAAATTTCTAATTTCGGCTGTTACTTCAACGATAAAATTAGTGTATGGGGTGTCTTTTTTGCCAGACTTATGACTAAGTCTGATTGAGTTTAGAAATTGTTCACGGGTCATAGGCGCTTTTCAGTAATATTCTGCTCGAACAGGCAGTCAAACAGATGTTGTTCTGTGGTATTAGACGGCACACCTAGGAAAATTAATCTAGGCCTCTTTTTCCAAGTTTCTTGAATTTTGAGACCCGATAATTGTAACTGCTGGGATGATTTAAGTTTCTCCAGGTCATCCTTTCCTGCTGTGCTTATTATTACTCCACCTTTGCCGATTTTTCTCAAGCCACGGATGTGTAATTGCAGTTTCTCAGGATTGATAATATTCTGCACCATTTTTTTGGTCTCTTCGCTAGTTTTTTCCTTGTCTGCTGGATATATTGTTATACTAGAAGATTTTGGGGGGCAAACAAAATTTTTCTTACCGGTCTTTATAATGTCAGAGTAGGATACGTAGGACTCGGGAGGTGCGGCTTTAGTAGCACTCTGGATGTCGTTTTTTAGCTCTCGCAATTGTAGACAGGTGTCATTGTCCTTTCTCAAGGTCTCAATTTCAGCATGGGCTGATATAAGCTTTTGTTTAACCGACTGGTACTGTATTGCCATCTGAGAAACCCCGTGAGTCACACTTCGACAAATGTTGGTGATTCTAATTTTGCTTTCGCTGTTCAACTTCCCTCCATCGGTTGAAATAGAGCATACCTCAGTCAGAAGGCTGTCGATCTGACTCATCCATTTCTGTATCTCTGGAGTAGAGATCACGGAGAGCTGAGGTGCAGCAGGGGCTGGAGTAGTTTCTTCCTGTGAGCGCGAAGAGCCCGGGGGCGGACTACGAGCAGTCCGGGAACTCCGGCTGAATGGCGAGTCCATTTCGAAATTTACGTCATTACTTTCGTTCGATTAAAATCAAAACACTATATTTATTGCATTTAGCATCAAACTATGCAGCAAAAAAATTTGCAGCGTCAGAATAATATTGACCTGGTTACGATCAAATATTATTTTAATATAAAAACTACATGAGCACTGAGCACGTCCGTTTACATTCACGACCTCACGTCAATATCAACACCCTGTTTATAGCGGGCAGTGCGATGATAGAAAGAAGTCGTGTGCATGAAGGATTTTCCCTCGCGTTAAATAAAAAAAGTCGTGGGCGTCATATCAAACAATTCTTCAGAGCACAAACCATTGTACAGGCGAAGACCACGCATAAGGAGGCAAAGTCTCTCCTGTCGCGAAGAGGTTCCACACCACTTACAAGCATAGGATCGTTGACAACTCTCATGGCTCGCTATTAGGCGGAAGTAGGATAGACACAGGGGTACATGTCTGCATCCCCGTCATCATATTACAAGAAGGTAGAATTGTCTGATATGCTTGGCCAAATGTTTATGAGTCATGACCATAACAATTAGGCTAAATTGAACATACAAATTGAATAGATTGATTCTCACTCCTCAAAGTAATGCATCATCGTTTTGTAAAATATAGACGGTTATTATAACTAGAGCGTTGGCCGTCGAAATTTGACAGCAGTAATTTATAAAAAAGCCTTTCTGCATTTCTTCTCCAATATGACCTATCGATGTGTCATATTAACGTTATTTATTCGCGCCCCTGGGCCCCTTCCGTGCCTAGCCGTAGGCTTACCTCTTAATAGGCTTAAATAATAGTTACTGTTCCGGCATAGCATCTATGACGGATTTTCGTAAACGTTAAAAAAAAATCTGAGTTACCCCTAGTCGCGCCTAAAGAAGATTTACTTCAAAAAGTGTGTGTGTGTGTGTGTGACCTTTAGGGCACCTTCAAATTAGATGGGCCGCCGTCACCTCCTTTGCTAATGAGGTGATGGCGGCCAAGAGAGAACTTGCGGGTGCGGGAGCGTGCTGGACTGACGCTCCCGCCTCGCCGTCCGGTTCGGGGGCGCCGCATGGCAGCGTTCGTGCGCGCCCCCGACTAGTGTTGTTCCGGTGGGTGGTGGTCGGGGGACCTCACCCACCGATGATCGTTTGGCGGAAGGCACCTCCCCGTGTTCCGGAGGTGCCTTAGTGCCCGCCCGCTCGGCCGCTCTCTACCCCCTCTGCTTTCAGAGGGGCGCTCGAGAGTGGTGCGATGCGGGCTTGTTTCTTCAGCTCCTTAGGGAGCTCCGGGGGGCCTACCATCTGGTCCCCCGAGGAGAGCCCCAACCCTACGGGACATCCCTAGCCGGGTCGATGTAGAATCTACTTTTCATATCCCTCGGCCCGGCTATAGGGTAAGTCGGAACACCGCGGGGTTTAGTGGGTAGGACCAGTGGCGGCTGTACCTTAAGTGCGCTCGTGCAGTGAACCACCAGCTCAAAGGATTTAAAAATAACAAAATTTATTAATATATTACTTACAATTATTAGGTATTTACCTAACACTTATCTTTAAACATACAAGAACTCAAAACTAATAACATGTGTAATTATGACGAAACAATTTAAGCTCTTTGTTACACTACTAAAGCCTAGATTCCCTGTAACCAAAATTCGGCGTGCGCTTTCCCGAGCGCACGAGGGCTGCTCATACAACTTGTACTAGATACGAGCTAATACGCCTGGCGCGTGAGACAAAACATCGTTCATAGAAAATGTACCGGGCAATGAGTCGCTTTTCGTGCGCCGCACGCGTTCGGGCAATCCGAAGATTACCGAGAGTCCTCGATGTTTTGTTGATGACGAAATTCAAATTCTCCCGGAGTATTGTTTCGCTGTATCTGTGACGCGTTAAATATATTGATTGTTTTGATTTTTAAATTGTTAGTTGTTTTATTTTGTTCTTAGTTCTATTCTATATTGCGTGCAAAGTGTGTGGAGTGTGTGAAAATGAGCATAAACAATAACTAAGTACCTAAGTACTTAAAACTATACAAAACTTTTCAAAATAAAGTTGATAGGTATAAAATTAACGCTTACTAAATTTAAAACAAGAAAGCTGGTAAAGTGCACCACCAGATCGAGGACCCACCAGCCGCCACTGGGTAGGACGGTCCCTTCTTCCGGGACCGGTGAGTCCCACACACCGTCCCAGCTACCCCCGTAGCTGGGATGACGGTGCCTAAACGCATTCCCCGCGTAAACAAAAAAAAAAAACCTTCAAATTAGAGGCGTGAAGAAGCGCTGCAGTGGTACCATAGTGGTGCGCTAGACGCGCCACCACTCATTTTCATACAATTTTGAAAAGCGCGGTTGGCACTTCGTGTAGCACGTCAGTGGCGCTGCAACGGTGCTTTAAAATATTTTATGAAAACTAGTGGTGGCACGTCTAGCGCACCACTGTGGCACCACTGCAGCGCTTCCTCACGCCTCTAATTGGAAGGCGCCCTTACACATGATTGAAGTAAAACTTTTTTGCCATTGACAGCATCAAATGTTATATTAATATCATTCATTCGAATTTTGAATAGCGGAAACATATTTTCCACTCTTCAAAATTCAAATAGCGTTACTTCCGACAGAAAAAAAATCTGAGTTACGCGCCTAAAGAAGTTTTACTTCAAAAATCTATTCGCGTAAAAGGGGCATTTCGTCTCCGGTGGGAATCGAAATCAAGATCTCGTGATCCGCGGTCGCATTTTACGACCTCTAGACCAACGAGGCAGTCGTACTGTATACAGCAGGTATTGTTGAAAAGATTGACGACGACGTAGGTATACTCAAGATATTTTCCATACACCAATACAGTATTTACTCTGAGTGTGCAAGTTGTAAGCTTTGGTAAAATCTTGTTCGTCACCGACATGCTCTGTTCACTTCTGTCAGACTTTTCATTTTTTGATCATGCATCAGCAACTAGATTTGATTTTTTTGATTTTTTTTACTTGGGTATTTTTAATGAGGCGCCGTTAATAAACTCCTCGTTATAAAATCTACCTACCTAGTTCTGTAATCATCACAAAATTACCCACATATTTCTGTGCCTATAATAAATATTTTTTACGGTCAATGATATAAAAACTATAGATACGTTATAGACACTTGAAAATGGCAACACGTAAAGAAGGTAATTACCTGAAAATGTGTGACGCGGCTGTAGGGTTAGCGAAAGTTGTATTAGCACTGTTTTAAATTCTGTAAGTAAAGAAAACTCGAAAAAAACACGCCTTCATGTATCTTCACATGATACACAAGTTACACAGCAACTGTTCAATATAAAAACGTGTCATTTCATGCGTAAGTACAATAGAAATAATAATAATATTTCATTTTCTCGGATCGATAAAATGGCGGCAAGCATAATATGGAAATTGTACTCTATAGTCTGTGGTTCGGCGCCCGCGACCCGTAAGGGGATGTCGGGGAGATTTTGTACTAATGTTTTATTTTGCTATTTAAATATTTTTTTTTATTAAGGTAATTTTATTTCTTTAAAAAAATAATGAAACATAATAATAATATATTAAGATTATTAAAATGATTTAAATTACAAATATTTGGATTACTTACTAGGTACTAAATTATTAGATACTTATTAAATAAATGTTTCTGTATGTTATTGTTATATTTTTATTTAGTGACTTAAATTACGTTAATAATTACTAATCCGATAAACAACATTAAAATTTGATAAATTTAAATATTACGTAATTACCAGTAAATACATTAATCATATTATGTCTGAGTAAGTGAAATTCAAGGTTCCCTTCTTCCCCACATTCCTCTGATTTTGACTTCATGCATGCTACCACAGATAATTTATAGAATTCTTTTTTCAAATTTATAAAAGTTTAGCTGTTTTCGAAAGCCGCAATGTTCGTGTATAACGTGTCTATATATGATACGTCTTTGTTTACGGTACGTTTTTCTAACGTCATCTAGCCCAAATTACGCTAATTAAAGCTAAGACAATAGATGAACATACTGACATAGGTACTAGCTACTAAAAACATACATATTTGAATTCAAAACACCCAAACTCCTAAACAAACTTTTTTTACCAGATACTCCCAACAGTAGGCGTAGGAACGTGTCGAATAGTCGGCAAGAGTCCATGTTGGATATTTCTCGCGTAAAAAAAAACAATGCTTTACAGAAATATATGTTTCCACCCGGGACTCCAACCTAATACATGCTTACACTTACCCCTATAGCATCGTATTAAATTGGTAAAAGAACTAACAATTCCACTCATTATGGTCTTCGGGTCTTGTTGCGTGTTCAGGACATCTGAAACTTACCAACTTCTTGATATTTCGCTTATAAAATAAGCATTTGGGTTGTCACTATCAAAAATTTTTAAAAAAAATAAATCGACTTAGGAGTCCATATGACGCCAAATAGACTATTACTTTGATCTAGATCTCAGGACCCGTGAGGTCTGATGAATTAAAATTTGAACACAGACAACTTCAGTTCATGAAAAATCCTTGATAGATTTTTGTGTTGAAAATACCTCGATTTCGTGAAATTTTAAGCCTGATCTCGTATGTTCTATGTTGCTTTTATAATATAAATTATTTATAAGAAAGACAATAGTAAAATCTTCATTTGCACTAGAGCATTTTTTTTCATATTGGTTATAGTTTTTTTATAATTAATTTATTTCGTTAAAAGCGCACAAAACCGATCGCGTCTTTCTCTTTCTTGCGCGCTAAAATGTATATCTTCTATCTTCTTTTAACAATTTGGCGTCTGGTAGGCTCTTAAAAGTAAAAACACAGAAATAAATCAATAGATATTTTTATTTATTGGAACTTAGTAAATGTAATATTGGAGTGGAGTCAATATAGATATTCCGTGCCTGCCTACTAGGTAGGTACATAATATTAGCTTCTGTTATTAGAGAGTTGCATATTACCTACCTAAACCCATATTTATTTTGGCACCGACTTCAGCTATACATTTAATAAGTTCTGATAAATAAAAATGCGTATTGATTTAGTTCTGAGTTTTTTGTTTTTACTTTGAAGTCGGTTTTTTTTGTTGAAATATTTTTATTGTGATACATTAATCAATGTATTTTAATAGTTTTACTTGTTCCACAAAAAAAATATTTTAAAGTTTAACTTAACATGACAGATTTCCCCTGACAATAAAACCTTTGATCATGCCGGAAGGCGAAACCGTTAGATTTGGAAAGTTCAAAGTCTTATTTTGAATAATTTATCAACATTATTTGCAAATCAAACATTCAGCTTTACATGTTGATTCACATAATGTGTAGTTTCAAAATCAATCAAAGTTCACTTCCTGAAGCATGTAACTCGAGCACGTAATCCCCATGAGATTCGTCATCGTATTACTGTATTATTGACCTATATGTGTTGTCAATTATATTATACCGGTAAATTTCCTTCGCCTCCTTACATTTTCTATGGGATTTGTGGTTTTCGTTTATTCAGAAATTGATTGACGCCAAGCGTGCTGGACTGAGACGAGTGTGGCTCGTGCGTCAATATCAACCTAAAAAATTAACAGTGATTCAGAACAATAAGTTATTGTGAATCATTTAAACCAATTAATAACCGTATGTGGTCTTCAACTAATTTATAATCAATTTAAGGTAAATACCTATTTACGTGCGACTATAAAATTATATTGTACAGAAATTCTGTATAAAAAAAGCTTACAATAAAATTGACAGAAAGGTGAATAAATTCCCTGTGTACACCTTGTGTTGTGCCCTGTGTACCTACTCGTAGGTACTCGAACTGACTAAACCTACAAGGTACCTAACCTATGCGTCTGAGAAAATAAAGCAAGTGGTTGCCATTTAATGATTGTAATAACTGTCTCATTGTAATATAGCTACTACAACTAATCGGATGTCTGAAATTTGCAGTAGATACCTAACATAGACATACTCGTAGTGTAAATCCGAAGACTATATCTGGTACCTACTGAAAATCCAGTCGAGGTTATCTCCGCAAGCGACTCATCGACGATTACCTACTGGCCACTTGGGACGGATTCCATGTTGGGCGGATTCCATTTCGGACGAGTTCCACATTAGGTGGAAGTAGGTACACTTAATAATAAAATACCATTCGTGTTAATTTAAATCCTAGTGTATTAAAGAATAACAGAACAAAAGATAACACTTCTAATTGTATCGACTTGACACTTTAACTATATCGTTAAACTTTCGTGTATCGTATCGTTTAACTTTCGTGTACCATTTTTCAGGAGATTGCTAAAGAAGGCTTTCTTTTAATTTAGAAATTATTGTTATTAGAAAGCAATGGCCGCAGCTATTCCAAATCCTTGACGGATACTTGCGTTAGGTTCTCATCTGTTTATCAGCGGAAGCATTAACATCTAACTTGCATACCCGTTGAAGTTGACTTGGCATTCTCTGAAGATGTTGTTGGCACACCATCACATATTTAACGATTATAATAGACCATTTTAATTTTATTGATTAATTAATATGAGATGCGTATGTTGACAGAACAAAGCTTAGAAACCTTCACATGTCGCCAAGGGCATTAGGTACTGTACTCTAAGTAATACTTACCTATACTTCATTATAATCAACTACTTCCGTACTTCTTAGGTACAATATGGTAGTCAAGAAGTTATTTTTTCTTAACTTGATGGTGCCTAAAGGTCCGCGCGCAAGGAATTCGGATCATCCCTTTCGGATCACTTTGTTCCATTCGTGCGTCTGTCTGTCTGTCTCGTGAATGCGTGTATAATCGAGTTGAAATGAACACCATCTTACTAATATTATAAATGCGGAAGTTTGTGAGTGTGGATGTTTTTTACTCTTTCACGCTCGAACAGCTGAACGGATCTGGCTGAAATTTGGTACAGGGATACATAATAGTCTGGAATAACACATAGACTTTTATCCCGGGACTAAGTTCCTACGGGAAGCGGCAACGGGAACAAATTTTACGTGGGTGAAGCTGCGGGCATCAGCTAGTATATTTATAATGTCTATGCAGGAAGACTAAAATTTAAAAAGTCGACAGAAGTGAACACAGCATGTTTTTCAACGTGAAATGATAAGATTTTATCAAAGCGTACATCTTGCACATTATAAAACTCAGAGTTGTATAGGTGGACTTTATGTCGTTGTGGAAATACGTATTCCAGTCATTGAATGTAGCCTATGTGTTATCCCAGACTATAATCTATCCCTATACTAAACAGTCAGATCCGTTCAGCCGTTACAGCATATTGAATAACCAAACATCCAACAATCTCCACAAACTTATACCACCTTATACGCTTGTAATAGGTATTAGTAGGATGTTGTCAATACTTACACACTTTTCTGCCTGTAGATTGAGATGATTCGACATGACAACTTTGTTACTATACGTCGTTAAGTGAGTTATACCGGATAAACATGTTAGATAAAAATAAAGAGGCAAGTCATTCACTAACTCGAAGTCGTGAGTCATTCGTAAACATAGTAGTACCTAACGGTGAAATGGACCCGTTCTTTGCGCCGGAGATCATGGATAATGGAGTCAAATTTTTCTGGAAACCAAGCTTGATGGTGTAATAACAATGATTTAGCTTACTGGGAACTTTTTGTTTTGGCGAATAACATGAGTACTTAGCTCGGTAAAATAATATTTTTTTGTAAAATGTAACATTGTAAGTTTCGTTTTACTACTGATCGAAATTGGTCACACTGGTCACCGTGGGAGACTATGGAAGTTTATAACACCAGATTACATGGTAAAGTATATACAATACCGAAAGTTCCTAATACCTACATCTGAAAAACCTATCGAAAATCAAAATACCGAACGTACGAAATAACTATACCCGATATACCGTAGCTCAATATGTCTAATTTCAAATAAACGAAAGTTCTAAATCCCGAAAGTTCCAAATCCCAATAGTTCCAAGTCACGAAAGATTAAAATCCCGAAGGTTCATACACTTACAGTTAGTATACCGAAGTTCAAAATCCCGAATGTATTGTACAATTGGTTAGATTAAGTTAGAACTGCGACCAATGGAAATGCAACCATGCAATTTAATAGAAGATAAATTAATTAAACCAAAAGTGTGCATAAGTAGAATTCGGTTCTGGCACTTGCCGGCCGCTGCCGCGGCACGCTCCCTACGCTCGCTCGGCTCGTGCGTTATGGTCGCAGTTCCAACATAACCTAACCAATTGTAGGTACAATACTTTCGGGATTTTGAACTTCGGTATACCAAACGGTCGGTATTTTAATATTCGGCATTTTAGTATTAGGCGTTACGATTATAGGTCTTATAAGATTCTGTATTTTGAATTTTCGCAATTTTAAACTATCGGTATTTACAACTTTCGATCATATAAACATTCGGGATTTTAATATTCGGCCTTCCGTTCGTAGGGCTTATGAAATTCGGTATTTTCAAATTCGGCATTGTAATACGTACCCCACCAGAGATACCTTATGTATAACCTCATACTGTAGACATGTAGGAAAACCCTTGCAAGGAGCTCACAATCTAAGCGTATGCGGCAGGGAGCTCCTAACGGACCTTGGCGCATTTGTGTGCTCCAGTACAGTAGTACAAGATAAAGTAATTTCTTAGGAGTGGAAAAGCATTATGAAAAACTAAATAAGCACTACATTCGAGCAAAGTCAGGGTGAACACTAGTTATCTTATATAAACATTAGATAAGTAATATAAGTACCTATGTAAACGTAGGAAGAATAAATATATTGGATATTCATATACTAATGAGTGCATGACTAAATTATCAATATATTGACAGTAGCTGGACTGCAGCCAGTGCCAACCCCTGGTTAGGCACAAATCCAGCGCTTCCTAGTAAACTGACAGCAGTAGCTTCATATTTATGTTTACCTAGTACTTTTGCACAATTAGAATACACCACATTACCTTGTTTTAATGTTCTGTGAAATGCGTGAGCTTAGTCTTACAATAGTTTGCTTACCGACAGCTGTAGGGTTTGAAAAGCCCTTGGAAGAAAGACCACGGAACCTCGGATGACCCCAACCGCCTAAACTTGTGCAATACTTTCGTAGGGAGATTCATCTCCCAAGTCAAAAGAGGTACATTATAGGTAGGGTTCTAGACCTTTTGTTGTAGGTGGTTAGCCCTACGGCTTTACCAATTTCGACGATAAGTCCAAATGCCGTATATAATGTAGAGGTATTCAGTATTACATACACAACGACCTAATAAAAGCGTATTAATAAAATGACTAAGGTCTATCGATCTAGTTAAAAGTACTGTATTTACCTGCTCCGTATCTCGGACGTGGCGAGCTAATTCCGCACACACCTACTGAATCACTAATCATGAGAGTAGGTATACAACAAGTATTGTATTCCGGTAGCTCATTGTAGGTACTGCAAAGCGCTAAAAATATAACGAACAAGGGCAATCCATGGTCATTACAACCTCTGATGTTGCCATCCAAATATACATTTCCGGACAAAACTTTAGTCTAAAATGTTTTACTAGGATTTGATTGTTACACCAGCTTCCCAACTTCTGGCAAGGCGACAGGCGGCCCCATCACCTAGGTTTACGATCAGAGGGGTTAAAATTAATTAACCGTTATCTGCCAAAAACATTTATCTGCCTAAGTTTCCTCTCAGTTCATTTTCCATCATTATTTGAGAGGTAAACAATAATAATATAAGAGGTAAAATAAGTGTAGTCTATTTCTTCTGCAGGACAAGTAGACAAAAGCCTCTCTACACAATCTATGTGTACAACGGTGAATGTTCTAAAAGAGTCCTGGGGTATTCTTCCGAGTGCTTACCCGGGGCTCCCAACCGTAGGCTGTTAGGCAGGATACGTGAGGTTTTTTTAGTCGGTAGAGTCCAGCATAGCAGCCATGAGGATTTTCCCTGACGTAAAAAAATGTTCTAAAAGACCAGTGGCAAAAACTTTTCGACACTGTTCACAATTGCCTATAATTTTATGTTAGAGATTGATGAATTAAAACAAATACATATAGGTACTCTAATTTAAATTAATATATTCTGTAAAAGCAACATATTATCAACATAGGTATAAACTCTAATAAATATCCCTATTTAGGAAGACATCATGTATTTTACGTAACTTGTAGACTGTGCGCTTAAGTGACTTCCCATTATGTAATAACAAGGAAGACTTATTTGTTTTGGTTGTTTTCACCATGCATAGGAAAATAACCTGTGACGTAGGCAAATGGGGAAATTATACCTCTGACTACCTAGTGTGGTTGTTAAGGTATGTAGCTATATTTATATTCGTGTCATCCTCATACATCCTGATTGCATACAATACCTTCGCTTCAGTTAGATCATGTCACCTGCATTGAGTTGGCATAGCCTTTTTTTGGCTATTAATAGTTTATTACTCAGGACCTCAATCTTGGACCTATACTAGGAGGATGGTGCGGGGGTCAAAATTTGGGCCACCACCATTAGACTTAATAATTTTTGGAGATAGGTATACAGGAGTCTGCCCCGGTTCGAAAAAAATGTAGATCTGGGGCTGAGATACCTTGTATAATATCAATTAAACATTGAATGTTTCAGATTAACCATTCATTAATTGATAAAATATAATTTACCCACATTAACTTTGGCACCACATTATGTCTACAACAACTATAAAACTCTACAGATGATCTCTACCTTTACAATACTTACAATATCATGGCATTTAAAGTATTGTCTGAAGTAAGGAATATGAGTGCAAACCAAGCGGTTCAATTTCTTTGTTGGCGAACTATCTTAATATTTCTCTTTCTATTGATTTCAGTAAATCTTTGTATTAAAATGCCAAAAGCAGATGTAAAATTACATTGTTACAGCCCTCTAATAATACAGGTTGTAAAATTCACAGAAAAGAATCCAGCCTTGTTTATGCGTATGTGCTCTAATCGACGCGTACCTACGTTGAAAGTATTATAAGTGGCGGGCGGTTTGTATTCCCGCCAACTTGTCCCTCTAGTCTAGTAGAAACAGCCTTAATCACTCATAACCCTATAATTATAATCATACAATGAAACTATGTCTTCTTGTTTTCTACTACCTAAGGATACGAATACGAACATAGTTTTGAGTGAATACAATTCCCGAAAGGATATCAAGATTTCATCAACAAATCATTAGATTATTGTTCTATTCCGAATTGTCATTTTTCCTTCTATGACGGTTTTGGTCATAGAATATATAAAGGCCCTACTTTTACTAGGATCACCGGTCAGTCGGTGGAACCAAACGATATTTTATTGACAATTTATTGTACTGAAACCAGGTATTTCCACAAATCCTCTTTGGAAGACTTCTATGTCGGAGTTGGAGCGAATACGCTCTGCGAGGGCCTTCTCATGCGCGAGTGGATGCCAAGCGCCGAGGGTGCAGCCTGCGTCGTCCCGAGCCACGTGGTAGTGGCACCTTCGACTCGCTCTGGCAGATGGCACGTACTCGAACATACGTACTCGTGTACAGCGGTGTAAGGATAACCATAGCCCTGCGAAACAATTACGTAAATTATTACAGCTGAAGTATGTGTCTAGAGAGGTCGTATACGGTAAGATACGATAAGAGCTTCCTGTTGTAAATACTTAGGTTATAGAATGAGCTCCCTGTTTCTTCAAACAATATAGAATTATGCAAAAGGGGTCTCTAAGCCTTTTGTAATTTCAGCGGCGCTAGTCATGCAAAATTCCATGAAATAAAGAAGATAACCACTTTGCATCAGGTGGGCTGTAAGTGTTATGAAATAATAACAAATTCTTTCTGCTGAAAGCTTGAAGGATATTGAAAAAAGTATCTAGGTAAACTAAGTAAAGTTGCTGCTGAACCTATAAATAGAACATAGTACAAAATTCTTTACAGACCTAGAAATCCTGACGAAGGAGGGTTTCTTCTGAGACGATAATCCGATGTATCCTGTAGTACCCACCACAACTCCCACAGCACTTGAGGGTATAATAAATGAACATCAGCTCCCTTCTGTTCTTCTAATAACCTGAAAATGTAATAGAGAATATTGAGTAAAGTATTTCAAACACAAAGAACCAAAAAACGTCAAATCAGATTCAATATAGATAAGACAGAAGCTTCGATTAAACCGGGATAAGATTTATTATAAGTGTAACAATGAACTATTTATTGGCTTGAAGGCAAACTGTACTGGGTGGTTTGAGCTATAGATGAAGACGGCATATACCATTTTATCAAAATACGCCTGTATTTCCACTCTGACCAACTAAACCGCCCAACTGTTGTACATAAGGAACTCAATCAATAACTTTATTCCTATCGCACCAACTCACAGAGCAACGCGAACAGCGCAAAGGGAGAAGACATAGCATGTTGGACCTATACATATCTGTCTGTCATATTTTGCGGGGGGGAAAGCTGCCACAAACCAATACATTCATAATTTCAGACTATTTCTTGTATATGTGTGTGTATGAGCGTGCACTTTTAGGAAGTCTGCTTCGACAGAAGGGAAATTCTCAGTATGGCGCCTCCCCTCCGTGTTGCTCTATGCACCAACTGGTTGATGAAACAACTGTACCTACCTTTCTCACCGTTCACACAGAGGGCAGCACTAGTGTAAGCGACTAGCTATGTCGAGTAGAGAGAATAATTTACAATAAACAATCAACCTGAAAAGTATGAATTTTAGAAATCGCTTTTTACCTTTTGTATACAGGAAAAAGATTATAATCTGGATGGTGATACCAGTTCTCTAGCGTCGATGAGAAATTAGCTGGATCCCAGACGAGGATGGATACACTACGGAACAAGGGATCTTCTAAAAACTTGAACTGCGGTTTGGTCACCACCTGCAATTTAAACCAAATTTTAGCACTTAAGGTTTGAAGGTTTTGGAAGGCACTTAAATCCGTTGGTCCCGTTTGCCAGTAAAATGGCAGTCGTTAACTCAAGTTAACCTTATGGACTGCTTGAACAAGTTTTACAGCAGGCAGTCACAACCTGTGACTGTAAATTTCAAGATGGCAATTTCAACACCCAATTTTTCATTACAATTACGTGGGACAAATTCCAAGAAAAGGTGAAATGTGGGCGTATTACACTACCTACCTTTTAGGGATAAAGGCCTATGTTTTGTATGAGATTGTAGTCAATTCTAGGATTCTACTCAAAACTAGATTACCGGTGTTTGTAGGTGTAATAATTAAGTGCAAGCTGGTTTACATAAATAGTTACAAATTATGTGACACGCCAATATACAGGATGTTGATCTGCATTTGTGCATTACTTGCACACATGACTGTACTGCCTACACTCGTTGATATTTCGGGATAAAACGAGACACCTTTTTTTACACTTTTTTTTTTTTGCTTAAATTCTTTTCTATTTGCTATGGGAACTCTACTGCTTATACTAAACCAATATTAAGTGAAAAAATGGGGCAGTAAAATTAAGTTCTTAATAATTATTAGAGATGCGCCGAATGTGGGTTGAACCGAATTCGAACATTCGGCCGAATATTCGGTATAAAATGTACCGAACCGAATATTCGGCCGAACTATTTGGTTCAAATTAACGCGGTAAACAGGTTAGTACAGGTCATTCGTAGAGGCTGGCGACATTGTTTCAGCGCTGGGCGCGCAACCCTCAACCCCAAGGCGCCGATTTTCAATCGAAATACTTGCAAGCGTGAAAAAATTTACAGTCCAAATGTCTTTTGTCTCTCCTTTAGTCACCAATATTTCACCAGTAAATCTCCGTCCATGCAGGTAATCGCCACTCTGTTGCTATAATATAATGGTTCGATTAGGTCTACAGATCCTTCCACTTTTAAAAAATCGTTAGAGAATAGTTAATAATTCTCATAGCACGCCTCTATACCGAGTCGAATGGGCAAAGCTGGTATTTACGAGCACCAGCTCAAAAATGACAACAGCACTCTATGTGTAGCCGCACGCGCCAATAGAATAATTAGCAAGAGATGGTGAGCTGAACGGGCTCATTTTTAATGAACTGAGTTTTGTTTTCCACTAACAAAGAGTATAGAAATATTAAAAAATTTAACTCTTTGTGAACTGTTTATTTTCACAGCGACTAAGTTCAGGTGGAGTTTTGGACTGGTTGTGTGCGGTCGTGTTTTGTAACGTACTAGTGAAAATAGCGTGTGACATGAAATCAAGTGAAGTGCATAATTATTGTATTTTAAAGAAGAACAGATAAAAACGGACTCCGTAATGACTCGGATCACTATCTAGAATTAAGCCAGCTCATTACAACAATTTTACCACTCAGTGCAATAATAACATAAAAAAATATTTTATAACTAGCTGATGCCCGCAGCTTCGCCTGCGTGAAATTTGGTTCCTACATTGTCTCTAACCTATCTCTGTAGGTACCAAATTTCAGCCAGATCCGTTCAGCCGTTACAGCGTGAAAGAGTAACAAACATCCACACTCACAAACATTCGTATTCGTAATAGTAGTTAGATAGATAGATTTCTGACTAACAAATTCATAATACATATTATATGAGTTATGTAAATTTATATATTAAATACATTTCTTAATTCATTGGCAAGACTACTACTTGACTTAACTTCTTCTTCTTCTTCTTCTTTTTTTAATGTGGCTTTCTGCCGGGCTGATGCCGGCAACTCTGCCAAAATCGAACGTGCGATGACTTCAGGTAGTCCCAGTCATACTGTACGACGTATGGGAAAACCGAACTACGGTGGACTTTGTCCTCATGATACAGATGGTCCAACCAAGACCTGTTAACTTTATAACCATGTAAATTTCATCTTCTAGGCGTTCATGTTCATTTTAATGGCACTTTTTACTTTTCAAATGTAATCTCAAAGGCCATTCGCGTATTTTACAAAGACTTAGTGAGTCTGTGTCCTGCACCGAATGCAACCAGCACTATAGAATAAAATTCATACCTTCCATGACCAGTCGCTTAGGACTGCTGACAATCTTTCATTCTAATGCACAGTGGACACTACCTGAAGCGTGGTCTTTCATTATTCCTGGTAAGCCATCTTCGAATTTTCTTCTTCTTTCACATATTTATTTTTTGTTAAACAAAATTTAAAAAAATTAACAATAATATTTCCGATAGTACTTTATAGCAAAATCATTAAAATGACAATGTCAATCGGACTGAACTTCCACAAATGTGTCAAAATAAAAAGTAATTTAAATCAAAAATAAGAGTATTTAAGGAGTATTGATATCAACTCCGGAGAAAATCAGCTCCAAAATAATTTACATTCCCTTTTTAGGTCGATAACGTATAAATTTCAATAAAATAAGTAACACGTCTTCCATCAATTATGTTAATAATGCTATATGCCAAATTCTAAGTAGATTGGACCAAGGAATCGCGCTGTCCCATACAAACTTGACCCTCCTTTTTTTATACCTTTGGAGGTGGAATTTACAAAAATGGTAAAACTACTTTTTTCAAATTGTAAAAAACAACGCTCACGCTGAATTTCATCATCGTACCATTAACCGTTTCAGCAATAATTGATAATAACTTTATGCGACTTAAGTTCCTTTTTTATTTTATAATACGCATACGTTTCCTGGATGAGAAGTACCCAGTGTGGTGCCCAGGATATAAAAGAATAATTATACCAAGTTTCATCGTAATCGAACCGGTAGTTTTTGCGTGATGCCTGAACAAACAGTCAGACAGACAGACAGACAGACAGACAAAAAAATTTTAATCACATTTTTGGGTTCGGTGTCGGTCTAGTAACACCCCCTGCTATTTTTTTTATATTTTTAATGTACAGAATTTTCACTTCTACAGATTTATTATAAGTATAGATTTGGTGGAAAACAAGAACTTTGCGAGTTTACTGCGAGTTAAACGGATTCAATAATGGGTCTGCTCTGCTCGCGGTGAAATCTAGGCATTTTTTAAGGAGTAACATTGAGCACTTTGAGCTTTTGGATGCCAGATTGGCCTTATGCCTAAATGGCTACGTTTTTTTTATACCACGAAAGTGGCAGACATGCCCTGTTGTCTGCCACTTTCGTGTGTCTTTCTAGTGAGATTTACTGGTGGTCACCGTAGCCTATGGAAGTTTGCAACTCCATAGGCGATTCACTCACGCTGCCGACCCTGTAAAAACTTTCTAAGACCCTTCTTGAAGAACCCCATACTATAGGTGTTTGGGAAAACCGAGGCAGGGATATCATTCCACAACCTAAGCGTGCGCGGAAGAATGGCCCTATCGGATCTTACCGTGCTCAAGCGCTCCGGACACAACGTGTGAGGATGAACGCCCTGATAGAATGTAGGCGTGGGCATCATATCAAACAATTCCTCAGAGCACAAACCGTTGTACAGGCGGTAGAACATGCATAAGGAGGTAAAGTCTCTCCTGTTGCGAAGAGGTTCCACACCACCTGCAGACATGGGAGCGTTGACCACTCTCATCCTTGGCTTTGCACCGAGTCAAGTGGACGAAGCTGATATTCAGGTGCCCCCACCCAGAGGTGATAGCAGTACACCATGAACTGTCGCACTTGCGACTATAGAGAAACAGTTACTTTGTGTCACCAGAGATCTCTGTACCATGTGGTTAGTTACGGGAAAGTCGAAATCCTACTAATATTATAAATGTGAAAGTTTGTGAAGATGTTTGGATGTTTAGATGTTTGGATGTTTGTTACTCAATCACGCTCTAACGGCTGAACGGGTTGAGCTGAAATTTGGTACAGAAATAGCTTATAGTCTGGAATAACACATAGGCTACTTTTCATCCCGGGAAAATGTTCCCACGGAAAGTGGAAACGGGTACCGAACTTCACGCGGGCGAAGCCGCGAGCATCATCTAGTATTCAATAATTATTAATTTGTTAATAATAATATCAACATTCGGTAATTATTCGGCAAATAAACCGAATATTCGGCCGAATACGAACTTACAAAAACCTGCCGAATGTACCGAATTCGAATATTCGGCCGAACATTCGGCGCATCTCTAATAATTATTAAATAAAATAAATTTAAAAAGCAACTCGTATGAATCGGTTCTAAATATTCTAATAATACTATTACCTACATAGGTACATTTTCACCGTTCATTCAAAACCGTTTCTTCTTTGCCTACAGTTTAGTAGGCACATACAAATGTGTAGGCATAGGCAAAGGAGGCGGTGGCGGCGCGGCGCGTGTAAGTTACCCCTCCAACCCCCGCGCAGGAGCGAGCGGCTCAGGCGGCGCCTTTGATCGGTGAATTTGAAATTTTGAATTAATTAGTCGCTCGCCCGCGTTCAGCGTGAGTATAACCGCACGCGCCAATATCTACGTAACGTCCGTAACAACACCGGTAACGATGTCAGAGCGTTACAGTAACGTTGAGTTGGTGGAAATGGTGCGCCTTTACGCTATTTCTAATAATAACGTTGTTGATGCAATTCGCATGTTCAGGGAAATGTTTCCAGAAATCCAGACCGACCAATACCATCTCGTCGCATGATGCTTGCCGCCACACAGCGCTTAAGGGATCACCGACAGTTCGAGGTTCCTCGACATGCACAAGGTCGTGGTACACAAGGCCTATCAGCTGATCGGCAAGAGCAGATTCTCAATTATTTTGAGGAAGAACCTCGAGCCAGTACGCGTGAAGCCGGTCGCCGTTTCGGTGATCATCATACCACAGTGTGGAAGCTGCTGAATCGCGAACTAATGCATCCGTTCCATTTCCGACGTGTTCAAGAGTTGCATCCGCAGGACAATAACGCTCGGACAGTTTTTTGTCATTGGCTCCTTGAACATCAGGACGTGAACATTTTGTGGTCCGACGAATCATTGTTTACGCGCGTGGGCGTTTATAACGTCCACAATGAACATTGGTGGGCTCACCGACAACACAACCCACATGTTACTACGCGGGACTCGTTCCAGGTCCGGTTTAGTCTGAATGTGTGGGCTGGTATCATCGGTGATCATCTACTTGGCCCATATTTTATTGACGGTCGTTTGAACAGTGCTACATACTTGGTGCTAATCCGACATGTGCTTAAAGAGATGCTCGATGACATTCCACTCGCATTTCATAGGGACTTGTACTTCCAACAGGACGGTGCGCCACCTCACTATGGACGCCAAGTGCGCGAATATTTAAGTGAAGTGTTTGGTACGCAGTGGATAGGCCGTGGTGGATCGGTAGCCTGGCCGCCGCGTTCACCCGACCTAACGCACTTAGACTTTTATTTGTGGGGAGATATTAAAAGACTTGTTTACAATGAAGACATTGTGAGTGTTACACAATTACGTGAAAGAATTGTTTTGGCATTTGAACAAATAAAAACAAATGTGCTAGTGCTTCGCAGCTTAAAACGCAACTTAGTGCGCCGCGCTAATCTGTGCATAGACACTGGGGGTGAGCATTTTGAACAATTATTGCGTGTTACATGATTTTGTAAATAGGTATTTAAGCTTTGATTCTCAATTAATTCTGTAAATAAGTTGATTTAAAATTTTTAACTACGCCAGAAATGCTTCATTTCAGAATACTTTTCTCATACCTAATGTTTACTAACAGTACTTAATGTTTTTGTTTGCAATTGCATGATAAATAGCGTGTTTCTGCCGGTCCTAAGCCCTTGGAGTAGGAAGGAATCTTTTAAATCAACATAAACTCATCATCAAATCATTAATATCAAATCAAAAAAGTACATAAAGGTCACCGAACTTGTCAGCTGGAACTAAAAACTCATGAAACCTAATAACTAATGGCCCCTACACTGCCCGCAAAGTTCATAGGCGAAGTACTCTAGAAACTTTGTCTAAGTTCGAAAAAAGTGCGTCACTACACACTCAGTGGTGTCAGTAGCCTGCGCACGCACATTGCCGCCGTTTGTAATGAACAAAGAAATTTGTGTGGCAGAGTTTCCAGGAACAACATAATTTGCTCCTGACCACTGTTTGACGCTGATAATTGGATCACATACACCAAAGCACTAATTATAGCTTAAATCACGCGCCGGCAAAGCACCGGCACACACGATGTCGGCCAAGTAGTGTAGAGAGGTACTTCGTGAACGCACTTCCCGCATCTTTGGGCCCATTGACTGAGGCGCAAAAATCGACAGCAAATAAAGTCGCCTGAGGTATCGTTTTTGACGAGGTAAGCCGAAGTGCCTCTTTACACTATCGTATTCATTTAACTTCGTTCAACTTCGCGGGCAGTGTAGAGGAGCCATGAGATGCGATACGTAGCCGCATTATCTAGGTGCCTACTATTGTCTAGCTTTAAGCCCAGGCCACACCGCCAGCGGGCGGGCGAGCGAGCTAGGCGGGCGGGTGAAGTGAGATATTGAAGTTATGCAAACTACGCGACATTGCCGAGCTAAACTATGTGGTTTACACCAAAAACTACATACGGAAGGGCGAACCGGGTAGTGCGGATGAGACTAGACACGTGGACACTGCTATTCGAATGACAAGCGACGACTAGTCTGAGTACCCGAAACGGGGAGGACGGTAGTTAAGCTAGCGAAGCGGGCGCGCCTAACGACGAAAACGAGTAGCTTCGCTCGCATCAGCCACGTAGGTTATTCGGCAGCTCGCAGTGTGCCTAGCTCGCTCACCCGCCCGCTGGCAGTGTGACTTGCGCTTTAGCGTTGGCTCGGCGACGTAAACATTAAATACACGGGTGAAGATTTTTTCTTCGTAAATCATATTTCACTAAAAACAGGATTTTTGGGGTTTTGTTATCTACTGTGTTGCTGTGTTGCTTGCAATCGATAATACCTATAGTACACTACGCACTGAAGGAGGCTTGTGCACGACCAAATCAACAGCTTGTATATGTGAGTACCCATATCGATGGTCCCTACATAAAGCATCGAAATTACAAAAAGGCAATTTTTTTTTATTACTGTCTTGGACAATTCATGCTATTCATTTTTTGACCCGTGAACAAAAAAATAAAAAAAAACATTACTTTTCCGTTTTTTAGAGACGTATTTTATCGAAACGTATCAGTCCATCCGTCCTATAACAACGAAATTTAAATTTCGCGGGTTTACGCTGCATGACCGAGTGTGTGACAAGGACGGAACTACCACTACCGCGAGTGTACGCCGTAACGTCGCCGTCGCGTCGCCCCGCCGCCAGAGCATGCGTGTCGTGTCGTTGCGATTATAAATAAATAAATAATTTAATACATAAATAATTTTACTGTTTCCCACGTAATATATCGATTCGGGCAGTTTTGATTGTTTATGACGGGTTGTCATATTCCTGGTACAACGAAAGTGGCACTTACCATTATGTACCTACGTGGTATTTTTTTAAAGCATTTTTATCGAAACTGCCGATTTCGATACTGTACGTGGTATGACGAATTTAAATATTTATTGAAAGTGCCAGTTTCGATTCACAGAGCAAGTTCATTTACGTGTTATACTATCGTAACTCAATTTTCTCGAAAATGGTTTATAATTATTGATTTTCGGTACAATAGAATAGTTTGTTTTTTTTACAAAAATACAAAAAACTTCAAAAACTTCAAGTTACATAAGGTAATTCTTTTTCTAAATGATTATAAATAGCAGCAACGCCATTTTGTGGGGCTCAGTCGTAAACTACACGTCGCTAGATACAAACGTAAAAGTGTAATTGGGCAATGGGGAACATTGTTGGCGGTGGAAGGTGAGCGTTTATGCGCATTGTAAGGTGGCCACCTCAAACCTACAATTTGGTTCGCAAGTCCCAGACACTGGTTGCAATGTTCTTCCTTGTGCCACGCGGTGTATAAGGTGTATGTGAAATAAAGAAGGAGTGATGATATCTGTGTTTTCATCTGAGGTTCTACACTTCTTTAAAATAAGAGTGAAGTCAAACAAGTTTAGTACCTAATAAATCCGTAGAAAACTTGAATCATTATAGGTTTAAAGATGTTTATTACCATTTCAATGTAAAATATTTTCAAGAAAATTTATAAACCCGTATCCGACAGCTACTGGCAGGGCATATTATTTGTATTTAGGAATGGTCTAAGTGAAAATGTGTACCCAAATGAAAAAATCAACAATTTAGTCCTCTGAACATACTTTTTTCAACATATTAGGCGCTCTTTATCTATAGGTAGTTAATATTATAAGGAGGATAGATTTGATTGTTTGTTTGTTTGTCTGTTTGTATATTTATTTGTTGGCTTTGAATAGGCTTTCATACTATTGCACCGATTTAAAAAAATGTTTCAACCGTTGGGAAGCTACGTTATCCCCGGTGAACACAGTTCCCACGGGAACAGGATCTACGCGTGTAAAACCGCGTGATGTCCATTAGTTTTAAATAAAGTCAAGTACGTATAATATATGTAGGTACTACATAAAAGAGCCACCGCATTTTAAAGTTAAAATTCTTAATAGATTTCTTGTAACTTTGTTTAATGCTTGTTTTTGAGGTTGGGGGTTTTCTATGTATATGTATGTATTTAGGAATATATAACTATGTCTATGAGTTGTTTAGATCCTATTGTACAAGCTGATATTAGCTTAATTTGGGCTAGAAGACCTTTTGTGAAAATGTCAACAAATTATTTTTACAGCATGTTTATCAGTTTTTAGTTAACCGTTCTTGAACTTTTAATAAACTTAGGTACACCCCGCTTTTTTTTTTTGATGCGGGGACCGCATTTTCGCTCCGTCATCCCAGCCGCGAGGGCAGCTAGGACGGTGTGTGGGACTCCCCTCCCGGCCCGGCCACTAAACCCCGCGGTGTTCCTCCTTACCCTATAACCGGGCCGAGGGATATCAAGAAGATTATTCACGTCGAACCGGCTATGGGCGCCCATTTAATTTGGGGCTCTCCTCGGGAGAGTCAGATGGGCGACTCCCCAGAGCTCCTTATGGAGTTAAAAACCACGCCCGTACCTCCACCGCTCTCGGACGCCTCTCTATAAGCAGAGGTGGTAGAAAGCGGCTCGCGCGGGCGTGCCTAATGGGTACCCCCATGTCATGGCGGTGACCTTACGCCCACGGTCAAAAAACAAACGGGGGTGAGCAGTCGTGACTCCTTACCGCGGCGCCCCCGAACTGCTGCAGACCACCGAACAAACCACGGGTGGGCTGCTCCCGCCTCGGCCGGAATTAGCCGGAGTAGCACCACTCCTCCACAGAGTAAAGGGAATGGTTACTACTCCGTAACGGAGTGCACAGGATGCACCACGAGGAGGATCCGAACCATTGGGTCCTTATGATGTTAGTAGGACCTCGCATCCCAACTTACCTCCCGTAGTTCTGTTAAAGTACCTACCTAATTCTCTATCAAAAAATATCTATTAAAACCTAATTCACTAATAATAATCTCCTGATCGAATTCGGCCACAACATCTTACTACTAACTATTACGAGCTTCGCTGATGTGCTCTCACCAGTTTATATTCATAATATCGCGGAGGCATTTGAGGTAGAACCTATTCAATATCCGTATATGCTAGCGGTACAGACACCACGTCTCGGACGCATACAGATGACTCGGCAGAACGATCACCATGTACACTGCTACTTTCGTAGAGAGCTTTGCCTTTATGTCATGTGAACGGAACACCTTTGAACGAAGCCTGCCAAAAGCAGCAGAAGCTGCCCCAATTCTGCTGTTGACTTTTATCAAGGAGGCATTGATGTAAGGATGCTGCCCAGATATCTGAATTGTTCAACCTGCCTAAGCGAAACGTTTGCGAGTTTTATGTCAACTGGGGCACTTTTGACGTTGAAGTTCTGTTTTTGTCCTAATTTACTAATCATCATTTAACTATTTTTTGTGGGCCTGTTATCCACTCGACAGATTGACATTGCTGTCATAAAAAGCATTTCCTTAGGGGCAAATAGCAAAAAGCAATACACATCAAAAATACACAGCCAAATACAGAACAATCTCGTGTTTGAAGTTGGTTGAAAGTAGAAGTGGCAGTAAAATATCCTGTTTGCAATAGGTATATAAATATATTCGGTGTGAGTTTACCTGTGAGTTAAGCACCCGGAAAGTTGTCTTGGTGCCTATATCTTCTGTGTAATTCTCTGTAGGTGCGTTGTTGAATCTTAATACCATGTCGTGTGAATCTGTCGGCAAACATATGTTTATCTTATATTTTTGCTCAGAAGTATGTTGACAATTCACACATACGTATGGCATTTAGTAGTAAGTATCTGTACACTGCAAATTTTAATGGTTATTTATTCTTGTATTACGTCTTTAGAACGTACGGTTTCGTAGAATATAAAGCAGCAGAAAACATTCAAAACAACCTATAAGCCATCAACATGGTTTTGATTTAGTCAGGTCAGTAAGAGGAAGCTAAGTGCTACCTGTCATCATGATATGTGATATCTACTATTCTATAATCGGAGATTTCTTAAAAGGATACGACTCTAGATAGCCATAAATATCTTGGTGTGACCTGACTTTATTTCTTTATCGTGTCACAAATGTCACCACCCTATATTATTCGAAAGTGTAATCAAACGCTATTGAGAAAATATATTATGAAAAGTAAACTTTATGTAGAAAAGCTCGAAACCGGCGGGCTTACATGAAAGGTTTATGAATGTAGAGGAAGCTAGTTAAGTATGTAAGGACAGAAGTAAATGGCAGGCTGTTGTCTCTGCCTACCCCGGAAGGGAAAAGGCGTAAGTATATATATGTATGTATGCATAAGGTCAAAAATACCTCCAAATTATGGGTTATTTGATCTTTGGGGGAAGCTTATATTATACCCAGCAGTGGATGTCAATCGGCTATTTATATTATGCAGGAGATGAATCTTCTTAAACTCCACATTTCAGATCCAGCAGTTTACTGCCATAGGCTAATTTGATTGATTGATTGTTATACAGATCACTTGATCTCCGAGTTGCTAGATTCTGTCAACATTTGCTTTTACACAACATAAGTTACGATAAAAGGTTCATGCGGGTTCATGACTTATATAACATTTCTCAACAGCCTTTTTTTTAAGTTTATTATAATTATGTACGTATGTCATAATTATGTATCTACCTACAACGTTCGTGGTCCTGAATGAACTGCTTATCGCCTAAGTATAAAGATGAATTAGATTAGATGTAATAAACTGCTGTTGTCTCTACAGTGTTGAACATTGTTTAATTAACACTAATATAAACGCAGGTATCACAGCTAGTACTTTCAGTAAAATATACTTAATCTTACTAAGGTCGCAAATAAGCACACGTGAGGCTCTGCAGATTCTCGCTCGCACGCTCTCATTCGGCAATAATTAGAAGTACCTACTATACACACGCCTCTATTACTTTAGACACACCATTCCTTCTCATAATTTTACCCATGCAGGGGAATATTACATGAGAGTCACCTGTAGTAGGTAGTAATCAGAGTAATACTTCATTTCAGTGTAAAGGGCGGTACTTTTTGAGTAAAACAACTTCAACATAAAGCACAATACTAGCCATACCGTAGCAACATGCTGAAATTATCATTAAGACTAAATGGGCTACCACGAACAAAGTTGACTAATTCCAGAAACATGCATTGGTTGAACACATGAATGAGCGCGTTGCCATGCGCTTCCTTCCGTATAGAGTACTACGCCCACTACTTTATCAAAAAATACTTGATCGTGACTAACAATAAGATGATACCTACTAATTAGCATAGAGCATAAAGTTCGTAGAGCAGCTGCTACTATATTATATGAACATTATGCAGCAACGTTTGTAGATCATCTATCGTATTTCTTAACTTTTTTAAAATCGAATTGCCTTTGATAGGCGAATTATAATAATGATAACAATAATAATTTAAGTAAGGCTACAAGACCCATAAAATAACATAATCTATATAAAAATACTAATACATATTAATATGAAAACTTAACACTGTTTATTTAATACACACGAATTAGATGGCATCGTTGTGCTGCGCTGCTTGGTGTAGTTCAATGTTCCCCTAAAGCCGCGGCGGTACGCTACACCCTTCGGCCAGAATTCTTCACTCATGAAGGTGGACAGATGTTGTGCCGGGACCCGCACCGTAATCGAACTGAAGTCGACAGTACGATATGAGCCTAGTTTTTCCACCCTCTCTGTACAGTTACTCTTTATGTTGATGTTTCGACTAATCCCTCGGCCTTGGTGGAATGATGGAGACGAGACACATACAGCAGCGTCGTTGCCATAGCTGAACGTAGTAACATGTTCAGCCCTGTTACACCGGTACCACACTGGTTTCGACTGGAAGGCTTTTGCCTTTTCGTCTCCACTACTATAAAGCCTTCCGAATCAGTCTGCCGTTTTGAAGATTGAATCGGAAATTGTAGAGACGGAATCACTTTCAATAACAGTGACATTAATACGGTGTAATGACATTGGTTAGCATACTGCCAGTGCATTAGATATTAATCGACATAATTATAATCGATAATGAGTGTCTAAATCTTTTGTGTTGGGGTTAGACATAGAGCAACACGACCTCCGTTAAAATAGACAATCATAACAGAACTATAGACTGCTCTCTCTCTTCATAAAAATAAAAACTTCATGAAAAACTTGATATCAATAAAATCTGTTATCAAACCTTGGGGACAGTTTCCGCTCCAGTTGAGATACCTATTCGAAGTGTTTCAAATCAATGTAGTCGCCTACAAAAGAACAATTAGTGAAATCTTTTTTTACCCTAGTTGCAATCTTATTATACAGAGTCGTGTTGCATAGGAACCGCCAGACACGCAAAAAGTCTACGTGTCTTGGGCACAACGTAGTCAAATGGAATTGCGGTAGAACACTATAGTAAATATAAAAAAGTTGACTGCGATGATTACCGAGATTAGGCACCGAACAATACCAGCCGCACCAAAAGTGGTACACCCACATCACCTGACTGAAGTTCAACGTAAGGGTGAAAAGGGAACCTCTAAATAAAACCCTGTACCAACCGTTACTAGCGTATTCAGTAAGGCTAATCACCTCCAAAATTAGTCATCAGACGTCATCACCATTGGACTGCGTTAGAATGATTTGATTGACAATTTATAGTAAAACAAAAGGTGACGAGAGTCAATGAAATGGCAGAGAACTGGCGCGACAGACTATGCATCTAATCTCCTCCGCAAAAGCATCTAATCACTTTTTCTACTTGTATAAGGCAGCTGAGGTTCTTCATTCAGTGATAGAAGCAAAGTGGAGCCAGATACCCTTAACCAACCGGGATTAATGATCTTTTGAACATGATGTTCAGTAGCATGTTGTATTACAGGGAATGACCGTGTTTCTATATTACTTATAGTCACGCCTTTTTCCCCGAAATATAGGACATAATGGCCATTTTTAACCTCATGTAGGGATCAGCTCAACTTGCGTTCCAACTGACTATAGCGAAAGACTTTTAAGTTCTGTAAAAAAATATAAAATAACCCTCGCATGTCAAGCGTCTATATTAAGGAGCAGCGCAGACCACTCACTTTTGTTGTGTGATCTGGTCTGCGGCGCACAAAGAGGCCGTGTGGCTCGCATTGGCCATCGCTGATTTTTCACCTATATCTGATACAGTAATACAATGTCTCTATTATCTTGTTACTCTGAAACAGACATCTTTACCACAATGACTTGTCAAGTTGTCATAAATATTCATTTAAATAATTAAATCGTTAAAGGAAAAGTGCTATAATCTTCAGCACGCATTGTCCTGCACATACATTTACGAAAGTGACAATAGAAGCCAACAACATGATAGTTAATAACCGTTTAATTACATCCATTCTTTGGATCATCATTAACTAAAACGGTTCATTTTTTCATACATTCATGACGTCACGATGGATTAGGTTTACCTATCTGTAATATTCGTTGCTACTCTTCTCTGTTTAGTTTTTTTTCCTTTTTTGAGTTAAATCCATGGATGCTATGCCGGACTCCTACCGACTAAAAAACCTCACGTAACGCCCAACCGCGGTATGGTTGGGAGCCCCGGGTAAGCCCTCGGAAGGATGTCCCAGGACTCTCTGTTCAGTTAGCGTTAAGTTTTGCCTGTAAACTGTTAAGCGGGCTAAGCTGGTCTATTAATGAATCCGCTAAAATCGTACCAGAAAACTAAGTGCAGTGGCGAGAAAACATGTATGCAGTTTAGGTACTGTTATGTTATGATTATGAGTTAAGCGAATTCATTAATCCCGCTCAGCTCACGGAGGAAATCGAATTTTAACGTAGGTGTAAATTTTTGTAACCTAGGGATGAATTCATCATATTCAAGTTGCCTAGGCTAGGTGAAACCACACAAGCAGCAAGCAATAGACTCTGGTATCAGTTGGGATTCATGGGACATCCTTCCGAGGGCTTACCTGGGGCTCCCGATCGTAGGCGGTTGTGGACCACGTGTGGTTTTAGTCGATAAGATTCCGGCGTAACAGCCATGACAGATATAATAAATTAATGCAAACAGTTATTTTTATCTGCTATCTTATATACGTCATTAGAATTATCAAAAAAAACCTACAAAAACCGCTAATTAGGCGCATAACCAGAAGATTCCCACAATTTTAATCGCTCATTTTCCCCATTTCGTAAGTAGGTACTTACTTAACAAAATTTGTTGTACCTACTTTCCATTTGTCTCACGAAATTTTTTACATTTTCCTAGTAATTAAAGATTTTCCAAGTAAATAAAAAAAAATACAGACAAATTGAGAACCTCCTCCTTTTTTGGATGTCGGTTAAAAATATAGCAAGCTAGAATTAACCAGATTGCGTTACGGGTATCCTACACAGACAACTACCTAAAGGTTAAATAAAACGGGACCCTATTCATGAGACTTCGCCATCCATCTGTCCGTCTGACTGTCTGTCCGAACCGTGATAGCTAGAGAGCTGAAATGTTTTACAGATGATGTATTTCTGTTGCCGATACAACAACAAATAGGTACTTGCTAAAATCAGAAAAAACGGGCGCCCCCCTTTTTTTCTGATTTTTGGGCACGGACGCGTGGTAGCGAGTCCGACAAGCACTTGGCCGGCTTTTTAGAGTTCCGTAGCCAAATGGCAAAAACGGAACCCTTATAGGTTCGTCATGTCTGTCTGTCCGTCCGTGTGTCACAGCCATTTTTCTCCGAAACTATAAGGCCTATGCTGTTGAAACTTGGTAAGTAGATGTATTCTGTGAACCGCATCAAGAAGAAAAAAAGCAGTTAATTTTGGGGGTCCCCATACTCAGAACTGTAACTCAAAAATTTTTTTCGTGTCTTTAATCTATAGATATGGTCATATACATATGGTCACGCCTTTATCCCCGAAGGGGTAGGCAGAGGCATATCATATGCCCACATTTCACCTTTTGCCGTGAGCCGTATTGCCGTGTTTAAATGGACAGGCGCAGGTTGTGACTGCCTGATGTTGAAATAAAGCCTTCAACTTAGCTTAACGACTGCCGTTTTACTGGCAACCGGGACCAACGGCTTAACGTGCCTTCCGAAGCACGGAAACGCTCAAATAAATGTCACAAAGTGATCACATGGATGGTCACCCATCCATGGACCGGCCATAGTGAAAGTTGCTTACTGCAGTGATCGTTTTTACAGAACACTGAGTTCGCGGGGCCACGAGCGCTTCAATTCAATCTATAGATAGGTCTTCAAAAATGCTATTGAGGTTTTTAACATCATTTTTATCTAAAGTGAATAGTTTGCGCAAGAGACACTTCCAAAGTGACAAAATGTGTGCCCCCCTCTAACTTCTAAACTAAGAGAATGATAAGACACTGAGACAAAAATATTTATGGATCACACAATATTTTGCGGGAAACGAAAATGGAATTCAGTATTAGATTACAAAAAGCTGAGTGAGCAGGGTTATTATGACCGCTTCTAGGATAGATTACAGATATGACGGCCTTGTTGGTCTGGAAGTCGTATAGTGTGACTGCTGATCCCAAGGTCATGGGTTCGATTCGGTTGTCCAGTAGATACAGTAATTCTAACTTACTTTGGGATCAGATGGCACTATGTAAAAAAATGTTTGTGAATATTTATTTATTTTTGGCATTCATTCCGTTAGTTCTTTACTGTTTGGTCACCGTTTCTCATAGACATGAAACAGTTACAATGTCGGCACTAGACCACTACCGTGCAAATACTGGAAATGTAGTCTCGTAATATACCTAGCTCGTCATATGTTTTAAAAGTACGAGTATACTTGTGTTAGAATTGCCGCACAATGGTAGGCAGTATGAATTATGCACGCCCTTCGCACTCGGGTTGATGACACGAGACACTTGCAGCTGCGTACCTTACAATACTGCAAGCCTTTTCTTTCTATAACTACATAAAATAAACTGGCCAAGTGCGAGTTGGACTCGCCCATGAAGGGTTTCGTAGCAGCAAGTAACATAATATAAAAGTTCTAATAGTTCGTTGTACCTTTCAGTGATGTTTTAACCAAAGACTTCTATATAATCTGAGGTAGGCATGCCCTACGCACCGATTTTTGAAACCTATAAACTGAGCTAATTAGCAGCGTTGCTCGCACTGTTGTGAGTCAAAACTTCGAGAGTAGGTACTTGGCTTGCAATCGGAGTCCATACGCCTTCTCTTTTACCTACTCTGGTTCTATTAGTATATTGCTATTGTGGTGACAATAACGTAAATATTATTTATAAGTGAGTGTAGTCTTAGGCGATGTGTGTGTTTGAGGATTGCTTTTTAAACCTCGTTTGTTAGAGTACGGCGCGTCTACCTCAGTTTAAATAGAAAGTCTTTGGTTTTAACACGTTCGCAGTGGTAGTGATTTTTCTAACCGAAAATTGCGGTTTATGACGTATTAAAAAAAAACTAACAGCTCTATCTCATTCAAACCAATTTTCGTTGGTAGTTTTTATGGCAATGTACATCATATTTTTTTTAGATTTATCACTCTCTTAGTTTAGAAGTTAGAGGGGGGGGCACTCATTTTTCGACTTTGGAAGTCCCTCTTGCGCAAACTATTCACTTTAGAAAAAAATGATGTTAGAAACCTCAACAGCATTTTGGAAGACCTATCTATAGATACACCACACGTATGGGTTTGATGAAAATAAAAATTTTGAGGTTCAGTTCTGAGTATGGGGACCCCCAAAATTTACTGCTTTTTTTCAAGTGTTATATAAGAAAGTTAATGCGGTTCACAGAATACATCTAGTTACCAAGTTTCAATAGCATAGGCCGTATAGTTTCGGAGAAAAGTGGCTGTGACACACGGACGGACAGACAGACAGACAGACAGACAGACAGACATGACGAATCTATAAGGGTTCCGTTTTTGCCATTTGGCTACGAAACCCTAAAAACGTATGATAATATAGGTACTCGGGTTTGAATGAAAACTACAATTAAAGAAAGTAGGGTGCACTCACCATCATCACCCAAAAGACCAATGAATCAATGAAGAAAGAATTAATAGGAATGCCAAAATCCTGAGCAAAAACGAGAATAACAGGAATTCCGACACCTCTGCGGGCTCGCTAACGTAGCGCTCAAGTGACGATGATGAGAGAACCTTCAACAAGCTTCTTCGGTATTGTACTATCAGTCTAGAGTCTAGGTACTATGTGCGGGCGCGTTGCTTTCCATTAATAAGAATTTTCGTGCATTCGAGGGCACGTATAGATGCAACTCTCCTCTGCCATAAATGGTGGTAATCCTTAAGCCAAATTGAATACTCATGAGCGATTCGACTCCCATTTCAACACTGCAATAGACTCGCCACCTACAAAATAAGGACCAAATAGGAACAACTGACCAAATGTTGACAATCCCTTAGATTCCTAAGAGATTTAATACACATCTCTATTAAATAGGATCTATGTAGAGATACATTGATACGCTAATATGATTAAGAAAACGACTACAGGATATTCCTATGTTGAGTTTTATGGATGGACCTCTATATCCTTTATGCCTGCAGGCTGCAACGTTGGCAATTTGTTTACTGCCAGTAATAAAAATTCCAAAGAAAAGTGTGATGGTGCGATTACCCCGTAGTTAGCTGCATTAAACGAGTCATGACTGTATTGTGAGCTGTTTGTGGTACGTCTATACCTAGTGGTATCCTGCCTTTTCGCCGAAAATTGTTTGCCCGATTATCACTTGCCAACCAACGTTTCGCCTATTTTTCACTTTGACAACGAACGATTACCAAATTTTTGTATGACAACGTTTCATTTGGAAGAGTTTTCGTTAAGCTGATTATTATAATGACACAAAACGTTTGGGTCAACGATTTATCATTTGTCAAATCTTTCACTAGGCCAAACAACTATTACGCGAATAACGTTTCGTACCTTTTCGTACATTGATACAATAATAAAAAATAAACTAATGTTGGCAAGTGATAATCGGCCAAACAATTTTCGGAAAAAAGGCAGAGAACCATACCTAGTTTAAACTCCGTCCCAAGAAAACATTTCAAGTTCTCCCTCTTTTGACCAAACCTCAAAGTTGTGAGCACATACTCATATTTAATCATATTATTACTAGAAGTTTGGTTTTTGCTCTACCTTTGGTGAAGAACGGTGTGGCATTGTCATAGCGTGTGATAGAAATAAGGTCTGAACACAACTTCAAAGCACTCTGTCTCAAAGTTGGGATTTTTTTCATGTGTTTTGGTACTGGTAACGTCTGAGAATGGTTAAAGTCCCGGTTTTTAAAGGAGCTAAACACAGGGTGCGCAAAATGTGGCGTAGGTATGCTCATCATAACAGAATTCCTATTCGGATTGTTGCACAAGGATTTCAAATTATCCGTTTTAATTACCTCATTACAACGGATCATTTTAGCGTGGAAAGGACAGTAATACCACCTTTAGCCAAGCAATAAATACAAACCCTAATGATAATTCTGCTGCTCAAAAAGTACATCATTTTAAATCTCCTCAGACAGGAATGCCTACTTATTCTGAACTCCTAAGGGAAAAAGTAATATTTTATCATTTTTGCCTATTAACAAACAATATAACTACATAATAAAAGTATTTTACGTAATTAGAATAATCATGAATAATGTGTGAAAAATATATAAAATAAAATATATTTTTTGAAAATACCCATTTTCTCAAAACTTCATAAATTAACTCCATAGTCATAACCGGCTAATTTGCCATAGGTAACTTTCTGTCTGTTTAACCATCATTTCACCATCTACCTACTAGTATCTAGCTAAATGGTTTATCTAATTTTTTTACGGAATCGTAGAGATCATTCGTATAGTTATATTTTACTGTAATAGTATCTAATAAAAAGTTTAGGGCAAAACACGACATCCATTCTTACGACTTCTAATTTAAATCAATAAGCTCTCTCCAAAACCGAGAAAGTAAATGGTTTTCCCACAATCGTCGTAAAAAGTTAAGTGAAGTAATAAAAATTTGATGCATATGCTTGCTTTTTGTCAATAGAAGACGATGAATATCGACGGGATTGGAAACAACAGCAAAAAGTGGACCTTAGACTCAGAAGCAGGCTTCAGATGCTATCGGAAATAATATTTGAATGATGATCTATCGGGAAAACTATCTAGTTTCATAGGATAATAGGGAAATGACAGAAATATATAATAAACAATACGAATATGGTGCCCTTACACGTGCTAGCTCAGTCGGAAGCATGTGTCACGTCTGTTTTACGTCTGGGCTATAAAGATATCAACACTTTTTCCAGAAAGGACAAAGACATGGCTTGCGGTTATATGATGACTAATATTAATGTAGTAAAGAAATAATATTATTTGATGCTCACTTGAGTCATCACTCATCAAGCAAGTTTTGATTCAAAACTTGTTAGGCGCTCTGTCCTGAAAGTTCATTGAGTAATCAACTCAACTAATTTTACGCGTTCCCGGAACAATATGGGTCCCTAAATAGGGCTCCCGAAGTCCTGATTATCTCATCTCAACGTATTCATGTCGTAATGTATCTACTCGTACCAAGACCACTTATAATATTAACATAATTGTACAAAAATTTAAGCAACAAAATAGGTAGAAACACCTAAGAAATTCTCGATACAATCCACGACGTTACCTACGCTCATCACCGAGCTGTGGATACACACTGATGATTTACTATACTTATATTAAAAAGAGAAAAGATTTGTTTGTTTGCTGATTCAACAATCTATGAAACTACTGAACCAATTTTGAAAATGAATTCAGCTTTACAAAACCATAGGGAGTGCGCACACAAGCAATAGGGTAGTATGCTTCGTAGTATGTCACGGCTGAAGCCTTGGTGGGACACAGCTAATCACGTATATTGTTAACACTAGTTACAATGCAACAATTTAATTTGTCTCACTGAGTAATCAGCGACGTCCAATTCGCATACAAAATAATAGTCGTGTAATTCGCATACAGTTTCGGCCGTTCGCCGAACGGACAGCCCACGCATGTCAATGCGTTTGACGAAGTAAAGATCCGATGCGATAAGAGGTACAACAATACACGGTCGGTAACCTATCCATCGTGACTGACTATACACACAAAACATTAGTGAGTGGATACCGAAACCTGTAAAGATTTATCAGTTTATCAATGCAACATGTGTTCATATATCTGTGCAGAAATGTATCAGAAGGCTTTTGGTTTACCTAGCTAGTCGCGATGACAAACCTACCCTTTTGCCTTTGGTTCGATTGAGACACAGTATTGAGGCAAGGCGGAACACCGTGGTGGTTTATAAAGCGCGTAGCGTGGCTTCTCTTTAGGGCAAGGAGTCACATACAATACAATGGGCCTCTCTAAAGGATAACACATCAATACTTTTCCCGTGTCTATAAAAAAATATATCTACTAATAATATCTTTCTAATGCATCTACTCGGAATTTGATTAACAGTTGATAGAGGTTACTGCTCCAATCATATAGAAATACTAGCTTTTTCGTTGCCGAAGCTGCGGGCATCACCCGCAGCTTCGCCCGCGAAAAACTTGGACTTCCCGTGGGAACTTATTCCAGGGATAAAAAGTAGCCTATGTGTTATTCCAGACTATAATCCATCCCTGTACCAAATTTCAGAAAGATCTGTTCAGCCGTTAGAGCGTGAAAGAGTAACAAACATCCACACTCACAAACTTTCACATTTATAACATTAGTAAGAAGTAAGATTAACGTGTGAGGATCCCCACAGATATCATACCGGTCACGGTTACTACATATTCGTAAAAGTAGTTTCCCGGGTAACCTCTTAAAGGGTACCTATCCTAAGGTACCCGGCAGATTTGACTACCAGGGCGGTTCCGGCTAAGGGTTACAGTCACTATAGTAGACGATCTTTTACATAAGTGTTTGGCCCTTCTCTATAAGATCTTTACGCAATTACTTCATACCTAAATCATTCTGATTTTACCTTTTGATGATTAATTCTATATTATGCTATAGGTTATTAGCCTATTGTAAAATAATAAAAGAAGGTACCGCTTAAACCGCAATGGCTCAAGGCGTATTCAGGACATTAACTGTATATGGACTAACTGGAGTGGTTATTGTTACGTTTCACTAGAATACTCATACTTACTTGCCAGCTCATACACGCTGTGAATCATATTAATATGCACTACATTAGAATTGAAGATAAGTTCTTAGATCGGTATTGTATTTTTTACGCAGTGCCATATAGCCCAAATTAATGATTGAGTATTAGATCTAGACAACTCGTTTTTGTTGTTATTGATAGATAGATAGATAGACAAACATGGAAAATTTATAAGGTTTCCTTGGTTGCTACAGAACCCAAAAAATTTAATGTTTATAGACCTATATGCCTATGCTACTGAATAGTAAGCTAGTGTGCCTACTACGTTAATTAAAATGGTTGGAAGAAATAAAAATATTGACTTACCTATAAACTCTCCTAATCGTGATCCAAGCAATGCACCAGCGCTGGTGACAACAGCACAAGTATTGAAATGTCGACCTTCCTGCAGCGGTGCTCCAGGAATCTTAAATCTTAGTCTGTGAAACGGTTCATCAGCTGCCGTTACGGTACGCACTTTCACGCGCTTTAAAGCGCACATCACCTCTTTTATAGAGCTTTCCTTTCTGTTACTGCTGTCATATTTAACGTCGTACGTGTTGTGAGCATTCAACCCAGACTTGAAAACTTTACTATCTCCCATTAAGACTCTATGAAATTCTTTCAACAACAGCTCCTTAAATTCTGCCGTACGTTCTATACAATCCGAGGATAATAAATCATCACAAATATACTTGTCGGTGTCAAATTCAAGCAGCGGTGTGTGTATGTTAGGAAATCTGGGGCTACCGTGACTCTTTATCACTATATTGTTGGACGGATGATTATAAGAAACAGAAGATCCATTAGACGTTTGCTTTATAACGCCATTCCCCCAAATTGCCGCAACAGCAGACCTCCGATTCTTGCGTAAAGAATTTATCATCGAACTGAGATTGTATGGCGATCTGGATTGATATTTTTCAGGCACATGACTCACCTGATAAGTGAGAACAGATGCTGACTTTTGTGGTCCCGAGGTCTGACTGAACAATCTTTGTTTTTCAATGTACATCCAATACTGTGACCATATTAAATACAAATAGCCGCACATTCCAAAGAAGAGAAGATTGATGAAAACCCAGACGGACATCGCTGCGGCTTTCATCTTTCAGTTGGCACGATTTTAAGGACTTCGTAACTAGCAGAATATATTGTTTGGTACAAAAATCACAACCCCAAAAATTCGATAGAGCAGATGCTATCAGCTGATAACGTCTGCAGTGCGCTTGCGCGAAGAAAACGCGACTGCGGGGAAAAGCTGCATCGCTCTTCGCATGATAAGTACCTCCTATATTACCGCGGCAAAATAACCCTTAATTTGAATGAAAATATTTTTCTTCTAACGAAACTTCTTTTGCCATAAGATTTCCTAAGGATCCCTTTTCGAAGGCTTGCCACAGCTGTGAATGTGTGGTTTAGTTAGCTCAATTAGTTTTCCAATATCCACTAGTAGCTAAACTATGAGAATATTTGGAAAATTGTTCATTACTACCTTTTTAATTAATAAATCCTTACCAATTCTGTCTTCGGTGAGGAGATAAAATTTTGTTGGCGGATATACAATTGTTGTCTTTGAGGGATAAACTTCGAAATGAGCGTAAGATCCAGCAGATAACTAAAGTGGTCGACATAGCTCGCAGAAAAAGCTCATTTAAGTTGCAGTGGGCTGACAACATCAGCAGATTGATAGATGGACCGACGACGTAGAAAAGGTCGCAGGCTGGGACTGGATACAGAAGGAGCAGGAGCGCGTTGTGCCGTAAATTGGGAGACGCCTACGTCCAGCAGTGGAATGCCATAAGCTGATTGATTGGGTGATTGGATTAACAATGATAATGACCTTGAGAACAGATCAACTGGTAAAAGCCGTTCTGGATAGGTTGAATCGTCTTTCTGTAAATTGAGAAAAGTCTGGCTGGATTAAATTGGTTTTCAAGCCAAATATTTTTTTATAAACCTTCGTAAATCGTAGCTGCATGATTAGGTAAGGGCTTGTACGTTAACGCATCTCAGAACGTAGAGATAAGTTGGCGTTAGGTAAGGTTGCTCAAGTCGTACCCCCTAAGGAAATAATGCTGTGAAATTCAGTGCAATAGAAATAATGCAAAATCCTTTGCACCCAAAAAAACTTTATTTATTTGGTCTTTAAGTAATAATCACAGAAACTTGAAAATCTTGTAGGTATTACAATAACAATTTTGACGTTTTTTAAAAAGTAGTTACGGTACGATTAAGGCGCCTAGTCGCCTAATTCGTACCCCCTATAGCCTAAGTCGTACTTAGAGAATAGATTTTAGAAAACATATTATTAACCAGAAAAGCACTTATCAGAGATCACACATGAATACCTACCTATAAAATCAGTCCAGAGATCAATTTCTCTTAGGAAATATATATTTGTGCGGGACTAGTCCCGCAAAAATACTCCGGGATCCCGGTATCCCGGTATTGCATTCCCTAGGTACGAGTAAGGAATTTTGCACAGGTACGATTTAAGCAGTGGGGTTTCCAAGATTAAAATTAAAATCACTGATATAACCTATAAAAGTTCAAATGTTTTAAATGATTGTCAAATAAGTATTACAAATAGATGTAAAAAAAGAAACAAGGTAAGGATCATACTCCTGGCAAAAAAAAGCTTACGAATGAGACCAAATTTTTAATGAAAACTGCGTAAAAAACTACATTTTTTATTTATTTCTGCTGCACGACGACGGTCAGCGGAGCATTTGTTTTTGCAAGCTCGGTCGACTAAATAGTTCGGGTTGGCACCACTAGAGGGTGAAATTTATTGTTATCACACGAGATACAGCTGCGGTACGACTTAGGCTGTGGTACGACTTGAGCAACCTTACCCTATTTCCGTGCTTCCAAAGGTCGTTCTCGGTTACAAAGAACTAGTAGCTATCGAACAGCGTTGATAGTCTTAGGGACAGGTTCGAAAACAAAACAGCCGGTAGCAACAACCAATTCTTGTTCATTTCAACAAAACAATTTGTGGAGGGTTGACCTATTGACCTCCTCAATTCGCGTGTAACACTGAGGTCATAATACGTTATGTCATACGTCCATTATGCTGCGGGGACCACATTCATAGAAAAGGTAAGCAGTTTAGACATGCAGTTTATCATTAACAATATCTTTATATGAACTCTAATTTGTTTGTTAATGAGTTTTTAATGTGTACCTACAACCATAACTACTTTGCTAAAGTGCATGACTCAGATAAGGACCCCAAAAAGGTTATTTATATCTAGTAATATCTAGCTAGATAACAACTCCTGCTCCGGACTCGTGGTCACACCAGATTACCACACCACAAAAATTTCCGATAGTCACATCGGGAATTTTTTTCTTGTTAGTCACACCGTCAATAATACTACTTACACCTTCTATTACATATCAATTAGTGCGAATGAGTAACACCATACCTCTTATTCGTCGGTATTACCCCTCTGGTACTGATGTTCAACTATGTACTTTAACTAGTTGTACCTACAAATGATACACTGCCGCTGTAGCGTTTGTACAACCAGTTGTACTAGTCATCTTGCAACCTTGTTGAAGGGTTATTTGTACAACTATGCATTATATAAAATGGAGATCGAAAAAACAAATGAAGATCGGCAAAACAAATGAAGATCGACAAAACAAATGAAGACCGACAAAACAAATGACGATCGTAAAAACAAGTGACGGTCGGATAAACAAATGACGATCGAAAAAACAAATAAGTATTAGCACAAATCAGAGATAGTACAGATGGAAACCTACATACTATATAAATTCGCTGAGGCTGCACAGCACACATAGACAACTCATCACAGACACGAGGTCAGGCGGTCTCAACCGATTCGATACTGATTTGTGCGCGATTGTGTGTAGCAGAGGGTAGGTGTGGAAAAAAACTACATATTATATGAGTTTTCTATCTGTACTATCTCTAATTTGTGTTATTATAGTCATCAAAAGCATCTTGTACAATGAGGATCCGTAACGTTTTT
Organism: Miltochrista miniata; assembly: GCA_933228765.1. NCBI lineage: Eukaryota > Metazoa > Arthropoda > Insecta > Lepidoptera > Erebidae > Miltochrista > Miltochrista miniata. The sequence continues at coordinate 22,826,416 of OW121749.1, read as the reverse complement.
AGGTAATAATGCAGATTTATAGACCTTAGAAATCCTTATTAAACAGTGCAAAAATTTTTGTTCTACGACGAAAATTAAAGAAGTTGTGACCAAATAACTAGAGAGGTTCGCCGAATGTCCGACGCGGTAGCTTGTGACGTCACATCACCCAAATCGCTGCCAGTTAGCCGGAGTCGCGGTATAGACGCGCAGGGTTTTGTTTGATTTTTGTAACTATGTTTGAGTGCGAGTTCATTCAAAAAGATATATCATTCTGATGTCCTAGAGAATAACGGGGATACATTTTTTTTTGAATTTGCTATACCTTTACTGATCCTCATTCTTGACCGTAGGGAGAATGTAGGTGCCATGTGGTTCTACCTGGTAGGCGTTCAGTATAGCATCAATAAAGATTTACACAGGTAAAAATAAAACTATAAACAGTGATTCACAATTTGACGGGAAACTACACAATAAAACAGTAAATTTTATGAATTTGTGGTTTATTTTAAAATAGAGTTGTACATAAAGCAGATCATTGATTGAGTAGTTAATTCACAACCTGGGGAAAGTACTACTTTAGTAAATAGTTTCACACTAGATAGTACAAGGGGTAACTTCTATACTTTACCAAATATAGGATGATAATTTTGACAGATATTGATGGATATCATCTACTTATTATGCAAAGAACATCCACAGACAATTAAAACTAAATAATTAGATCTTCCTAAATAAATAACAATATTGAAAATAGTCTCGTATTTTTCGCGATAATAATAAGCTGTGAGACGGTCTCACCCGACTACCCCTCTAACGTTTATTGTGAAAGTGAAAGTTCAATCCAAATGACGTTGTCATTTTTGTTTTATTTCAAACATTGAACAGATGATCCACGTGACCTAGTGACATAATTTAATGCAACAGAGTCACACACTACAGACACAAGTCTCGCCATAAGCCCCTCTGCAATCTATTTTATAGAGAGGGGCTAAAATGGAAGTCGAGTATCATAATATTTCAGTTGGTATAATCATTTAAACATCGATCTAAGATCTTAAGAGTAATAAATAATCAGAATCAATACGATACGATATTATGTGGTGTCTATAATCATCGCTTTAGGAAGCTGTCAAAATTATCATCATATTTCACAGATTACATATAGTTAAGTAAATATTACTATTAATAAATATTATTATTCTAAATTATCTACGAGGTACAAATATTACGACTAGCCTTATTTAATTGGTTCGTTCACGTACTTTGTACAGGAGATATGATAATTTCAAAAGCTGAAAACTAAGGGAAGTATTGCTACGTTTAACTTTTACCTATCAACATTATAGCTAGCTTCTTCGAATTCATACATTAACTTTTCAGATTATAGAACTAAAATACAGATAAGGCTTACCGAACAATAAAGTGAAGTCAAAAAAGCAAATACTAAATCCAAAAGTTAATACTAAGACGCGGTAGTGGTAAACTAAGCGTCTTTTAATATTCTAACTACCACGTCATTCACTTCTAAAGACACTCCAGTGTTTACTTTTGAATTTAGTATTTGCTTTCTTGACCTCACAAAGGACTTTATTGGTGTACTATATTTGTAAATAAGACCAATTTATAAAAAAGAGACTTAAATTGAAATACCTATTGCACTACGTAGGTAGGTACCTATTTAAAATAATGATTGTAGGGTAAACCACCCAATCGTTGGCACTCCTCCAATTATTGGCACTTTAGGTAATTTTGCCCATTTCTAACAGAAAAAGAATGCTATTTTACTTTTTAATGCATACCTACAACTACATAATGGGCAACACCGAACTGAAATAAACTAGGTTTCCTTTATTTTTCGAAATATACTCTTAACTAAAGTGCCAATAATTCATTCTAAAAGTGCCAATAATTGGGTGGTTTACCCTATTTGCTTAGCATCGATTCTCATTTGATAATAAAAACCTCAAATTATACATAAATCACAGAAGGTAAGTACTATATCTACAAACTATGTTAAAGTTTCAAACGAGATAGATTGGTCACACTATTATAAGTCAAATTGTAATTTACAGCTTTACATTATTACTTACTACAAACTACGTTATTGCATTTTGTGCTTTTGAAGATAATTTATTGCTCGTTACGATATAAATCACATACTTATTATAAATAAATTGTATTTTCAATGGTAGAGTGAATACCATTTACTAAAATACAAAGTAAATAAATAATAAATATTCACGCATATTTTTACACAAAGCTATCTGAGTGGCAAGTGCGAGTTTTGGCGTGCGCCTGTCGACATTCACGGTGCGCTGATTCGTATGGAATCGAGACACCGCCACCTAGCTGTAATCGAGGGAACTTGACCCGATTCCATACAAATCAGCGAATACGCGCTCACCGTGATTGTCGATAGGTGCATGCCAAAACTCGCACTTGCCACTATGATACCAAATTAGCTAGGATTAAACTGCAGCGATATTCCCGGTTGCATTTGAAGCACATTCTCGGAAGCCACAGTACATAAACGCTTTAAAAAATAATCCAATGCATCCTAAAAAAAGATTTTGCTTTATATATTTTTCGTATATAATCTAATTAAAATGAGTTTTATAATTCCTAAACTGCCTCAAGTGACATTGCCTTTTAACAACGTGAAGATATCTATTTTGTCATTGCGTCAATTAAACGATATTAAACTAAGATTTTTTACAGTCAATACCTATCAACTACTTACATGATGTTTAATACTTGTAATACAATATACTCGTTAACAAATGGGTTCAAACCTCTTGATCCCAAGTACGACCGTCACCCTAACCATAAATTATATCCATATTTTATAGAACAAAATGTTTTATCACCAATAGGCGCATCCACTACCTTCTACGTGGGACAAAAACAAAATGGTCAAATATGGGCGTATACTATGCTTCTGCCTACCCCTTTGGAGATAAAGGCGTGATTTTATGTACCTATGTAAAATGTTTCAATGAGGTAACGTTCAGCGAGTGTTGTTATTCCATCTGTTGTATAGAGGCGCTTCGGGAGTAGCGTCTCGTCTCGACATCACAGTAGAGTAGTGTAGGAGTGGTACCATGGCACCACCTAACACCAGAGCGCCGAACGAGGGTTTGTGTACTAACCTGAAAGAAAGAACTCTTATGAATAACGATATTTTAATAGTAAATACTTAAACAAATAAACATTTGTGGCCATTCTCACACATCATTTAGTTCAAATTAAGCTAACATCAGCTTGTGCTATGGAATCTAGACGACTGATAGACATACCTACTTATATAAAAACTTGGTAACAAACATTAAATATTTGGACCGACCCGGAAATCGAAGAAAGTCGTATTTTACACGACATATTGTATCAATCAATTATATAAACCCCCATTTCGATCCTGAGCAATATGTGGCAGGCAGTAAGGACACCTTTTTGTACCTTAGGTTACGAAGCAATGATGTTGAAAAATTAAAAAGGTGTATGTTATGTTTTGGAGTAGTTCATACTTACCACGGTATCGATATGATGAATAACGTGTACGAAAATGATAGAACTAAGTTGATCCAAAATCTTGTGCATCGTCTTAAATTACTTGATATCCACTGACACTGCAATACTGAAAATATAATAGAACAGGTTAAGTTACCTCATGTGTGTTACATAATGATCCAACCATTCATCAACAAAATGATCTATCCACATAGCTCAAACTGCTGAGCTGCTGACTGAAAATCGTTCAAATTTGGGATTAAAATAATACGGTTTTGGAGTCCATTTCCCGGCTATATAATATTATATTTTTGTCTACTCATAATTACGGCTGTTGCATTAGAGGTAAAGTCAACGGACGAAGCATTTTTTCTAAAATACTACTGTTAATGATGCACCATTATCTGTTATTATTTTTATTAGATCCTGTGTTCCTTTGTTTTAATAAACGCAGGACGACGCGCGAAAGTGATGTGAGGGGGTGCGAGGGACGCGGGGGTTGCGGAACCGTGCGCACGCCCCGGACGCAGGGGCACCTTCCGGGCGACGCTAAAGCGCCAATTACACCTGCCTAAATTTAGAATCCGATATTTAGAGTGTCCTGAATTCAGAAAAGTGTAATTGCATTTAGGAAGAGTAGCTTCCTAATTAGGGAACGATTTAGGGAAAGGATGGTTTCCGACGTCCTAACTGGCTAAATCGGATGAGTGTAATCGCATTTCCTAATTCAGGACGCTCAGTCGCCGCTCACCTGTCGTCAAGAGCGCACGTTTTGTCTTTTACTCCCAAACAAAATGACGACCGAAAAGGAGACAATCCAAAATATTTTAGAACTAGCTGACCCGCGCAACTTCGTTTGCGCCACATAAGAGAGAGAGTATTACCTGTTCCCGTCAAAGGAATAACTTTTCCCCCGTTTTTGAAACATTTACTATTACTGCTCCGCTCCTATTCGTTGTAGCGTGATGCTATATAGCCTATGACACTCCACAATAACGTAACTTTCTATTAGTGAAAGAATTTTTAAAATCGGTTCAGTAGATCCCGAGATTACCCCTTACAATTTAACAAACACACAAACTTTACTTCTTTATAATATTAGTATAGATTATAATATAAGGATATGCCTTATCTATGGCACAACAGTGATCCAAATAATAATATAAACAAAAGTATAAGAAACGAAGGGTTCAATGTCTTATTAGGAATTTATAAAAACAATGTTATTAGCTTGTCTCGGTAGGTAGCGCTTTCGGTAGTAATGCCGCCTGCCGCGCTGAGGTCCCGGGTTCGATTCCCGGGTCCCGGTATGCTTTTTTTCCACTGTCTCGGTGGTAGGTAGTGTAACCGCCTGCCGCGCTTGAAGTCCTGGGTTTGATTCCCGGGTTGGTCCATTTGTGTGATTCACAAATGTTTGTTTCGAAGTTTGGGTGTTTTTTATGTATAATATGTGTGCTTATTTAGAAATATCTAAGTATGTTTATCAGTCCTCTAGATCCCATAGCACAAGCTTATGTTAGCTTAATTTGGGCTAAATTTAACCGACTACGCAAAAAGTAGCCTATGTCCTTCCCAAGGACTCAAACTATCTCTAAACGAAATTTCATCTAAATCGCTTCGGCGTTTTAGGCGTGAAAGCGTCAGACAGACAGACAGAGTTACTTTCGCAAGTATAATATTAGTAGGGATAAAAAATTATATTGGGGGCATTTTGTCACACTTCACTCGACACGTCCTTCGCTTGTCGCTCGTCCTCCAAAACTGATTTAGAATCCTAATTAGTGAACGTGTAATCGCGAGCTTCGGCGACTGAATTTCTTTACCTAAATCGTATCCGATATTTAGCGTTCTAAATTTAGGCAGATGTAATACCCCTTTAACATTGGCAGTGGCTTTCGGGCAGCGCTAAGGGAATAACCTGCGCACGGGCGCGGAACGAACTGACTCGCACGCCGCCGCCTCGCTTTCGCATGTTCACACGCTGCACGTACTGGCTTTCAGTGTTTTACTTAAAGACCCACAGCTTACATTCGTGGTCCTTCAGCCGAATCTGAAAACTAGCTCGCATTTGGTCTTTAGGTACAATTGTATTTGTTCGAGAACGCACGTTAGACGCCGCGTCGCCGCGCACTGTAAACAAAATGGTGGACACGCGTAACACGACTCGACACGAAACTGAAAAGAAAAAGGAAGTCACTCAACCAGCGCCTTCTCCAGCTGGCTCCCGCTGCATGACAAAAGTGTCAAAGAGTTCTATTCAGCGGGCCAAGTTGCTTTTAGAAGCCGCCGAAGAGAAGGAACGTATTGAAAAGAAGCTTGCTGCGGACCTAGCAGATCTAGAAAGTTCAAAATCTGGACGGGAACCCAGTGAGTTTAGCCGCTGTAATGTAGAAGAAGGGTTAGACAGAAGTCAACAGGAACTGATGAACCCCGCCGGCGTCTCCGGCGCTCCTGTCGGCCTCCGGTCAGAGCGCATGCGCGCCGCGACTGTACGCGGCACTGATGACGACATCATGCACATGCTGGCCAGCGCATTGAATAATCTAGCCTCTAATGCAGCCGTAAATAACGGCAACAACAAAATGATTAACAGATTATGTATGCCTAAAGAGTTGCCATCGTTCAGTGGTGATCCGATGGAGTGGTTACACTACAAACAGGCATACGAAGACTCGACCGCTGTTTGTAACTTCAGCGACCGCGAGAATTTGTGGCGCATAAGAAAAAGTCTTCATGGACGCGCCAAAGAGGCCGTCACGGCACTGCTGATTGGTGCTACGTCACCCGAAGTCGTGATGTCCACGCTTGAACTTCAATTTGGAAATCCCGATCTTATTATAGCACGGATACTGCAGGATGTGAATAGACTGCGACCAATGTGTCAAGAATATCAAAAAGAAATAATTCCGTTTGCTATTAAAGTTAAGAATTTTGTAGCAGCTGTTTCTGCGATCGGCTGTGAAGAATACCTACAGGGCATTGCTCTCATGTCGACCGTTCTGTCGAAATTACCTGTAGTGTTGATCTCAAAGTGGACAGACTATAGCAATCCGCTTCTGCAAAATAAATCCAAGCCAAAACTTACCGTATTGTCTGAGTTTTTGGACCTGGAAGCCAAGAAAGTCACACAGTGTAGTGTAAATATACCTAACATTCAACAGTACAATCATAGTCACTACAAACCTAAAGTTCAAACTTTACTTGTGAACAATAACAGTGAGTTAAGTGATAACAAGTGCGGGTTCTGTCGTGTAACAAAACATGAACTAAGTGAGTGTAATAAGTTTAAAAAAGCTTTACGTAAAGACCGGTGGACCTATGTGAAACGTCGCAACCTTTGTTTTCAGTGCTTAGCCGCACGACACAGGGACTCTGCCTGTACCGCGACCGTTTGTGACTCTTGTGGTCGAAACCACCATAAACTATTACATTACGACTTACCAAATAAACCCGAACCGGAATCTGTTCAAAGTGACACTGCTGTGGAGACTCTTACCCATATAAATCTGGAAAGTAAAGTTATGTTGAAAACTGTGCCTATCATAGTACACGGACCCAGTGGTACGTCGCGTAGCGTTGCCCTGTTGGATGATGGCTCGACTGTGACCCTAGTCAGCGAGTCACTGGCAGCACGTGTGGGCTTGCGTGGACGCAAGCAAACTATGCGAGTAAGTGGTGCCTGGGACACTAATGAACTAATCTGTGATAGTGAAATAATAGACTTCAAGTTAACTAACAGTGACGGAAAAGACTTTTCAATAAAAGCGCGTAGTGTAAAAAATATGAGTTTACCAATACAATCTAAATCAACCGTTGATCTTAGTGCTTACGAACTGGACCCTAAAATAAAAAGTGCTATTAGTCACGGACAGTGTAAACCAGAACTATTGATAGGTCAAGATAATTACCACTTGATCTTACCACTGGAAATAATAAAAAGTGAACCAAACCAACCATACCTGACCCGTACACCGCTGGGGTGGTGTGTTCACGGCTGTGTGCGCTCGCCGCCGCAGTCCGCCGGCGCTTCGTCGACTCTGCAAACTGCACTCTTTGTTAGTCATACGAACCTGGAAGCAACACGTATTCTGAGAGACATGCATGAGGAAATACGTAAGTTTTACACACTTGACTCCGTTGGCGTATCTGTGAAACCCAGACAGAACGCAGCAGAACAACAGGCACTGCAGCACCTGGAACGCACTACCGAACTCATAGACGGCAGATGTTACGTTGGCCTACCTTGGAAAGATAACAAAAGGTCAATGCCCGACTCCTACAACAATGCCATGTCCCGACTTCGAGGGGTCGAAAAGAAAATGCAAGCGAGTGAAGGTTTCTCTAATCGATATCGAGATCGAATCGATCATCTGTTAATTAACGATTATGCCTCACCGATTGAAAACATAGAGAAGTCCGGAACATCTTGGTACTTGCCGCACTTTGGGGTCGATAACCCAAATAAACAAAAATTGAGGTTGGTCTTTGACGCCGCCGCTAAATCCAATGGTGTGTGTCTAAATGACTACTTATTGAAAGGACCCGACCTACTTATATCCCTGTACGGTACCATGTTGAGATTTCGAGAAAATAGAATTGGTATTACGGGCGATATCCGAGACATGTTCCTTAGAATAAAAATTATAAAAGAAGACAGAGATGCTCTCCGTTTCCTCTGGCGCGAATCGCCGAACCAACCTGTTAAAACGTATGCTATGAGCTCATTAATCTTCGGTGCGAACTGCTCTCCGTTTATCGCACAATTCGTAAAAAACAAAAACGCTGAACGTTACGAATCCTCCATGCCGGCCGCTGTACAAGCGATACACAAACAGCACTACATGGATGATTATATAATTGACAGTTTCGAAGATGAACAATCAGCAACCGAATGTGTCACCCAGATAGACTATATTCATAACCAGGGAGGCTTCAAAATGGGAAGCTGGACTAGTAATAGTGAGACCGTATTGAGTGCACTACCTAAAGATAACCTACGGTCGACCGCCGTGAAGTTCGCTGCCGAACGTAATAATGAAGGCGAACGTACACTCGGCCTTATCTGGAACCCGACGGACGATACGTTAGGATTTGACGTCTCGTTCAAAAGAATACCTAACGATATTCTCACCGGTCAAAAGAAACCTACAAAACGAGAAATGTTACGTGTTATTATGTCCATATTTGATGTATTCGGATTCTTATCGCCGTTTACAATTAAAGGAAAAATTATGTTACAAGACGCTTGGCGATCTGAAATCAGCTGGGACGACGAGATACCTAGCGATGTGTATACCAAGTGGACGATGTGGCTCAACGACCTCAATAAAATAAGCCGCATAAGATTACCTAGACACTATCTAGCGGCTACGAAATCGGCCGCTACGAGAGCTACGCGAGCTGCTACCGCTACAACTGCTGTTACAAAGAGCGATGACCTCGCGCAGCAAGCTACGAGTGGACGCTATAATAACCTACAGCTGCATGTATTCTGCGACTCGTCTACTAAAGCTATGTGCGCTGTAGCGTATTGGCGCTGGATTGATAATGACGAACTAATACGTGTGGCGTTTGTCTCAAGTAAATGCCGAGTAACGCCTGTGAAATATGTATCTATGCCACGACTTGAGCTTCAAGCTGCATTATTGGGTGCACGATTAGCGGACACCATAAAGAATGAACACAAAATGAATATTATACAGAAGTTCATGTGGTCCGACTCCGCTACAGTGCTACATTGGATACGCAATGATAAGCGTACCTACAAAGCTTACGTAGCGCATAGACTCGGCGAGATTGACGATTACACGTCGATAAAAGACTGGAGATATATACCTACAAAGATAAATATTGCCGACGCCGCAACCCGCGAATGCTGCGAATTAGAAATTCTAGAGAATGAGTGGTTGTACGGCCCAGCATTTTTGTATGAAAATGAAAGTTTATGGCCGCACCAGTCTGATGTACAGTTGGAAGTTAACGATGTGGACCTTGAATGTGTAAATACTCTCCACATTGTACCTGTGTGTTTACCCGCTGTACCTGAACCTGAAAGGTTTGCTAGTTGGAATAGACTTCTGCGAGCCACCTGTGTTGTTCTCAGCTTCATACAAAAATGTAAGAAACTTACCGGCACTGTCGACGGCGCAATGATGGAGCGAGCAGAGAAACTTTTGATAAAATATTCTCAGATGCAATCCTTTGCCGAAGACCTGGAAAACCTGAAACAGACAAAAGCATTAGCACGAAAGAGTAAATTGCTTACCTTATCACCAATTATTGATGCTGACGGTGTTCTTCGTGTGGGTGGCCGCATTGGTTCTGCAGCTGACATAACACTAGATGTGAAACAACCCGTTATACTTGATGGCCGCAATTATGTCACTCACCTGATTGTCCGACACTATCATGAGAAAGCATACCATGGAAACCAAGAATTGGTGGTGAACGAACTGAAACAGAAATACTGGATTATTAGAATTAGACCTACAGTTAAACATATTTCTTCTAAATGTATGATTTGCAGGATAAGGCGAGCACAACCGCACCCTCCTAGAATGGGTGACTTACCTGAAGCGCGACTAGCACATCACCAACGTCCGTTCACATTCACCGGCGTTGACCTGTTCGGCCCCATGGAAATATCCGTAGGAAGACGACGAGAGAAAAGGTATGGCATTTTATTTACCTGTCTGACAATAAGGGCTATACATATTGAGTTGGTTGGAAGTCTAACCGCTGATGACGTCATCATGGCCCTGCGAAGGATGGCAGCCAGGCGCGGTTGGCCTAGATACCTTTATTCTGATAACGGAACGAACTTGAGAGGGGCTGATACCGAACTGAAGAGATGTGTCGCTGAAATAAATCAGGAACAGCTGGCTCGTGACACTCTTACCTACAGCATGCTGACGACGTGGACGTTTTCGCCACCGGCGTCTCCACACTGGGGTGGGACCTGGGAACGTCTCATACGCTGTGTTAAGACAGCTTTGAAAACCGTACTGAAGGAACGGGCACCACGTGAAGTAGTCCTGAGTACATTATTGGCTGAAGTAGAACTCATGGTGAACAGCCGGCCTTTGGTACACGTGAGTGTTGAACCCCACAGTGAGGAGTCCCTTACTCCGAATCACTTTCTGCTGGGCTCCTCTTCTAACTTGCCTGCTATGGGCACCTATGACGCTTCTGACCTGTACCTACGCAAACAATGGCGTATCTCACAGCAGCTGGCCGACCTATTTTGGAAAAGATGGGTCAGAGAGGTACTGCCGGAAATGAGACCTCGTAAGAAATGGCAGCAGGAGCAAAGACCCATACAAGTGGGAGATCTTGTACTGATTGTTGACCCGGCGTCACCACGCAATGTTTGGCCACGTGGAAGAGTGGAGACGGTGATGCCAGGAAAAGATGGTCGTATCAGAGTAGTAGACGTGAAGACGCGTTCCGGTCTGCTACGACGGTCTGTAGCGCGAATTGCACAGATCCCTATTGATTGAGTGCTGACGCACTGGGGTGGGGGATGTTAATGATGCACCATTATCTGTTATTATTTTTATTAGATCCTGTGTTCCTTTGTTTTAATAAACGCAGGACGACGCGCGAAAGTGATGTGAGGGGGTGCGAGGGACGCGGGGGTTGCGGAACCGTGCGCACGCCCCGGACGCAGGGGCACCTTCCGGGCGACGCTAACATTGGCAGTGGCTTTCGGGCAGCGCTAAGGGAATAACCTGCGCACGGGCGCGGAACGAACTGACTCGCACGCCGCCGCCTCGCTTTCGCATGTTCACACGCTGCACGTACTGGCTTTCAGTGTTTCACTTAAAGACCCACAGCTTACAACTACGGTTTTGAACCCTTTTTCATAGCTATCTATACTTATAATAAATCTGTAGAAGTGAAAATTCTGTACATTCAAAATATCAAAAAAATAAATAGCAGGGGGCGTTACTACACCGACACCGAACCCAAAAATGTGATTAAAAAAATTTTTGTCTGTCTGTCTGTCTGTCTGTCTGTCTGTCTGTCTGTTTGTTCAGGCATCACGCAAAAACTACCGGTTCGATTACGATGAAACTTAGTATAATTATTCTTTAATAGCCTGGGCACCACACTGGGTACTTTTTATCCCGGAAAAGTATATAGAATTCAAACCAAACTTAATTTTGCGGTTCGACCCCTAGCCCCAAAGTTATTATCCATTATTGCTTAAACGGTTAATGGTACGATGATGAAACTAAGCATGAGCGTTGTTTGTTACAATTTGAAGAAAGTAATTTTAACATTTTTGCAAATTCCGCCTCCAAAGGTATAAAAAAGGAGGGTAAAGTTTGTATGGGACAACGTGATTCCTTGGTCCAATCTACTTAAAATTTGGCACATAGCATTATTAACATAATTGATAGAAGACGTGTTTCGTATTTTATTGATATTTATACTATAACGAGCTAAAAAGGGAATGTAAATTATTTTGGGCGCTGATTTTCTCCGGAGTTGATATCAAAACTCTTTAAATAAGGTCAGGTGGGGTATGTGAAACGACGGGGGAACTGAAACACACATGCACAGACAATAAACTATAGGAGATAGACTCTAGAGTGGTTTGTTGATAAAACAGGAATGACGAACTAATTTCAATGTACCAACACAGATGTCGCTACGATAATTTTGTACTATGCTAAAATAAAATAAAAAAATTAACTGTCAACTCGACGATACACGAGATAGAAGCGGCAAGTTTTCGGCTCAATTAAAGTGAAAATATAAGTGTATTTATATGTTTTTAAAGGTAAGTACTGCATAAAAGGTGTATATTTTTTGGTTCTATTATCGAATTTAGATAAAACTTACGGGAAATAGATTTTTGGCGATGGTGTAAAACTTAACCTAAAAAAGTATTAGGTGGGGTGAGTGGAACAAGCATGACGGGGGAAGAGAATCATATGTTTCACTTTCCCCATATCAGATTTCACAAACATTTTTTTACGTGTATATTTTACTGACTGAAATAAAAATATTATTCCAAGTACATCAAGTATGTAGGTAGGTATTATATAGCTCGACAAAAATTAAAAAGGTTGAGATACCTTTTTGTTGTACAATTTTAAGGGTTCTGTACCTCAAAAGGAAAAAAGAAACCCTTTTAGGATCACATCGTTGCCTGTCCGTTTATCCGTCTGTTCGTTTGTCTGTCTGTCTGTATGTCAAGAAACCCTTTTTAATAAATCAGTAAACACTAATAAACGGTAGACTTTTCAATTTTACTTTTTTCAGGTAATCAAAAGATGCCTCGAATTTACCAGCGAAAAACCGATAAAGCTTCGTACTCCAGAGAGCAACTCCAGGACGCAATTTTATGTGTCAAAAAATGTGTATTAACGTGCCATATATAAAATACGTACCTTAATAACTATTAAGCCAAAATACGAACAAAATTGTTCATCTAAGTAAAGAAATTACTTTATATTTTGTTTTTCATTTCACTGTAACTTCTATTTAAAATTATGAACAAATCTGTAAAAAAATGTTTTCGACATCTGACTAAGACGACTATGTTACACTTACCCCAATATATGTTTCTTTAGTTTATTTTCGAATATAAACCTTATTTCGATTAGACAAGATACACATTAGAAAAACAAAGTTTAAACTGTTGTTTTAGTCAGGTTCATAGATGCATAGTCACATTATTTATTAGACTTTTGGCGACTGTTTCACTTACCCCCCTCCAGGGGTAAATGAAACAAAACCATAGTCTCAATTTTTTTCTTGTTTTCTCGCTTATAGTAAGACTAAAGAGCTAAATGTCATTTTACTGTAAAGAACTGATTAAAGGAGAGCATTTTGCACTTATCACTGATGCAATTAAGAATTACATTACTGTGGTAGATACTTTTACATTTAAAACAAATAAAATATGTTACACTTACCCCACCTGACCTTACTCTTATTTTACACTTAAATTACTTTTTATTTTGACACATAATTTGTGTAAGTTCAATACAATTGACGTTTTCATTTATATTTTATCTCAAACTTCAAACAGATGATTTTACCAAAATGGCTATGTGTGGCCATGAAGTTAAATAAAAAGCGCTATTTTGGTACAATATTAACCAAATATGCTTTAAGGAAGTATTATTGCTAATTTATTCAAAATTTGTGTGACAAAAATACATTTGTGAAAAGGAGAAGAAAATTCTAAGATGGCTTGCCAGAAAAAATGAAAGACCACGCTTCAGGTAGTATCCACTGCTCAATAAAATAACACCGACTGAAAAGAGCCATTACAATGAACATGAACGCTCAGCTGACGAAATTGACATTGTTATTACGTTACCAGGTCTTGGTTGGACCATCTGTATTAGGAGGACAAAGCCTACAGTAGTTCGGTTTGTCCAAACGTCGTAGGCTGGGACTACCTGAAGAAGGAACTAAGTTACGATGTCAATTGCTTAGAAGAGAAGTTGCGTCAAGTAGTAGTTTAGCCATTGAATTAAGAAATGTATTTAATAAATAAATTTACTTAGCTCATATTATTATGCATTATGAATTTGTTAAACAGAAATCTATCTGACTAGGTATTATTATAAATGCGAATGTTTGTGAGTGTGGATGTTTGTTACTCTTTCACGCTGTAACGGCTCAACGGATCTGGCTGAAATTTGGTGCCTACAGAGATATGTTATAGTCTAGGAACAAAATTTCACGCAGGCGAAGCTGCGGGCATCAGCTAGTGTATAATATTTTTGTTTACTCGTTATCACAGCTGTTTTACATTTTTCATTGCACAAAGTCGACGGACGAACCGTCTTTCCATAAGATGAATGGATTAACTAGACGCGATACCGAACCGAAAATCACAAATCGTGAGTTATATAAATAGCTTGAAAGATTTTGCTAACTCTACCCTTAAAGAGATATAATGGGAGTACAAAGTACCTATGTACGTAAAACGATTCAGGTATGTACGGGTACACGGTGCAAATACGTAAAACCATTCAAAAAACTTACACAAAGTAACCCAATCTGGATGTAAAGTCATTGCAGACGCGAACACTTGTACGAAACCTAACAGTCTGTATTTCCATGTGTGTGTGTTCGCGTCTCGCCTCTCCAAATCGTGTAGCTGTTTCAGACTGTATGACCCTTTCCTAAGCAGACATATAGGGTCAGCGGTAGGAAACCTTGAAGGGCTGTATGATTGCAGAACACCATGTTCTACAACACCTACTGCTGTGTACTGAAAGGAAAAAATTGCGAATTAGTAATTTAGATAAGTACCTACTACTTTCTAATATAATATAGCTGTATGTTGTAATAAATAAATAAATAAATATTCATGGACATTTCACACAACGCTATCTGATCCCAAAGTAAGCTAGGAATAACCTGCTTGTGTTATGGGTATCAGACCACGGATATTAATACTTATATACTTTTAAATACATACTTATTATACATAGAAACACCCAGACTCTTGAGACAAACATTTATGGGTCACACAAATATTTGTCTCTGGTGGGAATCGAACCCACGACCTCCAGCGCCACAGGCGGTATCACTACCGACCGCGCCACAGAGGCTGTCAATAATAAAAATGATTATGTCCCACCTTAGACCATATAACACGGGACTAGCCTTTGCGAACCACCGCATACAAAAATATTCTGCCAGTTTTCATACAAGTGAAGGGGGAAACACAAAGACATATAAAATTTCATTGCATTTAAAAATGTATTAATCGACAAACGCGTCATGGCTGTTGTGTGTTAATTGTTATTGTACAGTCAACTACAATGTAATGTACTAGTTTAATCATATAAAATGATGTACTGATGTACAGGCTTTTCATAAAGCCAAAAGACCAAATGGTCATGTGCAATGGCAGAAAACAATGCTTAAGTAAGGCGCATCCTGTGGTTAGATGATCTAAGTGTCCCACGTAATAGGTGGTGAACATATTGCCGTGTTGAATTGGACAGGTTATTACATAGACATTACAAAAAATAGGTGCAATCCACTTTCCACCTCAATTACGCTTCATCTATCTGTACTAATATTATAAAGAAGAGGAAAGATTTGATTGTTTGTTTGCATGGAATAGGCTCCGAAACTACTGGACCGATTTGAAAAATTCTTTCACTGTTGGGAAGCTACACTCTTCCCGGTGAACATAGGCTATATTTTATTCCCGTATTCCCATGGGAACGGGAGCTACGCGGGTGAAACCGCGGGACGTCCGCTAGAAATGAATATATTTTTGACATCTATAGATGACACTGCAACATTATTTGAAATCACTGAGGCTGAAAATTGCTTATGTAATGATTATCACATAAATACTTCCTGTATCTTTGCGATAATCATGATTAGCATTATCTATACATGCCAAAAACATCTCTTAACATGTCAAATTCAGGTGATTGCACATTTTTCTGGTAACGACGACGATAATGGATCTGAATAAAACAATAGGTATCTGTTTACTATAAACAAAAAGCCGTGAAACGGTCTCACCCGACTGCCCCTATCTAAAACGTTTATTGTGAAAGTGAAACTTCAATCTGATTGACGTCGTCATTTTAGTTTTATTTCAAACTTTGAACAGATGATGATCCACGTGACCTAGTGACGTAGTGACGTAGTTTAATGCAACAGAGTCACAGACTACAGACACAAGTCTGGCCCTAAGCTCCTCTGCAATCAATTTTATAGAGTGGAGCTAAAACTGCAAAAACAAAAATAACAACCTCAGATTTGATACCATACTTACAATATCATCTTCACGGCCAGCATATGAGAAATGAACTCGCATATCTCCTATTTCATGTTCCAATGCACTCTCCCCATGATAGTAGAAACCTGAGTGCAATTTGATATCACTACGTTCTGGTCTTGAGTCAGACCATATCTCATAGTAGTCATTCACTTTTCTCTTAACATCTATTCCTGTAAATTTATATACAAAAGTCGGTCACACTTGAAACTTTGCAAAATTGGTTGGAATTTGGAATTTATCCCAGAATGTCAGAGTTTCAAAAGGTCATAGTTTCAAAAGGTATGTTTTACAAATCGTCAGAGTTTTAAAACGGCAGAGTTTCAAAATGCCATGTACAATAACACACTTAAATGTTAAAACAACTGATTATATACCATTAAACAATAATATCATCTTAGCTGATCCAGGTGTATACAACCTTCTAGTTACTATTCTCTTTACGTCAATTAACTAGATAAGAAAATGTAATGTCAATTAGATGATAATTGGTATGAACATAGCTGACTACCTGGAGTGACAAATTATGCCTTTTAATTCCGGCAAGAAGTTGCTGTAGAAAAAGTGAACGAAAAAACTTCACGATAGACAAGACATAATATAATTTTTTTTAAATTTGATAAGATTTGACCCAGGCTGAATATTGTGGGTAACAGAGTCACTTTTTAATTAGTCTCATTTTTGTTGGCAACTGATATCACCATAATTAAAATTGTAAGTCAAACTAAGAAGAAAATGTCTCCAATACTAAAATGATTAGGATTTCAAAGACCAATGATTCAAGCTAAATAAAACCTTTTGAAAATATGTATCAAATACTTACCCAGATATAACCAACCAACTTTAACACTGTCAGCTATGTGAGTCTCACTGAACAACGGTATAGTTTCGGGGTTCTGATGCCCAGGCCTTATATAGAACAGTGAGGACTCCACAACATAATCTCTCCAATCTTTGTGATACCAGTATGTTTTATGAGACTCTTCAGCAGGTTCACTTAAAAAATGTTCTTGTTCCCTGCCAAAACAAAATTAGCCTTAAAAATATATCAAACTGTAAGTATTAATATTTGGCAACACTCAGTATAAACACAGCTTACGTTGCTTCTTCAATCCATTGATACATTTGGACTCTCTTTCTCAATTTGACTGCTTGAACTTGAATATTATAGTCTGGTTCCGATATTGGTTCCAAAATTCTTAATGGGCCTACTATATGCACAATTCGGCCTTCATAGGTGGCTGCTTCATCACCAGCATGAACATCAATGCTTTCTGCAGCTGATACCAGTTCTTCTAACATCAAGTTACTTTTAATGGTTTGGCTCTAAAATATAACAAATATAAGTTTGGCTTGAAGGTGTAGTTTTGGAGAATTGTGATTGTCTGCCAAATCAAATATCATGTAGGCTGGACCTCATTTTTTTTCTTTTTTTTTTAATGTGAGGGAAAATCCTTGTGAATGCTAAAACCTAGGTACAATTACAGTAATTGCAACTATATATGGCACTAACATGAGAAAACACTCAAAAACACAAAGGTCCTTTGAAAGTGGTTTTAAATTTCTGATAATGAAAGGCTGGGACCCAAAAAACAATTTTAACATTGACTAACTAAAACAAATGTCTCACCTCTGCCCATATCAGAAAATAAGTAACACCACTAAACAAAATAAGACTCAATAATGTAGTCAACCATGTCTGTTTGAAATGGTGTCTAACAGCAGCCCAATCCATCTGTAATGAATATTAGATTTGATTAACACTAGTTTTTTTTTATAAAATTAAAATGAAAAGAATTAGAAGTCTTTTAAATGCTTGCCCAGGTATAACCAACGCACTTTAACGTTGTCTGCTATGAATTGTATTCTAACTTACTAAAATTTATAGAATATTGCTTGCACATTTATAAAAACTGACTCGAAAAGTAGATGATTATAAGGAAACTATGTAAGTGCCTAGGTACTTATTATAAGTGACGGAAGAGAATATTTTGTGGGTTTATATTATTGTGGATAGTGTAGGCACGACACCGAACTTTTGGCGACCCTAGGAGCAAGCCTATGTCCTGCAAGAGCCGTCGGCGGGCTGACGTAATGATGGTATTGTAAAACTTTACTCATTCGTTGAGGATTTCAAATGAATGGGAAATGTACATTATCCAAAAGCGACACAAATACATAATACAATTACAGGTTTAAAAATCACTCTTCAAGCAAATGAAACGGTCAATAGAAGCTTTGAGCTAGTAAATTTATACCTTTTCGGCAGGTCCTTAATTTAAGTAGAATAACATTGAAATCGAAGGTCTGAAACCTTAAGTTACGCTCACATTAAAGTTCTCCCAATTTTGTTTTCTATGATATACCTAGATATACAAAATATTGCTGATATTTCTTGAATTTATTGAAGTACTTTATTTATTTATCCATCCGACCGACTGACTGACAGCTGACAGCTAGCAGTGCTAGCTAAATGATAGTTGACATTGACAGTGACTTGACAAGCATTGTAAATATTAATGACACTGGCGGCGTAAAACAATTTTATACAAAATTTTTAATAGAAGCTTTCTTATTTACCTATTGATTTACAAAGAAGACATTGGCGAAAGAGCACAGAGAAAGTCATTAAGTGCGAGGCCGCATTTGCGTTTTTCCGCGGCGGTTTCTAACCTCAAAATGTCATCAAACTGTCAAAATCAATGAAATCCAGTCAATGTTTTGACATTTTGAGGTTAGAAACCGCCGCGATAACCGCAAGTGCGGCCTCGCCCTTAGAAAGAATTGAATTGGAATTCATTGAAATTTGTCTGGAATTTTGGGCGGTTAATATCGATTCATAGACAGGCAGCATCGTTTCTGACTTCAGCCAGTGACCGGTGATATTAAAAAAATATAAGCAAAAAACAACAAAACAAGGACAGCAGCAAAGAGAATGTAACACTACGTTTGTGCGAGCGCCCACCGCTTTGCGTTCCGGTGCGTTGCGTTTGCCGCAAATCTGTAACACATAGAGATTCATAGAAGTGCGCACACTGCTGATAAAAAATCGTACGACTGCCGCAAATTTTTGCGGCGGCTGGCTGCGGCGACTTTTTTTTTTAATAATTCTCTTTGACGTAGCAATGTCCATGTCTGCAAACAGTATAGTTAGTTAGTTTAATTTGATTTCAAGGATTTTATATTACAAATACTTATACAGCGAGGAAATTATTTTATATGATTGGTAAGTTTAGAAAAAAAAATGTATATCAACTATGAAAATTATTTTTATTATAATTAAAACTTTTTTAACAAGCTTTTATTTAACTTGCTATGTATGTGTGTAGGTATGTAGGGTACAAATTTTGCAAGTAAGATTTGACCCACTTCTCATGCTCCGAATGAGCTGAAATTTAAAATACATCTGTAGTTTCGGGGAGAGTACAATATGATGGTATTTTAGACCTGGTGTAAAGGCGAACCCTGAAGGTCGCCATAGTACCAACTTCTCAACGAAACAAGATAATCCCATAGCGTTTTGAAGTTTAGACAGGTGTATTTGTGTACTTGGCAAATAAATCATAGGGGTCATCTGGTGAAGGTCGCCATACTAATTAAAAAAGATAAACCCATAGCGTTTGGGCTTTAGAATGGTCTAGATGCGTACATGGTAAAAAGATCACCGAGGATAGTAAACCAAGTGTGATGATGGAGCCAAGTCAAAGTGAAGGTCATGAAAATAACTATATATATTATGTAGACATACAAGTGTTTGGGCTCTATAGAATGGTCTTGATGCGTAAATGGCAAAAACATCATATTTAGTGAACCAAGTCCGATGATGGAGCCAAGTCCTTGTGAAGTTCACCATACTAATTATAAAAATAAATCCGCAGTGGTTGGGCTCTTTAGAATCGTGTTGATGCGTACAAGGCAAAATATAAAAATTGGTAAACCAAGTCTGATGATGGCGCCAAGTCCTAATGAAGGTCACAATAGTAATTAAAAAAGATAAGCGGTATTTGGATTTAGAATGGTCGTACGGAACGGAACCACCTGTGCGCGGGTCCGACTCACACTTAGCCGGTTTTAATTTTTTTAAATACTATTAAAATTGCAGACAAGCATATAGATGTAGCGGAAATGTACAGGTGAAGGTTGATAGGTAATGGATTATCATCTGATGGGTCATCTGATGGGTGACGGGTGATGGGTAATGGACGATGGCTAATGGGTCATTTAAGAGTTTTTTCGTATGCTGAGTACCAATTACGAACATAATAATTTGTAATCCAATATGGCCGCCGTGCTGTAATTACAAGATTTCATGATGGGCATCGTTTTAGGGGTTTTTCGTATGCTGAGTACGAATTAAATGATAATTTACAGTCCAATATGGCCGCTGCGCCGTAATCACAAAACTTCATGATGGGTATCGTTTAAGGGTTTTTTTGGTATGCTGTGTACGAATCACGTGTCAATTTTGCAATCGAATGTGGCCGCTGCGCCGTAATCACAAAACTTCATGATGGGTATCGTTTAAGGGTTTTTTTGGTATGCTAATTACAAAATTAAATGGTAATTCAGCAAACTAATATGTCCGCTTTCGTATCGTTGAAGGGGTTTTTCGTATGCTGAGCACGAATCAGATGATAATTTCGCAATCCAATATGGCCGCTGCGCCGTAATCACAAAACTTCATGATGGGTATCGTTTAAGGGGTTGTTTGGTATGCTGTGTACGAATCACGTGTCAATTTTGCAATCCAATATGGCCGCTGCGCCGTAATCACAAAAATTCATGATGGGTATCGTTTAAGGGGTTTTTTGGTATGCCGTGTACGAATCACAAGTCATTTTTGCAATCCAATATGGCCGCTGCGCCGTAATCACAAAAATTCATGATGGGTATCGTTTAAGGGGTTTCTTGGTATGCCGTGTACGAATCACAAGTCAATTTTGCAATCCAATATGGCCGCTGCGCCGTAATCACAAAATTTCATGATGGGTATCGTTTAAGGGGTTTTTTGGTATGCTAATTACAAATTCAATGGTAGTTTAGCTATCCAATATGGCCGCCGCGCCGTACTTTAAAAAAATCATAATGGGTATCGTTTAAGGGTTTTTTCGTATGCTGAGTGCGAATTACATAATAGTTTTGATATTCAAAAGTAGCCGACGCGCCGTAATTACGAAATTTCATGATGGGTATCGTTTAAGGCGAATTTCGAACAGTGGCCCCTGGGCCACACCTGGCCTTTGGATTGCTAGCGCACTGAGACTTATTGAGTTTCATAGTGTGATCTCTGAGATGTTTATTTGGATTCATTCAATTGTGAACATATCCCGAAGGTCTTCTACTTTGTAATGCTTATTTAGTATTTTGTAGGTCTCTATGAGGTCACCTCTATTCCTTCCCTGTTCCAATATTGATAAGTTTAGTTCTAAAAGGCGTCTGAACTTTTTCTAACATTAGAATATATTTTTTGAAATATGGACTCCATATCTGGAAGGCATATCCAAGGAGAGGTCGTACGTACTACGTATGTCTTATAAATGTAGATAAATAGGTCCCTGGTAATAACATATAATGCTTTTCTAATCATGTATTATATGGAATTTTCCCTTTTAGTTATATTTATTATGTGTTCATCCCATTTCAGGTTGCTGGTTATTGTAACTCCAAGATCTCTCTGGGAGTTCACTGCTTGCAATGGTACAGACTCAATTGTTATGCTGACAGATTGTGCATGGTGGATGGAACTACGACTTACTGGCTATAAGAGCGGGAACCTTACACAACAGAGTCTACAGACCATAGTCTTGGCTATGGTCAATAGTGCAATAGGTGGAACTCCGCCGCCTTGTTTTGTAAAGAGGTAATGTGTGAAAAAAGGCGGAGATGGAACGGAAGAAAAATAATATTTTCTTATGCCACAAAAGACGTACTGGGCGCCGAAAATACCATTTCAATCTTCATTTTCTTACAATCATAACCTGGGCGGTGACAATACGTGCGAACTATTATCTTAGCAGAGCTCGATTCAAGTTGGTTATTTCGTTATATTTTAGAATATGTGTAATAGGGTTGGCGACCAGTGCTAGTTAGGGCCCTGGAATATCCATTTCAGGGTTCACGTGGTTTCCTGGCTACATACGATTGTATGTAGAATAAAAAGAATCTTAGTTCGACATGCCCATCTTGGCGATGTCTCGGGTGGGTTAAGCTTATGATCCGATCCACGCGCAAAAAAAACAGAGTTGTATAGACATTAGTGGAAACTTGCATATCAGATTGCAAGTTAAGGATTTTTTCTTAAGTTTTGCCAAGCCTAGTTTTGCACAGAGCAAAGCAGTCACCTTCTATTGATTTTGTGTAATAAATAAAGGAAGATTTTTCTACAGAAACGCGAAATATACCTAACAGATATTAACAAATATACTAAATATGTGTTCTTCATACACGGCATAATATATTCAAGGCATATCAAAACAATTAATTACACTGTAAACGTAAAGGTTGAAAAAATTTTGCACCAGCAATTTGTCACAAGATAGGTGGGTCAGCCACCGTATCAGGTCTAAATATACTGATTACCAAGAAAGGATTACCAAGAAGAGATAATTGAGAACAATCTTTAGTAGAAACAATACAGCAGTTGATCCTGCGTTTATTAAAAGATCAGATTTATACAAATAGGTACAGTTAGTTAGAGAGCAAGTAGGGGAGGGTTCTTGAGTATCCCCTAGATCACCAGATCCAGCCGAGGTGATGGTGGAGACGAGTACATCACCTGTGGATCAGCCGTAGTAGTGAGAGAGGGCAGCGACCGCCTGCAGGACTATATAAAGGGCGTGGAGGAGGCGGCGAGGGACGAAGAGTGTCGCGGTGCGCGCATCGCCCGCCGCGTGCGCGAGCCGGCGCGTAGGCTGCCGTGACGTCACATATCCCCCTTTTTGGGCGAGAATTTTTCTAGAGAAATTCGGCTCCTCCAGCACCTCCAGGTCAGCTCCCACGAAGGCTCCCGGCATCCTTCTGCAGCTCTGGAACAATTACAAAGTAGGCGTACATAAGGGGTGCAAAGGTGCTTAATAGTAGGGGTAGAAAGTGAATAGGTATGGTAGCTCAGATTTAGGACGTGGCTAGACCGCGTAGCAAAGCTTCGTTACTAACTCACTATCTCATAAGTAAGATAATAAGAAAAGAAATTTTATTTACAAATTGCAGGTAACATAGGTAGGCAGTAGGCGGCATAGCTATACGAGTAGGCTTGTGTGTGCGCAGCTGATAACCAGTACCTACATACGTAAGCTGTGAGCGAGAGAAATCGAAGTATGATTTGACTTCTTAGAAAAGATAAGATTGCAAAACGTAGATAACAAGGTCTATATCTCCATAACAAAGCGATAAAGCACCTGACTATCCTGCAACGTAGTCTTGGAATCGGAATATTAGCCCATAGTCAGGTGGAATGCAGTATTACACTGTAGCATACTTATAAATACAAGTACATGCATAAAATTTTAGTTAACACAGCACTAAGTAAGTGCTTAAATGTATAATTGCGCCGCTCGCACAATGCACTGTAGTAAACATGATGACAGGCGTCATAGTCATGTACGTCTGTTTGTCACGGTTCAACGCTATAACTAGAGAATGGCTGAACCGATTTTGACAAATTTTAGTTTAAAAGTAGATAAGTATTTTAGGATAGTAGTAATTATTTATTTTTTTAATATGTTATAGTTAGATTATTTTTTTATTTATTTTTTTTATTTTAGAACAAAATATCATTTTTGGTATAAGATTGTCGGAACAATGACTATTGCAATGATGTTGCGCTATTAGGGCTGATTTTACCCTCTAGTATAGAAGGTAAATAGCTTAGCGATTCGTCGTAGCTGTCACGTGCTCATCAACGCTCATCAACCATATGAGAGTAGGATATATGGTGTGAACTGTACCTTTTAGTTTTATGAATAGAAACAACGATGAATGAATCAAGTGACTGAGTTGCGATCGAGTCTCCGCTTGTTAGAAGATGTTTCATTAAATTAGGAAAAATGTGAGCGGTCGCACTCAGATCGACTATTAGAAACACAAAAGAATTTTATTTCGATCGACGTAGGAACTTAGGTTTACAACGCCGAAACTTTGTATGATTAGGGATCAAGATTGATTCTAAATTTTTAGGGAAGAGATTATATTTTCTCCAAAAGTCCATTCCTAAAATAAGATTATTTTTAATATTAGGTACAATGTGAGCTACGAGAGACACAGTTTTATTTTGGAATTTGAAAGAAATATTGGAAGAACCAAGCGAAGCATGTTTATCACCACTAGCTGTGACAAAATTTAAGGGTTTAGAAATATTTAGTTTTACATTTTTTAAGATTTTATGGGAACCATTACCCAGAATAGTAACGGCTGAACCCGAGTCAAGTAAACCAACAGTATCAATCCCGTTCAGAGTAACAGGGATGTAAGGGATACGAGGAATATGATTTATTTTAGTATTATTAGTTTTAGAATTTCGCCGTGAGTTTGAAAATTTTGAAACAAAATTTAGCCAACTTTGCCAATCAGCCGGGTCAAATTTATTATTTACTTTAGTCGTATTATAAACGGGACTTACGATATTAATTGGTATTTTATTTGAGGCTTGATTGCAGTTCGGGCAGTCAGTAGTGCGAAAATCCTTTAAACCGCATCGAAAACATACTGGGTAACGCGGTTCAGTGCATGTTTTTAAGGAATGCGAGTCAGTACGACATCTTGGGCAGTATTGTTTAGATTTGTTAGCCGTCACAGCCGCGTTGACCTTGAACGGAGCGTCGCTAGATTTAGAGGGCATGTTAGATGCGATAAGATTATTATAAGTTGGTTTAGAATACTTATAATTTCTATTAGTAGAATAATTATGCAAGTTAGCATTATTTTTAGGGCATTTGTATGCGAATTCAGGAGCTAGCGTGTCTGATGTTGGATTTGGAGGTTCAACAAAAGCCTTAGTGCGACTATGGTATTGTTCAAATCTTCTACAGACGCTCAATAAAGAAGGAACATCTACTACATTCGATGTTAGAAGCGAATTTACATAGCAAGGCCTGATATTATTTAGTAAGATTTCAAGTTTATCAGACTCGCTGATTGGGGTATCGAGACGAGAAAATAACCCTTGCATTTTAGAGATGTAAATAGTTATATTTTCTGCTTCGCCTTGAGAGCGGCGTCTAATTTCCGACATTAGTTTATAGTCGTAATTATGGGGACTGAAATCACGTTTTAGTAGTATGCATAACTCGTCCCAGGATTTCACACTGTCTTTTACAGCACGATACCAGTGGAGGGAGTCGTCAGAAAAGATTTCAAAAGCAAAGGATAGTACCTTTTCCGAAAGAATATTTCTACAGGCAATGAATTCATTAATTTTTTGTATGAAAGCACGCACACAAGTCTTTCCGTTATATTTAAATTTAGCTAATTCAGAAAAAAGTTTACGTTCGTAATTAAGATCTGAGGCGATCGGATCGCGCGCAATACCACCAGGTGGAGCCACGTCCGTAACCTTGGCGTCCGTAGAGGTCAAACGGGTCAATCTAGCATAGAAATCGTGGTAGTCATTCCATAAGGGCTTGATTACTTCGATATCGGACAGCAAACTTAAATCAATTCGAGATAATCTAAAGTACACGTGGTGTAAGACCGATTCAGTTCTAGCAAAAATGTTACTATCAAATTTAGATTTTAGCGATGTAACGTTATTAGATACTTTAAACAAAGCAACTTTACAGGCAGATATATCGTCATCCGCTTTATAGGGAGATGTAGAAATGTCTTCCGAGGACAAAGCAACGGAAAGTTTAGAAATGCTTCCGGAGTTCATCGACCGTATTTGATTTAGTTCCACCCCGAATGAAAACTTCATATTCTAATTCGTTTTTACCTAAATGTGTAAACTTGATGGGGTAAGACATTTTTACGGTGGATGCTTTCCGTAGCGAGTACACGATATACGCAGTAAAATAATAAGTAACAGATTAAACAAGTTAGTACAATTAATATAGGTTCAATACAGAAAGAATCGTCGTGCTATAATTATAGATAATTATAGAATAGATTATAGATACGTTCGATTTAAGTTGAAGGTCACGCGCGGCGAGATATTCACCGCGTGTGCAGTTATTTACGCGTAGTGAGAAATTCTTTGAAAAGTTGTTCACTGAATAAAACAAGTTAACACTTAGATTGTGTAGAAATATGCACTGCACTTACCATCTGTATTGAACACACACAGTTTATGCACAAATATACACAGAAAAAAAAACTCGTCCCGGAAGTGGTGATCTAGGATTTTTCTATTCCCGTGGGCGCCATTGTCACAAGATAGGTGGGTCAGCCACCGTATCAGGTCTAAATATACTGATTACCAAGAGAGGATTACCAAGGAGAGATAATTGAGAACAATCTTTAGTAGAAACAATACAGCAGTTGATCCTGCGTTTATTAAAAGATCAGATTTATACAAATAGGTACAGTTAGTTAGAGAGCAAGTAGGGGAGGGTTCTTGAGTATCCCCTAGATCACCAGATCCAGCCGAGGTGATGGTGGAGACGAGTACATCACCTGTGGATCAGCCGTAGTAGTGAGAGAGGGCAGCGACCGCCTGCAGGACTATATAAAGGGCGTGGAGGAGGTGGCGAGGGACGAAGAGTGTCGCGGTGCGCGCATCGCCCGCCGCGCGCGCGAGCCGGCGCGTAGGCTGCCGTGACGTCACAAATTCTGAAATTCATCGCGGGTGCAACCAACCCCTATTCATTTAACATTAATTTCCATTTTAATAACATTTTACTTTAAGAAAAGATTATTTATGTCAGCCTTTAATATCTATTTATTTTCCGACGTTTAAAAAACGTTAGACCTTTATTTCGGTGTAATAATTATTAAATTTTGAAGCGCTCGTGGCCCCGCGGACTCAGTG
Organism: Miltochrista miniata; assembly: GCA_933228765.1. NCBI lineage: Eukaryota > Metazoa > Arthropoda > Insecta > Lepidoptera > Erebidae > Miltochrista > Miltochrista miniata. The sequence goes on along the minus strand of OW121749.1, from coordinate 22,799,186 downwards.
TTCTGTAAACGATCACTGCAGTAAGCAACATTTACTATGGCCGGACATGGATGGGTGACCACCACGTGGACCACTTTGTGACATTTATTTGAGCGTTTCCGTGCTTCGGAAGGCACGATAAGCCGTTGGTCCCGGTTGTCGGTAAAATGACAGTCGTTAAGCCAAGTTGAAGGCCTTACGGGCGGCTTGAAAAATTTCAACTGTGGGTCGTCACAACCTGCGCCCGGGTCGGCAGCGCGTGTGTAACTGCAAACGGATCAGAACGATCGGATCGCAAAGCAGTGGGCGCTCGCCCTAAGGGCGAGCGCCCACTGCTTTGCGATCCGGTGCGTTGCGTTTGCCGCAAATCTGTAACACATGGGGATTCATAGAAGTGCGCACACTGCTGATAAAAAATCGTACGACTGCCGCAAAGTTTTGCGGCAGCTGGCTGCGGCGACTTTTTTTTTTTAATAATTGACTTTGACGTAGCAATGTCCATGTCTGCAAACAGTTTAGTTAGTTAGTTTAATTTGATTTCAAGGATTTTATATTACAAATACTTATACAGCGAGGAAATTATTTTATATGGTTGGTAAGTTTAGAAAAAAAATGTATATCAACTATGAAAATTATTTTTATTATAATTAAAACTTTTTTAACAAGCTTTTATTTAACTTGCTATGTATGTGTGTAGGTATGTAGGGTACAAATTTTGCAAGTAAGATTTGACCCACTTCTCATGCTCCGAATGAGCTGAAATTTAAAATACATCTGTAGTTTCGGGGAGAGTACAATATGATGGTATTTTAGACCTGGTGTAAAGGCGAACCCTGAAGGTCGCCATAGTACCAAACTTCTCAACGAAATAAGATAATCCCATAGCGTTTTGACGTTTAGACAGGTGTTTTTGTGTACTTGGCAAATATATTATCATAGGGGATGGTGAACCAAGTCTGATGATGAAGTCCAGTTCTGGTGAAGGTCACCATACTAATTAAAAAAGATAAACCGATAGCGTTTGGGCTTTTGAATGGTATAGATGCGTACATGGTAAAAAGATCATGGAGGATAGTAAACCAAGTGTGATGATGGAGCCAAGTCAAAGTTAAGGTCATGAAAATAACTAAATATATAGACATATAAGTGTTTGGACTCTATAGAATGGTCTTGATGCGTACATGGCAAATACATCATATTTAGTCAACCAAGTCCGATGATGGAGCCAAGTCCTGGTGAAGTTCACCATACTAATTATAAAAATAAATCCGCAGTATTTGGGCTCCTTAGAATCGTGTTGATGCGTACAAGGCAAAAATATAAAATTTGGTAAACCAAGTCTGATGATGGTGCCAAGTCCTGATGAAGGTCACAATAGTAATTAAAAAAGGATAAGCGGTATTTATGCTTTAGAATGGTCGTACGGAACGGTACCCCCTGTGCGCGGGTGCGACTCACACTTAGCCGATTTTTTTTAAATACTACTAAAATGGCAGACAAGCATATAGATGTAGCGGAAATTTTACAGGTGAAGGTTGATAGGTGATGGATGATCATATGATGGGTCATCTGATGGGTGACGGGTGATGGGTAATGGACGATGGCTAATACATCAGTTAAGGGTCCGTTCACACAGACCGGCTCGGAGAGCATCGGCGCGCACTTTTCTTTTCACACAGACCGGATCGGATACGCTCGGAGCTGGTCGGAGAGGAGCCGCCAACTATTTCACACAGACCGGCTGAAAGCGGATTCGCTCGGAGTCGGTCGGATGCGCTCGCATCCGGTCGGATACGCTCGCAGCCGGTCGGATGCATCGAGTGCATCGATTCACTACAAAGGCAGTACCAGTATTCCAAGTTTTGTTTTCGGTGTTAACGGGTGCTTTTCGGAACATGGTTTTAGATAGCTCCGATGAAGAAATATATTAATTTTTCATCAGTCATGTTTTCGTATAAGTGCACACAACTGTTCTGTTTAAATTGTGCTATCAAAATGGCGGAAGGGGTGGTGAGGCGCGCACGTAATCGGAGCCGATCGGCTGCGCGAGCGGAAAAGAGCACGCAATCGGAGCCGATCGGCTGCGCGAGCGGGAAAGAGCACGCAATCGGAGCCGATCGGCTGCGCGAGCTAAAAAGAGCATGCAATTGGAGCCGATCGGCTGCGCGAGCGTGAAAGAGCATGAAATCGGAGCCGAACGGCTGCGCGAACGAGAAAAGTACGCGATCGGAGCCGGTTAGCTCCTCTTATTATTTCACACCAAGCGCGTTCAAGCATTCTCAATGACAAAAGCAGTGCACATGCAAAAATAAACCTTACTTCAAATAATAAAAACTCTGTTTTCAACGTGATAAGAATCTGCTCTCCTCTCCGAGCCGAGCGAACTCTGAGGGTCTGTGTGAACGGACCCTCAGAGTTTTTAGTATGCTGAGTACCAATTACGAACATAATAATTTGTAATCCAATATGGCCGCCGCGCCGTTATTACAAAATTTCATGATGGGCATCGTTTTAAGGGTTTTTCGTTTGCCGAGTAAGAATTACATGATAATTTTGCAGTCCAATATGGCCGCTGCGCCGTAATCACAAAACTTCATGATGGGTATCGTTTAAGGGGTTTTATGGTATGCCGCGTACGAATCAAAAGTCAATTTTGCAATCCAATATGGCCACTGCGCCGTAATCACCAAATTTCATGATGAGTATCGTTTAAGGGGTTTTTTGGTATGCTAAATACAAATTAAATGGTAATTTAGCGATCCAATATGGCCGCGGCACCGTAATAACAACATTTCATGATGCATATCGTTTTAGGGGTTTTTTAGTATGCTGAGTACGAATTACATGACAATTTTGTAATCCAATATGGCCGCCGCACTGTAATTACAAAATTCCATGATGGATATGGTTTAAAGGGTTTTTTAGTGTGCTGAGTACAAATTACATTATAAAATTGCAATCCAATATGGCCGTCGCGCCGTAATAACAAAATTTCATGACGCATATCGTTTTAGGGGTTTTTTAGTATGCTGAGTACGAATTACATGACAATTATGTAATCTAATATGGCCGCCGCACTGTAATTACAAAATTTCATGATTAGTATGGTTTAAAGCGTTTTTTAGTATGCTGAGTACGAATTACATGATAATTTTGCAGTCCAATATGGCCGCTGGGCCGTAATCACAAAACTTCATGATGGGTATCGTTTAAGGGGTTTTTTGGTATGCTGTGTACGAATCACGTGTCAATTTTGCAATCCAATATGGCCGCTGCGCCGTAATCACAAAACTTCATGATGGGTATCGTCTAAGGGGTTTTTTGGTATGCTAATAACAAATTCAATGGTAATTTAGCGATCCAATATGGCCGCCGCGCCGTAATATAAAAAAATCATACTGGGTATCGTTTAGGGGGTTTTTTCGTATGCTGAGTACGAATTACATAATAGTTTTGCTATTCAAAAGTAGCCGACGCGCCGTAATTACAAAATATCATGATGGGTATCGTTTAAGGCCGCTTTATTCGAACAATGGCCCGTGGGCCACATCTGGCCTTTGATAGTGGCCCATCTTAATATTGGCGTAAATCGGAACGCAGCATCAGCAGCAACTGCTTCAGAGGGCTAATTCTCCGAATAGCTTTATCGTTGGAAGTCTGCTAAGACGGTTGGGTTTAGTGGTCGCCCCTCCCAAATCTGAAACTTTGTGCTTTTACTTACATTGGAAGAGCCACGTTATAGATCCAGCATACAAGTAGGGGGCATTAGCATCGGTATCGAGCCCTTGATGAAGTATCTGGGGCTCGTACTTATTAGCGGATGGAATTTTGGACACCATTACCAAAGTGTGATCTCAAAACTGAAAGGGGGGGGGGGGGGGTCGAACAGCGGCATTCTCGTATTAGGTTCCCAAGTAAGGGGAACGAGGAGCCGTCAGAGTAATAAGAGGATACTGCATGGAATATCTCCAAGTTGGGACCCCTCCTTGGAACCTAGAAGCGAGGCCTCTCGACTCATTGTTTAAATGTCGCATGGAGGCGCTGGAAACCTGCATCTCGAAAAATCGAGGTCTCACCAGGGTGGGAAAAAGTTTCAATCAGGCCATCACCCACCCGAACTCCACAGTCTGCGATGAAGGCGCCGTAGACTTCTCTGCGCACAAGACTATCGGCCTTCATGACCGGGGGCCTTAGGACGGCGAGGGGGCTGCTCACCGTCCACCACCGCTCACCTTCTGCTTACAAAAGCTGAGGGGCAAGTGCGAGTTTCAGCGAGCGCTTGTCGACATTCACGGGTGAGCGCGTTATTGCCAATTTGTATGGAATCGAGACAAGTTCCCGCGTTTACAGCTAGGTGGCGGGGTCTCGATTCCATACGATTTGGCGCGCCGTGAATGTCGACAAGCTCACGCAAAAACTCGCACTTGCCCCTCAGGTTCAATACAGCAGCGTGACGTGAAAGTTTTACGCGCGCCGATCGTCCCAAGAAGCGAGATAACACCCGAACAACCCCTAAAGACATAAAATAATAATCAATATCATCAATACATATAATAAAATCGTAACAGGTCGCTGTCTGTACATGGAAGATAAATAAGAAAAAATATTATAGGGGGGCTTTATGAACGCAATAGAACCCAAAACAATGATTTTTAGAATTTTTGTCTGTTTGTCTGTATGTCTGTATGTCTGTATATCTGTATATCTGTTTGTCTGTACGGTTGTGCACGCTAATCTCAGTAACCGCTCAACCGATTGCAATGCGGTTTTTTTATTGTGTTGAGGTTTGCTCCAGTTAACATTTAGCGTTTGTTTTATGTAAATCGGTTTAGAAATAAAAGAGTTATAACACTTTTAAGAATCAGATATTTTGAAAATTTTAATTGTAGGGGTTTCTTTGAATGTGAGTGAACCTAAACTGGCGTGTTGGCTTAATTATAAAAGAGCTTAATGATTAAGACTATTTTTAAACAATTCAGTCCGCGCCGAAGGCGTGGACTGAATTGTTTTAAAATAGACTTAATCATTAAGCTCTTTTATGATTAAGCAAACAGGGCAGTTTCAGACGCTGCTTGGTGACTCTGATGAAGAAATACCTTTCCTTTCATACACCTTATGTGACGTAAACGAAGTTGCGGGCTCAGCTAGTATAAAATATAAATAAATAAATATAAATATTCACGGGCATTTCACACAATGCTATTTGATCCCAAAGTAAGCTAGGAATAACCTGCTTGTGTTATGTGGTGGTGTTATGTTCTGGTACCAGACCACGGATATTAATACTTATATACTTTTTAAATGCATGCATATTATACATAGAAACACCCAGACTCTTGAGACCAACATTTATGGGTCACACAAATATTTGTCCCCGGTGGGAATCAAACCCACGACCTCCAGCGCCGCAGGCGGTATCAGTATCGACTGCGCCACAGAGGCAGTCAAAGGAAAAGACTCTAACCCCTTAGGAGAGGCCGCAATGGTAGTCAAGGGAAATCCTGGCAAATCCTTTTGAGGGCCTACCCATGGTTTCTGACCGTGCAGTGATCGGGCACGTGTGGTTTTAGTGAGTAAGTGCTTATTATTCACCAGAGATTTCAAAAAGGGTTCAAATGTACCTACCAAAAATGGCATTTAAACATAAAATTCTTAGTAACTACTTTTTTTTTCACAAACTTGACAAGTAAGTTAAAAGTTCTGAACTTAATGACATAACATATCAAAAAACTTAAATTAAAAATACTTTTGTTTTTTTTTATATTTAATTCCCCAAATTGACGTCGCCACTAGCCTGATGGAAAGCCGTGGATAGCACGTCTCTGCATAGCGTCAAGGGCCTTCAGCAAGTACCTCACAGAGTTATCCCAAAGGTGAGAATAGTATTCGACGCAGGGGCGAATTTGCGTCTTGTACACTAGACATCTCTAATGTGGCGTGAAGTACCATCTACTCTTATTTAGGACTCCTAGTTTCCGCGAGGCCAGCCCAATACAACGCTCTATAGATTTTTTGTGATTGAGCTCACGCTGGACGTCTATACCGGGGATCTCCAGGTTGTCCTTTAGTGGAACCGTAATGTTCTGAAGAGAGGGTAGGGGTGGGAATGGGGACTTCTTAGCTGTAAACGCACACGCTTGTGCTTTCCCGGGATTGAACTCGACCAGGTTGTCTGAACCCCATTGGGCAATGTGACCCAGGTCCCGGTCAAGGTCCGCCACGAGTTGCCGTCTCTTCTCCTCCACGTCGTGTCACCCAAGCAGAGTCCGAGATCCTACTATTATGTAATTCGTACTCAGCACCCCAAAAAACCCCTTAAACGATACCCATTATGATTTTTTTATATTACGGCGCGGCGGCCATATTAAATCGCTAAATTACCATTGAATTTGTAATTAGCATACCAAAAAACCCCTTAACCGATACCCATCATGAAGTTTTGTGATTACGGCGAAGCGGCCATGTTGGACTGCAAAATTATCATGTAATTTGTACTCAGCACACTAAAAAACCCTTTAAACCATATCCATCATGGAATTTTGTAATTACAGTGCGGCGGCCACATTGGATTACAAAATTGTCATGTAATTCGTACTCAGCATACTAAAAAACCCCTAAAACGATATGCATCATGAAATTTTGTTATAACGGTGTCGCGACAATCACGATGATACGCGAGATTTGGAGAAAGAAGGTTAATGCTCTAGTCATGAAATCAAAATAACTGGTAAGATTGTAAGTCTATTTGTCCCACGACTTGTTCTGTATTTGAATTTGAATCTGAGTCCGTTTCTAATGTCAAATAGATATTTTTCAGTTCACGTCGGGTGACCGGAGCGGACGTATAACGCTGGTCTAATAACAAATTATCGAGACAAGTTAATTGTCAATAACGCGTGTGAACTGAACGCGTGTGATCTGAAGCACTGGAGCTGCTTGGCAGCTAGTCTACGCAAAATAAAAGGCTGGTAACTTTTTACATGTTTTATCTTGTTGGTGCTTCGTACAGCACATTTAGTAGTCATGAGGTCGATCTGCATTGACCGGGCCTGTGTGTCATCATGCCGGCCACAGGGGGACGTGAATGCAGTCTACAGTGGGAAATGTTTATGAAATGGGAATGGATTTAATATGTTATATCGCAGCCAATAATCCGCGGTCCACAGGCTTGGATCCAGCTCGCGGTGAGGTGTTTGCAACGCCGATACATTTGATGTCCTTCGGTATAAGGAGTCAATGTACCCATGAATGGGCTATAACGACCTGAGTATGCATTCATGTGCATTGTGACATGTAAAATGCGTACCAGCTGCTCTCCTTTCCTTGGAGAGTAACGGGTACTTCCTTTGATTTGTTCCAGGTGGAGCACACTGAGGCGGCTGTGGACGTGGACGGCTGTGATAGACTCGCTCTTTATTTTATGGGTGAGTCTTAGGTTTAAGGAACCCAGCGGGAAAGAATTATATCTAGTTATGCTTCTTCTGGTTATGCTTCTTTCCGACATGGTGGAGATGCTGGTTCCTTGACACCGACTCAAGGGTTGAAATTGATGAATTCTAATCATTTTAAGAGTAACACAGCTGTTTACGTTCATAGTTTTGCCTTTCGTGGTTTTCACCTGACACAACGTTTAAAGACATTAAAATTTTGACGTCTTTTTAATCCTTTTTTAAAATTTGGGACATTTGACCACAAACAATTAGTTATTTTTATTGACTAATATTATTAAAAACGAATGCAAAAAATAAATCGTCTGCAACATGCCTTAAAACCATAAATATTCTGTGATATTAAAATTTATTTTTCGTTTGAAAAAAGAAAAAATGGAATGTCAAGTCAAATCTGGCTGTCATTCACAAAGAGAATACAATACTACGTAAGAAGAGACGGGACTTCCATAGTGCGAAATAATCTTACGAAATGTCAAACCATGATCAACTGACAGTAGCCAACCTAACAACTTTAACACATACAGTTGCCAACATTAGGGAAAAATAGTGATGTATACTATATTTATCGATATCGATACTATATTTATCGATATCGATAAATGCAGTGGTCTTTACTTCTAGTATAGGCTCAGTTTTGGTTGTGAAATGATAAGTTCATAAAATATTATTATATTTATTTAAAAAAACAATATTTGTAATTTCAGCGCCTTATTCTGACTTCTGACTGTGTATCATAATGACCCTTTTTAATTACCAAATATTAGGACGCTTGCTTCATTATTGCCTTCGTCTTTAATCACTAAAGTACAGTAATTAGCTGAAACAAAATAATGAGATAATTACAATATTTTTGTTATTTTTAATATTTTTTATCGTACGAGTTATAGATATGTAGCCATGATTTCTGAAGTGGCACCAACCTTTTGTTATGGTGATGGTGATTATTTAGCTAAATCCATTAATCAAGCAATTTTATTTTGAATCAAATTTGTCTGTTCAATCAATTCTGCAGCTCGCTGTAGTGACTGTATATAATATTGACCTTTTTGAATACTAAATATTAGGATGCTTGCTTCATTATTGCCTTCGTCTTTAATCACTTTATACACATGGTAGGTAATTGGCTGAAACAAAAATAATGACAATTATTCTTGTGTTTTTTTTAACATATTTTTGTGTTAAGTGGCTTGGCAGTGACTCTTATTGATGGAACTGCAAATTTCTTTAACTGCGTCCTTTTTTTCCTAAAATCTTTGTCCGCAAACAAATTTTAACTGGTGGAGTTTCTCTATGGGTATATGTATATGCTAAATCCTCGTTTCCTGTTTTCTTCACCCATTCCTTAAAACTAAAAATAAAACATCGATATATAAGTAATTGCAAAACTACTACCACACTATTTTCCTAACGATTATACAATATATAATTTTCATTGTTTTCACCCATATAACCTATGAACCATTGATAGATTTACTAATATACTACTCACCGAAGCTCATCCATAGGAAATCTGGCCATGAAAAACCGTTTTGTGCCGTCTTTTCTTCCAGATTTTAAACCGCATATTTCACACTTTTTATAATGCATAATTCGATAAACTATGTAGAACAAACACAAGAGAATATAATATAGAGAACGAATTAATAGCAAAAATAAGCTATTATCTCAATTATTTCAATAATATCTTTCAGAGAAAAATAAATTGAAAATAACGAATATCAACTTGACATCTACAGTGACAGACAGATGACATTTCCTCAAGGAACGAGCGAGGCAGATAGAGTAATTGAGTGAGACACATATAGTCGCCATCACAATTTGGTCAATTTTCATACATTTTTTTGCTTGTACCTAGTTGCGACAGACTGGTCATTCAAAATGAAAATTTTTAAATTTGAATTTAATTTACTAATTATATTTATAAATAAATACTAAAGTTAAATAATAAGAAAATTTGAACAAAAGGTAAGTCATTTTATTAATTTAAGCAAATTTCTTTTACCTAGTCGAGAGGCAGTTTCCGATTATTTAATCATCGTACATACGTGAGTTTGTTGAAAGTTTCTTCAGAAAATAAGATAATTCATGAAATTTTCACTGTTCCCTATTATCATTGAGACATTTTCTTGTTATAACAATGATGTTATGTTTGTTGATAGTTATGTTTGTTGGACATTACAGGAGCAGGAGATATGATCATGAAAACAATCAAACAGCTATCCTTAATTATAAATGCAGAATTAAATGCTCAGAAATTATGTGAAATAAATACTATGGAAGGAAATAGTGCACTTCGCAATACACTTACTATGGAGACTCTACATATTAGAGGATATCAAGACAGAAGACTATGAATTGTTGATTCTGTCAAGTCAACGAAAATAAAATTACGAATGTAATGTATAAATTGTGAATGTTTTATTGTATTGCGTTGAAATAAAGTGAATTTGAGTTTAAAGCTTCAACTTATTCTGCTAAAATCTACTACCTCTAAGTTGTACCAAATACAAAACCATAGAAGAAAGAATAAAGGTGTTAACGGTACAAAAAGCTTGTTTTAATTGATTTTTCTAGAGGTCATAATTCTAGTAAGTGTGCAGTATGGGATAAATACTCTGTCTGTAAGACTATATCATCACTTAGCTATATGTCCAGCAATGAAATATTTTAGTGTAAACACAAAGTCTTCGATAGATAGATAAGATCGTAGATCTTATAGACAGCAACGAGGAAGATTACAGGTCAGTATAACATTACAAAGAAATGTAGAATTTTATTAGATTGTGGAAGCCAAAGGAGTTATGTAACTCAAAAGATTGCTAAAGAGTTACAAATGGTCATCGAGGAACAACAACAATTGACAATTTTCACCTTTGGATCTGAAACTCCTAGAACATAAGAAAGTCCTTTAGTCAAATTTCAAGTATTGACTAATAATAAAATCTTGAAGACAATGTATGCAAATGTTGTTCCAACTATATCTCAAGGCGTCCCATGTTTCAAAGAAGAATTATTTCAAATTAGTAAAAATTATACTTTAGCTGATGACGGTTCACTATCAGATAAAGTAGACATATTAATTGGAAATGATTATTATCACTCAATTATAATGATGAATAAAATATGTATTGCAAAAGATTTATATTTGATTGAATCAGAATTTGGATGGATTGTCTCGGGTCTTATTACTAATAGACATATAGAACAAATGTCAATGGTAACATTTTGTCAATGCTCTTGTAAGATAGGACTTAGCCAACCGGATCCACCATTGGATTTAGGAAACTTGAAGATGTTATGGGATCTAGAGTCTATTGGCATCACAGATTCACCGAAGATAAGCAGAGATGAAATTGCAATCAAACATTTTAATGAAACAATGGAAATGCGAGACAATAGATACTATGTTAGTTGGCCGTGGATCAACTATCCACCAGATTTATCTTCAAACTATGGATTAGCACATGGAAGATTAATTGGATTACTCAAGAGATTGGATCAAAAAACTCTTCAAACATATGATCAGACATTGAAACAACAAATGGAAAAGGGAGTTATTGAACTAGTCCCATCAAGAGAAGTGAAGGATAATGATCATCCTATACATTATATACCTCATCACGGAGTCTTAGCCCCTGGAAAAGCATTGAGAATTGTATATGATGCATCGGCAAAGACAAAGGGTAGTAAAAGTTTAAATGAAAGTTTATACTGTGGACCATTATTATTGGAAGATCTAACAGGATTGATTATAAGATTTAGAAGTCATAAGATTGGATTGACTGCAGATGTGGAAAAAGCCTTTTTACAAATAGGACTTAAGGAACAAGATAGAGATGTAACAAGATTCCTATGGTTGAAAGACATAGAAGAGTCCATTTGTTTTAAGACGGATTGAAGAGATTAAAAGAAACAAAGATCTATCTTTTAGATATGTTCCAACTGAGTTGAATCCTGCTGACGTGGCCACAAGACCATCAAGAACAAATGAAGATATGAAAAGATGGTTAAATGGTCCAGATTTTCTACTAGAAGATACTGAGAATTGGCCCGTTAACCCAAGTTATCAAAATACCTTATATGTGGGTGAAGATTTCAGTGAGACAGATCATATTGAAGTAATGAACAAAGAAGATAATTGTGTAATGAAAGAATATAAAGAACGCACCCATATGGAAGATAGTACCTTGCAAATGATTAAATCAACACAGTCAAAATACTTTAAAGATGAGTTGAATAATAAACAAGCTAACTTGAGCAGAAATTTAAAATTATTCAAAGACATTGATGGTGTCCTACGTTGTAGAGGCAGACTCAAGTATGCAGAATGGTCGTTTGATAAAAGATACCCTATTCTTATTCCTAAAGATTGTGAATTTACACGGAAAATTATAAAAGAAACACACGAGAAGAACTATCATGTAGGAGCCAGTCACACATTAAGTCTAATACGACAGTCATACTGGATACCTCAAGGCAAGCGGCAAGTCCAAAAGATACTTCGAAAATGTCTGAACTGTGTCAAATGTAACGGCGGACCATATAAGTTACCAAGTACTCCTCCACTACCTCCTGAGAGAGTAAACTATAGTAAACCATTTACATTCACTGGGATAGACTATCTAGGACCAGTGTTGGTAAAAACAGAAAACGGAACAGCCAAGAGATGGTTGTGTTTATTCACATGTTTGGCAGTTCGAGCTGTACATTTGGAAGTGGTACAGAACTTATCAGCTGAAGAAGGATTATTATCTATAAGACGCATGGCATCAACCAGAGGCGTACCAAGTTTAATTACTTCAGACAACGCTACTCACTTCAAGCTGATAGCTGATATCATATCAAACAAATATTGTGTTGAAAATGAAATCAAGTGGAAGTTTATTCCTCAGCTAGCACCGTGGTTTGGTGGATTTTACGAGAGATTAGTAGCGCTGGTTAAACAATGTATGAGAAAGACATTGGAAAAGCACCTATTAGGAGATAGTCAATTAACAACAATTATTAAAGAAATTGAAACAGTTATAAATACAAGACCATTGTTATATGTGAGTACAGAAGTGGAACACTGCTTGACCCCAGCAGATTTTCTACAAGTTGGAAAATACATAACTTTAGAAACAGTTCAAAATCAACCTATAATAACAGGTATATCGACTAAGAATAATTTAATTAATAGTTGGAGAAGAGCAAGAATCATAATAGAGAAATTCATAGAAATGTTTCAAAATCGTTATTTACCAAGTCTACGGGAAAGATACAATCATTCCGTGAAACAACCCCGTACGAGGTCAAGTTTGACACCACGTGTAGGTCAAACAGTCCAAATCAAAAGCGAGAAACCTAGGATAGGTTGGAAGGTTGGAAAAATTGTATCTCTGATCAAGGGAAGTGACGGTTTATGCAGAGTCGCACAAATTAAAGTTGACAACACTATATTCACTAGGTCAATATCACATTTGTATCCTTTGGAAATCGAAGAAGACCAACAAGATTCATCATCAGTGGATCAAAACGAAGAACAGATCAATATTGAAGATGCAAACATAGTCCCAAAAGAATTGAATAATATACCAGTAAGTGAAAATAGCCCAAATGTTGATATGTCAATAGAAAGTTCTGATTCTGATGTAAACAACACAAATGACGATACTTCACATGAAACTGAAAATACCATTGAAGTTATGGAAGAATCAAATCCAGTCACAATTGAAGCTGAACCTGATGAAGTGATGGAAGTAGAACAACTCGGTGCAATTAGAAATGAACGAGCAGCTAAAGTCCGTGCTCTACAAAAGATAAGAGAATGGACTCGCAACCTAATGGTTTTATTTTAGCTTTCCTTGGCCGGAGGGTCGATTTCTTCGCGAAATGCGAATGTAAATAATGTAAATATACATACTAAATTCTTCATGAGACACGAACATCTCTTTTCTACATACTAAATTCTTCAGGAGACATAATGTCTCTTCATTTTTCTTTTTCCTTTGTGGGGAATGTCGCGACAATCACGATGATACGCGAGATTTGGAGAAAGAAGGTTAATGCTCTAGTCATGAAATCAAAATAACTGGTAAGATTGTAAGTCTATTTGTCCCACGACTTGTTCTGTATTTGAATTTGAATCTGAGTCCGTTTCTAATGTCAAATAGATATTTTTCAGTTCACGTCGGGTGACCGGAGCGGACGTATAACGCTGGTCTAATAACAAATTATCGAGACAAGTTAATTGTCAATAACGCGTGTGAACTGAACGCGTGTGATCTGAAGCACTGGAGCTGCTTGGCAGCTAGTCTACGCAAAATAAAAGGCTGGTAACTTTTTACATGTTTTATCTTGTTGGTGCTTCGTACAGCACATTTAGTAGTCATGAGGTCGATCTGCATTGACCGGGCCTGTGTGTCATCATGCCGGCCACAGGGGGACGTGAATGCAGTCTACAGTGGGAAATGTTTATGAAATGGGAATGGATTTAATATGTTATATCGCAGCCAATAATCCGCGGTCCACAGGCTTGGATCCAGCTCGCGGTGAGGTGTTTGCAACGCCGATACATTTGATGTCCTTCGGTATAAGGAGTCAATGTACCCATGAATGGGCTATAACGACCTGAGTATGCATTCATGTGCATTGTGACATGTAAAATGCGTACCAGCTGCTCTCCTTTCCTTGGAGAGTAACGGGTACTTCCTTTGATTTGTTCCAGGTGGAGCACACTGAGGCGGCTGTGGACGTGGACGGCTGTGATAGACTCGCTCTTTATTTTATGGGTGAGTCTTAGGTTTAAGGAACCCAGCGGGAAAGAATTATATCTAGTTATGCTTCTTCTGGTTATGCTTCTTTCCGACAAACGGCGCGGCGGCCATATTGGATCGCTAAATTACCATTTAATTTGTAATTAGCATACGAAAAAACCCCTTAAACGATACCCATCATGAAATTTTGTGATTACGGCGCAGTGGCCATATTGGATTGGAAAATTGACTTGTGATTCGTACACGGCATACCAAAAAACCCCTTAAACGATACCCATCATGAAGTTTTGTGATTACGGCGCAGCGGCCATATTGGACTGCAAAATTATCATGTAATTCGTACTCAGCATACTAAAAAACCCTTTAAACCATACCTATCATGAAATTTTGTAATTACAGTGCGGCGGCCATATTGGATTACAAAATTGTCATGTAATTCGTACTCAGCATACGAAAAACCCTTTAAACGATACCCATCATGAAATTTTGTATTTACAGCCCGGCGGCCATATTGGATTGCCGAATTTTCATGTAATTCGTACTCAGTATACGGAAAAACCCCTTAGAGGCTTGGACTTTTTTTTGTTGAGAAGTTGATACTATGACGACCTTGAGATTTTACCTTAACACCAGGTCCAGCATACCATCCTATAGTATTATCATTGCAGTTAAATAAGTATTCCAAGTTTAAGCTCAATCGGAGCATGAGAAGTGGTTTAAATCTTACTTGAGTTCCGTTCCAAAAAACGTCAAAAATGTTTGCTGTATTGGAGATCGGAGACCTTTTTTTTTTTTTTTTTTAACGTGAGGGAAAATCCTCGTAGGATGCTATGCCGGACTCTTACCGACTAAAAAACCTCACGTAACGCCCAACAGCCTATGGTTGAGAGCCCCGGGTAAGCCCTCAGGAAGGATGTCCCGTGACTCCCAACAGACCTACGGCCGCCAATGCGGCCTCGCCCAGGGGGTGGTTCGGGTGCAATCCCGCGTCTATGGGGGGTTTCGGGTGTGACCCCGCTTCTAAGGGGGGGCGTGCGTGAGTGCTCACGTCACGCTGCCGTCATGGGCCTGCTTCTGTACGGACGGTGAGCGGCCCTCTCACCGAGACCTTAAATATTAATATAAATAATCTGTTTTTAGTATTTTTTATTGTTTAGTGCCAAAAGAAACACATAATCTGTAAAAAAAACCGCTCGCTCTAATCTACGTTCATGAGATACAGCCTCGTGATGGACAGATAGACAGATGGACGGCGAAGTCTCTTAAATAGCGTTAAACATCGATTAAAAAGTTGAAATTCCTATAACCAATCGATTCCTATCAAAACATTTTCGGGTCTAAATAACCAAGCCACAAAACAATTTAAAAAAAAAAGTGCCGGCAAAACGTGCGATTCTTTTGCAGCAGTGTGCGCACCCATACTTGCGTTTGCGTTGCGGCACGGCAACCGGAACGGAACGCATCGGATCGCAAAGCAGTGGGCGCTCGCAAGAGACGGGACTCCCATACCTTCATTTTGATTCATTAAGGGCACCCGACACGGTCAATTGGGCATGACAAGTCTACGTGCTTGAGTCAAGTTATTGACCGTTTACCACGTAGACTTGACGCTATCATCAATAAATCTACGGTTTGATGGGAATTGAAGTAGAAAAGAGCGTATTAAAAAAAACGGCACTTGATGCACTTTCGATTGATGTGAACTGACGGGACTTGACAAGTTTTTATTTTTAATTTTTTTTTTAACGCGGAGACTGCAGATTAGGCACTTCGCCGCCTTGTTTCGGGGGAGCAAGGCGGCTTTGTGTGGGACTCGCGGTCAACATGGTACCGTCCTACCCACTAAACCCCGCGGTGTTCCGCCTCGCCTTAACCGGGTCGCAGGATAGGCCGGTGGATAAATCACTGCGGCCCGGCAAAGGTTCGCCCCGTTACATCATCGGGACTCTCCACGGGGGGGCTTGATGGACTGCCCCCCCCCCTTAAATCCTAATGGAGTTGGAAGTGCTGATTCCGTCGGTCTGCTCTCGGATGCCCCTCTGTAAGCAGAGGGGGTAGAGAGCGGCCAAGCGCGGGGCGGGCGCTCAAAGCACCCCCGGAATGACAAGTTTTTATTTATTTTGCAATCGGAAAACTTCAAAACGTCAAATTCAAAAAAGTTGCGGAATCGATCAGCGTCCAAGAATGTATTCAATATTTTTTAGATAATAGTTTACCTATATATATTAGACGCCCTGTTTGGTTCGGAGGCAAAAATACTGTCTTTTAATCAAGAGGTCGCGGCTTCGATCCAATATGGCCGCTGCGCCGTAATCACAAAATATCATGATGGGTATCGTTTAAGGGGATTTTTGGTATGCTGAGTACGAATAACATGATAATTTTGCAATCCAATATGGCCGCTGCGATGTATTCACATAATATCATGATGGGTATCGTTAAAGGGATTTTTTGGTATGCTGAGTACGAATCACATGATAATTTTGCAATCCAATATGGCCGCCGCGCCATTATCACAAAATTCCATGATGGGTATCGTTTAAGGGGTTTTTGGTATGCTGAGTACGAATTTCGGGTTAATTTTGCAATCCAAGATGGCCGCCCCACCACCGTTGTAAATTTTCATGTTGGATATCGTTTATGGGGTTTTTTGGTATGCTGAGTACGAATTTCAGGTTAATATTGCATTCCAATATGGCCGCCGCACCACCGTTGTAAAATTTCATGTTGGTTATCGTATAACGAGATTTTTGGCATGCTGAGTACGAATTTCAGGTTAATTTTGCTATCCAAAATGGCTGCCGCGCCACCGTTGTAAAATTTCATGTTGGATACCGTATAAGGGGTTTTTTGGTATGCTGAGTACGAATTTTGGGTAAATTTTGCAATCCAAAAAGGCCGCCCCACCACCGTTGTAAATTTTCATGTTGGATATCGTTTATGGGGTTTTTTGGTATGCTGAGTACGAATTTCTGGTTAATATTGCAATCCAAAATGGCCGCCGTGCCACTGCTGTCAAATTTCATATTGGATATCATATAAGGGTTTTTTGGTATGCTAAGTACGAATTTCGGGTTAATTTTGCCATCTAAAATGGCTGCCGCGCCACCATTGTAAAATTTCATGTTGGATACCGTATAAGGGGTTTTTTGGTATGCTGAGTACGAATTTTGGGTTAATTTTGCAATCCAAAAAGGCCGCCGTGCCACTGTTGTGAAATTTCTTGTTGGATATCGTATAGAGGGTCTTTTGGTATGCTGAGTACGAATTTAAGGTTAATATTGCAATCCAATATGGCCGCCGCACCACCGTTGTAAAATTTCAAGTTGTTTATCGTTTAAGGAGGTTTTTGGTATGCTGAGTACGAATTTTAGGTAAATTTTGCAATCCAAAATGGCTGCCGTGCCACTGTTGAGAAATTTCATATTGGATATCGTATAAGGGTTTTTTTGGTATGCTGAGTACGAATTTTGGGTTAATTATGCAAGCAAAAAAGGCCGCCGTGCCACTGTTGTGAAATTTTATGTTGGATACCGTTTAAGGGGTTTTTGGTATGCTGAGTACGAATTTCGGGTTAATTTTGCAATCCAAAATGGCCACCGTGCCACTGTTGTGAAATTTCATGTTGGATATCGTTTAAGGGGTTTTTTGGTATGCTGAGTACGAATTTCAGGTTAATTTTGCAATCCAATATGGCCACCGCGCCGTAATCACAAAATTTCATGATGGGTATCGTTTATGAGCTTTTTTAGGCTGAGTACTATTTTAATGTAATAATAATAATAATAACACTACCATAGTCAGCAGATATTTTTTCAACTAAAATATTTTTATTAAATTTTATTCATAAAACAGCGAATATTTACTATAAATATTTCAGAAAATCAAGAATAGAAGTAATAGAACCTATAATTTCAATATTCAATGGAAATACTATGGAAATTTTGGAAAAATACTACAATATTATAATGACATGACAGATGCAAATGTCAATTGAAAAATAACACGAAAATGGATACATATTAAATGGAAAAATCATGTTGACTAGGGTCAAAAGCAGACAAAATGCACTCACACCATCCCCGGACTCGTCAGGCGGCTCCACTTCGCACCCTAAGGATACTGCTTTACCTGCCTGCGAAATGTCGAAATCCACCAGTAGCAGTGACGAGTATTTCTCCCCACCGACGTCGCCACTACCTGTACGTCGGCAGGGGAGAGGCCGGTCGCCAGCTAGCTTGGGACCCCGAGGCCCACCGGCCTCGAATAGGGCCCCCGCTGCCGGTGGTAATGTGCACCGCATGAAGTGGACTAAAGAAATTAATGAAAACGTCATGCGGGCATATTTTGCGGCTTCAGTGCTAGGTGCTAACCTCACTGCGTACCGTGGCCGTTTACTTTCTGTATTTCAGGAACTTGAACCAGCTGTCAACGTGTCAGCACAGCGATTATCGGATCAGGTGCGGGCTATCCAGCGTTGTAATAAGCTTGATAGTCCGACACTTGAGAGGCTACTACTTCGTCGCAAGTTGTGTGTACCTCGTCACAAATTCATACACCACCAGTTAGTACACCTGTAGTTGCTGAGGAAGTTGTTGATGATGAGACTATATCCGTAAGTACCCAATGTGAGAATCGTTTAACCTCTCAACCGTGTTGTGCCGTATCCGTCCATACCCCCCCATATGTGTTGTCCCGTATCCGTCCCAAGAATACCGGCTCTAAATTTACGCAAATAAAACGCTAATTCTCTTGAAAATAGGTTCTTTTATTGCTTGATATTGTATCTATGATCATCAATTTTACCACTCAGTAGTGCCATCGTTAAAAAAAAAATATATATCAGTCAAACAATTCGACAAACGCCGATTTGCAATATTTGAAATCTGTTTTTAGGAGTGATTTATTGCTGGAATCCAGATAGTTTACTTATCAATTGATTGGAAAATTATCTAGAAATGTGTAAAAATAAAAATAACCAAATTCTGTGAACTAATTTATTGACAAAATCGTTAATGTTTTGCAACAGGTAATGTTCGATAATATTATAAAAAAACATGATTTTATAAATAAATGTTCATAAATAACATTATTCACTTATTTATCTTCCTAAAACAGTCATTGTTCATATTATGATTCATATAAATTTTCCTTGAATTTTGAGAAATTCGAAGAGCAGTCGCGCGCTCCCAGCGGCCTGTCTAACTTGCCACAGACGACGGGTACAAATTTGTTGCCCCTTCCACGTACGAAAGGTTAAGGAGTGCTTTGGAAGATGCGATTGTGGAATATCGGTTTGCAAGTGCAGATTGTAAACCACGTCTTCCTCGTATGCCCATGCATAAAAGAAATCGGGCTCTGGTGTGTGCCCTGGATTCACTATTGCACCAATATCTGGACAATAGTGAAGATCTTAGTGATACGCACTCAATCCTGTACTGTACGGCGGTTGCAGCTTGTCGAGTAGCTAAGGTTAAATTTTACACAAATGAAACTGCTACTCGACCTAGGTCTGCAAAACCTACTTGGCAGTGTAGGATTGAGAGGCGTATTTCCGAGGCCAGGGCACTCATCGGGAAACTTATATGTTTCAGTTCGGGTAATACCCGTCCGAAGGTGATGCGCTTTGTGAAACAAGCGTTCTTTGGGACTAACATAAGTCCTCAAAGATACGCATCATGTGTCACAGAGCGCATCGATCTTCTGAAACAAAAGGTTTATGCATGGGCAAATCGTGTTAGACGCTACAAAGTGCGAGTAGATCGATTTAACCAGAATCGTATGTTCCAAAAAAACGAGAAGTGGGTTTACAGGAACTGGGAAACCCCATATCTTCCAGAGGTTAATGACGTAACTCACCCAGATGATGATACTAGTAATGCATTTTGGAGGAACCTCTGGTCAAGACCCTTAGACCATATATCACGGGACTAGCCTTTGCGAACCACCGCATACAAAAATATTCTGCCAGTTTTCATTCAAGTGAAGGGGGAAACACAAAGACATATAAAATTTCATTATATTTAAAAATGTATTAATCGACAAACGCGTAATGGCTGTTGTGTGTTAATTTTTATTGTACAGTCAACTACAATGAAATGTACTAGTTTAATCATATAAAATGATGTACTGATGTACAGTGCTTTTTATAAAGCCAAAAGACCAAATGGTCATGTGCAATGGCAGAAAACAATGCTTAAGTAAGGCGCATCCTGTGGTTAGATGATCTAAGTCAAGACCTGTTGATCATACTGAGGGTGATTGGATGAGAGATGTTGAACGGTCATGTTAGAATATAACGGATATGGAACCAGTTTATATAGATGCAGAAGATGTTGCTTGTGCAGCTCGTTCGCTCCCGAATTGGAAATCAGCGGGACCGGGCGGACTGCATAATTTCTGGTTAAAATGGTTCCGCAGCTCACATGGCCGTTTAGCATCACAATTTCAATCATCCCTAGATATGGGTTCACTACCCGATTTTATGACTACTGGTTTAACTCACTTACTCTACAAATCTGGTAGTGCTACGGATCCCAAAAATTATAAACCCATTACATGTTTACCAACTGTCTATAGTCCAATCCTGCCCGAACTGGCAATAATGTAAACATGTCATGTTTTGACAAGCGTTCTCTAAGACAGATGAGTAGAAAAATATAATATGACAAAACATTTTAAGCTATTGCATAGCTTCTATCGCGGGCCTTGCGTGGAGACCGAATCCAGAAATTGTGTCACGAAAACGAGTCACACTCTCGGCTACCTTCGGCCACGTTCGTGTATCTCGTCTCGCACTTCATAAATTTTTTGTTTACGTCAATTATGAACTCTGCAGTCGTTATAATATTATTATATTGTGTCAAATAATCCAAAAATTGATGCTTATACCCAGAATCGATCTTGCGCCTTCTGCGTACCGATCCGCGTCTTAACCACTCGACCAAAGTTGAATTAAGAGTGCTGGTTGAATTTAGAGTTCATAATGTGAAATGACAATTTCGATGCTGTCAATTACATTAGTTGCTGTCAATTTACTTCGTCTAAATAAAAATTCGACTATAGGTGTATATAGTACGAGAGCCCACGACCAAAATTTTTGTCTCATAGCAATACAGCCAAAACCGCATCAAATCGATAGATACGATTATCCTGAACTCGAAAATACCAATATCAGACATTTTCCGCGTAGCGTTTGATCTGACCGAATTTTCAAAATTGTCAAAGAATTTTACCGAACTGCATCATAGCAATATGTCTGATTTGCAGACTGTAGTTGAATGATAGTTCTGAGATACCGGAAACATATTTTTCAGACGTTAGTGGTGTAGCGCAAACCCGTAAAATCACGTAAAAAAATTAAAAATGAGACAAAAAAAATGTCTCATAGCAATACGTCTGAAAATCTTTTTTATTAGTAAATTTTGGTTATTTGATGCGACAAAACAATTTTCAGACGGAAATGTGAACGCATTAAATTTTGAGACCGTTTTGAAAATGTTAACAAATTTTACCGATCGGTATCATAGCAATATGTCTGAAAATTGTTGGACATGATAAAATAAGTTGTCCACATGTGCAAAAAAATTATATCAGACAAATTAAGTGTAGTACCTTCTCTATCAGACAACTTTTCGATACTCCGATATCATTTAAAAATCGTATTGAGGCATCTTGAATTCTCTGTTACAAACCAATGAATACGTTGCGACCCTGAATTTATTAGATGATAATTAATAAAGAATTTACCCGACACGTAACATTGAAGTTGAAGGACTGAAAAAATCGCAGAAAAGGAAACTGGGATGAAGTTGAAGTTGCTACACTTAAAGTGTCTGAAAACAGGTTTTTGGTAATCATGGCAGCAATACGAAAAGTTAAAAAAAAAATTATCCGTATTGCTATGATACAGGTCGGCTAAATTTCTTGACATTTTCAAAAATGCGCTCAGGATATGTGCTACGCGCAAAATGTCTGAAAACAAACTTTTTCGTAATACAATTATAAAATCTATGTACATTTTCACTATCAGACGTATTGCTATAATACCGACTGCCTTTTTTTTTTGACACAGCAGAAATGGCCTCCCACGCAGTTGCTACACTTTCGACCGTTACTGCACACCTAGTCGGGTTCAGAATCATACAATCTAACGACTTTATAGGGTTTTTGCCGTATTGCTATGAGACATGGTTTTGGTCGTGGGCTCTCGTACTAATAGGTATTCATCATCTATGTACAACAGTGAACTGTACTCGTATAATTTGTGTAAAAAGTGTTTTAAATATGAATAAACAAAGTGCAGTTATTAATGAAGAAAGTCACGAAAAATAGTGAAAGAAAATGAGTGAGTACCATGGAGCAAATATAAGAGGTGAGTACTCTATATACATACATTTTATTATTATTATCACCAATGCAGTATTATTTTTTGTTTTGTTAATTTATATATAATACTGCTATAAAGATAACCAAACCCGGGAGTACGTTCCCATGGGAAGCGGGAAGAAAATTTCACGCTGACGTAGCCGCGAGCGCCATCTATCTCATACCTATGTACTTTAAACGTGTCATAAAAGCACTGATCTGTATTATTACCACTGGATTGGCTGTCTCATACAAATGACAGCGAATTATTTGTGCCGATTTGAAACGCCTCTAGAGTTGGTTCAAGGAACTAAATCTGACGTATCATGCAAAATGACTTCCCGTATCGCACCGGGAATTACGAATTATTTTGTAATTTAAGGACTTTTGTGCAGTTTAGTAAGGATTTGTGTGGTTACAAAAAAGCAATATACATGGTGAAATGTGTGTTTTGCAAAATTAGCTTCAAAAAAGGGAGCAACATTAGATTTCACAGGTAAGTTGAATTTTTGTAATTTTTATCATTAAATCAGCCTGACCTACATGTAAAATGCTTGATTATTTACAAAATATGTATAAGAATAATATATAGGTGAGATTAAATTATTTTTAAGCACAAAAATAGGATTTTAATTTCATTTAGTGATGTCCATATTGTCATATCGATAAACTTGATCATGGTCTGATGTGATCGAAAACTTTTCTTTTTAGGTAATATGTCTAATAATGGTATCATTTTGCATTACATGTGGTCACGCCTTCATCTCCGAAGGGGTAGGCAGAGGCATACTATATGCCCACATTTCACCATTTTAGAATTTGTCCCACGTAACAATTAGTGAGCCGTATTGCCGTGTTGAGATGGACAGGCGCAGGTTGCGACTGCCCGCTGTTGAAATTTTTCAAGCCGCCCAAAAAGGCCTTCAACATGGCTTAACGACGGCCATTTTACTGACAACCGGGACCAACTGATTAACGTGCCTTCCGAAGAACGGAAACGCTCAAATAAATGTGACAAAGTGGTCACCAGAATGGTCACCCATCCAAGGACTGGCCATAGTGAAAGTTGCTTACTGCAGTGATTATTTACAGAACACTGAGTCCGCGGGGCCACGAGCGCTTCAATATATAATAATGGTATCAACCAAACAAAATCTTATTAGTAATATTTATTTAACTTATTTTCTGACATTAACTTGTGTGGGTAATACTTACTACATAATGTTTTTTTACTCTATTGATGTATGTTTATTTTATTGCAGATTTCCAACTGATCCAAAAATCAGAAGTGCATGGCTTGGCAACATCTGGCGATCGTCTGTGTTCTAATCATTTTGATGTTAAATGTTATTATAAGCATTACACAAGAACTTCCCGGTTAATAAATAGTATACCGTCCGCTGGTGTACCATAGTTTTAAAATAAAGTGTAAAATAAATAAATGAATAATAAAATCACGTTTATTTTTTTTTCTACACATAACTCCCTTTCTATTTCTATGGCGCATGATATATATATATATATATATATACGCTCACTTCGTGGTGAAATGGACAATGACAAAAACATCAAATTAACTGAAGTATCTGAAAGCCACGGACACTTAAGTGGTTAAGAAGACTGACTGTCTTGCGATCGAGAAGACCCGGGTTCGAATCACTCCTAGCACAAGCAATTTAGCTTAGTTGGAGAAGTCAAAGGGAATATTCGTAATTTCGGTTGGTAATATTCTTATATTAAACAAATTATAAACAAAATTAATTTTAAAATATATAAGTAGGTATACTAAAAATGTTTTCATTTCAAATTAAACCTATCGATACGCGTCAGTTCAAGAAAGTTTGGCACATCACTAATTTTAGTTCTCTGAACCAGCGCTGCTGATTTCAGCGCCACAATGGCGAGAATTAAGAAGGCATAACTTTAGTTTGACAGCCACCTATCCAGTGTGGTAATAATACAGATCAGTGCATAAAAGTCACAACAATACCATACATGCATATTTCAAAGAATGTCTATTATTACCATAAAATTTGTAAAAATAGTTTTTAAGAAGAAACCTATTGTTTTATCTTTTAACTAGCTGACCCTCGCAACTTTGTTTACGTCACACAAGGTCTATGAAATTAGAGGTATTTATTAATCATACTCATCAAGTAGCGTGTGAATCTGCCCTGTTTGCTTAATCAAAATAGAGCTTAATGGTTAAAGCTATTCCTCAGTATAGAATTTTCCTCAGTATAAACAATTTACATACAAACACCGGCGTGTTAGAATTTTATTACATGTATCAATGTAGTAGACGTAACGTGTATAAAATGACATCAATCAAATGTCATCAATATTCTGAAAAAGAAATTAAAAATAGAGTTCACAAACTCTTTTGAAAATACGTACTGTACCTACCTTAGAGGATCGTTATGAAGATTACAGGATAGTTAACAACCATCCATAGAAAATAGATGGTATAATGCTGAATACCGCAAAGAACAATCGGCGCGGCATAGAATGGGGCCTATACTGATATCCTGGAGGATTTAAATGATGCCGATGTCCTGTGCCTACTGAGGCACACACACGCCGTCATGCATGTCTGCAGGACAACGTGCAGGACAACGAGCAGGATGAGGCAGCGAATGGCTGGACTGAAATTAAAATCGACATACGAAAGAGATGTGGTGGAGGCACTAATTCACGTACCTCGGGAGTGTCGTGTCTGAAACTGATGGGATAGAAGAGTACCTTACATCATTTCGAGTCTCGCCAAGGCCAGAACAACCTTTACACAGCCGCGCCCCGTGGGCAGTTGCGAAAATGGACACGAAGAGTGAAACTCAAAACAAAGTAAACGATAAAACTGTACTGCTAACTGCTATACGGATGCGAGACATGGAAGGTCACTAAAGACATTTCGCACCAGCTACCAGCTATAAGTCTTCGTCAAACGCTGCCTCCAATGAATCCTCGGTACATACGGGCCCGAGAACATCACGAACGTAAGACTATTGGAACGCTGCAGTGAGACCAACAGATCAAACGTCGGAAGTGTAGCTGCTGCGCTAGATTGGACACACGCTGCAAAGGGACCACGATCACATCATACCAAGGCAAGTCTTACTGAAACTACTGGTAGGGTTTCAAAAACTGTTCGATAGTAAGTAGGTACATTAATTGATAGTGGCTATAGGCTACATAACATACATACATACATACATATGGTCACGCCTTTATCCCCGAAGGGGTAGGCAGAGGCATATTATATGCCCACATTTCACCTTTGTATAATTTGTCCCACGTAATAGGTGGTGAGCCGTATTGCCGTGTTTAAATGGACAGGCGCAGGTTGTGACTGCCTGCTGTTGAAATAAAGCCTTCAACTTAGCTTAACGACTGCCATTTTACTGGCAACCGGGACCAACGGCTTAACGTGCCTTCCGAAGCACGGAAACGCTCAAATAAATGTCACAAAGTGATCACATGGATGGTCACCCATCCATGGACCGGCCATAGTGAAAGTTGCTTACTGCAGTGATCGTTTACAGAACACTGAGTCCGCGGGGCCACGAGCGCTTCAATACATAACATAATGCTAAGATTCCTGCCTTTTGGCCTTTTGGACTTTAGTCCAAAAGTCCAAAAGACACGAAGAGTGAAACTCAAAACAAAGTAAACGTTAAAACTGTACTGCTAACTGCTATACGGATGCGAGACATGGATGGTCACTAAAGACATTTCGCACCAGCTACCAGCTATAAGTCTTCGTCAAACGCTGCCTCCAATGGATCCTCGGTACATACGGGCCCGAGAACATCACGAACGTAAGACTATTGGAACGCTGCAGTGAGACCCCTATCCACCAACAGATCAAACGTCGGAAGTGTAGCTGCTGCGCTAGATTGGACACACGCTGCAAAGGGACCACGATCACATCATACCAAGGCAAGTCTTACTGAAACTACTGGTAGGGTTTCAAAAACTGTTCGATAGTAAGTAGGTACATTAATTGATAGTGGCTATAGGCTGCATAACATAATGCTAAGATTCCTGCCTTTTGGCCTTTTGGACTTTAGCCAAAAGTCCAAAAGTCCAAAAGTCCAAAAGTCCAAAAGTCCAAAAGTCCAAAAGTCCAAAAGTCCAAAAGTCCAGAAGTCCAATAGTACAAAAGTCCAATAGTACAAAAGTCCAAAAGTCCAAAAGGCCAAAAGTCCAAAAGTCCAAAAGTCCAAAAGTCCAAAAGTCCAAAAGGCCAATAGGCCAAAAGTCCAAAAGCCCAAATGTCCACAGTCAAGTAGGTACTTGGTACTTTACTTTGTTGAACATAGGCCTTAAAATCTTACTAATATTATAAATGCGAATGTTTGTGAGTGTGGATGTTTGTTACTCTTTCACGCTCAAACCGCTGAACGGATCGGGCTGAAATTTGGTAACAGAGATACATTATAGTCTGGAATAACACATAGGCTACCATTTATCCCGGGAATAACTTCCCGCGGTAACAAATTTTACGCGGGCGAAGCTGCGGGCATCAGCTAGTATTCTTATATAGAAATAATTATACTAGCATAGTCGGTAAAAAATGCTATGTAATAGCTTTACCGCGGCAGTCCCCGAGTGCCACACGTCTTTTTTTTTTTTTAATATCCTGAATAAGGTATTTTAAATGAAAATAAACCATCATATAGAAGTTATTTGGTGTCAAAATGATTGTAAAAACACTGTATGACTCTTGGATACTGGAATACTCAATTGCAAGTAACTATGGATTTATAGGATCAAATGTGTTTGTTTACATTTTTGCGCAAAGCTATTGAAATACAGTATATAAACTTTTAACATCCATTTTGAGAGTCAAAATTACTAAACACATAGAAAAACATTCGATAATATCAATCTCTCAAAATGAATGTAAAAGAGGGGCCCGTGGCACTAAGCAACTCCTTTTAATCGATATGACCATCAGCCAACAGGTGCGTCGTAATCGCAAAAATCTGGCAACATGTTGGATAGATTATAAGAAGGCCTTTGATACAGTGCCACATACATGGCTTCTGAAGGTACTTGAACTGTATAAAACTGATACAACTCTGTGTACTTTCTTTAGGGCATGTATGGGGCAGTGGAAAACAGTCCTTTGCTATCCTGGGTGTCGTCGGTTTTGCAATAATGGTGCACCAATTAGTATCAAGCGGGGAATATTTCAAGGGGACAGTCTGAGTCCGTTGTGGTTTTGTCTAGCTCTAAATCCTCTCAGTACTATGCTAGAGAGTTCTGGGTTAGGCTATTGGTTGCGCAAAGATGGTGGGGTTATATCGCACCTCCTTTACATGGATGACCTCAAATTATTTGCCCACACTAAATTGCAACTGATGGATTTACTGGGAGTAACAGAAACTTTCAGTAGAGCCATCAGGATGGAATTTGGGGTGGACAAGTGTGCAGTCATGCATGTTAAAAGAGGTGTGATAGTGGAATCTGATGGGGTAGAACTTTCAGATTCCACTAAGCTAAACTGTCTTTCTGCAACCGAAACTTACAAATATCTGGGTATATCACAAGCATTAGGAATTTCTGACACTGGCATGAAAGAGACATTACAGGACCGTTTCTTTGGCCGCCTGAAAAAAGTAACAAAAAGACTTTTATCATACGGTAACAAGCTGCACGCCTTTAATGGGTGGGTCATGCCAGTCCTAATATACTCTTTTGGTATACTCAGATGGACTCAGACTGAACTCAATAAAATTGATAGAAGAGTAAGAACACTGTTGACTGCATTCCGGATGCATCATCCCCGATCATCTGTAATGAGGTACCTACAACCTCATTACAGATGATCGGGGAAATGTGGGGGTCGAGGCTTTTTAAATGCTAAGAACCTCCATAACCGCGAGGTATACAATCTTAGAGAATTCTTTCTGAAAACAGACACCAATATGCACCGTAATGTGGTCGCAGTGGACACGGGACTCACCCCGCTTGCTATGGGCAGAGAGAACTGGCGCAAACTGTAGTACTTAGTACTGAAGATCGCAAAGAGGTATGGAACAGCAAGCAGCTACATGGACGTTTTTATCGGGCCTTAAATGGACCTGACATTTATTTAAAAGCGTCCGTATCTTGGCTACAGTTCGGTAATCTTTTCGGAGAAACCGAAGGTTTTGTCTTTGCCATAACGGACGAAGTTGTTATGACGAAGAACTACCGGAAACATATTTTGAAGGATGGTACAATTGACATCTGTCGGGCATGTCATTGTCCCGGAGAATCACTTAGTGCGAGGCAGCATTTGCGTTTTTCCGCGGCGATTTCTAACCTCAAAATGTCATCAAACTGTCAAAATCAATGAAATCAAGTCAATGTTTTGATATTTTGAGGTTAGAAACCGCCGCGATAACCGCAAGTGCGGCCTCGCCCTTAGACATATATAGTTTCTGGTTGTTCTCGTCTTGCCAATGGAGAATATTTGCACAGACATAACCAAGTGGCCAAGATTATACATCAGCAGCTGATATAGTGGTGATAGATCGATTGGAACGCCTCGCAATAATTATCGATATCAGCATTCCTCATGATGACAACCTCTTTAAAGCAGAAAAGGAAAAAGAAATGAAATATTTGGATTTGGCTCATGAAGTTGTTGACATGTGGCATGTTGATTCGGCAATTATTGTTCCAATTATCGTTTCGGTCCACGGTTTGATGGCAAAGAGCCTCGATAACCATCTGAAGAGGCTCTCGTTAGACGGCTGGTTCAAGGGCCTGATACAGAAGGCAGTACTTCTTGACACGGCACGCATTTTGAGGAGGTTCCTGTCTCTGAAGCCCTAACCACCGGTAGCTTGGTCCCTGCACCCGATGCCGGTGGGACACTATTTTTTTATATTTTTAAATAGATTTTTATTTTTGTAAGCATTATTTATTTAAAAATGTAAGACAATATGTTAAGAATAAAAAATAAATGGAATAATAATAACAAATCTTTATTTTCAAGCAATATTAGAGACAGTTACAGATATTTTTAACTTACTCTACGGTTCATAGATACATACCTTAGGCAGCGCGATTGTGGCGCCTCTGGTGTTGCGAACCGCCATAGGCTGCCTTGACCACCGGTACATCTTGGGGGGCTGTATGCTTGTCTGCCACTCTAGTGGTATAAAAAAAAAACCTTAATACTAAAAATACATGTACAAATAACTTAACCTAATTGACACGCACTGACGTCGACGTGTCGCGGGGCGGGGTGTCCCGTGTCAGCAGACGTCCTCTGAAGCGCCGATACTTCACCCCTCTCGGCCAGAAGTCAGCAGCCATGAAGGTGGTGATGCGGTCTGTAGTAGGAAGGTTTAATGTAATAGACCTTAATTTTACAATAAGGACCTTTTGTCATAGTATTTTCGCATTGCTAGTTTAGAAAGCCTAAACTTAATAAGCAAATTATTAAAATTTACTGGTTAGGCGAAAATGGTACTCAGCATTTCAAAAAATCCCTTTAACGATACTCATCATGAAATGTTGTGATTACGGCGCGGCGGCCATATTGGATTGCAAAATTAACCTGAAATTCGTACTCAGCATTCAAAAAAACCTCTTATACGATATCCAACATGAAATTTTACAACAGTGGCAAGGCGGCCATTTTGTATTGCAAAATTAACCCAAAATTCGTACTCAGCATACCAAAAAACCCCTTATACGATATCCAACATGAAATTTTACAACAGTGGCAAGGCGGCCATTTTGGATTGCAAAATAACCCAAAATTCGTACTCAGCATACCAAAAAACCCCTTATACGATATCCAACATGAAATTTTACAGCAGTGGCACGGTGGCCATTTTGGATTGCAAAATTAACCTAAAATTCGTACTCAGCATACCAAAAAACCCCTTATACGATTATCCAACATGAAATTTTACAACAGTGGCAAGGCGGCCATTTTGGATTGCAAAATAACCCAAAATTCGTACTCAGCATACCAAAAACCCCTTATACGATATCCAATATGAATTTTTACAACAGTGGCACGGCGGCCATTTTGGATTGCAAAATTAACCCAAAATTCGTACTCAGCATACCAAAACACCCCTTATACGGTATCCAATATGAAATTTTACAACGGTGGTGTGGCGGCCATCTTGGATTGCAAAATTAACCCAAAATTCGTACTCAGCATACCAAAAAACCTCAGAAAAATATCCAACATGACATTATATCTGCTAAGTCACTAGGTCACGTGGATCATTTGTTCAAAGTTAGAAATAAAACAAAAATGACAACGTCAATCGGATTGAATACTTTAAACGTTTTAAATAGGGGCCGTCGGGTTACACCGGCTCACGGCTTCTACCTATCCAAAAAAAATTGCGTGTACTTAGTGTACACACGTAAGAAGTGAAACTTCTTCATAAACTTAATTTTCACCTCACCTTAAATTAAGTCAAAAAGTCCAAAAGTCCAAAAGTCCAAAAGTCCAAAAGTCCAAAAGTCCAAAAGTCAAAAAGTTCAAAAGTCCAAAAGTCCAAAAGTCCAAAAGTCCAAAAGTCCAAAAGTCCAAAGTCCAAAGTCCAAAAGTCCAAAAGGCCAAAAGTCCAAAATTCCCAAAGTCCCAAAGTCCCAAGGTCTCAAGGTCCCAAAGTCCCAAAGTCCCAAAGTCCCAAAGTCCCAAAGTCCCAAAGTCCCAAAGTCCCAAAGTCCCAAAGTCCCAAAGTCCCAAAGTCGCAAAGTCGCAAATTCGCAAAGTCGCAAAGCCGCAAAGTCGCAAAGGCGCAAAGGCGCAAAGTCCCAAAGTACCAAAGTCCCAAAGTCCCAAAGTCCCAAAGTCCCAAAGTCCCAAAGTCCCAAAGTCCCAAAGTCCCAAAGTCCCAAAGTCCCAAAGTCCCAAAGTCCCAAAGTCCCAAAGTCCCAAAGTCCCAAAGTCCCAAAGTCCCAAAGTCCCAAAGTTCCAAAGTCCCAAAGTCCCAAAGTTCCAAAGTCCCAAAGTCCCAAAGCCCCAAAGCCCCAAAGTCCCAAAGTCCCAAAGTCCCAAAGTCCCAAAGTCCCAAAGTCCCAAAGTCCCAAAGTCCCAAAGTCCCAAAGTCCCAAAGTCCCAAAGTCCCAAAGTCCCAAAGTCCCAAAGTCCCAAAGTCCCAAAGTCCCAAAGTCCCAAAGTCCCAAAGTCCCAAAGTCCCAAAGTCCCAAAGTCCCAAAGTCCCAAAGTCCCAAAGTCCCAAAGTCCCAAAGTCCCAAAGTCCCAAAGTCCCAAAGTCCCAAAGTCCCAAAGTCCCAAAGTCCCAAAGTCCCAAAGTCCCAAAGTCCCAAAGTCCCAAAGTTCCAAAGTCCCAAAGTCCCAAAGTTCCAAAGTCCCAAAGTCCCAAAGTCCCAAAGTCCCAAAGTCCCAAAGTCCCAAAGTCCCAAAGTCCCAAAGTCCCAAAGTCCCAAAGTCCCAAAGTCCCAAAGTCCCAAAGTCCCAAAGTCCCAAAGTTCCAAAGTCCCAAAGACCCAAAGTACCAAGATCCCATCCAAAAGTCCAAAAGTCCCAAAGTCCCAAAGGCCAAAAGTCCAAAAGTCCCAAAGCCCAAAAGTCCAAAAGTCCCAAAGTCCCAAAGTCCCAAAGTCCCAAAGTCCCAAAGTCCCAAAGTCCCAAAGTCCCAAAGTCCCAAAGTCCCAAAGTCCCAAAGTCCCAAAGTCCCAAAGTCCCAAAGTCCCAAAGTCCCAAAGCCCCAAAGCCCCAAAGTCCCAAAGTCCCAAAGTCCCAAAGTCCAAAAGTCCAAAAGTCCAAAAACCCTTAAATGACATGCTATCCCTGGATAAAGTACTCTTAATTCGAATCCACCGTGGTGGGGAACAGAACAAAGATGGCGCGTAACCAAAAATCGTGACGTGACGTGACGTGACGTGACGTGACGCAAATTTTTTTCCAACGCCGATAAAGAAGTTTCACTTCAAAAAAAAATTGCGTGTACTTAGTGTACACACGTAAGAAGTGAAACTTCTTCATAAACTTAATTTTCACCTCACCTTAAATTAAGTCAAAAAGTACAAAAGTCCAAAAGTCCAAAAGTCCAAAAGTCCAAAAGTCCAAAAGTCCAAAAGTCCAAAGTCCAAAGTCCAAAATGCCAAAAGTCCAAAAGTCCCGAAGTCCCAAAGTCCCAAAGTCCCAAGGTCTCAAGGTCCCAAAGTCCCAAAGTCCCAAAGTCCCAAAGTCCCAAAGTCCCAAAGTCCCAAAGTCCCAAAGTCCCAAAGGCCAAAAGTCCAAAAGTCCTAAAGTCCCAAAGTCCCAAAGTCCCAAAGTCCCAAAGTTCCAAAGTCCCAAAGACCCAAAGTACCAAGGTCCCATCTAAAAGTTCAAAAGTCCCAAAGGCCAAAAGTCCAAACGTCCCAAAGTCCCAAAGTCCCAAAGTCCCAAAGTCCCAAAGTCCCAAAGTCCCAAAGTCCCAAAGTCTAAAAGTCTAAAAGTCCAAAACTCCAAAAGTCCAAAAGTCCCAAAGACCCAAAGTACCAAGGTCCCTTCCAAAAGTCCAAAAGTCCCAAAGTCCCAAAGTCCCAAAGTCCCAAAGTCCCAAAGTTCCAAAGTCCCAAAGACCCAAAGTACCAAGATCCCATCCAAAAGTCCAAAAGTCCCAAAGGCCAAAAGTCCAAAAGTCCCAAAGCCCAAAAGTCCAAAAGTCCCAAAGTCCCAAAGTCCCAAAGTCCCAAAGTCCCAAAGTCCCAAAGTCCCAAAGTCCCAAAGTCCCAAAGTCCCAAAGTCCCAAAGTCCCAAAGTCTAAAAGTCCAAAAAGTCCAAAAGTCCAAAAGTCCAAAAGTCCAAAAGTCCAAAAGTCCAAAAGTCCAAAAGTCCAAAAGTCCAAAAGTCCAAAAGTCCAAAAGTCCAAAAGTCCAAAAGTCCAAAAGTCCAAAAGTCCAAAAGTCCAAAAGTCCAAAAGTCCAAAAGTCCAAAAGTCCAAAAGTCCAAAAGTCCAAAAGTCCAAAAGTCCAAAAGTCCAAAAGTCCAAAAGTCCAAAAGTCCAAAAGTCCAAAAGTCCAAAAGTCCAAAAGTCCAAAAGTCCAAAAGTCCAAAAGTCCAAAAGTCCAAAAGTCCAAAAGTCCAAAAGTCCAAAAGTCCAAAAGTCCAAAAGTCCAAAAGTCCAAAAGTCCAAAAGTCCAAAAGTCCAAAAGTCCAAAAGTCCAAAAGTCCAAAAGTCCAAAAGTCCAAAAGTCCAAAAGTCCAAAAGTCCCAAAGTCCCAAAGTCCCAAAGTCCCAAAGTCCCAAAGTCCCAAAGTCCCAAAGTCCCAAAGTCCCAAAGTCCCAAAGTCCCAAAGTCCCAAAGTCCCAAAGTCCCAAAGTCCCAAAGTCCCAAAGTCCCAAAGTCCCAAAGTCCCAAAGTCCCAAAGTCCCAAAGTCCCAAAGTCCCAAAGTCCCAAAGTCCCAAAGTCCCAAAGTCCCAAAGTCCCAAAGTCCCAAAGTCCCAAAGTCCCAAAGTCCCAAAGTCCCAAAGTCCCAAAGTCCCAAAGTCCCAAAGTCCCAAAGTCCCAAAGTCCCAAAGTCCCAAAGTCCCAAAGTCCCAAAGTCCCAAAGTCCCAAAGTCCCAAAGTCCCAAAGTCCCAAAGTCCCAAAGTCCCAAAGTCCCAAAGTCCCAAAGTCCCAAAGCCCCAAAGCCCCAAAGTCCCAAAGTCCCAAAGTCCCAAAGACCCAAAGTACCAAGGTCCCATCCAAAAGTCCAAAAGTCCAAAAGTCCAAAAGTTCAAAAGTTCAAAAGTTCAA
Organism: Miltochrista miniata; assembly: GCA_933228765.1. Taxonomy (NCBI): domain Eukaryota; kingdom Metazoa; phylum Arthropoda; class Insecta; order Lepidoptera; family Erebidae; genus Miltochrista; species Miltochrista miniata. Next base: position 22,764,912 of record OW121749.1, on the reverse strand, counting down.
AAGTTCAAAAGTCCCAAAGTCTCAAAGTTCCAAAGTCCCAAAGACCCAAAGTACCAATGTCCCATCCAAAAGTCCAAAAGTCCAAAAGCCCAAAAGCCCAAAAGTCCAAAAGTCCAAAAGTCCAAAAACCCTTAAATGACATGCTATCCCTGGATAAAGTACTCTTAATTCGAATCCACCGTGGTGGGGAACAGAACAAAGATGGCGCGTAACCAAAAATCGTGACGTGACGTGACGTGACGCAAATTTTTTTCCAACGCCGATAAAGAAGTTTCACTTCAAAAAATTCCCAATAGCATTTGAATTCTTAGGTCGTATGTCGACCTATTTTAAAATCCGGACCAGTGTGCGGCCGGCCAGCCGCAAATAAAAGTGCATTGATGTTACAAGTTGTATCAAAACATTACACACTAGCGGACGTAGTTCCCGTTTCCGTGGGAATAGGTACGGGAATAAAATATGCCTATGCCTATGTTTACCGCAAAGAGTGCAGCTTCCCAACAGTGAAAGAATTTTTCAAAGTAGTTCCGGAGCCTATTCGATGCAAACAAACAAACAAACAATCAAATCTTTCCTCTTTATAATATTAGTAAAGATCGTATCATTACAAGGCGCGCATTGTAATGCTTCGTTCTCCTCCTTCACTGATATAACCTCGTCTTTTATCATTACAAGTTGCGCATTGCAATGCTCGGTTCTCCTCCATCACCGCTGTAATGTTACATTACACGCGAATGCTCCCGGTGAGGGACATACATCAGACAGGACAGGACAGAGGGTACATAAAACACGATCGCAAAATCACCGGTGAATTTCACCGTAGCTCAAGATTCCGCTCCGATGCAAACTACTCGCGAATAAGGCCAAAAGGCAAGTGTGCGAGCCACACTTGACGGCACCTTCAATGGGCGTCAAGTATCGTCAATTCTTCCTTCAAGTGAGATCTCAATCACGTAAAGGCATGACAATAAAAATTGATCGTCTCGGGGGCCTCTTAATAGTTTGCGCACAGAATCAATACCAACACAAAGACGTTAAAAACTTCATTTGGTCCCTTATGTTGCAAACTTGTTAGTAGGGTTGGGCCTTGGGACCCTGGGTCGAGAGAATTAATCAAAAATATATCGATATCTATAAATTTTCTCGACCTGGGTCCCAATCCTAGAAAACCTAGGTGGGGTGTGCAATCATCCTTATAATATGAGAATGGTTGTATACCGCACCTGGATTTTATGTTGAACACATGCTGGATGTATTTTAGGTAATAATTAAAAACATAATACGACAAATAAAATTCTTTATTTAAAAAATATCTTGTGAACGTTCCAATCGCGTATTCTGCCGCCTATTCATATTTTCTATCAGTGTTTCCGAGATCTGTTCAACAAAAGTTCTATATTCCAGTATATTGTATCCACAGCTCACATCTGTAAGAAGATAAAGTCAATATTAGATTTCAGCACACTCTACCAGACAAAAAATTGTGTGATGCACTGATGTGTGTCTGAGGTTGAGTGTGGTTCTAACGAGATCGTGAAACCTGTAGGATTGGAGTGACGAGTTACAAACAATTGCGAAGGACGGTAGATCTACATCCATAATTATATGAACCTGAAAACATTGCGGTGCTGAATTAACAAAGTCACAAAATTTTGTATCATAATCTTTATCAGAAACTAAGCTACCTAATCATTAGGAAATTGCAACACGGTATCCCTAAGCTACCTGAAGTTAATCACCTCAAGTTTGTATCAGATAAGATACTTTAAAAGTTAAATAACTTTATCACGTGCTTGGAGTCTCAAAGCACGTGTTGATATGTTATTTAACTCTTATAGTATCCTATCTCCAAGTTGGAGACCAAGGAACAGTTATACCTTGAAGAAAAATATCGACTTTTGACTAACAGTGGAACATCCCTATCCTATGACTGATAATAACAATAACAAGAAAAAATACATTACCACCAATTTCCTGTAGCAATAGCATATTGCTACACGATATTATGCAGTTATTTGGTGTCTGTCGTGTAGTAGTTGCTCTTTTAATAAGAATTTAGTCATAGCATAACCTCTGTTCACCATCTTTTTCTTCCCGATTATTCACCACATATTTAGCACTTTTTCAACACACTTTTCAACTCATTCACTCGGCGCTATGTGTGCGTGCGCTAGTAATTATACAGCTTTCATTTGTGTGCCAGTGACGCAGCCATCTTCACAGAGTACATTTGTTTATTATGAGATAGAGACGTTACTCGACTTATTGACGACACCAGCGGTGCCAAGCAGTCTTTGCAGGAAACTCTCTACGTCGCCGCGAAATAAAAATTATAATAAACAAAAACCATACAGCGTCATCTACCACGTTTTGAAGGCAACTCTTACGTTATAATGAAACAAAATTAAATATCATGACAATTCTCAATGTAACTGCAATGTTGACATCCTGTGTAAGTTGATTACATTATAATCCATTACACAGTGTTCTAAGTGATAATACCATGGGTACAGTCGTTAAAGAAAATGTCTAGTTCTTCACGGAGAAAATGTTTAAGAAGTCAGATAAATATTTTTGATGTGTCAATTCGATGTAATTAATATTTTTTATCACTACATATATATTATTTATTATAAAACAAAGTTCCCGCCGCGTCTGTCTTCACGACAAACTTAAAAGCTACTGCATTGATTTTCATGCTGAGATCACCAATGATTCTTGAGAACGGTTTGCGTACCTATATAATTTGTTGAGTTTGTTTGACATTGACTAAAATATAACGATATCAGTTGGAGATGTCGGAAAAAAATCAGGTGTATGGGAGCTTTTAACGAAAACGTTGCCTAAACCCTTCGAGGCATAACAATATAATGTATGGTAGAATCGTGTAACTTTTAAAGGCCTACAGAATAGTCGAAAATGATAGAGCTCCAAATCCTAATGCAGAAAAAAATAGAAATGCAGAGATGATGGTCGACAGAAAAAAACATTGCATATACAGCAAATATGACAATAATTTTACTGTATGACTTGGTTTTAAAAGTAAAAAGACCATACTCTATACATCTAAAAAAAACTGTGGAGGGTCGAGAGTCTGTACAATTGGAAGAAAATTTGAAAATTTTAATTGTAGGGCGTTCTCTTATCGATACATACTGAAGCCGAAATTGTAATTGAAAATGTTCATGTCCGTCTGTCTGTCTATCTGTATCCCGAATAAGTATCACGCTGAAACTACTGAATTGATTTAAATGAAACTTGGTACAATCTCAGCTTATGATCCGAAGAAGGTTCTGGGATACTTTTGATCCCGATATTTTGCACGGTTCCTTTGGGATAGGGCAGGGCAGTTTTACACGCTGCTTGATGAGTCTGATGAAGAAATACCTCTCCTTTCGTACACCTTATGTGACGCAAACGAAGTTGTAAGGGTCAGCTAGTTTGTAATAAGATTGATGACATTCCTTCAGCCACATGGCTTAAAAGTTCTTCGGCTACCACCGCGGCACCGTATCATGCTGAACTAAACCCAATCGAAAATGTAGGGGGAATTAAAAAAAAAATATAATGCCTCGCATAGCATCGAATAAAATGTGATGGGAATAATGAAATTAATAAACGAAAGTTAAGGTCAAATTGATGAAGAGATGTGGCGTAATACAAAGAAGAAGTATGCTATGGACATTTTGATATGGAATCTGAATTTATAATTAACCTTGTAGAGAGCAGCGAATCCTAAATTTCCTCAATTTTATTCTTTTAGCAGCAAAACATATTAATATGTTTAACATACATTTCACCCTTTAAGTTTTTTATTTTAGTTAAACGAGTGTTTTTGTATTTTGTACTTCACTGTACCTCTTGTCACGCACACGAAGTCACTGTGTTTATACGAGGTTTACCCACACATAGGGCCGCGCGCACAGATGAGTTGAACTTAATAGACTAACAAAGAATGAATGAAAGAAAGAATGAGGTTCGCTGCATAGAGCAGAAATTCTTTTTCGTAGTATGTATAGGTATATTTAATTGATTTAAAAAAAAGAAGGAGCGCAAACTCCATACATTTGTTTACCTCTAAAGCTTCATGCATGCAGCAGACAAAGCAAAGCAGACAGATGATAATTGTTGAAGTTTGTTTTGTTTACTAATTTTATGTTAAATCTTGTATTCCTAAAGTTTAATAAACGCTTAATAAATTAAAAAAATATACCTACGTAGTAACCATGCGGTCTTACGTAAAAAGTACTTTATTTAGAAATATATTTAATCATCAGCGGTGTTCTATTGTAACCTGTAAAAATTTATATCATAGTGGCCACTTCATTGAGTTCTACACAAAAATTACAGGCAAGTTTATAAAGTTATAATTATTATGTCCCTAAGGGTACCGTTGTATCTTCCAATTTTACCCAGTATTTTATAGGGCGTACACAGTGTCATCTGGCCCAACAGGCAGAGGCGCTTTGAGATTTGTATCCTATACTTGCTGACCAGCTCAACTTCGTTTAAGTTATAATCTAGATACCGAATGATTTGTGAATCTAAACCATCCTGGGCGCCACTCAAATGCATAGTGAAAAAGTTCATTCAAATCTGTCCAACTGTTTAGGAGGAGTGCAGGACATACACACATAGGTACAATATAATTGAGATACCCACTGCACTCCACGCCCGTTTTATGAAGAACAACGGTAAATGACCACTAGCAATGGCAGTTAAACTATGATAAAATCTTCTGAAGGGGCCTGGCAATTAAATAGTGACTTGACCTATGGATGAAGCCAGCCTCTGTTATTCTAATACCCTAATATAATATCACATTCATTAAAAAGTTAGTGTGATAAGTACCAGTTTCTGTCACTAGTTCTATGATCCATAAATCTATACTAATATTTATAAAGAGGTAACGTTTGTGAGGTTGTAAGGGGGTAATCTCTGAATCTACTGAACTGATTTTCAAAATTACCTATTTCACCAATAGAAAGCTATGTTATTGTGAAATGTCATAGGCTATAAATCATCACGCTGTAATGAATAGGAGCTAAGCAGCAATGAAAAATGTAACACAAATGAAGTTGTGAGGGTCAGCTAGTCTTAAAATAAATCCTTTTATTCTAGGTGAAACAATATCAGAAGATCATTTTAAGATTTTGAACAAGAGACATCCACATATAGATAAGTTAACTCCTGACCGGTTGCAATGTACATTACAAATACTGAAAAAGTTTGAAATCACACCAGAAGAAGCGTGTCAACATCTACATATATTTAGCATGAACCCTATTACAATGGACAACTATGGTGAAATTCTTAGAGAATGTGGCTTTCTTCGAATTTCTCCTAACCATATAATAAAGTGAGTAAAGTTTGCTGCATTGACTGCCTATTCCCACTCTTGGGTACAAATCCTGGATCAAAAAAATATGACAAGTATTCAAACTACAAAATATATTTTTCAGATCACATGTGTGATCTGAAAAAAATATTTTCAAGTTTGGATACTTATCATAAAGAGCTTATTTAAGAGTGGAAGGTGTTTCAGCACACATGGAGTTCAGTCCCAACAACAGAAACAGGATAAGGATTTGTAGGTAGTAACAAAAATCATGAAATTTTAAACTACAACACAATAAATAAATTTCTTCTCAATAATGAAACAATTTTGCTGTTCATTTTCAGATATCATACTTTAACTAAATCTCGTACAATATCTCAGCTGAAGAAAGAGGGCTTGCTTTCTACAGATGTCATCCTAGAGCAAAATATTTTAGACAAATTTAATGATTGGCCAGATAGTGGAAAAACATTACAAAATTATTGTGATTCCAAGTCGTCTATCTGTAAGTAAAATTCTATTCTGAATGTATTTACATTTCATAAATAAATATTCACGGACATCTCACACAACGCTATTTGATCCCAAAGTAAGCTAGGATTAACCTGCTTGTGTTATGGGTATCAGACAGCGGATATTAATCCTACTATCCTACTAATATTATAAATGTGAAAGTTTGTGAAGATGTTTGGATGTTTGTTACTCAACCACGCTCTAACGGCTGAATGGATCTGTTTGAAATTTAGTACAGAGGTAGAGTCTAGTCCAGAATAACACATAGGCTAATTTTTATCCCGGAAAAATGTTTCCACGGGAAGCAGGAACGGGAACCAAATTTTACGCGGGTGAAGCCGCGCGCATCAGCTAGTACTTATATACTTTTAAATACATACTTAATATACATAGAAATACCCAGACTCTTGAGACAAATATTTATGGGTCACACAAATATTTGTCTCTGGTATGAATCGAACCCACGACCTCCAGCGCCACAGGCGGTATCACTACCGACTGCGCCACAGAGCCATTTAAGCCCATGCTTGTGACATACTTGGGCCTCTAGTTACGCCCTGAGAACAGATAGTAGCTTGATAATAATATTAAAGCCCATGTCACTCACAAATAAGCTGGCTTTTTATTGGTAAAAGAATTTTCAAAATTGATTCAGTAGATCCAGAGATTATCCTCCACATACTCACAAATTCGTGTAGATAAGGTCAATTTGGTGGTGTGATAGTGATATTTTTTGCATGAATAAATTCATAGAAAGTGTCTCAGAATTCTAGCATGTGTACAATATTGTTTTTAAACTCACAGGACTTGCACTACACATTATATTGATTGCGGGTCTTTATGTCTACTCGTGATCACGGCTATTGTAACATAGCCGAAACGTCGAGAGGTGAGCAAAGTTTGAAATGTTTACGCGAAAAGGACCCGCAATCAATATAATGTACAATATAATGTGTACAATATGTCCAAAGAACTGTGGTAGGCTAATTTAATTAATGGAGGTTACAACAGTGAAACAAATTATACTTACCATGTTTATTTATTTTCTATTTCAGTAATGGTGCGTACAAGTGTGTTAGAAAGATACCTCTCATTCAGATTATCTGTATGTGCTGATGAATTTCAAAAATATTGTAAAAATTATCTTCCATTAAAACACAAGCCTATGTCGGACATCCAAGAAGCAATAAGTATAGCTCTCAATGATATAAAATTTGATCATAAAACGTTGAGAAGAAATGGCTTCATTATATCTGCAGACCCTTTACATACTAAGCTATTGTTGGAAAATGTCAAAACACTTGCCGGAATGGATATTCGCAGTGTACTAAAAATAGAGCCTGCTATATTAAAAAACAACTACAACTCAGTTCTACACATACGTGATATTCTTGAGGTGAGTTTAAAATTAGGTGTTTTTAAAATATAGTACTACTATCTGCAATACAGTTCCAGTCTAAGAAAGCCAGCTATAAGCTTGTCAAGCTACTATCACTTTGAACGTAACATCAAAAATTAATCCATCTATTACGTGACTATAATGACGTACTGCGGGTCATCACGACCTGGGTCAGTCCATTTCAACACGGCAATAGACTTCACCACCTATTACATGGAACGTCCCTACTAATATTATAAATGCGAAATAACTCTGTTGGTCTGTCTGTCTGTTACGCTTTCACGCCTAAACAGCTGGAGCGATTGAGATGAAATTTGGTATGGGGATAGTTCGAGGCCCTGGGAAGGACAAGTGCTACTTTATAACCGACTGCGCAAAAGAAAGGTTATGATTTTACGCGATAACGATTTCTACGCGGTCGAAGCGGCGGGGAACAGCTACTAAAACTATAAGGTGAAATGTTGGCGCATACTGTGCCTCTGCCTACCCCTTCGGGGATAAAGACGTGATTATATGTATGTATGTATATTGACGTAACGTTTAAAATAAATGAAATCTCTTAGCGCGACGTAGGCGTCATCTTCCTTCGCATGGTTAAGTTACACGGTTCCAATTTCACTTATAAAATTGTACCTTTAAAAACTCGAATGTCATAAACAGTAATTTTTCCTGTACGTTTCGGCAGATGATATTTTTTTCATAGCCTTTAGTTTTTAAACATACCTTGAATTTATGACAATATTTATGAATGTCACTGCTACTAGGAATTAATTTAATGCATGTATTTGTTAAGCCTAGGATTAAGTTTCCTTCCGATATTGTTTGTGTGCCCCATTATGTTTCCGAATAAATAATTTTTCTTTCTTTCTTTCTTTCTTTAGGAATACAGAATACCACACGAGGCCCAGAGGAAATGCTTGAAAGTTTACTGCATGCGACCGGATACAGTGCGACAACGTTTGGATGCATTAAGAAACTCAAAGGAATACCAAATCTTGTCTACAAATCCAAGGGTAAGAGTAGAATTTTATAAATTAGCTAGAGGACGTCACGCGGTATCACCCGCGTAGTTCCCGTTCCCGTGGGAATACAATATTTTTTCTTCCATAAGAACCTTCTCCTGACAATACCTTAAACAACAAAAAAGAATTAGTGAAATTGGTCCACCCGTTCTGAAGTCATGCGCTTGCCAACACATTTTGCGATTCATTTTTATATATAAGATTATTTATAATTAAATAGCCTATGCTCTGCTGCTGTATGCAGTTCCCAATTTATGCCACAACACGCGATCCTGCGCCTTCCGCATCCAGGCCTTGTCTGCGATCTTTCTCAGGACTTTGGTCTGTCTGACACATGGAGCAAATATAAGAGAGGAGAGGGCCTAAGCAAGCGTGCACTGTGACCGTTCAATGCGGGTCCTGACGTCATCAGTGGGCGTGGCTTAAGTCAGTGCACTGTCCGCGTTTCTTATAGGCAACTTCCGGTTTGTTATACACGAATATAGGTCAACATTCGTATTTTCGCGAAATTAGAAGATTTTTAGAAGATAAGGAGAAAGTGTTGTGTTTTATCGTGTAAAAATTACTCGGATAGACGTTTTGATGCTATGCATGGCATCACATTTTAGTTGTAAGTATTTTTATTCTTTATTTTAATAAATAGTTCTAGAAACATCTCTGACCCCCGGATACAGCAAAATATTTTTTACTCGACGCTAGATGGCGATACATTGTGTTTTGGTTACCTAAAATATGTAGGTGCGTAGAGCTCAGTAATAATATAATTATAATATTGTCAAGTATTTAAACTTATTTAGCAATAATTCCGAAATAAATTTATGCAACCAAAGATTATTTTTACAAATTTATTTAAGAACTTCGGTAACAGACCGCCATCTATATATATAAGAATAAACAGCACCAAAAACAGTATCGAATTTAGAATTTCACCGAGGAGCCCATAACCGTCCTTCCTACTAGTAGTAGGTACAAAAAGTAATTTAGCAACGACTGGATGCAGTTCGTTCGTACTACAATAGATGAGACTTTTTTTATCTATCTTTTTATTTATAATTCTACTGTACGTGTGTATTTCCCTGAACTCCTCCTAAATTGCTGGACTGATCTGAATAATTTTTTTTGTATGCGTTTGGGTGGCACTCTGTATGGTTTAGATTCACAAATCAGCCCGGCAGAGTGCGCTGCAGTCGATATCTAGTTTATAAAGTAAACGATGTTGCGGTGGTCAGCTAGTCTTATATATAAAAATGAATCGCAAAATGTGTTGGTAAGCGCATAACTTCAGAACGGGTGGACCGATTTCACTAATTCTTTTTTTGTTGTGTAAGGTATTGTCAGGAGAAGGTTCTTATGGAAGAAAAAATATTGTATTCCCACGGGAACGGGAACTACGCGGGTGAAACCGTGTGACGTCCTCTAGTCTATATATATAAAAATCAATGCCACTTTTCGTTGTAATTTTATAACTCAAGAACGGGCTAACCTATCCAAACCAAATTTTTAGGCTTTGTTCGGACTATTTAGTAGATGGTTTATGTGAAGTTTGCACAAAATCGATCGAGCGGTTCGTCATTTATCACGCAAACGAAGTTGCGCGGGTCAGCTAGTATAATATAAAAATGGGTCTTCGAAATGTATGTACGCTCATAACTTCAGAACGGTGGAACCAACTTCGCTAATTCTTTCTTTTCTGTGTTAGTTATAGCCAGGGCAAGGTTTGTATAAAATAAAATATAGTAAAATAAAAGCTATTTCTTATTGAAATCCGATTTAAAAAATCTCATATTAACGATGGTGAGTGAGTGAGGCAGAATCACAGTCTGTTGCTAAGGCAACGAACGATAATTTAGTCCACTACGTCAAACGGTTCTTTCAAATTGTGTTTTTGCTGAGAGAATTATCGTCGTAGTAATTCTGGCTTATATTCATATTACTCGTAATTTATTTGTTATTATTAATAAAAAAATGTCACCAGTAAGGCGTCAAAGTATTGGTAGACGTACCATCACGTAATGCAAGTCGAGTCAACAATCTTCGCGACAACGAGACTGAAGAAGAACGTTCACAGCATTTGGAAGCAAATGAACTCAGAACTCCGGATACCGATTTCTATATTCATAGTTATGGCAGGACAACGTCTGTCGGGTCAGTTAGTTAATTATAATTTTAACAATCGATACCTACTAAGAATATTTTATTTGATTCATATTTTTTTAGTAGGTACTGAAAAAGAAAATCTTTAATTAATCTTACAAAATATTGTAAATGCGAAAGATTCTCAGTGAGGATGTATGGATTTTTGTTACTCTTTTACGCTCAAAAGGCAAAATGGACTTGGCAGAAATTTGGTACAGGAATAGATTATAGTCTGAAATAACACATATTTTAACGCTAAATAAATCGCTAATAAATCGTTTTCGCTATAATTTTCTCTATTATTGGTTCCGCATCTAAAACTATATAAAACACTCATGATCTGTCTCTTTATTGCCATCATGGTAGGTACTTTTAACTTGTGTGCGTACTCTTGTCTATTTGTGAAGTGACTGTCACGTGAGCGAATGTCAGTCGAAGTCATATTTTGTTATTCTCTCTCTATTAAGACTTCATATAATCTTAAAAAGACTTTATAAAAAATATATTTACGAAGATTTATAATCTTTACAGCAATAACCACTAAGAAGCGGGTTACCTTTCGATAATAAAAAATATCAGAATGTGTCATGAATTTGTGTCATAGTGAGAAATAAAAAAAATACACTTCATCTTGCTAAGAGTTAATACTCCGGGGGACAAAGTATTCCAACTTCGGCCCTGTTTTCAGTGTACAGTAGTAGTACTACGTAGTTACCCGGATGTTGAAGTAAGCAAGTAGTTTTGACACTGACCGCTAGATGGATAATAGTAAAGTGGGCGGATACGAACCCCTCCTCACCCTACCCTCCCCCCGCGCCGAGTCACACATTGTTTCATAGGGAAATCATATTACAACACCTCCTCTCTTATATTTGCTCCATGGTCTGACAGCTGGAAGTCTTACCTTACGGTTACGGGCTGAGCAAAAGAGTTTTGGAGTGGAGTTAGTCTCCACTCCAGAAGTCTTGCTCAGCCCTATAAAGCATGTGTGTATGTGGGCTACCTTCCACCCCTATTCCTGAAGTTAATTACCTATCTTTCTGTTAATGGTGATTTCCCAGAATGAACATAGTCGGTAATGTATGCGGTGATTCCTGGTCAATGTTGTTATATGTTGGCCATCTTCTCTCTCCTCAAAATTGACTATCTGTAATTCCAAAGACAAAAAAGATGTTCTGAAAGGAACATGGCTTTTGATTTCGTTGTCGTCTTAGAATTCATTGTTACAACTGATGCAACTGCTTTGTCCCTCGTCGATTCTGTATAAATAATGTTATTTCTTTTAGGTTCTCTATATGGTTATACACAAAACTAAAATGATGGCTCGCCTTGCTAAAATAGAGGATGCAAATAAACAATGTTACAGCTTGAACCACCTGGTGGCGTCAAACAAATGGTTCAACACGTAAGTAGTATTTAATTTAACGTAATTCTTGAATCTCTCGCTTCTCGTACACTCCCAATCACTATTAACCCGGCGCCAATGACGTGAAAATAATTACTAGTACGATGACCCGAAGTTTATCGATACTTTTTCAGGAAATTCAGCAAGCCACCTTCATATTTGAATGATTGTTTATTAGAAGTGATTCTTTTCTTAGGTCGTGAAATAAAAATAGTTGTAATTAGTTCTAGAAATTAAACTTTTATTAATTTTTACACATGCAAAATCCATTTTGAAAACATAACATGTTTATATTTTGAATTTTTGGTGAAGTATTCTTAACTTTAATAGGAATCAATAATCTTATGTAGATACTAATGGACATATTAATTAAGTTTTATAATATGAAAATAACAACGAATCAGTCTTCTACATCATTATTCAGGTCCACGGAACTGCTCCAATTATTGCAGTATGGAATCAAATGGTCCGGGCAAATGTATATGTGGCATGCGTGACAAGTGTGCGATGTTTTCTTATCCTTTTTCGATGGACATATTTGACATCTCTTGCGAGTTCCTGAAATTTTTCGGGGAGGTTCTTCACTAGGGTCACCCTTGAAATCCGCTATTCTTTTGCGCATCTGACGAGGTAAATTTACACGTTCCTTTCGCGTTTGTAACTGATCATGAACTAGAGCGAGTCCCAGTTTTTTCAAAAAATGTCTTCTTTTAGTGCGTGTATCATTGTTATTAGCCCGATGTATTATGGTCGCATTAATGCCAGATATATTGAACATTGCATACAAAATCGTCAGTGGCCATCGTTTTGAATTTCTGCTCACGTTGTAAATAGCACTAAGTTCATCAGCTACATCTACACCACTTTTGGTGTGATTATAATAAGTTATTATCTCGGGTTTCTCTTTGTGGCCAGTGGTATGGTATTATCAATGTTAGCATCATGGTGTAAGCTCGACATCAAAAGAACAACTTTGCTTTTCTTCGGAGCAGCTTCCAAGTCTTCATTGTCGGAATCAGACTCTTCTAACAATGTCACAATTCTTGCTGGATCATTTAACAATGCCATTTTCTCTAAAAACCTAGGCAAACAACTTTAATTAACATCTATCACTTAGAAACAAAATAAACTTAAGTCATGAAATAACAACGCCAGCGATGACGCTGGGTCATAATTACCCGCTTTCACTTGAAGCACGTGTATCTCCCAGCGCTCGCGGCGTCGCACTGAGCACTGAGCGTATCGATGAAACGGGTAGAGGGGGAACGTATCTCCAGCTAGAGATGGGTAGCGGGTTATAACCCAATCTACCCATTTGGGTTAAAACTGGGTGATTTGGGTTTTAACCCAATTAAAACCCATAATCACCTATTTTGCAGGGTGATAATAAGTTTCGTAAACTAGTAAGAAGTGGGAGGGTGATAATAGGTTTCGTAAACTAGTAAGAAGTGGGAAGTAGTGTTTAGTAGTCTAGCAAATCAAAAATAAACTCCTTACCCTTAAATCAGATATATATTTTAAAAACAGAACTAATTAGTAGGCAGTTTATTCAATAAATCGACGCTACCACTGCGGGTAGAGGTCGGAAAGCCAACCTCTACAGAACCAAGGGGAGGGTATCGGGCCGCCGGTAGATGTGCCCCCGCTGGACAGTGCCGGACAGCTAACGCAGCTACATTCTTTACATCAGATGTATCAGCGGCAAAACAGATAATGGCGTCTCTTGCTCGCATTTCTGGCGCCGTAAAAGGCGCCAAGAATGTAGCGGGCAGGAAGAAGATAGTGGCGGAAGTCGTCACGCGCCACTAAGGCGTTGGATGAGCACCTCGATAGGAGCATCTCCAACGAGGAGGGAAAACTCTGGGCTCGGGTTGCTAGCCTGGAGACTAAGCTTGCCGATTCCCGCAAATAGCAACAGCTAATGCAGGAGGAAATCGCAAAGCTAACGCAGCTGGCTTGGGGTGTGACAACCCCCGCTCCACAAAAGGCCCCTGCTCGTGCACCCAAAGTGACACCGAGCATGATTCAGCTACTGGAGGCCATCGAGAGACGCCTCGGCGTCCTCGAAGACCGGGCAAACCGCCCACCACTAGCGGCACTCGTCGTCACATCTTATGTGACGACGGCTGCATCCAGTTGGGCTCCCGGTCGAAAGGCCAACCCCCCCTCCCCCGCCCCCAAGAAGATGGCGCATGGGGAGAGTGGCAACACCGCCTCCCCCAGCACAGCTAGCGCTTCCGCTGCACCCCAGAACCCCTCCAGAGAGACCAGAGAGAGGGTCCGGAAGGTAACGGGAGCGAAAAAGAAGGCAGCTAAGGCGGCCAAAAAGACGGCAGTGGCCGCCGCGGCGAAGGCGCCAAAGAGGCTCCGAGCTCCCACGCCACCGCCGTCGTCCTTACGGTGACGACAGAGGGCATGGCAAGGGGCGTGGGGTACGCTGAGGTCCTGAGGCAGGCGAAAGCCTCAGTGGACCTAAAAGCCCTCGACACAGGAGGAGGCTCCGAGGCAAGGTGACGCGCACTGTAGCACTCCTCCTCGAGATCTCCGGCGCCACCAGCGGTCCCAAGGCTGAGGCCCTATAACGGTTAAGCTGAGGGAGAAACCGACACGGAGGATTTCACACGCGTCAGCGACACTAGACCCAATAAATGCGCCGGTCTGCGCATTACGGGTCTAGATGACACGGCTACGACAGAGAAGATAATCACCGCCGTCAATGGAAGCAAGCGGCTGCCGTCGCGAAAATAAGATCTAGCGAAATTCGCTTTGGTACCACTGGTCACGGGTCAGCAGTAGCGAGCTGCCCTGTCGCGGTGGCTCAGAAAGTGGCCGACTGACGGCGCCTTCTCAATGTGGTCTTCCTCAAGGCGCAGGTGCATCTTCTACACGTATCGTTTGCGACCCCTGATCTCGCCCGCTGTGTCCAGGGATAGCGTGCAGTGAAGGAGAATGAGTCGTCATCAGACCACCGATATATCCCTTTCGACGCCTCCCCTCCACCTAACCTACCGCCGGTTATCGCAAATCCCCCGGAAGCGCGTTGGGCACTCAATCGCCTGGATCGAGAGGCTCTCTTGGAGGCGGCCATCGGGCAGGCCTGGATTCGACTGCAAACAAGCCCTGCCGATGATGATGCCTTAGTTAGGTTCAGAAGAGCCACCCCACTAAGACTAAGTGTATTGGTGGATGCCGGAAATCGCACAGCTGCGTGCAGCGTGCATTACCGCGCGCCATCAGTATGCCACACCAGATTCCGCCGGAGGCGTCGCCGCCCAGACAATGCAGCAGCTCGAGAGATGGAGCTCTATGAGGGGCACAGGGTGGCCAAGTGGGCCCCTCAAGCAGCCATTAAGCGGTCCAAAAGATTGCCTGAGATCCTAGAGCGGAACCCATAGGGGCGCCCGTACCTTATGTTAAGAGGCAAACTAGGCCCTAAGGCACCCGCACTGACCCAGAGTCTACAGCTGGAGGGTCCTGGGTTCCTTGTTCCCATCAAGGGCGGAGGAACAGGCTTCGTCTCAGGCGCCCGGCGCGGATAACAGGGAGAACGATGTACCTGAAGTCACGGAGGGTCAGTTAGGGGCGGCTGTACTGCTGCTTAAATCCCGCAGGAACACTGCCCCTGGTCCCGACGGCATCCCAGGCCGAGCGTAGGTACTGGCTTTCGAGGTACTTGGGCGGCTTATAGGGCTCTTTAGCGCATGCCTTGAAAAGGCCAGTTTTCCAAAATCTGGAAGACAGGGAAACTGGTTCTGATCCGAAAGGCGGGGGGGGGGGGGGCGTCTTACTCCCCATCTGAGTACCGGCCGGTCGTGTTGCTCGACGAGGTGTGCTGGCTCTTTGAGCGTATTATTGCACAGCGCCTCGTCGGGCACCTCACACGGCACGGCGCTCCACCGTGGACGCGATCATGCGTGCGAAGTGGTGATGGCAGTGTCCCTTGACATCGCCAACGCATTCAACATCTTGTCCTGAAGCTGCATTAGGGAGGCACATAGTTATCATGGAGTGCCTCCCTACCTTCGTCGAATTGTCGGGGCCTATCTTTCCGAGAGGGCCAGCCACAGCGAATAACTTACCCGAGCTGGCAAGAGCCGGGTCGACAGAATCAAATTTCATAAGCAAATCGTAGTCAAGGTGTTCAAGCCCAGGTCATTCAGGTAAAAACTGGATCAGATCACAATAATAATGCAGAGTTGTAAATAAAAACAACAACAAATTCACACAAAACGCGCCCACTCTAACTGGCGTAGCGAAGTACACTAGAGAGTAAAGCGAGAGAGAGTGAGTTTGACCACGGGCGGGGCGCGAATCAACCCCCCCCCCCCCCCCGTCCGGCACAGTTTTCCATCCACCCCGCAAACCGATCGCAGCGCGCTGCAAGTTTTATCGGCAATATTTTGTTTTCACCCGGCCAAACCACCCAGTGAGTGGATTGAAACGGGTGATAACTAGGTTTTAACCCACTATCACCCGTTTAAAAAAGTGAGTTTTAACCCAGGTCGTTACCCATCTCTTCCTACCACCCCGCAAACCGATCGCAGCGCATTGCAAGTTTTATCGGCAATATTTGGTTTTCACCCGGCCAAAACACCCAGTGGGTGGATTGAAACGGGTGATAACTGGGTTTTTACCCACCGGTGGGTTTTAACCCGGGTCGTTACCCATCTCTATCTCCAGCTACACAAACGTTCAAACCCCAAGAACATCACAATAGTTATTTATGATACAAGTGAGGTATGTTGGTCATTACACTCGAGGTGATATTGCAGCCCGAGCTGAAGGCGAGGGCTGCAAGGAAACCGAGAGTGTAATGACCAAACCTCACGTGTGTCATACGACGTTTTTCAACACACTTACGAGTAAAAGAACAAATTTTATAATTATTCATACTCAAATAAACAATGCTCACGGACGCCTCACAGCACAGAGTCACAGACGGAAAATTTGTCAAAAAGGCGCGCGCGCTCCGCGCTGATATTTGTTTTTTTCCGGGCGGGATGTTAGCTGTTGGAGCTAAACAGCCAAAGCGCTAAATGTTCAAAATTTATTTTTTATGTATTTATAAATTAGTTTCACGTTGAATTATTAATTAAAGTAAATAAGTTGTTGAAAATTTATCATATTCAAGGTGGTACACTTCTTATTTTTTACAAAAATTGTGTTATTTTTAGTCATAATGTTGAAACGAAACGTATCTAAGTCAATACTTTTTCCGAGATTTAAAAATAAAACTATAACCCAGTTAAATTAAGAGCAAATAGAATGCATAAATAATATCTTTCAGCGAGGTACCAACTTAATTTGATGGAATATAAAATAAAACACTAGTGCGATAAAGAAAAAAAAGCACAACCGTCTTACTACAAAAACATTAAACATGTGCTGAACACGTGTTTAAGAAAAAGTTCTACCACAAAATAGCGCCTAACGCTGATTTCGTATTTAGACACGTCTAAAGTTAGACATTACTTTAGTCACACGGAGCAGATAGTTTAGCGCGTGTTTAAATCACACATTTGACAATTTAAATTTGAATTGTAGTGCTCTTTATCATTTTAAACCCAATGATATAATACAATTAGACACGTCATGCATGAACATCACGGCACGGCTTTCAAATGTAGCACAAATGTATTGAACGTGAAGTTATTCGTGAGTGGTTCCCGCTAGTCACTATTCTTAAGCAGTGATTAGGTACTCTGTGGTTCATTCATTACCTTAAATGGCGGGATCGGTGTTGAGAAAAAAAAAAAAATCTGAGGTCAAATGACACATTTTTATATTTTACAGTTGCGGTGTAATTATTTAATTGTCTGAAAATCCACGAAGGCATGTTTTTCACGAGTTTTCTTTACTAACAAAATATAAAACACTGATAGTAGAACTTTCGCTAAGCGTACAGTCGCGACACTTGCATGTCCGTACTAAACAGCAGTCAGGTTAAATACCTACCTTCTTTTCGTCTTGCCATTTTCGGAATGTTGATAACGTATCTATAGTAATTATACATCATTGTTCAAACCCCACTTAAAAAACAAATAAACAATTTGACAACACCGAGTGACACGACACGTTCCGTTTCATCCTGCACTCGGCTATTATATTGTTATTTTATTCAAAATTATTGATATTACTTACATTTTTTATTTAATGTTCAATTAAAAACGATCTAATTTGTATTTTTGAAAGGTAGAAAGAAAACTAAACTATGTAAAAGAAAAATAATGTCATTCAATTTATTTATTTGTGAATACAACGAAACAGAAAAGAACGAACCTATACGAATGATGAGTAGTGTTGCCTATGTGAAAAGAACTGATTGAGATAAACGTTATCTTGTTAGACACACGCTAAATACGGTTTTGTGGTAGCGAAACTTAAACACATGGTCGACATATGTTTATCTTTTTAGAAGTGTCTAACTAAACACATGCTAGACCAGTGTTTAAATTATTTTATGTAGTAAGACCGCAAGTGTTTAATATTAGTTTATGAGTGTAAAAGCCATGTGATAAAAACTACTTTATGAGCAAGGGTGTTGAAAAAATAATTTAATGTTAGTTAACATTTGCCTCGGGTCAATATGACCCAGCGTCATTGGCGCCGGGTTAAGGAGCTTCTCTCTGAACTTTAAACATGAGGAACCTTTATTTTTGCAATGTCAGCTATTATTTTCCAACCTAAATGAAATCACTTTGGGACACTGCAAGGAAGGATACTTGGGCCTTTAAACCTTCGCCCGTTTCCATACCACCTTGAGGTAAAGCATGCGGCGTGGTTTTAGGTTTCCGTACCCAAAGAGTAATAAACGGGTCCGTTACTGATACTTCGCTGTCTGTCTGTCTATCACGAGGTTGTATCTCAGGAACCATGATAGGTAGAGTGCTGAAACTTTCACACATTGTCGCCGCTACAACAACAAATACTAAAATCGTAAAGAATCTTCACCGCCATGGCTAATATATAGTTCTGAATAACATAATTAATAATCCATGTGATCACTTTGTGACATTTATTTGAGCGTTTCCGTGCTTCGGAAGGCACGTTAAGCCGTTGGTCCCGGTTGCCAGTAACATGGCAGTCGTTAAGCCAAGTTGAAGGCTTTAATTCAACAGCAGGCAGTCACAACCTGCGCCTGTCCATTTAAACACGGCAATACGGCTCACAACGTATTACGTGGGACAAATTATAAAAAACAAAAAGTTGAAATGTGGGTATATAATATGCCTCTGCCTACCCCTTCGGGGATAAAGGCGTGATGATGAACCTGAACCTAAATAACATCAAATGCACACAATTTTTTTTTATAATATCGTGCCCTGAATATTTTCTCATTTTTTGTTGCAGTTACATCAGCAGTTTTGGTGACAAAGTTTGCGGCAGAGATATCGCCGTACTTATAACTTCATCTTTGGATAATCTTGGAGGAGACGCAAAACTAACAGAGTTGAAAGCAGAATTACTTAGAAAATTAAGAAGGCACAAGTACTGGCTGCACGCTGCTATACACGTCATTGATGAAAACATACAGTTCTTGAGAAAGAAGTTTCACGACCAGACTATTTTCGATAACTGTCAGATATTACTGTACCCTGTGTGAGTAAATTTGTTGATTATGTTGGTAAGAACCATGAAGGTTTTCCTTTCCTGAAGCTTAAGACACAACAGCAGACCCAATAGCCGATGAAATTTGATTGAATCGGTAAAAGATTGCCTAATGTACTCTTCTCCATATATGTTCGCGCAATTTTCTTAAAAATGTACAATGCTTTTCTCTTCACCTTTTTTAAAAGACATAATAGAGACTTTTAGATAATTATTGCCATAGCTACAATGACTGAACATTAAAATACATGTTAACTGTTTATAAAAATTATGAATTATACTTTTCTACTGTACAGGATAGAAGTTGAACAGAACATAAACGCGCTTCTTAACCTTCGAGAGGGCAAGCAGAGACACGAATCAATCACTTATGGCTTGAACTACGGAACAATGAAATGTGCTTCTCTCACTGATGACCAAATACTCAGTCTTGTGTTGTATGAAATTGAGAAGAAATACCACTTCAGCGGTGACGGTATCTGGACGAGACAAGAGGGAATGAAAGTGGATTCAGTTTCTTTAAAGTGATAGTATCCTAATGCTTGATTGTGAAAAGAACATTTACTGGTTTATCTTTACTGTATATACTTGGCCGTAGGTACGTCCTGTGTTTTCCGCGTAGGAATATAATTTGCTAGCTGTGCCGCACGGCGTCGTCTGTGATTTATCATACAATGGCCTGATTTGGCAGAATAAAACAAAGTATAAAGTATTGAAATCGGTCAAGCCGTATTTGACTCAGAAAGACTAATGTACAGCTACTGATTTTTACATGTAAGTAAAATGTTAAGTTATTCGGAGTAATTTGTAAAACACCAGCCACCTGCCTGGAATGGTTATTGTATAAACGTTTATATTTAATTAAAAGTAATATGTAACAAAATATTTAAAGTCTTACAACAAACTTTGCTTATGATATTCTCAATGTCACTCGTCATAATTGCATCAGATATTGACAGACACACAAAGTCTCATAATAATATTTAGTTTTAAATTTGATTTGGGGGAACTCCAACAAACATAAATCCAATTAGTTTTGTAAGGCTATGTACTCCAATTTTTTCCCTAGGGCATCTTTCCGTCCTGGCGGTAACCTTCCGAGGGCTTACCCGGGGCTCGCAAACGTAGGCAGTAGGTAGAGAACGTGTGGTTTTTAGTTGGTAGGAGTCCGGCATAGCATCCATGACGGATTTTGCTCACGTTACAAAAAGGCCATCCTTCCGAGGGCTTACCTAGCCTGTAGACAGTTTATGGCATCGTGTGGTTTTAGGATGACTCACGCTAGACGGGTCGGGTCCGAGCCGAGTGTCAGCCGTAGCACGGTCAACTAAATGTTACATATATTTTGTATGAACACACTCACGCTATACCGAGCGACAACCGTGTGGCGGTGGCGGCCGAGCAACGGACAACGGCAAAGCTCGGAAACAACTCGGTCCCACCTCGGCTCGGACCCGACACGGTATAGCGTGAGTCATCCTTTTTTTGTCGGTAGGTCAGACATTTCATCCATGTAAGAATTCAACACGAAAATAGTAGTTTATGACACTGTTGCATAATAAGGGTTCTTATAACACGAGTGTGTTTTAAAAAAACGAGCCGTAGGCGAGTTTTTTATAGTATCACACGAGTGTTATAAGACCAAGTTATGTACAGTGTCATACACTACTTTATCTACTCTCATACTATAATACCTGATTTCATTTTGTTGTGATATATAGTTGCTCCTTGATTTCGCCGGTAACAGGTTCATGGTCATGTTTGACGCAGTTTCCAGAATGTCTGGTGGTGTACAATTACCACCATCCTCGCTTTAAGACATGTTTTTACACAAAAACTAATTTATTTTACAAACAAAACCAAACTTTGTTTAATTTAAATGTAAAATGTTGGCGCCAAGGCGCAAACATCGATTGCGCATGCGTGTTTCTTTTTTTTTCAGGCTGCGGAGATACAATTTTTTTTTAAAGTAAAGGTTCAAACTTCTTTTTCCAGCTGGAGGTTGTCTATGGTGTATCGTAATGATTAAAAAGTTTTATTATGATATAGGTGTCCATACAAGACCTGTATCGTAATAAAACTTTTTTTTTGGCCTGTGCGTAACGTTTGTCATAATAGTATTGATTTCAATTTTATAATCTTTGTATTATAGTATCAGAGTAGATAATAGTAGTTTATGACACTTGCATAATAAGGGTTCTTATAACACGAGTGTGTTTTAAAAAAACGAGCCGTAGGCGAGTTTTTTTCCCCCATTCCCAACCGACCACCTGAGTTATCCACCTGGTTGGTCAGTTAGGAATAAAAGTTCCTAACCACCCACCTTGTGCACCTGGTTGGTCAGTTAGGAATAAAATTTCCTAACCACCCACCTGTGACTGTATAAAATAAATAATGTCCATAATGTCTACTTTATCAACATACCCACATGTCTATATGGCAAAACAAATGAAGATCGACTAAACAAATGAAGATCTACAAAACAAATGAAGATCGACAAAACAAATGAAGATCGACAAAACAAATGAAGATCAGCAAAACAAATGAAGATCGACAAAACAAATGAAGATCAGCAAAACAAATGAAGATCGACAAAACAAATGAAGATCGACAAAACAAATGAAGATCAGCAAAACAAATGAAGATCGACAAAACAAATGAAGATCGACAAAACAAATGCAGATCGACAAAACAAATCAAGATCGACAAAACAAATGAAGATCAGCAAAACAAATGAAGATCGACAAAACAAATGAAGATCGACAAAACAAATGAAGATCAGCGAAACAAATGAAGATCGACAAAACAAATGAAGATCGACAAAACAAATGAAGATCGACAAAACAAATGAAGATCAGCAAAACAAATGAAGATCGACAAAACAAATGAAGATCGACAAAACAAATGAAGATCGACAAAACAAGTGAAGATCGACAAAACAAATGAAGTTCGACAAAACAAATGCAGATCGACAAAACAAAAAAAAACAAAGATCAAAAAAAAATGACGGTCGGATATACAAATTTTGATCGAAAACACCATAGATTTAAATTTTTTTGCTAAAAAAACACATGCAGATCAATAAAACAAAAGTCTATAAGCTAGTTGAAAGGTCAAATTACTTGCAGCCATATTTTTTTTGCTTGCACCTAGTTTATTGAATACTTATCGCATCTAGATTACAAAAAATGGGTCCAAGCAAATTTCAACCTTATGAGCATGCATAATATCTATTTATTTTATTCGTGATCAGTGGTGTCTATAAACGCATAAAAGCACATTTTTCGATAAGTGTCATTAAGGTCAAGAATTGCTAGCACATATTTTTTTGAATGGTAATCGCATCTAGATTACAAAATATGCTGCAATAATTTTTGATCTTGTCAACAATTATTGCAGCATATTTAAAAAAAAACTAATTGTCGTTGTATACACTTATTATAATACAGATGAAAAAAAAAATTGTCGTATTTATACACTTATTAAAATACAGATTGAAATAGTAGTTTTCGATACAAGTGTGGGATTTCTGTTATTACAACGAGTTACGACAGGTGTTGACCCGAGCCGAAGGCGAGGGTAGACAGTCGGAACGAGTTTAAATAACAGTCCCACACGTTGTATTGAACAACTATTTTTAATACAGTTGCGAAAAAATTAAGCAATGTTATAAAATAATAAAAACACAATAAACCTGAATATCCAAAATGGCGCCAACCCTAAAATAATATGATACCTTTTTTCTAAGCAGAGACTATGTGCACTTCATACAGCCAACTTTTTTTATATTTAGAAATTTAATTTGGCCGATACTTATATTAACTTATGCTTAAAGTTTAATTAAAATTACTTTTAATCTGATATTGAAACAAGTTAGTATCTTTTTTTCAGAAATATTTGCATGAATCACAGACATTATTTTGACATTTGGGAAAGAAAACGCACGAGTGCGGGAATGGTAAAGAAAAAGCACGAGTGTGTAATAGCCCACATCCCGAACACTATACGTCCCAATGATATATAAAAAACTATAGATACGTTACCAACACTGAAAAATGGCAACAAAAAGTCAGGCAATTGCCTTAATTTTCATACATGCTACCATAGACAATTTCATAGAAATTCTTTTTTTGGATGTATAAAATATTTGCTGTTTTTGAAAGCCGTGATGTTCGTGCATGACGTGTCTATATTATAATACGTCGTTGATACGTCCCTGTAATACGCTACTTTTTGAGCAACTGTATTAAAAAAGCTATTTTAGTTTTTCAAAAAAATGCCCCACGGTAATTTCTCCACTTATCAGGTCAATTTGACATCTTTGAATAAATTCGTCATCTATACTAATATTATAAAGAAGTAAAGTTTGTGTGTTTGTTCAATTGTAAGGGGTAATCTCGGGATCTACTGAACCGATTTTAAAAATTCTTTCACCAATAGAAAGCTACGGTATTGTGAAGTGTCATAGGCTATATAACATCACGCTACTACGAATAGGAGCGAAGCAGTAATAGTAAATGTTTCAAAAACGGGGGAAAAGTTATTCCTTTTGAGAGCTTCGTTGCGTGTGCTGCTAAAATATTTATAGTTATGTAAAAAATATGTACTACAAAATGGTTTCTCTTAGCAAAGTTCTAAAGAAATTGCGCGATAGCATGTGTCTATCTTTGGGTTGGTGCACAATAACCTTTTTAATGGCAATCAATTTTTTGCTACAATAATGCCACGGGATACCTTTTTCATAAACGAAATTGTTCTTCAAAATAATGCGACGGGAATACACGCGACGAGAAACCTCTCTCTCTCTCTCTCTCTCATGTAGTATTAAATATTAACGACGAGACGCTACGGGAGTAAACGCAATGCGACGGGAGTACCTAAATGTGACGGGAACAGGTAATACTCTCTCTTATGTGGCACAAACGAAGTTGCGCGGGTCAGCTAGTTGTCTATAAAAATTTTGTCACGCTTATTAGGTGAACAGTTGTTATCAATTTGTATACTTCGAACAATATAGAAATCTGCATCAGTTTTAAATACTTTGAGCAGAGTTAAAATGTTTACGGTTTTTGAAATTGCCTTATTTAGAGTTGAATTCCAGCTCTCCAATGCATTAGTTGTACGATGCTGCTCTGAAAACACCGACCAGATTATAATGAAACCTTCAATTTTTAACCAATACATTGCAATATATAATCTAGGAACTTTTCTGTGTCATGTGCTGCTGATTCTTGTTTTATATATTCCCAGCCTTCGATTATCTTATCATATGGTAGGAGCGGAAGGACACAACATAGGGACACAGTTCTTTTCATGAATTTGTCTCTTGTTGCCCCCTTTTTCCTCTTCTTTTTGTTAAGTCCCATCAAATCATTAGCTTTTCTCACAAGCTGAACGCTGCCCAGCCCAAGCGGATCCTTCTCGCTATTTCCTTTTCCCGGTGGTTGCCTAGTGTGATTTCTTGCCCAATGTAGGTATATTCCTGGACAATCTCAAGCGTCGATCCTTCAACGTAGATTGGTCCCGGCATGACATTTTCATTGAACATGACCTTGGTTTACTCCAAGTTCATACCGAAACCAACACGTCGAGACTCTCTACTTAGACTGTGCAGCATCCCGCTCAACTGTTCCAGCATTTCCTCAATTATGACGATGTCGTCAGCAAACCGAAGGTGTGAGATGCGTTCACCGTTTATATTCACGCCCCATCCATCTCAGTTCAGCGACTTAAAGACGTCCTCAAGCGCATTGGTGAAGAGTTTCGGGGACATTACATCGCCCTGTCTTACACCTCTGCGCAGTGCTATAGGATTGATCTTGAACGTTCAACTTTCGGATTCTACAGTTTAGGTCCCTCTGTTCGGACGACCTCGTAGGTGAAATTTCCCTTCTGATCCTCATTAGTTCAAGAGTCTCTGGTGAGAGCTTCGAGTCCTTCTTTTTGCTTGTCCCTTTCGCATGTGTTTTTTAGCGAAAAATTCTAAATCTATGGATTTTTCGATCGTAATTTGTATATCCGACCGTCATTTGTTTTGTCGATTTTCATTTGTTTTGTCGATCTTCATTTGTTTTGCTGATCTTCATTTGTTTTGTCGATCTTCATTTGTTTTGTCGATCTTCATTTGTTTTGTCGATCTGCATTTGTTTTGTCGATCTTCATTTGTTTTGTCGATCTTCATTTGTTTTGTCGATCTTCATTTGTTTTGTCGATCTTCATTTGTTTTGCTGATCTTCATTTGTTTTGTCGATCTTCATTTGTTTTGTCGATCTTCATTTGTTTTGTAGATCTTCATTTGTTTTGTCGGTCTTCATTTGTTTTGCCATATAGACATGTGGGTATATTGATAAAGTAGACATTATGGACATTATTTATTTTATACAGTCACAGGTGGGTGGTTAGGAATTTTTATTCCTAACTGACCAACCAGGTGCACAAGGTGGGTGGTTAGGAACTTTTATTCCTAACTGACCAACCAGGTGGATAACTCAGGTGGTCGGTTGGGAATGGGGGGTTTTTTTTTATAGTATCACACGAGTGTTATAAGACCAAGTTATGTACAGTGTCATACACTACTTTATCTACTCTCATACTATAATACCTGATTTCATTTTGTGATATATAGTTGCTGCTTGATTTCGCCGGTAACAGATTCATGGTCATGTTTGACTCAGTTTCCAGAATGTCTGGTGGTGTACAATTACCACCATCCTCGCTTTAAGACACGTTTTTACACAAAAACTAATTTATTTTACAGACAAAACCAAACTTTGTTAAATGTAAAATGTTGGCGCCAAGGCGCAAACATCGATTGCGCATGCGTGTTTCTTTTTTTTTCAGGCTGCGGAGATACCATTTTTTTTTAAAGTAAAGGTTCAAACTTCTTTTTCCAGCTGGAGGTTGTTTATGGTGTATCGTAATGATTAAAAAGTTTTATTATGATATAGGTGTCCATACAAGACCTGTATCGTAATAAAACTTTTTTTTTGGCCTGTGCGTAATGTTTGTCATAATAGTATTGATTTCAATTTTATAATCTTTGTATTATAGTATCAGAGTAGATAAAAAAGCTTTGTAGTCCTGGTATGTTGCTGGCGTTTTACAAAAGACCTTTTATAAGTAGGTATAAGATTGTTACCTAATGAATATAATATTGTAAATAATGAATGTAGGTATGTATAAGAATAATGTTGAATGTTAAAACGAAGCAGGGAAATAAAAAAATGTATAAGCACATTTGTATTATAATTTCTCCTCTTCTTAATTTAATTTACAAAATACGAAGCTTATTGCTTTGAACTTATATAATACTAGCTGAGCCCGCAACTTCGTTTACGTCACATAAGGTGTATGAAAGGAAAGGTATTTCTTCATCAGAGTCATCAAGCAGCGTCTGAAACTGCCCTGTTTGCTTTATCATAAAAGAGCTTAATGATTAAGTCTATTTTAAAACAATTCAGTCCACGCCTTCGGCGCGGACTGAATTGTTTAAAAATAGTCTTAATCATTAAGCTCTTTTATGATTAAGCCAACACGCCAGTTTAGGTTCACTCACATTCAAAGAAACCCCTACAACTAAAATTTTCAAAATATCTGATTCTTAAAAGTGTTATAACTCTTTTATTTCTAAACCGATTTAGATAAAACAAACGCTAAAAGTTAACTGCTGCAAACCTCAACACAATAAAAAAAACCGCATTGCAATCGGTTGAGCGGTTACTGAGATTAGCGTGCACAACCGTACAGACAAACAGATATACAGACATACAGACATACAGACATACAGACAAACAGACAAAAATTCTAAAAATCATTGTTTTGGGTTCTATTGCGTTCATAAAGCCCCCCTATAATATTTTTTCTTATTTATCTTCCATGTACAGACAGCGACCTGTTACGATTTTATTATATGTATTGATAAAAAAACACTACTAAATCTATATCTATTATCTGTATCTATTTAAACTAAGCATACTCATGCAGCAAAAATATTAAAAGTATTAGGTACTATAAATACACTATCTATATGCACCCTGCCACGTAAATGTTATTAATAATTATATTCTATAGCAGAGATAAATAATTTTTGGTATTATCTTCGGTCCCATTCATAGGAAGTACATCTATTGGTCATTTGGAGATCAAAATCTTTTAAATCGTGTCTTTATTACTAAAAGCTTATATTTTGTAACACTGATAAGTATTAAGATACCTACTATTAGATCTTATAATAATGTCATTAAAATAAAACAAAATGCGTAATTAGCTTTAAATAACAATAGATAATAATTGAAAGGATAAATACTTAATTTTTTTTAAGCAAGCTTTATATAAACGCTCTAGTTTTCTTTAAATCATGGTATTAAATAAAAATAACTATTCCGCCATCTTGTAGGGTCGCCATATTGGATTTAGAATGAAGTTTTTTTCACGTTGAAAAGTTCTAGCGTATTATAATGATTCTGCCAAAATCAAGGTTGAGTATAACCGTATAACTATTTTATAGCTTTTTTTAGCTTGTTATTTAAATTTCTGTTCAATTACTTGAGATTTTTTCACCTAAAATTAAGTTTTGAGCTTTAGCCCCTCTCTTTAAAATAGAGTGCAGAGGGGCTTATGTCGAGACTTTATCTGTAGTCTGTGACTCTGTCACATTAAACCACGTCACAAGGTCACGTGGATCATCTGTTCAAAGTTTGAAATAAAACAAAAATGACAACGTCAATCGGATTGAACTTTCACAATAAACGTGTTAGAGAGGGGCAGTCGGGTGAGATCGATCTCACGGCTTCTTGTTTAGTTTGTTAGAAGAAAGCTTAGTAGTGAATGGTATGCCGGTAGCCGAGGTATAACACTCTAGAAAGTTCCTATGACCCTTAGGACAGTGGTCATGGTCACTTATTACTTTCAAAATTTATTTAATTTTGGCACCATTATTGCTGCTCTATATTGTTTCTTACAATAATTATTATTGGCACATACGTTCACATTTTGTAACTTATTTACAATCAATTTACGTACTATACCTTAAACATTAGGTATACTTACGAGTACCTACATTCCTAAAAAATTTACAAATATATATTTTTAGGAAGAAAGTGTGTAAGCTCATTTTAATTTCAATCCATGTATGTTTTCCAAAAATGTTTCAAGAAGTGTTTTTACAATTATTCTATTCCACTTAAAAGTGTTAATTTTTAGTTTAATCTGCGTTCATGCATCGACTATTAACGATCCTTAACCTCTTTCAAGCTTTTCGTCATTGATAGATGAATAGTGATCTCAGAAAAGTAAAAGCCACGTGCTATTTCTTTTGATATTTCTATACCTATCTATGGGCTCACATAGGAAATGTTCAAGATAGGTTAACTATAATACTACCTACTCCATATCCACTAGAAATCGATCTAGGTAATATGTACCTAACTAACCTAATAAGGCACAAGGAATGCACGAGAAGCGAAGTCTACGAGTGTTTTACTCAACGAGTAGTCAACTATTCGTACCTATTTACTAAAATATTCAATAACTATCTATGGCTTATAAATTAGGTAATACCTGCCTACGAAAATGGCCTATCCTAATAAAGGCACCTTTACTTAGCTATATTTATTTAAATAAGTAACTATTTACATTTTGTAACTTATCTTTATACGTTCCAAGTACTTATAATTTATAAACTATAAAAATATAAAATTTCATCTGAATATGTAAGCTTATGGAATAAATGTATGTATTTTAAGCAATATTTCGCGTTCGTTTACTTTCTACAAATCAATTCATTAGATAACTAGTGAAAACATTTGTACAAAACAAAATCGATGTTGAAATACTTGATCGTGATTGGCAATAAAAATCTCTAAAAACAAAATACAGAATAAACTCTCCCTCTACATTTTCTATATCAAAATATTGTCATTTACAGTGGTTAATACTCCCTTTCGAAATTACTCTAGATTAGGTTCTGGGCTTAAAGCTAGGATAATTTCGAAAAGGAGTATTTCAATTCAAAAAAGGAGGCAGAGTCGTGTATGCTTGGCCTGTGCTGGGTTCCATCTTGACCACAACTGGTTGACTGAGGTCCGAGTGTCGTTCCATCTCATAGTGTTTCTCGTGTGGTACCATCCCGCATTTTTCGTAGTCCTCCGGAGGGGCCGCGTACCGAGGCGGTTCCTCCTGCAGTGCGCATGCAGAATACTTGTCTTCGTGATCATGTGTACGATACTCGAGTTTCTCTTCATGGGCATGCGCATCCATTTGCGGTGAGTGCGCTGGCATCATTGGATAGTCACGAACGCCCAGTGGCGGTGGACTACCCTCCCCATATTCATAAGCATGTCTAGGAGCGAACATTTGGCCATCGTGTCCGTTAAGCACAGTCGTGTAGGAATAAGCTGCTGGTTGTGTATTGAAGGCTGGATATCCCCCGGTGCTGGATGATAGTAGTTGATGGGATGAAAGTTCATAGGAATGCTGGTATGACCAGTCTGCTGGCGTAGGGAGACCGTTTTGTGGGAATGCTGGTAGATTACCTCCAATACTGGAGAAACCGCCGCCTAATGTGGTAGAGCTTGGTGAACTGGAACCGATGTACCCTGTTTTTCGTGGAGGTTCACGTTTACGCCATTTTGCTCTTCGATTTTGGAACCACACCTATAAAATGAAATTCATCATTAGAACACCAAATAACTTCAAAGAGAATGAACGAAGGTTGGTTAATCCATAGATTTTTCAGCTAACCTGTACTCGTGATTCTGATAGGTTGAGTTTAAGAGCCAACTCTTCTCTTGCGAAAACGTCTGGGTACGGCGCTCGTTCGAATGCTCGCTCTAGCTCCTCAAGTTGATACGCCGTGAACGTGGTCCTACGAACAAAGAAATACCCATGTATACTTAAACAGAAATTACATGTCTCCTGGAATGCACTTAACTATTAGATACAATAGTCCCTCAACCAATGATACCATTTACGTAATTGGTACGATAAAAATAACAGCCCCAATTCAAAACCAACTTGTTAAAGCATTCCGCATAATATATTCAAAAATAAAACTGTCCTTATCATACTAGGGCACATCTACCATCTGACGCGTGCAATATGGCTGCGGGCTTGCGCACGCGCAGAAATTGATTGAGCGTGAAACGAAATTCACCCCCGTCGAGCGCGTGCTCCTATAATTGCCTGCCAATTGACTCTAAACTTATAGTGGTGTTGCATTATTAATTGTTTCACCACATTTCAATTGATCTATTAATTAGAACTGTACATCATTTTTACAATATAGGTACCTAGTGGGTAGACAACCGCATTCAGACAAAATCGAGTCATGGTATTTCGTCACTGAACATGGTCCTCGATCTAATCTAACTCGAATACCATAAAGCACGGAAACAGCCGTAAAAAAAATCGCTTCAAAAGTTCTGCATTGTCATTCGTAATTAAGAAGCCCTAAAAATATTGACTACTTAGTAAACTTATACTATCGATACTGAACTGGAAAATTACTATACAGCATTTAGGTATTTGACTAATATGTCAATTGGATTTCTCTTTATTTTCAAATATCTGTGTACCTAAACACACTTTCATTAGAATCTAACAGTCAGATTTTGTAGTCCCTACTTACATAGCAAACAATAAGAGAGTTCATAAGAATTTATAAATATTATCTACACAGCGATCACCAAGATGGTGTTGCAACTACATTCATTACAGTACATCATATCGCTTCATTCACGAGATGTTGAGATAAGGCAATTGACTCCCCGCACGCATACGGGTAATTAATCTTAACGTACATTGTAGAATTTAATTCGTTGACGCCAGCATCAAGTGCTATAGTTGTGTAGAAAGGGGTGCACCCGCTGGGGTATCCGTCTTAAAACCCTTCAGGGTGTTAGGTCGTAACGCATTGAATTCTTATTGACTGATTTATCTGATCTGATAAATTTAGATATACTTCTCGAGTAAACAATTTCACCCCTATGTAGATGCAGATTGAGATAATACGGGCATTTTGTAAGGGATTCCAATATTAAAGTAAAGGAATGCTTGATTTGATGAAATATTGCAATATTTATTACAAGTAATAATATTATAGTCGGTTAGATTTTTTAAATATTAACTGATATTTTATTTGAGTATAACTTTATTTATTTTCATAGTGAATTTTGGGTCTTTTTCGCGTTTTAACAATGAAACTTTTCTCACTTCATGACTACTATTACCTACAAAAATGTGACTATTTTTATGCTTGATTTGATGAAATATTGCAATATTTATTACAAGTAATAATATTATAGTTGGTTAGATTTTTTAAATATTAACTGATATTTTATTTGAGTATAACTTTATTTATTTTCATAGTGAATTTTGGGTCTTTTTCGCGTTTTAACAATGAAACTTTTCTCACTTCATGACTACTATTACCTACAAAAATGTGACTATTTTTTTTGATTTTTATCTTGACTACCTACACTAAATTGCGCCCCCTGGCTTTTGAGCTAAGTTTACGTCCACATGACAAGCACCTAAACAAAAGCTTAAATTGGGATTGAATTATTGCATGGAAACCTACGAAGTCTTGACTGACTGAAACTGACTTCATTCCAGTTTTTATGACTATCCCTGTGAATCCATTATCAGGATATTTTTCTCACTTAGGATCCCGTAAAAACGGGGAACAATTATAGTTTCACCTTCGAGAGCCTCTAAGACCCTTGGATTCATTAATCGCAGTTCAAAAATCCTCGAGACCTGGAAGATACTGTATTGTAGCTTCGTAAAAAGTATATATGAATACGGTTCTCAAATCTGGAACCTACCGTATGACAGTTACATAAAAAATTCAATAAATTATATTTGCTACCGGTTAAAAATTCCCTATAAATCCTCACAGTATACATTAACTTGTGAAAACAATTTCACCTTCTTACACTGTTGTTGGAGTGAAAGAATATGGCGGATATAACATTCATCCTAAAAATTACATTTTAAATGCTATTGACTGACTAGATGACAGCTTACTTAATAGGTAGGAGCCTATTAAGTAAGCTGTTTTTCAATGCACCAGCAAGGCTGCTAGGAACCCTAAAACCTCGTCATGTATTTAGACCTTCTACCAATTACAGACAAAATCCATTCGACCTGCGATCCAGATCCTCAATATACTGATCATACTTCATCTTTTCCCCAACAAACATCTTCCTTAGGAATTAAACTTAAAAACAAATCAAATAAGAGCACTAAATTATAAGCAAAATCTTAAATATGATCTAAAAAGTTACGTATATCTAATATCGTCCATCATGCCATATGGTATTTATCACAATATAAAAATCATCGTATTAGTTATGCAAATAATAAATTAGGGGTGTTGTATGACGATACGCTAGGAGTAACACAATGCGAAGGGTGAAGGGCCCACCTGTGATACGGCACGTGCCGACACTCGTGGACCCAGCCATTGGAACGTAAACAAGATGGGTATGAATCGAATAAATTCCGTAGGTCATCTCTTAGTATGATGTATAGAATCGAACGAGAAGACCTGAAAATCTGAAGGTGGATCAGATAATAAGGCTAAGCAAGGAAAACAGAAGATTCAACGGGACGCGGACGCCGTGAAGATTGTTAGGATACCCAAACACATCCCTTGGAGATGTGCTGAGGAAATGAACGAGATGGGCAGCAGAGAGGCGGTTCGATCGTCCCCCCGGCGCGCGGTGCCGGCGTCCCCACCAGAAAATAGTGATAGTATGATGTACCTACTTTAAGATTTTGTTCTAACATATCCTTCGTAATATTGGGTCGCCTACTGACTACTTTTAAAAACGTAATAATTGACATTTCCAACTAATTAACAAAAATATAATAGGATTGTTACCTACTATATTTTTACAAATATTCGTAATCCGGACATAAATAACATGGTGCAAATAAAAATTTGGTTACGGTTACGCTCTTGGTTACGCTTTTCTACGAAAGCGCTACGAAGACACTACGAAGATGCAGCGTAGCACTAGTGTAGCAAGATGTCTACGAAGCTACGTAAAGGAATGTAGGGGTTGCTTTTCTTTAACTTAACAAAATGTGGGTGACATTGTCACGATTATCCCAAAATTATATTTGAAAGAGACTTATCTTTTAAATATTTAACCGGTAACGTCTCATTAAATGATCATGGATCCGTCAAGAATCTGAACTGATTTCCTTGTCATCATATCTTCACAACTTTTGTTTGCTCAACTCTGACTAAAATTCTCTAAAGGTAAAATATATAGATGTTCTTATAAATTTTAATGTGACATTTAGTTAATCACAATCACATCTACTAATTTTCAATGTACTTTCAAAATAATAAAGCTAAATAGTAGGTAATAACTAACCTGGTTTTCTTCTTCTTAATGCCGTTGTTATCGTTCTTTTTCTTTTCACTCTTCTTGGTGCTGGTTGGTGGCGCTGGAGGTGGTGGATGTGGAGCGGGTGTCGACTCCACCGCCTGCAGCAGGAGAGGCTCCTCTTTCCGCTTGTGGTCCGCTCCAGCGAACACGGGCAGCTCGTCTCTGTACTGCAACTCGCCGACGTCTCCCACGACAACCTGTACGTGCCGCTCCTTGCCGAACTCGCTGAACATGTGCTCCTCGAAGGTGGGCTGCTCCATGCCGCCCGGCTCGAAGGAGCACTCGTACCGGCCGGCTGGGCCGCCGTCCCCGCAGACGTACATGTAGCCGTCGGCGGCGGGCGGGTGCTGGCCCGCTACCTCGGCACCCACCTCGCTTGAATCCGTTGCTGCGGCCTTGCCGACTACCAACTTTGCCCAACTCGACGCTCGAACTTATCAGCTATGATATTAAACAATTTAACTTCATTCAATCGAGCCCTCGGGATCGACGAACGCTCGCGCCGTTCGTATCCTCGTGTCCGTCCCGGTTAAATGGCTTTAATCAACTTTAACGAACTAACCGAATTTGCTCTACGGTTGGTCAATTTATATTACCATAATATGTCTGTCGACATCGGTTTTGAGCCAATGAGTAGTGCGTCCGAGAGCGTCGAGATCGAGCGTGCGTGTGCTAATATCAGCCGTAGTGTGTGATCGGAGGGGAGAATTTTGTGTGAGTACTGTGGACGCTTACGACTCTTGTTCGAGTGTGTTGTTAAGCCAATCGTGGCGTAGTGTGGCCCCTCCCCGGCGCTCCGTCATACTCCCCTCGCGCCTTCGCACCCTCGAGCTGCGAGGCTGCGGGCTGGTGCACCGCCGTGCGTCGCGCGCCGTCCGAGCACCATGCGGGATTCCCACAAACTCCACCGATATTTGTTTGTATCAATGCTATTGTAGGGTAGAACGCCCACATCATTACTTTCAAAGTCCATAGTATCGCATTGTAAATCCGTATCAACACCACTCACATGTCTGTTGTATGATTTATAGCCGTGGGAAACGATTGCTTTCAGGTTCCATTCATACTTATTATGTTACCTGTTTATTTATTTTTATAAGGCCTGAAAATCAAACCCTAAATGTTATCAATTTGTCGTCGATGCTCTACATTTGGATTAATACGTGCTAACACACTCGTCATTACGACACGAATTTAATAAATCCTCTCCTCTATTTAGAAATTTTGAATGCCAGTAATTACCTCCTTTCCTATGTAGTTACCTTTTTAAGTGAAAAAGGATCACCAGGTGATACAAAACTCAAAACACGATAGAGCAGCGATTGGCCTGGTAGTCGTATCGCGACGAGGTGCAGCTGATACGGATGCGCAGCGCACCGGCCGGCGACGCACGCGCACTGATGCCGCCGATTGACGCCGCATCGCTTAATTATTAATTAACAGTTATTGCTGGGTATTATTAATAAAACATTCGCCCTGACTATTGGCACTTAGATTAGCGTCGAGGGAGTAATGGCGCATTTCAACAATTTCGGTTGTTATTTAATTGAAGTCAATTTAGATGATCAGAGTCTATTTAGGTTGGTGCTGGCGCTCGCCAGCGGGATCTCTACTTCATTGGGCTTATTGGTGACTTTCAGACAACACGAATTGCACTCGCAGATGCACTTCGCCGCATTTGCAGTTTGTTTGAATTGTTCAAAGTGGGTCATGATCTTATTCAATGGTCGTTTGTGACGCGTGTGCTAATAGTGCTCTAAATTCATAGATTGCATTAGAAATGTTGGCTATAAATGGTGTTTAGGCTCTTTCTATACTTCGGTGTAAAGTAAAGTGAGTAAAATCCAGTGAGAAGTGTTACATACGTTGCGTGTTGTGAAAGGATTCCGTGCGCCGTCTATGAGACGGGCTCGCAGCCATCTTCGTGACGGCAAAGTCAAACGGTGCCGCTGACTGGCCAGTAACGCCTCCGAGCCGAATTTATAGACTGTAGTGCAGCTGTAAGCTATAGAATAGATATATTATTTATCTTACTTATATGTTGCAAAAAAGAATTAGGTACTTAGTTTCATACGTAAATATTTCTAAATTTCTGCTGAACTATTGAAATATTAAAACATTATTCACATTTTACCTATGTTTCTTTGCGTTTCACTAAAGACCGTAGAATAATTGCTTAACTCGTGTGAGGTTCACCATTTGCTGCAGTTTTTACGTTTGCCTATATACCTATTGAGAAATTAAAAACTACAGAGCAAATTTTAAGTGAACCTAAGAAATATAATATGCTCCATGCTCATACCTATATCTCACCATATATCAGCAATTTGTTTATACGCAAGACGTAGACGATGCGGTGGCCTTATATTCAAACTACAATATAGCCGCTAAGGAAAAATCTTATTTGTCGCTTAGCAGTTTTATTCAAGTGTAGGCAAGATAGACTTGGAGCCTCGAGTCTATAGTGGCGTCTTCTTACATTTTTGAAAAAAGTACTTACGTAATCTAAACTGCAAATTAGTACTCATTCATGTTATGAGTAATGAGTATTTTAAAGGATTCTTAATCATGGTTATGCACTTGTCCAACTGAGCCGGTGCGTGTGGCGAGAAAATGAGTAAATGTCAGCTTTTTCAATTAAAAAGATGTTGATATTTGAGTGTTCACAATGCGAGAACTCTCTCTTAACCAACATGAGTTCGCTATATCAATTGTTTTACACGCCAAAGTCCCTCCTTTCGGGACTTCTCATATTCATACCTGCAGCAGACAGTTCTATCCTGTGTCGTATACTGTAGAATATTATTATGGAATGAGCCTCCTGCTTTTATTTTCCAAATGTCTACAATAGGTATGGGGTTCTTCAAAAGGTTTTTTCAGGAGTTTACGCAGTGACCTCTCGCGAGACCAATATCGCTAGGTGTGCCGTAACTTGTCCGCCACCTGTTGTATAATATAAGGAGTAGGAGGAGTCCTTGTTTACAGTTCTTAGATTTCTCAGAAACATGGTTGTGACTCTTGAACTACCATGAGAACGTAGAAATCTCTATTCTCGGCTTTAGGTAAGTGTCTGAGGGAAGAAACCAGTGATCCCGGCGCAGATAACTTTTTGAATTCAATTCTGAATCTATACATACTTAGTTACATAGATATAATATAAATAAATATTTGTGAACAATCTCACACAACATCATCTAGTCCAAATTTGGCTAATATAAGCTTGTGCTATGGGATCTAGATGACTAAGTATAGACGTATATTAAAAGGTTTAGGTTTTGTAAAGCATTCTTTATACGATACTTAAGCCATAAGTTACATTTTTTTCTGGTCTGTCTGTCTGTCTGTATCCCAAATAAGCACCACGCGGAAACTACAGAACAAAATCTGAGCTTCTATTCCGAGGAACGTTTGAAGGTACTAGTTTTGATTTCGGTATTCTGTGCAGTTTCTTTGGGAGAGAAATTGAAAAATATAATGATTTTGAAGTTTTATTAACTCAATGAATTATTTTTTTATGTTAGTCAATATTGTGGGTTTTGTGGTTCTTAAATTAGAGACATCCCACCATTCGCTATACCTAGCGTTCAAGGATTCTTTTCTTTTTTAATTACTAAGGTGGCAGCAAATCTTATGGCTCCACCCGATGGACTGTGGTCACCGAAGCCTATGAACGTCTGCAACACCAGAGGCGCTATACTCGCGCTGCCGAACTACAAGAACCTTCAAAGACCGCTTTTGAAGAACGAGATTCTGTAGGCGTTTGGGAAATCATTCCACAACCTAAGCGTTCGTGGCCCCGCGGACTCAGTGTTCTGTAAACGATCACTGCAGTAAGCAACTTTCACTATGGCCGGTCCATGGATGGGTGACCATCCATGTGATCATCTTGTGACATTTATTTGAGCTTTTCCGTGCTTCGGAGGGCACGTTAAGCCGTTGGTCCCGGTTTCCAGTAAAATGGCAGTCGTTAAGCTAAGTTGAAGGCTTTATTTCAACAGCAGGCAGTCACAACCTGCGCCTGTCTATTTAAACACGGCAATACGGCTCACCGCCTATTACATGGGACAAATTATACAAAGGTGAAATGTGGGCATATAATATGCTTCTGCCTACCCCTTCGGGGATAAAAGGTGTGACCATATGTGTGTGTATGTGTTTCTCAGTCACGCTCTAATGGATCAGCCTAAAATTTGCTACTAAGATAGATTATAGTCTCGAATGACACATAGGTTACTTTTAATTCCGAGAATATGGTTCCATGAAAAGCGGGAACGGGAACCAGACCCCACGTGGGCGAAACCGCGACCATCATCTCTAGTATAACATACTTATCACGAACAGTGGATTAGATTTAAATTGTTTGGACTAGTTTGGACCTAGATCCAATCTGAAAGTAGTTAGGTCTAAACCTAAATTTAAAACATATCCATTGTTCATTACAAAGCTTTAGTTGGAACTAATATAGTCTGTGTAACAGTTTATTTTACTTTTGATAGCGGGCTCAGAACGTAACTGTGCCATTAATCGTGAAAGGGAACGTAAACGTAACGAAAATAAACGGTTAAGAGTTAGACAGATTAAAGCTGTGCAACACTGCTTCGAACTCCGTAGCATGTATTGAACCCAATATGTGCCCATATTTACACTATTGCCAGAAATCTGCCAGATTTGACTGAAAAAAAAATTGAATTGACTGCCTTGGTTACGCTTACAGTAGTGTAACCAACAGTCACGATGAGGTCCTGGGTTCAGGGTTTGATTCCGCCGGGTCTGTTCAAATATTTATGTGATCCACAAATATTTGTCTCGGAGTTTGGGTGTTTTCTATGCATAATATGGATGTGCATATTTAGAAATATAAGTATAAGTGTTTTTTGATTTAAAATACAACTTT
Organism: Miltochrista miniata; assembly: GCA_933228765.1. Taxonomy (NCBI): domain Eukaryota; kingdom Metazoa; phylum Arthropoda; class Insecta; order Lepidoptera; family Erebidae; genus Miltochrista; species Miltochrista miniata. The sequence continues at coordinate 22,726,195 of OW121749.1, read as the reverse complement.
TGACGAGTAAAGTCTGGGGTGAAGATTGTGGTCGAGTTATTTATGAACGGATCTTGATGGTTTTTTGCTGATCCTTAGGGGATCTATAATACTTTTTATCTATTCCTGGTTGCTTACGAGGTCTACTCTTGCGAAAGTACTAGTTTAATAATTTGTTAAAATTTACAATTACATACTGCTCCGCTCCGGGTAGTAAGAAGCATGATTGTAAATATCTTATATTCTTATCCTAAAATCTATTCTGAAGTAGCATATATTATGCTACTTCCGAATAGATTTTAAGAAATCGGTTTGGTGTGTAGGTCCATTGTTTATCGATTAACAACATTCAGCCATGTTTTACTTAATCCTGTTTTCTTTGACTGCCGTGGTATCGCAGTTGCAGTAATACGCGACTGCCTTGTCTACGATTCGAATCCCGGAAGCAAATTTTGTGTGATCCCTAAACATTTGTTTCAGAGTTTGGATGTTTTAAATCTATATAAATACTAGATGGCCAGGCCACGCGTTGCTGTGGCTAAGCTTTTTCTAACCCGTTACTCCCGGCCATAGCCATGTAGGGTTTTCACAAAAAAAAAACTATTCTATCTCTCAAGTTGGATCAAACTGCACACGGTGTGCAAATTTGGTTAAAATCGGTTAAGTAGTTTAGGAGTCCATCGCGGACAAACATCGTGACAGGAGATTTATATATATTAAGATTTAAAGAGGAAAGATTTGATTGTTTGTTTGTTTGCTTCGAATAGGTTTCGCAACAATTTTGTCACGGTTGGGTTACAAACTACACTATTCTCGGTGAATATAGGCTATATTTTATTCCCGTATTCCCACGAAAACGAGAGCTACGCGAGTGAAATCGCGTGACGTCCGCTAGAGTCCTCTACCACCACTTACAACTTACTATAAAGGGTCAAAAATCTGTTTAGTTAAGAGATTTAGATTTTTTTATTGTAGGGCATTCTATGTAGGGCATCGATGGCGAACCAGAAAATTTGTCTGTATGTCTGTTTCTCAAATAAGCACCACGGCGAAACTACTCAATATTTTTTTATAATAATACTAGTGGACGTCACGAAATTTCACCCGCGTAGTTCCCGTTCCCGTGGTAACAAGCCTATGTATTTAAAAGTATATAAGTATTAATATCCGTGTGGTCTGATACCCATAACACAAGCAGGTTATTCCTAGCTTACTTTGGGATCAGATAGCGTTGTGTGAGATGTCCGGGAATATTTATTATTATTATTATTACAGCGTAGCTACCAATCAGTGTAAGAAGTTTTCAAATCGGTTCAGTAGTTACGAAGCCTATTTGATGCAAACAAACAATTAAATCTTTGTTCTTAATAATATTTGTATAGCGCAATCTGAGCTTCAATTCCGAGAAAGACTTCAGGATACTTTTGAAACCGATATTCCACACGATTCTTTTGGGAGAGGAAAGAATTTTTTTTTTGTTTGTTGATTTTAATTTTTTTTTTAGAAAGAGAAGAACTTCAAGGAATGTTCCACACAAGTTTTAATATTGTGGGATTTGTAGTTTAGAAATAAGAGACATCTCAACCTTTGCTATACCTAGACTTCAAGGTTTCCTTTGTTGAACGTAAGGTTAAGGTAAGCTGGCGTGTTTATTTATCATAAAAGATTCGAGCACTATTATAAATGTTGAGTTCTTTTATGATAAAGCAAACTCATCAGTTTAACACGCTCCTTTGAGGGTGATCATTAAACGCTTTTCTCTCTCTCACATAAAAGATGTGAACAAAGTAGCGTGGGTCAGTCATCAATTCATCGGTTAATATTCACATCTTTTGTGTAGGTACAGAGCACAGACAGAAGTTTTCTGAATGTCTCTGAAAATATTTTTCTATGTACTATCAAGCTCATAACTGCAATAGCACAACAACGCTCATCATGGTCACAGTATAAATATATGTTGTTTAACCAGTATTGTAGCTCCCTACAAACGGACGAAACGCAAGCTATACCTGCGATTCTCGTTTTCGGCAGGCCTTTCAGCGCGCAAGCAGCGTCCGCAGTCGCGATTGTGCCGAGTAGACGAATGGACGGTGTGTCGTTTTTAGGGTTTCGTAGCCAAATGGCAAAAACGTAACCCTTATAGATTCGTCATGTCTGTCTGTCTGTCTGTCCGTCTGTCTGTCCGTCCGTGTGTCACAGCCACTTTTCTCCGAAACTATAAGGTCTATGCCATTGAAACTTGGTAGCTAGATGTATTCTGTAAACCGCATTAAGATTCTAATATAAAACTAGAAAAAAAGCAGTAAATTTTGGGGGTCCCCATACTCAAAACTGAGACTCAAAATTTTTTTTTCATCAAACCCATACGTGTGGGTTATCTATAGATAGGTCTTTAAAAATGCTATGGAGGTTTCTAACATCATTTTTTTCTAAAGTGAATAGTTTGCGCAAGAGACACTTCCAAAGTTGAAAAATGTGTGCCCCCCCCCCTCTAACTTCTAAACTAAGAGAATGATAAATCTGAAAAAAATATATGATGTACATTGCCATAAAAACTACCAACGAAAATTAGTTTGAACGAGATAGAGCTGGTAGTTTTTTTTTAATACGTCATAAACCGCAATTTCCGGTTAGTGAAATCACTACCACTGCGAACGTGTTAAAACATCAGTCAAAGTTACAACGAACTATAAGAACTTTTATATTATGTTACTTGCTGCTACAAAACCCTTCATAGGCGGGTCCAACTCGCACTTGGCCGGTTTTTTAAATAGTAACCGCGCGTGTTTTATTTACTAAAAATACAACTAGAGTCTATTGTGCTTGTTTTGGTTGCATGAATTCGTCAATAACGCACCCAGTGATAACGTTTTTTAGATTACCTGGAAACTCCGAAAGGTAAGACTATAAATTGATTTTACTTAAGTACTAATTGGTACTATACTACTAGTTGACTAAAGTTAAACAAACTGATTGACACGAGTGAACTAGGTAGTTACATGAAGTAGGTATGTTTGTGTTTAAAACTAGACTTGTGCTTGCTCAGTCAGTGAACGGTGCGATCCAATATAGTACAATATCCAAAAAAAAACTACTTCAGAACTCTAGTAAGTGTTGGTACATTTAGTTCCGTTGTCAGTTTGTAGTTATTTAATTGAGAGCAATGATTTAGGTATGTTTCAAGAGTATTCATTTCTTTATGGATGACCGATGTTACAGTACACTTAGCACCGTATGACTGCCTCTGTGGCGCGGTCGGTATTGATACCGCCTGCGGCGCTGGAGGTCGTGGGTTCGATTCCCACCCGAGACAAATATTTGTGTGACCCATAAATGTGTCTCAAGAGTCTGGTTGTTTCTATGTATAATATGTATGTATTTAAAAAGTGTATTAGTATTAATATCCGTGGTCTGATACCCATAATACAAGCAGGTTATTCCTAGCTTACTTTGGGATCAGATAGCGTTGTGTGAAATGTCCGTGAATATTTATTTATTAAAAAAAAATGCAGCGTTTTTGTTACCTTTGATTTTTATTACACGCATAGAGACAAATATGAACTTCCAAAGTTTAACACAACTTGACAATGTACGAAAAGTACTAGTGTACTAGAGACTGACTAGTACTTTCAAATCGAAAAATAGTTTTAATTTTGTAAATCAAAAATTTTAACGCAATGATTATAAAGACTAGAATTTCGTGATTCTATCACTGACGAAACATGTGATGAGCCGATTATTATTGTCTACGCCGCTAACTCGTTTTCAAATTTCTACACCCGTCTCCCTCAATCGTTAGTACGCCGCCACTCTGCACCGCCAGCCGTTGCGGGGATATTATATTATTACTCACAAAGTATTTTTTTGTTTAAATAAAAAAGGTACATATTTACTCGAAATGAAAGCCGGTTGTCAGTAAAACAACAATCCTTAATACAAATTGAAGGCCTTGTGGGCGGATTGAAAAAAATCAACTGCATTAGGCTCACTATCTATTACGCGTACCTACGTAAAACTATAAGGTAAAATGTGGGCGTATACTATGCCTCTGCCTACACCATCAGGGATAAAGGCGTGACTATATGAATGTATGTATGTACATATTTACAATCGCAATACTAAATAGACTAGTACTAAATAGAAAGTCAAAGTAGGCACATATTATTAAAATGCTGTAGGTGGGCAGCCCTATCGCAAGCTTACGTACCGCGCGGCTGTAGGCATTTATTTCTAAAATCCGGCCGAGTCAAACTACAGTATACAGTGTTATGGTGTGGCGTGCGTTCAGGCTGGTTTTGCGTTTACATATAATATTATGTGTGTGAGTGTAATGTTTCAATGCTACCAAACAGCAAAATATGATTAGTTCGTGCTAGACCAGTGGTTCCCAACCAGTGGTCCGCGGACCACCAGTGGTCCGCAGGAGCGAAAATATGGTCCCTGAAGGATTTTAAATTTATCGGGTAGTGAGCCGTTAGTCGCCGTGCAATGAGCGAGAAGAGCGCGGGTAGTGGGGGCGGTTGGTACGCCCACCGGCTCGGCGAGCAAAGACAACACAAAGTCTGCGATTTGCCCACGATTGAATGTGTTTCCAGGCCGAGCGTGAATCTTTGCTCAAGGCCAGTTTCCTAAAGCCTAAAGTGTGGGAAACTGTGTGCTGGGACGGTGGACACCGTCCGCCCGACCTTTCGGATCAGAACCATAACGCCCATCGGGGTACCGACCGATGTTGTTCCTCGTCGAGGTTTGCTAGCTCTTTGAGCGTATCATTACAGAGCGACACCACTTCAGAAGTTAAGTCATAAAACAGAGGGGGCAACAGCTGCGCTCTCGCGGTTGGTACTCAACATAAGAGTACCCAACGCTCCCTGCAAGAGACCTTCGGGGTCGTGCGGAGTATGGCACTATACGGGACCCCTGTATGGGCGGAGGCCCTGACGACCGTCACCGTGGCTAGACTGCATAGCCCGCTAAAGGCGATGGCCGTCAGGAGAGGGTACCGCACGATCCGTTGAGGCGGCATGTCTCCTAGCCAAGACCCGTCCATGGGACCTGGAAAACAGGGCTCTTGCGTCGTTGTATCAATGGTGCATGAAGGCGCTGGATCGGGACCACAGGCCTGTGCCCAAAGAAATAGAGGCATAGTGATCCCTGTTTCGCCAGAAGCTCATGGAGACATGGAAGGTCCGACTTGAGCTACCAAAGTGAGGACTCACCACTAATGAGACGAGCGCCATGGCAGCCTCACCTACCGAGTGTCACAGATGTTTACCGGGCACTGGTGCTTCGGTAAGTATCTACAGCGGGGACACAGCACTACATGGGCATAGCAGCGACAAGACCTCGTTGCGGGCCTGGGCGTGAATATTCTCACGCTGGAGACCATGTTAAGGCCTCTGGTCTCCAACGGGAGAAAGTGTAACGTAACTGTGTCTTTCTGCGAGCAAGTCATGCTCGCGAAGAATGCAGCGGGAGAGAAATCTCCCTTCCGAGTTCCGTAGTCGGTGCACGGTCGTCCACCATGACCGTGAGAGCGGCGAGTTGGCTGCTCACCGTTCTTTTACAGAAGCCGATGTAGACGGTGGCGTGTCTCTTCACCCCTCGAAGAAGTGGAATAGTACCAGCATGGACACTGGTGAAGTTAATGAAGGAATCCAGGAAGAACACAACAAATTCACTTGAGTGGTTTGGTTTTTAAAACCAATTTCTTATACGAAACTCCGAGAAATCGCCTTTTGCTATTTTATAGTTTTCTCAACGCTTATTTGTGCGAACAAGGTTTTCTGCTTAGTTGGAAATTAAAAACAAGGCGAGGAATCGTTTGAAAGTAAGTGATGATTTGCATGTAGCTTTGAATAACAATATTAGTCCTAGGTTAGCAGATCTCGTGAAGAAGATGCAAGTCAGAAACACATTAATAAATGTTTATGCAATTTCCTACTGCGTTTTTTAAGCTTCAGATTGATTATCACAGTTTGTTTAAATTATGCCTTTATAGTGGTCCCTGTTAACAAGAAAAATATAAAAGTGGTCCCTGACCACGAAAAGGTTGGGAACCCCTGTGCTAGACAAAGATAAGGATATAATGATATATTCGTTTTCATAACTGTATTATTCTATACAACAGCTATGAGTCATTAGATACTAATACAATAATTTAACAACCTAGTAAATTAACTGATAGCTACGTGGCTGAAGCAAGATACTATTAATACACAGTGATTAGAGATATTCGTGGTTCGATTCCAGCTTATAACGATTTTTTTATTGATAAAGTAATTTTGCATGAAGTTTCTAATAATAATTCTACATAAGGAACATTTTATTAATCAACCTGATATATAATAATTAATATGATATTAATTTATAAATGAAACACAAAAAGTGTTTTTGCAAGATCGTAGGATTCGAACCATCAACCTTTACATTTCCATTCCATTATGTACGAGTACACATATGTAGTAACAACGAAATTATTGATAAGTATTCCTACGGAAGAACAATTTATATACGAGTATGTGTGTGTAGTAGCGCTAGAATGTTGACGCCATTACGAAGGATTGCTACTGCACTTATGAGCTCGAGAGCCTACTTGTGTATCCTTTGCGGAACTATTGAATGAATCATTATCAGTACCATGAAGTCGAAATTTAGTTGTTGAAAGATCTGAGTCACTAAAATGATGGCAAAATACATCTATATATATAAAAATGTTGTGTGCGTTTAAGTATCTATTAAAAACTCAAAATTTACTGAATCGACTGAGCTCAAAATTGGACACGATATACAATAGGATTCAGAGATGGTTTTAGGCTACTTTATACACTTTTATCATAACAGGAATAAGAATAAAATAGCTTTAAAAAGTGATTTTACCAATAGATGGCGCTGGTCGTTTTATTTTTAAATTATATTCTGCCAGCTTCAGAACAAAATATTTTAAACAACCTATTTAGAAGGTACCTACCATATTGATGGTTTTTAAGAGAAGTTTGATTGCGGCGTCCTTGCATTCAGAATAATAAAAGAGAGTACTAACTAGTGTCCGACCGAAACTGGTTTTCCGGCCGAAACCGAAACCGAAACCGAACTTTCGGCCCCAGGGTCAGTTTCGGCCGAAACCGAAACCGAAACCGAAACTCACGTGTTCATATTGAAAAAAAAAACCAGCCAAGTGCGAGTCGGATTCCGCACAGAGGATGCCGTTACAAAAATTGGGCACAAAAATTACGTTTGTTGTGTGGATGCTTTTTTCGGATTTTAGTAGGAAATTTTTGTTATCGGCATCAGAACAGGGTGAGGTGGTAGTGGCAGTGTCTCTTGACATCGCCAACGCTTTCAGCACCTTGCCCTGGAGCTGCGTTTGAGAGGCGCTTATTTACCATGGAATGCCTCCATACCTCCGTCGAATTGTCGGGGCCTATCTTTCCGAGAGGGCCATAACTTACCCGAGCTGGCTAGGGCTGGGTCCGCGAGATGCGTCGTTCGGTGTTCCATAGGGATCGGCCTTAGGACCGCTTCTGTGGAACATCGGTTACGATTGGGTGCTGCGTGGTCCGTTGCTCAGAGGTGTCGGCGTAACGTGTTACGACAACACCCTCATTACAGCGCGAAGAGCAACGCACCGAGATGCAGCCCTGAGGCCACCTGCGGGATCCAGCTTACATATAGGGGCGTCAGCATCGGCATCGAGCTCTCGATGACGTATCTGGGGCTCGTACTCGATAGCCGGTGGAACTTCGAATACCACTTCCGAAGTTTGGTCCCATAGCTAAGGGTGGGGGCATCAGCCGCACTCTCGCGGATTTTGCCCAATATCAGGGGACCCAACGCTCCCTGCAGGAGACTGTACCTTGGGATCGTGCGGAGCATGGCCCTATACGGAGCCCCCGTATGGGCGGAGATCCTGATGGCCAGCAATGCGGCTAGATTGCTTAGCCCGCAGAAGGCGACGGCTGTCTACCCAGACAGCCGTCGCCTTCTGAACTTCTGAACTGAGATCGTGCGGTATCTCCTTATCACCCGATAAGGAGATACCGCACGATCTCAGTTGAGGCGGCATGGCTTCTAGCCAGGTACCCCTTTATGGGACCTGGAAGCAAGGGCCCTTGCATCATTGTTTAAAATGACGCAAGGAGGCGCTGGAGTGGGACCATAGGCCTCTTCCTTTGAGCAGGTCATGCTCGTAAAAGAGACGGCCGGGAAGAAGCGGGAGAGAACTCTGCCACGTCTGCGGCGGCGCCCTATACTATCAGCCTCCATGACCGGGGGCCTGAGGACGGTGATGGGGCTGCTTACCGTCTTTACAGAAGCAGGCCCTAGACGATAGAATGAAATGAGAGATTCATCCACGCCCCGCTCAAGAAGCGGGATAATAACTGAATAACCCCCCTAAGGACGCGGCCGCAGTATGCATCCTTTCGAGAGCATACTCGGAGCTCCCAACCGTAGGCTGTTAGGTAGGATACGCGTGGTTTTTAGTCGGTAGGACTACTGTACAGTGAAAATTTTAGGCCTATATCTGGCACGTTCCAGCGATACAACCTCGTGACTAATAGACAGACGGACGGCTAGGCCTCATGTCTCGTTAATGGGCTTTAACCCCTCCCTGTGTGAGTTAGACTCGCACTTGGCCGGTTATTTTTTCAATAGGTGCAGCAAGTTCCACGAAGTGCCATCAATCAACGGTATCAATCAACGGTATAAATCTTCTCAAGTGTTCATTTTAGAAATATGAGTTTTTAACTAAAGATGAGTTTTTTTCTTTTACGTGTGGAATTACTCACAGATGCTATTGCAAACTCCTACCGACTAAAACCATACGCTGCCCTGCTACTAGCTCTTGGCTAGTTTGGTTACATTCTAGGAGTATTTAACTAAAACTACACAACAGTGAGCCGGACTAGCGCGTAGGATTCCGTACAAGAAAATCAGCAAAAAAATCACGTATGTTGTTTGGGAGGCCCCCTTTAATATTATTAATTTGTCTATTTTTATTATTTGTAGCTATAGTGGCAACAGAAATACATCATCTGTAAAAAAATTAACTGTCTAACTATCACGGTGCATGAGTCTGCTGACCGACAGACAGACGACCAACGAAGAACCGACAACAAAGGGTCCTAAAAAGGTGATCTAGGACATTACATAACCCTCGATCACCTTTTTAGGATTCCGCGAAAATTGTAATACGAGTATTATAACTATTGATTGGAAATCCTTTGTAAATCTATAAATCTTCGGTTAGTAACATATTAAGTAATTGGGCTGACCCTAACCACGTCACAAGCAGAGCTAGGCGCTCAAAATTCATGAACACGTGAGTTTCGGCCCGGCCGAAAGTTTCGGCCCATTTTGGCCGAAACCGAAACTGCGGCCGAAACTCGATTTTTTGGCCGAAACTGGCCGAAACCGAAACCGAAACCGAAACTTCGGTCGGTCACTAGTACTAACCTAATAAAGAGGTCAGATATGTTTTGCATGTTATTTTTGAACTTTTTGGACTTTGGAATTTTGGAGTTTTGGAGTTATGGAGTTTTGGACTTTTAGATTTTTAGACTTTGGAGTTTTGGTGTTTTGGACTTTTTGACTTTGGACTTTTGGACTCATGGACTCATGGACTTTTGGACTTTTGGACTTTTGGACTTTTGGACTTTTGGACTTTTGGACTTTTGGACTTTTGGACTTTTGGACTTTTGGACTTTTGGACTTTTGGACTTTTGGACTTTTGGACTTTTGGACTTTTGGACTTTTGGACTTTTGGACTTCTGGCTTTTGTACTTTTGGACTTTTTGAGTTTTGGGCTTTTGACCTTTTGTACTTTTGAAGTTGGAGTTTTGGAGTTGTAGAGTATTGGAGTTTTGGACGTTGGACTCTTGGAGCTTTGAAATTTTGGACTTTGGACTTTTTGACTTTTTACTTATGGAGTTTTGGACTTTTGTACTTTAGACTTTTGGAATTTTGGAGTTTTGGAGTTTTGGAATTATGGAGTTTTGTAGTTTTGGACTTTTGGACTTTGAGCATGTTAGACTTTGTAGTTTTGGACTTTTGGACCTTGGACTTTTGGACTATTGGACTTTTGGACTATTGGACTATTGGACTATTGGACTTTTTGACTTTTTGATTTTTTGACTTTTTGACTTTGAACTTTAAAACTTTTGAACTTTTGGACTTTTGGACTACTAACTCCTATATATATTTCATGCTATTTCTTTCCAAAAATAAGTTTCACTTCTTACGTGTGTACAATAGTAGGTTTTTGAAGTTGGAGTTTTGGAGTTGTAGAGTATTGGAGTTTTGGACTTTGGACTCTTGGAGCTTTGAACTTTTGGACTTTTTACTTATGGAGTTTTTGACTTTTGGACTTTAGACTTTGGAATTTGGAGTTTTGGAGTTTTGGAATTATGGAGTTTTGGACTTTTGGACTTTTAGAATTTTAGACTTTTAGACTTTGGACTTTTGGACTTTTGGACTATTGGACTTTTGGACTTATGGAGTTTTGGGCTTTTGACCTTATGGACTTTAGGACTTTTGGAGTTTTGGAGTTTTGGACTTTGGAGTTTTAAACTTTTGGACTTTTATACTTTTGGAGTTTTGAACTTTTGGACTTTTGGAATTTTGGAGTTTTGTAGTTTTGGACTTTTGGACTTTGAGCATGTTAGACTTTGTAGTTTTGGACTTTTGGACCTTGGACTTTTGGACTATTGGACTTTTGGACTATTGGACTATTGGACTATTGGACTTTTTGACTTTTTGATTTTTTGACTTTTTGACTTTGAACTTTAAAACTTTTGAACTTTTGGACTTTTGGACTACTAACTCCTATATATATTTCATGCTATTTCTTTCCAAAAATAAGTTTCACTTCTTACGTGTGTACAATAGTAGGTACACGCACACATTTATTTTTGAAATGTATCCATCATTTAGATTATTACTCATTTCTCATAGGTATATAAAACCCCCATAAAAAAGTCACAGCGAAGCGTGGCAGGGTACCGCTAGTAATTTATATTAATAACTAGAGAACGTCACGCGGTGTCACACGCGTAGCTCCCATTCCCGTGGGAATATGTGAATAAAATGTAGCCTATGTTCACCGGGAAGAGTGTAGTTACGGAGCCTATTCGACGCAAACAAACAAACAAACAAACAAACAATCAAATCAACAAACAATAATAATATTAGTATAGATATGATTCTTAGTACCTACATTCAACTACTTACTTACAGAATGTATGAAATGTTTGACTAGCTTTCGTCCATTGCCCATTTCGCTTGCGCGGCAATTTCAGACTAGGTATAATTACTTCCTAAATAAATTTTACCATTGGTTACTTCCTAATAGAGATGCGCCGAATGTGGGTTGAACCGAATTCGAACATTCGGCCGAATATTCGGTAAAAAATGTACCGAACCGAATATTCGGCCGAACTATTCGGTTCAAATTAACCCGGTAAACAGGTTACTGCAGGTTAGTCGACGAGACTGGGGACATTCTTTCAGCGCTGGGCGAGCAGCCCTCAACCCTAGGGCGCTGATTCTCAATCGGACAACTTGCAACCGTGAAGAAAGTTTACAGTCGAAAGGTCTTTTGTCTAAAGATTGAGAGAAAGACAGCACTCCCTTATGTGGCCGCACGCACCAATAGAGTAATTGGTGGGAAATGGTGAGCTGAACGGGCTCCTTTTTTAAAGAAATGAGTTTTTTTTTCCACCAACGAAGAGTTCAAAAATAAAAAATAAAGATTAAGATTAAGATGAGTAAGGTGAATGTAAAATGAGAGAAATTAAATTGAAAATGAGAAGTGCATTCTCACATTGACTTAGTTCAGTTGGAGTTTTGGACTGATTGTGTACAGCCGTGTTTTGTAGCGAATTAGTTATATTGTCGTGTGAAAACAAAGTTCTTGCATATTGTAACTTAAAGAAGAGATTAAAATAAAAACGGACTCTGTAATGCCCCGGACCACTAACTAGAACTGAGCCAGCTCATTACAACTATTTTAACCACTCAGTCCCTTCATTGCGACAATTTATTGGTGGGAAAATTAGTGCCTACTTTGCGAGTTTAACGGATTCATTATACTCTGTAAACTAAAGCTTGATCTCTGTGACAGTTACATTAACGTTACCAAAATTTACTTTTATTTCAAAAACATAAAGTTGTTATTTACAGTTTGCACCTCTGTGCTCTCACTCTATGTCTATGCATTTCAACCACAAAAGCTATATACCGTTGACATAAATTCTATTCTTCTCTATTTTTGTACAACTGTCACAGAGATCAAGCTATATTTTACAGAGTATATTGGAACTGCTCTATTCGCGGTAAAAACCGGGGTTTACTAATGTTTGACAAAAAACATTCCCCAAAGTGCCACATGCCAAATTATGTATCCCAAATTTTCATTTGGCAAAACAACTTTTCGCAATTTTACAGTTAGCAATACTATTTTTGGCAATTTATTGTTTAACAAATAATTACATGGCAAAGTTTTATTTTACCAAGTATAAGGTAGTTCAAGTTCAAGTTCATAACATACTTTTCCCAGAATATTACATATCCATATGATTTACTCAAGAGTCTAAATTCATTGCATTAAAATATGGCTAATTGCTATTATAAAAAAAAGATCCGGTGCTTAGCTTAACCTAACCCACTCTTACATCAGACTTTCATGTTTTTACAATTTTTCCCCCATATTAAAATAAAATTTTGAACGAACGTACTTTGGAATACAGTTTTTTTACAAAATAAATCATTGGCTTAATGCATAATTGACTTAATAAAAATTGAGCAACTAAAAAATTGCCAAATGAATATTTGACGAAGTGATTAAAATGCGAAATATAAATTTGCTAAAGATTTTTTTGGGAAATGAAACTATGCGATAAGTTTATTGGGAAGTGAAATTTGAAGACACATATTATGCCAAACGGCAGGATCCCGAAAACCGGGCATTCTTTAGGTAAGCAACGTTCAGAACTCCGAGCTTTTTCATCTAAATGACCATATTACTGTGCGTCACCAGAGATATCTGTACCATGACGTTAATTATGGGAAAATCCCTACCTGTTCAATAATGATTAATTTTGTTAATAATAATTTAAACATTCGATTATTATTCGGCAAATAAACCGAATATTCGGCCGAATACGAATTATTGAAAACTTGCCGAATGTACCGAATTCGAATATTCGGCCGAACATTCGGCGCATCTCCACTTCCTAATAATGTTGTGTTTTAGTGTGAAGTATGACCCTATACGGGGCCCCCGTTTGCCCCCCCCCCCTCCCCTTGTATTGGCCCCGTATAGGGCCCCCGTATGGGCAGAGACCCTGACGGCCAGCAATGTGTCTAGATTGCTGAGCACGCAGAGGGCGATGGCCGTCAGGGTGATAAGGGGATACCGCACGATCCTATCACGATACCGCAGATGGCGCAAGGAGTCGCTGGAGCAGGACAAAAGGCCTGCGTCTCGAGAAATCGAGGCCCAGCGGTCCCTGCTCCACCAGGAAACATTCACACACCAGGAGAGATTCACGCACGTCCCCCCCTAAGAAGCGGGATCACACCCGAAACCCCCCAAAGACGCGAGATAGCACCCAAACCACCCCCTGGGTGAGGCCGCAGTGGTGGCCATAGGTCTGTTGGGAGTCCTGGGACATCCTTCCAAGCTTACCCGGGGCTCCCGACCATAGGCTGTTGGGCGTTACGTGAGGTTTTTTAGTCGGTAGGAGTCCGGCATAGCATCCATGATGGATTTTCCCTCACGTTAAAAAAAATGTTGTGTTTTAATGATGTAAGAATTTCCCACAGATGAAGTTGAATCCAGTGACTGTACAATAATTTGGTGGTTAAACTTTGTTGGCCCATTATCGGGAAACAGATTTTCTGAATAAATGAAATCCATATTTCACTAATAATATAATTAGGTACTGTTACTTCTTCAACTGACAAATGTTAGGCATGCATTTACAGCAGGTGCATAAAAAGTTTTGTTGTTTTTAGACACTTATACCCATAGATTGGATAATAGTTTAACGACACTAATAAAGGTTTGCAGTTGACTATCTCAAACTTACATCTTGAAGCAACATTCCAATCAGCTCCCGGTACAAATACTATCTACCTACTTAGTTTCCTGTACTCTATTCTTCAAAATAAAAAAAAAATGGGTACTATTATGTATTTTCTAGTTATAAAACTGATCTTCGTACTCAACATTCCGATTTATACCCACAAACTTTCGCATGTATATTGTTTGTAAGGAATATAACATAATACAAAGGAATACAAACATTGCGAAAGTTTGTGAGTTTGAATATGTGGATGTAGGTATATTTCTATGTGCGTGTGTGATGTGGGCACAAAAACATCATAATGACCAAACAAATATTACGTAGGCACATATCCTATATAATGTATATTTATTATACACAGCCCAAACATGGTAAATAATACAGTGAGTCATGTGACAGCGGGCGAGCGAGGGCCGCGCGGTACGGGCGGGCGGCGCGGCGCGTAGGCGCTTCACATAAAATCTCTCTGGCGACGGCAGCGCGACGCAGAATCTGCCGCGCGCTCAATTGAACTAAATTGCTTTAATTGACTTCAATTGAAATGACCTCGTGCACCGTCTCTCGACTCCCGCTTCTAGCCTGACACTTTTACATCCATCTTTTTCGGAGCTGTCATAAAAGCTCTAAGATAAATTTCATTGCCGCTAATAAAACTGGCCATTAGTTGTCACTACGGTATCCTGTGCATTTTATGATTTCATACCATATTCCCTGTACCCATTTGCTCTTCTCAGTAGGTATGAAACTATTACCTACTAACAGCATTGTATAGTAGGTATACTATATTGACCTCTGAGAGGTATTAAATCCACCCTTTCATTTCTTAAAGCAAAGCTATTTGTTTGTATTTATATCGTGTTACTAGCTTTCGAAATATTGTAGCCTCTTACACTTCTAGTTTCTTTACCCGCTAAAACGTTACCTCAGTTCCCACCTGTTGGAAACCTCACGACACGTCCATCTCTTCATGTAGTCACTATTTTGACCTTCCCAGTTTAAACGAACCTTACCCTCGGTCGATGTTTTTTAAAACAAAATATATATTACTGATAATACCTATCACTATCACAGACCTCGGCTGGTCGCTAGCCTCTTACAATTGTATTTAATGTGGACGATTGTTTCTAAAGAGTTTTGTTTCGAGTTCTCCTTCTCCTCTTCACCATTACCTTAATCAATATTCAGCAGCTGCACAATTCTATTCTAGTCTAGGTGAGCTCCGAAAATCTCTATACGGCTCCATGACGCTTGAGAGTGACATCAAACTTCTGTAATGTAGGTGCCTACTAAAATCAATGTTATTTTCCAGTGACGCAAACTTCGCAAGAGAAACGAATAATTATGTTGCTTGTCTACTCAAGACTCAATTAGATACGATTTGTTTCTGTTCATATGAACTTTTGGTGATAGATACCAGGCATATGAACAGTTGTTGAATACAATTTTATTAAGTACTAGCTTCTGCCCGCGACTTCATCTGCGAGGTGATTTTTAACCGATTTCCAAAAAAGGAGAAGGTTCTCAATTCGTCTGTATTTTTTGTTTTTTTTTATGTTTGTTACCGGAAAATCGCTTGAAAGAGTTAACCGATTTTGATGATTCTTTTTTTATTTGAAAGCTGGTGCTTCCCATGTGGTCCCATATACAGGAAGTCAGAATCTGATGCTGGGATCCTGGAGAAATCGAAGAAATCCCTCGAATCGAGGGAATTCCTTAACGATTTACAGCAGTTACCTTGTGTTTGGGCTTGATTAATTTGTATTGGGGAGGACATTACCCCTAGACTGATATAATTTCAGTCTACCTGTCACTAAAAATAATGAAAAAAAGATTTTTAACAAAAAAAAACCGACTTCAAACAAAAACTAAAAATTGAAAAATAAAATTAACTTTATCAGATATTATTGACTGTAATACTGAAGTCGGTGATAATATTTCTATGAGAGATTAATAATACCTACCTAAACCTATAGTTTTACTTGGCGCCGATTTCAGTACCCATTACTTTGTGCTAAGTTAATTTTATTTTTCAATTTTTAGTTTTTGTTTGAAGTCGGTTTTTTTTGTTAATTTTTTTTTTGAACTGAACCGATTTTAATGAAACAAACAGCGTTATTTTAGTTGAAAAAATACCTACAAAATTCTAATACTGCAGTTACGAGTACGATAAAGCTACTGAATTTTGCTCAATCCCGAACAATAAACAAACAGACACGAAGAAAAAAAATGTAGATTTGGACTCAGAAGCCCTAAATTAGTCGATTACAGTTATTTTTTAAATTTATACTGAATGTACCGTCACAGTTATTTTTAAAATTTTATAATAGTAGAGTTTATTAGATAGTCTAGACAAATATAAGTATAGGTAGGTTTTTGTATAAGATTTCAAACTTGACTTCCTTGTGAAGGTCGCTCGCTAGGAGTAAAATAGAAATTAAAATTACTTGTATATTAGGTTAAAATCTTAGATTATCTAACCACAGGATGCGCCTTACTTAAGCATTCCTTTCTGCCAAGCCAATAGACCATTTGGTCTATTGGCTTTATAAAAAGCACTGTACATTTTATATGATTAAACTAGTACATTTCATTGTAGTTGACTGTACAATAAAAATTAACACACAACAGCCATTACGCGTTTGTCGATTAAAAGCCACCACAAACGTAGCTATAATATATATTAATATACCGTAATATATATTATATTATAGCAAGCTATCACACACGGGAGCTATACTATAATATATATTTTGCCCTCACTCGATCTGCGGCCGTCCTTGCAAGCGCACGGTTTTAATGCTTATTTTATGTACAGGATGTTCAAATTTCAGTGTACCTACCTATCCTATAAACAAATAAAGGCAAAAAATTCCGTTTAATTACAAACTAATTCTTTGAGCGAGAAATAGGCCATGAAAGGAGTCAACTTATACACGCTTTGCGACTTCACCTTACAGCGATCTTCAATTGTTTAAACAATCTTCATTTGTTTTGTCGATCTTCATTTTGTTATACCGAACTTCACATATTTCTTCCATTAAGATTTAGGCCAGTGCTGCATTGCTGCTACAGAACCTCTGGTCCCCATTTATTTCATATAGGTTTATTTTAGAATACATTCCGAAACAATAATTATGGACGGATACCACCACGTCACAACCAGCCTGCCTCTGTCAATTTCAACACGGCAATACGGCTCACCAAGTATTATCAACCTAACCTATAGCAGTCCAGTGCTGGACGTAGGCCTCTCCCAATTCACGCCTCATTATATGGGACAAAATCTTAAAGGTGAAATGTGGGCATATAATATGCCCCTGCCTACCCCTTCGGGGAAAAAGGCGTGACTATATGTATGCATGTGCCACCACGTGCAGCGCGGCACTGCTGCTGTGCTCAGAATCAACGCGGCAGACAGCATTGCTGCGCAGCACCTCAGCGGCAGCACTGCAGCGACAGCAGTGCTGCTTGCTGCCGAGTTCCAGCTCATACCTTTAAGGTTTTCTTTTCAAGATTCCAGGAAGATTCCAGCAAAATTAATTTTATTAAGAATAATTTACCGTTTACTTGCTTTAGTCATACAATAGAAGTACTACCACTGATGATGACACTCTCCACGAATGTTCGGTAAACAAACGGAACATCCTTTATCTTCAAAATATACGAAAATATATATTAATATACAAAATATATAGTAATATGCTAAAATATACCAAGCTATATCTGTCGACATATTTTGATGACGTAATAGAAATATATATTATAGCTGCGTGTGTGGTCCTTCGAAAATTTGTATCGAAAATATGTCGTAATATTGCTATGTTTCATATTAATATATATTATAGCTACGTTTGTGATGGCCTTTATACATTTTTAATATATATAAAGAAATTTTATGTGTTTGTGTTTCCCCCTTCAACCGCTATGACTAGCAGAATATTTTTGTATGCGGTGGTTCACAAAAGGCTAGTCCCGTGATATATCCCGAAACGATCAACGGGTGACCTCCGAGCGTACGTAACGCACACCTGGGGTGAGGCTATGGAGAGGCACGGCGAATCTCTGGCTATTGGCCTAGACATCGCTAAAGCCTTTGATAGGGTATGGCATGCGTCGCTTCTTTCCAAGCTGCCGGCATATGGTTTATCGCCTCAGTTATGCCACTGGTTGGCCAGCTTCCTGCACGGGCGACGTATACGGGTCCTCTGTGATGGTCAGGCTTCCTGCTTTTTGCAGGTAAATGCCGGGGTACCACAGGGATCGGTATTGTCCCCAACTCTCTTTCTTCTGCATATCAATGACATGCTGTCCCCTGGGTGCATTCATTGTTATGCGGATGACAGTACTCTGCATGGGAGCTATTCTGGCCGCCCAGCGGAGGGGCGTTGTGACGTGGACGAAAAGAGACGGCAACTCGTGGCGGATCTCGACCGGGACCTGGGTCGCATTGCCCAATGGGGTTCAGACAACCTGGTCGAGTTCAATGCCAGAAAAACGCAGGCGTGTGCGTTTACAGCTAAGAAGTCCCCATTCCTACCCCTACCCTCTCTTCAGAACATTACGGTTCCACTAAAGGACAACCTGGAGATTCTCGGTATAGACGTCCGGCGTGAGCTCAATCACAAAAACTACATAGAGAGTTGTATTGGGCTGGCCTCGCGGAAACTCGGAGTCCTAAATAAGGTGAGACGGTACTTCACGCCACATCAGAGATGTTTGCTGTACAAGACGCAGATTCGTCCCTGCGTCGAGTACTGTTCTCACCTCTGGGATGACTCCGCGAGGTACTTGTTGGACGCACTTGACGCTATGCAGAGACGTGCTGTCCGAATAATTGGTTGTCCTGAGGTGACGGGAGGCCTCGAACCGTTGGCGCAGCGAAGAACCGTAGCGTCCTTGGCTGCCTTCTACCGAATGTATCACGGCGAATGTTCTGAAGAACTCTTCAATCTGATCCCACCATCACCTTTCCGATCCCGAACAACGCGTGCCGGGCAGAGATGCCACTCATACACAGTGGAGAGAATCTTGGCCAGAACCGAGCGTTTCAAAAGATCGTTCCTCTGTCGAACTATAAAAACTTGGAACGACCTGCCCGCACACGTGTTTCCCTCATGTTACAACCCCGGGTTCTTTAAGAGGAGCGTGAAGAGGCACATCACAGGGCCGCCAACTTGAGGACCGCTGTAAGAAGTGGCCCCCAATCGCAAGATGCGCCACGGCTATCCATCGTGGCGACGTCAATTTGGCGTGCTGAATATAAAAAAAAAAAAAAAAAAAAAAAAAAATATGGTCTAAGGTTAAAATAGAGACGAAATCAAGAGAGAGGACATTTATATTGAAATTTTAAATATTTTTAGAACAATATCAAGAAGACTAGATTATGTAAACAACTTCATAATAGTGAAGGGATATTTAAGACAAATATCATTCGAAGACCTCGCACCTTGGTCGAGAGAATTCCTCTGAAGTAGCGTGCTTTTTAGGGTTCCGTAGCCAAATGGCAAAGACGGAACCCTTATAGATTCGTCATGTCTGTCTGTCTGTCCGTCCGTATGTCACAGCCACTTTTCTCCGAAACTATAAGGCCTATGCTATTGAAACTTGGTAAGTAGATGTATTCTGTGAACCACATTAAGATTTTCATATAAAACTAAAAAAAGCAGTAAATTTTGGGGGTCCCCATACTCAGAACTGAAACTCAAAATTTATTTTTTTCATCAAACCCATACGTTTGGCGTAACTATAGATAGGTCTTTAATAAATGCTATTGAGGTTTCTAACATATTTTTTTTCTAAAGTGAATAGTTTGCACAAGAGGCAAGTGGAAAAATGTAACCCCCCCCCCCCCCCCCTCTAACTTCTAAACTAAGAGAATGATTTTTTTTTTCTTTTCTTTTTCTTGATTCTTTTTTATTCCAGTCGGTGTCGAGACCCTAGGTCCATGGGGTCGAATGCGCATATTTTTTTTAAAATTTTGAAGAAGCGTCTTGTGGAGTCAACTGGTGACCTAAGGGCTGGCAGTTATTTCTCCCAACGAATAGGCATCGCCGTTCAAAGGGGGAATGCTGCCAGTCTTTTGGACACAATGCCACGGGGGCCCTATTTAGATTTAGTTTAGTTAGATTTATTCATATTGTAAATAGTTATTATGCTTTATTGTAACATTTGTCTCGGAGAATGATAAATCTGAAAACAATATATGATGTACATTGCCATAAAAACTACCAACAAAAATTGGTTTGAACGAGATCGAGTTGATAGTTTTTTTTTAATACGTCATAAACCGCAATTTTCGCCTAGAAAAATCACTACCACTGCGAACGTGTTAAAACATCAATCAAAGTTACAGCTAACTACAAGAACTTTTTTATCATGTTACTTGCTGCTACGAAACCCTTCATGGGCGAGTCCAACTCGCACTTGGCCGGTTTTTTTATTCTATTAGCTTCCGTTGGTCATAGGCTTTAGTACACAAATGTTGTAGTACAGTCAGCACCTCTTTACCATAAGCTATATTCATGAACTTCTCATCGGCGATGTCGGTATAATGTATAATGGACTCGTACCGACTAAACAACGCGGTTTCTTATTTCTTTCTACGGATTAAGTCTCCAGGACTCCGAAAACTTGACCACTATACAGTCCAGCAACTCCGGCGCACGCAGAATCATTACTCGACTGCCGTACTCGGGAACAATTAAGTGCCCTAATATATCGTCTGCTTACTGGTAAAATATGTTAACTGCACATTTCCTTGAACTGAGATAATAAGCTTTGAAAGTTTCATCGATTTAAAACTATCATTAAAATATATTTTTTTTTAATTCTTTAATGCCAAATGATAAATAAAATATTCAACTGTATCTCATTTAAATTACAGCAACACATTCTTTAGAAAATCAGGCAATAAATCAGTTATTATTGTCCTAGGTCATGCACTTAACTGGTTTTACCTGTAATTGAAAAAAAACAGATATAATAGATACCTTTATTTGCCATAAATGCTCAGTAACTTGGGTAAAATTCTGCATTTATCTCATTTCACTTGTAGGAATTTAAATACATTATGTAAATATGATCGTAAATAAATGAATTTAACTTATTTTAGCTTAAAGTTCATGGGAACGTAAATTTTACTACATATTTCTACATCGAAAAAATCATACAGTGATATATTGTCATTCACTTGTGCTGTTTAGTTTTAATTCGATGTTAAGGTGATTTACCTCTGTTTATCTGAATGATTATTACTATTTCATTGCTGTTTATCATATTGTTAACTAAGGTGTCTTTGTATTAAACGGTCCTAGCAGTTATTTTGTTTTGCCAGTAGATAGAGCATCGAAAATTACATGTATATGCATACATAAGTCATTTTAGATAAAAAATGCATTTATTATGTTTTACCAGTAAGCAGACGATATGTAGTATGTATAGGTATACGATGACGGTATGCCATTAAAAAGACATCACATCACACATTTTGGCACGTGTTCTATCCGGTCCACAATTGGTCTTAATTAGGAAATAGAGGCGCGGGAGGCAAACGACGCCGCTGTGGCGGCCGTCTTTAAGCGATATGAGCGTCATTACTAAATCAAATAAATACAACCATTCTACAAAATATTATAAATAAATATATATCGGGTAGGTAGGTACACATAATTATAGAACTATCTAGTCTCAAAGTAAACAGAGTTTGTACAACAGGAAAAAGTTCTAGGAGTCAAATTTTTTAATCTGAAAAATCACTGAAAGTATGTTTTTTTTTTCAATCAAAGTTCCGAAAAATCTATTAAGTAACATAATAGGAATAAATAATACCTATCTGTGAAAATATAGTAATTAAGTCCATGAACTTGATAGGTTGCTTGGTATCCATACTTATAATAAATGTGTAGAAGTGAGAATTCTGTACATTCAAAATATCAAAAAAACCGGCCAAGTGCGAGTTGGACTCGCCCATGAAGGGTTTCGTAGCAGCAAGTAACATAATATAAAACTTCTTTTAGTTCGTTGTAACTTTGATTGATGTTTTAACACGTTCGTAGTGGTAGTTTTTCTAACCGAAAATGATTTTGACGTATTAAAAAAAACTACCAACTCTATCTCGTTCAAACTAATTTTCGATGCTAGTTTTTATGGCAATATACATCATATATTTTTCTTAGATTTATCATCTCTTAGTTTAGAAGTTAGAGGGGGGGGGGACACACATTTTTCCACTTTGGAAGTGTCTCTTGCACAAACTATTCACTTTAGTAAAAATGATGTTAAAAACTCTATAGCAGTTCGAAGACCTATCTGTAGATACCACACAAGTATGAGTTTGATAAAAAAAAAAATTTGACTTTCAGTTCTGAGTATGGGGATCCCCAAAATTTACTGCTTTTTTTCTAGTTTAATATAAGAAGCTTAATGCAGTTCACAGAATACATCTAGTTACCAAGTTTCAATAGCATAGGCCTTATAGTTTCGGAGAAAAGTGGCTGTGACACAGGGTCGGACGGACAGACAGACAGACAGACAGACAGCCATGACGAATCTATAAGGGTTCCGTTTTTGCCATTTGGCTACGAAACCCTAAAAATATGTATTGTTTGTATGCGTAGTGCCAGACAAAAAAACAAAATATGAAAATAATAAACCGACCAAGTGCGAGTTGGACTCGCCCATGAAGGGTTTCGTAGCAGCAAGTAACATATTATAAAAGTTCCTACAGTTCGTTGTAACTTTGATTGATGTTTTAACACGTTCGCAGTGGTAGTGATTTTTCTAACCGAAAATTGCGGTTTATGACGTATTAAAAAAAAACTACCAGCTCTATCTCGTTCGAACCAATTTTCGTTGGTAGTTTTTATGGCAATGTACATCATATAATTTTTTTAGATTTATCATTCTCTTAGTTTAGAAGTTAGAGGGGGGGGGACACACATTTTTCCACTTTGGAAGTGTCTCTTGCGCAAACTATTCATTTTAGAAAAAAATGATGTCAGGAACCTCAATAGCATTTTTAAAGACCTATCTATAGATATCCCACACGTATGGGTTTGATGAAAAAAAAAATTTTGAGTTTCAGTTCTGAGTATGGGGACCCCCAAAATTTACTACTTTTTTTCTAGTTTTATATAAGAATCTTAATGCGGTTCACAGAATACATCTAGTTACCAAGTTTCAATGGCACAGGCCTTATAGTTTCGGAGAAAAATGGCTGTGACACACGGACGGACAGACAGACAGACAGACAGACAGACAGACAGACATGACGAATGTATAAGGGTTCCGTTTTTGCCATTTGGCTACGAAACCCTAAAAACAATGAAACCACCGTCAGTTTATTGACATTGAAAGGAAACTAATTATTACTAAACCGAATAACAATAATAGTATAGACCAATAATATTTTTTGCATGCCGCAATTTGCTTTATTTAGATTTCTCTTCTTTATTTCTCGTTATTTTGCTTTATTTAGAGAGTATGTTTTTTATGACCATGTGCATATTTTACTCTCGTCTCAGTTAATTTTATAAATAACCTCATTGTATAATACAGAGATATGTTAATATATAAAAGCCTATTTTCTACTTTATATTCGCCGCTAAGTTGTCGCCTAACAATAAATTCAGTTGCTTCACCAAAAAATCACTGCCAATTTAAATTTAAATAAAGCGTAGATCTCAATATAAAGCTGCTACTTTATAATTGAAAAAATGCTATTTCACTGTAGCTGCCAACCTATTATTTTTCCTACCCGTTTTAATTATTATTAAAATCTTAAATATGATTAGTTTGTCGCCGCGTTAAATACATGCCTTACAATAATAAATCGTTTTTTTTACGTGTGAATATCCTCTACATGGATGCTATGCCGGACTCCTACCGACTAAAACCACACGATGCCCTACAACTGTCTACGGCCGGGAGTCCCGGGTAAGCCCTCGGAAGGATGTCCCAGGGCAATAATAAATAGTTATATCTAATAATAAAGAAGATTTTATTTTGAAATAGGTACAGTCAGCTGCAGAGTAAAGTATACAGATAAATACGGAAAGATTATGGCCAACGTGACGATTGCGTCACGTGGTCATTGCCCCGCGCAGCTCCCTTCCCCGCTGTCTCCACCTACCCATGTATCTATTATTTCAAATATTATGCACTTTGCATGTTTTAAATTATGGTATGTTTCCGGCATCAGGTCGAACCATACGCCAACAATAACTTACAAAAAGAACTTATTGAGCCGGTGAATATATGAACCCGCATACTCAGGCACCGGCCATCTAATAGACAGGGCCTTATACGACTAGGCTATTGAAACAGTTGACAACAATGGTGAAATTTCTGATGGCTTTATTCATTTCATCTAACGGAGTTAATAACGACCGTATCTCATAGATTTTAAGGTTTAAAATCTATTACAAATACGTATAATAATAGTTTTGTTTAAAATTACACTTGCCCTCTTATTTTACTAAAATGGCATAAGTCTAGATTAAATCACAGGGTGGACACTCCATACAAAAATGTTCGTTTTCACTCACACTAATATAGACGTAATGCGAATGCTTAAATCAAGCTTCAATGTGTGTGTGAGTATTCTAGGGTCACTAGCAATGGAAACAAAATAATAAGGAACAGAACACAATCTCATGTATGTAGGTACTTTTTTTTCAAATCTACCCTCGGCTAAGCACAAATTAAACCAAAGCAATAGCACAAAGTACGTAAGTAATGCAACGCAGTGACACTCTCTCAAGTACTGACACGGGAATTGACACATTAATTTTGGTGGGGGGATGGGGAAGCTTACTCAGGTGGGAGGCAGGGAGTTGCCGATCTGTATGTAATACTATTATATTATCTTTGATTAAATTTAGAATACTTCTATTTGTTATACTGTAATTGAGGGTAACTTCATTATTACATTGTAAATCGTCATCGTTACGTCCATGTGTGATATACTTACTCATCGTAATATTATTCAATTTGCTAAATTTTGAACCTGTGGTTTATTATTTACTGATAGTATGATTATATCAACAACTTTTTAAAGACTTAACTATTGATATCTGAATATGAAACAAGAATAACGAAAATGGTGCGATATATGGGTATAACCGGTAAGATTTACGTTATAAACGATACATTAACTTTTGTTTTATTTTGTGTATTTCAAATATCATTATTTTTTTTACAGAGAATAACTGTTCATAGTTGAATGTAACGTGCACAAATGTAATGTGCACAAAGATATCAAGCAAGCGGTGGTGTAAGATGTGATCATAATGGCACTAAATTATATAAAGATAAATTGAGCAGACGTTTAACGCTAAAAACGGATTGATTTGAAATTATGCAAGAGATTAACACTAGGTAAATAAAACTCTCACTGAAATTGTGTTCCGATTATTATTTTTGACATTTACTGTTTATAATAATGCATCAAATAAAAAGTAAAAGTTTGAATGTTTTAGGTTTCTGGGGATGAATGTCTTCAATGGGCCCAGGTGAGCTAATGGAAATAGTTGACCGCATCAGCAGCAAATCCAGAAGGTTAAATTTACGTGATTTAGGATAATTCTTCGTAGCATTTGTCTCGGCTGGAGGTTCAAGAAAACATAACAGTGTTTGACCGGCCGGCTTAAAGTTGAGACAAAAATCATATAGAAAACTGGTGGGGTCTGATGGTTTTTAACTAGGTCACCAGTGATCAAAAATATTAAATCTTTATTATTATCATTCCAGTTAGGTACACTTGTTTTAAAAGTCTTTTAGTATGTTAACGATACACCATCAGACTACACTATTTTTTTTAATGTTGTGTTAAATGGGTTATCATTTGTGTGATAAAAGAGAAAGATATAGCCATACGGTAATAGTTTGGCATGTAGGTTCTTCCTCTATGATTCACAAGCACAAAATGACAATATTGATACTTTTATTCACAACTTTAAACTGAAGAATATTGTCTGTTTAAAGGAATATAGAATTTTATCAAATATTATATATTTTAAGCCCAACCCCTCAGGGTATCTATTTTGTGTTTTGTTATAATATATATATAATAATCTTAGTTTATAGGTAAATTTTGCAAACGTAATTTAATACAGACTGATGCAATACTGTATATTCAATCTATATTTTCCATTAATGCTATGAAATAAAACATTATTTTCATGCAAACTAATTATTTTAATAGCCCGTAATCCACTTAAACATTTAATGTCATAAATAAAACTTGGCGAGAGGTGATCGATGAAATTTAAAAAATAAAAGCAAAAAGAATTGCTCCCACGAAGATTCGAACTCGGGCCTACTGATTTGGTTACGCAACTGTTTTAACCATTAGACCATCACATCAATTAGATGCAAATTCGAAAAACTTAAACACTTCGAATTGAAAAAAGAATGTGTATCCTTTTCTCTACAGCTGACTGTACATGAGAAACGATTAATTAATTTAAACTAATAATGTATTCAAGTCATGACAATGTTAATAATATCATTATCGATCAAAAAGAAAAGATACAGTAATGTTGATATCGTTATTACTAAGGTCCGTTATAATTTTCTCTCTTTTGACTATTTACTATTTCTTTTACTTCCTTTTAGGCTTCTTTTTATTTTTCTCTTTGCCCCAATTGAAATATGACTTTAACTCTCTACCCGTTGCAGCAGTTTGTTCCTCTTCACGAGTCTCATCTTCCGGATCTTGTATATGAAATACTCTGCCAGCCCCAAAGACAATGCTTCGTCTCGTAGGAGCCCGAGCACCCACAACAGCGTCATCTGCCTCATCTTTGTGTGGTATAACAAACGCTTCATCTTGAAATCTCAAATGTTTAACAGCCGCTTGTTTGCTGTCAATCTTATCAATTATTATTGACGGTTTTTTACTAACTTGGGCCTGTTCCATAATCACTTTTTCATCAGTCGTATACTGATTCAATTCATTGACCTCCCTACTCGTTCCTTGGTCGTTGCTAGCGTACTTTACTGACGATGTTTGGGGCTTGTATGATAACTCGGGAAAATTGATTTTTGATGTAGTCTGTTGAAGGGAAGCAGACCTTGCCTTTACTTTTCTTAAGAATTGTAACATGCTCAATTCATCAGAAGATTGGTTAGATATAGAATCATGCTGTGTTAACTGTGTACCTATGCATTCCGTAGATGTATCGACTAAGTTCAAGTTCTGATCTTTACTGTAAATAGGTGAAAAGGTGAGCGATTCTTCTTGTAAGCTTGAACCAGTTTGTACTGCTGCATCTGATGAATAAGTCATAGAGCTTGTCAGTTTTTTTATTTCCATTTCAGTAAAAGCCGACGTTTTTCCTGAATCCAATTGGTCTAAATCTGCAGTAACAACTTCTGCTTCTGGAGTCTTTTTGCATCGTAAAAATACCAGACATCTATCGATGAATTTGCTGCAAGTATTTTGTTCCTTCGGTTTTTCTCCATAAGCAAATAACTCTTGCACTCCGGAGAGATAGTCTTTACCAATTCCCATTTCATGCGGCGACCTCATGATAGAATCCAAGTACAAGCTGAAAATGAAGTAATTACATTATTTAACTTTCTCCTGTTACCTTTTACTATTAACTGATCACCTATTTAGCGTGTAAGTTGTGCATATTGATCTTGTGTAGGTTTATGACCGTGAATCGTAAAATAATTTTCTTTTCTTTTTTGGAATACAGACATAGATTATTTGTATCAAAGTCACTATTTTCTTTCGAAAATGACTTATATGCAACCAACTCCAACATACCGCTCCATACACCTGTCCATGCCCCTTACTCTTCTTTGTACTGCTTGAGTAGACCTATATTACTTCTTTACCTAGCTATGAATAAAAAATCTACGAACACATTTTCCGCCGCGTCGGTGTAAATAAAGAAAGCCTCGGAGACTTTCGGTATACAACGCTTGAGCCAGTAGTGCGTGATGTATAGGACAGTGAGCAATACGGCAAGGAAAGTGATGGCAGCGAGGCACACATTGTGATGGAACCTAGACACACCACAACTGATACGGTCTTCATCGTATACGTCTGTGAGAGTCAGAAAAGAAAACCATGTTATAATAAAATACCTAGAAATCATTTGACAGTTTTTTAATTGAGTTTCACTCCGAAGCTTAGAAACAGAAATGAATTTATCAATCAAATTCAAGTTCAACCATTGAGACAATAATCTGTCTATCTAACTATCTACTATCTATCGACTTCTGATTCGCCCATGGAAACAGGACAGTGGTTAGGCGAATGCTAGGACTTCGCCATTGTTCTGTTCCTTTTTAGGGTTTCGTATCCAAGGGTAAAAACGGGACTCTATGACTGAGACTTCGCTGTCTGTCTGTCACCAGAAAAAAAAAAAATAACTTACTATAAACTGTGATAGGTAGGCAGCTGAAAATTTCACAGATAGTGTATTTTTGTTGCCGCTACAACAAAAAATACTAAAGACAGTAAAAGTTTTACGGCAGGCTCACATATAATAATCGTGATTTTCAGGGTTTCGCACCCAAAGGATAAAAAACGGGACCCTATTCATGAGACTTCACTGTCCGTCTGTCTATATGTCTGTCCATCACGAAGCTGTATCTCATGAACTGTGATAGCTAGGGAGCTGAAATTTTCTCGTTTTTTGGCACGGAATTTTCACCGGCGCCGGTCCATTTCAACATCGCAATATGCTCACCACATGTGACAAAATGCTATAAAGCCCCTTCCGGGATAAAGGTTTACTAGGTTCACTAGCATACGAAATGTAAAACTAACGATAAATTACCAAATGAGCCACAATTAGGCACCCCGTCGCAGGCGCAGAGGGAATCAATACAGACGCGCGCGCCCGCCACTTGACACTCGAGGTACGTCGATCCACATTGAGTTTCACTGTCCAGTAAACTCCTTGCTGGAGTCATTACCACTGTCATACTCTTCAACTATTAACCACATAATACATATTACGAAATTATTCTCCTAACCTAAGGGGATGAAGCGAGGTCGTAAATTGTAGATTTTATAAATTCTAATGATTTTTTAGAAACTCTACCCTTGAGGATATAAAATTCGGGGTAAACTTTTGTATGAAAATTTATTGTATGTGGTATTTCAGAATTTTCCTAAATTCTATCTACCGCTAAGCTATGATGCGACTGAAGCCCGGGAGCGTTAGTAAATCCTACTTCCTACTACTGTTTGGATATTTCGATGTTTGGTATTCAATCACGCTATAACGGCTGAACGGATCTGGCTGAAACTTGTTTTAAAATTAAATTTTTAAATATTTTTTAAACATTCACGGACGTTTCACACAACGCTATCTGATCCCAAAGTAAGCTAGGAATAACCTGCTTGTGTTATGGGTATCAGACTACGGATATAAATACTTATATACTTTTAAATACATACATATTATACATAGAAACACCCAGACTCTTGAGACAAACATTTATGGGTCACACAAATATTTGTCTCCGGTGGGAATCGAACCCACGACCTCCAGCGCCGCAGGCGGTATCACTACCGACTGCGCCACAGAGGCAGTCAAACTTGTTACAGGGATAGATTTGTTTGGAATAACACATCTAGACTTTTTAGCTAACTCATAACTTTTTATCCCTGGATTAAAATCCCATGGGATAAGGGAAAGGGAACAGAATTCCACAAGCAAGGCCATGGTTGTCATTTATTCAGAAAAAATTGTGAAGATGTTTGTTACCCAATCACACTCGAATATGTGAACCAATTTGACTGAAAACTGAAATTTGTTCATCAGATCTACCTAACCGTTACCCAAACTTATTTATACCGGGCACGGGACAACTGCACCAGAAAGGCAGAGCTAGTAAGCATATAAGTGTTGCATAAATTTTAAAATAAGAGAATCAACAACTTACAGTGAAATTCGAGAGTGCTAAAACAAGTCTTGAGGAGTTAAAAAGGTAGACGTATTTGGTGGTAGTTGCATTGAAGTCGCAGAAGTCTAGCAATGGTGGGCCTAGATACTGAGGTAGGTACCGCAAAGCCACTCGACCATGAATCTATAACCATTAATTATTATAAGGAAAGTGCTCGTAGCCTCGCGGACTCAGTGTTCTGTAAACGATCACTGTAGTAAGCAACATTACTATGGCCTGTTATGGATGGGTGACCATCACGGGACCACTTTGTAGCGTTTTCGTGCTCTGGAAGCCACGTTAAGCCGTTGGTCCCGGTTGCCAGTAAAATGACAGTCGTTAAGCCAAGTTGAAGGCCTTTATGGGCGGCTTGAAAAATTTCAACAGCGGGCAGTTACATCCAGCGCGTGTCCATATCAACACGGCAATGCCACCTATTACGTGAGACAAAATCTAAAAAGGTGAAATGTGGGTATATAATATGCCCATGCCTACCCCTTAGTAGGTATTATAAGGGCGGCTTATTCATTTCTAAACGGTTTCTCACCCACGTGCAGTTGTTCACAGTATAGATATACTGGTCTGTGAACAACTGCACGTAGGTGAGAAACCGTTTACTGAACGCGATCTAGAACCACATCTGGTTCTAGATCGCGTGTGTTTGCTAGCTCACTCCACAGACTCTTCATAGAACAACAGACTGTCCACAACACCCGCGGGAGAGAAAACGCATGTCCGTGTAACCGCACTATTTTTTTTTTATAATTAGCTCGCCAAATTGACGTCGCCACCAGCCTGAAGGTAAGCCGTGACGCATCTAGCGATTGGGGGCTAGTCTCACAGTCCGTAAAACTTTCGACAGTGGTCAAGTTTGCGGCCTGGAGGAATCCAGGATTGTAAGATAAGGGAAACACGTGTGCGGGCAGGTCGTTCCATGTTTTTATAGTTCGACAGAGGAACGATCTTTTGAAACTCTCAGTTCTGGCAAAAATTGTCTCCACTGTGTATGAGTGGCATCTCTGCCCGGCGCGTGTTGTTCGGGATCGGAAAGGAGAGTGTGGGATCTGGTTGAAGAGCTCTTCAGAACATTCACCATGATACATTCGGTAGAAGGCAGCCAAGGACACTATGGTTCTTCGCTGCGCTAACGGTTCGAGGCCTCCCGTCACCTCAGGACAACCAATTATTCGGATAGCACGTCTCTGCATAGCGTCAAGCGCGTCTAGTAAGTACCTCGCGGAGTCATCCCAAAGGTAGGAACAGTATTCGACGCAGGGGCGAATCTGCGTCTTGTACCCTATACTAAGTACCTACCTACTCTTATTATATAAGTGGTTTTAACACAGAAGTGCACGGCATCTAACTTGGTAAGGTTTTGAACTGAGTGGAGCACTTTTTGGAGTGAGTGGGGCACTTCTTTGTGCCTCCAAATGTACGATGCGCGAACTTACCCATGTAATGTACACCAAACTGCCCTAAAAAGTTCACACCCTATAGTCTCCATCAAAAATGTTGCCTAGAGATTGTCTCGTGCGATAAGGCCGCCAATTGTTTTACTTACCAATAAGTCTAATTTTAACCTGCTCAAATTTAATTCCTGGTCTTTAATAAAGAGTTTTTACTTTTACTTACTCCAAAACCTTGCCAATTTAGATGCCGCGCACTGTACATATATTTGCCGTCTGTCAGAATTTAGTGCCTTAGTTAGACATTTAGCTATTGCAATGGTCTAAGCTAAGTCTTTACTAGACATGGCATAAGGTCGACTGACTTGGTTGCGCAGTAGTAGGTAGTCTATGTGACTGTCGTCTTAAGGTCTCAAGTTCGAATCCTTGGTCGGATCAACTATTTGCCACAGAACTGATGTGAAAAAATAAATGCCATTAAAAAAATAAGTACTCCAGTTTCAAGTCCTGTACATATAGGCTGGTGCTAGAATCACGCTGACCATCGGCGCTGACGGCTCAGCGCGTAGCTCGTCAGCGCTGAGGCTCAGCACGAGACGTTTCAGTATCGCGCTGATTACTGTGGAGTACAGACTTGTGTCCACATCGCGATTCTTCATGACAGCTCACGCTGACGGCATACGTTCGGCTCGACACTAAAACGCTCACCGAAGGCAGAGGGACGCGTGCGTTGGTCAGCGCTGACAGCTACGCGGCGCGGCGCGTACGGCCACTGACTCGTCAGCGCTGACCAATGCACGCGCTGATAGCTATGCGTTATTTTAAAACGCTTCCTACAAGTTCATACATTTTAGCTGTCACCGTCGACGGTCAACGCAACTCTAAAACCAGCCTTAAAGATTACATACAATCATTTGTGTATTTGCTCTGAACCGAGATTCGAACACAAGACCTCAGGCCGGCAGTCACATACACTTACCATTGCATCACTGAGACAGTCAAAAACAATTTCTCAGATGTCACAGAATATAATAGTGATAATATGTATTCGCCGATGTTATCATTTAATGTTACCTCATCGTCCTGCAGTTCTACGAGCCGCTGTAAATCCCTAACGTCGAACTTTTCGGGTTTCTTCGTAGTGGTCACGTGTTTCTTATCTTGAACATGATGTGGCTGTGCGCCCTCTATATCGATAGCGTGCAAAAAGCGCTTCTTACGCGAATTACTGTTGAAAACAAATTTGAAAACATGATATGCTTGTCACAAGCTACTAATAACGTCTACATTATCTATGAGGCTCAAGCCAACCTCAACTGCAAGTGCTGGATCTGCGGATTATTGAAATAACTCTGGTTCTGGCCATCTTACATGTTCTATTATGCCACCGCCTGATAAAAAGATTTTGAGCCACTGTCACACTCTACAAGACCATAGACAGTGGTCCTCAAGTTGGCGGCCTTATGATGTGCTTCTACACGCTCCGCTTGCATAACTCAGAGTTCTAAGAGGAGGGAAACATGCGCTGGTAGGTCGCTCCAGGTCTTTATGGTTTGACAGAGAAACGATCTTTTGAATCGCTTAGTTCTGGCGAAGATTCTCTCTACCGTGTTTAAAAGGTAACCTACAATGTTATAAATATAAAACAAAACTTAGCAGGCAATAAACGCATATCCCGACCTCATAATCCACTTAGTTCAAATAGGGTTTGAAAGCAACTTGGAAGATGTCAGAGTAAAGTAGTTACTCTACCGCGTAAAGGTTGAAAAGGCTTTGACTATTTAGCTACTACGTAACGTTGTAGGTATATTGTATTGAATTAAAATACACCACTATTAGGCACCAGATTTCATAGAGTTACACAGAGTTTGCATTCCAGAAAAGTAGGTTAAAAGATTAGGTAAAACCACAACACTACCTCCGCTTTCTCTTAGTTACATATCTTTCCTGTGTAGAGTGAGAAGTAGTTGTAGTTTCGGTTTGATTTAACTTAATGGCCATTACAGAAGCTGATTGCACTATGTTTTCAAATGACTCATGATCTACCAGAGAAATGGGTTTGGAATCTGACCTGAAAAACAAACGAATCTAAAGAAATCTTGTCTATCGCTATATGAATTGTCATCTTCTTGATTTATTTACCAACCACCCAGAAGTGTTTTGAAGGGAAGTTGCCTATGATTGTTCATAGAATAAAATCACTATCATAAGATTATTTTTTTCCATCCCAGACTGTACAAACAACCGAAGATCAAAGTTATAACCATGTTATAACATTCAAAGTGATACAAATAACTTTAACAACAACTGCTACGATAAGAAGGTAATTTTGAAAGAAACGTAGCTTAGGTATCTAGTGCTACGAATCTCGTAGCTGTCGTAGATTAATTATATGGGTCACAAAATTTTCTTACACCCCTCAGAGAAGTCTGACAAACATTATTAGTAGAAAAATGTAGAAACGTTTCCCAAATTTGCTCCATGCAATACACATGTACATCGAAATATAACATTCTGACTACTCTCCGAAAACCGCGTAGTAACTCGCGCTACGATTTTCGTAGCTGTCGTAGTTCAATCTTATAGGACGTAAAATGAAAAGTGTCGTTTTGCAGTCCCTTCCGTGACTATGATGCCACCGTCATACAATGAACAGAACTACTCGGAAACGACGGATAAGCTTTACGAGAATTATTGGATTATCCAATTATTTTACATGCCCAGTGCTTCAGTCTGTGTTAAAAAATTTATAACTTACTTTGTAATGTTTCTTGTAGAATTTAATTCTAACACTTTATTCAACTGTTTTTCTTGTACGCCATTGTGAAGTTGGTTTGTAACTGTAAAAATAAGGTGTATATCACTGCTAGCTTCCATTGAAATATATATGGATATGGAGTCATAATGATAATTTACATAATTTTCATAAAACGTAGCTATTGTTGTGTCGCCTCTGGTGTCGCAAATGTCCATCGGCTACGGTGACCACGCACTATAATGTGGGCTAAAGGTTTGCTTGCCGCCTTTGTGGTATAATTTTAAATTGGTCTATTCGCCTGTAGAATCTTGAATGAAATGCAAGTCTAGTGAGGTGAAACTTACTGACGCTTCACACGTTGAAAAATACACAATACAACAACCGTGACCAACAAACTCGCTCTATATTCATATACTAGCTGTTGCCCGCGACTTCGTACGCGTGAAAATTATGTTATAATGCCAATTTGATTGCTCTCTCCTTAGCCCCTAGGATATGTAGCGTGATAATATATAGCCTATTTTAAGACCCTACCCCTAGTTAATATTTGTGCAAAATTTGAATCAAATCTATTGAGTACTTTTCGAGATCCTTCCGGACAAAGCAAAGCAAACAGACAAACAGACAAACCGACAAACAGACAAAAAAATTTCTAACTATATTTTCGGCTTCGGTATTTTATGTTGAACACCCAGCATGTTTTTTTTTTTAATATTTCCAATGTACAGTTTTGACTTTTCTATCATTTTATTATATGTATTATATGTATATAGATAATTCTATACAAATACATAAAATTGGAGTGTCTGTTTGTAATATTAAAATAACCGCTTTCTACTACATGCACATGAATGTATATACGGTACACATACCAAAATATATTTTTTTAAATTTTTGTCTGTCTGTCTGTCTGTCTGTTTGTTCCGGCTAATCTCTGGAACGGCTGGACCGATTTGGACGGGACTTTCGCTAAAAACGTTAACATTATCACGGAAACTTCATACAAATGATTTGTTCTCAATTCTGTCAACTACACTAAAGAACACGTTATGTTTGTAC
Organism: Miltochrista miniata; assembly: GCA_933228765.1. Classification (NCBI taxonomy): domain Eukaryota; kingdom Metazoa; phylum Arthropoda; class Insecta; order Lepidoptera; family Erebidae; genus Miltochrista; species Miltochrista miniata. Next base: position 22,691,000 of record OW121749.1, on the reverse strand, counting down.
AGAGCTTGGATGTGTGTGTGACCACAAAGGCTACGCAAACGTGCCGTCAAAATATAATCCAACAATTAAGATACCTGTGGCGGGGTAGGGTGGCTTGTTCAGTCGCAGCCGGGAGTTGCCTATCTGTTTGTAATACACGATCCAGACTCTCTGGGAGGCAACAGGAGGCGAGGCGAGCGCTAGAGTGTGGATGGGTGCCTTGCCTCGCCTTACCTCCGCTCGCCTCGCCTTCTGTGCGCTCCGCTCCGTGTCGGTTTTTGGGACGGAGTCAAAGGACCGGCGGTGGCGAGGCCGTCATACACACTCTCGCGCTCGCTCATTTCTTTGTTGACCTTTTTCGTTTTTAATTTTGTTATTTTAGTTAAATGATATATATGCAAGACATTATAATTTTAATCCTACTAATATTATAAATGTGAAAGTTTGTGAAGATGTTTGGATGTTTGGATGTTTGTTACTCAATCACGCTCTAACGGCTGAATGGAACTGGCTGAATTTTGGTACAAGGGTAGAGTAAAGTCCGGAATAACACATAGGCTACTTTTTATCCCGGGAAAATGTTCCCATGGGAAGCGGGAACGGGAGCCAAATTTCACGCGGGCGAAGCCGCGCGCCTCAGCTAGTGGGTATATAAAGCCGCTAACGCAGTCACTTGAATCACGTTGGCGTCGCCTCCGCTTGCCTATTCTCTGCCAAGAGAGGAGACGCCTCGCGACAGTCTGGATCGGGCATAATACTATTATTATTTTCTAAGATAATACTTACCATTTAGTATAACACTATCTACATCGAGCGCTAGGGGGAGCAAAGCCAACGTCGCTGCATTATTGTTATTGACCGCAGAATTGTTATTCATACTGGTATTTGATTTATTGTTCGACTTATTGCCTTCTTGTAATACACTGATGTTCTTTGTCATGTCATTTAATTGATTAAAATGTGTTCTAAAAAAATCAAGTTTTTATTTACAAATGACTTTATATACCTTTCGCCGGCAGGATCCGACATGACATCCATGACAATTTCCACTAGTAAAAAATGCAAATGATGTAAAGTTTTTTTTATCGTGTGGAAATCCTACATGGATGCTATGCCGGACTCCTACCGACTAAAACCACACAATGCCTTACAAAAGCCTATGGCCGGGAGCCCCAGGCAAGCCCTCGGAAGGATGTCCCAGGGTTTCCAGCAGACTTAGGCTACCACCGCGGCCTCGCCTGGCTTGTGACGTTTCTCTTCAACCACTGCGCAGTGAATTCAACGGATGTGTAATACTTGTAAACAACTTTTAATAAATACTGCTGCATGTTCAGATACCGCAAATCCCAAGAATAAACATTTTACCTTACATACATATTCGTATGTGTATGTATAGGTATAATATGTTATTTTACCTTATCAAAATATTGGCGTCTGCTTGATGGCAATAAGAGCTACTTTCATAATTATGATTTTGTGGGTTAAAAATTGTAGATCTTTAGAGGGTTTATTCCTATCTTACTGACATAAAAATTAACTACTTCAAATCTGGAAATCGCACTTTACCCACCTGTATTCACCAGATTGTCCAGTCGTAGTTGAACTTTGCACAGTAAGAGGCACAACTGGCGTGTGCAAGTCTATGTAAGACAGGGATGGATTCAAATACACTGAAAAGATCAAAGAGCAATCATTTATTTTTTTATCGTTACAATTCGACGTTTCTCCCTTTTCCATCCGAAGTCCCAACTTCAGTGCCAGTTTGCAATTGCTATTAAAAAAAAACCCACTTCACAAAGCATTACAGAAGCCAATAAAATTAGCTTTCATAATTGAGCAACCATGGAAAATTTAACTACATCTATTTCGACTATTGGAATTTTGTTTTGGGTATAACCCCAGATTTTTTCATATTATGAGTGCCCAGTAACGGCAATAAGCTTGTCCTGTTTGTGGGACCAAAAAAGGACTACAGGCAAAGTGTTAGGTATAAAATTCATGTCTGCTTACCCCCTCCCTTATAACTACGACTGTACTAACTATATTCCGACTGTATAATTATGTATGTGTGTTTATTATAGATGTAATTTCTACTAACAACTCTTATTCAATTCCTTATCAGATATTCTACTTAAAATTTTAGCCAATTCTTCGTGTGGTGGTTCAGTCGATACATCACTGTCTTTGCTGATATTTTTCAAAATGGCGTGTATTGCATCCCAATAGTGTGAGTTAGATTCCGTTACATTTTCTCCACTTGCATCTATGGAAACCTGCTTCACATCGTAAAGTTTCGACACGTAGTTGTTTGGTTGAACTGTTTTCAACTGTGGTCTACTAGTAGATGATGACCTGAAAATATTATTCAGGTTGGTATTTCTTTTATCATTAGTATTTTTGTATATATATGTTTGTTAAAAATAAAGGCCAAACTACTCGGCAAGTTTCGATAATTCTTTTACCATTAGAATGCCACGTTATCCCTGAGTGACATGGAATATATTTTATAGCCGTATTGCCACCGGAACTACGGGTAATGAAACCACGTGACATCCGCTAGTACTAAATATTCATTTTTAGTACTAGCGGATGTCATTCAGAAGTATGGGTACTTTCGAAAAATCGGCATTGGTCTTGTGTCTCCCCAGGTCGATCCCCTGGGAGGGATATCAGGACTTACCTAGTGGTGTCCTGGTGTCCCCCCTGGGTGGGGGAGCTATCAGTAGCTACTACTACTTTGCTAGTACATTACAGTGAAGAGCCTTCGAACCTTTCCCTGTAGATTGGCCTGTTCGCTATGAAATGGTTTTTGTTTTTCTTAAAGTCAAGTAATCTATTTACACTTGGGTTGTACTTATATGATTTTTTCTTATAAGTGACTTCGGGGACATCGTGTAACAATAACCTGAAAGATAGAGAAGAATTATTCAAAAGGGGTACATCAGTACATATAGTTACGCCGTTATCCCTGAAGGGGTGGGCAGAGGCATAGAATACGCCCACATTTCACGTTATAGTTTTATCTCACACATAGAACAGTCCCCGCAGACCAAGTGGATAAAGCATTGCCCTGGTTTAGGCAAAGGTTGCGGGTTCAAGTCTCGTCTGGGCCCGGGTGTCTTTTTTCACTTTATAATAAAATGTTATGAACAAAATGTCTCTAAATTTCTAATATTGTCGTGTCCAATTCCCTCTAGTAAATATTGTAATTATTGTATTGTTACCTTGGATCTGGAGTAAACAAATCGTTTAGTTCAATTTGAAACTCAGCAACAGATTCACCTTCATCTGTTTTCTCTCGTCCACCAACATTCATTTCATGTACTCCGATTTCTAGCAAAGGTACTACTTTTGTATCATAAGATACTTCATCTCTGTTCAATAAAAGAATATTTTAAAGAATGGTTTCCTAAAACACTTATCTCTTCCTCTGTACATATAGACAACAAAAAATTCTACTACTGTGTATAAATAATCCCTCCGGACCACCTGACCACCAAATTTCTACCAATAGTGATGAGTCGGCGCTACTATTTCCCAATTGATCACCGTTGACCAAATGACACAATAGTCACCCTTCGGACAACTGACCATCAAATGTTTCCCACCAATGATGGGTTGGCACTGCTATTTTCCAACTGACAACTGGTGACCAAATATCTTATGGCTAAACATTTATTGTAAAAAATTACAGAGAAACATAATTATTACATATCTACATATTTACATTATTACTATCTAAACAAACCCTAAATAAGGCCCCCGTGGCATTGTGCCCAAAAGACTGGCAGCATTCCCCCTTTGAATAGCATTACCTATTCGCTGAGCGAGAATACTGCCAGCCCTTATGGATTCATTCATTCATACCAATTTTTCTTTGGGAATAATAATTATTACATTCTGTTAAAAAGAGTTGAAGTTAAATATTGACTCTAGCTATTCTCTAGCTACACTCTAGATCAGTGATGGGCAAAGTACGGCCCGCGGGCCAATTCCGGCCCGCGAAAGGTATTAATCCGGCCCGCCGATGGCCCTTCGGCGTGAGTATATGGCTCGCGGTAATCATAATTTGACTGTTAATAAATTCATTTCAAGCCAGCTAACAGAAAATTATGGCGATGATTGCGTCCTAGTATGTGTGCGTACAGACTTTTTTGGCCATGAAATTACGGAAAATCTCTATCAAATTTGGGACGCCGCTGAAATTTCTTAATATTTCTGGCCCGCAATTAAGAAAGTTTGCCCGCCACTGCTCTAGATCCTACCTCAACTCTAGCAGGGGGCCGGTAGAGACGTCGCAAAGGCAAGAAAGTGATAAGAAAAATTATATTTTCAGTATGTTTAGATGCATACATAACGCACCCCCTGAAAATAATCATGGATGTAGATGCACCCCTGAATATAATCATCGCGGTGCCCATGAGTTCTAGGGTTCTTATTTGAACTCAATGGGGGTTAGAGGCTGCGTAATACGTTCCGCACAAATTATTTATTACTAGCGGACGTCACGCGGTTTCACCCGCGTAGTTCCCGTTCCCGTGGGAATACGGGAATAAAATATAGCCTATGTTCACCGCAAAGAGTGTAGCTTCCCAACAGTGAAAGAATTTTTCAAATCGGTCCAGTAGTTCCGGAGCCTATTCGTTACAAACGAACAAACAAAAAAACAAATCTTTCCTCTTTATAATATTAGTATAGATATAGATTATTCTACATTCTAGAAAATCCCACTTAAATATTAATTACGTGTGGCGTGTGACGTCATAAACTGAATCAAACGTATCCTCAGTTGAAAAGGAGGAGTTCAGCTCCAATTTCCCGGGCACTATCCGCGCAGAGACATTCAAAATGGGTATCTCCACCGACAGGTATCCTTCGTTTCTATCGTCCTCAGACTCATCAGACGATTCTGTAGGCGTTGTAGTAGCTTCAGTAGTAGATGTTGTAGTAGTCCTAAAATTATTAAATATTTTTTAGTTAGTAAGTATTTTTTGTACTACTGAGATGGCAGACAAACTGACGGCGTACCTAACGGTTGGTTACTGTAGCATATGGACGTTTGTGATACCCGAAGCGCTACACACGTTCTGCTGATCTGAGCGCAGGTTGTGACGACCCATGCCTGAAATTTTTCTAGTCGCCCATACGCCCTTCAACTTAGCTTAACGACTGTCATATTATTGACTAGCGGACGTCACGCGGTTTCACCCGCGTAGTTCCCGTTCCCGTGGGAATACGGGAATAAAATATAGCCTATGTTCACCGCAAAGAGTGTAGCTTCCTAACAATGAAAGAATTTTTCAAATCGGTCCAGTAGTTCCGGAGCCTATTCGTTACAAACAAACAAACAAAAAAACTAATCTGTCCTCTTTATAGGCTAAAGTGCTTTCCGAAGCACGGAAACGCTCTCAACCATAATCTAATCTAAATAAATCTAAACGGTGTTTAAGGTTCCGTACCCAAAGGATAAAAACGGGACCGTATTCATGAGACTTCGCTGTCCGTCTGTCTGTCTGTATGTGTGTCCGTCATGAGGCTGAATCTCAGGAACCGTGATAGCTAGAGAGCTGACATTTTTACAGAAGATGTATTTATGATGCCACTATAATAACAAACACTAAAATCATAAAGGGGGGGGGGGGGGGTCTACAATACAAAAAACATCATTTCTTGCGCTTTTTTTTTGGTACGAAACCCCCTGAGCGCGAGTCCGACTCGCACTTGGCCGGTTTTTACAAATTAACGGTGGCATTAGACAAGTGATCTCGGTCATGAATGTTGAGAACGCCATCCAATCGTTTACAACCTTAGATCATCTAACCACAGGATGCGCCTTACTTAAGCATTGTTTTCTGCCATTGCACATGACCATTTGGTCTTTTGGCTTTATGAAAAGCCTGTACATCAGTACATCATTTTATATGATTAAACTAGTACATTACATTGTAGTTGACTGTACAATAACAATTAACACACAACAGCCATTACGCGTTTGTCGATTAAATACATTTTTAAATGCAATGAAATTTTATATGTCTTTGTGTTTCCCCCTTCACTTGTATGAAAACTGGCAGAATATTTTTGTATGCGGTGGTTCGCAAAGGCTAGTCCCGTGATATATGGTCTAAGTTTACAACACTCATTTGGATTTTGTAGAACACAAGTGTTTGGCCATAACCACTCCGAAAGATCATGCATGGCTTGACAATAGACTTTGGTCGCCATAGTAAGTTACATACACCATTTCACATTATAGTTTAATGTCCCACTCCCACGTAACTTGTGGTGAGCCTAATGCCGTGTTAAAATAGACAGGCGCCGCGAGTGACGACTCGCAGTTGCAATTTTATAGGCCTTCACTTGGCTTAACGATTGCCATTTTACTGTCAACTGGGTTTCATTTCGAGTTTTCGTTTTCTACGAAATGGATCGTTTTGCGAAAGAGTTTCTTAATCGCTTCGACACCATCGGGGTGGCGACAGTTTATAATCCTTCCCGTTGCCACCCCTGGTAAAGTTAGAACCGAAATAAATAATCATCATGATAAAACTGTTATAACCATTGACATATATTATATATTCTACCGATAGACAGGAACGTCCACACTTTGAATATGTTCAAGAGCGATACTAATGGATTCGCCCAACGGGTGCTATAAAACATTAAAATATCTCCGTCACGTGCGTGTCATTCGCTTTATGGCACAAACCGAACTAACCAAGAGATCAGTACATGTACCGCGGTTGAGTTGTACACAACGCTTGTTCTGATCGCCGCATCTAGTACGTAGTACATATAGATCGATGGTTATACTGTTACCTTTTAGTAGTGGTTGGTGGTCGCCCAGCTGTACTAGATTTCAAAATATAGGTATTATCATCTCTCCTCCTTCCTTGTCTCATCACGCTGTCAGGCATCTGACCCCAATATCCACCGAAGGTCTCACCCATTTCGTATATAACAAGATGGTGGTCGCCTTTTTTACAGGATTTCTGCAAATCTACGTCGGCTAGGACTTGAATCACTACTATTATGTTACTACCGATTTCCGACCTGTTGTGATAACCCATATTATTATATTATTAGGTACTCTTTAAGAAAAACTATTTTTAATCAACTCCAATACTCTATACAATAATCTTTTCTTCAAAAATTGTAGCCGTTATATAGATAAATGAATATTTGCGAAAAATTTTTTAACGTGAGGTAAAATCTTCATTGATGCTTTATTGACTCCTACCGACTAAAAACCCTCACGTGCGTCGGTATCCTGCGCAACAGCCTACGATTGGGAGCCCCGTGTAAGCCCTGGGAAGAATACCCCGGGACTCATTCATCTCACACAACATCATTTAGCCCAAATTTCCTAAGCTTATAAATATAATCTTATGCTATGGGATCTAGACGACTGATAAACATCCCTACTAATATTATAAATGCGAAGGTAACTCTGTCTGTCTGTCTGTTACGCTTTCATGCCTAAACGGCTGGAGCGATTGAGATGAAATTTAGTATAACCGACTGTGCAAAAGGAGGGCTATGATTTTACGATATGACGACCTTTACGCGATAACGATTTCTACGCGGTCGAAGCCGCGGGGAACAGCTAGTACTTATCTATTTCTAAATACATACATACTCTAGATAAATTACACCCAGACACAAAACAAATCAATGTGCTCATCACACAAAGACATTTGTACTAGGTGTAAATCGAACCAGCGGACTCTGAATCAGTCAAAAATATCAATCTCAACACAAGTTACCATAAAATGCTGTATTTTTTTGTAATCTACTATAGACTAATCATAAACTTTTTTAACATATCAATAGGTTATTACAGGATGGGGCCCATAACAGCTTCACCTACAAAGTGGTAACCTATTCACTAGTCAATGGGATTAAAGCCAAGAGAAGAAAAGCTCAAAACTAAGCTTTACACGCTTTTAATGTTTTCAGTGTCTACTACGATAGAATTAATTGATATGATCATGGTAGAAGACGTACAACATGTTTTGATGGAATGCGCACGGAACCAACTTACTTATATTGTAAGTCTGTGGAACCAACAACTTAGAGCGCGATTAACAGCAGGAAGACCGATGGACGTAGGGAGATGTAACAGTGCCCTGGCGAATCCTATGTCGGATGCAGCCAGGACACTTTATCTATTGTATGATGAATATTAGTAACTATTATAATGGTTGGCTATGATGGAGCGGCATAGTCATGTTGTGGCAAAGCTCCTTAAATAAAGATTTAAAAAAAAAGATATGATCATGATTTAGTACCTATAAAATAATGTGTATACCTAATATAGTGTTTCTTGTCACGTAGCAATACCTAAATGTTTTTACTCCTATAAGATAGTCGCTAGGATCGAAATCAAGCGCAAAACCAATAATAACAAAACCAGGTAAGTAATAATGATTGCAACAAAGCATTCCATACAAACCTAACAGTGATAAAACAGCTGTACGGCATATTTAGTCGAGAGAAATGCAATATCTGTGAGTTAGCATCGACAACCTGCCGACCCAGGAACACAGCTGGTATCACACGTCGGCGGCAATACTCTGACATGTCCTTTTGGTACACGAAATTACGGTAACTTATATTAGCCGTAGATTGATCTACGCCGATAGATAATACGGTTATTAGATACAATAACAAATATTGAGACATGTTTGTTGCGTGAAAACATGGCCATATAGATACCTATTAAAACAGTAAGTAAAGAGGTCTAACGTGAGGAAAATTTTACAGGGATGCTATGCCGGACTCCTACCGACTAAAACCCACATGTTTCCTTCCTAATGCCTACGGTTGGGAGCCCCGGGAAGCCTTTGGCAGGATGACCCCAGAAAGGTCTTATTATCTACCTTCAGTTGGAGATAGCTTACGACACTGGTGAACATCAATCTTTATTTGGTACAAAGTATACCTATCGTATTATCCAGATTAGACATGAATGAAATCCAGATTAACGATAAGATTAGATAATCATCGTATTATCCAGAGTAGACATGGATGCAATCCAGATTTACGATAAGATTAGATAATAATCATGAAATTCAGTATTTTCGTCAGAACATAATGTTCCGGTTGCTGTAGCCCGTGTTCCTGAAACCCCGATATTTGCAAAACGCCTCCTGTAGGTACAGTATACGAGTATACCTAAGTGTCTAAGACAAAAATCTTGAAATATAACGCTGTACCAACCTCTGACTACCGTTGGTACAGCTTGACTTTTAGAAAGTATTTTTATTAATATTGGTGCTGTCGAAGGGTCTGCAAGATCCGAACCAAGTCCGCGGGATAGTACCTACCCGAACCCCTAGGAGAGGCCGCGGTGGTAGCCAAAGTCTGACCGTTGGACAACTATTTCCCACACACTCTGTGTTATATGTAATGGCTCTACTTAATTTAGAATCTTTATTAATTTGAGGTATTAGAATTAATAGCCTTGCAGTGTTAACTATGGTGTTTGATCTACTTTACTAATAAAAGTATTACGGTTACATTATTTTTTGTATCTCAAGCATTTTTCAGAAAGCAATAAAGACAAAAATTTATGTGACGGTTTTCCTTCGTTTCTTTTCCCAAAGCTCGTCTTTCAAGGGCTTACCCGGGGCTTCCAACCATAGGCTGTTAGACGTTACGTAAGGTTTTTTAGTCGGTAGGAGTCCGGCATAGCATCCATGAGGATTTTCCCTCACGTCAAAAGAAGCTCTTCTTTCATTCTGCTTTACACTATTAGAAACTGTATAAATTTATGAAAATTTCTGCTCAAAAGTATGTTTACCTAGTTTTCTCCGTCTACGGTTTACCTAGTCATAAATATTATTAATTATTTGAAACGTGGTTATATTAAGCAATTTAAAAAAAAAATTGTTTTATAAGTATTGAGCACTATCTTTATCATGAAGCATGTAGGTTGCTAATAACACCAACATAAAAATAACTAATAAAACTGTGAGATGAGTGCGCTTCGCTTCCCTTCTCTTGATGTGATCATGTGCCGAGCTGCGGGTCACGCGACCCCTATCATTGCTTTGACGTCACGCCATTCGGTTTTTTACTTTCGAAATATTTGTGAGGGCAATCTGTTCCCCTTTTTATATAGGTATTAAAACGTTGATAAGTTATACCTAGATATCTAACGCCTTGTTTAGACATTAAGTTGGACGTAAGGCTTAAATCAGTAAATTACTGTGTGCCAATGGTAAAGGAAATTATATTTACTTATTCATTTTAAACTTCTAATCTCCATTAAAATATCTACCAACTAAAACCACACGCTGCCTTAAGTAGGTACATACAACTGTCTACGGCCCGGAGTCCCGGGTAATATAACATAAAAACTAAATAATAATTTAAAATATCTACCCCTTAAATAGGTTTGACTTTACTGAAGACGTTTTCTTAGTGAATGTCTTACGCAGTCATAACTTACATCTACAATTCTGTGTATGTTTGTAATGAATAAAGTCAAAAACTACTGTGCCGATTTCAAAAATTCTTGTACCATTGGAAAGCTACATTCAGCGTGAGTAACATAGGCTATATTTTACTCCAGCGGGAGTAAGTCGTGAAGGAGGCGGCAGGGCGGGTGAGGGAGAGAACTCTCCCACCCGAGTTCCGCAGTCGGCGGCCGTGGGCCGCCGACGTGTCTTTGCCGAGGACTATCGGCCTCCATGACCGGGGGTCTGAGGACGGTGAGAGGGTCACTCACCGTCCTTGCAGAAGCAGGCCCATGACGGCAGCGTGAGGTGAGCAACCCACGCACGCAATTAGAAGCGGGATCACACCCAAAACCCCCCAAAGACGCGGGATAGCATCCGAACCACCCCCTGGGCGAGACCGCAGCGGCGGCCTAAGGTCTGTTGGGAGTCCTGGGACATCCTTCCGAGGGCTTCCCCGGGGCTGCCAACCATAGACTGTTACGTGAGGTTTTTAGTCGGTAGCAGTCCGGCATAACATTCATGAGGATTTTCCCTCACGTTAAACAAAAAAAAGGCTATATTTTATTCCCATATTTCCGTTGTGCATGATAATGTAACAAAATGGATAGATATAATACGGGTATGTAGAGCTCCACCTGCATAGGTACCTACCTATTTTCTACCACCTAGTTGGTAGGTAGTAGGTACCTACCTACTTAGCTGTACCTACCAATGACTAGCCTTTTGAGCGTAGACAATTTTTTTTTTAATCTATGAGCTGTACCGTAGGTACTTCCAAATAAGATTATAGGCCTGCATACATCTATAGTTTTACTTATGTAGGTATGTTTTCTTATCCCTACTATAATAAGTAGGTATTATAAATGCGAAAGTCACGAAGCCACGTGGAACAGCTAGAACATTTATAAAATTATCATTGATGAGGAGGCAGAGGCATATCAATTTCTCCACATTTAGTATGCCCACGTAATAGGTGGCGAGGCTCTATCTATACTTACGTGATGAAATGGGCAGGTTGGCCAGGTTGTTATTACCCGCTATATTCAACTTGTCTTAACGCCTGCCATGCTATTGGCAACCGGTACCAACACCTTAACGTGCCTTCCTAAACACTGAAAGGCTCGTAATGTGCCAAAGTTGTATTATGTAGCGAAAAATATATATTATTTAACGCAGTGATCGCGTACAGAACCCTAAGTCAGTCAGTGGGCTACGATCATGAATCTGCCTAAGACTAAAACCGATGTCTTTAAACAAAAAGGGTAAAGAATGTTTGGATCATGGAGCATACAATATATTATACACTCATTTGCAAAAAAAACGGGCACCTAAGCAATGAACCATTTCAAATGTTAATATTGCTTTGTTTGATACCAGTTATAGGTAGTTTTATCCTCACAATTTGGTAAATTAATAAGAAAATAATCGTTTTCATCAGTATTTCATAAAATTTTGTTACAATTTATGGGAAATAATGCTAAACCTCGCTAGTAGTGTATGTTCGCTAGTAGTGCATATGCTCATGAAGTAAAAATAAAAAAGATTTTTGTTTGTTTTTCTTTAATAAAGTAAAAGCAGATAAATGTTTAGTATCGAGTGTGACCCCCTCTAGCTAAAATCACAGCTTGAATTCGTCTGGGCATGCTAGCGAGTATATCTCGGATACTTGCTTGCGGAATACGTTCCCACTCCGCAGTAATCACATTCTTCAGCTCTCTGATGGTCTGCGGAGCCGGGTGTACTGATCTCACACGCCGTTTTAGAACGTCCCAGATATGTTCTATGGGATTGAGGTCGGGACTTCGAGTTGGCCAATCCAAACGACGAATGCCGACCTCTTGCACATACGCATTAACATCGCGGGATCGGTGGGCGCGAGCATTGTCGTCCATAAAAATCGAGTCTTGACCTAGAGCGGCCAATGCGGGTTGTGCATGAGGAATTAGAACTTCCGTTATGTATCGATGCCCAGTCAGTGAGCCGTTTTCAATGAAGACTAACTCTGTACGTTCCATTTAATTTCTTCCTGCCCAAAACATAACAGAGCCCCCACCATAAGGTGTGATTTCTTCGAAACATGCATCTGCAAAGCGCTCTCCTCGTCTTCTTAGCACTCGCCGACGTCGATCTTCACCGAACAGAGATATCCTGGCTTCATCAGAGAACAAAACCCTATTCCAATCTTCTTGAGTCCATGATTCACAATTTCTAGCGAACCTAAGCCTGTGAACTCTGTGCTCACGGATTCTTGGAGGTTGTTCTTAAGATCCACGTACGAAGATTTGCGATTTCTCAATGCGCGACTCACAAGAAAACGATCATCCCGTGGTTGGGTACATGGTTTTCTTCCAGAACCAGGCCTTCTCTCGACGGAACCAGTCTCCTGATATCGCTGCCAGGTCCTTTGGACCGTCGAGCGAATAACATTAGGCCTCCTAGCCACGAAACATTGGCTGCAACCCTCTTCAAGCAGCGCGATAATTTTGGTAGCTTTTACCACTTTATCTACCATTTTTGATACAGTCAAACAGCAATAAATAAAGCTTTGACAGTCAAGGATATGAAATTATTCGATAAAAATTGAATAAAAGTTGTGAAAGTCGATGTTAACTTCTGGAACTTCGCGCCAAAAATGTAGGATAAAAAGGGGTTATCTGTAAAAATGAGCATCAAATGAAAATTTGAATTTAGAACGTACTTTTTTAAATACCACGGCATTTTTAAAACCGGTCAGTAACGTGTACAAACGATTGAAACCTTTTTGGTATTGTATCTTTTTAAAGATGTATGAAAATCAAAACCGCCCGTTTTTTTTTGCAAATGAGTGTATATAAGATATACCTATTATAATGAATTGCTCCATGGTTCGGAAACATTAATGAATCATCATAATAATAAGTATATTCAGCAAAAACAATAATGGTTGTCTCGTCAAAAGCTCCGTTCAGTTCAGTGCACAGAGCATCGCGCGCCTTTACAGAGGGAGAGGCCAAAGCTGGCAAACCCCCTCTGGCAATAATTTGACATTTTGACGACTAAAAGTGCCCAGTTACATAAAAACTGTTTTTTGAAGTTTCTTTTACCCCCAGTTTCCGAAAGGCTGATCAACGCTAAAATTAACTAATCGGCTGTTAAGGGCGGATCCCAGCGAAAACTTTTCTTGCGATCCCGCCGCGTTCCACCGACACGCTCCAACCGATCCACATAGATCCGCCTAAGTATAGTACCTACAGTTGAACTTTCGGTCGCAATGGAGTCACATGTGCAGCAACGACGTCGAATCGCTTTGGTAGCAACAACCTACATTCTTCTTAAATATTTCGAAGCATTTATGTTCCTTGTAAATGGATTTTCATTTTGGATCTTCTGTGAGGATCCGCCTTTAACAGCCGATTAGTTAATTTTAGCGTTGATCAGCCTTTCGGAAACTTTGGGTAAGTCTAGTTGACAGCGTGAGCGGTTGAATTGTCATTTTATAAAAATGATGAAATAATTACATATTAAAGGTAAGACCGCACTGAGCGGAACTGCACTGCAGCGCAACTGCGCGACACGTGGCGTCATTTTTTGGTATACCGCACTAGAACTGCGCTACAACTGCAGGGGAACTACAAAAATGTATTCAGTAGGTAGGGAACCTCTGAGCAAGATGGACGCCGAAACGGATGACGGCCGCTATGAAACTTTGAATAGGGATGCAATATCGTTTATAAAAAATATCGATATTGAAAACATCCATGTTTATATACGACTAGCTGAGCCCGCAACTTCGTTTACGTCACATAAGGTGTATGAAAGGAAAGGTATTTCTTCATCAGAGTCATCAAGCAGCGTCTGAAACTGGCGTGTTTGCTTAATTATATTAAGATTTTTATGATTAAGCCAACACGCCAGTTTAGGTTCACTCACATTCAAAGAAACTCCTACAATTAAAATTTTCAAAATATCTAATTCTTAAAAGTGTTATAACTCTTTTATTTCTAAACCGATTTACATAAAACAAACGCTAAATGTTAACTGGAACAAACCTTAACACAATAAAAAAAACCGCATTGCAATCGGTTGAGCGGTTGCTGAGATTAGCGTGCACAACCGTACAGACAAACAGATATACAGACATACAGACATACAGACAAACAGACAAAAATTCTAAAAATCATTGTTTTGGGTTCTATTGCGTTCATAAAGCCCCCCTATAATATTTTTTCTTATTTATCTTCCATGTACAGACAGCGACCTGTTACGATTTTATTATATGTATTGATGATATATGGATAATCTCGAACGATATATTGATATATCGATTGGTTTGCCGCTCTTATTGTTTTTTTAACAATAATGATCACACGGAAACACAACCTTGATTATTCTACTTTTGTTCATAACTCCGCTTTTTTCAACCGATTGCCATGGAACTAAGCTCAGATTTTAAGCTTAACAAGATCTCTCTAATAAAAAAAACATATATTATAAACATCAACATTATAGTTATCGTTTATAAACATCAATATTGATATTTTATTTTGATAAATATCGATATTCCAAAATCGATATTTTTAATAAACGATATTGCATCCCTACTGACTATGAAAATGAAGTTGGCCTAAACCGCACTGAGCGGCCACTGAACTGCACTGCAACTACACGGCGCGACAGGTCGCGACACTTTTGGTGAGTTGATCAACTTTGTCGCGCAGTTCCGCTGCAGTCGGCTGAAGTGTAGTTCAGTTGCCGCTTAGTGCGTGTTGCCTCATACAATTTCATATAAAGAATATTTTGTCGCGTCGTGTCGCGCAGTTCCGCTGCAGTGCAGTTCCGCCCAGTGCGGTCTTACCTTAATACAAAAAGAAATGTGATTAAAGAAATCTGAAGAAAAATGGCATTATCTTGTGTAAGTAAGTAATTTTATAACAAGTTATTATTATTTACACCTATTTATACGTATAGATAATATTCAGATTTGTTTAGCAACTTTACCGGACGTCACATCAATACATGGATTGGTTGAGCGACTTGGGGTGATATGAAACAAAATGTATCATGTGTGTGTAAAATTTATGAGTGTATTGTTTAAAGTGTATTTAAAGACTTCGTATTGACAGTCGATTGCTATTGTAGTGCGAGTCTAAGAAAGTGTGTGTGAGGAAGATTTCCCCCCGTCACCCGCAAAATATGACCGACAAATTTGTACCGAGCAATCGTTCTATGCCGTCGCCCCTTAGACAGTTCGCGTTGCTCTATGGTTCAGTGCGACTTGACATGACAACAAGTCTGTAGAAATGTGAATAATAGGCTCAGGAAACGGTCAAGCTACTTGACTCAAGTCTGATAAAATGCAAATGAAAATAGCTTCAGTGTGCGTGATTTCTTTGCGAGTGGGTGTGCATCGCCATCGACGTGTTTGTACACATGATATTGACTCGAGTCGCTTGCCCGTGTCTGGAGGGAAATAGCTTCAGGTGTGTGTGCTTTTTTTGTATAGGTACGTGTGTGCATCGCCCATCGACGTGTGTATGTATTGGGCTCCCGACATGATCATGCCTTGCAATTGTCAATCACGTTAAATATGAATGGAAGTTGCTTGTGTGCGTGATTTCTTTGCATGTTTGTGTGCATCGACGTATATGTACACATGATATTTAACGTGCTTGACAATTGCCAATTGATCGTGTCGGGACCCCTTAAGTAAGTTACGAGTTTACTTGATCCAAGGATACTTGTCAAGTCACATTGACCGCAATTGACCGTCTCTGGAGCCCACTGTTGTTAACAGCTGATTGTCACTCAATAGTGTCAAATGTATACGTACGTCAGTCAGTCAAATTACAAAACATTATCAAATCGAACCAAAATCAAATTTTGCTCGACCGCATTTTAATTTATTGTGTATCCTTATGGGCAAATTAAAATGCCTAACGTAAATGTAATTTTATATTCGTTATATTATTAATACCAATAAAAAAATGACTATTGTAGACTATGTTGCGTCTCTATCACAAAATCCATATTTTGGTGCCGGTTTTGGTCTGTTTGGACTCGGAGCTGGTGCTGCTCTATTACGGAGAGGTTTCCAAACGTCTATGATACTATTTCGAAGACACTGCATGATTACTCTTGAAGTACCATGTCGGGATAAGTCATATCAATGGGTACTGCAGTGGATCACTCAGAAAGGAGCAACTAAAACCCAACACTTAAGTGTAGAAACATCTTTTCTACAGAAAGATACAGGCCAGATTAAAACAAAATATGATTTTATACCCAGTATTGGCCAACACTTTTTCAAGTAAGTACAAAAGACATTTGAAAGTAAGCAGTCATAATTAATATCGTGTTAGATTTACCTATGTATATGATATGATATGATTTACTTGTCTATTAAATATTGTGAGACTTTCCCTACCATGCCATTTATCCCAAACTAAGCTGGGTAGGACTTCGGATTGTCCTCCCACAATTTGAGGGCTGGGAGGTGGTGGGGGGGGGGGTGTAGAACCCCCCCCCTTTAAGGAAAAGTTGCGGACGCCCCCCCTTTTTGAGTTACGATTTTTTTTTATATTATAACCTAACTTTCGCATTTTCTTGGTCTGAAATTGTTATAATAATATTATATAGGACACCTCTGGCGCTCGGCGGCCGCATTTAGAGTTTAAGTATTCTGTGAGAGTTTTCTTAAATTCATTTACTTAAATTCTTTTTACTTAAATTCATTGAGAGTTTAAGTATTCTGTGGTCAAAAGTGACAATTTTTGGTAAATTTTTAAGATTTTCATTTTTTTTTTCTCGTTAACCATTAATCTCCGCAAGTTAAAACTTCGTGTGGAGGCTTCTAATAATATTAGCTTTGTGTAAAAAAAATATGAACCCCAAACTCGTGGGAGGACAATCTAAAGTTAAGCCCTAAGCTGACCCAAACTCCAATACCAATTGAATTTGTACACCACAAATATTTGGTCAGAACCCAAATTAGAAACTGACACCTAGAAATGGTGGTATCATAGTAGTGCCTCAGTGGTGCAGTCCTCCACTGAGGCAGTTAACTAATATTATTTAATGATTGTGCAGATATAAAAACACATGGATCAAAGTGGACCGTACTAGAGAGCAACATACATTGGACCTACATATGGGTATACCGTGGGAAACGGTCACTCTCACAGCACTAGGAAGAGATAAACAAGTGTATTATAATATTCTAGAAGAAGGTATGTTAAATGTAAATGTCAGCCATTTTATTTTTATATATTTATTCATCTTAGCCCCTCTTTATAAAATAGAGTGCAGAGGGGCTTATGTCAGGACTTTGTCTGTAGTCTGTGACTCTGTCGCATTAAACTACGTCACTAGGTCATGTGGATCATCTGTTCAGTTTGAAATAAAACAAAAATGGCAACTTCAATTGGATTGAACTTTCACAACAAACGTGTTAGAACAGGGCAGGGCCAGTGAGAACAATCTCACAGCTTTCTTGTTAATAGTGGGTGTAATAGTATGCCCTTTGAGGAAAAAGGTATGTTTATAATATTTAAATGGGTTTATACCCAATAGCTTCTGTTTAGTTATTATAGATTCCCCCATTTAGTTAATTACCCACCGAGTTCTCCACTAAGTTTAGGGATGTCTCTTTTCAACAAAATTTAAACACAGAACACAGGCTTCATGCCATTAGTGGATATTTGAGAGTCAACATTACATTATGTACATCTTCACTCATTTTAGCCCCTCTCTATAAAATAGAGTGCAGAGGGGCTTATGGCGAGACTTTGTCTGTAGTCTGTGACTGTCTAACTATGTCACTAGGCCACGTGGATCATCTGTTCAAAGTTTGAAATATAGACGCCGAGGCGCCGCGCTTCGTATCCACGGCAACGACGTCAGTGTCAGCAGGGCCTGATTTACCCATAAGCTAACTAAGCTGAAGCTTAGGGCGCCAGGATCAAGGGGGCGCCTGGCGTTGGGCTCGGCGCAGGGCTGTGACTTACGGTGCTCCCAAAAAAGAGCACACAAACCATCTAACAATTTTTAGCAGATTGTAACAACTCCTAACAACATATTTAAAATTGTTATTTAACATTTTGTAACACCAAAGCACATAATAATATTTGGTAATGTAGTGAAAATACAAATACGTGCGTTAAAATTAAATTCCTGCGCCCATCTCCCTGGAAGCGTGGTAGTAAATACGACAGCTCCACCCGTGTCGCGTTCAAGGCACCCAGGAACCAAAGTGAATAGGTGTCCAGCTTTTTGGCCGGTAGAAGCATCAGGGCCGTCATTGACGGCAGCTGTTCTGAATTCACAATTTCAGGGCACAACTCTCTCCATCTCTGACAGTATAGGTATCCTTGGTGTTGACATCTCCAGTGACGTTCAGTTCCGAAGTGATTTGGAGAATAAGGCCAAACTGGCGTCCAAGCTGCTCGGTGTGCTCAACAGGGCGCGGCGGTACTTTACTGCAGCGCAAACAGTGCTTCTGTTTAAGTCGCAAGTGCGGCCGCACATGGAGTACAGCTGCCACTGCTGGGCGGGGGCACCTGAATATCAGAATGAATTGACTGAAGTCTTCCGTTCGACTCGGTGCAGAGGCGAGCCATGAGAGTGGTCAACGATCCCATGCTTGCAGGTGGTGTGGAACCTCTTCGCAACAGGAGAGACTTTGCCTCCTTGTACGTGACCACCGGTACATCTGGTGGGCCGTATGCTTGTCTGCCGCTTTGGTGGTATAAAAAAAAGTGTGAGAGTGGCTGGAAAGGCACCATCGCAGCCTCACCTACTGAATGTCACAGATACTTATTGGACACGAGTGCATCAGTACAAGTAAGTATCTGCGGCGGAAGTTACTACTACACTACGGTGACTGCAGCGAGGATACGCTCGGCTTATGCACAGCAACCTCGTTGCGGGCCTGGGCGTCAATGTTCTCACGCTGGTGACCGTGGTGAGAGCCATGGTCTTCAATGGGAGAAAATAGGACGCCACTAAGTCTTTTTGCGAGCAAGTCATATTTGCGATAGAGGCAGCGGGAGAGGAACTCCCTCTTCCGTAGTCGACGGCGGGTTCGTCGCACACTGCAATACGCTCCGGGCTACCCGCCTCCATCACGGAGGGCCTGAAAACGGCGAGTTGTCATCTTGCCATTCTTACAGAAACAGATCAGGAAGATGGCGTGACTCTTCACTCCTCAAAGAAATAGGATAGCACCTATTTCCTCTCCCCGATACACCCGAATCTCCCCAAGATATCAAATAAAACCCAAACCCACGGGAGGAACTGCGGTGGCGGACAAAGTCAACAAAACAGACTTTGTACGCCATCGCAGTTCCTCCCGTGGGTTTGGGTTTTATCTAATTTCTTGGGGGGATTCGGGTTTAGTCCAGTTTAGTCCATATTGCCGGAAGTCCTATAGTCCTATCAGTAATGTCCCATCATATCAGGGTTACACCGCAAGGTTAAAGCAGATTTTAGGACTGTCAGAATCACCCGGACAAATCGAGCCGTTACATTCAGCTTACACCTAGGATTCAGCTTAGCTCTAGTACCTTATTTGGTACCTTTCGTATTTCGTCTACCTAATTGACCATTGACGATTTAATTAACCCCGCCGAAAAACAAGAAGTGTTATAAGTTAGACTTGTGTATCTTTGTATGTGTGTGTCTGTCTGTGGCATCGTAGCAGCCCAACAGATGAGCCAATATTTCGGTTTTCCATGCTCGAAAGTCAATGTGCCGGGGCCATCTCCAGCACATCGGCTTTCGAGCCGTTCTTAACTAAATTTTGCATATCATCAGCTCACTTCCTGAGCTATGAAGGCATTTCACCTAGATTCACTGGTTCGATTTATCGGAAACTGGATCTACCGAGGTACTGTTAGGTACTTTGATGGTATTTTTATCACGCTCTTACTGGCTACTGCATCAAGTAGTCTGCGGAATACCCAACTCCTCAGTAAACCATGGGTCATAAGTTCATAAGAAGTCTCAGGATCGGGTTTTATTTTATTTTCAAATTAACAAAGAATAACGATTAGGAACGTAGGATCAGGTTACGTAGTCTCTTTTGTAGGTAGGACTTGTAATTTAATTAGTTGCAGCTGGGGGCGCATATTCATAGCTAGCTTAGGGCGCGCGGAACCCTAAATCAGGCCCTGAGTGTCAATGAAGTGTAATATCGGATTGAACTTTCAAAATAAACATTTTGAGAAGGGCTCTTACGTAGTAGGTATTGTATTCTCTTTGGAGAAGGGCAGTCGGGTGAGATCATCTCACGGCTTCTTGTTATTACCTGTACATGTGAAATGCAGAACAGACTTTAATCCCCAGAGTCTGAAATGAAATCATTTATCAGTTTGAACATGAGCTGATGGTCCTCAAATTCCTGTCTTTATTATAGTATTGCTATGCCTAAGAGCAATCTTGAACAAGCCAGTTTTTAAAAAGAAAGGTTGGAAGCTATGCAATTGCACTCTTTTGCTTTAAGCAATACTTTTAAAAAACATGTCAACTGGATTTTCCCTTCGAAATAATGTAAATAAACACAATTTATACCCTTTTAACACTAAAGTATGAATTTATAATATCTTACAGCCAGAACAATGGCTTTGAAGCAACATGAAGGAATGACAGTTATGTACACTGCAATGGGGTCTGAATGGAGACCGTTTGGACATCCGAGGCGGCGGCGCCCTCTCCACAGCGTAGTACTTCGTTCCGGCCTGGCAGACAAAATTCTAGCAGACTGCCTAGACTTTATCAACAGTCCTCAGTGGTACACAGACAGAGGAATTCCATACAGACGAGGTATTAATTTTGAAATCCTAGTTTTAAATTTTTACTTCTTTGTATAACTAAAGGCTCATTTACACCAGGTCGACAGTCGACTTCGGCGAACATATAATTCCTCTACCGAAGGCGGCGTAGTCGAAGGCATATTTACACCAGGTCAAGCACCGCCTTCGGCGAGCGACTTTCGTTTGCCGAAGGCGTAGTCACAAGTGCACCAACTATACAGAACTGAGTGAATCTTTAATTATTTTGAAATTCTTGATTAATCATATTCTGCAATTAGGCAACCCATTTGCAATTTATTTATTGACATATTTCATTGAATATAATATAATTTTCATCCATTAACAGCTCGGTGAAGGTCGTTCTATAGCGGGATCTTAGACCATTAGTTTGGTCGACCGTCGCCTGCCGAAGGCGTCCGAATCACCTACGTCGTTTGCCGAAGGATGATCGTCGCCTCAAATGTGTATACACCGGGTTGGTTGTCGCCTTCGACTGGCAAGCGAAGTAGACTGTCAACCTGGTGTAAATGAGCCTTTAAGCTGAGGCACTTGCAGCTCCGCCGACTAAATTTTCTGTATGCAATCACTGCATAAGCAACTTTGGGTATAAACCTATGCCTGTACATTTCAACACAGCAGAAGGGTCACTACCTATGGGACATAAGGTGTGGTCGTGTAATATATAGTGCCTAACCCTTCGGGGATAAAGGCGTGATTTATATAACCTAATGGTAAAGAAATAAATGAGGGTAGAATGAGATTTTTCAAAAATGATTTGTCTCCTCAATCCGGCGCGGGCTGTGCCAGAGTCCTCATAGAATCTAACAGGAAATATTGGACAACAACAACAACAACAATGTATGCAGTTACCTAACCAGGATAAACTTTCAGGTTATCTGTTGCACGGGCCGCCAGGATGCGGAAAGTCTTCCTTTATAATGGCATTGGCTGGCGAACTGGAATACAATATTTGTGTACTTAATTTATCTGAAAGGGGACTTACTGATGACCGACTGAACCACTTACTAAGGTTTGTTGTTTCTTTTTATTTAAATATACTAGCTGTTCCCCGTGGCTTCGTCCGCGTAGAAGTCGTTACCGCGTAAATTCATTACCCTCCTTTTGCGGAGTCAGTTAAAAAGTAGCCATGTCCTTCCCTTGCACTCAAACTATCCCTATACCAAATTTCATCAAAATTGGTTCATCGGTTTAGGCGTGAAAACGTAACAAACAGACAGTTACTTTCGTATTTATAATATTAGTAGGGAAATATGGATTGCGTTGCACATCGCCATCTACCACAAAGTAAGGTAATATAAGGATCTAGACAACCGATTAACATACTTTTTCTAACTGCATACTCAAACTTCGAAGCAAGTCAGGATCGAACTCTCCTGGATCCAATCCCGGGTCGGTCAAGATCTTAGTCCAATCTCCAACCTCAGCGCATCTGTCAGTTACACCTGCCTGCGCCACTGAAGCAGTTATCCTATATGCCATTAAATTTTTATGAAAAGTGTTCTCCAATTATGTTGGGCAAGTGTAAGCGGATTTTGTTACCAGTCCTGAGTGTAACAGTATAAGTGAGTTCATGTTAATGTAAAAACTGGGATTAAACTCGCGCCACAATTTTATTTACAACTCGATACCTAGCCTCTCGACTATCGTCACCTTCGTCAGGCCTCCGTCACTCGCTACAAGTCGTTTTATAAGCACCTACTCCTAAGTATTATGACGCAGAACTAACGTGGCCGACCGGCAGAGGGCTGCCACACGCCAGACCGAGCGAAGTGCGCACAACCAATGTACATTTCCCGCGTAAAATAATATTTAGCTTTATTTAGTCTTGCTTTTTTTTCATCTTACTTCTTACTAATATTCTAAAATTAAATGCGAAAGTGTTTGAGTGCGTATGTGTAGATGTGTGAATGTTTATTACTCTTTCACGCTCTAACGGCTAACGGATCTGGCTGATATTTGATACAGGGATAGATTGTAGTCTGGAATAACACATAGGTTACTTTTTATCCCGGGAATAAGTTCCCATTGGAAGCGGGAAAAGGAACAAACTTTTACGCGGGCTAAGCTGCAAGCATCAGCTAGTTATAATATAATTTTTATGTAAAGAAGAAGTTATAAAATATTATTAAGTTTTTTTTTTCAGACACTGTGTTTATTGTTTTTTGTAGTTATATGTATTTTTGTTACGTGCTTACAACCCTAATGTTGTCAATAGTTGTCACTCGATGACGCAATCATACGGTGTGCGCACGAATCTCGACTCTCGGAATACGTCGTAGAGCATGTTTTCCACTGTAGCGATATGTTATAGCTAATATTTTGAGGTTAAGTATGGGAGTGATGTATCTGTTACGTAGTAACTATTATTTAATCTGTGCCTTCGTGTTGAATTGACTTTTCTTTTTATTTAATTTACAGTGTTGCGCCTCAACAGTCTATTATATTATTAGAAGACGTAGATGCTGCATTTGTATCCAGAGAAGACACACCTGCACAGAAATCAGCGTACGAAGGTCTAAATAGAGTTACGTTCAGTGGGCTACTGAATTGCCTAGATGGCGTTGCTTCCACTGAAGCTCGGATAGTTTTTATGACCACAAATTATTTAGAAAGGTATTGTGAAAATGTATTGTCTATGAAGGAGCTAATTCGTCGAAGGCACGTATCGCGCAATGCTTGGAATAGTCACGCTTCCATTGCGAATTGCGAATTTTTGCCAAAATATAGTCTTTTCTAATTGGATGTACTATGTTGTATTGCAATATCCGTTTGTTTGCTAATGCTAATAATTGAATAATTTGCTTTAATGGCACCAACGTGACGTTAGGCGCTTTGCAGACGACGGGCCGGGCAGGTCTTTTTGACCGCGACGTAATAAAGACCGCGTCTGCCCGTCGATGCCCGCGACTGTCCTCACCGCGAACATGTGTGTCCGAGGAGCACCAGCGGTGCGGTCTTTTTGCCCTTCATATGCGCAGGTAGTATAGGATTACCTTAGCGCTATCGTTCGCGGTGAAATTGATCGGTCCGGCCCGCCCCGTCGTTTGTAAAGCGCCTTAGGCGTTAGAGTTTCATGCACGGCATACGCCCCAAGAAGCGGGATAGCAACCGAACAACCCCCAAAGACGCGGGAAAGCACCCGAACCCACTATGTGAGGCCGCAGTAGTAACCAGGTCTGTCGGGAAACCTAGTTCATTTCCATAACTAAACCAGTTACAAGTCTGACACTCTACACAGTCAGTCTATTTGTGACCAAGGCAAATTAAATGTCTATTAGAATATACCCTCAAAGTCGAGAGTTGAAGTGCTCCTATTATTAAAGATTTCCACCGACATAACTGTTTTTTCTCATTTTAGATTGGATCCAGCTTTAATCAGACCTGGAAGAGTAGACATGAAAGAATTTGTTGGATATTGTGATCAAGCACAAGTAGAATTAATGTTTTTAAGATTCTACAAGGGAGAAAACGCTCTAGAACATGCAAGAACCTTTGCCAAACAGTAAGTTCTTTTTTTTTTTTATATTCAGCACGCCAAATTGACGTCGCCACCAGCCTGATGGAAAGCCGTGGCGCATCTAGCGATTGGGGGCCACTTTTGACAGTGGTCCTCAAGTTGGCGGCTCTGTGATGTGCCTCTTCACGCTCCTCTTAAAGAACCCGGGATTGTAAGATGAGGGAAAAGCGTGTGCGGGCAGGTCGTTCCAAGTTTTTACAGATCGACAGAGGAACGATCTTTTGAAACGCTCAGTTCTGGCGACGATTCTCTCCACTGTGTATGAGTGGCATCTCTGCCCGGCACGCGTTGTTCGGGATCGGAAAGGAGAGGGAGGGATCAGGTTGAAGAGCTCTTCAGAACATTCGCCGTGATACATTCGATAGAAAGCAGCCAAGGACGCTATGGTTCTTCGCTGCGCTAACGGTTCGAGGCCTCCCGTCACCTCAGGACAACCAATTATTAGGATAGCACGTCTCTGCATAGCGTCAAGCGAGTCTAGTAAGTACCTCGCAGTCATCCCAAAGGTGAGAACAGTACTCGACGCAGGGACGAATTTGCGTCTTGTAGAGTAAACATCTCTGATGTAGCGTGAAGTACCGCCTCACTTTATTTAGGACTCCAAGTTTACGCGAGGCCAGCCCAATACAACTCTCTATGGAGTTTTTGTGATTGAGCTCACGCCGGACGTCTATACCGAGGATCTCCAGGTTGTCCTTTAGTGGAACCGTAATGCTCTGAAGAGAGGGTAGAGGAAGGAATGGGGACTTCTTAGCTGTAAACGCACACGCCTGTGTTTTTTTGGCATTGATCTCGACCAGGTTGTCTGAACCCCATTGGGCAATGTGACCCAGGTCCCGGTCGAGATTCGCCACGAGTTGCCGTCTCTTCCCAAGTAGCACACAAGCTCTATAACAAGCCGTACAATGGCTGGTTAGAAGTTTTAAATAACGGCATAGCCTCTATGAAGAAGTTCTACAATACATGTATAAGCGGCTATAGCACTGCTGTACCCCCGAAAGAGGCACCGATTTATACGGCTGATGGTTCTACAATGTATTTACAATGTTGGTAAATACGTGTTAGTACGGAGACACAAAGGTGGTATGGGAGCGGTAGTTTGCACCTCATTATCTAAAATAAGTTATAGTAGCGCGACTGTAGCGCTCGCATCTTTTTTAGACGCGTCTGTATCTCTGAATTAGATCGCGAGTTTATAAATCTGATATACAGTGGCGATATTTTGGGAAAAGAACAAAATATAATAAAAATGTTAACAAGACCCAGTGTCATAGTTGTAGAACGACTGAAAATAATAAAAAAATAAACAACAAGGGAATGTGTTGATTTTTCCTTTTACGCATGTAAAGTACCATTGCGAGTACCAGTTTACTGTAAATATAGACATATATTTTAGCTAAAATTTTCACGCGCCTGCTATTTATGCAGTTTTCTTTAGTAAAAAGTACATTTCATTAAAGTGAGTGAATTTAGAATTTAGTTTATTTAAGCTAGTTAGCTTTCTAGGTAGTTTCTTTAGAATCCTGGGTGAGAATGAGTCACCAGGATGCGGTTTTTATACATAATTATGACATTAATAAATTATAAATAATCAAGAAAATTTCTTTTATCAATAATATGATAAAAGAAATATAATGGCGGCTCGGTTACAACAGCCTTCAGAGTTTACTAGAACCATTCTATCGATTAAAAGGACTAGTATCCACCATTGTAGACCTGTCTGTTCTATAATTGTGGTATTGACGCTCTAATATATTTTTTTAGGTATACATCGGTAGTTAATATATTCCTATAAGAGTCTTAAGGTGGGTCTACGCTAGACGAACCGAGCACGAGCGGAGCACGAGCCGAACACAATTCGTGTAGTGTGGACCGACTTACAAGCCTCGAACGAGCGCGCTGCGAGCATTTCGTTCATGCTCGGCTGCGTTCCGCCTGTTGTCGGTTTTTTGACGAACACAAAGGGATTTGCTTCGCGCTCGCAGTGCGCTCGTGGACGTGTTTAGTGACAGACGTCGGTCGCGCGAGCCGAACATCATGGAAACGTGGACCGAAGATGCTTCCGTGCAATTAATTGAATTATATCAAAATAATCCTCTCTCAAAGGTGGTGGTTATCAAATCTAAATTAATAATAAATAATAAATAATCTCTCAAAATGGTTAACAAATCTAAATTTTGTTGATTGGATCTCATTTTATATATATTTGTAGATCCCCATCGTCTAGGCCTTTTTCTATTTTTGCTGACCACTGCTATAATAATCGGGGCAACTGCAATATTATTAATATCGTCCATATTCGCCAAGAGCCGCGAGCTCACTGCGGAAAACTACGTTCGAGGACAGCGATCGTTGTAGGTTCGTTGCACGTCCACACTTGACACCGCGAACGACGAAACCGAGAACGGCTCCGCTTGTGCTCCGCTCGTGCTCGGTTCGTCTAGCGTAGACCCACCTTAAGGTTGTACAACGGACCATTCATATTCTGTTTTAGAGGTAATTTTATTTAGGGGTACATTGTCTGGAATTTAAAAAGCCCTGTTAATCCTTTTTACACTTTCTCATTATTCGTTTGTGTGTTTCTATTTAAACTTTACTAATTAAATAAGAGTTACGGCAATATTTTTTGTTTATATACCTACCTACAATCAATTCAATATTTACAAACAATTATTTGAAGCTTTACATGATATAAATACATTAATTGTATCTAAATACGAAAGAGTTTATAAGCAGAGTATTGGCTCACTTCGACCGCTATATTGGCCCTAGAAACGAAATTTTAAGCTTTTAGCTTTATAAGGCGTGGTTTTCTTGCCATAATCAGCTATTAACCATACAGTTGCTGTAAAATTCACCACTATATCGACCTACGTGCAACTACAGAGTTATATATCACTGCAGTAGATATATGGTTTCAATGATGGTAATAAGTTCTATTAAACAGCTTAGACATTTAGTAATATGCAATATCCAACCTAAGGTGCTTTAAAGGAGGCTTATACCACCATTTAAAAAGTATTAACTATTAAAGCCCTCTATTAGACCTAGCGGTGTTATAATAGTAGTTTATGACACTGTTGCATAATAAGGGTTCTTATAACACGAGTGTGTTTTAAAAAAACGAGCCGTAGGCGAGTTTTTTTATAGTATCACACGAGTGTTATAAGACCAAGTTATGTACAGTGTCATACACTACTTTATCTACTCTCATACTATAATACCTGATTTCATTTTGTTGTGATATATAGTTGCTCCTTGATTTCGCCGGTAACAGGTTCATGGTCATGTTTGACGCCGTTTCCAGAATGTCTGGTGGTGTACAATTACCACCATCCTCGCTTTAAGACATGTTTTTACACAAAAACTAATTTATTTTACAAACAAAACCAAACTTTGTTTAATTTAAATGTAAAATGTTGGCGCCAAGGCGCAAACATCGATTGCGCATGCGGGTTTCTTTTTTTTTTAGGCTGCGGAGACCATAGATTTAGGATTTTTCGCTACTCTGGAGACACAATTTTTTTTTAAAGTAGAGGTTCAAACTTCTTTTTCAGCTGGAGATTGTTTATGGTGTATCGTAATGATTAAAAAGTTTTATTATGATATAGGTGTCCATACAAGACCTGTATCGTAATAAAACTTTTTTTTTGGCCTGTGCGTAATGTTTGTCATAATAGTATTGATTTCAATTTTATAATCTTTGTATTATAGTATCAGAGTAGATAAAAGGTATTTATAACTCTGCTTTACATCAGATGCTCGTACAATAACTCTATAACACGTCTTTTTATCGTCATTGGGATTATATTTACTGTTGTACGGCTGTTGTATCACATGCCTGTTAAAGAGGTATTAAATACGCTACTGAATTACTTAAGTATCATAGTAAATCCCTAGAACAGCTATTATAGAACATTCAGGTTGTAAAGAAGTCATATAAACAACTTGTGTGCTACTTGGGTTCTCCTCCACGTCACTACGCCCCTCCGCTGGACGGCCAGAATAGCTCCCATGTAGCGTACTATCATCCGCATAACAATGAATGCACCCAAGGGACAGCATGTCATTGATATGCAGAAGAAAGAGAGTTGGGGACAATACCGATCCCTGTGGTACTCCGGCATTTACCTGCAAAAAGCAGGAAGCCTGACCACTGAAGCTGGCCAACCAGGCAGCGGCACAACTGAGGCGATAAACCATATGCCGGCAGCTTGGAAAGAAGCGACGCATGCCATACCCTATCAAAGGCTTTAGCGATGTCTAGGCCAATAGCCAGAGATTCGCCGTGCCTCTCCATAGCCTCACCCCAGGCGTGTGTTATGTACGCCAGGAGGTCACCCGTTGATCGTTTCGGCCTAAAACCATATTGACGATCGCTAATTAACGAGTGATCCTCCAGGTAGCGCATGAGCTGTCTGTTGATAATTAGCTCGAACACCTTGCAGATGCTTTCACCTTGCAGCTTCTTTTTCTAAGATTCAGAAAACACCCTGTAAGGGTGATGTCCCATGTAGCATTGTATGCTACACCTGCGTTGCGATGACGAACGATGTCGCGGCACAAGAGGATGGCTCACTTATCTCTGTGACTTTCCACAATGGATCGGAACTAGAGATGGGTAACGACCCGGGTTAAAACCCACCGGTGGGTAAAAACCCAGTTATCACCCGTTTCAATCCACCCACTGGGTGGTTTGGCCGGGTGAAAACAAAATATTGCCGATAAAACTTGGAACGCGCTGCGACCGGTTTGCGGGGTGGTAGGTAGAGATGGGTAACGACCTGGGTTAAAACTCACTTTTTGAAACGGGTGATAGTGGGTTAAAACCTAGTTATCACCCGTTTCAATCCACTCACTGGGTGGTTTGGCCGGGTGAAAACAAAATATTGCCGATAAAACTTGCGGCGCGCTGCGATCGGTTTGCGGGGTGGAAAAACTGTGCCGGAGGGGGGGGGGGGGTTTGATCCGCGCCCCGCCCGTGCTCAAACTCACTGTCTCTCTCTTTACTCTCTAGTGTACTTCGCTACGCCAGTTAGAGTGGGCGCGTTTTGTGTGAATTTGTTGTTGTTTTTATTTACGACTCTGCATTATTATTGTCATCTGATCCAGTTTTTACCTGAATGACCTTGGCTTGAACACCTTGACTACGATTTGCTTATGAAATTTGATTCTGTCGACCCGGCTCTTGCCAGCTCGGGTAAGTTATTCGCTGTGGCTGGCCCTCTCGGAAAGATAGGCCCCGACAATTCGACGGAGGTAGGGAGGCACTCCATGATAAATATGTGCCTCCCTAATGCAGCTTCAGAGCAAGATGTTGAATGCGTTGGCGATGTCAAGAGACACTGCCATCACCACTTCGCCCTGTGATATCGCTTCCTCCGCCAGTCCTCAAATGCGCATGATCGCGTCCACGGTGGAGCGCCCCTGACGAAAACGTAACTGGTTATCCACCAGATCTGTCCCCACGCGTGTGAGGTGCCCGCCGAGGCGCTGTGCAATAATACGCTCAAAGAGCTAGCACACCTCGTCGAGCAACACCACCGGCCGGTACTCAGATGGGGAGTAAGCCCCCCCCCCCCACCTTTCAGATCAGAACCAGTTTCCCTGTCTTCCAGACCTTGGAAAACTGGCCTTTTTCAAGGCATGCGCTAAAGAGCCCTATAAGCCGCCCAAGTACCTCGAAAGCCAGTACCTACGCTCGGCCTGGAATGCCGTCGGGACCAGGGGCAGTGTTCCTGCGGGATCTAAGCCGCAGTACAGCCATCGTTCTCGCTGTTATCCGCGCCGGGCGCCTGAGACGAAGCCTGTTCCTCCACCCTTGATGGGAACAAAGAACCCAGGACCCTCCAGCTGGAGACTCTGGGTCAGTGAGGGTGCCTTAGGGCCTAGTTTGCCTCTTAACATAAGGTACGGGCGCTCCTATGGGTTCCGCTCCAGGATCTCAGGCAATCTTTTGGACCGCTTAATGGCTGCTTGAGGGGCCTACTTGGCCACCCTGTGCCCCTCATAGAGCTCCATCTCTCGAGCTGCTGCATTGTCTGGGAGGCGACGCCTCCGGCGGAATCTGGGGTGGCGTACTGACGGCGCGCGGAAATGCACGCTGCACGCAGCTGTGCGATTTCCAGCATCCACCAACGTCGAAAGGGATATGTCGGTGGTCTGATGACGACTCATTCTCCTTTACTACACGCTATCCCTGGACACAGCGGGCGAGATCAGGGGTCGCAAACGATACGTCTACGACCGAACTAAGCTCCCGCCGCGTCCTCCGTTTTAGGATTACTAGGCCACGTGTAGTGACCCAGTCCTCCAGTTTATGGACCACTGCGCGATGCTCTGGTACAGAAGATTCTGAGCAGCAGAGAAGTGGTTCAGGTTCACCTGCAGGATGCGGATATGGGTGTTCATTAATGGACGTCCATCTATGTACCCTACCGCGAAAGTGGACGCTCTTGAGCGGTACCCTCGCTCCCCCGAACGGACGGACGGGGCTTTAACTTGGAGGCGGCGCAGGCCTTGGTGCCCACCCAGTGGTCAGCCGCCTTGCCCTCCACGACACAAAACAGAGTCGCGGAGCGTCACAAGCAAGGGCCGTGTGACCGGACTAACCACAGCGGAAGCACCGGTCTCCCACGGTGACTTCCGCTGTGCACTGCACCCCCACATGACTCCACCTGGATTCGAGGTGATGTAGAAGATGCACCTGCGCCTTGAGGAAGCCCACATTGAGAAGGCTCCGTCAGTCTGCCACTTTCTGAGCCACCGCGACAGGGCAGCTTGCTACTGCCGACCCGTGACCAGTGGTACCAAAGCGAATTTCGCTAGATCTTATTTTCGCGACGGCAGCCGCTCGCTTCCATGACGGCGGATATATCTTCTCTGTCGTGGCCGCGTCATCTAGACCCGTTATGCGCAGACCGGCGCATTTATTGGGTCTGGTGACGCTGACGCGTGTGAAATCCCCCGTGTCGGTGTCTACCACAGCTTAGCCGCTATAGGGTCCCACAGCTCAGCCTTGGACCGCTGGTGGCGCCGGAGATCTCGAGGAGGAGTGCTACAGTGCGCGTCACCTTGCATCGGAGCCTCCTCCTGTGTCGAGGTCCTTTAGGTCCACTGAGGCTTTCGCCTGCCTCAGGACCTCAGCGTAACCCACGCCCCTTGCCATGCCCTCTGTCGTCACCGTAAGGACGACGGCAGTGGCGTGGGAGCACGGAGCCTCTTTGGCGCCTTCGCCGCGGCGGCCCTTGCCGTCTTTTTGGCAGCCTTAGCTGCCTTCTTTTTCGCTCCCGCTACCTTCCGGACACTCTCTGGAGGGGTTCTGGGGTGCAGCGGAAGCGCTAGCTGTGCTGGGGAAAGCGGGGTTGCCACTCTCCCCATGCGCCATCTTCTTGGGGGCGGGGGAGGGGGCGTTGGCCTTTCGCTGTGGACCGGGAGCCCAACTGGATGCAGCCGTCGTCACATACGATGTGACGACGAGTGCCGCTAGTGGTGGGCGGTTTGCCCGGTCTTCGAGGACGCCGAGGCGTCACTCGATGGCCTCCAGTAGCTGAATCATGCTCGGTGTCACTTTGGGTGCACGAGCAGGGGCCTTTTGTGGAGCGGGGGTTGTCACACCCCAAGCCAGCTGCGTTAGCTTGGTGATTTCCTCCTGCATCAGCTGTTGCTGTTTGCGAGAATTGGCAAGCTTATTAGTCTCCAGGCTCGCAACCCGAGCCCAGAGTTTTTTCTCCTCGTTGGAGATGCTCCTATCGAGGTGCTCATCCAACGCCTTAGTGGCGCCTGTGACGGCTTCCGCCACTATCTTCTTCCTGCCCGCTACATTCTTGGCGCCTTTTACGGCGCCAGAAATGAGAGCAAGAGACGCCATTATCTGTTTTGCCGCTGATACATTTGATGTGAAGAATGTAGCTGCGTTAGCTGTCCGGCACTGTCCAGCGGGGGGCACATCTACCGGGCGGCCCGATACCCTCCCCTTGGTTCTGTAGAGGTTGGCTTTCCGACCTCTACCCGCAGTGGTAGCGTCGATTTATTGAATAAACTGCCTACTAATTAGTTCTGTTTTGAAAATATATATCTGTTTTAAGGGTAAGGAGTTTATTTTTGATTTGCTAGACTACTAAACACTACTTCCCACTTCTTACTAGTTTACGAAACCTATTATCACCCTCCCACTTCTTACTAGTTTACGAAACTTATTACCACCCTGCAAAATGGGTGGAAACTTATTACCACCCTGCAAAATGGGTGATTATGGGTTTTAATTGGGTTAAAACCCAAATCACCCAGTTTTAACCCAAATGGGTAGATTGGGCTATAACCCGCTACCCATCTCTAATCGGAACAAAGGTTTTCTGTCGTCTCCGTCTCCTAATCCGTTTATTCGTTGAAACTCAACGATTTAGTGTTTTATCTCACTGCGTTCGTTTATGTTTCATTTCATTTCGTTGCATCCCCGGATTTTTTTCGAAGTATGATTGGGCTGTGACAAGAATAAATTGCAGATGATTCATTTAATAATATTTAAAGCGTTTCTTGTACGAATCTGCAAATGAATCAGACTACGAATGAAACTAGCTATGTTGCCTTGTTAGCCCCTCTAGATCGACATGTGTGAGGAAGATGCACCTGCCCTTTCACAGTTTCAAAGGGTCTTGACATGTCAATTAACAAGTTTTGTATCGTAACAAAGATCCAAGACTGACAACTTCAGTTGCCAACTCTGAATGATCTCTACTCTTTCTATAATAATATAATAATAAAGCCTGTTTATTTCCATAATTTCAGTAATGACATTTCTAATGTTGTTAGTACAGTTATAAATATTTTTCTTACTTGCTATGTTAGTTTGGTTAGTAGTATTATTCATTATGGATCCCTCTTTGGGTGAAGGCCTACTCCATATTTAGCCATTTCTTCCTATTACGGGCACTTTGCCCGAAATAGGAAGGCACTTGCCACTGTTTCTATAGGTATAACATCTTGGTTAAGTTAAGAGTAGACTGTCTGGCAGAAGATGGACTAGTCATAGTACTACATGGAGGGCCAGCAGGCAAAAGAAAAGTGGGTAGACCCTACAAGCGGTGGGTTGATGACATAATACAAACAGCGGGAAAACAATGGCTTCGGGACCAGCCGCCCTATATGTCACACAAGATGAAAACTTGGATATCAATGTTTTAGCGAACAACGTATGATTAGCAGCTAAATATGATTATTTATTTTCAGGGTACTCGAGAAAGGCAAACGTGTAAGTCCAGCACAAATACAAGGATATTTCATGTTCCACAAACATTCAGAGCCAAAAGAAGTTTTGGTAGATGTTGAATCTATATGGACACTTGGATGACATTTTATTACATAATTGTATTATAATTTAAACGGTAGTATAGTTTTAGGTTTGTAAAAAAGAAATTTAAATATTTATAAAGTTGTTTTATTTTATAAACAGTCTAAGTAGGCATAACATACCTTAAAATGAAGTAAATATCAACTATTTCTGACATAAACACTTATCCTATGTACAATTTAAAGTACTAACATAATACTCGGAGACAAGACACACTCCTCTATGACATTGTTCAAAACAAAATCAACTTAATCACAATGGTTGTATAACAATTTTACCGAATAAAACATACAAATCTCACTGAAACGCAAATACTTGCTGACTTATCACATTTAATTTATTTAAAAAAAATGGTCCATTGCGTGCTAATTAATTAACATAATTATGGTTAATTTTTATATTTTATATCTTACAGACTAAGCAGTATGGCTCATACATAAAAAATATTAATTCTAGTACAGAACATTGAAGTCGGTTTGATCAATCGAGTCTTATTTCATTCAAAACACTAACACTATTCGCCAGTAGTTCGGTAACCAGTCGAAATGACGCACCCATAGCATGATCTTGTTTCTTCGGCCAAAAAGAATCTGGGTTAGCTTAGCTGAGGCGGTTAACAGAAGTAATAGTGATCTCATTCACCTTACATTTTATAAAAATAAGTAACGGACGTTACGCGTTTTCACCCGCTTTACTCCCGTTCCCGTGGGAATACGGGAATACAATATAGCCTATGTTCACCTGGGATAGTGTAGCTTTCCAAAAGTGAAAGAATTTTTTAAATCGGTTCTGTAGTTTCGGAGCCTATTCGATGCAAACAAACAATCAAATCTTTCCTCTATAATATCCCATAATAGTATAGATAAAAATAATGTCTGAGAAGTAGCACTGGAAAGGTATGAATTATTACCATGCTAAGGTTGCAGATGACGATTCCTTAAAAATAACATTTTTACAAACAAAATCGAAGAAAACCGCTTCGATAACATCTGAGGAGCTAATGTCAGTTACATCCGAAAGTGTTGTACATCACATTTTGCATAACCTTGTAGAAATCTTCGAAATTGTACGATATTTTTTTTATTTTGTCATTAGCATTATATTATACCTCAAGAAATTAAAGAGCGAATGTTGGGGACGCTTTATACATTGCATATTTCATAACAAACATTTATTAACACCAACAATAAAATGTGCTAACACTACTTTTACAAAAAAAAAAAAGTAAAAACTAGTAATTCGAGCGCTAACGAGATTCTCTAAAGTTATCAGAATACATAGAGTTAATATTAGCTTACTCAACGAAGAACAAACAAAATAAAAAATCACATTTTATTCATCTAGCACGTCGTGCAAATGAATTCAATCAGCGAATTTGGTTGGTCCTACAGATCACCCAGACGTATCCGACCACAATATTGTTGTACGACCCTATCTTCACTAATAAACAGGAAATCTTTGTAATGCTACAGTACTGAGTTCTACGCTTGATATTCAAAAGAGACTCATCTTTGGGTGAACTTTATACTAGGAAATATTCTTTGATTTGATCTGATAAAACTATATTATTGTAATTTATTAGATACTCTTGCTTTTTAACGGTTCAAAACACTTCATCAACACAACACTTTGTTCGATCGAAATCGCTCTCGAAAAATGCGAAATATTGCGAAAATCCTAACAAATTAGTTTAATCCTCAACTTGAAAACTTGTCATTTAGAAGGATTGCAGCTTATGTATATATGGGTCTTTAGAACACTATTTTACGGCTAGTCTTAAAACCCGACAGATTTTATAACAGTAATATAATGTATTAGAATCGAATGAAATCCGGTAAAAGCGTACGCTGTAATCCTTCTAATTGCCTTAGGATTTGTCAAGGTCGAATACGCAAACCTTAAACAAAATCGTATAAATTCAATGACAATGCAGCTGCTGATGGAAAAATAGTAAGTACATACCATAAGCGGAAGTATATCGAATGCACTCTCAGGATATATTATTTGTGAGGATGCAGCTGACGATTTCAATGAGAATGATGATTTTGAATTTTGGTTATGATAATTAAAAAATATGATAATAAGTTTCTTGGTGTAATCCATCCTACCTAACCAGGAAGAATAGATTTACAGCCTTATGGTTATCCTTTCTCCATAGAGCAGATAAGCTTCGGCCTCGACAAGGGTCTTATTTAGAAAAAAAAATCTAAATTATAGGCAATGAATACAGACGTATAAAGAGAACAGTTCTTAAGGATTTTTTGTGCCAATTTTGTTGGGGGCATGCCCCCAGCTCATGTAGTTCCCATTTGGCGGCGCTGTCGTCGCATTTCACTGTCGCAGTTAATAGTCAAAAACTAGTAGGCACATTTTTACGTTTTTAATCGACCAAATTCACGAATTATTTATTAAAAAAATATTTCACGTCTTTTAAATCAAAACATAGGTACCTATGTAATATATTATATTTATAGATATTTACAATGATTGATTTTATTCTTTTGCTTCGAATAATTAAAAATGGCTGCCGCGCTGCGACTGCAACGCTGCCAAGCGGCAGTTTGTGTCACAGAAAGTTTGTCTTCAGAGCAGCCTAAGAAACTATTCTTCTATATACGTCTGTATTCATTGTTATAGGTTATACGTGAACTAGGTACTCTTAGTACCTACATGCGAAAATATTAAACTGCGGCCACACAAACCTACATGTCGAAATATTCGTAACGATACGTACTATTGCTATCAGCTACGTTACCTTTACAATATCATGACAATTTTTGAAAGTTGATAGACTTCAGTAAACACAAAAATTTGTTAGTATATTCGTAAGTGTCTGGGCTGTGTTTTTGAGAGTTTTGTAACAATTTCGGAACAAGATCTCCTCTAAATATCTTAATTATTTCCCATTGCCAATTAGGCGATATTTTATTTATATTGATGTCCTTTTGATTTCTATCTCTAACTGTCAAACAAAATCTATTTTGAGAGCAATATAAAGATAGACACAGAACTACAGGTTCCTCTATAGGTTCTTGCTTAAATTGAACTTTAAACTTGATAAGACAGACAAAGTCTCGAGATAATTGTTCATGTGGATCAATTAGGATCAAATTATGTAGCCTTGACAAATTTTTCAGATATTGAAATGGTGAATTTGTCTTTGTGTTTGGTAACTCCACGGTATTCAATAAGACGTATTCGTCCTTGTTATTTGTGTTTTGAGAAAAAGAAGGAGCGGGTGCAGTAGATATATTTTGATATCCAAGATTTGATGGCGCACCAAATGGGTTGACACATGATATTTGAACTACTTGCATTGGCTGACTTACAGGTATCTGTGGTACTATATGTGACGCATACATGTTTGGCATACCGGATGGAACCCAAACATTTGGGTTCAAAACCATATTATTTGTATTATCAAGTTGGTTTAATGTTATAGTTGTGTTTTGATTTGACATTGAAATTGTATTGTCAGATTGGTTTTGTAACATATTACTTGTTGAAACAGTAGCAGATTGTTCCCTTAGAGTATTGAGCATTCTTTCCGACATCAACTCAGAGACAGGTTTTACTTTAATTCTGGGAGCAATAGCTTCTGGATTGGTGTTTGTTATTTGTTTTATGTTATCTGTTTTATTCTCTACCGGTGGTACAGCTAATGAAGTCGTGGATGTTATGATAGGCATGGATAGATCGTTATCTTCATTATTGTGGAATGGCGCATCTGGCTCTGTAATGATTTTACCACCTTTGAACTCAGTGGCCCCTGTTAACTTTCGTGGTAATTGTTTTGGGTTTGCCACAGGATTGGCATTGAGAAGTTTGGTACTGGTATGATCTGGCGAATTAGCATAAATTAATACGGCAGCAGAGTCCACATTCGTTGTTATCTCATCTATTGTGTCAATCTCAGTAGGAAGAGCTGGTGTAGCAACTAGAGGTGCGTCACGGTTAGATTTAGCAACTACAGGTGCGTCACGGTTAGATTTGGCAACTACAGGTGCGTCACGGGTAGATTTAGCAACTACAGGTGCGTCACGGTTAGATTTGGCAACTACAGTTGCGTCACGGGTAGATTTAGCAACTACAGGTGAGTCACGGGTAGATTTAGCAACTACAGGTGCATCACGGGTAGATTTAGCAACTACAGGTACGTCACGGTTAGAAGGTACAGCAACAGGTACAGGTTCCCACCCTTGACTGTCATCTGTTGTATCAGTCCCGCGTAATTTAGTCATGATTCGTATAAAATTAGACTCTTTACTG
This sequence comes from Miltochrista miniata, assembly GCA_933228765.1. Classification (NCBI taxonomy): domain Eukaryota; kingdom Metazoa; phylum Arthropoda; class Insecta; order Lepidoptera; family Erebidae; genus Miltochrista; species Miltochrista miniata. Next base: position 22,652,612 of record OW121749.1, on the reverse strand, counting down.
TTATAAATACCTTTGGTCACCCAAATGATCCCAAGGTTTTTATGTTCCATATATCGTAACAACCCAGCCCAATTAAAGCCAGGTCTATTAAGAATCTTTCTACCAATACCTAATACTTTACGCTTTAATTGTATTTCGGTCTGTCGGTCTGATTGAGACACGTTTACTTCATTTTTTCTATGATAAGCATTTACACACATTGATATTATACTTTGTATAATTTTATAGTCACCAAGTTTAGCTTCCAGTGGTTGTTTATGTCTGGATTCAATTTCATTTCTGTCTGTATCACTATCAGTTGAATCATCAATACTTATACACTGGTCATTGTTGATTTGTTCGACTGCTGCTTCAGCAGTATGTTGTATATTTGACTTGGAGTCCTCATTATCAGATAAAGTTTTGGTGCCATTGCTTTCAATAACGATTGTGTCATTAGAGCTTTTAGATAGTATTCTTCTTTTTCTTCTTTGAGGTCTTGTGGTAATTTCTTGTTCAGAATCACTAGAATTAGCAGTGACATGTCTCTTAAAAGAGTTTTCCGATAAGGTTTCTGAAGTTTTATCACCGAACAAATCTTGTATCTCTTTCGAATATTTCACATAATAAAAAAATGAATTACGATTTTCAATAATTTTACTGTCGTGGTGTACTACGACGTTATTTAAGCCAGTTATATTAGCTTTGCCATCAATTTTATTTAAAGTGACTGCACAAGTTCTTTTAAATACAGAAGGATAATTTTTTCTTAATATGGTGTGTGAATTTCGATGACTTAGAAGTGAACTTGATTGCGTCAATTTAACGTTACATATGGTACATATTAATTCTTTATTAAAACCTGCCCCATCCCAATAATGATCCAAAGTAATGTCAACACTTTTCTTCTTCTTCTTTCTCAGCTTTGGACTGACAACATCAATTGAATGATCCGAGTCTGAAGACTCAATAATTCTCTTTACTTTACTTGTTTTTGGCTTAGGCTTCTTCTTCTCTACAATGATTTCTGGGGGTTGCTGACTTGAGCTTACAGTGTTTTGTTGGGGCTGGATGCATATCGCCTGGAAAATCAAAATGTATGTCTATGAAATCTAATCTAAAAAGTTTGAAAGCCCGTGGATGTACTTGCTTGCAAAAACTATAAAATATATCTATTATTTATATTACTTACGGCTATATCCTTCTTAGGTATTTTGTTTTTCAAATTTGTTTGTTTTTCACATAGAATATTTTTGATTGTATAAAAGTTGGTTAAAATCTCTTTGCACTTTAAGCAAAGTAACTGCGGCAAACCATCGAACGGCTCCACCTGTAATTGTTTTGAAAGTTATATTTATACACATTGAAGGATCTCAAATGCAGTATTATATTAGTAGTAATTATTTATTTTAGTAAAAACAGAGGAGGGTGCAGATAAACTAGAATGCTAAAGGTGTCTGCTGCTCACGCAAATTCCGATTTTAACATTTCTGAAGTGAAGCTGTTGACGACGAGCTCTTAGGGTGTGGCAGGCGGTGGCATAACGATTCCTCTTTACAAATTACAGACGTATAGGTAGGTACACATAGATATAGGTTCGAGGTTATTTTTTTTATAACTATTCAACACCAATACCAATTTCGATGGTGTGACTCCGTGTTATTCTTTAATTTTCCTTTTTTATTTTGCGTAAAATATGTTTTTTCAACTGAAACATTTGACTAAATAAGCTAGGTAAATGTCTGACTTGTGCTGTCATACGTTGTTAAGAGTTGGCCATTTCGCGAATTAGTCTTTTTAAGAATTAGTCCTTTCGCGAATTAGTCCTTTCCGGATTCGGAAGCCATTTAGCGAATTAGGCATTAAGCGACTAAACGCAAGTGATTCCGTAGACTCAGCAGAACGCACTCCTAGCCCTGTGTGTGGCATGGGACGGACCGCATGGTGCACTTGCGGGCAGCGTTGGTAGGGACCTGTCGCTGCCGAACGTGGTGGAAGCCATGGTCGGCAGCCAAACGTGTTGGGCCACCGTCGCCTCGTTCGCTAGCGAGGTGATGGCGGCTAAACGAGAGGAGTTACGAGTGCGGGAGCGAACTGGTCCGACACTTTCACCTCGCCATCCGGTCCGGAGACTAATGTTGTATGTACCCCGTTCACCGATGATCATTTCGAGGTGATGCCTCCAGCGCCCACCCGCTCGACCGCTCTCTACCTCTCTGTTTGCATAGGCGCTCGAGAGCGTTGCGATGAGGGATCGTATTTTTGTCAGCTCCTCAAGGAGCTCTTTACGAGTTAACTAAGTGCAGTGCGGTGCGATGGCAATACCTAAATTCAAATACCTATTCCGCATCTCAACTTCTGAACGTTAAGAGGGTAGTATCTCATCGAGGAGTAGAGCAGCTTCTACTCGTGTGTACACACCGCTGGGCGACGGCTATCGAGAGTAAAGGTGAGGTTCTAGCACTGAGCCTCGATATCTCTGGGCGTTTTAATGACCGAGTCCGGCACCATAGTCTTCTTACGAAATCAGTAAATTGCCCGAGAAGTTTTGCGGATGGGTGTCCAACTTTATGGCCGGTAGAGATATCAGGGCGTTTGTCAATGGCAGCTGTTCTGACCTACATGCCTATACATATATAGGTAGGAATGAAGATTTTATAGTACACACCGCTGGGCGACGGCTATCGAGAGTAAAGGTGAGGTTCTAGCACTGAGCCTCGATATCTCTGGGCGTTTTAATGACCGAGTCCGGCACCATAGTCTTCTTACGAAATCAGTAAATTGCCCGAGAAGTTTTGCGGATGGGTGTCCAACTTTATGGCCGGTAGAGATATCAGGGCGTTTGTCAATGGCAGCTGTTCTGACCTACATGCCTATACATATATAGGTAGGAATGAAGATTTTATAGCCGTTAACGCACACACACGCCTATGTCATGAAACCCTGTCAGGCTCCGGGTCCATAGCGTGTCACAGGAAAAACACCCCGACGGTGTCTGGGACTTGTGACCCATTTGTGTAGGTTTAGGGTGGCCACCTTTCTATGCACAAATGTGCATAAATGCTCGCCTTCCACCGTCAGCAATGTGCACTCCCCTGCCCAACCAGATTTGAAACTTTCAAATACCTACTTAATACATTAAGTTTTACACTGACTGAATTAGGCAGCAAAAAATTTGTTCTGTTTCTAGACTTTTGCCAAGCTGTACAGCTATTACGCCACATAACAGTTTATAAAGTACTAGAATTTGATTGGTGGTTTTTATTGATATTTATTGGCAACTGGATACTGATTGGTGGTTCCTTCTAACGGCCATATAAACTGCACAGTGGTGCAGTAATTCTCTACTCTTTTGCCAAGCTGAAAAATTTACATTCATGCAACAGGACTTCTATTTGTGTGTAGTGATATGATTGTTAAATCTAACATGAAGCCAGAGTATCTACTATTAGCCATTGACTCGAAGAAGAAGAATGAATGTTAACTACATTTAAACATTATATTTATGGTTATAGAAAGGAACAATACCGAGCCAAATCCGGTGGCACATGCACTATGCATCCAATGGATGAGGCTATGGCAAACAGTAGACAAACTCAACACAAAATCCTGTATCAACCAGTAAGGTTGGTACAATAATCTCTAAATAAAATGGCATGACTGTGTTAAGCGGTATAAGATAAGATAAATTAAAAAACTGGCTATAAGACCTATAGTTCTTACCATGAAATTAACAAAAAAGTTAAAACTTTACATAGATATAACATAAAAAAACCGGCCCAGTGCGAGTCAGGCTCGCGCACAGAAGGTTCTTTACCAACAAACAGAAAAAAAGCAGGGTTGCTTTATGGGGTTCTCCCTTTATCCCACTTTTGCTTGGGCACAGAGGGTTCTTTACCAACAAACAGAAAAAAGCATGGCTGCTGTATGGGGTCCTCTCTTAATCCCCCTTTTTTTAGATATTAATATTTGTTGATAAAGCGGCAACAGAAATACATCATGTGAAAATTTCTGCCCTATAGCTATCATGGTCCATGTGATACAACCTCATGACGGACAGACAGACAGAGGGACAGCGAAGTCTCATAAATTGGGTCCTGTTTGTAGTCTTTGGGTACGGAACCCTATAAAAAGGTAAAACCTTACATAAAATAAGCCTACCTTAAAGCAAGTCATAGTTTCACAGAATACTCACATCTATATCATAGCAGTATTTAATTTGCTGCTGAACAGTAGGAACTATTTGGTACTGTCCTAATTCTTCTAGACACAAACGGCATGTTACAAATAGTTGTGGATCAACTTGAACCATATCCATGATAACCTGTTGAAAAATAATGTTCTTATAATACACATGGTGCTATGAAAGGCGAACTCACGTTTCTGGATCCATAAAATCAAAAACAGCAATATTAAAATAATAAATAATCAAAAAACTAAATAGGTTGCGCACAGACAGTAAACAAGACATGATGTAAAAATAAAATTTCACTTTCCCGCAATAATTATACTACTGACTCATTAATAGTTTCACAACTATTGCCACTCTTTGCATTCTGAGAAAGTTTTGTATGAAACGCGGTAACTTATGTTTACAAGATACCTAGCTAAACTCACTTGCTGGCTCAAAGCGCTGCTATTGCGGTTACTTTAGTTTAGACGTTAATCGTCAAAAAGGTAGCTATTTCAAGTTATCAGAAGTATTTACACATTTTCACATTGCACTTTTTAAGTGATAACAGCTTAATCAGCTGTAATTTTGACAATAGTACACGATATATTTCTCTAACAAAACGACAACGAATGAAGTCCGCCTAAACTCCATTCTCCAATGAAAAATGAAGATCAGAAAAATGATAAAACAGTCTTTGACGAGCGGATACACGGTGTGCCATCTATTGGAGAATAGCTAAACTAAGTTTACATTCGCAATATAGCGCCATCTTTTGACGATATTATTTGAGCCCCTCTCTTACGGCATGTTTACAGTCCCATAATCGCATATTATCAGATTCGCAAAATATGAGATTCTCAAAATATGAGATTCTCAAAATAGCAGATTCGCAATATAGCCGAAGTACAATGCAGAAGAAAGCGATAAATTATTATTTTTTACTAGCTGAGCTATATACTAGTGGACCTTTTAGGACATGCGAGTGGAAAAAGATCCACTATATAGGTTGTGGTATACGAAGAACAACTAAAAGCTAAAAAGTATAAAGTAATTAAATAATTTTCAAAACAAATAAAGATCGACAAGATAAATGAAGATCGGCAAAATAAGTGAAGATCGAAAAAACAAATGAAGATCGGTGAAGCAAATGAAGATCGGTGAAACAAACGAAGAACAGCAACACAAATGAAGATCTACAAAACAAATGACGGTCAGATAAACAAATGAAAATCGAAAAAAACATATAGGTATGCAAATCAATAAAACAAAAGACTATAAGGAAGTTGACAAGGTCAAAAATTACTTGCAGCCCAATGATATATAAAAAACTATAGATACGTTATCAACACTTAAAAATGGCAACAAAAAAGTCAGGCAATTGCCTTAATTTTCATACATGCTACCATAGATAATTTCATAGAAATTCTTTTTTTGAATATAAAAAATATTTGCCATTTTTGAAAGCCGTGATGTTCGTACATGACGTGTCTATGTCGCAGGCATTTTGTATGAATCCGCCGTTTACAAACGGCGTCGTCATTTTACAAACGCTCGCTGTTATGTAATATGCCGAAGGCAAAATGACAACTCGTTAATTAGATAAAATTTCAACGTTGGCTATAGTTTTAGGGTGACCATGAAGAAAACACAGTTTGGACAAATCAGACTTTATTTAAAGCCCTCTATTCCCAGTTATCGCCACTGGCTTTGTCGCCACTGCTGATAAATGGGAAAATATTCCCGACTGTTACCAGTGATGACGATTGACACATGCTATGTTGCCAGTGGTGACAAATGGTAAAAAAAAACATCCCCATTATCACCAGTGGGGACAAACGACACAAAAATAGTCTCAAATATGTCGTCTACCAAGCAGGACATACACAAGAATGAGCGGTTCGATAAATAGTTTGTTGTGATAGCTGCGCAATCCGACTTGGTTAGGTTAGGTTAGAAGGCTAATGCGGGAGCGGAGCGGAGCGTAGCTCCCGCTCCCGCATTAAGCCTTCGTGGTTTTTTTTTTAACAATGTGGTGGTAAAATAATAAAAAAAACACTACTTAAATAGTAGTACTAGGACCAAGAAGCGCAGAAAAATGACTTACCACTACATGGTTATAAAAAAAAAATAATCACGAAGGCTTAATGCGGGAGCTACGCTCCGCTCCGCTCCCGCATTAGCCTTCTAACCTAACCTAACCAAGTCGGATTGCGCAGCTATCACAACGAACTATTTGTCGAACCGCTCATTTTTGTGTATGTCCTGCTTGGTAGATGACATTTGAGACTATTTTTCACAACCAGATTCTATGGACACCTTAGCATTTTTTAGATGCCGGATAACCTCAAAAATCTTCTCAGTTGTCCACGGTTTTTTTATTGTTTCTGCTTGACGATCGTAAAGTTTTTTTAATTCACCGTAATAAATGTCCTTAGAGTCACAATTATTTTGTGACAAATCTGTTAAACACTTGGTATTTGCACTTTTTTCAATAACTTTTTGCGTAACAAAATCACTACTGGACGCCATTTTGTTTGTTTTGGCCAACAGCGACACGCGTGGTAAAAAACAGAACTAAATACTTCAATTTGCCGCGGCATTATGTATACGGCGTTTCAATCGTAAATCAAATGTTTAGGCATAATATATAATGACACGGCATTATACATTTTGCCTTCGGCATATTACATAACAGCGAGCGTTTGTAAAATGACGACGCCGTTTGTAAACGGCGGATTCTTACAAAATGCCTGCGACATCTATATTATAATACGTCGTTGTTGCAGCCATATTTCTTTGCGATTACCATTCATAAAAATAGGTGCAAGCAATTCTCGACCTTAATAACACTTATCTAAAATTGTGCTTTTAGGTGTTTATAAACATCACTGATCACGAATATATAAAAAACTAGCGGACGTCACGCGGTTTCACCCGCGTAGTTCCCGTTCCCGTGGGAATACAATATTTTTTCTTCCATAAGAACCTTCTCCTGACAATACCTTACACAACAATAAAAGAATCAGTCAAATCGGTCCACCCGTTCTGAAAATATGCGCTTGCCAACACATTTTGCGATTCATTTTTATATATTAAGATAAATAGAAATTATGCATGCTCATAAGGTCGAAATTTGCTTGGACCCATTTTTTGTAATCTAGATGCGATTACTATTCAAAAGAATGGGTGCAAGCAATTTTCGACCTTATGAACATGCATTATATGTATTAAGTTTTTACATATTCATGATCAGTGATGTCTATAAATGCCTAAAAGCACATTTTTAGAGGAGTGTCATTAGGGTCAAGAATTGCTTGTACGTATTTTTTTGAATGGTAATCGCATCTAAGAAAGAAAGAAAGAAAGAAAGAAAAGTTTTTTATTCAGCAGCCTTCGAGAAACATAACATAATGGTGAGAAAATGTGTAAATAACATTAACTTTTTTTAATGCAATCCCTCAAGCTTACCGAAAGGGGCCTGGTTCAGCATGTGCTAGACTGATGCCTAGCGCTGGTTTTCAACCAGACCCCTACCGAGCCACGGATGCCAATCAGTCTCTAGACATCAATAAAATTAATTAGATAAACACGAAAATAAAAATAAAACAAAAAAATGTGAAAACAGTGAGCAAAACAGTGACATAACCAAAAAAATACAAAAGCAATATGAAATAACATAGATAAGTACTTATTAAATAAATATTTAAAAATTTCATAAAATACAAAATATGATACAGTAGTTCCCTTCCATTCCATTCCAAGCGCAATCACCAAAATGGCTCCCAGACATTAAAAGATAAGAGATAAGAACACGCACATCCCACGCACACTCGTATCCCATCACTCACACTAATGTAAGATTCAAATGAACGACATATTCACATTTATAAGACCGAATTCCCGCTGTGCTTCGATCAGGTACCGCCGCAGTCTCAACCTAAAAGTATTTATAGTTTTTAAGGCTCTAAGAGGCGGGGGTATATTGTTCCAGATTTTGCACCCAGCGTATCGGAAGCTCCCTCTGAACCCAGCTGTCTTATGGAATGGGATAGACAATGGTGGCGAGCACTGTCTTCTGCCGCAATTGCGTCCACCCGATGTTGGTCTAAATCTGTCAGACAAATAAATTGGTTGCTGACATCTAATTACTCCAAACATTAGGCATGCAAGATGCAATTTACGTCTCATCTTCATCTTGAGTAAGTAGTGTTTATTTAGGAATGGTGTGACGTGAGTTCTAGGAGGTATGGAAAAACAAAAACGGGCACAGGCGTTTTGCACTCTTTGAATGAGCCGCTCCGTCTGCGCCGTTATGCATGAGCCATACACTGTGTCACCGTAATTTAGCCTAGACAAAACCAGAGACTCCACCAAATGCATCCGCAAATCCTCTGACAAGTAGGGTCTCATCCTGTACAGCACCCTTAACCGATAGAAACAATTGCGAACTGATTCCGCAATGTGCCTCTCGTATCTGAGACCTGGATCCATAACTAATCCCAAATTACGCGAATCATACACTCTTTCGATGTCCTCACCCATTAGCGATATGTTAAGGTTAGGCAGTCGGCTAATTTGTTTCCTTGTACCCAGTATCATGTATTTCGTTTTAATGGGATTGAGTACCAAAGAATTGTCATCAGACCATGCAACGATTCGCTGGAGGTCCCTGTTTAGGGCTTCAACCGCTTTTGCATGATCTTCTGGTTTAAACGAGATGTAGATTTTTACATCATCAGCGTAGAGATGGTAACAGCAAGATTGTATGCTATTTACCAAATCCGCACTGTACAAAAGGAACAAAATTGGTCCGAGGAGAGAACCTTGCGGTACCCCCCTCTGAACAGGAGTGAGGTCAGAGTGGCAAATGGATCCATCACTTGAACGCAATACAACCCGCTGGTGGCGGTTATCCAAATAGCTATGGAACCACCTTACCGCCTGGGTGTCAAAACCGTAATAATTCAGCTTTGAAACAAGCAGGGAAGTATTTATGCTGTCGAAGGCGCGGGAATAGTCAAGAAGTACCAGTAACGTGCACATACCCTGGTCCTGAGCGTGTAATATATTATCTGTCACGTCCAGTGCAGTGCTAGTACTATGCTTCCTTCTGAAACCGGATTGTAATGCAGGTAATATGGAATTCTCCTCCAGGTAAGAAGTTAATTGCTTACACACAACTTTTTCCAATACCTTCGACAGACATGGCAAAATACTAATCGGTCGTAGATCCTTCACAGCTACCGGATTCGAGTTCTTCGGTAATGGCCTCACAGTAGCTATTTTCCATTGGTCAGGAAAGGACGATGTTTGGATAGATTTGTTTACGAGTTCCGTTATAGACCTTAGTGAGTACGGTAAAGTTAAGAGTACCATATCAAGGCTAATGTGATCACAGCCCTCAGCATTCGATTTTAAAGATGATAAGCAGTTAAATACATCATCCTCGGTGACGGTCGAAATTGAGAAACGTGCATCCCCGAAGCGGCCCGATTCGTAAAATGATATGATACTTAAATCTATTCTAATAGTACCAGGAACATCTAGAATATAAAATATGGCTGCAAGTAATTTTTGACCTTGTCAACTTGCTTGTAGTCCTTTGTTTTATTGATTTGCATATTATATGTTTTTTCGATCGTCGTTTGTTTATCTGACCGTCATTTATTTCGTCAATTTTCATTTGTTTTGCTGATCTTCATTTGTTTTACCGATCTTCATTTATTTTGTCGATCTTCATTTGTTTTGCTGATCTTCATTTGTTTCACCGATCTTCATTTGTTTTGCCGATCTTCATTTGTTTTGCCGATCTTCATTTGTTTTGCCAATCTTTACTTGTTTTGAATTTTATTTTATTACTTTATACTTTTTAACTTAAGTGTACAATTTCGGCTATATTGCGAATCTGCTATTTTGAGAATCTCATATTTTGCGAATCTGATATTATGCGAATATTATAAAATTGTAAAAATAGCTGTGACGGTACAATCAAGATAAATTTTAAAAAGCAACCGTAACCGACAAATTTAAGGCTTTCGAGTCCAAATCTATGATATTTTTTCTTCGTGTCTGTTTGAGTACCTATAAAATTGTAAAAATAGCTGTGACGCGATGACGGTACATTCAACATAAATTTAAAAAAGCAACTTTACCCGACGCGACTAATTGAAGACTTTGGAGTCCAAATCTATGATATTTTTTCTTCGTGTCTATTAGTTTGTTTATTTACTTGTTCGTGGTTAGGCTAAAATTCATTCAATTGATCATGATTATTGTACTATTAGAATTTTATAGGTATATTTTCAACTTAAATGTTGCCGTATGTTTCATCCAAATCGGTTCAGAGGAAATAATTATACAGCTTGACCTATGTTTTACTAGAAGCCCTATACATTAGACAGATCAAGTCGGTTGGTTATTGTCACCATGCGAGCGAAGTCGCGGGCAAAAGCTAGTACCTACTATATAAAATAAAAAGCCTTGACATTTGCATTAGCATGAAAGATAAACTTTAGTTATCATTAAAGACACACTGAAATTCAAGAACTTAAGTTATGGAGATAACATCATATCAATAGGTAATGTTAAGCTTGGCAAAGAATTAGACGACCAAGGTCAACTCATAATATATCTCAGTGATTGTGGGTATAGGCAAATTATTCCATTCGTAAAATTACCCTTAAAATTAAATCCGTCGAAACCAAATTAAGATCGATAGACAAATGAAGATCGACAAATCAAATGAAGATCGGTAAAACAAATGAAGATCGATAAGATTGAACCGGTAAATTTATAAGGTCAAAAATGTTTCCAGCATTTTTTGTTATCTGTATAGTGGGAAGCTTTTTATTAGAAACTAGCTGACCCTCGCAACTTCGTTTACGTCACATAAGGTTTGCGTAAGGAGAGGTACTTCTTCATCATACTCATCAAGCAGCGTGTGTGAAACGGCCCTGTTTGCTTAATCATAAAAGAGCTTAAAGATTAAGTCTATTCTAAAACAATTCAGTCCCCGCCTTCGGCGCGGACTGAATTATTTTACAATAGCTTTAATCATTAAGCTCTTTTATGATTAAGCCAACACGCCCGTTTAGAATTACCCTCACATTCAAAGGAATCCTTGAATTCCAGGTTTTGCAAAAGTTGAGATGTCTCTAATTCCTGAACTACAAAACCTTCAACGGTGGCACTTGTGTGAAATATTTTTTAAAGTATTTCCTTTATAACACTGAAAAAATTTTTGGAATCGGACCACGAATTAAACAGTTACAACTAAAAAACCGTTTTGTCTTTCATCCCCTCTCCCAAAGGAACCGCGCAAAATATGGGGATCAAAAGTATTCAAGAACCTTCCTTGGACAATAAGCTCAGACTGTACCATGTATCATTCAAATCGGTTCAGTAGTTTCGGCGTGATACTTATTCGGGATACAGACAGACAGACAGACAGACAGACAGACAGACATGAAAATTTTAAATTACGTTTTCGGCTTCGGTATCGATTAGAGAACGCCCTACACTTCAAATTTTCAAAATATCTTCCATGTACAGACTCTCGACCCTCAACAGTTTTATTATAAGTATATAGATAGAAGAAGATTCAAAAGAAACGTTGAATTCTAGATTTACCGAAAGTTTAGATGCCCCTAATTTCTGAACTACATAACCCTCAATATTGAAAATTGTATGGAATAATGCTTAAAGTACTCCCTTTCAGACTCCAAACAAATATTTGAAATCGAACCACGCAGTGAGAAATTATAGCTAAAAACCTATTTTGCCTTTCATCCCCTCTCCTGAAGGAACCGCGCAAAATATCGGAATCAAAAGTATCTAAGAACCTTCCTCGGACTATAAGCTTAGATCGTACAAAGTATCATTCAAATCGGTTCAGTAGTTTCGGCGTGATACTTAGTCGGGATACAGACAGACAGACAGACAGACAGACATGAAAATTTTAAATTACATTTTCGGCTTCAGTATCGATTAGAGAACGCCCTACACTTAAAATTTTCAAAATATCTTCCATGTACAGACTCCAGACCCTCTACAGTTTTATTATAAGTATAGATTGGTGCAAGCTATTTTCATATTTAATGACATTTCTCTAAAAACGTGCTACGAGTTTATGGCATTTATAAAAACGGCGATCACGCATACTAGAAATTGTACATTAGGCCTTTATCAAAGGTTCCTTTTAGATAACTAACGAGAGATCCGTTTAACTAGTGAAACATCGTAGAAGAAGGTAACTTTACATATATTTAGGGATTCTTTGCTTGCAGCATAATAAGCTACGTCTGGTTTAATTCCTTTTATTCTAAGGTGAATCTCACCGTTCATTCACAGGTTCTGTACAGTAGCCACTTTCATTGACGATAGGAATTGGTGCTGGTTTGCCGTTGAACATCTCGAACTTTTCAAAAACCTTTTAAGTATACCAAGCTTGCAAATTCGTCATTTTCCTGCTTTAATTCCAATGCCAAGTAACAGCTTAGCTATGCCAGCAAATTTTTAATTCGTTTGTAAGTTCATTTATAAATTTGTCTTTTGTAGCTGTATTATTAGTTGTAGTTGTTTTATTTTTTGATGTCGGGCTCGAGGGATGATGAAGATTAAATAATATTAATTTTGAACAGTTAATGTCAAAAAAGTTTATCGACATCATTATATTGATTTCATTATCAACTAGTGATATAAAGATATCCATAATCTGGCTTATGAGTGTGTATGAAATGTGAGAGTATCTTTTCCAAATGTCTAGTAGCTAGTACAAGTTATTTAAGAAAGTATGGAACTTTACAAGATCATGTTTGTTATGATGTGTTCCATTTAAAATAATTGTATCACCATCACCAGCTCAATGGTGTTATAAATTTAATTAAAATTGATTAATATTTTGCTTGTCGATTACTTTGTATAATCATCGAATTTACATGTTTTAAATCTAAAGAACATGTGACAAAAAGACTTCTAAGACTCGCACACATTAAAATCATGTCATATTGCTCTCATTACATATTGCGTGAAGTGCCAGGGGCACGCAGAAATTCCCATTTTCATCGTGGTTCCTGATGATCCATTTCTTTTAAATCCATGGATCATCACTATCATGGATCAATTGAGCTTGCACATGCTTTTTTTCCCATCGAAAAGGTGTGAGAAAAGGCTGTGTAGCGTCACCATGGCTGTTCAACCTATACATGGACAGTTGCTTGAAAGAACTACAAGAGCGCGTGTATGGATTAAAAATGAATGAGCTAACCGTCAAATGCTTCCTTTATGCTTATGATCAGGTAATACTGGCATCATCGAGGGAGGAATTTCAGTTGATGGTTAATATAATGAACGATGAGAGAAAAGGAGAGGAATTAATGTTAATGTAAGCAAGACAAAAGTAATGGTTTTTGAAAGACAGGAATGTATGACTTATTGCTCGATATTGATCGAAGGAAAGAGCGTGGAACAGGTGAAAGAGTTTGTATATTTGGGTTCAAAATTGGCAAGAGATGGAAAGTGTGACAATGATATTAAAAGAAGAGTTTTGGCAGGAAATCAAGTGAATGGAGCTATTCACACCTTTATCAGCAGTCAGAACGTGTCTAAAAAAGGCAAGAATAGATGTACATAGAGGATTGCTTATCCCTACACTTATGCATGGTAGTGAAAGTTGGGTGTGGCGGAGAAGCATGAAAGTAAAATGAATGCAGTGGAAATGAGAAGTTTGCGGAGTATAGCCGGAGTAACATTCGTGGATAAAGTAAAGAATAGTGTTATAAGGGAACATTGCGGCATGACAGAAGATGTATTGAAAAAGATCGAGACAGGGATGACATGTGGAGAGAATGGATGAAAATAGGCTAACGAAACAGATTTATGAGGCGAGAGTGAATGGGCAAACTGGTAAGGGTCGACCGCGGCATACTCATGTCGATCAAATCAATATTCTTCTGAGAAAAGGCCAGGTCAAGAGTACCCTCAGCCTAAGAGCATGTATGAAGACACTTCTGAAAGTTGAAGAAGCGAAAGTTGTTTACCAGGATCGTAGCAAGTGAAAAGTCATAGTCATAGACTATGACTTTACACTTGCTACGATTGTGATGGAAGACAGGCGTGATGTTATGTATGTATCACTATTATTTGACAGAGATTTCGAAAAAAAGGGCCTTAACCACACTTACCTTTTCTTTATTATCAAATATGGCGACTATTTTAGCTCGATAAGGTCTAAAATAGCTTGCACCAAGTTTTTGTTGTAGGTGTCTCTTCACACAAAGAGACTACGAATAACAAATAAGTACAACAAATTATTACCTCAATATTATTTTTTGAAATCATCTAGCTAGACACTTTTATGGTGCTCGTTAAAAATTAAGTTACTGTATAGTTAAAAAAGAAAGAGATGTGAACACGATTTACAGAATCGGCAAAAATAATACGGAAAATGGGAAAGAAAGACCAATCCTCCTAACATTCGTTAATCTCTGGAAGAAAAATGAGATCGTGGCAAATAAAAAGAGATTGAAAAATGTGTATGTGTCTGAGGACTACCCAAAAGAAATCCTAGACACGAGAAAGAAACTGCAGCCAAAACTAGAAGAAGAAAGGAAGAAAGGCAATTATGCATTCATAAACTCCGACAAGCTAATTATTAAACAGGGGAAATCAGTAAATGAGAAACGCAAAAGAAAACCATCAACCTCGCCTAATGTTAAAGAGCATCCTCGCAAACAGCAATTGTCAGCAAAAACATATCGTCTAAACGCCTTCGACGTAATGAGGAATAGAAGTAATTCTCTGCCCTCTGCTAACTTGCCAGCTGATCAGAATGCATAGGATATTGCCATCAGCCACCGGAACAAAACCTTAAATAAGCAAGAACATATAGATAACAGAAACAAGACATTCCCCAACCCGACTTGTCCTCGTGGGGAATTAGACTGCAACCCTCCCCACCTAATACAGACAAAGATCGAGATAAAAAACAAACCCTCAAAATTTGCACTTATAATGCAAGAACACTCGCATCACCAGAACGACTCCTTGAACTAACAAATGCTTTAAAAAATATCGATTGGGATATTCTAGGTTTAGCAGAAATTCGAAAAATGGGGTGTAAAATCGAAGAGTACAGCAACCTTATCTTTTGCTACATCGGCGAAACTAAAGGACTATATGGAGTGGGATTTCTAATCAAGAAAAAATATAAAAACAACATCACCAACTTTATAGGAATCTCGGAAAGAGTAGCACTTTTACAAGTAAAATTCGAATGTCTCTCCTTATCAATAATTCAAGCATATTCACCGACGGAAAAATCAACAGAAAGGTTTACACATACACATACATTAAGGTTGCCTGTAAGAAATTGCCTTGTGCGATAAGGCCGCCAATTGTAAAACCAATTTAGTGTAAGTAGATATAAGTAGTATAAATTGTATTTTGGTATTACAATAAAGAGTATCTATCTATCTATCTATCTAACAGAAGAAGAAATAGAAAAATTTTATAAAGACATTGAACATGCTCACACCAAAACAGATGGAAAGGTCATAGTAATGGGAGATTTCAATGCAAAAATAGGCTCTCCAAAAACAAACTGCTATCCAGTAATGGGGAAACATGGTTACGGAGTGCGTAATGAAAGAGGTGAACGTCTCTTAAGTTACGCTCACCAACACAAGCTGTCAATAATGAACTCTTTCTTTTTCAAGAAAGAGAGCCGCAGGTGGACTTGGTTATCACCCGACCATAATACATATAATGAAATAGATTTTATAATGATAAATAACCATACTTAAACTTATAACCAATATAGAAGTACTAAATAAATTCAAATTCTCTTCCGATCACAGACTAGTGAGAGCAACACTACTTTTGAGTCGTCCAGCTACGAGCAGAAAAACTTACGCAACACCTACGAATATCCCCAGAACAGAAACAGAAACCAAAAACTACATCGACAATTTACGGAAACACACGGAAAATATAGAACCAGACTGCATTGATATTCAAACTTATTACAATAACCTGGAAAGATGCATAACCGAGAGCTTAAAATACAAAAACAGTACACACCGTCATCAACACAATGTTTTCTCCGAAGACACAATCCAACTTATACAAAGACGCCCGGAACTAGTACAAACAAAGAATAAAACCAGAGATATTAAAGAAGAACTTAGCAGAATATACAAAGAGACTAATAGGTCAATCCGTAAGGACTACAACAACCACAGATACGAGATTATTTCGAGGAATGTTAAGAAATATAGAAGTGCCAAAAAAGCATACAAAGAACTAACTACACACAAGTCATGGATCCTAAAACTTGAGCATAACTCACATGAAACAAAATCTAGAAAAGATATCATAAACCATGCAACAAACTTCTATTAAAACTTATACAGGAAACAAAATAACACTGAAACGAAAGCGCACGTAACCCACATGAACGCGACGAACTGCATCAGACAAATTGAAGACTCCGAAGTTTACGAACAATTAATAAAACTGAAGGCTGAGAAGAGCCCTGGACCAGATGGATTGTGCAATGAGGCCCTCACAATAGGAGCACCTATCTTAACATGCCATTTTACGCAATTGTTCAACAAGATACTTGACGAAGAAAAAGTACCAACGCAATGGTGTACATCAGACATAATTCTACTCTTCAAGAAAGGAAACCCCTTGGATATAGAGAACTATAGACCCATAAGTCTGCTGGCAAGTACATACAAACTATTCTCTTCCATAATTTTAAAGAGAATATCCGATGAAATTGATATGCATCAGCCCAAGGAACAAGCAGGATTCAGATCAGGCTTTAGCACAATGGACCACATACAGACATTAGAACAGGTCATAGAAAAATGCAGAGAATACAATAGACCTCTGTATTTGGGCTTCATTGACTACAGCAAAGCTTTTGACACTGTAAGTCACCGTTCAATCTGGAACGCACTACAACAATCAAATATCAGTTATAAATACATCAATGTCTTGAAATATATCTACACAAAAAGTACCAGTCGAGTTAAATTGGAAACTAGAGGAGACGAAATAACTATAGAACGAGGAGTTAGACAGGGAGACCCCCTTTCTCCGAAGCTGTTTATAGCAGTACTTGAAAATATTTTCCAAAATGTAGACTGGAAAAACAGGGGAGTGTACATCAACGGACACTATTTAAACCATCTGAGGTTCGCTGATGATATCGTTATAATTGCTGAAACTGCCAAAGACCTAGAGGAGATGATGAGATTGCTGGATTCCGAAAGCTCGAAAATCGGCCTTGAAATGAATGTAAACAAAACTAAGATACTAACCAACAAACGAGAACGCCCGATAATGATAAAAGGTAACAATATAGAGTACGTCAGCGAATACATCTACTTAGGGAAGCAAATCTCATTCAAAACGTCAAGCAACGAAGAAGAAGTAACAAGAAGAATTAACGCAACTTGGAGGAAATTCTGGGCATTGAGAGAAATTCTAAAGGGAAACTATACCTTGCTTGTTATATGGTTGCCAAACTTGGGTATTTACAAGCAAAATAAAACAAAAAATCAAATGCTGTCAAACAGCAATGGAAAGGAGCATGTTAAAAATTAGAAGAATTCATAAAATTAGGAACGAAACCATCCGTCAAAAAACAAAACTCACCGATGCTCTCAGGCACGCGCTCTCGCTTAAGTGGAGATGGGCCGGACATATCTCACGATACCCAGACAAAAGATGGACCATTGAAGTCACACGATGGAAAGGACCGACGGGGAAAAGGAATGTTGGTCGACAATTAGGACGGTGGGCTGATGACATAACACACGTGGCAGGAAACGATTGGATAAGTTCAGGGAAGGACAGGGAGTCATGGAAAAGGATGGAGGAGGCCTTTACCCTAACAGGGATCCAAACCTCATAAAGAACACTAACATTAATTATAAGTTACGTTTTTATTTAAGCAACAACTTACTAACAAACACTGTAATAATTATCATAAGAGAGATTTGGAATAAATGGCTTTATTATTTATTTATTATTTATAGTTAAAAAAAGGTTAATCCGCTTCTACCCTTTAGTCCCATTGTACTACCGCTTGGCAGTAGAGTGATGGGAAATTTTACTTTCCCGTTGTACTACTGGTAGTGCTATGGGTGATTGTGCATTCATATTGATTGACAATACCCTTTGACAGTAGTTTTACGGGAAGTATTATTCCCCTCCCCCTGAGTTACAGGTTATTAAACGGGAAGTATTATTCCCCTACCCCTGAGTTACAGGTTATTAAAAACAAATTTATAAGAGGTTAAATTTTCAAAAAAAATGAAGATAACTAAAACAATTAATAAAGATCCATAAAACAAATAAAAATCGTTAAAACAAATGAGGAGGGTAAAACAATCGAAGATCGATAAAACATAAGAGTTTGGGCTAGATCATGCTGTGCTAGAATCTTTAACCCTTCAACACACTAAAAAAATATAAGGTAAATTGGTAATCGCATCACCTATTTTGACCACCCTAAAAAAAAATTTCGCATTTTCCAAAAAAAAAAAATTTTTCTCACTTACCTACCAGACCAAATTTTACGATTCTGCAAACAGCAACCGGATTATTGATAAATTGTTTATTTTACTGTGTATAATAATAAATAATAATGAAAACACATTATTTATAATAATAAAAACAAAACACACACGCACACACACACGCACTTGGTACACACGCACTCAACATAAAAAAACCTTTATTACTCTACCACCACACCATATTTTACGATTCTGTAAACACCAACCGGATTATTGATATATTGTTTATTTTACTTTGTATAATAATAAATAATAATGCAAACACATTATTTATAATAAAAAAAAATTTTTCAATAAAAAATAAAACCGACTTCAAACAAAACCTGAAAAACGAAATTTACAAAGCACAAAGTAATATGTATTTTGATTTTATCAGATTTTATTCAATATCATATTGAAGTCGGCGCCAAGTAAACCCATAGTTTTATGTAGGTATTATTCATGGCACCAACTTCAATATTATATTGAATAAAATCTAATAAATCAAAATACATATTACTTTGTCCTTTGTAAATTTTATTTTTCAGGTTTTGTTTGAAGTCGGTTTTATTTTTTATTGAAAATTTTTTTTTTTTCATTATTTTAAGTGACGGGTGCACCGAAAAATATATCTATCTAGGTGAAAGATCTCATCAATACAAATCAATCAAGCCCAAACACAAGGTAGCTGCTGTAAATCATTAAGGAATTCCCTCGACTGTCTTTCGGTTCCATCATCAGATCGACTCCAGACATTCGTTAAATTGTAGTACATTAAAGCACTGAATTAAAAAGTTACCAAACGCACTCTAGTTGTCCCTACAATTTTCGGTGGTTGCCCTCGATTTCTCCTGAATCCCATCATCAGATCCTGACCTGGTGAAATTGGGACCCCCTTATAAGTGAACTCTATCCAACAAAAAGCAGATTTGAAATTCGTCTATAATTGACGAAATATCGGCGAACATACATGAAACATTGACAACTTCCTTTTTTTTAAAAGTCGAATCTTTAAATCTAGGTGTAAAGTTCTCATCAATACAAATCAATCAAGCCCAAACACAAGGTAACTGCTGTAAATTGTTAAGGAATGCCCTCGTCTGTCTTACGACTCTATCTTCATGTCGACTCCAGACCGTCATTAAAGTGTAGAACATTAAAGCACTTAATTAAAAAGTTAACAAACGCACTAGTTGTCCCTACAATTTTCGGTGGTTGCCCTCCTTTTCTCCTGGATCCCATCATCAGATCCTGACCTGGTGAAAATGGGACCACCTCAGAAGTAAACCCTATTCAACAAAAAAAGAAATTTTGAAATCGGATAATTGACGGAAATATCGCTTAACATACATAAAAAAAATACATACAGACGAATTGAGAACCTCCTCCTTTTTCTGAAGTCGGTTAAAAACACGAAACACACACGCACTACACAAACGCACGCCATCCATGCGCCATCCACTCTCAACTTCAACTGTTCGATTTTTGTAAAAAATTCTGGCCCATTGACGTCATTTTATAAGATTCCAAAAACAAGAAAATGTTATAAACTACACATACAATAAACCTGTTCATAGAAAAGTAGGACGTAAGAAGGCTAAATTTAAGTTTAAAGTCGTCTGCGTAGGTGCGGCGACCGGTCGCCGCGCGGGGCTCAACGGAAAAGCTTGATTATTATGCGCGGCGACGGGTCGCCGCGAGGGGCTCAAGTAAAAAGACCGGTAAAACAAATGAAGATCGATAAAGCAACCAAATATCAGTAAAAAAATTAAATAAAGATCTGCAAAACAAATAAAGATAGGTAAAACTAACGAATATCGGTAAAACAAAAGGCTATCGGCAAGTTGATATTAAAGTGGAAAATTGCTTGCACCCATTTTTTGTAACTTTGATATTTTTGGTATTTGCTTTCATAGTGCCCTTGTTAAGACAGTGCCATGGGAATTTGACAATTAGCCTTTAATCAGTCAGTAAAAACGGTAATGTCACGGGAAAATTGTCCTTCAAACTGGAAACTGGTAGTGCCAAACGGCCCTACCGTTTGGCACTACCAGTTATCATTATATATATATATCATTAGAAAGAAAGCGACTGATATATCTCCAGAGGAGGTATACCGTGATACAAGCACAATCCCATTGAAATCGCTAAGTGTAGATCCAAAAATAAAATAACGTAGAACGACTGTTTTGCAACACACAATCAATTTTAATCGCTGTGTATTATGTAAACTCGTAATTTTAAATACCTACTTCTAGGGTAAAAATATTTTGTAGCAAGAATTTTACATTAAATCAATCCTCTAGTTCATAGATGGCAGTGTAATAAATTTTGTTATAAAGCCATCTAGTGTAGTGGGTGGGAACTACGTTGAGTGTTAGTTACCGACGACGACAACACTGTAGATAAAGATGTTAATTACCATCACAGATAATACGATATTTTTTGCCATTTCCGGCCGCACAGCCGCCATGTTGTGATAATGATGACACAAAGGTACATACCTTACCTACATTAAACATTATGCTACTTCACCTCCATAAAAAATTGAGCCCGACACTTACCGAAATGTTATTCGCGAAATTGTATTCTATCCTAACCTTAAACCATATGGAAAAGCTTTCAAAACAAATTGTGATTGATAAATAGGCGCTTTGGAAAACAAAATATTTCTGTCACTTTCTAGACAAACAATGTTGGCCAGTGGCCCAATTTATGCACGGAACACAACACGCACGTTTTAATTTATTATGTCGGTATCTAACAAAGTACATACATATAAAAATATTAAAAATATAAAATACATGCTGGTTTAGTCATGCTACGTACTTGAGTCTTCTATTTTACCGCCTATCTGTAAAGAAAGAACATATACTATGCTATGTCTAGTTTATGTTAACACATGTTCCGCCACAGCGATATCTAGCAGAGAATAGCTGAACTCTTAGATTGTACGGTCGTAACAGAGGTGGCGCTTTTCACAAATCCTCCCTGATGTGATGTAATAAATAAGGGCGGTTTCGTAAAAAAATGTCGTCGAGCGTTTTGGCTTGTCCTGTCACTTCTTACCCTATTTTAACATACGAAAAACACTTTGTTAAAAGATAAGACTTTTTTAAGAACGTTTATTATTCCCCATTATTAACAGGCAAATTTGTCTGCCTGACTGACTGTCTGTTTGTTAGTCTGTCTGTCTGTCTGTAACGAAATATCTTCGAATTCAAAGCAATGTCTTGTAGTTTGGGTAGATGGCGGAGTTTTTTTTATCATCTCTTTTTACAACAATACCTACCTACCTACGACTTTTACGAAAGTTCGAGTCCTACGGCGCGTTTAAAAAATCTGGTTTATTACCTTTTTCATACATACATAAAAATATTAATTAAACGCTAATCGGAAACTTAATTTTTTTAAAGAAACACAACTCGGCGCGCCATACACCACGGCTACAGCTAAAGGGCCCCACTCACTAACAGTCCGCCTGCAGTCTCTGATCCTATCGGACGGCCTGCCGTCCTAGACCAATAGCGCCAACACACTAAAGCGATTTTTGCCTGCCGGCAAGGGCCTGCTGTCAGTCTTGCGACCACACACTAACAGTCGGGAGTCGGCAGTTTTCCACCGTACGATCGCCCGTCGGCCATGGTCTGATATCGGTTTGAGGGCCCATATACTACATACAGCAAATGGTCACCTATTTGCTATTCTACACAAATTATTGGCTCAGTTTTCCTTTAACTGCCGTCGAGTTGGGGGCTGGTAATTTTTTTACAGAAAGGTAACGTTAATATAAGCACACACGTAAAGTCACAACATGCGGAGATGCGTAGTTTTTGAGAAAAAAAATATTGAAATTTCATATTAATTGTAAACAAACAACACCATTTTGAGTGCACCTGTCAAACTGTGATCGTATTATTGGTCGAAATAGTGCATAGATAAAAGACGTCAAGAAATTTGAAGCAAAAAAAAAAAAACTTTTGAAATCGCGTGTTGTTTGTTTTGCCGGGACGCCATTTTGTACGAGTATTTAATTTGCCACCACCAGTATTAATTTTTTTTTATTTTAACAGAACCTATTAGGGCAGATACAAATATGATAAATTAGGTCGACTTGGGTCAAAGAACCGAATTGATGTACCCCGACTCCACCTGGTACGAGTTTGGCCTAACCCTAGAGTGTTTTTATAGAACCGGAGGCGCGTAGGCTCGTACCTCCGCAGCTTCGGCTTGCTGGTCGCCTACGGCGACCAGCCTCAGCCGCTCCGGCTCGTCTGCTGCCTGTGATTTGTTACAGCGGGCGGAGGCTGCTCGCCCCGCAGCGCCGGAGATGTGGCAGAGTCAACATATATACTTAAATTCATGTGAATCAGTCCCCCTATTTTTTTGATGAAGGGGGGGCTTACCCTCATTCCCTCCATGGGCATCTTTCCTTATTTTTTGCATCTACTATCGATTATATCACTTAAAATTACGAATTTTTTTTCAAATTTAAAATTGAAATATCTCGAAAAGGGGGGGGTTCCGCAACTTTTCCTTTTAGGGGGGGGCAGTAGGCAACCCCCTCCCCCACCCCCCACCCTTTCCCCCCCCAAAATCGACGGCAGTTAAAGGAAAGTCGTACCAAATTATTTTGTAATGAATAAATGAATTATTATCACAAGTCAACATGTTATTACGTAGATTCATCGATCTGAAAGTAGGTAGATGGATATTTAATGAATAATATACCGTACCATAAATATTTTTATTCAAAATTTTTGACAAAACTATTATAATCTGGATAACAATAATAAATATATATTTAAATTTTATAATACATAATTTAAAAGTACGTAGGTACTTTTAATCTGTATAAATTATAGATAGGTATAAGATATATAGGGTTATCCCTCTAGATAGCTACCTACCAAAAAGCGTATTTAGCATTTTCATATAAGAGTAAAATCAAAATTACCTTTTATAGATCTTTACTGAATGTGCTTTTAAGATTTTTTTATCACATTGTCAATTGTTGCTGAAGGTATTGTGGTTTGATAAGATGCTAATAATTTGTTTTAAGCATCCTTCGTTCTTCCTTCAATCGTTTATTGTGATGATAATCATCTTTCACCTTCCATAAACATGGGAAACTTCTATATAACTCAATAAACGTAGATACAAATTGAGGTTTGCTGTCCATTTTGACGGTAAAATTAAACAAGTCGAAAATCTTAAAACTGTCGGCCTGCAACTGATACAAGACGTCGGTCGACAGGCCGCCGGCCGGCTACCTGCTAATGTGTGGTCAATCGCGCGCCAGGTTTTAAACTGTCCGGCCGATATCTGTCGGCGCTGAACGGAATCGTCGAGCGGCCACACACTATCAGTTCGTATTAGTCGTCCGTCCAAAACCTTCAACAGAACTGTTAGTGTGTGGGCTTTTGCGATTAACTGACAGATTGATATCGTCCGGTAAACTGTTAGTGAGTGGGGCCCTTAACAGGCAGCGATTCAGCAAAGTGACGTCACGCACGAGCTATCGCGGACGCCACTCAGCATACTTCGCCAGTAATTTTGTCACAACTTCGTTAGTTTTCGTCGTAGAACAAACATTTTTGCACTGTTTGATAAGGATTCTTTAGCTCTATAAATCTGCATTCTTTACTAAAAACTTTACTGATCCTCATTGTCGAGATCTATCGACACCCGAAAGAGGTTGTTTCCTTTCAATTTCAGGTACTATTCCCCTCATCACATGTGGGTTATTAACAAAACTTTTTTTTTTTTTTTTTTTTTAATTGTTAGAAATGTGCCGGTAGATGGTGCTTACGTCGCCTCAAGACGTATATAAGGTGGAAAATTTGGTTGGTTCCAAGTAGGTTTCGGTGGCCGGGTGGTTTAGGCGTCGCACGGTATGCAAGAAGACACAGGTTCGAATCCTGCTCGAAACCTTTTCCTTTTCCATATTTAAAATTAATTACAAAGCAAATTTATTAGAAATACATTTTCAAAACAAATGAAGATAGCTAAAACAAATGAAGATCTATACAACAAATGAAAATCGATAAAACAAATGAGGACGGTTAAAACAAACGAAGCTCGATAAAACAATAGAGTTTGGGCAAGATTGTGTTGTGGGAGAATCTTTAATTCAACAAGAAAAAAACGTCATGTGCGAGTTGGACTCGCCCATGAAGGGTTCCGTAGCAGCAAGTAACATAATATAAGTTCTTGTAGTTCGTTGTAACTTTGATTGATGTTTTAACACGTTCGCAGTGATTTTCTAACCGATTTATGCGGTACTAAATTGCGGTTTATGTCGTATTAAAAAAACTACCAACTCTCGTTTAGGTAAACCAATTTTTGTTGGTAGTTTTTATGGCAATGTACATCATATATTTTTTTTTGATTTATCATTCTCTTAGTTTAGAAGTTGGCCGGGGGGGTGGGGGGGGACATATTTTTCCACTTTGGAAGTGTCTCTTGCGCAAACTATTCACTTTAGAAAATAATGATGTTAGGAACCTCAATAACATTTTTGAAGACCTATCTATAGATAGATACTCCACACGTATGGGTCTGGGTAATAAAATTGAGTTTCAGTTCTGAGTATGGGGACCCCCAAAATTTACTATTTTTTTCTATTTTTATATAAAAATCTCAATGCGGTTTACAGAATACATCTACTTACCAAGTTTCAATAGCATAGGCCTTATAGTATCGGAGAAAAGTGGCTGAGACATACGGACGGACAGACAGACAGACATGACGAATCTATAAGGGTTCCATTTTTGCCATTTGGCTACGGAACTCTAAAAAGACCGGTAAAACAAATGAAGATCGGTGCAACAAAATGATGATAGGGAAAACAAAAGGCTATCGGCAAGTTGATATTAAAGTGTAAGTAACGGTGTTCCTATCCATACTAATATTATAAAGCTGAAGAGTTTGTTTGTTTGTTTGTTTGTTTGTTTGTTTGTTTGTTTGTTTGAACGCTAGGATCTCAGGAACTACTGGTTGGATTTCAAAAATTCTTTTACAGTTTAATAGTCGCTTTATCGAGGATGGCTATAGGCTATATAACATCACGCTAAAACAAATAGGAGCGGAGCAGCAATCAAGAATGTTTTGAAAACGGGGAATATTTTTTACCGTCTGAGAGCTTCCGAGGCGTACGCTGCGTGAGAAATTGTGTATTACGAAATTGTTTCCCTTAAAAAGTTCTAAAAAAAAGTCGGCGACATCATTATATCTATCTTATAAGGTTCGCTCACAATAACCTAATTTGTCTATCTCTTAAGGTTCGCTCACGATATAATGAAACTGAAGAGTTTGTTTGTACTAGGATCTCAGAAACTTCTGGTTGCATTTAAAAAATTATTTTACAGTTTAATAGTCCATTTATTTAATCTGGCTAATGGCAATATAACATCACGCTAAGACGAATAGGAGCGGAGCAGCCATGAATAATGTTTCGAGAACGGGGATTATTTCTTTCTTTTGAGAGCTTCCATAAATAGTTAAAGTTACGTAAAAATTGTTTACTACAAAATTGTTTCTCTTAAAAAGTTATAAAAGAAAGTCCTTGACAGCATATGCCTATCTTTTAAGGTTCACTTACAATATCCCTCTTATTAAGTTTTAAAGTATGAGCGACGTGACGGGAGTAAATTTAGTCTGCAGTGGCAGCCAGTCAACTGAACGATAAAAACCGGCCAAGTGCGAGTCGGACTCGCACACGATGAGTTCCATACCGGAAAACGGATGGGTGGAAGTAAAAGCGACGGGAAACATTATATCACTTTAACAAGAGGTGTTAAAGTCACATCCTTCTCACTCTCATGTGATGCGCCATAATGAATACAAGCGACGCGACGCGACTATAATAAGCGCGACGGGGGTAAATGCAACGGGAAACATTATAATACCTACTCGAAATATTAATACCATACCTTACTCTCATGTGACGCAAACGAAGTTGCGCGGGTCAGCTAGTGTATAATATGTATGTATTTAAAAAGTAGGTATATAAGTATTAATATCCGTGGTCTGATACCCATAACACAAGCAGGTTATTCCTAGCTTACAAAAAAAATAGAAAATTGCTTGCACCCATTTTTTGTAACTTTGATATTTTTGGTATTTTCTTTAATAGTGCCCTTGTTAAGGCAGTGTCATGAGAAATTTGACAATAAGCATTTAATCAGTCAGTAAAAACGATAATGTCACGGGAAATTTTTCCTTCAAACTAGATACTGGTAGGTAGAGTCATTGGAAAGAAAGCGTCTTTGAAATATCTCCAGAGGATGTATACCGTGACACAAGCACAATCCGATTGAAATCGCTAAGTGTAGATCCAAAAATAACAAAATAACGTATAATTCTCATAGTAGAACGACTGTTTTGCAATACACAATCAATTTCAATAGCCAACTGCACCGCACCGCACCAACCGTAGGTAGCCCTGATGCTTCTACCGGCCAAAAAGCTGGACACTATCCGCATAAACTGTCGGGCAGTCCATAGGACGGCAATTTCGTAAGAAGACCATGGTGCCAGACCCGGTCAAAGGCTTTCGAGATGTCGAGGCTCACTGCAAGAGCCTCGCCCTTACTCTCGATAGCCGCCACCCAGCGGTGTGTGAGGTACACGAGAAGATCGCCCGTCGAGCGACCGTGACGGAAACCGTACTGCCGGTTACTGAGCAGGTCATGTTCTTCAAGGTACCTCAGGAGCTGTGTATTAATTACACGCTCCATCATCTTAGATAAAAGGGAGGTAACGGCTATAGGCTTATAATTGGCCGGGTCGGTCCTGTCACCCTTCTTGGGCACAGGATGCACGTGCGCGATCTTCCACGACGCCGGGACTTGCTTCATGGAGTATGAAAGCGTAAAAAGACGTGTAAGTACCTCACACAACTCCGGACCACACCGCTTAAGTACCAACGCGGGAATGCAGTCCGGCCCACTCGACTTATGAATATCTAGGGATTGAAGCTCCCGCCTGACGTCCCGTTGCTTGAATTTCATTTCTGGAATGGAAGTGCCACACCACGGGATGCCAGGCGGAAGCGCACCTCCATCGTTCATGGTCGAGTTAGAGGCAAAGAGAGAGCCCAAAAGGTCGGCTTTCTCCTTGGCACTCTGGGCCAGACTACCATCCAGTCTATGTAGAAGTGGTAATCCCGACCGACAAAAGTTTCCCTCGGCAGCTTTGGTGAGCGACCAGAATTCACGACTTCCAAAAGGGTAGCCGGCTAGCGGCGGAGCGGGACCTAAGACCTGCTCTTAGAGAAATCGAGGAACAAAGGTCCCAGCTACGACAGGTGGTCATGGAGGAGTGGAAGGAGCGGCTTGTGCAACCAAGTGCAGGGCACGACATAGTCGATGCGGTAAGACCCGTCTTAAAGGAATGGGTTGAGAGGCGTCATGGTTGCCTCTCCTACCGGCTAACGCAGGTGCTCACTGGACACGGTTGTTTCGGCGCGTATCTGCACCGTATACAGCGGGAGCCAACGTCTGAGTGCCATCACTGCTTAGGCTGCTCAGAGGATACGGCGCTCCATACACTGGCATATTGCCCAGAGTGGACGGAGCAACGACGCGGCCTCGTAGTGGCTTTAGAATTGGGAAACCTCACGCTGCAGGCTATGGTTTTGGCCATGGTGAGCAGCGATGCGGCATGGAACTCCGCCACCTCGTTTTGCGAAGTGGTGATAATCGCAAAAGAAATGGTGGAGAAGGAACCGGAGAGAAACAGTTCTCTCCCGTGCCGCAGAAGACGCACTGGGCGCCGGAGATCCCAGAACGATCTCCGTCCCCCATAATCGTGAGCCTGTGGGCGACACTACGAGCTAGTTGTCGCCCTAGCAGAATCAGGCTCAAGGTGGTGGCGCGTGGTGACCTAGCACGCGCCTCTTTGACGAAAAACACGTGGTCTCCACAATAGCAGAGGCCAGAGGTCGCCGATACCTGGCGACTGGGGCTGGTCAGGATCCCTGGGATTTCCTTTCGAGGGTACACCAGGTTTCCGGACTAAATATAGCCAAGAGAAAAAAAAAAAAAGAAAAGGGTAGCCGGCTAGTCGCTTACCAATTCTGCCGACTAATTGTACTTAGCCTTGGCAACCGCTCTTTTACTGGCCCTCGAGGCGGCATTCAGTTTGCGTTTCACTTCAGAGATGCTAGGATCTGAATTAGCGCGAGCCTAGCTCCTGCCGGGATCCAGCGGTTAGGAATATAACATTCCATGCCCGCCAAAATCCGCTCAGCTACTGCTGAAGCGCAGGAGTCCACATCATCTGAAGTGAAGCAAAGCCGTCTCCACGGGTACGACGCAAAGAACTCTCGCAGTCCATCCCAGTCTGCTGACTTGTAGTGCCACACGTGTCGCCACTCCTTGGGCCGAGGTGGTTCTCACTCGCGACCAAACGAGGCAGTGGTCCGATGAACCGAATGGTGCGTCCACTGAAGTGGATCCGTCCGGGCGCGTAGCAGAAGGTCCAGCAATGCACTCTGCTCGTTCTTCCTATCTGGTATTCTCGTATGAGATTTAACCAGTTGGGAAAAACCGTAGGTCAGGGCACATTCGTGAGCAGCTTTCCCCGCAAAGTCAGTGCGCACGGAACCCAACCAGTCAATATGATGGCCATATTGACTGGTTGGTACTACCATACCATTCCATTTAAGTCCCCCCCAATCACTATCTCCGCAGATAACCTTGTCGGTCGATTGTTGAAGGTGGTCAAAAAGGCGAACTGTCTCCGTATCACCGCTATGGGACCTGTAAATGCACGCGTAGATCCGAGTGTGGCCCCCGTGATTCACGGGCGCCCATAATGTATACAGGTCCCTGACAGCAGATATCCTCCCGGACGAACATGCATACCCCGGCTTGACGCCTGAAATTAGCCTCAAGCTTATAGCCAGGGTACATACATTAAGTACACGCTATATCCTTCGGGCTAGATATCTTCGTCTCCGTCAGGAAAAATAAGTTCGGCCTCGCAGATTCCAGGTGGCGGTGGATCACGTTCATGTTTGAGTGCATTCCTCTGTTGCAAAAGTCCACATTTAGTGTGGACGGCGACGAAACCGCTGTGGAAACCTTTTTTTTTTTAGACCTTTTGCCATGATGCTATATGTAAGGGGATAAAAGAAGGTAGGGTGTGCCTGTGAGTCGGTAACGCAAGAGACTAAGCGAGGCTCCAATTCTCCAAAGGCAAGCACATGTAGTGCGGTAGATCAGCACGGTGTACGAAAGCCCCCCCCCCCCCCCCCAATGCAGTGGCCGCGTCCACTCCGGTATCCTCCTCCGGCCCGACCACAGCACAGGCTGCTGGTTCAGCCTCCTGGGGCGGAGATTAGGTAATCCCCACGTTCGGGTCCCGTACAGCCTGCGGGCGGTCAGCGGTCAACCGTTTCACCGGGTCTCCCTGATCGCCGTACCAATATTCCGCGCCTTACTAGGCAATGGAGATAGATGAGCCTCCGGTCTCACCGTCACCGGCACAAGGTTACCCCAATGAGCACTGGAACTCTGCTAACCGACAGAGAACATAACCCAGCACAAAGCTAGGTGGAGGTACTGCCATAGGTGGGCTGCTAACCGAACGGAATACCGTTATGCCCTCCCTCCTAATGTCTCTTTCGTTAATCGCTATGATATTAGATCTTAGGGATCGGATTGAAGAAGCCAAACACTGTGCCCTTAGCTCCATGAGAAGTAACGCGTATCCCCTAAACCCCGAGGGGTAAAAACATTCATTCAATTCTCTTGTTCATAGATGGCAGTGTAATAAATTTTGTTCATATGCCATCTAGTGTAGTGGGTGGGAACTACGTTGAGTATTATTTACCGACGACGACAGCACTGTAGATAAAGATGTTTATTACCATCACAGATAATACGATATTTTTCGTTTTTTGCCATTTCCGGCCGCAGCTTAGCCGCCATGTTGTGATAATGATGACACATACATAACTACTACATATAAAATATAAACATTATTATGCTACTCCACCTCCATAAAAAAATGAGCCCGACACTTACCTACCTATTCACGAAATTGTTTTCTGTTCTAACCTTAAACCATATGGAAAAGCTTTCAAAACAAATTGTGATCGATAAATAGGCGCTTTGGAAAACAAAATATTTCTGTCACTACTACACTACACAAACAATGTTGGCCAGCGGCCCGATTCAA
The DNA here is from genome assembly GCA_933228765.1 of Miltochrista miniata. Lineage (NCBI taxonomy): Eukaryota > Metazoa > Arthropoda > Insecta > Lepidoptera > Erebidae > Miltochrista > Miltochrista miniata. The sequence continues at coordinate 22,621,700 of OW121749.1, read as the reverse complement.
GCACGGAACACAACACGCACGTTTGAATTTATTATGTCGGTATCTAACAAAGAACATACACATAAAAATATAAAATACACGCTGGTTTAGTCATGCTACGTACTTGGTCTACTATTTTACCGTCTGTCTATCTGTAAAGAAAGAACATATTATACTTAGTTTATGTTAAGTGGATCTCGACACGATCAATTGGCAATTGTCAAGCACGTTAAATATCATGTGTACATATACGTCGATGCACATACACATGCAAAGAAATCACGCACACTGAAGCAACTTCCATTCATATTTACCGTGCATGACAATTAATTGCAAGGCATGATCGTGTCATAACACATGTTCCGCTACAGCGACATCTAGCAGAGAATAGCTGAACTCTTAGATTGTACGGTCGTAACCGAGGTAGCGCTTTTCACAAATCCTCCCTGATGTGATGCTATAAAGTTATAAACTGCAACTCACCATGAGATAAAAAATAATAAGGCATGGCAAAATCTCTCATATTAATTTCAAATTAGGTTAGCTCAAACAGATGGTCCTTACAAAGAACAGATTGAATATAAAATATATTATGTTGTAAATTAAATTCAATCTGTAACTGAAGCAAAATATTACTCCCTCCCTCCGAGTGTCAACGTGTCAAGCGTTGATCGATTTGTTGATTCGTTTGTTTGATCTTTACTACTATACAAGGACGCTGAAAGCCCGAAACCTGGAATTCTAATTGCTCTCTAGCTTTATAAACGTCATTGCTCTTAAGGGGCTGTCGTCTTACCCTCTAGCGGCCCAAAGTCCTTTCAAATACCCTGATTAACTTATGTCATTGCAGCCCAAACCAGTATTATGAATTTCTTATTTACCGCCCACGTCCTTTTTAAAGGACTAAAAACATTTAGTTGATTTTTTTTGAAAACTCTCGCCGTAGAATTTTTATGTTTGATATATATATATATATATATATATATATATATATATATATATATATATATATATATATATATATCAAACATATATATATATCAAACTCATCAGCCTGTCGCGAAATGAATTGACTAGATTCTCTGCCTAAAGAATAAAGAAAATAGTGCAATAAGAACATTTTCATCACGTCGTAAAAGTAAGCAACAATTCAATCTATTCATATCTTTTTTTATTCTAGACCTGTTACATTTCTATACTAATAATATTATAAAGAGGAAAGATTTGTTTTTTTTTGTTTGTTTGTTTGTTTGTAACGAATAGGCTCCGAAACTACTGGACCGATTTAAAAAAATCTTTCACTATTGGGAAGCTACACTCTTTGCGGTGAACATAGGCTATATTTTATTCCCGTATTCCCACGGGAACGGGAACTACGCGGGTGAAACCGCGTGACGTCCGCTAGTCTTATTATAAAACATACCCCATTTTAAAGCTATTGAATTTCATTAAAGAACGAATTATTTATTTTCGTGGAATTATTAGAATTTATTATAGTTTATTAGTATAAAAGCAATAGTCCATCTGAATTCCCCTCAGGGCGTACTTTGCGTGAAGTTTTATATTTTTAGTGCCTTGTAAGGGACTTCGGGCTTTAACGGAGTATTTTAATTTGTATTGATTTGACTTTCTGCACCCAATTTATATATGTAGAATATTTACTGCACGACTTAGAAGGCCAGGGCTAGGTCCTACCTTGAGTTTAAGCCCTCACCCAATTATAGGCGTGCCTCAATTGACCAAGAATTCCGAATTTCCCTATTGTACCGCCAGACTCATCAATAATTCGGCTTACAAAGAGGTCGTAGTAGAGAAAGGGGCTATGGCAGGGAAAGTCATCGCGGAAACGTCTCCAATAGTCATCGGCTTTCTCTTCATCTTCTATCGCAGCAGGGCATCTAGTAATTACGTGATCTTAGAATAGTTACGATTCAAAAGAAAATAATTTAAAAAAATCCAATACACAAATTTTGGTTTTATTACAAACTTTTAAAAGTTCTATATTTCTAAAAAGTTGCTTATAAGCTATTTTCGTAACCTTTTGTAAACTTTGATCGCATAATGTACCTACCAATATATCTCCTACAAAACTTGATGATTAATGACTGAATTTCGGCCCAAAGTCCTTTTAAAGACACTAATTGTATTTCTTGATTTAAGTAGTCTACGATCATTTTAAAAAATTAGACCATTAAAAGCCTCACACCTCTTTTATTAACAAATATTTTTGGGCGTTAATTGAAGAATATTTTTAGTCCTTTAGAAAGGACTTGGGCCGTAATCGAGAAGTTATGAAATTATGCGTGGGCCGCTAGAGGTTATAAAAGTAGGTAGGCGCTCCTCTCGCCCCGGGTGCAAGGTACAAATAAACAGTACCTACACAAACGTATTACATATATTATAGAGTGATGGTTGGGCGTAATTAATTACAAAAGTAATTCAATTAATAATTGAATTAATAAGTAATTAGTTACAAAGTAACCTAATTACTCAGTAATGTAATTACATTGATTGAATTGATTGATGAAGATTAATTATAACTGCCCGAAGTCTCAAATAAACTATATTTCAAGGGTCCCGATGCAAAATTCCAAGGACAAGTTAATTATAGTCAGTTTCTTGAATAGATATGTCAAAGAGGATTTTATTGCTGCGGCTCGTGCTGATAAAAGTTTATCAACATCGGATTTAGGATTCAAGTCACCGCCCCAGCGAGTCTATGTGAATGACCATTTAAATGTGGAGTCCAAGAAAATGCTTACCAGAGTGTGAAATGTTGGGGTCCCGATGTGGAATAAAAGGAAACAACCTTTACGTACGAGCGTGGTTTATTCACTGTTCTAATTTTATACATATAAAGTACAAACGAGGTAAAAACATACAGTCAGCAGTTTAGAGTCAACGCTTAGTATTACGAGTATAAAGAACCGTACCTAATATGTCGGTGGTTGTTAATGGCCGGTATACACAGCAACGATAAAACTGCACAAACGAACTGCACAGTTCATTTGCGCAGTTTTATCGAACGTATGGACAAAAATCGCTCCATTTTTATTGGTTGGTGCAAGCCATCGGAGCAAGGTTCAAAATCTATTCGATAAATCGTTGTCGATCGCGTTTGCACAGTTTTATCGTAGTGTGTATACGGAAGTCTAAAACTAAGTGTAGAACTTTGTACAAAGCATCACAAGTTTCAGGAAGGATTCGACTGAGAGCCTGTTTCGATATTAATGTAGAAAACTTCATGCATTCGTACGAGCGACCTGTAGCTAAAAACCTCAGAGTTGCAGACAATCGTTCATGAGAACTTATTGCTTCTCTCATCACGGTATTGCTTTTTTGTATTAGCGGTGTCACTAAAAACAAGAGGTGTAAGTAAGTCTCTTCATTCATCCTCAAATAATTGTGCCAGTCTTTTGGGGAAAACTTCAACTCGTTTAATAAATTTATGTGAGAGTATGATTTTCTTTTAAGAAGCCATTCCTTACACCACACACTACGTGATTTTTTTCTCTTTTTGCACAAAATAAGCCAGACTAGCGCAAGCACTTCATCGTCTTCCATCGCGAATGACGTGTATTTCGTCTCAGTTTCTGCTGCGAACTGACGATCGACGCAGATATCGTAGATATGTGGACGCACTACCTACGTTCGATAAACTGCACAAATGAATAGCACAGTTCGTTTGCGCAGTTTTATCGTTGCCGTGTATACCGGCCTTAAGGAGTTTACTCACACACTTCACCTCCCGGGGAAAGGTGAAAAAAAAAAACAATGATGAACAATGATGACATTGTTTTTTTTTTTGTAAGAAATTACAAAATAGAAAAAAAGTATTAACTAAACACGTTTAAAACAAAATAGCTTTTATAAAAATATACATGTAAACAATTCGAACAAAGTCTACTAAATTATACATCATAACATGTTAGATTGTGTTAGATAAACGAGATATTACAAGTTAATAACTATTACACTTTTATTATTAGATATTACAAATACACTTTAAGTACTATACACTGCAGTGAATATACTTATTGGTAAAAGAGCTTAGTTCTATTCTTATGTACTATATCTATTTTATTGTTTTTACTTATCTTAACATTACAACCCAAATCTTCTACAACAATATAAGGGCCTTCAAAAAGAGGGTCTAATTTTCGACCTGTCTCACTTTTTAACAAAATTAAATCATCTTTATCATACTTAATAGCATTCATAGTTTTGTCATACACATCTTTTCTTTTATATTTATTACGTAATAAGTTTTTCTTTGCATCGGCGTGCGCTAGTTGTAACCTGTACTTTAATTGCAATGGATAATTGTCATGATTATACAAGGGTTCTACCTCCTCAATAATATTACTAGGTATACGACAGAGTTTCCCAAAGACTAGTTCATGTGGCGTATAATTTGTTTCAGAATGAACGGTGTTATTAAAACTAAAAGACCAGAAAGGTAACCAATAGCTCCACGTATCGGTATAGTTCTCACATTGAATTCTCAAAAATGCACCTAATGTCTTATGCGCATTCTCAAGAGCTCCAATCGATTGGTGATGGTATGCTGTAGAGGAAAGCTTTTCAATATTAAGAATTTTAGAAACTTGATCCATAGTAGTGGAAATAAACTCTGTCCCTCGATCTGTAGCTATGACGCTGGAATACCAAATCTTAAAATAAACTGTCTTACAAATGCCTCTGCAATGGACACGGTTTCCTTATTTTTAAGTGGAATAGCTTGAACAAATTTAGTCAACTCGCACTGTATGGTCAATATATAACAATTACCATCAATATCCCTATCTAACGGACCTACTACGTCCAAATAAATTTTGTCAAATGCCGAAGAAGCCGTTGTGGTGATTTCCATTGGCTCTTTAATGTAACGAAAATACTTGGAACTTTGACATTTTACACATCTTTTTCTTCTTCTTTTCTTGAATGAATGGCCCCGTCGTTTACCAACGATTCTGCCAACGTCAAGGTGGAAAATAGATTTACTAGTTTGTGGTTTTGACAAGTATGACACAATAGTTCGGTCTCATAGACAATTTTTCGATTTTATGTTTTGAAAAAGGACGACATGCTACAGTGTTAGAATTATGAATAAGAAATCTGCGTATCTCTAAAAATGGGAATACGAACAAGAGAGAGGAGAGAGAGAGTAGGTATAGTTTTGAAAAGGGGAAAGTAGTAAAATGGAAAGGGTTATAATTTTATTTTATTTATGGATATAAATTTGTAGAGAACTTTTATTAGTGGAGAGTTGACTAAGGTCAACAAATAGGCCAAATTAATCGGTCGGGAGATCCGATCAGGGAGGAGATCATACAATGGGATCACTAATCTGGGACAGGAGAAGAAAATATGTTCGAGGGAACCCTCAGCAAGACCACACTCACAAAGAGAGTGGTCCCGAATGCGAATTTTGGCAAGAAACACAGGAGTGCAGACAAAACCAAGGCGTAAACGAATTATAATTGAAGTAGCCGTCTTATTGATACTTTGTTTTTTGTTGAAAAACCAGGGTCTGGAGGGTATAGTGGGCTGTAAGGAGCCATAAAATTTTCCCTTGATCAATCGAGAGGATTGCCAGAAGTCATTCCAGGTCTTAGACAGTGAGAAACTAGCCAAGGAGTGCAGATCTCTAGCGTACGTGAAGTTATAGGTAGAACATCCCGACGTGGCAGCTATTTTTGCGTTGGAGTCTGCAGCTTCGTTGCCTGTTATGCCAACATGACTGGGGATCCATGCCAAAACTACCTCAATACCAGACAGGTGGCACCTGTGCAACACAGACTTGATCTGAAGGGTGAGGGGGAAAATATTACGAGATTTAAATGGATTCTTTAATAAGTCCTTTAGGCAACTCAAAGAGTCAGTCAATATGAGAGCCCTATTAAGATTATGAGATTCAACATACTTGACTGCCTCCAGGAGGGCTATGGATTCACCAGTAAAGATTGAGTTGAAATGAGGGCTTTTAAAGTTTAGGATTACACTGTATTTTGGGATCCAGACTGCCGAACCAACTGGTGCAGCTATGGATAGCTTAGATGCGTCCGTGTAAAGGGTAAGCCATTGTGACCAATCTTTATTTATAATATGAAGAAACTTTTGGTTGGCTTCAAGGCTATATTTGAATATTCCAAAATCTAGAATAACCTTAGGTTGGAATAGTAAGGAGTAGAAGTCGGTAATAAAGAGGGGATTAAGAGATGTTTGGGATACAGGGACAGGTAAGTTAATAAATTTAGCAAATGAGTTTGAAAGGAGGGGGTGAGATTTATGCTGCCAGTATGAAGAGGTGCGGAGAAGAGGAGACAGCTGGTTGAGTATAGGAAATAGAGGATGGGGACTGAGTTGAGCAATGTTAAAAAAGAATCTGTCAGCAAGGTATTGTCTGCGAAGATGAAGTGGTGGTTCTACACATTCGACTTGAAGTGCATTAATTGTAGAGCATTTCATAGCACCTGTTATTATTCTCAGACATCGAGATTGAAGCCTCTCCAGTTTCGATAGGGCAATCTTATTGCAAGGTTCCAGTAAGAAGGTCCCATAGTCAAAATGGCTGCGAACTACTGCATTGTACAGTAGTTTTTGGCAGAATGGGTGGGAACCCCATCGTACCCCAGACAGCGATCGTAGAACATTGACACCTCTCTCACCTTTAGTTAGCACATGATTAAGATGGGGAATTCCGGTCAGTTTGGAATCGAGGATTAAGCCTAAGAACTTGACTTCATCGTTAATTGGAATTTGCTCACTCTCAACGGAGAGGGAGACAAAAGGGACAATGCGTTTGCGTGTAAAAATGACTGCAGAACATTTAGCAACTGAAAGGGAAAGGTTGTGGAGAGTGAGCCAATTATTTAAATAATAGAGAGCAGAGTTTAGAGAAGCTGAAGATTCGGAGAAGGAAGAGGAGGAAGTGTAAAGGGCGATATCGTCAGCATACTGGAGGATATTACAAAAGGAGTTGACTGTAAGTTCTAGGTCAGCCGTGTAGATGTTATATAAAATAGGACTAAGCACCGAGCCTTGAGGAAGGCCCTTCCATACAACACGGGGGGGAAGAATATTGTCCTGGTACCTGACGGAAATGGTGCGGCGCATAAGCATGTTGCAAATAATATGAATCAACCTCACAGGAATACTCAGCTGGTTCATTTTTTGCCTAAGTAGTGGAAGAAGGACATTATCATAAGCAGCGGAAATGTCTAAGAACACTCCTATGACGTGTTCATTACGAGTGAACGCCAGTCGTATCTCAGAGGTGAGAATACTTAGGTTGTCCAGAGTACCCTTACCCTTTCTGAATCCAAACTGGCTCCGAGAGAGTAGCTGACGGTTTTCCAGAAACCATTCAAGTCTGAATTTTACGAGAATTTCCATGATTTTAGCCAGAACTGAGGATAGGGCAATAGGGCGGTAGGAGGAGGAAGATTTGGGGTATTTACCAGGTTTAAGGATAGGGATAACAATTTGGTTTTTCCATGATTCAGGGATGATTCCGGAGCAGAATATAGAATTGAGGATGTTGAGGAGAATTCTTTTGCTGCTGTTTGATGACTTACAGATGAAGGAGTATGGGATGCCATCTATGCTGGGGAGGAGTCATGAAGGTGATCAAGGGCATAGGATAGTTCAGAGAAAGAGAATGGGTTATTCATATTATCAGATAGATTATCAATGGCTGGTGGAATGGGAAGAGGAAGACAATCAAGTTCAGGTACGAAGGGAGGGGAAAGGTTACATGTGAAATCGTGTAAGAAGTGGGGTTCATTGCATGAGATATTGGAGTCCACCAAGCTGCATCTATAAGTTCGGATGCGACTCCAAACAAGAGAAATAGGGGCTCGAGGGGACAGAGATTCACAAAATTTTTGCCATCCAAGAGACTTCTTCTTGGCTAGTAACCTAGAAGTTTGAGCAGAGAGTTTTTTGAAAACAAGAAAATCAGTCATGGTCAGAGACCTTGCAAATTGGTTCTCAGCGTTCTTACGACTACGGACACTCTCGGAGCATTCAGAATCCCACCAAGGCGGAGAACGGATATTTAAGGGAGGCGGTTTTTTCAAAGGAATGGAATATTCGGCTGCGGAAATAATTGCAGCAATATATAAATCATAAATTGGAAGTGGATCGAGGGAATTTAGAGGAGGAAGGGATGATAATTTAATATCTAACATATCAGCATATATGTCCCACTTAGCATCTGTTAAGCGGAATTTAAGGAGAGGTTGAAAAGTCCTAGAAGATGGAGTAGATAGGGAAGAATGAAAGTAGGTAATTTTGATAGGGAAGTGGTCGCTACCAAATGAATTTGGCAGAGGAGCCCAAGTCATAAGGGTAGCTAAATTAGGTGAAGCAAGGGTAACATCAGGAATACTTATATTTTGTGTAGGAGAGACTCTGCGGGTTGCAGAACCGTCATTCAACACACATAAATCAAAATCATCTATCATATCAAGGAGGGTAGAAGAAACAGAATCATTATAATGACAGCCCCAGAGAGTATGGTGGCAATTAAAGTCGCCTAGGATGATTATGGGAGGAGGGATTGATGACAAAAGGGACTTCAGATCAAGTAAGATGTGGTTGCTTGGATGAGGGATATAAAGTGAGATAAAAGATATGTTAATGGCTCTAATTGCTACAATATTGTAGCCTGAATCGTGAGGTGGTAAATTAATTTGGGAAAAGGTTATGCTCCTGCTAATGAGCAGGGCACATCCTCCCCAACCATCGTCTCTATCTTCTCGGAGGCATGAAAAGCCAGGAATCCTAAAGTTGATTCCAGACTTTAGTAGAGTCTCCGAGATAGCTAAAAGGAAAGGTTTGTGTTGGTTACAAAGGTATATAATATCCGATCTACGGCGTCGTATACTTTTACAGTTCCATTGAACAATTTGGAGAGCCATTAAGACTGTTATTTTTAGAGAAAATTTTAAGTAATTGTTCTACTAGAACAGAGACGTCGTGCGGTAGAGTGTCTGACATTTTGGACAAAATATTTATTAAAGAGCATAACAGGATTTCGACTAGGTTGTCATTAGGGGCAGATGCACGAGAGGATTCGGTGAGACAGCATCCATTAGACTGACTGGATGAAGGAGAGATTGTAAGATCACGATGTGCTTGGATATCGTAGGATTTTCCCAGTGCAGGTTTGGGACGGGGGGATCGGACTACAGTTTTCCTGTAGGAAATAGGTGAGACTGATTGTTGAGTGTAGGTAGCATGGGTGGGAACAGAATGAGATTGAGATAGAAGGGAACGAACGGCATCCTGAGATGGTCTAGAAGCTAGTTCCGAGTACAGTATTTTGTGACGTTGGGGAAAACGCGCTGAGGCTTCGGTGTAACTGATATTTTCCTCAGCCATAACAATTTTTATTGATTTTTGCCTGCTATGTTCTGGACATCTGGTATCTGTAGCCACATGTTTGCCTCTGCACAGCAAACATGATACATCAGAATCTGTTACTGTACAGGAGTCACCTGGGTGGGATTGGGCACATTTATAACATTGGGGCTTGGATCGACATTGCTTAGCAATGTGTCCAAATCGACAGCAATTCCGACATTGAATTGTTGGCAATTGGTAGATAGAGACAGGCAACGAGGCATTAAAACAATACACTTTCTCTGGAAGGGTTTGACCTAAAAATGTTAAAACAACCGAATTTGAGGGAACCCAAACTGTGGAGTTTTCACTCCTTGATTTTACATTCAGGCGTCTAGCCCTCACGACTTCACCGCAATTGCCTGGAATGAAAATACCCCCAACAAGCTCCTCGAGTGTCCAATCCGTGGGAATATCGCGAACTACACCCATGCGAAATAGCTGAAAGTTTGGGATTTTTGTACTATAATTCATGGCTTTTAAAAAACTTGAGTTGACAAAATTATTAGCCGATTCAGCTGAATTAAAAGTTAAGTTCACCTTATTTCTTCCAACATTTACGATACTGCCTTGAATTATATCACGGATATTATTGGCATATAAAAATTGTGCGAATTTAAGGGCCTTAAGGGTGAGACCCATCTTTGAGTCTGGCTCGAGTCTTGAGACTACAACCGAAAACGGTCCCTTGTCTGTAGCAGAATAAAGAATTTTTGCATCAGATTCATAACCTGGTTTATAATATATTAATTGAATAGATTCCGCAGGGGAGCGGGTCTTTTTACCTTCCTGGTCATTTAATGGTAAGGGGCACGCGGCTCTTTTCACTCCTTTGGGGGGAATATCTGGAGGTATCCCGCCCCCTTCATCAGGGGGTTTATTCTCGCCCATTTTCAGGAAATGATTAAGGACGAACACTACGTAGGTAACAATACACACTAACCTTAACGCAAACACAAACAGAAATTTTCAAAACAGAAAAACAATTTGAAATAAATCCAAAGGTAACCACTAAACTAACAACTCTCCACCAAGCGTAGGACAAGAATCCCCCGAAGGGAACTCATTCAATCTTGTTTCAATAAATCGATGATAGTATTTTGCTCCAATATCACTCAGATAGCTATTAGTCGTTAAAATTAAAATTAAAACAACGACGAAATAACTCTTGCCATCTTTTTCCTCGACGTCCGTGTTGTCCACACATCTTTTTACAAATTGCTGAACGTCTTTCTCAATACCTGGCCAATAATACCTTTTTTTGATTGTATTAATCATTCGTCGCACTCCTGCATGCCCACTAGATGGCAGTAAGTGGAAGTCATTCATGATAATAGTCTTTTCTTTAGTATCCGTAATTCTTTTTACTCCTTTTAATATGCATATTCGTGGTCCGGACCATTCTTTTAATGACGTTATCTCTTTACACATAGACTCCACAAAATCAATATTATCTTTATTTTTAATAAGACAAACTTCGTCAATATGCATTATTTTGCAAAAATAATTGAACTTCTGCACAAATTCGGCTCGCGAGAAATGTGCCTTGAAATCGTAATTAATATATAACGTCAATCTACTTGAAATATATGCAAAACATTCAATCTCTTTATCGACCATTCTCTTACTACGTAAGGTATTTAGTTCCTTGCTACTAATAAAAGTCATTTCTACTGTTGTACACGGTTTTCTCAATATGTCTACAACGCGTGGTTGATCAGGCCACTTGTCAATAGAATTACTAAGATCCGTCTTATCATCATCTTCCTTTGTAAGACTTCTTTCATTTGCCATTTTCTTCTGAGCTCTAGTCATTACGAACATACATTGCTCATGCATACTTTTAAGATCATCAGATGTAATACACACTCTGGAAAGAGCATCTGCAACAACATTATCTTTTCCTTTGACGTAAATTATTTTAAAGTTATATTCCTCTAAAACTAACCGAAATTTAAGTAATCTACTTGAAGGATCTCTCATGCTAAATAAGTATACTAAAGGTTTATGATCCGTCATTATTGTGAATTTTGTGCCATACAAATAGGGTCTAAAGTATTTGACTGCCCATACTATTGCAAGAAGTTCTTTTTGGATGGTTGGGTAGTTCTTTTCCGCCTTATTTAAGGGTCTACTAGCATAAGCCACTGGTCTTAAATCCTTATTGCATAAGACTGCACCTAATGCTATACCCGAAGCATCCGTTTGAACTATAAATTCACTGTTATTAGAAAAATATGGATATTGTAGAACAGGTGAAGATATTAAAGCATTTTTTAAATGTTCGAATGCATTATTACATTCCTCAGTCCAAATAAATGGTTCATTTTTTCTACTTAATTTATTTAATGGTATAGCTATTTCTGAAAATGATTTAATAAATTTTCTATAATAATTACAGAAAGCTACAAAACGCTTTACTTCGTCAGATTTTTTGGGTACTGGATAATTACTCAAAATATTAGTTTTTTCTGGATCGGGCTCAACTCCCTTCTCCGAAACGATATGGCCTAAGTACAGAATTTCTTTCTTCAAAAACTCACATTTTTGAGGGTTTAATTTCAAATTTACTTTCCTTAACCTCTCCATGACAGAAATTAAATTAGAATTATGTGAAATTAGGTTACGGCCTGCTACAATTAAGTCGTCCTGATATACCAGACACTTGTCGTATGTCAACCCAGACAATGCTACTGACATCATCCGGCTAAAAGCACTTGCACTTGTCTTTAGGCCTACGGCTAAGCGTTTCATTTGGTACTGGCCTGAATTGGTTGTAAAAGCAGTTAATTTACGACTACTAGGCTCCAAAGGTACCTGATAGTAACCTTGGTGAAGGTCAAGATGGGTAAAGTAAACAGAACCGGTCAAAGAGTCCAAAATTTCATTAATATTTAATGTAATTTAATGGTAGGGGAAACTTATCGTCACAAATAGATTCATTTAATTTTCTATAATCTACAACTAGTCTCCATTTTTTGTCTCCATTTTTATTTTTCTTTGGCACTAGCAAAATAGGACTAGACCATTCGCTATTAGACTCCTCGATGATATCATTTTCTAACATTTTATTTACCTGTTTAATAATTTCCGGTTTTAACGCTTGAGGTAGTCTATATGGCTTCACATAAACAGCACTAGTATTTGGTTTTACTGTTATAGATGTTTCATAAATATTAGTCGTACCTAATTTATCGCCATCAATATAAAATATATCCGAGTACTTGGCACAAATAGCTTCTATTAACTGTCTTTCTTCAGTATTTAAATAATCTAACTGTAACTCATTTAATAACTTTTGAACTCGGTCAACATTATGGTTAGAATCATTAAATTCACAAATACTGAAATCACTTAAAGGCAATAAATCAGGGGTAAATGAGGGTAAAATTACCTCCTTCTCACTAACATTTAGTATTTTCACTGGTATTCTATTGTTACGTACAGTTGCTATACTATTTGCTAAAAACACATCATTCCCTAACTGTTTACCACATATAATGACGTCAGAGTTAATATTTCCATTTATTAAAATATAATGTATAGATTCTGATCGTGCTGGAATTGTAAACTCATTCTTAACCCTATCGCAATCATCAACAAAATTTAAATAAAATTGTTCTCCCTTAATATTTAACGTTAAAATATTTGTGTTTAGATCTATATTGGCACAGTATGTATTTAAAAAATCTAATCCTAAAATTCCGTCTGCTTTCAATGGTAGTGAGTCAAAAATAATAAAATTATGTAATAAAATATCTTTGTTATGCCTTAAAGGTAAACTAACTGAACCTTGGGAAAGGCGTTGACCACCTATTCCATTTATTAAAGTATCGTCACTACGAATATCAACATTCAAAGGTAATGCTTCCTTTTTAATAACTGATAGTGATGCACCCGTATCAACAAGCCAATAGTATTTAATATTATTAACTAAAAAAAATAACATACTTTGCACCACCTTGAATTGAAAAAATATAATTGTTAAGAACGAAAAAACTGGTTAACGCGTGAAATTTTGTCATTACTTTCAGTAGTAGAAAGTTCCGTGTTATTTGTCTGTTCCACAGAGTAAATACCTCTACCACGGTTTCTAAAATTCCTATGACCTTGTACGCGACCTCTAAAATTTTGAGGTACGTAATTAGGGGACGTATAATTCGTTTTCCGCATCGGTTCCCGAGTATTTTGATTGATAGACTGCTTACCACGATTGTAATTGTTATAAAATCGCCCACGAGAATTAAAATTATAACGTTGCTGATAAAAATGACCTTGGGACGGTCTCACGAAACCTAAACGTCGTCCATTTTTAGTAAATTGCAAGACGTTACCTGATGGTGAAGGATTCAGTGCTATCTCCTCGTCCTTGGCTGCTTGGATGGCATCCGATAAGCTGCTGTAATTTCGAGCCGCGATGATAGTGCCCAATTTTGAGCTGCGAAGACCATCTTTGTCTTCTAACATGGCTGCATACATCTCGGTAGAGTCGATAAGCCGCTTGGTGGTCTCCTGCTTGCCGTCCATAACTGGAATCAGACTACACGCCACCTTAAGATCAAACTCCATATTGGCAGACTCTGTTGTTGGTAAAATACACAAGTTATTAATCTCTTCGTATACCCTTTGAACGTCTTTTACAATCTCTAACGCCGATGGCAAAGAAGGTCCTTGACTTTTTTCTAACAATAAAAATATTTCATTTATTTTTATTTATTGCATTTATGTACACACAAACAAGAACATGAAAAAGCAATTACAGAGAGAGAAGAAAGTACAAAGGCACTACTTATTTCCATAGAAATCTCTTCCAGTAGGCCTGAGATAGGAGATGTAACCAATAAAAAATATAATATGTGTGCAGGTTAACAGTAAAAAAATCACAAAAACTACATATAACTATCTAATAAAAATATATACTTAAATAAATACATATTATTGTATATAAAACATATAATAACTACATAAAAATATTAGACTCTATGATAAAGTGGAGAGGTAGTGTTCTCGCACTCTTTTCTTAAAAGTAAATAAGGTTTGAGATTTATGTATATCAGCCGGTAGTGAATTCCACAGCCTAACCGCATGCACAGTAAAAGAATAAGAATAGAAGTCTGTCTTGTGAGACGGAAAATTAAGACGGAAAATGAGATGTGACCTGCACGGTTTATCAGATTTATTCATAAATGAAAACCGCTCTCGTAGATATGAAGGGTATGAAGGGTTGAAAAGAATATTGTACAGAAGACATAGTATCCGAGTATTCCTCCGAAGGCGGATTGGGAGCCACTTGAGTTCTGCACGAAACTGTGAGACATGATCATACTTACGTAGATTAAAAATAAAACGAATACACAAATTTTGCAAGCGCTCAAGTTTGTTTAAAAGCTCCTCTGTAGCATCCAAGTAGCAGGAGTCCGCATAGTCCAAAATGGGTTGGATTAGGGATTGAGCTAATAAAATTTTCGTTTTCAAGGGCAGAAGACTCTGGAGGCATCTAAGCGTGTGAAAAGTAAAATGCACCTTTCTACTGACCGAATCAATGTGAGCTTTCCAAGACAAGTTTTGGTCAAATATAATGCCCAGATTTTTGACAGTACTACTGTAAGCTATAGGAAACCCGTCAAGCAGAAGAGGAGGCAAAGAAGCAGTATCTACACCACATAGCATTTGCCTGCTACCGATAATCAAAGCCTGGGATTTGCTAGGATTTATTTGGATCCCAAAAGAATTTGCCCAATGGCTAATAGCTTCTAAGTCACGATTCATAGCTGCAATTGCAGTCCTATATTCGTTCAGTGAAAAGTGACGGTACAGCTGCAGATCGTCAGCATAGAGATGGAAGTTTGAGGTAATAACTCGTACAGCAGAGTTGATAAAAACAGAGAAAAGTAAGGGAGATAACACGCCACCTTGAGGCACGCCTGCACTGAGGTTACACCATTCTGAGTGAGATTTATTAAGGCTAACACACTGCGAGCGTCCTCGAAGATATGAGTCGAACCAAGACACAGTCTCTGCGGAGAAATTTAGGGACTTTAGAATTCCAAGGAGAACGTCAAAATCCACGGAGTTAAACGCACTACTGAAATCCAGTAGCACTAGAACCGTGAGCGATTTGCTTTCCATGGCCCAGCGGATATCATCTGTGACCTTAAGAAGAGCCGTCACAGTACTGTGTCCAGGTCTAAAACCGGATTGGAAGGAGCTAAGAAGGTTATTCTGTGTTAGATAACTTGAGAGCTGTCGATGCACTAGATGCTCGAGGACTTTGGACATGAAAGGGAGAATGGATATGGGTCGATATTGTGAAAATGATGTAGGATTTGATACTTTGGGAATTGGGACGATAAGTGCTTTCTTCCAAACACAAGGAAAGCAACCAGAGATCAATGAAAAATTAAATATTTTATTTCACAACATTTATCAAAAATAAGTTTTGATTCGGCTAACTTATTTTCGATTATTGTGCCTTTATATCTAGCTTTGCCCTTTTTTATCAAATATTTGCGTATTTCTGTTAAGTTATTTAGACACTCTATGATACTTTTAATCATATTTTAAAGTTAACATCTTATAAAATATTCCAATAGGTCACTTATTCTAAGTAAAACAATGATAGATAACAAGGTATCAAATAAAATTATAGCGAAACATCGCAGCTGGGTTTGTGCAGCGTTGCACTTTGCGCGTGCGGTATCATATTCGATGAGTCTTTATGCACGATTCTTGGCACCTTAAGTAATTAGCGTAATGTAATTTTACACTTTCACACTACTGCGGTAGCAAACTATTGGCACGGAAACTTGGTGAGAAAACGTTTTTGGTCACGACACACTTACGATTCGTTGCTGGAACTGTTTTCTGATCGTCCTCTCAAAGATGCCCGTATACGCTGGACGGTGCTGAGGCCAATCTCCTCCTGTATCCACTGGCGATGGCAGTTCCGGTACAGCTTGATGATGAAATACATGCCGAGAACAGCTATAATGGCTAGCATGATGATGCTCACAGTACTGAGCCGCTCCACATGACCACCAATGTCCTTCAGGGTTGCGTCGTTCTGGCCGCCTGCTGCATTTTGGCTCAATATCACCTCTTCTTTCTCCACTGACGAGCGACACATCGTCAACACATAGGTATATTACTTAACCAAAAGCCCCTTGGCAGACCAAGTTTTCGGCAGGGTCGCCATGAAATGTTGGGGTCCCGATGTGGAATAAAAGGAAACAACCTTTACGTACGAGCGTGGTTTATTCACTGTTCTAATTTTATACATATAAAGTACAAACGAGGTAAAAACATACAGTCAGCAGTTTAGAGTCAACGCTTAGTATTACGAGTATAAAGAACCGTACCTAATATGTCGGTGGTTGTTAAGGAGTTTACTCACACACTTCAAGTGAAAGCTTGCGCTAAGGAAAAGGCTACGACTTCGTGTGGGTCAAACATGGCAAAATTCACGTAAGAAAGAATATAAATTGTAAGACATTCATTGTAAGAAAAGATAGTGATTTAAACAAATTCGTTTAATATGTTATTTATTCGTATTGTGTTGGATACGTCTCAGTTATATAGTATTTGTAATGTTAATTTCCAGATGTAATTTATTACCAAACTTGTGTAAAAGGTTCAGCTCCCCTGACTTACTGTCGGGCCTCGCCCCTTTCTTTTGTTCGTCTTATCGCAGTACCGGTATTAGTACACTCCTAGCACTGTATACTGTAGTTTGACTCGGCCGGATTTTAGAAATAAATGCCTACAGTCGCGCGGTACGTAAGCATGCGATAGGGCTGCCCACCTACAGCATCCTAATAATTTGTGCCTTCTTTGACTTTCTATTTAGTATTGCGATTGTAAATATGTACATACATACATTCATATAGTCACGCCTTTATCCTTGAAGGTGTAGGCAGAGGCATAGTATACGCCCACATTTTACCTTATAGTTTTACGTACGCGTAATAGATAGTGAGCCTAATGCAGTTGAATTTTTTCAATCCGCCTACAAGGCCTTCAATTTGTATTAAGGATTGTCGTTTTACTGACAACCGGCTTTCATTTCGAGTAAATATGTACCTTTTTTATTTAATCAAAAAAATACTTTGTGAGTAATAATATAATATCCCCGCAACGGATGGCGGCGCGGGGCGGCGGCTTGGCGGCGCAGCGCCCGTTATCTACTAACGATTGAGTGAGACGGGTGTAGAAATTTGAAAACGAGTAAGCGGCGTAGACAATAATAATCGGCTCATCACATGTTTCGTCAGTGATAGAATCACGGAATTCTAGTCTTTAAAACCATTGCGTTAAATTTTTGAAAATTAAAACTATTTTTCGATTTGAAAGTACTAGTCAGTCTCTAGTTCACTAGTACTTTTCGTACATTGTCAAGTTGTGTTAAATTTTGGAAGTTCATATTTGTCTCTAGGCGTGTAATAAAAATCAAAGGTAACAAAAATGCTGTCAATCAAAGTCATACGGTGCTAAGTGTACTGTAACATCGGTCATCCACAAAGAAATGAATACTCTTGAAATATACCTAAATCATTGCTCTCAATTAAATAACTACGAACTGACAACGGAACTAAATGTACTACCTATACGTACTAGAGTTCTGAACTAGTTTTTTTATTTTGGATATTGTGCTATATTGGATCGCACCGTTCACTGACTGAGCAAGCACAAGTCTAGTTTTAAACACAAACATACCTACTTTATGTAACTACCTAGTTCACTCGTGTCAATTACTTTGTTTAACTTTAGTCAACTAGTAGTATAGTACCAATTAGTACTTAAGTAAAATCAATTTATAGTCTTACCTTTCGGAGTTTCCAGGTAATCTAAAAAAACGTTATCTCTGGGTGCGTTATTGACGAATTCATGCAACCAAAGCAAGCACAATAGACTCTAGTTGTCATATTAAATATTTTTAGTAAATAAAACACGCGCGGTTACTATTTAAAAAACGACACACCGTCCATTCGTCTACTCGGCACAAACGCGACTGCGGACGCTGCTTGCGTGCTGAAAGGCCTGCCGAAAACGAGAATCGTAGGTATAGCTTGCGCTTCGACCCTTTGTAGGGAGCTACAATACTGGTTAAACAACATATATATACTGTGCTCCTAGTGACAGATATTCCTGTCTTGCTCATGCTCATGCGCACATTGCTTAATTGCTATCTAGCTTACACACCTGTTTACTACTTTGTTATAAGAAATGAATACTATAGTGGTACGGAAGAAATATCCGTATACCTGATTTTTAAATTTGTATATTTTGTGCTCGCGTACGCGTACGTTGTATACATATTGTACATTCTAACACTTGCATATCCCGCTATTTACTGCAATGAGCTTTTATCTGAAATTATAATTGCGCTTTTCAATGGCGAATAATAACGGACATAAACTTAGTATTTATTACCAGAATCTACGGGGTGTTCGAACAAAAACGGATTGCTTTTTCCGTCAGGTGTCGCTCGCCTCGTACGATGTTATTATATTGACCGAGACCTGGTTAAAGGAAGGCATTATGGACTCCGAACTATTTAACAATAATTACACGGTTTGGCGTCGTGATCGGGACTATGATTTGACAAAGCAAACCCTCGGGGGCGGAGTTTTAATCGCGACCCGACGTGACCTACAAACTAGTTACTCCAGAACCGCAACTACATTCATCAGCCGAAGATCTCTGGGTAAAGCTGCGACTTAAAGTTTCTGATTCGCGACAGTACATTAACGTATTTATATGTATTGTTTATCTATGTAAACAAGCATTGGGGAACTCGTTCTCGGCTCAGCTTAGTAACTTTCTGTCTACGCTGAATAACTCAGTGATAAATAATAATAATTCCGATATGTTTCTCGTTGCGGGCGATTTTAATCTGAGGGGAATTACTTGGTTGCCATCGGATGATCTTTCTTTACTTCCGACTACCTTAAGTTCAAAGGATGAATACCTACTTGCAGATGAATTACATACATCGGGTCTGGGTCAGTATAACTGGATCACTAACAAAGACGGAAAAATACTTGATTTAGTACTCTCTAGTAGCACAGTGACGGTGACTGAGTGTACCGATCCTTTGGTGCGTATCGATTCTTATCACCCGGCTTTGTCCATCATCTTAGATGCATGTTTGGTGCCCCCTTTGACATGTGCCCCAAGAATGCGTTATATATATAGTAAGGGTGATTATGTTACCCTGAATAGCGATATTTCTACAGTTGACTGGGAAACCGAGTTTAGTTCACGCACGGTTGATGGATCGGTGGAGTTTTTCAATCAAACCATAGCTAGCTTTCAAAATCAGCACATACCCCAAAAAAAAATATGATCAGTAAACATCCAGTTTGGTATGATGCCTGTCTCATTAGAACTATAAAAGAAAAATTTAAATATTTAAAAAAATACAAAAAATACAGAAACATTTCGGACGAATTAACATACAGGTTATTGCGAGACCGAGTTAAAACTATGGAAGTTACATGTTACAAGAACTATATCGCCACTACAGAAAGTTCCATAAAAAACAACCCGAAGGCTTTTTGGACTTTTGTAAAGGCTCGCTATAATTCTAATGCAGTACCTAATGTTCTTACTTATAACAACGAGTTTTTTTCTACCGGTGATTCGATTTGTGAAGCGTTTTCGACCTACTTCCACTCCACTTTCCTTAATCCCGTAGCTTCGAACGTACAGGCTACCAATTTAAATTGCTTATCCCGGTTTGAACAGACCTCTAATCAATCTCTTGGGGATATCTACCGCATAGAAATTATCACCGATGAAGTTTCCAAAATTCTGCAGCAGTTGGATACATCGAAGGGTACGGGGCCTGATAATATCTCACCTCACCTCCTTAAAAACTGTGCTGCTTCTATTTCGTTACCAATCTCAATTTTATTTAGGAAATCCCTGTCATCGTGTGTTGTTCCACTCACCTGGAAATCTGCTTACATAACGCCTGTTTATAAAAAAGGGTCAAAAATGGATGTCACCAATTATAGGCCTATATCTAAACTTTGTATCTTGGCTAAGGTGTTCGAGAGGATAGTTTATAGTCAGGTCTATTCAGCCATATCAACGTCGTTGAGTTCATTCCAGCATGGCTTTCTCAGAGGTCGTTCCACAGTTACCAATCTCGCGTTATTCAATGAATACATTACTAGGGCTATGGATGGAGGTAAGCAGGTGGATGTCGTCTACACCGACTACAGCAAAGCCTTTGAAAGGATTGATCATGACACCCTATTACTTAAGCTGAATACCATAGGAATAAGAGGCGATCTACTCCGGTGGTTTTCCTCTTATCTTCAGAATAGGTCTCAAGCCGTTGTTCTCAATAATTATGTCTCTAGCTGGGTACCGGTACCCTCTGGGGTACCACAGGGTTCTCTGATTGGGCCTTTGTTGTTTGTGGTCTATGTAGACGACATTCACTCTTGCCTTCAAACTTCAAACTTACTCTGCTTTGCAGATGATATGAAAATATTTTCTACCATAACATCGTCTGAGGACATGGGAGCACTCCAATCCGATCTGAATAGGTTGGAGAGGTATTGTCATGCAAATAAACTCAACCTCAACCCCTCAAAATGTTCTGTGATTACCTATACTAGGAAACGTAAGATTGTGAACACCAACTATACATTGGAGGGCCAAACGGTCTCGAGGTGCGATGGAGTTCGCGATCTGGGTGTATACCACGACAGTGGCCTAGTGTTTGATGGGCACATAGATGCCATTGTCAAAAAAGCTTCCAGAGCACTCGGGTTTGTGATGCGTATATCCAGGTGCTAAAACATTAAAAATATTATATTGCACATACGTTCGAAGTCACTTGGAATACGCTTCGCAAATATGGAGTCCACGATACCAAGTATATATTGACAGGATCGAAAATGTGCAAAAGCGATTCATTAAGTATCTCTGCTTCCACCAAAGGATACCCTACCGATCTGAGAATTATCTCGCACTTTGTAAGCAGTTCCATTTGTTACCTCTTACTAATCGTCGAGTGATAGCTGATTCTTTGTTTTTAATAAAAATAGTTAAAAATGACATAGACTGCTCGGAACTTCTCGGAAAAATTAACTTTAACGTACCCAGCAAGCGTCTCCGTTTTAACCCTCCCTTATGTGTGCCAAGGGCATCAACCAACTATCGCCAGAATAGTTATATTGTGCGTGTGAGCAGGGCGTTTAATGAATTGTGTAAACTAAACAGTGAGGAAATAGATCTATTTTCGATGAGTGTCTCAGGGGTGAGGAGGTGTATGAGCCTTAACTTTTTTAGGAATAATATATTATGCGAATAGGAAGACGATAGGAATGTATCATTTAATTGCATGTCTATGTGTTATACTTGTATATGTTTTTTTTTTGTAACTCACAGTGTACTGCTTAACCTATCGCTATAAGCGAGGACTTGTTATTGGCTGTCTGTTTTTATGTGATCTCCAATCTTAAATTATGTAAGCTGTAAGTCCTCCATAAGTTAAATAAATAAATAAATAAATAAATAAGTAATTTAAATACTCAGTAATGTAATTACATTGTAATTTAAATACTTTTGAAGTTCAGGTTAATTAGTTACAAAGTATGTAGTTACAAAGTGATTAGATTACTTTGTAACTAGTTACTTTGTAATTCCATTACTTTGTAATTACCATACATTCAAGCAAATCAATACTCCCATTTCTTTACTACCTAAAGTAACCTATAGATGTTTGCAATACTAGAGGTGCTGCTACCCTCGCACTGCCGACGCTGCGTCCAAAGGGTGTCGTTCCACCAGAGACATACCAGAAATTTCATGATGGGTATAGTTTAAGGGCTTTTTTGGTATGCTAAGTAGTCTTCAGTCTTCAGTCTTCAGTCTTCTTGGGCTCCCATTTTCCGCACTTAGGTCCGCCAGTGGACCCATTGTACGTGAGCGTTGGCTGTCACTCCAGCCAACCCAGCTCCGACCAGAAGCGCAGGATCCTCTTCGGGTCCTCACACGCCTCCCGGAGTGTTGTGGGGCTGCCAAGCATGTTGACTCTGTATGTAACCAGGCTCTCGCACTCCAAGATTGCGTGAGCTATGGTTTCTTCATTTAACAGGCACGCTCTGCACAGCGCGCTGTCCGTGATACCTAAGACATTCAAGTGCTTATTTACTGTGCAATGACCCGTTATTGTGCCTACCATGGTTCGTAGATCACCTTTATTCAGATGTAGCAACGTTCTAGCTAGTTTTGGCCTGGGTCTCGGTAGAGCTTCCCTTGATTGCCTGCAACTTACTGTTTGTGCCCATCTCTTTTCATGCCGCTCTTTCGTGCGTTGTCTCAGCCATGCCCTTACCTGGTAGAATGGTATTGGAATAATCGGGCTTGGTCCCACCGGTGTGGTGCTGGAACCCAATCTGGCCAGTTCGTCAGCTGCATCATTGCCGCTCGATCCGCTGTGACCTTTTATCCACTGAAGGCTTACCTTGTGTGTTAGGGCCAGCTTTTGTAGCCCCTGGTGGCATTGAAGCACCAGCCCAGAGTCGATTGTGGTGCTCTTCAGAGCTTTTAGCACTGCTGCGCTATCGGAGAGGAGCTTGATGTGGTTGTGCTCAATTTTCCTGGAGTCGATTGCATTGACGGCATTAATTAAACCTATGCACTCACATTGGAAGATTGACGAATGAGACCCTAAAGGTATTGATGAGTGTATGTTGAGCTCCGGGGAGTAGGTGCCTGCTCCTGATCCGTGGTCTGTTTTGGATCCATCCGTGTACACTCTGAGTTCTCTTATACCGGAGTGGTCCTTGGCGGACTCTGCCAGCGATATATTGTACTTACGGTCAAACACGTATGTTTTCGGTATTTTGTCGTTAGGGGCTTCCACGAGAGGTTCATACTCTATTGCGTCCTCCAGTATGCGCCTATGACCTACCCTAGAGCGCGTCCATTGTTTTGACGCCTGAAGTCGTGCCGCCGCAGCGGCCGCTTCCTGGTGGACGAACAGGTCCAGAGGCGGTAAGCAGAGCATTGCTTCCATCGCTGCCGTGGGTGTGTTGCGAAAGCATCCCGTGATGGCGCAACACGCCGCTCTCTGGAACTGCTGCATTTTATCTATGGCTGAAGCTAGTTCGGCCCTGGGCCACCAAACTATTGCGCCATACGTTACCTGTGGTCTTATGACTGTGGTGTAGAGCCAATGTATGATTTTCGGTGAGAGTCCCCACTTCTTACCGATCATTCGTTTGCATTGCCAGAATGCAATGGTGGCCTTACTGATTTTTTCTGTGAGGTGCTTATTCCATAGCAGTTTGCTGTCCAGTGTGACCCCCAGGTACTTGACTTCATTTGCTAAGGATAGTTTTGTGCCAAAGAGCTGTGGGAGTTTCAGATTATCTATTTGGCGTTTGTTGGTGAACAGAACCATTTCTGTTTTCGTCGGATTTACCGTGAGATCATGTCTGATGCACCATTTTTCGACGATCCTCAAGGCGTTGTCCATCAGGTTTGTTATTGTACCTAGGAACTTGCCACTTACCAGTATGGTGAGGTCGTCAGCGTAACCTACAGTGAAGTATCTCTCTCTATTGAGTACGTCTATGAGCTCGTTCACCACGAGATTCCACAGGAGCGGAGATAGAACCCCCCCCTGCGGACATCCTTTGGCTGCGATCCCTCTAGATGTGGAGTTCACTGTAATTTGTATAGCCCTGTGTCGTAGCATATTCACTATCCAACTTACCATTGTGGGGTGTACTTTATGCTTTTGCAGGGCTCTTTCGATACTTACAAAGGTCGTCTTGTCGAA
Source organism: Miltochrista miniata (assembly GCA_933228765.1). Lineage (NCBI taxonomy): Eukaryota > Metazoa > Arthropoda > Insecta > Lepidoptera > Erebidae > Miltochrista > Miltochrista miniata. The sequence goes on along the minus strand of OW121749.1, from coordinate 22,597,504 downwards.
GGCACCTTCGATGTCTATAAAGACGCCCAGTGTTGATGATTTACTCTCTAGGGAGTCTTCTATGTACGATACTACCTCATGCAGTGCTGATTCGGTGGATTTTCCGGAGCAGTAAGCGTGCTGCTTTGTGTGCATTGGTATTTGTCGGAGTACTTTCTCCCTTATTTCTCTCTCGCATAGCCTCTCTAGAGTCTTTAATAGGAATGAAGTGAGGCTTATTGGTCTAAAGGACTTAGGATGAGTGTAGTCACTTTTACCTGGTTTAGGTATGAAGAGTACTTTGACTTCTCTCCATGACTTTGGCACGTACCTGAACGCGATGCATCCCGTGAAGATCTTTGTCAGGTGCGTAGTGATAGCCTCTATACACCATAACATAAGTCCGGGGAATATACCGTCTAGTCCCGGTGATTTATATGGTTGGAAGCTTTCGATTGCCCATCTTACCTTGTTATCGGATACTATGGCCCTAGCTGTGGACCAGTCCGGCTCGGATTCGATGGCGCTTTCTGTGTCTTCCCAGTTGATATCTGATTGGATTTGACAACCTGGGAAGTGTGTCTGTAGTAAGACCTCACATGTTTCGGAGTCAGATTTTGTGTAGGTGTTGTCTACCTTTTTTAGAGATCCAATAGACTTATCCGTGTCCTGAGATAGAAGTTTTTTGACTCTTAGTGCGTGACTATTGGATTCAATATTGGAGCAGAAGCGTTTCCACGCCTCTTTTTTTCTCTGACTTAGTTATACGCTTTTTGAACTTTGCTTGTGCTAGCTTATAGGCGTCCCAGTCAGACTCTGTTCTGGTGTTTTTGGCTCGGTTGAAGCATTTTCTTACCTTGGTTCTCAACCGTTCGAGGTCCTTACTCCACCATTTTTCTCCCGATTTTGTTCGATTGTCAGGGACGGTTAGGGGGCACGTTTCCTCATAACAAGTGGTGAGTGTGTCTGTCACCTTCCGGACATGCTGTTCTATGTCGGCGGTGCCTGAGTAACTTACCTCTGAGTGTGCATCTCCTATGTTTAGACCTACTAGAGTTTTGTATTTTTGCCGGTCCGTTTTACGTGGGTTACGTCTTGGGACCGTGGGAGTTTTGCTCCAGTCCAAGTCGAACATGATTCTTCTGTGGTCGGAGCATGATGGTTCTTCTGATAGTCTCCAGTTTTTTATCAGATTTGATGCTAGATTAGATGCTAAAGTAATATCTATGAGTGTGTGGGCCCTGCGAGTATTGAAGGTCGGTTCGGAGCCTACATTTAATACGTTTAGCTGTGTGGATAATAGGAAGTTGAAAAATGACTCACCCCTACTATTTGTGTCTGCGCTTCCCCAGATGTGGTGATGCGCATTGGAGTCTGCGCACACGATGAGCTCCAGGCCCTCATCTTCGCAATATCTCGTCAACTTGACCAGTTCGTCGTTGGGCACTGCGTCTTCTCCGGGCTGGTAGGAGGACGCTAGTATGATGTCACCGGTCATGGATGTAGTGCTGTCAACAGCGGAGGTGTTCTTGAGTCTAACAGCAGTTAGGTCTCTAGAACAGAACTCATTTAGTAAAGTGGCAGGGGTATTGTTAGGCATATAAACACAAGTACGAGGCCCGCTCACTGTAGTATCTAGGAGTAACTTACCCCCAATGTTGGAGAGACCACAGATCTTGTTTTTCGCTATCCACGGCTCCTGGATAGCGGCTATGGTCGACTTGTTTACCTCCAGGTGTCTGCGCAGGGCAGCCGCTGCGAGCCGCTTGTGCTGGAGGTTTGCTTGCACTATCGGTATAGTGCAAGCCTGGGAATTATTGGGATGAGGTGGTGGCGGCTGGGAGGTCATCATTATTGATGGTCTCCATCCCCTCTTCCTTCTTCTTCTCGTCGCTCAACGATGCGCCAGGGGTTTCCGGCCTTGCGGCGGCACCTCGTCCGGCGGGGGCGCTTTCGCTTCTCCCCTGAGTGGCGAGCGACTTAATGCCCGATGGTCCGGCCTTGTCCACGTCGGTATCTACTGGTGGTTGGGCGGCTTCGGTCGTCTTCTTCGTCTCTTCCTGCGCGACGGAGGATCCAATAAACTTGAGGTAAAGGCTGCCCAGCTCGTAGGCAATCCTTTGTCCTCTGGCCTTGATCTTCTCGACGTCGTACACAGGAATCCCGAGCATGAGGAAGACGCCCTCTTCCTGCTCCTGATCCGAGTAGATGTGCCACTCGTTTACATTGTACCATCTGTTTTGGCTCACCAGGAAGGATCTGATGACGTTGATATCCTCCTTCTCTGGGATGAAAATCCCCGCTTTCACTCGCTTCGGGATGTCCGACTGTCTCTTGACGACGAGTCGGGTCCCGGGTACCGGCGAGCTGATGGGTTCGATGGTGGAACGGAGCCAGTCCACTTCTTCTCGGCTTTCGCACCATAGCTTCAGCGTCCCGTCGCTGAAGGTCGGCTTGCCCTTGAAAGCCGGGATGAACTTCTCCTTCCCTGTGATCGCCGCTCGCAGTCCAGCCCTAATCGCCTTCCTGATGCCCTCAGCCTCGTCCTCGGTGAGGTCGCGGGAGGGTTCGGTGGTGATTGCGACGCGGAGTTCGTCGTTGGCCGCAGCGTCGGCGTATGATGTTCCAGGTGGAAGGCTGGTGTTAACCTTCGCCCTCTTGACTGGTTCCTTCGGGGATGCGGTTTCGTTCGGGCGACCCCTCTTGTCGGGCCTTCCCTTCCGAGCGTCGCCATCCGATGGTCCATTTTTCGGCGAGGAGTGCGAGAGCGGTCCAGTCTTTACAGACGGTCTCCCTGCGAACTTCCTGCCATGAGCGTCGCCTTCCGAGGGCCTATCTCTCGACGAGGAGTGCGAGAGTGGTCCAGTCTTTTCAGACGGTCTCCCAGCGAACTTCCTGCCGTGAGAAGTAGCGGATGCGGGTTTCTGGTCGGCGGTGGCACCTTCACCACGGCTGTGGCTGCTTTGGGTGCTAGACCCTCCAGCCGTGTTTGACTTCTGGCTTTCGCCTTCTGTCATCGCACGGCGGCTGCAGTCCACCTGGGAACTAGTCCCTCCATTGGTGTCGGGCCTCCTTCCGTTACCACGTCCGCGTTTCCGCTTGCGGGAACGCCCTGTCGACTTGTCGTCCTCTATGAGGCGCAACTTGTCGCGGGCTTTTTGACGGGGTGTTCTACCCTTCCTGACGACGTGGCTCCAGGAGCCAGAGTCGCGGCGGGCCGAACACTCAGCGTTGTCGATGGCATTCTTCAGTGCATCGACATTAAATGCCTCGGATGTTCCACAGGCTGAGTTGACATGACTTTCGTCATGCCCAGGGGGTTTGTTGCTGCGTTTAGAGTCCATGCTTGACAACAGCTTGAATTCATCCACCGTGGTGCGCTCACCCTCCATGGAGCCCGCAAACTGGGGACGCTGGATGTACACCATCTACAGTCGCCAAGGCTGCCACGGTAGATATAGGGTCCGGAAAGGACGACAAAGCGAGGAGAATGATGCGAGAGACGCCGCAACCAGCAAAATCACGACCTACGCGCACCACCCCCTGCCCGCCACCCTAACCGAAACCCTAGCCAATGCCATCCTCTTACGGATGACGCAGCCGATTGGTAATCACTGGCTAGGTGAGAACCTCCCGTTTCGGAAGAAATCAGGGCCAAAGACGCGTGTTGACGCAACACTGCAGTCTCAGCAATCCAGGATCCCTTCATCCCCCCTTACGGGTCTCCACGCACGGCACAAACACGCGGGTGGCCTCCCCTCCCTCCGCAACCCCACCCCCCATCTGATCCGACCCTCACATATTTTAGTGTGAGTCTCGCCGCAGAGCACAGCCACAGATACCCTGCGGGCAGACCAGATTTGTATGCGGGTGGCCTCCCCTCCCCCCCCGTTTTCCCTAAATCCCCCCAAGCCCCTTGCCCACCTAAAACGACCCTCACATGTTTTAGTGTGAGTCGCGCCACAGAGCACAGCCACTGATGTCCTGTGGACACTTCGCCAGGGATTTCTGTTACGTCTATTTCTGAAGGAATTAGACCGATAACGGGTGGCACCACGTGAAGGATAATCTCTCTGACTTGCCTTGGGGATCTACATGACTTGCACTCACTCCCAAGACCGTTCTGCTTCCATGTAGGTCAGAGGGACCTACATGGATGGCCCAGGCTACATGCTACACTTACAGCTAGTGCATAAGCGCAAAGCGTGAAAGCGGGGGAAAAGCGCAACCCTGAAAGCATTAGCTTAGACCACACCCTGTACTTACCATACTTGGTATGCTAAGTATAAATCACATGATAATTTTGCAATCCAATATGGCCGCCGCGAAGTAATCACAAAATTCCATGACGGGTATCGTTTGAGGGGTTTTTGGTATGCTGAGGTACTAATTTTGCAATCCTATATGGCCGCCGCGCCGTAATCACAAAATTTCATAATGGGTAACGTTTAAGGGGTTTTTTGGTATGCCGAGTACGAATAACGTGATAATTTTGCAATCCAATATGGCCGCCTCGCCGCAATCACAAAATTTCATTATGGGTATCGTTTAAGGGTTTTTTTGGTATGCTGAGTACGAGTCACGTGATAATTTTGCAGTCCAATATGGCCGCCGCGCCGTAATCACAAAATTTCATGACGGGTATCGTTTAAGGGGTTTTTTGGTATGCCGAGTACGAATCACGTATTAATTTTGCAATCCAATATGGCCGCCGCGAAGTAATTACAAAATTTCATGACGGGTATCGTTTGAGAGGTTTTTCGGTATGCTAAGTACGAATCACGTAGTAATTTTGCAATCCAATATGGCCGCCGCGCCGTAATCACAAAATTTCATAATGGGGTTCGTTTAAGGGGTTTTTTGGAATGCTGAGAATGAATCACGTGATAATTTTGCAATCCAATATGGCCGCCGCGCCGCAATCTCAAAATTTCATTATGGGTATCGTTTAAGGGGTTTTTTGGTATGCTGAGTACGAATCACGTGATAATTTTGCAATCCAATATGCCCGCCGCGCCGTAATCACTAAATTTCATGACGGGTATCGTTTAAGGGGTTTTTTGGTATGCTGAGTACGAATCACGTACTAATTTTGCAATCCAAATGGCCGCCGCGAAGTAATCACAAAATTCCATGACGGGTATCGATTGAGGGGTTTTTTGGTATGCTACTAATTTTGTAATCCAATATGGCCGCGGCGCCGCAATCACAAAATTACATAATGGGTATCGTTTAAGAGGTTTTTTGGTATGCTGAGTACGAATCACGTGATAATTTTGCAATCCAATATGGCCGCCGCGCCGAAGTGACAAAATTTCGTGATGGATATCGTTTAAGGGGTTTCTTCGATGCTGAGTACGAATTGCATGATAATTTTGCAATCCAATATGGCTGCCTAAGCTATTTACAGTAGTAAACTATACTATTTCCATTTCTTTATTTTCTCAATGACAGGTCGATGACAGTTCCTGTGAAAACTTGTACGAGCGTCTTTTTTACATTATGTATGCATTATTTTATAAAAATATGACATTTACGCAGGTACAAGGTTATACCTGACTCTAAGAAACTGATAGGGATTGAGCTATCGATAAACATAACACGATAACAGATTCGATATTTTTTTACAAAATGTATGAAAAAACTACTTACCTACTGTCGGATACTTTTGTACAAATTTATTAACTAGTAGATATTATATTTCAGTACAAGACGTTACACGTATTAATTTTTGATTGATAATGCCAACTTCTCTAAAATTTTCGAAGCGTTTGTAAAATAAGTAGGTATAGGTAGGTAGGTAATCGACCATGCAACAAAATAAGTATAATGACAGGTAATCTTTATTTATTTATTTTAATCAAAATCAGACGAATCGTCACTGTCACTCGATGGGCTCTCTCCAAAATTTATTATAAGTTCCTGTACATCAATGCCACATGATTATTTCTCAATCCGTAGCTATAATGTTTTGGCTTCTTCTCACGATTTTTTCCCTGTTTTCGGCAGTAACATCCGCACATGCATTTTTTAATAAATCTAACATCTTGTTTGCCGTAAAAGGGGGATGGTTATTGTTTCGAGCGGCGTCCTATGATTTGTGCCCATATTAGTTCTATATAAATTGTACTGGCAATGATACGATATTCAATCAATTTAAGATATTCGATCGATATCATTACTTATTTGGTCACAACACTAAAACTCTCAAATTAGAACTGTCATCGAGAAAATAAAGAAATGGAAAGAGTATAAAAACATTAGCTTATTAAGTTTAGGCTTTCTGAACTAGCAATTCGAAAATACTATGAAAAAGGTTTTTATTGTATAATTAAGGCCAATTACATTAAATTGGTACCTAGCATACGAAAAAACCCCTTAAACGATACCCATCATGAAATTTTGTGAACACCGCGGCGGCCAAACTGGATTGCAAAATTATCACGTCATTCGTACTCGGCATACCAAAAAACCCCTTAAACGATACCCATCATGAAATTTTGTGATTACGGCGCGGCCACCATGTTGGATTGCAAAATTATCATGTAATTCGTAGATATTTTAATGCATTAGGTAGCTGGTTACCATGTCGTGAAAACACTTAAAAAGTCAAAGTGCACCACATTTACCATGAGTCGCGTATGGGAATTTTAGTGAAGTCACTTCATCACTCAGGAATTAAGTTGATGGTCTTCAAAATGTATAGCTAAGTACCATCATGGATACATTGACTTACGATCAAAAAACCGCATCAAAATCGATCCACCCCTTGGGCCGTAACGAATCCACAGGACAGAGTTGTTAATATGAGAGTTGGTTAATTGAATTCATGAGTAACTAGTTACAATGTAATTAGATTAACGTGTAATTCCATTACTCAGTAATTAGTTACAGCTAGTAAGTACTCATTGTAATTAATTACTCAAGTAATCTGTTCCAGAGTAATTGAATTAAGCATTACAAAGTAATTGTAATTTGTAACGGTTAATCTAATTACATTTTGCCCATCACTGTTATAGACACGTCATGCACGAACATCACGGCTTTCAAAAACAGCAGATTTTTTCCTTCATTCCCAGTAGTTCTGCGGCAGTAGTTCTGCGACGGAACTAGTGTGTCCCAATAGTTTCATGGCGGAACTAGTGAGACTTTTTTTTTAACCACGGTAGTTCCGTGGTTTGGAAAAACTTTTATTCTCAGTAGTTCCGTGGCAGAACTAGTGAGACTTTTTCTATTCTCAGTAGTTCCGTAGATCGATTTTGATGCGGTTTTTGATCGTAAGTCAATGTATCCATAATGGTACTTAGCTATACATTTTGAAGACCATCAGCTTAATTCCTGAGTGATGAAGTGACTTCACTAAAATTCCCATACGCGACTCATGGTAAATGTAGTGATCTTTGACTTTTTAAGTGTTTTCACGACATGGTAACCAGCTACCTAATGCATTAAAATGTCTACGAATTACATGATAATTTTGCAATCCAACATGGCGGCCGCGCCGTAATCAGTTCATGATGGGTATCGTTTAAGGGGTTTTTGGTATGCCGAGTACGAATCACGTGATAATTTTGCAATCCGGCGCAAATCCAATATGGCGCGGCGGCCATATTGGATTGCAAAATTATCACGTGATTCGTACTCAGCATACCAAAAAACCCCTTAAACGATACCCATTGTGAAATTTTGTGATTGCGGCGCGGCGGCCATATTGGATTGCAAAATTATCACGTTATTTGTACTCAGCATACCAAAAAACCCCTTAAACGATACCCATTACGATTGCGGCGCGGCGGCCATATTGGATTGCAAAATTAGTACGTGATTCGTACTCAGCATACCAAAAAACCCTTTAAACGATACCCGTCATGGAATTTTGTGATGACGACATGGTAACCAGCTACCTAATGCATTAAAATGTCTACAAATTACATGATAATTTTGCAATCCAACATGGCGGCCGCGCCGTAATCACAAAATTTAATGATGGGTATCGTTTAAGGGTTTTTTTGGTATGCTAAGTACTAATCACGTGATAATTTTGCAATCCAATATAGCCGCCGCGCCGTAATCACAAAATTTCATGATGGGTATCGTTTGATGGGTTTCTTGCTATGCTGAGTACGAATTACGTGATAATTTTGCAATCCAGTTTGGCCGCCGCGGTGTTCACAAAACTTCATGATGGGTATCGTTTAAGGGGTTTTTTCGTATGCTAGATACCAATTTAATGTAATTGGCCTTAATTATACAATAAAAACCTTTTTTCATAGTATTTTCGAATTGCTAGTTCAGAAAGCATAAACTTAATATGCTAATGTTTTTAGTTTACTACTGTAAATAGCTTAGGCGGCCATATTGGATTGCAAAATTATCATGCAATTTGTACTCAGCGTCGAAGAAACCCCTTAAACGATATCCATCACAAAATTTTGTCACTTCGGCGCGGCGGCCATATTGGATTGCAAAATTATCACGTGATTCGTACTCAGCATACCAAAAAACCCCTTAAACGATACCCATTGTGAAATTTTGTGATTGCGGCGCGGCGGCCATATTGGATTGCAAAATTATCACGTTATTTGTACTCAGCATACCAAAAATCCCCTTAATGGGTTACATTATGAAATTTTGTGATAGCGGCGCGGCGGCCATATTGGATTGCAAAATTAGTACGTGATTCGTACTCAGCATACCAAAAAACCCTTTAAACGATACCCGTCATGGAATTTTGTGATTACTTCGCGGCGCCCATATTGGATTGCAAAATTAGTACGTGATTCGTACTCAGCATACCAAAAAACCCCTTAAACGATACCCGTCATGAAATTTTGTGATTACGGCGCGGCGGCCATATTGGACTGCAAAATTATCACGTGATTCGTACTCAGCATACCAAAAAACCCCTTAAACGATACCCATCATGAATTTTTGTGATTGCGGCGACAATCGACAGCTTGACAGCTAAGAAGTCCCAATTCCTTCCTCTACCCTCTCTTCAGAGCATTACGGTTCCGCTAAAGGACAACCTGGAGATCCTCGGTATAGACGTCCGGCGTGAGCTCAATCACAAAAACTACATAGAGAGTTGTATTGGGCTGGCCTCGCGTAAACTTGGAGTCCTAAATAAGGTGAGGCGGTCATAGCTTACCCGAGTTGGCTAGGGCCAGGGCGGCGAGAAATATCGTGCGGTGTTCCACAGGGATCGGTTCTAGGACCGCTCCTGTGGAACATCGGCTACGATTGGGTGCTGCGCGGTCCGTTGCTCAGAGGAGTCGGCGTAACGTGCTACGCCGACGACACCCTCGTTACAGCGCGAGGAGCAAAGCACCGGAACGCAGCCCTAAAAGCCACGGCAGGTGTTGCTCAAGTCGTGGGTCGAATACGGCGGCTGGTCCTAGAGGTGGCCTTTGACAAATCTGAGGCTCTGTGCTTTCGCGCACCTCGGAAGAGGCCGCCAACGGGAACTAGCATACAAGTAGGGGGCGTTAGCATCGGCAGTCTTGTTCAATATCTGTTCTTACAAGAGCAATCGTTATGTAATTTTGCATAGCGGGAGAAGTATTAACGCAGAGTTTTTGTGTGTAAACTCTGTTACTTTACAACTAGCCGTTTTCGAGTACCGCCATGTGTACGCTAGCTTGATCGTGACGCCAGCGTACCTACACAGTGAAAATGGTGTTTATTTCCTAAACTAAAGAGGAAGAGATTTTTTTATTTTTACACTAATTAGGCAGTATTTACACAGAGTTCAATAGCATAGTATTCAACTCGATATAGCTTTTGGGTACGCTAGCACAGGGGTCGGCAAGGTGCGACTCGCGAGCCGCATGCGGCTCTTTGGGTGTAGACCTGCGGCTCTTTAGTTGCATACATAATTATCGTATTATTCATTTTCAAGAACATTATCACCCTTTCATTTTCAAAAATACCACAAAAGTCTTACTAGTAATTAAACAAGCAAACTCGCCTAATGGTGGTGTGCTGAGCTTGAAATCGTTATATAGAGCACCATTTTCTAACTAATAGGATTCTGCTGCGATGTCCGCAACGGGCATTAGCCCAGAGAATATAATATCATAAGAGACGGCATGTCTAATTCTGACAGTCCGTCGCGGAACCTAGAGGCCACAGTTCTGGCAGAAATCTACCGGCCCAATGCTTTGGTGCGTCAAAATGGCAAACAACCATCTTCGGAAGAGATTGAAAGCTGGCGTGTTAGAGCGCGCAATGATCTCATTTATAGATGGCGCAACAGGCTAGAGCTCGGCGGTAAGCATTGAGCTCGTCTCTGCCATCTTATTTATTCTGAGGTCCTGGGTAGAAAAGCGGCACTGACATACCTACCATGCACCTCACACAGCTCCCACGGGGCACGGATATTTTAGTAAATATCTGCATGATGTGGTAGGCATTGAGCCTGAGGCAACGTACCCACTGCTAGGACGCCGCCGTGGATAAAGCGCTGCACGCCCTCGCTTTTTGTACGGAGTGAAGTGGCGAGCGTACCGCTCTAAGAGTCCTAAATTGGCCCGGTCGCGTCGCTGTCTGAAGAAAATTGGTTCGGCTGTTGTTTGACGTCAACCGCAATGAGAAAAGCGCTGCGGGTGCCAGAGCGGGGTGGCCTAACACTTCCAGTATGCCAACCTAGCACGCGTGGCCGACGATGGAAGCTTTATGACAGCCGTGAGACTGACTAAGACGCACCCCTCGTATTCAGGCGTCGCGGAAATGAAGTTTCGGTGGGTAATTTGTAGACCCCCCATAGTCGAGACTGTTGCAGGTAGCTGTTGTACGCTTGCCTTCCCTGTGACCCAACAATAGTGACAAGAAGGAACATCCCAGGGTTTTAGTGGGAGAATCCCACATAATCACTCAGATTTTTTTAATTGTGGAAATTCTCCATAACCACCCTGTGACTTACCATCTGCCTATGGCCGTAAGTTCCGACAGACTTGGTTTGTCTCTATAGCAGACTTTCCCAGCAGTCTAGTCTATACCACTCCTTACGAGGGGGGGGGGGAGTCGTAGGATCAAGAAAGATTTTGTGGCTCTTTAAAAATGTTGTAATTTAAAATCGTTATTTTTGGCTCTTCCGACTCAAAAGGTTGCCGACCCCTGCGCTAGCACAACGGACACAGTCAACCGGCGACGACAACGTCGCCGGTTGCTGTTCGCCCAAGACTACGGCCTCCATGACCGAGGGCCTGAGAACGACGAGTCGACTGGTCGTCGTTCTTATAAAAGCAGGCCAAGGCAGTGGCATGTCTGTTCGCCCCTCGTAGTAGTGGGTTAGCATCCAACTATCCCCCTTCCCCAAGTGGCGGGGTAACACCCGAAAAAACACCCCAGACGCGGGATAGTACCCGAACCATTTAGGCGAGGCCGCGGTGGAGGCCAAAGTCTGCCGGGAGCCCTGGGACATCCTTCCGAGGGCTTACCCGGGACTTCCGGCCATAGACTATTGTAAGGCATTGTGTGGTTTTAGTCGGTAGGAGTCCGGCATAGCGTCCATGTAGGATTTCCACACATAAAAAAAAGAAAAAAAAAAGACCAACGATTCCAGATAAAGAATATGTAAGTACATAATCAACCTAATCTCATCAAGTATCTTAGCTCTGCGTCTGCCCTTATCTCTCCTGTACAATAAAGTGTTGTTTTGTCTCAAACGATAGCCAGTTCGTTGTGAGATTCCTTTGGTAAAATGAAAGCGGTCGGTGGGTATTATACCTCTGGGCGTCCCTTTTCTGAAAAAGTCAATTCTATCCTTCTGTTTGAAGCGATTCGTTTTTAAGGTTCCCGTAAAAACGAAATCTGTCTGTTTTTTATGTTCTATTTGTTTATTTAGTTGTATAATTTGTTGCCCTTCAGAGCATAATGACCAAAAAGCAAAATGAGCACTACAATCAAAATGTTCAATTTATTTTGATTGTAGTGCTCATTTTGCTTTTTGGTCATTATGCTCTGAAGGGTTTTGTCCCTTGATTTATTCGATTTCGCATTTAGTTATTCTTTTTCATTATGTTCGATTTAATTATGGAATCAGCCTGGCAGCTCAATACAGCCATTATAAAATAAAAAGGTAAGGTTCAGTTATTTTTCAAACACAATATTGAGCAAAAAATTCTATTTATTTTAACATTTTTTTTTACAGCGGACGTATTTTACTCTAAACGAAAAACAAGTGGTCGGTAATGTGTATTAATACATAAAGAAATCATTGTTTTAGGTACTGCTGACATTCTTACGGAACAACTATGCGTGAAAAAACTGCGAGCATTTTTTTTATCGGCGTAGCTACCTACCTACAACAGACGTCACCGTAATAGTAACGACTGGTATACGATAAGCCAACCTAAGGAACCCTAAAGTGCCTTAGCCTACCATGAGGTGAACAAAAATCGGACCATGAGGCCAGAGAGTAGATATTCACAGTATGTGGACCCTCTCGCGGATACCTAATGGCTAAAGGTGCCTTGGTCACTGAGGAGTTAATCGCTAAAAAAAAACTCCCACTACAGCATACAGAAAAGCAAAGTTTGGAAATAAAGAAAAAATAATAAAGCAGAACTAGTTAACACTGGATAAGCTCACCAAAATGATTTAAGGTTTGAATTCCTGACACTAACAATCGAATGAGCTGACAAAGGGATACATGACTCGCTAATATCACACTGAAATTTGTATTTTTTTTTGAAAAGGAATCCATAATGTTTATAAAAACAAATGGAATAATTGCAAGGTTTTAAGTAGAGAGCAGTATAACAGAATAGACAATACAATAGATTATTAATAATATTAAAATGAAACATACTGTTCCAACGATTATCTTCATGCAATAACGAATAGAATAGGCAATTTAAAATTGTATAATTCTAATAAAATTTGTATTATTCCCTTCTTTATGCCTTTTCGTTGGACTTACTTTAGACTAGTATACTAGGACAATAAAGAAAAAAACTATAAATATCTTACATTTTATAATTAGGTAAGTAGAGCTAACCAATTAAGACGCTAAACAGTTATTTATAATCTAACATTGATAATATTTCTACAACAAAATACATGATTACATTCAAGACAAACAAGCATTTGCATCAATTAATCGTTAACATTATTGAATAGATATTCATATCATCGTCAAAAATATTTCACAAAATGCATTTCATAAACTGAAATTAACAATTTATCCTATATTGAGACTTGCTAAAATCACAAAATACTCGAGGATTATTCAATTCATTATTGAACATTATTTAAGTAGTCAACCACTTGTATTGCACGACATGCAATATGTTATCACAGCACTGTTAAAACTTTCAGATTGTCAAAAAAAACAAAAAAGAAATTCATATTTACATAATCGAGTAAATTCATCAGATTAGCCCCCCAGAGGAAAGTTAATGAGACTCGAGGAGCGGTCAAATCGATAACATTCACCGTTAATCATAATAATAACCTTATTATTTCATTAATACATATCTAGCTAAAGAAATATACAATATATTTATCTATGTTGTCGTCGCTTCTTCTTGTTGTTGCGTCGGGCTCCGTTGTGCGGGGGGTCGTTGGTCGGTCCGTTGGAGGTGGAGGGGGCTACTGCGGGCGGGGGGACAGGAGGTGCGGCCACTGGTACATGTTGGATGTACCCGATGTGGTGTACCGGCGGCGACACCGGCGGCATCTGCTGCGACGGCGCATTAACAGCGTTAAGCGCCGCCCGCAAACGCTGCCGCTGACGCCTGCGAGCGTTACGTGACAGCGGAACAAACAGTATGTTCTCTTCTCTAACCGCCGGAGCTTCCACCGCCGCAGCTGGCGCAACTTCCTCATTAGCGCCCGCGTTTTGCTGATTTTCAATTCTAGCCCTCATTTCAGCTTCCGAACGAACTAGCGCGTTAGCTTCGAGACCGAGCGTTGCGAACGCTCTAGAAAGCCTAGCCACATCGTTCTGTAAATCTTGAAGGAAAGGTTCCAAGTCGTGGGCCGCCTGCGAGTTTTGGTCGGACATTCTGTTAGCGATGCGGAGGACGGCTCGCGGTGGTGCGTTCCCGTACTGACCGTGCGGTGTACGGCGCACGCACAGTCTGCCGTTAATAGCTTCTGGAGCGGTCAATGCTCGCGCATCTAAGCCGTTCACTACCAAAACATTTCCACGTTTTTTGAGAGTGCCTTCACACGCTTTTGTGGACCATACCTGAAAAATAATTGAAATGAAATTATAATTTCTTTAAGTTGTGCCGTGGCACAAAATACGGTTTATGTCACCTTCGCTACTGGGACAAAATCAAACCAAGGGGATATGTCTCTAACCCTCCCCCTCAAATGAATCTTAATAATATTATAAATGCAAAAGTTGCTGGGATATATCTGGATATTTGTTACTTATTTATTTTGGCATGTGGTCATTAGCTAAGAGAGGAAAGACAGGGATTGAATAGCTATCAGTTCATCATCAGGGGGTAATATAATTCTACAAATAATAATAATATCTTACAGAATCAGTGAAAATTGCTTCCCGATCATTTCCTGAAATAGTAATGGTGTAACAGAATTCATGAGCCACCCATTGAGTCGCTGCACATGAAAGCCATGCACACACGCTATCATCTGTAAACAAGCAAAAAACAACAATGAATAAATTAAGTGTATGTATTTCGATTATGAAACAATGTCAATGCAAATTCTGAGCGATAGGACTTACCGGTTATTTCAAATACCAAAAAGAAAATGCCCATATCTGCTATTCTAACTGCAGTGACGATCCTTCCAGGTACCGTAGAAAACTGCCAAGCTTGAACATATTCGCCATTTTCAGATTTACCCTGTAGATGATATTTTTATTAGTAAATAAGGGTATTTCTCCGGAAAAAGAATTTTCAAAGTTTTTTTTATACCTCTATAAGCTCTGGAGCGTGAAAATAGCGCAAATGATTGAGTAGTCGAGCCAATGGAAGCCTCACTCCAGTTTTGCAGGCAACACAGCGGAACATGCCTTTGCAGGCTTGACGAATTGTAGGGGCAGGTTCCTGTAAATAATAATGAATAATGGCTGTAAATAACGACACGGCAGGAATGTAACGACATATGCTTTGAATCCCTACTAATAATATAAATGCGATAGTAACTCTGTCTGTCTGTCTGTTACGCTTTTACGCCTAAACCTCTGAACCGATTTTGTTGAAATCTATTATATAAAAATAAGTCGGGTTTTCCTTCCTGACGCTATAACTTTAGAACGCACGAACCGATTTCCACGGTTTTGCATTCGTTGGAAAGGTCTCGGGCTCCGTGAGGTTTATAGCTAAGAAAATTCAGCAAAATTTCACATACAGCGCCATCGCGGGCGAAGCTGCGGGCATCAGCTAGTTTGGTATAGATAGTTTGAGTCCAAGGGAAGGACATAGGCTAATGTTTAACTAATTGCGCAAAAGGAGGGTAATGATTTTAAGCGATAACGACTTTTACGCGGTCGAATCCATGGGGAACAGCTAGTGTTAAATGATGGTGGTAATCCATTAGCGAGGAAAACCGCCGCGCTGGAACGTCAAGGACCTTTCGAGTTAAAGGTCTAAACCGCCAACTGCAGCATTTAAAAACCTACGGATTTGCTCGCAGGCTCTTTGTGTCCTTTGAGCCACCATAGTAGTCGTGCTTTGTTACCAGTTATCTATGAATAAATATTCATCTGTCTTATGACTCATTTATCACTTTGTATTTTAATACAGAAATTCTTAGAATGAGCACTTATCACTGAATGAAAGCAATTTACCGAAGTGCACCATCATAACAGTCATGAGACAAGGCTCTAGCTTATGGGGTTTCGAGGTCAAATGGCAGTCTTTCGCAATATTGTTCTGTTATCTGTTTAAAAAACACAGAAAACATTGAATACTATATTTTGTAGGTGTTTTAAAGCTAATAATATATGGCTATAAAAATAAATGGCTACAATTTGACACGAGACCTAGCTGGATCTGGTTTTAAACTAGTTGAATACATATATAGTAGCTACTGTTGCCCACTAGGCTTCCACTTTCCTATACTAGAGCTTGCGCCAAATAACTTTGTGTCTATGAAGTTCGTTCGTTCGCGCCGTAATTATGCATTCTTAGGTATTATGCAATAAACTACTGATGTGACGGGAGGGGCGCTGCGCAGCAGTTTCCCCTGTAATACCTACATACCTATTATTGCATAATTGCGGCGCGAACCAACGAACTTCGTAGACGCGAAGTTATGTGGCGCGATCTGTACTATCCTTCTATGTTACCTAGGAGCATAGTTTACTAGAGACATGAAAAAAATTGCATGAGCACGCCCACATGCAGCAATATCTGTCGAGAGGATATGTTCCACTTTCTTTATAATGCCATGCGGTGCTGTCAGGTGTAGCTCAACCTTGTTCCAGTTTACCATGATGTAAAATCTACCCATGCCATTTTTGGAGCTGTAAGTGAAAATAACTTTGTAACTCACATTATTAGAATTGACGGCACTTTCAACTTCCTCAGGAACTACAGGTACAACTTCAACTGATGTGTTCTGTTCAGGAGATGATACTGTGCTCACACTTTCTACTGTGTCTGTAGTTACTTTGCCACCAAGTTTCTGTAAATCAAACATTATTATTGAATACACATCATTAACTGGTTGACCTGCAGGATGTAAGAAGTAATAATTTAGTGTTGGCAGTGATAGTCGACGACATAAAAAAGTCGAAGGCTAGGACTACAATCTTTTCCAGGTCATGGCCAATGACCGTGTGTTGTAGCGTAAATTGAAAGAGGCCTATGTCCAGCAGTGGACCGCAATAAGATGATTTGATGATGTGATAGTGGCTTCTTCTGGAGTAGCAAATGTCTATGGGCTATGTTGACCACCTTCAAACAGGCAGACCATATTATTAATAGTTTGGAACTTTATTATGTTTTTGTCGGGGAAATGTCCAATCTGTAAAATGAAAAATGAGGTTACTTACAAATGCTCGCAGTTTTCGAACATTAGCTATCAATTCTTCCATGGCATAATTCCGTGTCCCAAAAAATAGTGCTCTGCAGACTGGGCACACATCAAGACGTATCTTGCAGCGTCCACAAACATGATGTCCTTCATTACATTGAAATATTTGTCCAGATGGGATCTCGTAACACACAGGGCACTGAAGTAAGTCATCTAAATCGGGCAATGATTCAGGCTGAAAAACGTTAACACCATCAGAACACGAAGCACAGGAGTAGACAAATCAGACTAATATTAAAAATTGTAAAGTAAATTGGCTGCTTGTGTAAGAATGGATAAATGGCATTTTTGAATATTCTACTTCAGCATGACCATGTTGAAGTAGAAGAAGTCAATATTGATTCTCGAAAAATCTGAGCCTATCTAAGTTATAAACTATTAACAAGCAGCATACTCTTTTTTTGATTAATGTGAGGGAAAATCCTCATTGGATGTTATGCCGGACTCCTACCAACTAAAAAACCTCACGTAATGCCCAGCAGCCTATGGTTGGGAGCCCAGGGGAAGCCCTTGGAAGGATGTCCCAGGACTCCCAGCAGCACTACCACATACTTGCCAATGTAAATAGGTTTAAGTTATATGGGTCTACAAGTTAACATCTATAGAACAAGATACAATCCAGTCTCTACCCCAATACCATAAAATAAGCAAATGAAAAGCAGTTTAGTTTAGTAATTAGTATGATAATTGACTCTGCACCAGCCTGCAACAACATACACACAACAGTTTTTCAGCAATAGAGTGGTTAGAGAGTGGAACAAACTGTAAATCAATTTAAGAATAAAGTGGACATAATTTTAATTAATGGTAAAAAAAATGGCAGAGACATATATGCCAAGTAAATACTGACTCTTGACTGCCTTGTTGGTCTAGAGATCGTAATGTATGACAACAGATCTTATCTAGAGGTGGTGGGCTGATTCCCATCGAAGACAAAAATTTGTGTCATCCAAATGTTTGTCTCAAATGTCTGAGTGTTTCTTTGCATGATAAGTATGTATTTAAAAGTATTTAAATAAGTATTAATGTTTGTGGCTTTATACCCATAACACAAGCAGGTTAATCCTATCTTTCTTATGGATCAGATAGCATCGTGTGAAAATGTCCATGAATATTTATTTATTTAAATCCTACTAACAATCACATGAACATTTTACAATCTATATTTTGTTCTATGTAAGGAGATGAGCCTATTGCCTTAGAAAATACTTATCAGAGACAGTAGACAGGATCAATAAAACTGCTAAAAGCAGGAACATCCTGCATTTATTTTTATGTAGGTAGTATCAAAAATTATTTTTATCTGAGTAATGAACAAGAATTATTCAAGTTAATGCATAATATTTAAAGCAGTTAGTTTAATTCATAACAACGAGAAAAAATGTTACAGCATAACTTTTAGAATTTGAATACTAACACGTGTATTACTAATTCAACAGTGTACCTAGTTGGAGAATATGGAAAGAATTGCTGCTATTAGACAGCTACGCAATTTCATCTACACACATGTGGAGTAGAAAATAAGTCGCACTATTAACATAAAGCGATAAAACAAGTGGGGATCAAGACTCAAGTACATTTTATAAATGAAAATTTAAAATATTTATTTTTGAACAATTTCAAGTTGCGAAACATAAAATGGTGGTGGAAA
This sequence comes from Miltochrista miniata, assembly GCA_933228765.1. NCBI lineage: Eukaryota > Metazoa > Arthropoda > Insecta > Lepidoptera > Erebidae > Miltochrista > Miltochrista miniata. Next base: position 22,578,852 of record OW121749.1, on the reverse strand, counting down.
ACTACTTTGTAATCAAATCAAATATTTGGGTATTTGCGTCAACTGCGTGAAAATTAGTACTTATGAATATAACAATAATCAAGAGGCATTGTTGTAGAATAATTCAATGACTGATAATTCAGTAACGATAGACGTGTACTGTAATAAAAATTATCGACCAACGGACAAGGTTGAACAATAGAATGAATTGTCTTCAATCGCAATCGATTTGAAATTTTACCTTAATCTCCGCTTGTCCCGACATAATGAAAATGTTCTTTCAGCAGTGGTGAACGTAAAACTTCATTAACCAGTTGTAAACCAAATGAAGTGTAGTTTTACTTTACATCTAAAACACAGCTGTCGTTATACAAATGGCGTCCACATCCAACGTCCAACCCAACCTCCGCTCAATTTCAGCTCCACCACAACACCGTTCTTGTCATAGACAAAATTTGTCTATGAGAACTTGAAAAGGGAACTTCTGTGTTGTCAATGGGTGGTTTGATGCTCCCTCCACATCAGTCGGCGAAGTTGCTCGAGTCAAAGAAAAATTTTGAGAAGTAGGCCGAGGAGCCCCTCTACACTCTCGTGCTCGGCCAACTTCGTTCTAAAGGGGTCCCGACATGATCAATTGGCAATTGTCAATAATTTGAATTTCATGTGCACTTATACGTCGATGCACACACACATGCAAAGCAATCACGCACACTGAAGCAACTTCCATTTATAATTAACGTGATTGACAATTGCAAGATTGCAAGGCATGATCGTGTCGGAACCCTGTAATAGGCCCCCGAGACGATCATGCCTTGCAATTGTCAATCACGTAAAATATGAATGGAAGTTGCTTCAGTGTGTGCGTGATTGCTTTGCATGTGTGTGTGCATCGACGTATACGTGCAAATGAAATTCTACGTTATTGACAATTGCCAATTGATCATGTCGGGACCCCTTAATAGGCCCCCGAGACGATCATGCCTTGCAATTGTCAATCACGTAAATTATGAATGGAAGTTGCTTCAGTGTGCGTGATTGCTTTGCATGTGTGTGTGCATCGACGTATACGTGCACATGAAATTCTACGTTATTGACAATCGCCAATTGATCATGTCGGGACCCCTTAAGAGAAGTTTGATTGCGGCCTCCTTGCATTCAGAATAATAAAAGAGAGTACATACGTACCTAATTAAGAGGTCAGATATGTTTTGCATGTTATTTTTGGAAGTTAGAGTTTTGAGTGTTTTGACCACTGATCTGTATTAGGTTTTGACGCGTATTGCGACTGAATTTATTTTTTTGACACGTGCGCACGATGTTTTAAAAACTAAACATTGATCACAGAATAGATTTTTTTTTCAAGTGAAGCTTCTATTGATTTGGATGTTAATTGGATTTTTAGAAAGATTTATAATTTTGGTTACGGCTCAACATTAAATT